>CM046961.1:35814698-37204711 GCA_025698475.1 Gossypium anomalum
AGATTTGTTCATTCTTAGGTAAGTCGATTTAAATGACTGATTTGGGCTCGGTATTGTTGATTTTAAGCTTTAGCGTGCTCATGGTTGGATTAGCAGCGAAAACGAACCACGTGTGTACTCTAATTACGCAAAAAGCAAGCTTCGACGAAAGCCAAAAAGCTGACTGCCGATGCCACACGGGAGTGTGGTCTGCCCGTGTGGTAGCCTGCATCGCGAGACACGGGCGTGTGAGGATGGCGAGGTCATGTGTGAGGCACGGGCTCGACCATTCGGGCCGTGTAGGCTGCAAAGGCGTGTGGGTCACACGAGTGGACCACACAGGCGTGTGATATTTGGGTCAGACCGTGTGATCCATATGGGCAAGGCTAATTTGGACAATGTAGGCCCACATGGGCAGGGTACACGGGCGTGTGAGCTTAATTTAATGTGAAATATTTTGTAAGGTTACAGGGGTCGCCTAAGTCGATGTGACTTGGTTGTAGGGCGGTAAGCGTTACTTAGACCCCATACTCTGATTGGGTACTGAATTATATGCAAAAGAATGTTAATATAAGCATGTGTATTTGCTTGATTATGTATATCTGTTTTGCCATGATATTGATATGTTATGATATCTGCATATAAGCATGCCATGATATTTATGTTGCATTGCATTGGGTTGGGATTGTTGTGAAAAGAAGGTAGTCTGAAAGGCGATTAGACTGATATCTGGCAGTTACGCTGCACTTATCTATTATGTACTATTATACGGTACCTTTTGGTGTGTAGGGTTGGATACGTTGATTATATCCCCATATTTGGTATGTAAGGTTGGGTGGGTTGATTTTATCCCTACATGGTTTGTTGGGCTAGACAGAGATGGTGTGCAGGGTTGGTGGGCATGATTTCTGATATCTGATCTGTTATGCATGCGATATCTGTAAGGCTATGGTCGAATATCTGTATTCTGTTATCTGTTTGTATTCATGTTGCTTGTGGGGTTGTACACACTAAGTTGCGAAAACTCACCCCTTTACTTATTTTATCTGTCAGGTAATCCTCAGCAGTAGATGGATCGGAGCGGCGGAAGGCTCAATGGTGACCACCGGTAGATACTTATGGATTTTTGAGTAACATTTATTTCATCTGCTTTATTTTTTTATATTTACTTTGGGATTAATTATGTATTTGGACTCGAACTATTTATTTTGGGTTTTGGGATCTTAAAATGTTAAGGTTATTATCTTATGAACCGCGACACCATAAATACGTTTTTAGAAATTTAACATATGGTTTTCGTAAAAATGAATGACGATTTAGCTTCCTAATTATAAGATTGTTTTCAAGTAATAATTGGGATGGGGATTTCATAACTTAAGAAAAGATAATATCTTGGACGATTTTTAACTTGCTAAGGTTTTCTAGAAAGCACTCTCATATGAAGCTGCCAGATTCGGCCATAACGTCTAGGTCGGGTTTGAGATGCTACATTTAGTGGTATCAGAGCTAGGTCTGCAAAAACTTGACTGTGGTTTTGGGAAAAAAATAATAGATTTAAAAAAAATCAGTGGTAAAGTAATTTGGAATGTTTCGATAAATAAGTGTTTTACCAAGTCTCCAGCGCCGATTCTGTAAGTTCTTTGAAACCATGATATGTATTGTCTGAAAGCATGCCTATAATGAATTTTATCTGTATCTGTCTGAAATGCTGTGTATGTATATTGAGACTACTATAGGTAGTACTTTTCTGAAACACTTAGGTAGTGTAAACTAAAACTGTAGTGAGACATATTACTAGCAATAATCGACTCAAAACTCGATGATCTTTTTACGCATAAAATATCTCACTAATAATTATCTGAATCAGAAATTGATATTTATAAAAATTTTAAAATATAGATTAATTTAATAGTTACTATGAGCACACGTGGTACTAGTAGAAGGGGTACTAGAGGCCGAGGTAGAGGCCATGGAGGGATTCGAGCTGAGTCTCACGCATCTGATACGATCCCTAATTTGGACTCTAGTGGGACACCAGTATCACCTGCTACTAAGACTGGTGTTGAGTCTGTTGACCGTGCAGCTGAGGACAATACACTGTCCCAGGCTATGCCGCGAATTCTAGAGAGGGTTGCTGGGGCTAATGTTGGATCTGGAGGCCGTGGGTCGGTTACAGAATGACTCCGGTTGAATGGGGCTGAGATATTTAGGGGCATCGCTGGAGTTGCTCCGAGTGTGGCCGAGTGTTGAATAGAGGCCACAGAACGCATTATGGATGATCTGGACTTTTCTGATGAGCAGAAGCTTAAGAGAGCTGTGACTTTGCTTCGCGATGAGGCATATCAATGGTGGTTAACCGTTAAGGAGGGTACTCAGCCTGATAGGTTGACTTGGGATCTATTTAAGACCACCTACCAGAGTAAGTATATGGGGGCTAGTTATACTAACGCTAGGCAACGTGAGTTTTTGAATCTCACTCAGGGAGACCATTCAATGACCGAGTATGAGGCCGAATTTCTGAGACTGAGGCGCTATCAAGAGGTATGGTGACGACCGAGTATGAGTGCTGTGTCCGATTTGAGGATGGTCTGCCAGATAGTTTGCGAGTTCTGATAGCTCCTCAGAGGGAGCGAGATTTCTCGGTCTTGGTCGAGAAGGCCAAGATAACCGAGGAGGTGAAGCGCTCTAAGCGCCAAAACCGTGAGAAAGGGAGGGTTAAGAGAGATTCTGAGTCTATTGGTTCTGGGATGAGGACTAAGAAAAAGGCTAGGACTGATGGGCCCGTGAGAGTCGAGCCTACTGTTGTGCCTACTAGGGTGGCAATCTGTCAGCTGTGTAATAGACGCCATCCAGACAAGTGTTGGAGATCTACTAGGGCTTGTTTGAGATGTTGTTCGATTGAGCACCGAGTTAAAGATTGTCCACTAAAGGGTAATCAGATGCAAGCTCTAATTACTGAGACTACGCAGCCGCCGAGATGAGTACATCAGCAACCTAGGGGTCGAGGACAGGCTAGGGGTGGTAATGGTATGGGTCGAGGTCAGAGAGCACCTAGCAAGGGTGCTGGGCTGACTGAAGCGAGGCAGCCAGCACTTGTTTATGTTTTACGACGTCATGAGGATGGAGATGCTCTAGACGTCATCATGGGTACTTTTTTCATTCATAATGTACCTTATGTTGCACTGATAGACATAAGCTCTACGCACTCTTATGTGGCATGTTCTATGTCTGAGACTTTGGGGATTCCGTATGGGAGCACTTCTAATGAGATTTCTATGGTGAGTCCGTTGGGGCAGTCCATTAGGGTTAGTAAACTGTTCAGGGACGTTTTGTTAGAAGTCTAAGGTACAATATTTCTGGCTGATCTGATGGAACTTCTATTTGGGGAGTTCGACTTAATTTTGGGGATAGACTAGTTGATAAAGCACCTGTGAGTCTGGATTGTGCTAAAAAGAGGGTGGTTCTGAGGACCAAGGAGGACAATGAGGTAGTCGTGATTAGAGAGCGACAAAATTATCTGTGTAATGTGATATCTGCATGGTAGCAGAGAAGCTTGTGAGGAAAGGATGTGAGGCGTACTTGGCCTACATCAGTGTTTCTGATTCTGTGGACTCTTCGATTAAGGACATCCGTAGTATGAGGGACTTTTCAGATATTTTTCCAGAGGAATTACAAGGATTGCCTCCGAGTCGTGAGGTAGATTTTGGGATAGAACTGATTTCTGGTACAGCTCTGGTGTCTAACGCCCCTTATCGTATGGCATCGAATGAGCTGGCGGAACTTAAGGCTCAAATTCAGGAGTTGTTAGATCGTGGATTTATTCGGCCCAGTATGTCTCCATGGGGAGCACCGATTCTGTTTGTAAAGAAGAAGGACAGTAAGATGAGGATGTGCATCGATTATTGTCAGTTGAATAAGTTGACAATCAAGAATAAATACCCACTTCTGAGGATAGATGATTTATTCGACTAGTTCATAGGAGCTTTAGTGTTCTCTAAGATTGATCTGCGGTCAGGTTACCATCAGTTGAGGGTAAAGGAGGCCGATGTGCATAAGACGACATTTAGGGCTCGGTATGGACATTACGAGTTCCTAGTTATGCCTTTTGGGTTGGCTAATACACCAGTGACATTCATGGACTTGATGAATCGAGTGTTCCAGCCTTATTTGGATCAGTTTGTGGTAGTGTTCATCGACGACATCTTGGTATACTCTAGGACTGAGGATGAGCATGATATGCATCTACGAGTGGTTCTACAGGTTCTCCGTGAGAAACAGCTTTATGCGAAGTTCAGTAAGTATGAATTCTGGCTTTGAGAAGTGACATTTCTGGGACATGTAGTTTCTGTGGAGGGGATTAGAGTGGATCCTCGTAAGGTTGAGGCTGTGTTGGATTGGAAACAGCCGAAGAGTGTGTTAGAGGTTCGCAGTTTTCTGGGTCTGGTAGGATATTACAGACGGTTCGTAGAAGGGTTATCGTTGATCACAGCGCCGTTGACTAAGTTACTGCGTAAGGGAGTTTCCTTTGTTTGGACTGGCGCACAACAGGAGAGCTTTGAGAAGCTCAAAATAGTTTTGACTCAGGCCCTAGTTCTGATACAACCTGAGTCTGGAAAGGACTTCATAGTTTATAGTGATGCGTCACATGTGGGTTTGGGTTGCGTCTTGATGCAAGGTGTTAAAATGGTTGCTTATGCATCTCGTCAACTCAAGACTCACGAGTCTAATTATCCGACGCACAATTTGGAGTTGGCAGTGGTGGTTTTTGCTCTTAAGATCTGGAGGCATTATCTGTACGGGGAGAAGCGTACCATTTACACTGATCACAAGAGCCTCATGTATCTCCTCACCCAGAAGGAGTTAAATCTTAGGCAGCGTCGTTGGGTTGAGCTGTTTAAGGATTATGACTATGTGATCGAGTACCATTCAGGTAAGGCCAATGTGTTGGCAGATGCGTTGAGCCGTAGAGTTATGACCGATTTGAGGGCGATGTTCACTCGACTGAGTCTTTATAATGGTAGGAGTCTCCTGGCTGAGTTGCAGGTTAGACCGTCGTGGTTGGATCAGATTAAGAAAAAGCAGTTGGGAGATAAATCTCTTGAGTTGCGGTTCCATCAGGTTAAGGCTGGAACTATTTTTGATTTTAGGGTTGACAGTGATAGAGTATTGTGTTTCCGAGATAGGATTTGTATACCTAATGATGAAGATCTAGGACTGTCGATTCTGAGGGAAGCGCATAGTAGTCCTTATGCTATGCATCCTAGTGGGAACAAGATGTATAAAGATCTCCGTGAGCTGTATTGGTGGCTAGGATTGAAACGTGAGGTAATTAACTTTATTGCTCGTTGTTTGACTTGTCAGCAGGTTAAGGCTGAGCATCTGTTGCCTTCGGGTTTGCTACAGCTAGTAAAGATACCGATGTGGAAATGAGAGCGAGTGATGATGGACTTCGTTAGTGGGTTGCCTTTGACACCCACTAAGAGGGATTCTGTCTGGGTAGTCGTAAACCGATTGACCAAGTCTGCACATTTCATTCCGATTAGGACGGACTACTCCTTGCAAAAGCTGGCTAAGCTCTACATTTCTGAGATAGTGAGATTGCATGGAGTTTCTGTTTCGATCATCTCCTATAGGGATCCTCGTTTTACGTCTCGGTTCTAGCAAAAACTTCATGAGGCTTTAGGTTCTCGACTCTACTTCAGTACTGCTTTCCATCCTCAGACAGATGGTCAGTCAGAGAGGGTGATTCAGATATTGGAGGATATGTTGAGGGGTTGTGTCATGGATTTCCGTGGTAGTTGGGAGGAGTACTTGCCATTGGCAGAGTTCGCTTACAATAATAGCTATCAATCTAGCATTTAGATGGCACCGTATGAGGCACTTTATGGTTGTAAGTGTCTCACTCCTTTGTGCTGGACTAAGTTAGGTGAGCGACGTATTCTGGGTCCGGAGTTAGTATCGGAGACTGAGGATAAGGTTCACTTGATTCGGGATCGACTGAAAGCAGCTTCTAACAAACAGAAGTCCTATGCAAATTTAAAAAGAAAGGACATTGAGTATTCTATGGGAGACATGGTTTTCCTTAAGGTCTCGCCATAAAAAAAGGTTCTAAGGTTCGGTCGTAAGGGCAAGCTGAGTCCTCGATTTATTGGGCTGTACCGAATTCTAAAGCGAATGGGGCCAGTCGCCTATCAATTGGAGCTACCTCCAGAATTGGATCGTATACATGACGTATTTTACGTATCAATGTTAAGACGGTATCACTCTGATCCTACTCACATTGTGCATGTGGAGGATATTGAGGTTAGGTCGGATTTGACGTTCGAGGAGGAGTCAGTTCAGATTTTGAATCGCGACGTCAAGGTTCTGCGTAGGAAGTCTATTTCCTTAGTGAAGGTGCTGTGGCGGAATCATAACACTGAGGAAGCTACTTGGGAGCCAGAGGATTCGATGCGTCAATAGTATCCTCACTTTTTCTGCTCAGGTAAAATTCGAGGACGAATTTTCTTTAAGGGGGTAGAGTTGTAACGCCCCAAATTTTTAATTTTTGACTTTTGTGATTATTGGGCTTGAAAGTGTCTGAATTGGTGCTTCGTGTTATTTTGGCCTAAATATATATTGGTTTGAGTGATTATGTGCTCTAGGGTGTGTTTGGGAGGTCCCAGGTTCAAGTTTTAACTTGGGCAAAATTTTGAGTTTTATTTAGAAAAAGCCTGACTTTAGGTCAGTGGGCTTTTAAGAAATTGTTGGTAAAAACTTAACAGAATGGGCTTGTTGGTCTAGTGGTTAAGTGGAGTGTTAGTTTGCTCAATGTCCTGAGTTCGAATCTCTGCAGTGGCTAAGGGATTATTTTTACTGCAAGTTTCAGTTAAGTGTGGGTTTTATTAAAAGTCTGAGTTGTGGGCTTTAGGGAAAACTTAGGGTTTTCTTTTTTTTTTTGCAAAACACATTTCTCTTTCGTCTTCTTTTTCCCTAATTTCCCCTTGCTGCCGAATTCTATTCTTTTTCCCCTTTCTCCGTCGTTTTTCTTCTTTTTCGATAAGCTTTGGCATTTCGGTAGTGAGTTCGTCGATTCGGTAAGTAACGTTTAACTAAAGTTACGAGATTTCATTTGGGAATTACTTAAAAGGGTTTTGGTTACTGTTTAGGGATTATTCAAGGTGCTATGGATCTTTAATCGAGTTCTAAACAGCAAGGAAACCCTATTCTTCATCGAAGGTAAGTAAGTATCTCATTTCGGGATTTGTCCATTCTTAGGTAAGTCAATTTAAGTGACTGATTTGGGCTCGGTATTGTCGATTTTAGGCTTTAGAGTGCTCGTGGTTAGATTAGCAGCGAAAACAAACCACGTGTGTACTCCGATTAAGCAGAAAATGAGCTTCGGAGAAAGCTGACTGTCGACCCCCCACGGGCTTGTGGTCTGCCCGTGTGGTAGCCTGCGTCGCGAGACACGGGCGTGTGACAGACGAACCAGGTCGTGCACACGCCACACGGGTGTGACGGGCACTAGCGTGTGAGGTTGGCGAGTCCACGTGTGAGCCATGGGCTTGACCATTTGGGCCGTGTAAGCCGCACAGGCTTGTGGGTCACACGAGTGGACCACACGGGCGTGTGAGCTTAATTTAATGTAAAATGTTTTGTAAGGTTGCACAAGTCACCTAAGTCGACTGTGACTTGGTTGTAGGGGCGGTAAGCGTTACTTAGACCCCATATTCTGGCTGGTTACTGAATTGTATGCAAAAGCATGTTAATATAAGCATGTGTATCTACTTGATTCTGTATATCTGTTTTGCCATGATATTGATATGTTCTGATATCTGCATATAAGCATGCCATGATATTTATGTTGTATTGCATTGGGTTAGGATTGTTGTGAAGAGAAGGTAGTCTGAGAGGCGATTAGCCTGATATCTGGCAGCTACGCTGTACTTATCTGTTATGTACTGTTATACGGTACCTTTTGGTGTGTAGGGTTGGATGGGTTGATTATATCCTCATATTGGTGCAGGGCTGGGTGGGTTGATTTTATCCCCACATGGTGTATTGGGCTGGACGGAGATGGTGTGCAGGGTTGGTGGGCATGGTTTCTGATTTCTGATATGTGATCTGTTATGCATGCGATATCTGTAAGGCTAAGGCCGAATATCTGTATTCCGTTATCTGTTTGTATGCATGCTGCTTGTGGGGATGTACACACTGAGTTGCGAAAACTCACCCCTTTATTTATTTTATCTGTTAGGTAATCCTCAGCAGTAGATGGATCGGTGTGACGGAGGGCTCGATGGTGACCACCGGTAGAAACTTATGAATTTTTGAGTAACATTTATTTCATCTGTTTTTTTTATATATTTGCTTTGGGATTAATTATGTATTTGGACTCGAACTATTTATTTTGGGTTTTGGGATATTAAACTGTTAAGGTTATTTTCTTATGAACCGCGACACCATAAATACGTTTTTAGAAATTTAACATATGGTTTTTGTAAAAATGAATGACGATTTAGCTTCCGTGTTATAAGAATGTTTTCAAGTAATAATTGGAATGGGGATTTCATGACTTAAGAAAAGATAATGTCTTGGACGATTTTTAACTTGCTAAGGTTTTCCAGAAAGCACTCTCATGTGACACCGCCAGATTCAGCTATAATGTCTACGCCGGGTTTGGGGTGTTACACTGAGTTTTCAAAACTCATATTCTGTTTGACTGATATTCTCATGTAATCCTCAGGCATAGGTGGTCGGTACCACGAGAGCTCGGTTACAATAAATTTGTTTCGTTTGATTCATTTAAATTTGGGTTTAAGCATTTTGTAATATTTGGATTGTTTTGGTTTTGGGATTTTATTTTCTATTTTTGACATAGGAGGTCGGTACCACGGGAGCTTGGTTACAATAAATTTGTTTCATTTGATTCATTTAAATTTGGGTTTAAGCATTTTGTAATATTTGGACTATTTTGGTTTTGAGATTTTATTTTCTATTTTTGCATGATATTATTAAAAACACTTTTTCAAAAATGACGGTTTCCTGCAAAACAACTATTTTCGTGAAAATAAACTTGGTTTTCCAAAAATAACGATCCAAGAATTTCCGCTGCAAAGTAAACATTTTTAGGAATGTAAGAAATAAAATTATGACATTTTCCAAAGATTACGAGAACTGAATTTACAACTGTTTTAGGTAACACCTCAAAATCTGGCCATAACGTCTAGGCCGGGTTTGGGGTGTTTCAATTTGTTTATTTTTCCTATTTATTTATTTTTATCTCATTCACCTATTTTATGATTTATCATAATATATGAATTGATTAGTGCTATTTGAATTTATTATTGTAAAAACGTTTTCATAATTTATTTCATCCTCCCTTGGGTACGATCATCGAAATACTTACAAAGTATTTCGTAGTATTGAACTATAATACAATTTGACTTGTGCACTTGCGGACACCACCATTCTCAATTATTATATTTTTGGTGTTATATTTTAATTATAAACGATAACTCGTTTATAGGCGGTCAACGTGTTAGCAAATTGGTATGTTTTGTTTGAATGGTATAAGTTTGTGATTAGCATAGTTTAATTGATTTGAATGATTGATATGTATTAATATAAATTGCTTAGATGACTTATAAAATTTCATCTGATCTTTGTGTTTGAGGTGTTAGTTGTGGTATATTGGTTAGTTGTTAGGAAATTTGTAAGTTTTGGCATGGTTTGGTTTGGTTTCGAGATGATTTGTGCAGGTTTTTAAATACACAAAAACTTATGTTTTGAGGTTTTGGAATGTTGATTTGAAAAAGGATCAAAGTGGCATATTTTTGCACCACACAGGCTGGCCACATGACCATGTGACAGACATGGGCTAGTGGCACGACTATATGATTTTTGGAAAAATGGAAGTTTTTGAGCCACACAGTTCCCGAAAGTTACATAGTCCAACCACATGACTGTGTGAGACCTGGTGGAGATAGTCATTTTTAAACCACACAACACAAAGAGTTACACAGCCTGGGCACACGACTATATCCCTTATTTTTCATAAATGTACTTATTTTTGTAAAATCTTTTAAACTGATCCTCATTCTTACTCAAGTCAACTTTAGAGCATTTGTAAGCTCAATTTTGATTACAATTCATATGATGTATGAAATTATAATATATTTTATTGTTTAATGAGATTTTAAAGCTTGATTTGTATGTGTCTGTTTCGATAACTGTAGTAGCATTCTATAGCTCGGGACAAATGACCAGACCGAGTAAAGGGTGTTGCATTGCCTTATGTCTAAACAAGAACCCTTTTATCTTAAGACACCCAAACATTGAAGTTAAGGGTCTGAAACAGAGGAGCCATGTCTCAAGGCATAAATGACCAAGTCTCGAGACATGAACTTTAATGTATCAAGACACACTGCTAAGTTTTAACAAATTGAGTTGGATTTGAATCTTAGCTTTGTATTTCATCTTGTCTAATTCTGAATAACATTATATGAGATCGTTTAGCATTAAATCATCATGTTTATGTTTGCATTTGTGATTGGAAATTAATTTGATGAATGCCAAATTATGTGATAAAGCGAACTGAGATAGTCTAAGTTGCTTCGACATAATGTGATGGCATGCATTCAGATTTGATGATCGGGTTGGGTTTAGTGTGTCACACCTAAATCGGCTTGAAGGCTTTAAAGATTAAACTCGACTCTTTTGACCATTTTTTCATATTGGTTTATATTTCTTCTACTTCAATAGTAGACTTTTTAAAAATATATATATATTTTTCCATTCGTGTTAAATATCTAGAAGAAATAAATCTACGCCTTGAGCAAAAAAGTTTTCATGAAACTGACATACAACTTGTAATTTTCTTTCACAAAAGAAATCACTTAAGTGCTTTTTGATGTCATGAGAATGCAATATGCCAATTTTCAAATGTAATATTCACAATAATCACACTAGCAATAACAATTTCTAAATAAAAATACTAAGTTTCTGATCAATATTCAAGAAATTTAAGACTATAAATACATTTAATCTTAATTTCTTCAAGGATTTGTATTATTTAACCTTGAAAAATTATTACTCAATTAAGATGTTAAGAATCTCATATAAAATCTATATATCAAAATCATTCAATCAATAAAAAAAAAAACTGAATCTTGCATAAAAATATTATCTACCACAAAAAACCACAATCCTAATTTTATAGATATTAATAAATAAATCTTGAAAAGAAAAGAAAAAATATTATCAATTAAGGAAACTTGCTTGAAAATATTAAAATATTGACCACATTTCTCATAGAAACACTAGGGAAACCGCATAGGCTAATCAATGAAGTCAGAAAGTCCTAACTGTTGAGAAATGATTATATGAAACTGTGATTCCATGTCATCCCTATCCCTTTCCAATAGGAGAATGACAAATCAAATTTTTCCTCCTAATTTTTAGCCTTTGACAAATCAAATTTTTTCTCGAAAAAATTTAAATCCAACTAAAATTACTAAAAATCAGAAGGAAAAAACTGATTTATCATTCTCCTATTGGAAAGGGATGGGGATGACGTGGAATCATAGTTTTATACAATCCATTCTCCTGTTTCATGTTCGAAAAAATCTCAAACTTCTTATCATTTTACATTAATTATATTAGCTATCACCACCTGGTTCGAAATTATTACCATCCATATTCACTGGCTTTAGATGGAGACCACAATTCTAATCGTTAAAGTTTTACTGATTCGAATATTAAAATTACTATTTAGCACGTATTCGAAGTAAATACAAATAAATCTTTTCGGATATTTGATTTGGAATTTATTGGTTACAAAATAAGCACTTCCAACAAGGTTTAAATCCAAAACTTTTTAAATATAGAATCACACGCGAACTATCTCAAATTTTGAATATAATTTAAACAAATTAATAAATGATGTATAAATAAAACATTTTCTAAACTTAAATATATTAATTAATAATATAATTAAATAATATTTTTATGATAAAAAGATATCTTTTTTAACATATTATTCTCTTAAATCTCAATTAACTTTTCTTGAATCATATTCCCTTCTATCCGTCAACCTAACCAAACAATGAGATGTGATCATTAGAATCACTAAATTTTTGTTTATCCCCTTTATTATTTGATCAACTCAATCAATTAAATTATCTTTAAATAAAAATATTTATATAATTAAAATAAATATTGTAATATGAATTTATTTTATAATGTGGGACATTATTATATTAATACATATCATATTGTGAAAATCAATAGACATACATGTTTAACTACATATAATATATCAATTGTTAATAAAAGAATGCACATTATTAATGGTACCCAACCTAAACCTTAAAAATGAAGCTAATTTTATGGAATATCATAATATATAAAATTAACATTACATAATTATCAATGATATGTATCCCCATATAGAAGTGTGTAATTATAATGTACATTTTTTACATTAATGATATGTAAGCTTAAACCTTAAATGTGTAACTAATTTTTTGGTAGATTATAGTATATATAATTAACATTATATAATTAAGATATATTATTAATAATATGTAACTCTATATATGGTTATAATATTATAATGAACATTTTTATATTAATGATGTGTAACCTTAAACCCTGAACGTGTAACTGTATGTTAGGTTAATTTTATTTTAGATTGTTATGGAACTTTTAATTTGGTTGGAATTCTTATGTTTAAGTTGTTAAGTATATTCAAATTATTGTAAAACTGTTATGTTTAATTTGTTTGGATTTTTATTTAAATACTTAAATTAAGTTGTATTTATTTATTGTTAATTATGAATAAATTTTTATTTAAAATTTATTTTTTTCTTTGATTTTATATTATTTCCTGAAATATTATTATGATTGAAAATGTTAAATTTGAATTTTTTTTGCAGACTATTATGTAACTTTGTTCAAAATTCTTATATTTATTAAGCTATTAGGTATATTTAAACTGTTGGGCAATTATTATGCTTAATTTTAATTTATTATGTTTAATTTGAAATTTAATGCTTAACTACTTTTGTTAAATTTTATTTAAAATTATATTATATTATATTACAGATTTAGATTCGAATTTTTGTGGATTAGATTCGAATTTTTGTGGATTTAGATATTTAACATATAATTAAAAATGTTGATAGAATTTTGTTGCGGATGCAAATATATGGTGATAATGATATATAGCTTGAATTTAGATTTTTAGACAAATTTTTAAATTCAAATTCGAATAATTAAAAAATTGTAAATATTCGACCAGGTAACATTCCTAATTATGGTTTCACCATTCACACATCAAGAGACCTCCCTAACTTCTTTTCAAAGCTACGAGAATAAAACTTTGAGAGTGAATTGGTTGTAGTACCTAAAAGAACAATATATATTGGCAGGATCAGCAAGATGCTTTTAACAAATTTAAACTTAAAATTGGTTATATCGATTGAACTTATTAGGGTTACTATAGGAAAGTAGTAGTATTCTCCATTTGGCTTAAAACTGTCTTTGGGAGGTCAGCCTATGCCAACAGTTAACTGCTTCCTTGCAAACTTTGAGTGTAGATTGCTAGTGCTACCTATAGCAACAATATATGCCCTAACATATTACTGTTGTTGGGGAGTCTTGCGTGATCAGAATGGAAAATGGATTCTATGCCATAATAGATGTTTGGGGAAGTGTTCAATTTTTGAAGCTGAGCTATGGTGCATCTTAAATGGGTTGACTCTTCTTTATAAAATAGTGCTAATTTAATCTGATAATGTTGAAGACTATCCAGGACTTCTCATCGAGAGCATCAAATTATACTCTGATCAAATGAATTCATCAGCTTTTGTCGAATGATAGACAATAAATCTTACAACACATTCCTAGAAAGAATAACAATTTTATTGACCGTCTAACCAAAATAACCTTTGAGAGGAAAGATGATCTACCATTGTATGAATTTCCACCAAGGAAGATTTCCCCTTAGTTTAGTTTAACATTTCTATTTGTTTATTTCTAAAAAAAAAAAAAAAAAAAAAAAATTAAAAAATTTAACGGGTAAAATCACATTTGCTGTATAAATCTATATGTTAAAAATGCATTAAACATAAATCCAGAAAGAAGTTATCATTGTGTGGGTGCAAGCTAAGAGGCAGCCAAAAACAAAAATAATATGTTTGTGGTTGATGGAGATATTCATATATATTGTTTTTACGTACCCCCAACACTTATCCTCAAAACTTGTACTTAAATTGTTGAATGGTATATGAGGTGGTCCAAGGATTTAGAAGGGAAAGAAACCTTGAAGATGGAAGAGTGATTGGGGATCATGCGCGGTTGCTGGCTGAAAGGATATAGTCGCAACCTGGGTTTATGTTTTGTTGAACTATGGGGGATTTGGGATGGCCTAGGTTGGCATGGGACATGGGTTTTTGGAGAGTGTGTATGGAATGTAATAACAAGTTGGTGGTGCAGCTACTATAAGTTCAACTGAGCAGAAAAATCAAGATCTTTATTTGGTGAAGCAAATCATGGATATGCTGAACAAATCGCGGGATGTTAAAAGAACTCATATTAGTTGACTGTCAAGTCAAGTTGCAGACCACATGGTGAAAATGGGAAGAGTAGCAGATCTAGAGCTGAGTATTTTCTATCAACCTCCGATTGATTGTTCGCCTTTGCTGCAAAAGGACTTGCTAGTAGGCTTATCTATTTAGTTATGGTTTTTCTTTTCTTTTCTTTCGGTCCTTTGACTGAGCTTTATTGTTACCAAAAAACCAAAAAGTCATGCAATGCAATGTTACTTGGGCTCCTCATCTACGCCCTTGCATATTTTGACCTCTCTAACATTTCCAAAATTACATCAACTTTCTTTTTAAATGATTTCGGAATAATTTAGTATTATAAACTGCTAATGGAAAATATGTAATAGGGTTTCTTAATTAATACCTTAATCTAGCCGTTAAGAAGGGAAGTTTTTCTTTTCTTTTTTTGAGATTTTTCCACTTCATATCTAGTAGTTACATTGGATTCCAATTAAATTTGGAATCAAGCTAAATTAGACCCTTAAACCCAGTTAAAACTTTTATTCTCCAGTTATTCTATTCCACTAAAAGGCCCCTAAAATGGTAGATTTTTAATTTAGGTCCTTTATAATTAATAAAATTTTAAATTAATAATAATAAAATTACATTTTAATCCCAAAAATGATAAAATTTTAATTTAACCTTTTAAAAATTATAAAAATATAAATTATTAAAAAGATAAAGTTATATTTTTATTATAGTAAAAATATAAATTTAATTTCTACCCAAAATTTTGTTTTCTCCTATTCACAACCTCACTCAAATTCAATACCTTTATATTGAACTCTTCATTCATGGTGAGTTGCCAACATATTTTCAACAAATGAATGGAAACAAAAAAACACCTAAAAAAGGCATTGTGATGGAAATGCTGTCTTTATCTGTCATAAAGATTGGTTTCTTGAACAAGGAAGTAAAAAAAGTCAGAAATAGCAGGTGAGAACGAAGACAATCCATCAATGCTGCTTTCACTTGGCCTGGCCTGTTGATGTTATGTTAGCATTGCAATATTGACAGTGACTAGCTTTTTAATTAAAAAATATGGTAATATTTTCTCTATACATATGATGGCATTTCTCTTTTTTATAATAATTTTATTTTTCTAACAATTAAATCTCTAAATTAAATATAATTGTTATTAATGTTTAGTAATCTAATCTCTACAAGATTAAGATAAATTATGATTTTTTTTTTACAATTATATTTAATTTAGAAATTTAATTGTCAACAATCTCTTAACCTAATCACCAAAGTATTAAGTTGTAAATATAAAATTTTGATTTGATGCCAAATAACTTCATCTTTTACCCTAATTATAAAAAAAAAATATGTATTTGAATAAAACATCAATTTCATTACTATCTATTTAAGGCATTGATCATTACAGCATCACGAATTACATCAAGAAAAATAAATTCATTGGAAAATATCTACTCATATTGAGAAAAAAAAAATAGTCACTATAACTTAGCATAATTTAGTCTATTACTATTATTAATGTTATATATTATAGTTGAATTTATTACCACTTTTAAAAAATTTCAATAATCAACTGATGTTTGAATTTTTTTAATCACGAAACTCAAAATATATATAGTTTAAAATTTGAAATTATATTTATCAAAATACTTATTTTTTATTAATTCATCATTAAAAAAATTCTATTCCGAAAGTTATCTCTTTTATCTTTTTAATTTCATATTAAGAGTTTATTTTGACAACATAGTGTAATTAGAGGAAAGTGTAATTATTACACTCTTTTGTTTTTATAATTACAAAGAATTGTAAATTTTTAGATATGTTTAACTGACAAAGTATAATTATAATTATATGTGTCATATTTAATAGAACAAAATTATAATTACACAATTACATAATTTAAAAATATTAATTACTATAAAAGACATTAATTATTAAGAAGAAAGCTCATGACAAGTCAAAGCAACCAAAATTATATTAGGTTAACGTAAGTTTTAGGTCTAAGTTTAGAAGTGTTGATTAAGTCTTAGTTTAATTGACATGTGCATTATTGTCAATATAGGAGGATGAAAGTTCGGGGGCATTAAAGCGCATTATCCTTCTATTTATGGGTTGGGGAGGGACTATGAGTAGTTTTAAGTTTTATGTAAAAATTGTTTAAATTTAAGGGTTTTATAATGATATATTCTTTCATGAAAATAAAATATAATTTTTTCTAATATATTAACTTTTATAAAAGGGATTTTTAAAGTGTAGAATAACTCTTTACAACACTTTTTTTTTTAATAAAGATTTATAATATAACCATAATTTTATAAAATACGTCATATTTTTTATGAGTCTAAACTGATACTCCTTTAAGATGCATTAATAGAGAGTTGGTCAAGCATAAAAAACCAAAATTTCTTGTCACATTAATTTGGATTGTTTGCCATGTCTGTTATTATGCTATTTTATGATTTTTAAACCAAGCTTAAGTAATAAAATAAAAGTATAATCTAGCTTTGGAAATTTTAATATAATTCATTTATAACTTGAATAATATAATTTTTAACAAATAATATTTTAATTTTTATAATTTGTTTATGCATGTTTTGTTGGACAATACACAGGTTAACGAAACAAAGAAACAAAATAAATAAATATTTATATAAATGAAATAATTTATAATTAAATTGTGAAATATGAAAATCAAATAAAAAACTGTAATAAAAAGTTGAAATAAAAGAGAATAGAGATTTTACGAAACGTTGGTCGAATGTTTCTCATGATACAACAACAGTGATCAAAGTAATAGCACCTCTACAATGATCAATCGAACGAACATTGCCTTTTTCTATTATTTGAATGTTTGAAAAATACGGAGAGGAAAAATAAAGAGTTTTGAGAGTAAAAGAGTTTCAGTGTGAGAAATTATGAGTTTGTAAATTTGGAAATAACCACAAAATCTACCATTAAGGAGCAAAGATTGGAATCAGATACTGTCTATATATAAGCAATTTATGTTTGCATCGTAGGTCTATTTTGAGCTTGACCAATCCGGACATTTCACATCATCCCCAACCCCATCAAATTTGGACCTGCACCCCCTGCACACGAGGCAAGATTACAAGTTTAGTCATTCAATTATTTTTCAAGAGGGTTCACATATATATACACATCTCATACTTGGTATTTAACCAATGTGAGATCTAAGCCTTTACTTTTCCTCAACAATATTTCTAAGTAGCTTACTTTGAGTATCAATTTCTCATTCACCACTCAACCATTTTGAGCATATGAAGTACTGTTGTAAAGGTTTCATGGAGTAGAATATGAAACCATAATTTTATAATTCAACTCTCCACCTTTACCTATTGAGAATATGCCTCGAAGTTACCATAAAATGCAATTTTTCCAACATGTTTGTCTATATTTGTACGTGTTTATGCTTCTAATATAATTTTTATAATTTGTATAAAAAATAATTGAATTTGGGTGTTTGAAAATTATACGAGGAAGTGTTTGGAAAGTCACTTGGTAATTGGATTTGAATGTAATTACCTGCATAATTACTTAAATTCTCAACTCTCCATTTAATAATTGGGAAGTATAACTAGGGCGCTTCAATTACACCCAAATCAGTGGGACATATTAATTATAATGGTTACCCAAACACGCCACAGCTATGTAATTACAAGCAATTACACTCAAATCCAATTACCAAGTGGCTTTCTAAACACTACCTGAGTGATTAATGGAAGTTAATGGTATAATACTAAATATAGTAATTAAATCCTTAAATCGAGTATAATATGAGTTTAGCTTCACTCCATTACCTTTTCATCCATTAATATTTAATGCATATTTAATTACCATTTACAATTTAATTTTCACATTTAATATAAATCCTACACATTTAAATCATTATAATCATTATATTAGATATTAATAGATATAATAATAAAAATGAATCTTTTAACCCAAACAAAAACCATAATTTAACCGCTATATCCCTAAAAAAGATGATTGTCATTCTTGGGGGCAAATTGATGTGATAAATGGTGGGATTTGATGAAATCATTTGTTGGATATTTGTATAGTAATAATGGCGGTCCAAGATTCTTCATTCGATGTTATTCAACAACATAAGATTGACCCAATCATTCAACTGCAAATTGAAGCACAAAATATTTCAATTTGAGGGAACCAATTAGCTTTGCTGTTATTGTATGAAATAAGTTATTCAAACTTTCATATGACACCCAATTTGTCTATCATCTGCTTCCAACAAACATATTAATAAAACAAAGTTTTCATTACAAATATTGCTTAATAAAAGTTGATTTGTGGATGAGTTCAAAGATCTTTTATAGCATAAGAAGACATTGTAAGATTTTTTTTTTATTCTCATTTTGAATTATTCTAGATTTGATTTTTGAAGTATATCAATTTTTATATTTTGATATATAATTCTTTTATCTATTTTCCCAATGTTAATTTTTTTTAATATCGGTTAAAAAAATAGACTAAAAACAATAACGAAAAATTAATTTAAGTATCAAATTGAACTAAAAAAATGTTTAAGTATCAAAATGAGAAAATAAGCATACTTTAAGAGTTAAATCTTGAATTAAGCAAATTTTTTTATTACACCTAACTTGTAGTTTCGCATGAAGACCAATCACATGAAGAATCTTATCCAATTACGACTTCTAAGATTTTCATGAGCAAAGAAGGGTGGTGAAGCAACATATTCTAAATTTTCTTTTTTGACTTGAGACAATAATATTAGTTTTTTACTAAATTTAGAGTTGGATCAAATTGAAATTTTAAACAGGAATAAAGATTTTTTAGTATTATTTTTTTTATTCACAAAATTCAAATTCGAGATTTTCTTTAGAAGATATCGAACATGTCATTCCTCAATCCAATAAGAAGGGTAAACAAAAGCTAAATTATAGCCATGTGAAATTGTGAATTGAAGTTTGAAATTTCACTTTCACCTATTAATTCAACAAAATCATCAGTTTTTCCAAGCCAACTGTAATTAAATATAGACAAGAAATGGAAAGCCCTTGAAACCCTTTTTGGGACCCAACAATTTTATTCAAGTTGTATGACACTAAATTGCCACATATGTCTATCAACTACAAAACCCCCCCTCCCTTCACTGGCATCATTCTCGTAATCTCATTCAGGCATTTCCACAAACACATTTTTTCTTCAAAAGAAGGATTTCTTTATTACAAACATGGCCAGACCACAACAAAGATATCGAGGTGTCCGACAAAGGCATTGGGGTTCTTGGGTGTCTGAGATTCGCCATCCTCTCTTGTGAGTTTAAATCTGGTTTATGAAAACCATGCAACATTTTTTGTCCTTATTGTTCCTTATGCATTTCTTTTGGTGCAGGAAAACTAGAATTTGGCTTGGGACGTTCGAGACGGCTGAAGATGCAGCTCGGGCCTACGACGAAGCCGCGAGGCTTATGTGTGGACCGAGGGCTAGAACCAACTTCGCTTACAACCCCAATGCACCTCAATCATCATCGTCGTCGTCGTCGTCATCAAAACTTCTCTCGGCAACTTTGAGAGCTAAACTACACAAATGCTACATGGCTTCGCTTCAAATAATGAACCAACAAAAGGTGGACGAGCCACGGAATAAGGCACCGGCTCCACGCGTTATCGGCAACCACGGCATTGCTGGGATGGGGGTTGGGCCATTACCGGTTCAAGAGATGGAAGCCACTTGGGTTGTGAAAAAACCGCAAGTGCTTGAACCACTTGAAGAGGATCACGTTGAGCAAATGATTGAGGAACTGCTTCACTATGGTTCCATTGAATTATGCAATGTCTAGTCTATAGGATGTCAACAAGCACAATCCCTTCTTATTTATCTTCTTTCTCTCCTTTTTCTCTTTTTCACCATTCATTGACCATGTTGAGCTGAGGCTTGATAACCCTACCCAAACCTGAAACAACTCAAATTCGACATGATTCGAATCTATAATTGAAAATGATTCATGCCTTAAACCCAAGATCATCTGAACTCAAGATTGACCCCAAACTTGAAAGGACCCGAATTACAAATGACCTGAAATCTGGTTAGGTCTATGCTAGTGATCTATTATGATATATGTTTCTATATGATACCATCATCAGGCTACATCTATTTTCTTTTGGAGTTTTGAGGGTGAGTTGTAGGAATTTCCACTTTAAAATCTTTGCACTGCCAATCCGATATTTGACATTTCAAGAATTAGCAAATTTCATGCTTGTCCTTTTCAAAGCTACAATGCACCCATCGTCCCTTTATTTTATTTATATATGTTGGTCCTGTCGAAATACAAAGTATATATATGTATCTATTTGCCTTTTCCTATAACAACAAACAACATATGGAACGAAATATTAGTCGCTATCACTCAGATTTGCTCGATTAGCAGATCAGTTTTAAGCAATTTTACTTAAGGAAATTCCTTTTATACAATACTTCTATCCATAAATTGGAAAAAATTCTACGCTTGAGTTCATGTCATTTTTGTTATTGAAAATGTATGGGTACAAAGTAAACTAAATGATTTAACCAATGAATTCTTAAATTTTCTTATATATTATGACTTTATCATCACCAGAAAAAGTTCCGAAACCTGTCAAAGTGAAACCCAACCTTACCACGTCAAACTATTCTTTTATATTCAATCCCCACACTTTCTACATTAAGGAAGCCTAGGAAGCAATTTGTTAGAAAAATTTGAAGTTGAGTTAATTCCACTAGATGTCCTTAAATTATGATTTATATTTTAATTGGGTTTCAAAGTATTAATATTGTATGAACCAAGTCATTTTGTCAGCCTAGTCATTAGTTTGAATATTAAATACTAGCTTAAATTTGATGTGTTTTGAATGTGCTCCATCAAATTTGAACTAATATTTAACATCTAAATTGACAATTAATTTAACAAAAGTACCGAATTGATAAGATATTAATCCTTGGAGAATTTAACCAAAATAGTTTAAAGTTTAAAGACCAATTTAAAATATAGATTATAGTTTAAGGATGCACAATAAAATTAACCTTTTTAAGTTTATCAAAAAGTAGAAGCATCTACTTCCTAAATTTATTAAGTACAACAGGTAAAACATATACCAATATGTAATTAAGCTTGATTTTATATATACAACAATGTGAAGCATTAAAAAGGTTGAAGTATTATTTAGTATTTGAGTTTGGTTTTAATGTTTAATTTGGTATATATTTTTTTGTCTTATTTTGATATTTGATTTTGGCTTCGATGCTGACTTTGATACTTGAGTATTTCTCAATTTGATACTTGTGATTTTGGTCCTAATTAAATACTTGAGTTTGGCTTCAATACTCAATTTGGTAATTGAACTTTTTTTTATCTCTTTAAGTACTTGTATATTTTTTACTAGAGCACATATATCAAACATTTATTGGGCCACATGATGACGTTTGATCTGGATAACAAATTTAACATTAAAACTAAATTTAAGTACCCTAAAATTAATTTTTTTTATTTTTATTTTTGGTGTCTAGTCTCATTCAATAGAATTTCATGATGGTTCACCTGTTTGGAAATTGATTTTGTTCCCCACAAACATGAAGAAAACAAAAGAAGGAAAAATAAAGTTGTTTTACTTTCATTATATTGTTTTACTTTTGATTCAGCAAAAGGTAAAATATAAAATTATTGCATGTTAGTGAGTTTAGCATCATTAATAGTTTGAAACTTTTTTTAGTCACTTTTGGGCTACTTTCCTTATCTCAAGAAACATGCTGCAGCTCCAGCAATGGCCTGCTAGAAATGATTTTATTGTATATAATTGCCTGATAAGTTTGCAAATTTCACACTTTTTGGTTCTCCACTTATCATTACTACTGTACAGGCCCAATTATGCCCGGCCCAAATAACCAACCCAAAACCCAAATTTTTAACCTAACCCTAGCCCTAATCCAAGTGGCTGCCGCCCCTAGTGCCTCCACTTGCACTGCCTTCTGACTCCCACCGCCCCTAGCCACCGCCCTTGTCACATCCACCTGCAAGAAGAACAGCAAGTTGTAAAGAAATGGCTATTTAAAAGCCGAGCAAGAACCTTTGTAAAAAAAAAGGAGAGTTTTCTGGAGGAGAAATAAAAAAGCAATATTTGATTTTAAATCAGTGATTCAAAGGCATAAAATAGCCAACCAAAAGAAAAACACAAAATCGGAAAATACATACCAAGGATCAAACATCTAAAGACTAAGGTGATTTCATTCTATACCCTTTTCGGCTCCTTCCCTTTTTTAATTATTTTTCGAATCTCCTATTTGCATACATTATAAATACATCAAAAAATATATAAGATAATATCTATAAAAAAAAAAAAGGAGAGAACTTTACCTTTTCCGGCCACCGTGCACAGTGGCGGCGACATGACAGCGCCGGTGGTCCGACGAACGGACGCAAGACCGACCACAGGCCGAAAATCGCCCCCCCCTCTCTCTCCTTTTTTTTTCTTTCTCACCTGCACAAATGATTTTTTTGGAATAAGTTGGCCTTTTATAGCCCCCCAAAACGACGTCGTTTTGGGGGCTGCCCTTTAACCCCAAAACGACGTCGTTTTGAGCATGACCCGATCCGGCCGACCCGACCCGCCTAGGATCCGCGTGTTTTTGCTCCTAGGGGTTAATTGCGCGCATGGTCCTTCCGATTTTTATATGCTTTGCAATTAGGTTTTAATTTCTGTTAAAATTGGCCCTGGAATTTTTTGCGTTTGCGATCCGATCCTCATTACTGCGGTGTCGTTTTGAGGGGCTTGAAAAATTGCCCTTTTGGCCCTCGGTAGTCGTATGCGCTTTCAGATTAGTCCCTTTCTCTTTATTATTTTTTTTGAATCGGCCCCAAAACCTCATTTTGTTTCGAATTTAATCCTCTTTTTATTCAATTTAGTTTTTATATCACTTACTGTTTTCTATGTTATTTGTTATTCTACTTATTATTACTAAATTCTATTATTATTATTATCATACTTATTATTCATGAACCTTAGTATTGTTTTCGTTTAATACAAATATGTATATACATCACATAGTATTATTACTAGTTTTTTTTGTCATTTATTATTATTTTCCTAACTTTATATTATGCATGTTTCTACTTTCCTAAATTTTATATGCATATATTTCACATACATATAAATTATATTTTCTAATATATATATATAGATATATAATGTACATACCTTAAATATTATCATGAATTTGTTTTTTCCTTATATGTATATATATGTATATATATTTATGCAATGTCTTTAATGGTTTTAATATTATCATTATTATATATATCATATATACATTTTTTTAACATCATATCAAATATATATGTTTTAATATCATATTGTTGCTATATCCATTTTATACATATATATACACTTTTTATAAAGTATTATCATTATTTCTTTATATCATATATTATTGTACCTAGTATTTTCACTTTTTATTACATTATCTTAATATTATTATTTATATCATTATTATTCCTACATTTTCTTTGTTGCCTTTTAAATACACTTATTTTACTTTCATTTTTATTCTTCATTCATATTATATATTACTTATTTATATATACGCATACATACATACCCTTTTCATACAACATTTCTAAATTATTACTCGTATTATTACTATTAATATTATTAACTCTATTATTATCATTATCATTTTTTAGTCGCACAATATTCATTTACTACCATTTTCTTTTCAAATGTTTTTCAACTCATTCATCATTCCTCTCTTATTTCTTTTGTTTGTTTCATTTCATTTTTGCTTTTATCGCTATTGTTCATACTCATGTTTATATTCATTTTGTTGTACCTGTCAATACCGAAATTTGTATTCATCTATCCATTCTTTATCTTATTATTACAAAATTATGTTGCACCAACCTTTTTTCGACAAAAATAACAATTTTTCATAAAAGTAAAATTCCGTGTTTGGTAATTCGAGACAATCGTGCCCTAACTTACTGGGTTTCGATTTTTCTCGTATAAACTAAATAACAGAATACTCTTTTGAGTCGCTATATGAGTCTTGCAAAATATTTATTCGCGGAGGTACGAAGTGTTGTGCCCTAACTTACTGGGTATCACATGTTGTCATCTCGGAATATGAATTTGTTTTAAAGCAAAGGCAATATTCGGTGTTCGAAAACTCGGGAAAACGTACCCTAACTTACTGGAACTCGATTTTTCTCGTTTACTCTAAACAACCGAATACCCTTCTAACAAATTAAAATGCGTAAGTTTTATATAAAAGGCAAGCTCGCTCTCAAAGAATTCAAGATGTTATGTCCTAACTCACTGGATGTGACATTTCATACTTTGAGACGAGAAGGTCTTTAACACTTGAACTGTTTTATAAAGAAGGATCGTATTTTAAATTCTTTCAAGTTTTCAAATCTTCGACACTAAGACACTAATTAATCAACTAGGTACCAATTTTTGGGCGTATCGAGGGTATTAACCCTTCCTCGTGCGTAACCGACTCCCGAACTCATCTTCTGATTTCGTAGACCAAAAATTATCGTTTTAATAAATTTCAAACTTTTATTAAAATGATTGATTCAAGGTGATCCGATCACACCTCATCAAAAAGGATTGGTGGCGACTCCCAGTTTTTTTCGTTTTCATTTTCAAAATCCGAGTCGACTAACCGTTTCACAAAAAAATGGTTACGGCAACTACTAGTAAAGATTGTTCATTATTGCCTTTCAAGAAAGAAGCATGTTTTACCCAAAATTTCTTTTATCCCTTCAATGAAATGGGTCCTTGAATTGATTACCAAAAGAGTGGCGAAGCAAAAACAATTGGAGGGCTAAAGGTAAATTATAAATGTTTAGGGAGCAAAATATAATTTTATAGCTATACTAACTTATGATTTTATAATTTTTAAAAGGGTTTTAAAGCAATTGTATCATTTTTAAAAGGTCAAGGTCACTCCTTACCCCTCTAGTTTCGTCACCGTCAATTAATTTTACTAAGATTGTTTAATTGTCATGCATTATTGTAAAATGAGTTATTACAAAAGGAGACAAGAATAAAGATTCGAGCTTCAATAGTAATTTCATTTTGTGGATAATATGTAAGTATCACTATTAGCTCAAGACAAGAAAATTTATTAACTCAAAATTCACGAATATAAACATTGGTTAAAAATTTAGTTTCTAATTTTTGCTCTTTTTGTTATTTTAATTTTAATTTTGTTTACCACTTTATTTCTCAACATTCAAAATTTAATTAAATAGTTTTATTTTGAATGAAAAAGTTATCTGAACATTTAAAATTTTAATGACATTAAACGTGGCAGCCTGCATGATAATCTACGTGTACCTTATTGTCAGGGGCGAAGCTAGAACAATTTTTTTGGGGGCGAATGAAATTTTAATTTTTTATAGTCTATATCTTTATAATTTTTAAAGGATTAAATCGAATTTTTATAATTTTAAGGAGGCCAAAGTGAAATTTTACCTTTATTGATTTAAACTTTTAAAAAAAATTTAAAACACCTAAATAACAATTTTCCTTTTTAGGGGGACGGGCCCTACCAACCACCCTAAATTTGCCTCTTATTATTGACGTGGATATTATTTCTAAAAATTTTTATAAACTTGAAAATTTTTGAATTTTTAAATATTTATTATTTAAAAAAAATTATGAAGTATACATAGATTATCACTAAAGTTACCAAATTAGTGTAATCAAAATTTTAACAACTCGGTTAACTTATCCATCTTTGAAAAGAAAACAATTTGACTAAACTTTAAAGGATGAAGGTAAAAATGATCCAAAAAAAATTTAAGAGAAATATAACACAAAAGGAATAAATGTTAAAAGACTAAATTTACCATTATGCCATTTAATTATTATGCATCATATAGTCATTCAAATAAAAAAAAGCCATAAATTCTTGGATCAGTTTTGGTTCTTATGATTTTCTTGTGGCATTTCAACTATTGCTCCTTAATTTCTCAATCATCTCTTAAACTTTAATAAATGGAGAAATTTCACCAAGCATTTTCGAACTATCATTTAAATTTTGAATTGGTCCTTAAATTGTAAAAATGTCTAATTGTGTCTTTAAGTAGCTATGTTGTATTATGAAGTCATTCCATCAGCATAACTGTCGATTTAGGTGTTAAATACCACTTTGAATCTGACATGGATCAAATTGTGAGCACATATATACTTGTTGTATTGACAACTTGCATATTAGAAAAATAGATAGCTCCAAATTGTTATGGAAGAAAAGGAGAAGAAAAAGGACAACAATTCACACGATGATAAAGTGCTGAAAGTTGCAGAGTGGGAAGATGGGACAAGAATGAGGCATAAAGAGAAAAGGTTGAAGAAGATCCTCCTTAAGACCAATGAGGGGTATTTATAGGTGAAGTTGGCTAACCCTTGGGATTAGGGCTTCACACGTGTGGTGTTATAATGGTTAGCTTCCTGGAGAGCATGATAACCTTCTAGCTACACATCGATGGCACTAATATGGACTTAATAAGGCCCATGTAGGTCTTATGTATGTTTATGTTAGGGAAAGAGTCAACACTTGTTTTCGGTGAGACAAGTTGGAGACAATCCACATGTCAAGCATGCATGTGCTGACAAGGACCACAGTTGGTGAAGTGTCACTTGTAGACAACGTTGTAATTGGCGAGGTATCAATAATAGTATCAAGAAAAATTAAAAGGGTAATTTTTTAAACACGGTAGATCCAAGCTACTGTGTAATATCTATGCACATGTTTTAAATATGTCACACATCAAATTCAAAACAACATTTAACACCTAAATTCAAGTCTAGTTCAACAAAAGGATTTGATTGTTACAAAACTATTACTTTAAGGACTCAATTAGAACTATATGAAGTTTAGAGATCAATTTAGAATTTGTACAATAATTTGAGAATATTTAGTGCAATTAACCCTTAATAAATTGTTTGTTGTTTTACTGTTTGAAAATTATTTATGCATAAGTCACTTAACAAATTCCACTGTGATGGGCGTCGAAACTACCAAATATAATTTCCTATACTCTAACTTAATTAAATAGTAGTATAGTGTAGTAGGGTCAATTCCACAGGGATTGAGATTCCTAATTTTCCTACTTCCGTCACTAGATTTCTGAGTCTAGGTAGCTGTCGTGCCCCCAAGCTATGTGCGTAGAGCTGTAAAATAAATAAATAAAAGAGGGAAATTTAGTTGATAAAGAAAATAAAATAAAAAAATATAAAATAAAATAAAAATATAATTATGATTGCAAAATAAAATTAAGGAAATTAAGTTAAATTAGTGAATCAAATATATTAATGTTTAGCCTCAGCCTCGGTACACTTCGAAATCGAATCGATCCTTGAAACTAGATTTTTCTTTCCAAACGATAAGCTAGTTATAGCGATCAAGGACACTCTAACCACCAACTTTTCCCTCTGTAGTTGGTTCCAGTACAACTTGCAAACCAACCCTTACCGATTATCTAACCACGTAACACGCGTTCGCAATTTAAGATCTCAGCAGCCTTGCAATCTAGAAAAGCCTAACTTGAATTAATGGCCTCAACTGCATGGATCATTTAAATTCAAACACTATCTCTATTATAATAGCCCATTTTTTAGTGGTGTCGGAAACAGTAGTTTTGGGGCCATAAATCCAACGGCGAACTCGTAAATATTATTATTTAATATTTTGATTTGATAATTTACAAGTCAAATATAATGTTTTAATAATTTTTTATTTGATAATTTATGTTATTTGAATGAATAGTTAAGTTCAAGTGGTATGTTCCAAAAGTCAAATGGTTTTAGAAAAAGAGGTATCGGGACCTCGTTTCTATAAATTGGGCTGTAAGTATTTTATTAAATATTTACAAAGTGTTATTAGGGTCATATTAAAATTTGGTGAAGAAATTTTAACGTTTAAATAGTTAATTAATTAATTAGTACTAATTTGTAAAAGATGTAAAATCTAGTCAATATTGAATTAGAATGATTAGATGGTTTAATTATTAAATGAGTGAAGTTTTATATTGCAATTATACCATGTTATAATCAGTGGACGGTTATAGGTTTGAGATGTTTAAATAAGGGGTAAATTAATAAATAAGTAAATAAACTTATGTAAAAGATGATAAAATAATATTATCATATTCTTCCTTTTATTTTTATTTTTTTGCAAAAATGGAATAGCCATGATTAAGGGAGAAGCAAGTTTGGGCCATGTTTCAATTTATTGCATGGTATGTTATGAGTCTCGTTTTTAATGATTTTTATATTTTTGTGATTGTTGTAATCTAGCTAACCCAGAGGTCAATTTGTAAAACTATTAAAAGTCTAGGGACTTTCCATGAATGAGTTTGAGGTGTTTTTTATTTTAATTGATAGATTATTAATTTGGTAGTTAAATATAAATTTTTTTTAAGTGATTTTTGATGATTTTAATGTTTAAGGATTAAATTGTTCAAATAGTAAAATTCAAGGTAAATTGTGTGAAATGAGGAAAAATGTGGGCCGATATGGAACCCTAGGAAAATTGGCTAACATGAGATTTTATTAATTGTGGTTAAATTAGAAGTTTCGGGTTTAGGGACTAAATTTCATAAAAGGTAAAATATTAGGAGTAATTTTGTAAAATTCCCATTGATAAGGGTTATAAGTTGAATTAATTATTTTAAGTTATTTGAATGGTTTAATTGAGTGAAAAATTATTATTTAGATCACAAAATGAATCAAACAGATCTAAATCGAGGAAAAGCTAATGTGTCAGATTAGTCGTCGGCTTCGTTTTTACAATTATAATTGTCAAAGTAAGTTCATAGTGTAATGATATGTATATGTATGTTTCTTTATGATTATATCATTGGTTACTAATTGATTGTATATATGTGAAATTTCATTAGTTACCTATACACTATTAAATGTTGCAAATAAATACATATGAAAATGAATATTTGGTGGTGGCAATTCTTGTGGTTGCATATTATTGAAATGAATGTAACAGTTTTATAATATGTGTACGGAAGAAATGAAGTGCCTCTAAATGATAGATATCTATAAATGTAACGAATTTAAGTATAATTCCCGGTTGAATGTAGTAAACATGGTTAGGATATGATTGACATGCCAATAGGGTTTAAACGAGTGCTTGTACAGGTTTGCACTTCGGTGCCTCTGATTGCATATTTGTGCCTCTATTTGCACTTCCGTGCCTCAGTTAAGCATCATTGATGCCTTTGGTGTGGTGTAGTAACTCAAGTATCCGAGCCAATTTGCTATAGTTCAACGGGCCATGAAATTTTATGTTTAAATGATAAATTACTCTTGAGTTAGATTAATGTACAATGATATGTTTATGTATATATGTTTAAGAATAGAAGCATGGATTGCTTTGATTTGAGCCATTGTTTATATTGAATTGTATGAGATGAATGTTTGATTAGTATAGTTTGATAATAAATATTAATGCCTTGGTGTAATTATATGATTCATATGTCTATAAATATGTTATCTAGTTATGTTTGTGGTGTGTTTAGAGAATTAAATGGTTATATGAGGATTTTTTGAATATTCGAGGTTGTTTCATTTGGTTCAATGGGTAAATAAAACTTTAAAGGGTATGTGATTACACGAAATGAATTATGATTTTTAAGTAATGATATGGATTATGATGAAATGCGTAATTGAAAGGAAAAGATGATTTAGTACATATGTATGAGTGGGGAATTTTGAAAGTGAAATGTTAGATATGTTTTATACTATGTTTTAATTGAAATTATATATGTAATGTTACACCAACTAACCTTATGAGGTGGAGTGTATAGGAAAGCAAAGTTGACTTGTGACATAAGGAAATTATGCTTGGTTGTATACCTTAAAATGTTCGGTAAGTTAAGTTTTTTTTATACGAATTTACTAAGCATTAATTACTTATATAATTATTTTTCTCTGTTTTGTAGTTCATCAGAAGCTCAATCGGTTGGAATCTCGTCGGAGCACCATCACACTATCTATTTATCATAAGTTTGGTTGTTTTGGCTAATGGTTTTAAATGGCATGTAATAGGAGTTTTTGCTTTATTTATCAATGTGATGTGGTTTAAGTTTAATTGCCTATATGCTTTGATGTTGACTTATAAATGTAAATATGTAAGTATATGTTTTGGTGACTTGTGAATGCCTTGAGATTTAGATGGCTTTTGGTTCATTGAAGTGTGAATAAAGTGGTTAAATGGTAGATGTGGTGATGTAAGTTTAAGGTATGAATTTATGGCATTAGATTTGAATTGATTTGGATGTTAAACTGTGGTACCAATGAGAGTATATTGGATAGACATTTAGATTAAATGATATGTATAAGTTTTGGCATGTAATAAGGCTTGAATGTTGATTTGATAACTTGGTTGTTTTGAATTTGTGCCAAGCTTATTTGTGTCTTAATGTCCTTAGTTGATAGATTGAAAATGAAAGTGTAAAATTATGGTATGCGACACTTATTTATGCTCATATGAAAGTCGGTAAAATATGGATGAATGGTATGCTTTGAAATGGTTATTTGATATATATGAATTGTGCTTAATGAATGAATTTGAAGTGTTGAACTAAGTCAAGTTGATGTGTTGATTTGTGGTGTCAATTGATGGCATATTAGTTAGGCACCTAAGTTGGTTGGTTTTGGTATATTTTTGGTATGTTTTAAAGTTTTTTGAGTCATATGAAAATGATTAGAATGATATGTTTTGTTATAAAAGAAAAGGTTAATTATTTGTGTTGTTTTAGGGTCATTTTGGGAAGCACACAGCCTGGGACACGGGTTGTCACACAGCCGTGTGCCACACATGGTCACACTACACAGTCGTGTGTCATTATTATTTTAGGTGCAGGTTTCACACGGTTTAAGACACAGCCTGCAACATGGCCATATGTCTCAAGTTAGTATGTAACACGGTTTGGCACATGCCCTGTAACATAACCGTGTGGACCTATTTCAAATATCCACATGGGTGGACACATGGGCTGAGACACGGTTGTGTGTCCAGACTTCGAATGTCCATACGGTCTGGGCTATGTCACACGGCCGCGTGACCCCTGTTTCCAAAAATTTTAAGTTTTTCTAAAACTTTTTGTTTTGTTTCAAATTGATCTTGGAATGTTCACAAACTGTTTTTAGGGCCTCGTAGGATCGATTTAAGGCTCGTAAGTGTATTGTATGCTATAAATGGAATGTGTAAATTATTGTAATAATTTAAATTGAATAAATGTTTTGTTTGAAATCAAATGTTTTGAATGTTCTGAATTGTACTGTAATACTCCGTAATCCTAATTCGGCGACAGAAACGAATTAGGGGTGTTATGGAATGATGGAAATTTGCAAGTAGGAAGAAAGTGACAAGTCAATGTCAAGTTATCATACCCACAGGGATCGTGAAAGAAAATATTTATGAAACGCAACTTTAAACAAATTGGTGAAGGAAAAATATGTTGGTTTGAAGTAGTGTTTATAAAAACTAAAAATTAACTAAGGAAAATAAAAAGTAAAAATTCAAATGCACAATTTCTAAAACGAGTTTAATCAATATGACATAAATGTGTTAGATCAATTACATTCTTTAACTTAAAATTACTAAACTTATGTTTATGCTGTTACGAATAATTTCACAGCAACTTGGTATTTTGCTAACTAATGCACATACAAACTTACTAAACGAATTAATCTCTTGAACATATTACTATTTCAATTCAAACAATTAATCAATTTTCATAAGCAAGTATAAGATTAAGTGAAGTAACAATATATTTCTACATTGAAACAATTTAATCACAATAATCTTGCAAGTTATGCAAGGCAAATGTACCATTTAATACCGTTGCTAATTTAACCTTCAACTACCTTAGAAGATTAAACATGCATCAATTAAATACTGTGTCAATTAATTACAATTTCAATACGATTAATAATTAATTCATTTGTTACCTTAAAATTATAATGCAAGTATAACATAGCCATGATTTTATTTAATTGAACAAATTACCAATGCCTAATTACAACACGAACACGATTATAATATTTTAAGTGGACAGAATGCAATCAATCTAACACGAATTAAATTTAAGTCATTTTAATTAAATCAAGAATAACAACACAACAAATATTCATGTTCATGATCACAACATAAACAAGAAAATTAAAGAAAAGGGAACTACAAAGCAAGTCCAGTATTTCTCTGAAGCCAGACTAGTGCGCTCCTCTCCTTCTTTGCTTGTTCTATCGATCCAAGGCCTTCACGAACATTTGAATGCTGCTACTCCAAGGTGGATGAAAACTCTTTTTCAAGAGGGAAATCATCAAGGAAATGAAACGAAGGAAAATGGGAAAGCAAAAAAGGAATGGAAGAGAGAAAGAGAGTGAAAAAGAGAGATGTGGAAATGAATGGTGTGTGAAATGAGGAAGGGAAGAGCGGTATTTTTAGGTGGGAATGACTACTAAAAATAGAAAATAAATTTCAGCCATTCAAGTTTCCTTGGTCGGCCATGCATTGAGCAAGTTTTAATGTTTCAAACATTGCTATATTTAGCTTGAGGTAAAAAGTGAAAGGCACAAAAAGTGGAAGGGTTTGAATAGCATTTAGGGGAAGCTCAAGGGCTGATTTGCAAGTATAAAAATTAGCTGATTGGATTAGCTATAGGGACAGTTTTGGGCTGCCCGATTGCTTGGTCACTTTCTTCTTTAGACTTTTTATTAATTTTTGACCTAATTAATGTTGGATAAAAATTAAACATAAAGTATGTATAGTAATCAGTATTGGACTGTCCTTAGCTGGAAAATAATTTAGCCATGCTCTTGATTCACTTGATGCAAAAATTACCACAATGGTTTGAGCCTTTCGAGGTATCTGCTGAGCTAATTTTAACCTTTTGTGTAAAACTGTAAAAAATAAACCAAATTGGTGAAAGTTTATTATAAAAATAATTAAAATTCAATATGTTAATTACTTAAATGCAAATTAATTATTTTATAATTAAAATATGAATTTTGACAAAAATTATTATGAAACTACATGGATTAAAGCTCAAAAGGTGCTGAAAAAGTCTATATATTTTTTGTGTTTTCACATCTCAAACTTAATTCATTACTCGTCCCGAGCAATGCACAATTTGAAAAGAGAAAGGGCTTGAAATCACCATTGAAAAATGTCTTTAGAATACATTTCCCCCACAATTATGAGTTTAGTGTAGTTATGCTCAAGAACAAGAATTTTGAAATTATGCAACTTAAGTATACATATTGTTCAAATTATTCTCAGTCATTATCATGATAAAAAGAATAGACTAAATGTTTTCTCTATAAAGATATGCTAATTATTACCAATTAATTTTTATTCCCTTATTTAAGACTAAACTGCAATTTCACTTGAATAACCTTTCAACCATATTACATGCCATTTATAACCATTAATCAAAATAACCATAAATACCAATATGTCGAATAGATAGTGTGACGATACTCCAACGAAATTCCAACTAGCTAAGTTTCCCGATAATCTACAAGACAAAGGAAATGATTACGTAAGCATGTAATGCTTAGTAAATTCATATAAGCGAAACTTAAACTTACCAAACATATTAAATTAAACAACCAAACCTACTCTCATCATGTTATATGCCAAACTTCCTTTCCTATAAATATAACCTCATAAGGTTAGTAAATATATCATTACATATAAATCCCAAGTAACTCATGGCATATACAAGATAAACATTTAGGCTTTATCCATAATCCATCACCCATACATATATCTTTTACACATACTTTCCATTGAAATCATATGGTTAATAGGCAAGCAAACAAATCATATGGATTCCATACATATTTCATCCATCACTCGATAAATTATCATACATGTTCATTTTGTATATGCATATTCATCTTTCCATATCATATGAACATTTTAATACGTTTGGTTCACTGTAATGGAATAGAGCTGTAATTAGTAATTCAATTGTTTGGTTGAATGGAATGGAATAGAGCTGTAATTGAATTCTTATGTTTGGTTGAATGGAATAGATGTTGTAATAGTATAAGAAAAAAGACATAAATGACCAAAGTACCCTTAGCAAAATTTTTTTTAAGTAGATGATTATTGTTATTGTTATTAAATTTTAATAAAATTTTTGTTAAATATATTTTATTAAAAAATAATAAATAATTTAACCATATTTTAACATAATTATTATTAAATATAATTTAATAACATTCTTAATATAAGTATTATATGAATTAAAAAAATCATAATATATAATACTATAAATATAATACATAATCTACTTTATTATTTTTAAACTGCAATACATATTTCATGTGCTAAAATATCATTAGTGAAACAAATAAATTAATTATTCTACAATAAAAAACAAAATATTAGAAGTAATAAATAATTTGAGAATTATATTTCACATCCAAGCATAATATTCATATATTAACAAAAAGTTACATGACTTCATTAGTTTATATGTCATAATCCACATGTTATAAAATTTTACAACATCAAAAAGTTACAACATTGTAATGACATTCTATCATGTCATTATACTATCCAAATATTACAAATACAAAAAGTTACCAAAATATCATCAACACAACCATGATTTTTAATGGTTAGTAAGAAATCTTCTGACCCATTCCAATCGCACAGAAGAAGGTAAACTAAATAAAATGAGCATTTGTGTTGGATGATCTGGAATTTTGCTCAATGCGCGATAGCGCTCATCCTCAGTTAAACCTTCTACTTCACATAATGTTGGATATAATTTTAGAGCACTTTCTTGAATGGTCATTTTTGAATTTTTTTGAATTAGCACTTCGGAGGCAATACTCTTACTGATTTTAAGGCCAACGGTCCGTATGTTTTCCACCAATAAAGTGGCAGCATCATTAAATGAAGTAGAAGAATCACTTGCATCAGAAATCTTTTTTTTCTTCTTTGAAAATGTGCAATCACCTTGGTTTCTCTCTGGTTGCGGTTGTGTAGCTGAAAGATCCATGTCATCCAAAGAAACATCAAGTTTGCTGTAACACCCCAAACCTGGCCTGGACATTATGGCCAAATCTGGTGCATCACATTGAAGTGTTTTAGCGAAAATCGTGTTTTCATTGAAACCCTTCTTAAAATAAAAGAAACCTTAACTATCTTTAAAAAAAACTCCTTTCAATCACTTGTTTAAAATATATGATTTTATCAAAACATGTCATTTTAAAATGTAGTTGCGGAAACGTAGAAAAGTCATACTATAGTTTAAGAAACCATGTTCAACTTCTTATAATTACATCACATAAAAATAATAATCCAAATAATAATAAAGTGGAAGCCCTATTACAATCTGATTTGAAAAGTACTTAATAACATAGAAACTGATAAACTTTAAAAAGAAAAACAAGTCCAAATTATCTTGCTAGCTGGCCATCCAGAGTCCCTCCAAACATCAAACCTTTTATTGAGCATCACCTAAAAATAAAATAAAGGAGGGGGTGAGTTTTCGCAAACTCAGTGTGTACAACCCTCGACGAAAACAAGCATTCAAAAATCATCATACATCAAACATGCAATGCAGTCCCATCCAAATTATCCATTCGCTACATACCACTCCGTCCCCTGTCACACCATGTGGGGATATGAATATCGACCCACCCAGCCCACACACCAATGGTAGCCCAGTTGCGGAACTACTTTCATTTACATATTGGGCTTTAAAAGCCGTCGGTGGATCCACGATTGTCAGGCAACCATACGATCCTCATATACTTCCTCCATTTCATAGTTCCTACCCTATATGCAACCTAAGCAGAACATTATATGTATGCATGCCACATCCATAAAACTTACATTCAACACCTAGGGGTATTTTAGTCATTTTTGCCCTTAGGGGTATTTCGGTAATTTTCCCTTAAGTATGGTTTCCACTTACCTTGGCCCGTTAACAAGTCCCGCAAGCTAAGATAAACGAATACTATGCACCAGGTAGGATTTCAGAGAAGAAGAAGTAGGTCATTAAGACTGCTTAAGTACCAAGCTCTCCTTAAATCCAATCCTAGACATACATATACCCGTTGCCACACCTTAACCCTATGACTTGTCCACAGTCGCAATATATTAATTAAGTTTTATGAAGTTATCATATACTAGGCCCAAAACCCCTACATACATGCATATGGCCCTCTTGGCCCAATCTCATTCATATGGCCCATCGGGCCCAAATCACATTATATTCATGCTCACATACAAATTTCTTATCACATAGCATCACTTATCAAATTTTGCCTATTATGGGCCTAACAGCCCATCGGGCACATTCAGCCCATTCCGGCCCACTTGGCCAAATCACAACCCAAGTCCACAGAATCGCCTGTGGGTCTCAAGCAACCTATCAGTCTCTCCCTTACGAGTGTTCGTGCACTCGCAAGACTACCGTAGCCACACTTTCGGCTTTTTGGCATTTTGAAATTTAGGCATTTTGACTTTTGTCGATTCATAGTGTGTGTGCAGTGTATGTACACACCTGGTAAGCAAGCGTGATGCGATCTCCTTAGCCCCAAACCTACAATCGATATCACCCTTCAATTAATCGCATGTTTAATACATAACTTTTCCCTGATCACGTACTCCTTCGATCTGCATTAAACTTATTTATTAAAACTAAAATAGTAGGTGACTCGTATCCAACACAAGTCCCCTTACCCTAACTATGAACATTCGGCCACCTTAGCCAATGGGAGAGGAATACTTACCAAAACTGCAAACACCTAAAGAGCAATTTCGGCAGACAGCTAAGATCTGAGATCCGATACTAATTCCCTACCACAGTTGATTAGAAAGAGTAAGGAAAGAGCAGCGTAATAGATTCTTAGCAAAACCGATTGGAAGAACACACACTTACACTAGATTCGGTCAAAGAGTATTTGGCCCTTAGAAGATTCGGCTTTTCAACTTAGTATGGTGAATACGGTTTATTTGGTACATATTAAAGAAGAAAAGTAGAAGAAGAAAAAGAAAATCAGCACAAGGAAAAGAAAGTAAAACAAAAAAGTTTTCGGCTTTTAGGGAAAAGGGTTTCCGGTAACAGGGTGAAGGAAATTAGCACTAGCCTGGCAACCCTGCATCCGACACTTATTTATAGCCCTTATAGCCGAATTGCCTAGCCCTCAATTCCCCAATCGGCTCTATCACCTCCCCCTTCTCATCTCCTCGTTTTTCTCCCTGATAACCCTTTGATCCTTTCCTTAATTTTCTCTCCTAAACACTCCCCTTAGAGTCCATCTTCACGCCACTTCCAACCTTCTAGAAGGCCAAAATTAAACTCCTAAAATTACTAAGCTAGGATTCGAACCTAGGATCTCCTTGCTAGTCACTAATGCCACCTCTCCACACCCTAAGTGGCGTCACTTAGCCACTCCACCACAAGGCTTTTTGAAGCCATTTTCCCCTATTTTTATTTAAAAGCCCAACTACTCACAACCCTGGTTCTTTTAATAATTAAATTAAAATTTCTCCACCATAAAACTCGATCTCAGAACTTCTCTAACACACCTAAACACTCCAAATTCATTAAACCCTTAAAGCCAACATATCATTTATCATTTTCTTGCTCATTTAAAAATTTTATGAGACCTAAAGCCCAAAGCCCAATTCCTCTAGGCCCAAAATTTGGGGCGTTACATTTGCATCCATGGAAATCATTTCTTTCTTCATGAGTATTTGTAGTAGCTACATCCTCAACATCTATTTCTTCAATAATATTAACGGCTATTTGAGCATCTTTCCTAGTGGCTCAATCTTTTGCGTAGATGGCAGTAAGCTGGTCATAATAAGGGAAACTCCGATGTTTGAATTGAACGGCTTCTTTATGACTCTATAAAAATGAGAAATTTATATTAGATATAAGTTTGATCAAAATAAGATAATAAAGACTTGAAATAATTCTTACATTTATATATGAGTTCCACACTGCATCTCCAGCAACAACAAGCTACCTTTGCTCATCCCAACCAAAGCTGCTATTGTTTTTTCCACTAAGCATGTCATAAACGATTGACCAATCCCTTTTCAATGTCGTAATCCTCGATTCAAGATTAGGTTTAGCCTTCAACAAGGCATGGGGTAAAATTTTTTCTAACATTTTTTCTATCTCATTTAAACAACTGGCTTTGAATCCCATATCTGCATTAAAGGTTCCAACATTGTTCAAGTCGACCATACAAGCAACCAATGCATCATCTTCTTCTGGAACCCATTTCTTTTTGGTTCCTCGAGAATTTTGGAAAGAAACACTTGATTGTGAAAAACCTGACATAACTATCTTAAGAAAAAATGAAAATTAAAATTAAGTTCAATATTATGCATCAAAAGGTCAACACTTTATAAAATTATAACACATGATGAATCAAAAGAAAATAAATTATCATTCAATAAGTCTAGTACAATACAAAAAAACAATTCAAACACCACCAAAGTTTCATAAACTAGATACATGAAATAACATAAACAACTTAACATTTACTATTTTTACCCTAAACCTAACTAATTTCTAGATGCTTGCCATTAATTGAGCATTTGGTTGGCTAGTTCCATCCTCCAAGTAGCCTATGCATCCGATGGATGAATATTTATGATATTCGGTTCATCGTCATTTATCACATTACTACGTAATCCTTCTCCCAACTTCGCTTCAATAGGATCAAGACTCATATAGGTTCGAATAAAATTATGGAGCAAACAACATGCAATAATGATTCTGTTGTGCACCCTCACATGATAGAATGATGGACTCCTAAGTATTCCCCATCTAAGTTTTAATAACCCAAAACATCTTTGAATAACATTATGCTCTGAAGCATCTTTCATATTGAAAAATTCTTCCGAAGTACTTGGTTGGTAACCCTGATGCCACTCATTCAAATGATATCTTTTTCCTCTAAAAGGCGTAAGAAATCCCTTACAATTTGTGTATCCAGCATCAACTATATAATAACAAACTATAAAAAGAAACTATTTATCATGATTGATTTCCCAAAAAAGTATGATCTTAAAAATTAATTCAAATTCCTCTAATTTCGCACTTTACTATGAGGGACTTTTGGTCCATATCTCTTATTAATGGCATCTCGAAGAACTCATCCATCAGCAACTGAACCTTTCCAACTAGGAAGAACATAAACAAAATGCATATCAGGTGTAAAAACACCTAACATATTTGTTTCTATGTCACCTTTTCGCGTTCGATATCTAGGTTTATCAACTGTTGGAACCCTAATCTTGATGTGGGTTCCATCTAAAGCACCTAATTAATTCTACATCACATGTATAAAACCTCGGGTTAGGATACTATATTTAAATAATGGACTAAATTATGTACGAGCTATATATAGAACTCACTCCAATACCTTGAACCATTTCCACCTTGGGTTTGTGGAATTAGCTGTAATTGGCTCTGCCTTTTTAAATAACATATATTGTAAGCGTATGACAACATTTAAAACATTGTGAAATGTTCTGCTAACGGTTTCCCCGGACTTATTAAAGTGATGCTTGATAACTCGATTTTTAAGGTAATGAGAAATGATATGTAAAAACATTGCCACTTGTTCATCAACAAGCATGTTGCTTGATAACTTCAATCCCCCTAAAGTTTAAAATTCAAATTAATAACCGATATTAATTTTAATACTCAAACTCGAATATTATCTGAATCTAAAAAAATAGAATATCTAAATCTAAATTCAAATTGCTATCTCTAATTTCAAATGAACTGAGAATATGGAAACAATATGATGATTTTAGCAGTAAGTACTGTGTAAGATTCCAAATGAAAGAATTGATGGGAATTGGGGATGTTTTGGTGATTGATGTTAAAAATGAAGTCCTTAGTTCAAAATGTCTTATGCTAGTGAAAACAAAAATGAAATAAATTTAGTAACTAATTGTAAAAGGCTAGAAAAAGTCAGTGATCTTCTTTCAAACAAAAGTAGTCAAAACCAATCATGGTGTATAAAATCGAACGTGGAAATGCTTCTGAACACACAATCATATGCCCTTTAAACTCGCTTCCAAATTTTATTTTATTAGTTTTTATCCCCAGTTCTATAAATTTGTTAGTATTTATAAAATAATAAAAAATATTTAATAATCACAACTTGAGTTCAAGTGCGTTATTCTCCTATTTAGTGGTTAAGAAAGAACTATATCGTATAAAAAATAGATTTTTATTTAATTGTTTAAAACTTTTCATTACAAAAAATTATAAATAATATTTTAGATTTTGAAAACTTGTAAAATTGTTTTAAAAATAGTATTTCATATTTCTTAAATTTTTAAAATGCACAAAACTTTTGACAATTTATTTTTATATTGTATTTAAAAACGTTTTTATTTTTTAGCATTAAATATAAAACAGTTTTTAAAAAAATTTAAAATAGTTTTTTTTTAAATGTATATAGAAAAAAATTTTCAAACATTTTTAACACAATTTTGTTTTAATGTTATTGATAAAGTGATATTTCAATTTTAATTTTTAATAATTATTTTTTTCAACCTTTTAGATTTAAAAAATATATTATATGTTTGCAAAAGCATTTTAAAAGTAAGTAAACATTAATGTAAAATTTTGGAAGTTACTCCAATTCTTTTTTAAAATAATCAATAATGGGAAAAATAAATAAATTTCAGAATCTATAATAAATGTGGAGACAAAGGGATTTATTGGGCAAACAATCAAGCCGTGATTTCAAAATTCTAAAGCATTTAAAACCTTGAAGGACTAAACTTGTAAGTCTAGAAACGAAAACCCTTGAAAATTATCTTAAAAAACATTTAGGGTCCGATGCTGCAATTAATTATGCTAAAATGTCGAAATTTCAAATAAATATAAAATAAGAAGGACCTAGGTTGTAAATTAAACAAGCGGAAGACCTTAAAAAATAATAGGAAACCATGGAGGGACTTATCTTGAAATTTCTCCATTAACTTCAACTACAAAAGCCAAAATTTCACCCCATTTATCTAAAAAACATTCATTTTTTAAAATTTCTCCTTCCTTTTCTATTTTGTCATGTGATATATATATATATATATATATTTTTACCTCTGTTTCTCTTTATTTTACCGATAACTTCTACGGTAGAAAAACCTTTTTCTTTTTGTCGATTTTCAACATCAAGTTTCACCGGAATATCAAAAAAGAATTTTTAAAATTTTATTTTTTATAAAAATATTTTAAGATTTTTATTTTGCTTCGGTAGTTTGAGGATTTGGTTGATAATTGGAAATTTTACCCACCACTCATCTCTTTTTTGAAAGGGAGAAAACAATTTTATTAAAAGGAAAAGAAACGATTTTCATCGTAGATCAAAACCTCTATAAAAACAAATATCTTAAAATATTTGAGTTGAAAAAAATGTTGATCTTATCTCTATGTGTGTTTGTACTTCTAAATCTCTATGTAATTTTTTTTTCATATCTCAAAGTTTTTGGATTAAATCAATTCTTATGAAAATTATCCAGAATAATTTGGCTTTTTTCAGTTTTTTTTAGTATTAAATTAAAATATATGAAATTGCTTATTTGAAAAATATTAAAATGAAGCAATTCTTTTAGAATTTTATAAAAAAATTATTAAAATAAAGTAGTTTTTACACAGGTTGATTATATGTTGTTGAGTGCTTTCGTGAGTCCTCTCTTCATGGAGGCCAATTTCTCTATTTATAAGGTACGGTCTTTGGATGTGACGTACTAGATAGACCCCATGGATGCCAACATGTATCTTATTCTAGGGTCAACACGTGCCTCTGAGTATGGGTTCGCCTGCATGATGGCATGAACCCATCAGGTATGAACTATATGTACTAAAGTAAAGAGGGTCGGGTCGGCCTTAATGGGGTAACGGGTCAAAAATGATGAACACCATAACAATTTGTCCCTTGACTAGTTCGAAAAAGAGTCACAAAGTGACTTTTTTGAGAACTTGTCTGAGCGAAGTGAGGGGGTTTTTAAAATGAAACTTATTGTGCACATCTTTTGTTTAAATTTGTTGTACACGCTTTTGCCATGTGGTAACGGGAGGTACAGTTGTATGAAGTCAATTGGGCCTTTATTCTTGGATAAGTGAATCATCAGGTTTTGAATTTCTTTAAACTGAAATGGTTTAAACCCTAAGTGTTCATCCATTTGAATTTTAAACATTTTTTAGGAGGAGATACTGTTGAAAAGTAGAATTGTCGTTCAAAGGTAAACTTCTAAAAATTTCAAACTATCATTGTAGTTGTTGTAGAGTCAGTCGAACATGATGGTTAAGACAAGAGGAGGCAGTCACAATGGTTATGGTAACCGCAGTGGGCGTGACGGTGAGGGTTTGCAGCGTTGTGAAGATAGGGTTCTGGTGGAACCAAAGGCTTACGCTTGCGCTACCAAATACGAGGAAATGAGTTGTCATCTAACCATTCGAGGGATTCAACTACCCAATTTCACATACGAATTCTTGATTTTCAAAGGTGCTCAAAGATTGAGCGATATTGAAGGTGGTTTTTTTCTCCCCTTACACGAGTTAGAAGACGGTTTTCATCTCCCTCTCCATGCATTTTTTTGCTAACTTCTTCAAGAGTACGGGATAGTTCCGAGGCAATTATTCGATTTCTTGTGGTGGGTCACAGTCGCCTATTTTATAGACTGTTGTTGTCAAGAATAGGCACTGTTGATATTTGTTTTCCAGCACCTCTACTAGTTAAAGACTTGTAATCTGGGAGGATCTTTAGGTTTGTTATACTTTACTCCTCGCAAAGGCAATGAATCCATCATTTCGAATTGGTCATCCAACCTTCATTTGAATCATTGTAAATACATTTGAGTGAAGAACAAATTTGGGGTTAGCTTTGACTTTCCTATTGAGTGGTCTATACCGACCAAAACGGTGTGTATGTGACAGCGACCTATAACTTGCAAAGTAGGTTGGGCTCAATATGCTAGACTTCATACGGGTTGCACATTGGAACTCAAAGATGTGTTAACAGCAAGAAATGTTTTCCACTTCTACCTTATAGATTTGAGTCCTAATGGGTGACAACATTGGAAAATCGAGTTTGGAAAATGTAGCGGAAAATAAGTTTAAGGAAAAAAATAGAGTTTAATTTTTTCCCAAACTAGAACTTGATTGTGATATCTAAAGTAATAAACACTTAATCAAAATTGTACCTTTTTCGATTTGTCTAGGATGAATGCTTCGACTCAGTAGTCTTCTCCGCTATCCTCAAGCTCACGTCTATCGAGTATGGGCTCGTTTCGAATTAGAAATTTTTTTACAAAATTACCAGTGGCGAAGTTTTGTAATTTCTCTAAACTTTTGGGCCAAGTTATAAATAAGAAAAATATCTCTAGGAATCTTCTGAAATAATTTCTTCAGAGAATTTTCTTTCTACAACTTTCTCTTACATTCAAGTGTATGAAAAATAATAACTCATGGCTCTCTTTATATAGGGAGAGTTTAGAGAGTTCAACCATGATTAAAATTAATCACTTTAATATTAAAATAATATAATACTTATCAAGATAAATATTATATTAAATAATCTAGTATCAGAACCAATGAGGAACAGGTGTTTCTAAATTTTAAAAATATTCAATTTGTTTTTAATATTTTCGAGTTCTGGTTTAAATGTCTTTATTAATGTATTATTATCTTTCCTGAGAATTGATACATAGTCCAGTTAGCCATTGGTCAGGCATGTTAAGGATAAAGTATCCCTGTAAGCAATTATAGTAATTCAGAAATTATGATAGTAGAACCCCTTTGAAGGAAATAAGAAAACAAATAATGCTCCCCTTCCTTAGAAGAAGCAATTCTTCTGCAAGCTTTGCTTCTAATCAATCCCAAGAGTTTGACCAAACCTCAAATAACACTGTTAATAGGCAGTAAGAACGTTATGAAAATATTCCCCAAAGATTTGATAATTGTACTCCCCCGAGAGCCAACAAACCAAATTTATAAGAAAATAACTTTTGAAATTTTAAATGCTTTTTATAGTTACGTTATAAAAACAAAAGAAAGAAGTTTACCTATTAAATAAAGAATATGAATCAATCCAATTATTAGATAAGGTCGCCATTAATAAACTCAGAAAATATATAAATATGTCCATTTTGGATTAGACCAAGTTAGTGTCAAACCTCTTACTGTTGAAGCCACTAAAAATACCTCAATTTTAATTGTCTTAAAAGACTAGTGACACATTATGTCAATTACTCATTACTAGCCTAATACATTTTAATTGTTACCCAAATTTTAGGGCTTCTTTAACCAATATAAATATTTTACAATCTTTGACCCTTTAAATTCATACCCATAATTACAAAATGCTTCCTGGATTTGAAGTATTAACTTTAGTTTATCGGCTCCATTTCAAAACTATGTATCTTATAGACAATACCAAGGCTTTACTTCAAATCCCAAATAGAGAAACCCTTTTAATAGAAACAGATACCTCAAGGTCTCATACTACAATCCCAAGAACAATACCATGGCATGAAATCAACCTTCCTTATAGGTGGAAAGTTGAAGGTGCTACAGACCCTATTGCACCAACTCTAATTATAAACACTTCACTAAGTAAAATTTTGCAATACCAAGATGACACAGTTGAATTGATATTCAACAAGCCATTGAGAATGCCTCTATTCCTTTGAAATAGGAAGTACTAACACAATTTTTAGGAGGTTAAATTTAGAAGAAAAATCAAGTCCAGAAACAGAAACGGCAGATTTTAAGATAACTAGAGCCTCTGTCTCTTCTATCCCAACAACATTTAGGACCAATTTACAATGAATAGATAATTCCTAAAATATAGCTCAACCTATCTATGCTAGACAAAAAAAGAGCCCTCAAAATTCACCAAATATGCCACCAACATACTCATCAATGATTAATAATGCAAGACAATGAGAAAATTTAGAAATATTTGTCCTAGAAAATTTTTTTGAGATCAATAAAGAATGGTGTAGAAAACACTTCTATTCCAATAAAAATAAACAAAAAAGAAACGATTGCTTTAAAAATTATAATAATAATAATAATAGAGTATTCTTCATGAATACTATGAATTCATGAATACCCATAAAATTCATATAAATTTTTTTGAATGGTTTGAAGAATATTATTCAAAATCTATTAATACAAATAATACTAGATGGCAGGCCAATAAAAGAGAAGCTGAATCTCAATATCCCCCTTTAATGGAGGTTCAATATCTTCACAAAAATACTAGAATAAAAGCAAGTCATTTATGAATGAGAGCTTCTGATGTAGTAGAACAAATCTCATCAAAAGATATTAAAATGATAGTAGAACAAAACAACTATACAAATATCAGTCTTCATACAATAGGAAAACAATTAGATTATATTGAAACTTTGGTAGAATGTCACATAATAAAAAAAGAATCAGTAAAAGAAGTAACTAAAAAGAGTTTGATACCATGTTTATTTTATATATTTTACGTGTTCAAATCAATTAATTCTTGAATTAATTTATGCTAATTGATGAATTTTATGTTCAAATCTTGTCAGGAATAAAATTCGGATACTTTAATTAAAAAATAAGCAGAAAATGATTAAATTGAAACATGAGCAATAGAAGATGGGCTGAATCAGAAATTTGGAGACATATGAAGGCTGATTATTTTTTTTACTTTGTAAAAGTCATATTTAGAAAAGAAAATCTAATATTTTATTTCATGTAATTAGTGGTTAGGTGAGTTAGCTAATTTTAGTATATGGTTTGTGTATAAATAGGGGGTATGATGGACTTTAATGGACACACTTGACACTTGAATACACTTGGAAATTGAATTGAATTCATTTCTTTTTCTCTTTTCATGTAGTGCAGGCATTCTACCACTTTATTTTTTTTCCATTTCATTACTTTTGGCTTAATTGCTTTCCTAGTCCCCCCCTTTCCATTTTCCATCATTTCCATAAACTAATAAAGCATGATTAATTTCATGTTTCACTAAATTTCTAACTTAGCTTTAGGCCTGTATTCTTCCCGGTTAAGAATCATATGGAATGAATCCGCACTAAAAATCTTTCATAACAGTATTCACCAACTCTCCAAAAAATTGGGATAGTACAAATTCATCCATTAAATTTAATTCAATTTCAATTTAAAAAGTGCACGTTGGGTTGGAGTCGTTTTAGCGTACAGTTGGGAAGATGAGTCAGCCGTGCTGTATTCGAATTCTCGTGAACAAATTGGTGTGTCCTGACGGGGTCAAACTAGTGGGATTTTCATCACGAGAGATAGTGATCAAATTTAAACATCCCGCATGGTTGAGGCCATTAATCTGAGTTGGGTTCTTCAAAATGCAAGGCTATCGAGGTCTTGAATTACGAACGCGTGTGTTTCGGTTAGACAATCGGTAAGGGTTGCTTTGCAGGGCGTACAAGAATCAACTATGAGAGGAAGACCTGGCAGTTAGGACATTCTTAGCCATTATAACTAACTTATTGTTTGGAGGAGAAAACTTATTTTCGAGGATCGATTCAAAAATCGAACTTCACATTATTTTTCAACATTAATTTTCCAAATTAGTTTTTCAAGAAAATTCTTTAATCAAATTCTCTAGTTGAACAATTCTTATCACCACCTAATTTAGTTCCACATCGAATAAATCTACTCAATTAAATTATTCCCAAAGTTATAGACTTTTATTTTGATTCAAATACAGTCCGATCGAGCTTTTGTTGATCTAGTGGAGGGAGCAATCAGATATATACAATTAGGCTCTAGTGATTACAATTATATCCAGAAGCATCGTCCGATAATTCACAATTACTTAATCATGGGGTCAGTACACAAGAAGTACCTTGATTGAAACTCTTTATTGTATACTTTTTATGAAAGAAATTCATCTAACTACTTTGTCAAATGACCACATCATGTGTGTGTTACCCTCATATGATATTTGTTTCCTTTAAGTTAAATTAGTTCACTCAATACAATCCTATTTTATATCATTGTCAGCATTGTGTCTTTTTAATGATTAATATTATCATTGTCAACAAATAACTGTGATAAATTTATTGTTCGAGGACAAGCAACTCATGGCCATGTTCCATATTTATCAATCCACACAATGTCAATGAGAGGATATCATTAACTCTTTAATTGACCTATTAATTCCATTATTGCTAGTAAAGTCATGCCATACACTAGTCATTTACCCAACATACTAGCTATGGGCTCAATCATCTTTAGAGCATGAGCCTCCACTTTTATCAAAGCACATGAGTTATATAAGCATGGTCAGTGGCTAACTCAAAATTAATTCAAATTGGGTCTAGTCCAATGTGTCATTCTTTTAATAAGCACATCTATGTCTCTACCTATAGAGTCAACTGCTCCGACAGCCAAGACCAGTCATCTCCCGAATCAGAATTGTAGATGACTTAATAATCCTTCTAAGTATTTGAATCAAATGCTCACTTTGATTCTTTTACGGGATTACAGAATCATTTAGATTATCTATTGAAGTAAGTTATCTTTCTCACAATGTAAATATTCTTACAATGCTACTTATCATCAGTTTGAACTTAGACAATTAATGAGTTAATATTTACTTTTAACAATTTCGCTATTCATGCAAAACATGAAAGACAGAAACACAAAAGACATGATAGTAAAATGTGAAATTAACTTTATTTATGTATTCATCGTTCAAATACATAGAAAACATTAAATGTTTACTAGACTATGGGCGCATTTCCCAACACTTTCATCACTAATGCATTTGGAAAATGAGGAAGGTCTAGTAAAAGGTGCTAAAGTATGTCGGAGGGGACAGAATTTACTCACCTACTTTTTGTAGACAATTGTATCCTTTTTGGTGAAACAACTAAGGGAAGTGTTAGTGTCTTGTAAGAGGTTCTAAAAGAATATGATGTATGCTCTAGACAGTGCGTTAATTTTGATAAGGCCCTTTTATTTTTCTGTTCAAATGTTATTGAAAATGTTAGATATTTAGTGTCACAAATGATGAAGGTTCGATTCTCATTAGATCCAAAAAAGAATCTTGGGCTTCCAAAAATGGTTGACAAGAAAAAAGAAAATTGTTTTTCAAGGGTTGAAAGATAGACTAATTAAAAGAATTAATAGTTGGTGTGTTAAGCCTTCCTCTCAAGGTGGAAAAGAGGTATTTATTAAAAGTATGTTGCAATCCATACCAACTTATTCAATGTCATGATTTTTAATGTCTACTTCTCTTTGTACGAATATGGAACACATTATAAGTAGATTTTGGTGGCAAAACTTTAAAGGAAAAAGGGGCATACACTGGTGTGAATGGAAGAACCTCTGTGAGTTAGAGGATAGGGGTTGGCTTTTAAGAATTTAGTGAAGTTTAATGTTGCTTTGCTTGTGAAGCAAGGATGGCATTTGGTTAATTACCCGAATTCTCTATTGGCGTGCATTTAAAAGTAAAATATTACCTAGATACTACCTTTATGATATTGACTTTAAAGAATAATCCATCTTAGTCCTTTAGAATACTAGTCAAATATCTTTACAAACTGTATTAGCTTAAATGAAATATAACATATCGTTTTCACTCATCGACGTAAATCGAGATTACTTAAGGAATAAGAATCGATATACAAGTTTAAGCTTAATCTTCCACCGTCTACACTTTTGCCGATATCCACCCCTTCACAAAAGCTAGAAAGGGATATAAAATAAAGCTATCTCAATTATTAACATCAAAGCTTTAAACCATACCGGAGCCACAACAATCAGATGAATAAAAACCATAGTGCTATAATAAGACCGACATTTCAACCGTATAGATAGAATAATACCTCAACATTAATAGTGTACTTTGAAACAAAAGAGGAAAATTGAATGTAATTTCAGTAATAACCAGTGAAGAAACACAACCTCTAAAAACCAGAGATCTGAATCACCGTGCTCCCTTGATCGAACCAGAAATTATAACCATAATAAGTGTTATTATCTTCATCCAGTGAATATCCTTTACAAATAAACTATTTTTGATAGATTAAACAATAAGAATGATAAAAAAACTAAGATAATGAAATCTAAGATGTGAAGATATACTGAATTTTCAAAATTACAACCTATATTGAATGATAAAGATATCAATGATACCCCGGAGAAAATCTAGAAGAAGAATATCGTTTATACGCACTGGAATCAGTTGTGACAAAGACAACATAAATTGCATTTATATATAAATTAGAGCTTCAACTAGTAGAAGAAATAAAATAATATCATATAAGTCTTATCGTTGAATCTTCTTTCGAACATAATAGAATAGAATGCCAAAGAAAGATAAAGCCTTATCGATCATTAATCAACCAGACTAACAATACTTCCGTCTAACATTTTAGTTAGCTAGCATTCTCATATGGTAAGAATCACATCTGAAGATGAGAAATTGCATATATCTCTACGAAGATAAAAGAACATCTAGAATACTCAGAAAAGATCGTAGTAAGTTACTTGGCCATAATCGCTGCATTCAGATACATTTGCAGTTCAAACACTATCCTGTTGCCTACTATAGTCATTTATGACTCCACATTATCCCGTTTGACGAAAGAAATCAATTCAGAAGAAATTTTGGTTAATCTGTTCTTTAGATACCATACTTGAATAAATCGATTACTAGTGGTTAATCTCTTCTTTAACAGTGACATTGCGTATCCCAAATGATTTTCAAAAAAATCTAATATCTCTTCTAGAACTTTCTTTACTTGATAACTCATTCTTGGCTCTGACCATATTATTATTCATTCAGCCACTGAACTCTTCGATTTCATACATGTGGGCTTAATCAACATAAATCTTGTGAATTTTGTTGTATAAGATTTTGAGGGTGAGGGGGTGGAGATCGTAAAGCCTCAAAATTTTAGTCTAAAAAATGCACAAAATATAACATTCATTATCAACATAACATTATGAGCTTTTTCTCTTACCTTATGAGTTTCTACTTATCCTTAGCAACATTTTAATCAGATACTTAAATATCGCTTTCAACATTATCAGAATTAGCTCAGCTGGAAAACATCTGTCTAAAAATGAAACAAATCTCATCAGAGTCAGGAGATATCACACTATCACAGGTTATATAATGATATGTATTTTTAGACTTCACACATGCTACATTCAGCCCGAGAACCAACTAAACCGTAGCTCTGATACCACTAAACGTAACACCCCTAACCCGTATCCGTCATCAGAATAGAATTACTAAGCATTACCGAAAACTTTTTACTTAAAACATTCGATTACAATAATTTGTAAAACACATTGTCGAAACCATTTTTTTGAAATCGACTTTTGTTTTGAAAATGAAAATTGGGAGTCGCGACCAATCCTTTTTATGAGGTGTGATCATTAAAACAACGATTTTTGGTCTACGAAGTTCAGAAAACGAGTTCGGGAGTCGGTTACGCACGAGGAAGGATTAGTACCCTCGTGACGTCCAAAATTGGTACCTAGTTGATTACTTCATGTCTTTGGTGTCGGAAATTGAAAATTTGAAGAATTTAAAAAATGATCCTGTTTAATGTATATTTTGCTCAAGAATTGCTTGAATAAATTGAAAAGTATGTTAAAGACCCTCTCATCTTGAGGCAACAAAATGTCATATTCCGTAAGTTCGGACACAACACTTCGAATTCTTGAGAATGAGTTTGCATTTATTTGAAATCTCACATGTTTTCAAAGGATATTTGGTTATTTAGACCCAACGAGAAAAATTGAAACCCCGTAAGTTGGGGTACGGCTTTCTCGAGTTTCCAAATACAGAACATTGTCTTATTTTGAAGACTTTCCTTTTTTGAATAATGTCAAACGTAATGCTTGTAATAAATATATGAATGGATATTAAAGATGAAGGACTAAATTAAAATGTGAATGAAATTAATAGTGTAATTCGTAAAAAATGCATGAATAGATGATAATAATGATAATAGATAAAATAATAATAATAAATGTATAAGTAAAAAAAAATAAGTAATCTAATTTTCGTAAATATAAAAGGGTGATAAATAAATAGATGGATTGATAATCATAAAATAGTAATAATAATAATAAAATCACAAATAAAATAAATAATCAATGAAAGAAAATTAAAAATTAAAAATTAAAAATGAAGGAATAATAAATAAATGAACATCGGGATAAGATAAAAGGTAAATAAATAAATGAATGATATGCGAATAAATAAATAAATAAACAAATAATTGAATAAATGCAAGGAGTAATGAATAAATAATCAAGTGAATAAATAAATAAATAAATTAATTAATTAGTTAAAGTAAAAAAAAGGCTTAATTGTAACTTAAACGAAACTAGGGGTATAAATTACGAATAATAAAAATAAACTGCTAAGGATTAAAATATAACAAAACCGAAATCGTAGGATAAAAATAAAAGAAAAAATAAACATGACCAAATTGTAAATCACTTACAAGTAGAAGGATCAGGATGGTAATTATTCGCGGATCCTATCCGGAGACCAAATCGGATTTCGGGTCATCGAAAATGGAACCGTTTCAGGCATCCGTTTCGTCAAATGGTCTATGGACCAAATTGAAAATAAAGTAAAATTAGGTGGTCAAATATAAAAAAGGAAAAAGGATTATATTGAAATCAGGTTAAAAAGCGGAAGGACCATTCGCGCAAATATACCCGAAGTCAAAAACACGCGGATCCTGCTAGCGAGTCAGGTCGACACACGGATCCTAGGGTGAAACGACGTTTTAGGGCTTCAGAAGCCTGCCTTAAACGACGTCGTATAGGGGCTATATAAATATAAAAAAAATCCAAAAGTCTTCATTTCAGCCATTGTTTAAAAAAAACCCACTTTTTTTTTGTTTTCTCTCTGTCTAGGCACAGCCCAGTATCCGGCCATGGCTATGGTTCCGCCGTGGTCGGAGTAAAAAATTTACATTTTTATTATTTTTTTTAAAAAGGGCCTAGATCAAAGGGTGATTCCCTCTCTCTATATATATATTTTTTAAAAAAGAAAAAAGAAAAGGAAAGGGGTTTTGGCATAGGACACCTCTCTCACGCCCTCTCCTTCGACGGAATGGGTCGCTTTTCCTTGAGGGCGACGAACCTGCACACTCATGGTGATGGCGCGACGAGAGTGATAAGGTTTTCTTCTTTTATTTCCATTTTTATATATGTATCTATAAAAAATAAACGATAAAAAAGTCTACCTTTTGAAACTGTTCTTTTGTATTCTTGGATTTTGATTTTTTTTTTTGTATTTCTTTATGTGCTCATGAAAAATTACAAGCCATTTTCATGGCTTTTATAGTCGAACATTTAATTTTACATGCCATTGTTTATGCTACTATTTCTTTGCCTTGTTTCTGCGGTATTTGGTCCTTTTTTGTAGATGGAAGAGTCAACAGAGAAGAGACCTTGCCATTTCGATGCAAGGTGCCCTAGGGTGCTAGGCCTTGGGACGAGGGGCAAGCAAGGTGACCGAGGGAGGAGTGTGGCACACATGGGGTTAGGGTTTCCCATTCTGAAGAAAATGTTCAAGCATTTTGGGCCATTGGGCCTTGTAATTTTGGGCTTAGGTTTTTTTTAATTATTTGGGTTGTTTTGGGTCTGATACTTTTTGTAAATGGACATTTTTTGAATTTGGACTTTAAGAATTTTATTTTGTTTAGATTTCTGGTGCGTCAGGAAAAAATGGCCCACTATAGTTGCCCCTCTTTGCTCGTTGTCATTAAAGGGAATGGAGCAAAGACTTTAAATGGTCAATTTTGCCTGGTCTTGTCGAGTCTCGACTTTTTTTGGTGTTTCTCTTCTTCAAGTAGCCTTATTCCAATCCACTGCATCTTCAGGGATATAGGAATTGTTGCTTTAATCCTCTCTACTGTAAATTCAGGAATATTAGACTCTTAGCTTTAATCTGCTCTATATCTTCAATCTGCTGCACTGCAACTTTAGGGAAGTGAGATTTGTGGCGTTAATCTACTCCATATCTTCAATCTGCTCCACTGCAACTTCAGGGAGATAAGATTTATAGCTTTAATCTACTCTACTGCAACTTTAGAGAGATAAGATTTGCTATCTTCAGTCTGCTCCACTGTAACTTCAAGGAGATAAGACTTGTAACTTCAATCTACTCCACTGCAAATTCAGAGAGATAAGATTTGTAATTTGTAGCTTTAATCTGTTCCACGACAACTTTAGGGAAATAAGATTCGATATTTTCAATCTGCTCTACTACAACTTCAGGGAGATAAGATTATTAATTTGTAGCTTTAACCTATTCCACTACAACTTCAGGGAAATAAAATTCGATATCTTCAATCTGCTCCACTGCAACTTCAGGAAGATAAAACTAGTGGCTTCAATCTGCTCCACTGCAATTTAGGGAAATAAGATTCACCATGGTAGATTTGATCTGACCTACTGTAACTTCAGAAGTATAGGATTTGTGACTTGTTGCTTTAATCTATTCCACTACAACTTCAGGGAGATAAGATTAGTGGCTTCAATCTGTTCCACTGCAACTTCAGGGAGATAAGATTAGTGGCTTCAATCTGCTCCACTATAACTTTAGGGAGATAAGATTTACCATGATGACTTCAATCTATCCCACTGCAACTTTAGAGGTATAGGATTTATGGTTTCTCTGATTTGTCACACCATTTTCTGGGCAACATGACCTGTAGAACCCATTTCATGAGCCTATTTATTCCTAGTGATTAGGATTTCATGATTAGGATTAATCAAATGCTCCTAACTAGATGCGTATGAATGATGAATGCAAAATGTCATTTTTCGATAATGATCCTTTTCAATGCTTAGGCTATCATTGTTCATTGTTTATCAAGGTTCTATCACTGATGTGTTACCATGCCTTCTTGTTCAGCTGGTATCTTTAATAGAAAATCTGAAGAAATAGTCACAATTTAGATTATTCTTCCTCAAATGTTTCCAACCCTTAAGTTGAGTTAGTTCTGAATAGTGGTCCTGTCTTTTGATCCCTGTACTATTTAGAAAACCTTTAAGAGCAATATGTAGAATTCCTTTTACTTGAATATTATGAGTCCATTAATCATGATTTCAATGTAAAAATGCTTGAAAAAGATTGTAACAATGGACAAGATCAAAATTTATTAGGAGCAAGACTCGAAATGAATGGATTAATCACAAATAGCAAACATTGCTGAAATACAAGATGAATAAGATGAAAATATGTGCCCTAGATATCATAGCATGAGCTTCTTCACGCTAACTTCTCGAGGACCCTTTTGAACTTGATATGTGTTTCAAAGATCTAGAGTACTCTATTGATGCCCCAAGATGTAATGCTCTTCCTTTTGAGAAGACTCGACCATCACATGTTCAATCTTCAATCTAAATTTGAGCTATCATTTTTTGGGTTTTCAACTCAAAACCCCTTTGGTCTCAAGGCTCCCTTTGTGGGTTTTCACCTTGGCCTCTCCTTTTTTTTTTAGGTGAAGTACTTCTTGACTGAATCTAAATTCATAGGATTGGGCAAGCTTTTGTCATCCGTCTTAAAATCAACGCTCCTCTAGAAAAGGCCTTATTTACCACATAAGATCCTTCCTAATTTCGCATCCATTTCCCTCTGAAATCCTTTTGTATGGGCAGGATCCTTTTCAATACTAGGTCCCCCTCATGGAATTCTTTGGGATGAACCTTCTTGTTGTAAGCTCGCATCATTCCCTTTTGGTACATCTGACCATGACGGATGACTTTCAACCTTTTCTCTTCGATCAAGTTTAGTTGATCATATCGGGATTGGATCCATTCTGCTTCGTCTAATTTTAATTTTGCCAAGACTCGGAGAGAAGAAATCTCGACTTCAATTGGTAAAATCGCCTCCATTCCATAAACCAGAGAAAAAGGCGTTGCCCCGGTTGAGGTCTTGACAAATGTTCAATAAGCATAGAGGGCAAATGGTAACTTCTCATGCCAATCTTTATAAGACTCAGTCATTTTCCCCATGATTTTCTTAATGTTCTTATTGGCTGCTTCCACTGCACTATTCATTTTTGGGCAAAATGGTGATGAGTTGTAGTGTTTAATCTTGAACTGACTGCAGACTTCTGATATTGTGCTATTGTTCAAGTTTAATGCATTGTCAGATATGATCCTTTTTGACATTCTGTATCGACATATGATCTTTTTCTTCAAGAATTTTCTAACTGTCGACTTCGTGACATTGGCGTAAGAAGTTGCTTCTACCCACTTGGTGAAGTAATCGATGACCACGAAGATGAATTGATGCCTATTGGAAGGTTTTGGCGATATCGACCTAATTACATCCATACCCCACATAGAGAAAGGCCATAGAGAAGTCATGATATGAAGGAGTGAATGAGGCACATGAATTTTATCTCCATAAATTTGACACTTATGGCATTTCTTGGCATAACTGATGCAGTCTCCTTCCATGGTAGACCAATAATACCCAAATCTCTTGATTTGTCTGGCCATTGTGAAACCATTAGCATGTGTTCCGCAAACACCCTCATGGACTTCTTCCAAGATCTTCTTAGCCTCAATAGCATCTACATATCTTAGAAGCACTTGATCCTTTCTTCTTTTATATAGGATCTCCCTATCTCAGACATAGTCACTAGCCAGTCTTCTCAACGTCCTTTTATCATTCTCAGTTGCTTGGTCAGGATATTCACGATTCTTCACATATCGCAGTATATCGTGGTACCAAGGGTGATCGTCCTTTTCTTCTTCTTCTTCGATGTTGTAACAATGAGTCGGAGCCTCATAAATACTCATCTAGATAGGTTTTACATCCTCTTATTTGTTCACTTTGATCATGGAAGCCAAAGTAACCAAGACATCAGCCATCTGATTTTCATCTCATGGAAGGTAGTATAAGGTGATGTCATCAAACTTTTCAATTAGCTCTAGAACCAACCTTCAATAATTGATCAACTTGGGGTCTTTCGTCTCCCATTCACCTTTGAGTTGATAGATCACTAGCGCAGAATCTCTATATACCTCTAGCACTTTGATCTTATGTTTTATGGCTGCACGGATGCCCATGATGCATGCTTCGTATTCTTGCCATATTATTCATGCAGTCAAAATCCAATTTACTAGTGAATAGATAATGATCTCCGTTTGAGGATACCAGGACTGCCTCAATTCCTTTGCCCACAGCATTTGAGGCTCCATAAAAGTTTAGCTTCTAAGGATGACCTTCTTGAGAGTCTTCTTCAGTAGTTGCAACATACATTAAATCTTCATTCGGGAAATCAAAGTTTAAAGGCTCATAATCTTCTAGAGCTCTACTGGCCAGAAAGTCTACTATTGTGCTCCCTTTTATAGCCTTTTGATTCACATAAACTATATCAAATTTGAAAGTAGGATTTGCCACTGGGCCATTCTTCCATTCAAAGCAGTCGACTCCATAATGTACTTTAGAGGATTGAGTTTTGAGATGAGCCAAGTTGTGTGGTACAACATATACTATCTCAACCTTCGGGTTATCCAGATCAAGGCACAACACAGTTTCTTGATTGGCAAATATCTAGTCTCACATTCAGTGAATTTCTTACTGAGATAGTATATCGTTTTTTCTTTTCTTCTTGACTCATCATGTTGACCAAGCACGCATCCCATGGAATTCCCGAATACTGCCAAATACAGTATCAGTGGCCTATTTGGGCTAGGAGGCATCAGTACTGGGGCATTGGACAGGTAATGTTTGACCTTGTTGAAAGTCTTCTGGCACTCTTCATCCAAAATGCCCGGGCAATGTAATTTAGTCTTCCTAGGAAACCTCAAACTTCTTTTTAAGTGCTCGACGGAGGCAACTCCTGTATAGCCTTTACTTTATCTGGGTTGATCTCGATCCCCTTTTCACTGACTACAAATCCTAACAATTTTCCCGACCTAGCTCCGAAAGTACATTTTGCTAGTTTAAGCTTCAGCTAAAATTTTCTCAATCTCAAGAACAATTTCTTCAAGACTTGCACATGCTCTTTCTCTGTTCGGGACTTTACGATCATAACATCAACATAAACCTCGATTTCTTTGTGCATCATGTTACGAAACAAGGTTACCATGGATCTTTGATACCTTGCTCCCGCATTTTTCAGTCCAAATGAGATCACCTTATAGCAAAATGTTCCCCACATGGTTACAAATGTGGGCTTCTCCATGTCTTCAGGATGCATCTTTATCTAGTTGTATCCTTAGAAACCATCGATAAAAGAAAACAGCAAGTAACCTGTCGTGTTGTCCACTAAAGTATCGATATGAGGCAATGGAAAATTGTCTTCTGGGCTGGCTTTGTTCAAACCTTTGTAGTCTATGCACATTCGCACTTTCCCATCTTTTTTAGGGACGGAGACGATATTGGCTACCCATTCTGAGTATTTAACCACTCGTAAGAAACCAACATTGAATTGCTTCTTGACTTCCTCTTTTATTTTTAGTAAAACATCGGGCCTCATCCTTCAAAGCTTCTGTTGAACGGGCTTACACTCTTCCTTTATGGGGAACCAGTGTACCACGATATCAGTACTTAACCCGGGCATGTCATGATATGACCATGCGAAGACATCCTTGAATTCTTGGAGTAATTCAATGAGGTTTCGCTTTGTCTCTACGACAATGCAAGCTTCAATCTTTACCTCTTTTTCCTCTCCTAAGCTTACAATTTCCACTGAATCTTTGTAAGGTAGGATTTGTTTCTCATCTTGTTCTACCATACTCAACAAATTAGGAGATAGGTTACAGTCTTGATCATCTTCAAAATCCTGAGAATCCTTCATACACATATCTTGCTCAAAAGGAGATTCTGAGTTAGTAGCAGTGTTGCTCATATCATTGATATCTGGAGACCTGTTATAGGGATGGAGGAAGATACAAAGAACAAAAAAAATCTAAGAATGATTATCTGTATGGTATGATTATGAATGAAATGGAAAGAATAAAATAATATTTGCTCAAGATGATATGCAAAGATGCATTTTTATTGAAATAATGATCTTGAACATAAGCCTATTTCACAAAAGGATTCTTATTGCTCCTAGGCTTAGAGCAATAAGCGTGTTTTGAACATTACTCTGAATTAGCTCTAAAAACTACAGGAATCTCGTCTGCAGTCCAGTTGTTCAAAACACTTCCAGGTACATAGGGGCAGATATTTGATAAATTTTCTCCCTAAATTCCTTCTTCAAATATGGCGTTGATGTTTAGATTTCCCAACATTTCTTCAGCGGTCTCTTTTCTTGATGTCTTCCGTTTAGGGTGAATAGTTCCTCCTGATATGAAAGTCATGGATATATAGGGAAAGGTCATCGGTTCCCACTTGACCTCTTCCTTTCTCAGTCACGCTCTTCTCCGTTCTTGCTTTTTCTCCAGCTCTCTCTTTTTTTACCTCACATCTGGCTTGTATCCTAAGCCAAAGCAGCCTCGTTTGTCCATGAGCATAGGTGCCTCAACCCTTCCTTATAGGCATTTTTCAAGTCCTCTCCCCGGCAAGGCTCTTTTCTCGACCGTTAGTTGCAGGCCCATCCTTGTAGTTTTGGAGATTTTGGGCATCGAGATCTTGTTCCCTTCGACAATGAAGGTTGCATTCACATATTCCAATGATCAAAAGGAACATTCTATCGCTTCATCGTCTGTTCCTACGTATGGCGCGTCACTGGTTACGGATGTAATAATGTCTTCTTCTGCGTTTATTCTTACCAGTCCAATTACCAACTTTAGCTTTGGGTGCAGTGATGATGGCACTGCCCTAGCCGAATGAATCCAAGGCCTCCTCAAAAAAAAAATTATAAGAAAGCTTAATGTCCATCACTAAGAAATATACTTCATGCGTGTTTGGATCAATCAAGAGGGGTATCTCAATCCTTCCCATCACCCTCCTTTCAGTTTCACCGAATGCTATCACTATGTTTTGACAAGTCTTCATATGAGAGCTAATCACAGGCAACCTATTCAGTGTGGATAGGGGCAAGACATTTAATGTAGATCCATTATCAATTAACACCCCTGCCAATGTATATCCTTTGCAGTGAGTGGTGATGTGAAGAGCCTTTGTAGATCCCATGCACCCCGGAGGTATCTCATCATCATTGAAGAAGATGAAATTGTCGGCACTTATATTGTTGACTAGGCAGTCCATCTTGTTTACAGAGATATTGTTAGCGACATAAGTTTCATTTAGCACTTTCATCAACGCGCTACAATATGTCTCCGAACTTAAGAGCAAGGCTAGTACTGAGATGCGAGCCGGTTGTTTATGTAGCTGTTCTATAATGCTGTACTCATTATGCTTTAAGAATTTTAGGAATTCCTTAGCCTCGTTCCCAGTTACTGGCTCGTTAACTGGAGATTCAAGCTTGACCGTCTTTTCCTTATTATACTCGACTACTAGAGTTTTTCCTTTAAAGGTTTTGGTTCTTGTACTTGTAGGGTCATAACACCTTCCACTGCGTGTGTAGAAACCAACATCTTCGCTCTCCTCTAAAGCCCTAACCGGGTTCTCTTCTTTCAGGATCGTCACGTTGCCGTCATAACTCCAGGGAACCCTCTTACTGTCCTTATAGGGAAAGGCTACAAGTTTCTGGATTATGACCCTTGGTGCAATTTGTACTCTGGTTTCATTACTTCTTGGTCGTGAAATGATAACCACTAGATGGTTGACTTTATAGACCTTCTCTGTTGACCCCTCTTCTGAGGCGCATATATCTCCTTCTTCTGAGCTCTTGACATATTCAAAGAATTCTAGCTCCTTATTATCTATCAGATTTTGTGCTAGGGTCCTAAACTCAATGCACTATTGGATCTCATGACCCTACTTAGCATGGAACTCACAGTAGTTCCTCATCCTTTTAGGTTTCTCTTCTGAATCCTGTTTGATTAATCCTCCCTCTACCATCTTCTTCTAAACCCATTTTAGTGGGGTTTTTACTTTTGTTACATCTATCTTGGTTCTCTTCCCTCCATTCTCGATTATCACTTTTACACCGTTATCAGAATGATTGGATAATAAATTTCTTCCCATATTAGGTCCTAATGGGTCGTCAAACTTTACAATTCTCATCTTAATAAACCTTTCAATTAACTTTTTAAAAGTGGTGCAATTCTCGATTGAGTGTCCTGTGATTCCTGCGTGGTACTCGCATTGAGCATTTGCGTCATACCATTTAGAGAATGGAGGTTGCATAGGTTTCAAGTAGAAAGGGGATACCACATGTGCATCAAACAGACTCTGATACAACTCTCTATATGTCATAGGGATGGGTGTGAATTGGAGCCTTTCTATATTTGGCCTCGGGCTGGATTCTTGCCTTGGGGTCCCTGATGGCTAGTGCTAATTGTCCTCGGTGGGCCTACAGTGATTGGTTTCGAATAACCCTTATTATATATGCTTGCATTATTCACCTTGTTTTCCTTCTTCCTCGAGACCGATCTCTTAAAGTTTTCCCCTACGTCTATCTTACCACTTCTCACTGCATTTTCAATCATTTCACCGGACATTATTATATCCGAGAAGCTCTTAGTAGCGCTTCCCAACATATGGTTGATGAACGGGGCTTTTAAAGTGTTGATGAAATGCATTGTGGTTTCTTTATTCAAAAGAGGTGGCTAGACTTGCGTTGCCACCTCTTTCCATCTTTGGGCATATTGTCTGAAGCTCTCATTTTCCTTCTTCTCCATGTTCTACAGTGTGATTCTGTCAGGTGTCATATCCGTCACATGACTTTATTACTTCACAAAAGCTTATGCCAAGTCTTTCCATGAATTGATTTTGGCACGACTCAATTGGTTGTACCATTTAGCTGATGACCCGATCAGACTGTCCTGAAAGCAGTGGATTAATAGTTGATCATTATTGACGTATCCTATCATCCTTCGACAGAAGATAGTGATGTGAACTTTCGGACAAATAGTCCTACTATACTTTTCAAACTCTAGATTTTTGAGCTTTGGATGGAGCACTAAATCTGGGACCAAACTCAAGTCATTGGCATCAATTCTGCAATAATAATCAGCATTTTCCATTACTCTAAATTTTTCTTCTAGCCATCTGTATCGATCCTCAAGTTGTTTTGGCAGTTCCACTCTTGTTTTTTCCATTTCTGCCATATCATCTAGATCAGGAACAACGGGATTGGTTGGGTTATCCCCCGAATTGGAACCTGAGCTTGTTTGGTAGTTCATCAGCACTGAGGTACTGGTTTAATACTATTGGGGTCTGATTGTAACGAGTACCCTTCGTGGGTACGCCTATGGTTGTGCCTAGACGTTTATCGGGGTAAAACCCGGGGGTAAATAGGATCCTCATTTTCATCCCTTGAGTTGACTGTAGTGCTCTTCCCTTTTTCATGTTCTCCAGCCAGTAATTGCGCCAATTGGCTTATCATACTTCTTTGGGATTCCAGCATCTGATCCCTCATCTCATGTTGTACTTTCGCTAACTTTTCTTGCAGTTGCGCTTGCAACTGGTCTTGCATCTCTTTTTGAATTTGTTCTAGCCTTTCCAATCTTTGGCCCATTACTTTAGTTTTGGCACGAGTACTGTAACAATGTTTGGTTAGTTGACTCTTGTTGGTTTCTAGATTAATTGAAATAATTTCGTTTAATTAGGGCCTTTTTTGTGAAATTTAATACATATGATGCAATGTAATGCAAATGCATAAAATGAATGCAAAAAGAGGCATTGACTCTGATTCAATTCTGTTAGAACAACTTTACTAGAAAATAAATTTCTTTACATAAAACAGATTACATAGAAGGTTTTGCCTTAATGCTTAAAGTCTTAACCTTTCTAAGAAGCCAAGCTAACTCTTGACCCCTATCTGATTTTGATTTATACTTCAAGCTTAGCACATTAGCCTGAACTACTAGGGTTTGCAAATGATCAGTCACCTCTCGTATTTGAGCTACAACTTCACCCGTGATATGGTCCCTATCCCTGACCTGACCTTAAGAACGATGAAGTTGCTCTTTCCAATGCTCATTGTTTGCTTAAAGGAGTTCAACACGGAGTTTACAATTTTGTAATGCGATCTCGAGCTCTTCTATTTCCTTTTCAGCTCTTCAATCTTGTTCAAGCTTGCTTTCATCTTAAGTGTAGAGTTGCGACTACGATACTGATGAAGTGACTTTTCTACTTTTGCTACCCTGGCTTTTAATTTGACCTTTTCATTTTGGCTTTCTAATAAGTCTTTTTCTAAAGCATTTTTTCGAATTTGAGCATCTTGGAACTTTATTTCCCATCAATCGGCTTTAATATTTTTTTTTTGATCTCTTACCGCCATTGTTCTAATTTTTTCCTAGCCCAGTAGCCCTCATCGACAAGCGCAGTTTCTTGTAATCCATTTTTAAACTGTCCAGATCTTCCTCGACCTTGTTCTTTTCTTTTCTTAGTTTATCGGCCTCTAGCTTTTGGACGTCAACATCTAGTCCTAGTTGCATCTTTTCCTCTTCCAATTGTTCTATCTTCTTTCCTAGCTCCAAATTCCTCTTTTCAAAATCTTGCTTGATGATCTCTAGCTCAGATGGAATCACTTGCAGATGTTCTTCTAATGGTCGAGTGGTTTCTTGATTCGACACAGGGATGTTGTCATTGACTCTTTGACCCCACCACTAACTATATTCGGGGGTCGTCATCGGACCTGAAGTAAATCTTTTCATTCGATGGGTTTGGTTCCAAGTATTAGACATTTCTTGAACCTTTTTCTTGTAGTTATCCCCTTTATACAAAAACTCACACTGGGCCAGCCCTTGTGTTGCTGGTATGAACTACCTCGATTTATATTGCCTCAACACAAGTAAAAGAGCATATCCAACAGCTCCCTAAATCTCAAGTAGAGAAACTCAGTCAAAATTTCTACACAGATACAGAATCTCATCGGGGATCATCCAAGGGGCTCTCCATTCAACATTCTCATCTTGGAGATTCTGGAGCATCGCCATCCATTTTTTTTCCGAAATATCGTCTCACCTCAGCGTAGCCACTATTTCTTTTAATGGAGAAAAGGTCTCGGAGAATACTCGATAAGAAACTTTTTCTACCCTCTAAAAATGGCTATAAAACCATGCCAGCAGGAGTTGCGCACATCCAATGAATCTTCCTTCACCCGCTCTCCGGCATGCATTCAAAGATCTGAATGTTTCGACCAAAATTGCAGGGACAAGCGTGACCCTTTTATCAAGTCTGTCGAACAAATCTGAAACTGCCTCGTCTACATGCCCTAGTGTTTTAGGGAAAACAACCAGCCCATAAATGCTCAAAGCGAAGACATCGACCCTTTTCTTCATATCTGGGTGTGCCAAGATCAAATCTCGCAAACTATTCCAATGGATGCATTTACCATCTGCCTTTTGCTTGATCTGGGCTGCAACCCATTGCTCACTCATCCCCGTAATGTTCATTAGTTTCTTTAGGAAAGTCGGGATATTAGCAGCTTTAGAATAAACCTTATCGGGTCAAATTTTTGGGGAATGAAGAAGGGTTGTGTATTCTTCCATAGTAGGTACTCACTTTTCCAAAAGTAAAGCAACTGTAGGCGGGGTTCCAAAATTGAGCCAAAGCTCAAAACAAGTGCTTGTCCACTTTGAGATCAAGTAGATAAGGCAAATCACCATAATTACAGTAAAATAGTTGCTTGATTTCACCATCCCATTGGACCCATATCTCTTTCATTTCTTGGAGATTATTCTAGGTCACGCTGATACGAGCGAAGTCCCACAATTCTGACATGTACCCCTCCGTCAAACTATCACCTTTCTTTAGTCGTGTTTTCTTGGATCATATTCGGACAGTCGTGTTATCTTTCACTTTATCAAGAAATTCTTTCTCCATGGCAAGATCTCTATTTAGTAATTGAATGTGAATCAACACCTTTTTTATGACGAAAATGTCATGCAATCACAGTTAAAGCAAAACAAAACAAGTTAGTACATCTTATACAAAGCTAAAGTAAGCAAGAAATAATAAATAAAGCACCTATTTGGGTGACCACTAGGGGTTCGATGCAGTTCTACCTAGGGTAGGCTCTTAGGGCTCACTATATGCTATTCAGTTCTAAAGTAAGGGTACTTGAACCGAAAATTCCTCAATCCTCACCTATATAGGCTCATATAGACCGAGTTCAGTTCAGGGGAATACATTTTCCTATGGCTATACAGAGATGAAAATCTCACAAAGACATAGGTACGGATGTATCTCGAAAGCGATCCACTATCCTATACAGAGATGAAGACCTCATAAAGGAATAGTTTCCCACTCCCACTTAAAAGGGTATAACCGACTGGTTATGAAATGCAAAATGCGAAAGTATATCCGAAGACTCGAACCAATAGGGCAAATATATCAAAATGATGCAAACCTATGAAATGCAATGAAAGGATCATAAATTTAAACCAAATTATAAATTTTTAACAAAAAATACAAGAAGTAATCAACTCGTAGCTTGACTCTCTTATTTTGTCCCCAGTGGAGTCGCCAAGCTGTCGAAACTATTTTTTTGAAATCAACTTTTGTTTTGAAAACGAAATTAGGAGTCGCCACCAATCCTTTTTATAAAGTGTGATCGGACCACCTTGTAATTCGATCGTTTTAATAAAATGTTTGATTTATTAAAACAACGATTTTTGGTTACGAAGTTCATAAAACGGGTTCGAGAGTTGATTATGCATAAAGAAGGATTAGCACCCTCGTGAAGCCCAAAATTGGCACCTAGTTGATTACTTCATGTCTTTGGTGTCGGAAATTGAAAATTTGAAGAATTTAAAATACGATCCCATTTAATGTATATTTTGCTTAATATTTTTCTTGAATAAATTGAAAAGTATGTTAAAGACCCTTTCATCTTGAGGCAACAAAATGTCATATCCCGTAAGTTAGGACATGACACTTCGAATTCTTGAGAATGAGTTTGCCTTTTTTTGAAATCTCACGTGTTTTCAAAGGATATTTGGTTATTTAGACCCAACGTGAAAAATCAAAACCCTGTAAGTTGGGGTACGACTTTCTCGAGTTTCCAAATACAGAACATTTCCTTATTTTGAAGACTTTCCTTTTTTGAATAATGTCAAACGTAATACTTGTAATAAATACATGAATGGGTATTAAAGATGAAGGACTAAATTAAAATGTGAATGAAATTAATAGTGTAATTTGTGATAAATGCATGAATAGATGATAATAATGATAATAGATAAATAATAATAATAATAATAATAATAATAATAATAATAATAATAATAAATGTATAAGTAAAAAAAAACATAAGTAATCTAATTTTCGTAAATATAAAAGGGTGATAAATAAATAGATGGATTGATAATCATAAAATAGTAATAATAATAATAAAGGCACAAATAAAATAAATAATCAATGAAAGAAAATTAAAAATTAAAAATGAAGGAATAATAAATAAATGAACACAGGGATAAGATAAAAGGTAAATAAATAAGTGAATGATATGCGAATAAAAAAACAAATAAACAAATAAATGAATAAATAATCAGGTGAATAAATAATTAAATAATTAAAATAAAAAAAAACTTAATTGCAACTTAAACGAAACTAGGGGTATAAATTATGAATAATAAAAATAAACTACTAAGGATTAAAATGTAACAAAACTGAAATCGTAGGATAAAAATAAAAGAAAAAATAAACATGACCAGATTGTAAATTGCTTATAAGCAGAAGGATCAGGATGGTAATTATTCGCAGATCCTATTTGGAGACCAAATCGAATTTTGGGCCATCGAAAACAGCACCGTTTTAGGCATCCGTTTCCTCAAATGGTTTATGGACCAAATTGAAAATAAAGTAAAATTAGGTGGTCAAATCTAAAAAAAGAAAAAGGACCATACTGAAATCCGCTTAAAAAGCGGAAGGACCATTCGCGCAAATATACCCAAAGTCAAAAACACGCGGATCTTGCTAGAGAGTCTAGTTGACGCGCGGATCTTACGGTGAAACGACATTGTTTTAGGGCTTCAGAAGCCTACCCTAAACAACGTCGTATAGCGGCTGTATAAATATAAAAAAAAAATCCAAAAGCCTTCATTTCAGCCACTGTTTAAAAAAAAAACAAAGAAAACCCACTTTCTTTGGTTTCTTTCTCTCTGAGCCTGAACCCGATGTCCGCCATGGCTCCATTGTGGTCTAATAAAAGTTTACATTTTTATTATTTTTTTAAAAAAAAGCAAAAAAAAAAAAAAGAGAAAGGGGTTTCGACCTAGGGCGCCTCTCTCACGCTCACTCTTTCGACGGAGATAGGTCATTTTTCCTCGAGGGCGATGAACCTGCACACTCACGGCGACGACGTGACAAGAGCAATAAGGTTTTCTTCTTTTATTTCTGTTTTTATATATGCATCTATAAAAAAATAATTGTTAAAAAAATCTACCTTTTAAAACTGTTCTTTTGTATTCTTGGATTTTGATTTTTTTATTGTATTTCTCTGTGTGCTCGTGAAAAATTACAGGCCATTTTCATGGTTTTTGTAGCTAAACATTTGATTTTACATGCCATTGTTTATGCTACTGTTTCTCTGCCTTGTTTCTGTATTTTTTGGTCCTATTTTACGGAGAAGAGACCTTGCCATTTCGACGCATGGTGGCCTAGGGTACCAAGTCTTAGGACGAATCGCAAGCGGGGCGACCGAGGAAGGAGTGCGACTCACATGGGGCTAGGATTTCCCGTTCTACTGAAAATGTTCAAGCATTTTAGGCCAATGAGCCTTGTAATTTTGGACTTAGGTTTTTTTTTAATTATTTGGGTTGTTTTGGGTCTGATACTTTTTGTAAATGGACATTTTTTAAATTTGGACTTTAAGAATTTTATTTTGTTTGCTTTTTTGGCGGGTCGGGCAAAAATGGCCCACAACGCACATCATATTCTATTCAAACACATGTATAATGTCCTTTTTCAAACCCTCAAAGCCTTAAGGACACTTAGAAACAATTTGGGACTAAATTGAAAATATTTTGGACTTTATGGTAAAAGAAAGAAAAATTCATACTACAGGGGTCACACGATCGTGTGTCACACACATCTGAGGCACACGCCCATGTCTCAGGCCGTGTCAACAAGAAATAGACCAATTTCAAACCATTCCTTTCACCCAAATCAACCTTGAACCTACAAGCCAAAAACATCTATGAACAAGCACCAGAACATACCAAAATATGCATAATAAGACCACCTGCAATATGCCGTTAAAGCACCTCAAACACAATTCATCAAATTCACCCAAAACATTTGCATAATTGATCATTCATTTGACATTTATATCTAATCTATTTCCATACCAAAACTTACCTCAAATGACTTCAATGAAACCTCATCATCACATACCAAGTTTGGTCGTAAAACCTTGCATCAACTTGGCCAAATAAACATAAACCACTTAGCATCAAAATACCACAAACATACCAATCATCAAGGTATGAAAATACCATTAATTCTACACTTCCAAAAAAATTACAAGTCATAAACATTAACTAAACCTTAAACATAAGTCCACCTAAACATGCCATTATAACCATGACCCAAAACGTCAAAATCTACCGATATTATCGCTGAATAGTGTGATAAATCTACGATGAGCTTCCAAACCAATCGAGCTTCTAATAATCTGAAAGTAAGGGGAAAATAACTACGTAAGCAATGAATGCTTATTAAGCTCATATAAACTTTAAACATAACATTCCATTTCAAAAATGAACTTCGTAGATTAAATATAAACCTATACCCATGCGTCAAGATTTATCAACTACATAACCATCAACTCATAAATGAGTAAGTCTATCAACATCATATATATTTTTCATTCCTAACTTAATAGGATTTTGTAAAACAATATACACCATCATTAACCATTTCATAAAATTATGAATTACTTCCTTTACCTACTTTTCATTCCATTTACTAAGCATAAACTTAAATAACAACATCAATTCAATAATTAGTATATTTATTTACATCATAGGTAAGTTCATCCATAACATACGTAATTTCTCATATATAAGTACATCTTTCAATTCATCAATCTCTTTTTCCTCATATCATATTTCATTAATGAACTTATTGTTTCATTACCTTTTCTTACCCGTTTCATTTGTATAATACCAGACATAAGCATAAACATCAATCATAATCTCAAGCTTGACATAAGCTTAATCACCATCATCGATACACAAGTTAATGCATTTAAATATACAACTCATTTGGGGTCAATCACATGCTAAACCATTTTATAATAAAATACACATTTTGAATCATACCTTCTCATGAATATAAGCATATTCTCATTTTTGTCATTTACCATTTCAATGTATATCATTAATATTAAACATGATATGATGTATCCTAAAGCTTCACATAAACCTAAACATCATCTACAATCTCAACTATTGAATTTATTTATATTCAGATCAATATTTAATAAATAACAAATCTTTCAAATTCATTATATAGATTACCTTACCAAGATTTTCCATTCGAAGAAAAACTTATGGATAAGAGTACATCATCAATCCAACCAAACACAACAGATGCTCACACGAGCCAATTCCTTCAAAACACACTAGATGCTCACACGAGTCAATCCTTCAAACACACTAATACTTATAAGAGCTAATCCAACCAACACACCAAACAGAGAGTATAACACGAAAGTTCGCAACAAATGTTGAACCTCGATTTACTTGAGTAATATGAATATACATCACTCCATAGCCATCTCCACCCCAATCCCCCGTAACACACCAAATCACGACTGTACTCTGTCTCGCGTTCAATCCAATCCGAACATCAATTTTCAACAATATTTCTCAAATAATCATTCATTATCATCAATTGAATAAATACTTACTGTATCATGTTATACAATTCAACAATTCATATAGATATTAAAATTTTAAACCGTACGAACTTACCTGGCTAAATTGTAGAAATGTCAAAGTACAGGGGCATTTTGATAATTTTTCATTCTCCTCGATTTTCCACCCAATCTTGATCTAAATTAATAATTTCACTCAATCTATTAATTTAGATAGTAAATCAATTCATTTTATACAATTTAGTCATTTTTGACATTTTTGCAAAATTACCCCTAAAATTTTACTTTTATTCAATTTAGTCCCTGAGCCTAAAACATGAAAATTAACTATTTTTACCCAAAATTGAGCTCATCTGAATACTTATGCTATCCAATACATCCTATTCATGCAACAATTTCACAACAATTCCTTATATATTTACTATTTTAACAATTTAGTCCCTAATGGACATTTTCATCAAAAATCACTTAACAAAATACTTTTAAATATCAACCAAATTAAAAATTTATCATTTAACATCAAATATCATAAGATTCATTAATGACAATATTCAAAATCTTTAACAGTTTCAAAATCGAAGGTACGAGCTAGCTGAACCTAATTGTAACAATCTCGAAAAGATAAAAATTATTAGAAATGGGTGAAAATTGGCTTACCATGCATCACTGAAAGAATAACCAAAGCTTGAAGCTTTTAAATTTCCATTTCCATGGTGACATTTGGTGGGAGAGAAGAAAATAGCTTTTGTCTTTTATTTTTTTATTTTTTTAACTTTTTATTCATTATTTTCATAATATAATAACATAATAAACATTAAAACTTAAAATAAGTTAAAGCATTAAACCGACCAACTATCTTAGGTATGGGTAAATTACCCATTAAGGCCATCCAACTATAATTTTTTAAGCAATTAGCACCTTTAAATTAATATCGATTGACTTTTTTAACTTTTATGATTTAGTCCTTTTCGCTTAATTTACTATCGAAACGTTAAAATTTTTCAATAAAACTTTAATACCACCTTAATGAATATAAATATTTATGGCTCGGTTTATAGAAACGAGGTCTGGATACCTTATTTTCTAAAACCACTTGACTTTAGGGTCATACCACTTGAACTTAATCAATCACTTATATAACATAAATTATCAAATCAAAAACCTTTTTAAAACTATATTTGACTCGTAAATATTATTATATAATATTTACGAACTTACTCGTCAGATTTGGTGGCCCCGAAATCACTATTTCCAACACCACTAACAAACGAGTTGTTACATTGTTAATGAATATTGTTTCTATAATTTCAACACGCAAGTGTAGGAAGGTGTTTTGTGCTCTTTGGGTCAGCTGGACAACAAGGAATAAAGATGTGCATGACAGGATTAAAAAAACTTCCTATGAATTAGCTTATTCCATACAGGCATATCTTAGGTAAATAGATTATATTGATAGACATTTACTTGGTCAAAAAAATTGTGGCGGAAAGATGGCGCCCACCAAATCCAGATTTTATTAAATAAATTTTGATATAGCTTTCCAAAATCACACAAGAGAATCATGTTCGCGTTTAGTATGTAGGAATTTAGATGGACAAATTCTAGGTTCAAAGCTCATACTTAATAGATACATAACTTCTCTTTTTGCAGCTGAAGCACTGACCTATCTCCAGGCAGTGCAAATAGGACTCGATCTGGGATTTCGAAGAGCGGTAATTGTTGGGGATGCCCGTTTGATTACCCGGAAACTGCAAATAGAACAAGAGGATAGATTTGCTAAAGCACCTACATCAAGGATTCAAAGGAACTGAGTAAAAGGCTCAATAGATGTAATTTTGAACATACATAAAGGTAAACAAATGGTTTAGTACATCTCCTTGCTACAGAAGGAATAAGATGGGAGAATACTCATCTAGAGGAAGGGATTCCCGATTTTGTGGCTGACGAACAGAGCGCGACAGAAAGCGATAAGGAGAGCCGGCTTAGAGGAAGAGAGATGCCGACTGTGATGAAGGTTGCTAGAGTCTTGTCTTGGTCACCTTTGATCTATGTTTTCTTTGAAAGAGGGGATTTGGTTCCCGAATGGGTTGTTTGTTTCTAAAATGTTTCTTTACAAAATGGGTGCTGAAAATTCGTTCTTTAGGCTGGACGGTGTGGCTTTCCCAGGAGCCATCTGTTTGTGTCAAACTTTTATTTCTTTTACGTTTTTTCAGGTTTAATAAATGAGTTCAACTATTTTACATAAAAAAAAAATAATTAGAGGGGGTTTAGAAGATTATATATTAATGTCTGTCCATATATGTTTTAAGAAAATGAAAATATTTTTTTGAAATTAAAAAAAAGTGAAAAGTTGAAACTTATATTTTGTGTGTAGTGTATTTAATGAAAATTAAAAAAATAATTTTTTTTTAAAAAAATAGTCTATAATGAGCCTAAATAGATGGTTGTCCAAGTTTATTTGAATCTAGACACAAATATGTCCAGATTCATTCTAAAATTATAAACATCATAAAAATTTATAAAAAAAAATAAATTCATAATTATCAATAATCTTAAAAATGGTATAATGTCAAATTAATCTCTTAATGTTTACATTTTTTGTCAATTTGATCATTATTCTTTTTTAAATAATCCTTTAACCTTTAAAAATGAGTAAAATTTGACCACCAACCTTTAAAAAAAGAGTTGAATTGTTGTTTTTTAATAGAAATATTGACTAAAACATTAAATTTTTAAACATGGAAACTTGCATGACAATCCACATGTACTTTTTATAAATTTTATATTTTCTTGAATTTTGATTTTTTTTGAATATTTTATAATTTGAATATTATTTGTTGACGTGGTATATAAGACAAATAATGTCATGTCAGCATGAAGTATACGTGGATTGTAATGCCAATATCGTTAAAAATTAATGTTTTAGTAAAAAAACTACTTTAAAAAGTGATTTGACTCTTTTCAAAAGGTTAAGGGGTAAATTTAATTTAAAAATAATAAGAACAAATTTAACCAAAAAAAAAGTAAATATTAAAAACTAAATTTATCATCAAACAAAAAAAAGTTGATTTGTCTCAATTTAAAAGCATTCAATTTTTTCCACTTAAATTTTGTTTAACTTGTTATATATTCCATTAATATATATTCCACATTCCATATTCTTATATTCCAATTCAAAATGTTGTATATTAATTTTGAATATATTTATATAAAAATTAATTAATTTGTAATGTTAATGAACATGTTTGTTAGGTAACTTCTCTTGCAAATGTGCTTTTGAAAGAAGAAATAAATAAATAATAGAAGAGAATTGTAATAACGCTTTTCATTTATGTGGTGTCTGTCTCGCATTTTAGACCAAAATGAGATAGGGCACAAAGCCGCAATGAGCTGCTGACGTCACGACGAGAAGAAAGTCGTTGTCTCGACGATATGGTGCCTCCTCATCACAATGTGACAATGTGTACCTCAAGTTTCTTGGTTTCCTTCTTTCAATTAAATTCTAATTTGGTCTCCCACTTAAATTTTGATTAATCTAGGAATATTCCAATCAGAAAGCTAAAAATTTTAGCCTATAAAATGGCTATAGTTACCCTAGGTTTATACATAGAAAATAACACAATTATGAGAGAATTAAGTGTTTCAGTTTGAAGAAGTTTTATTTCAGGGCTTCGAGTTTTCTTTGTTTTGACTCTTTCCATCTTGTATTTTTCTCTTATTAGTGAAATCTTCTTTTACTCGGGGTTTTTTAACCTCTTTTGAGGAGCTTTTTCATATAAAATTTGTGTTCGATCTTTTTAATTTCTTCATTATTATTCTTATTTGTTGCTTACACTGATTTATAGCCAACAAATTAGTATCATAGCTTGGTTCAATTTACACATTCAATTCGTTCGGAGATGACAACAAGAAGATTTGACATTGAAAAGTTCGATGGAATCGTAAATTTTAGTCTGTGACAAGTTTGAATGGCGGCAATATTGGTTCAAAACGAGCTAAAAAAGGTCATTATAGGGAAGGAACCTACAGATGCGGACTAGTCAAAATGGGAAGAGCTTGATGAAAAAGCTCTATAAGTAATTCAACCATGCCTTACAAATAATGTGTTGCAAGAGGTACTGATGGAGAAAACAACGTTCGCGCTATGGAAGAAACTGAAAGCTTTATATATGAAGAAATCTTTGACCAATAGATTGGTACTAAAAACAACATTTATACACGTTTAGGGTGGCCTAAGATGAGTCAATTAAGGCTCACCTTAGTGGGTTTGTTACCCTTCTCAATAACCTAAATAATCTCGAAGCAAACATCAGCAACGAAGATCAGATTATGTTGTTGCTATAATCTTTATCCCCTTCTTATAAAACTTTCAAGGAAACCCTAATTTATGATAGAGATAATCTATCATTCAATGATGTAAAGGGAAATATATTGAGCAAAAACAAACTTGATAACAAGTTAGGCCCAAATAAAAAGTCAGAGGAGCAAGCCTCAATTTTAGTTGCAAGGGGTAGGTAATAATCTAGAAAGTCAGATCGAAACAGGTCTAGAGCAAGATCCAAATCCAGAAACCATGACAAACTATGTGGCTACTGTAAGAAGATGGGCTACATAAAAGCAGAATACTACAAACTTCAAAACAAAGACAAGAGGGATGCCAAAAATTATGAGAAAGAAAAGTAGAAAGCTCTAAGCTTACATCTAAATGGACCCTTGATTCAGGGTGCTCCTATCATATGTGTCCCAACAAGGACTGGTTCTCCACGTACAATTTAGTTGAAGGTGGAGTTATGCTAATGAGGAATAATTCTTCATTTAAGATAATTGAAATCAAAATAGTATAAATCAAGATGCATGATAGAATTATTCGGACACTGTCAAATGGTAGGCATCTGTCTGATTTAAAGAAAAATCTCATCTCATTGGGAATCTTAGACTCGAATGGTTGCAAGATTGTCATTAAGTCAAACGACTTAAAGGTTTCTCATGAAGCTCTTGTTGTAATGAGAGGAAAGAAACAAGGCAACCTATACGCTCTACAAGGGTCGACGGTGACTGATGCAACTGTAATTACCAAAGAAGAGCCAAAATCATCGCCACGTCGTGACAAGAATCATCAGGACATCGCGATGGCCCGACATGATTCCTTTTCTGTGGAATCTGATTCAACCCAACTGTGGCACATGTGACTTGGCCATATGAATAAGAAAGGTATGACCTTTTTGAGTAAAAGAGGTCTTCTCAATGACACCAGAGTTAGAAAGTTAAATTTCTACGAATACTGCATTTATGGGAGGCAGACACAAGTCAGTTTTGATTTGGCAGGTCACAGAACAAAATGGAATGTCGACTATGTTCATTCTAATTTATAAGGTCTGACTCAAGGCATCTCAAAAAGAGGTAATAAATTTTTTTAACCTTTACTGATGACCACTCCAGGAAAGTTTGGGTTTATTTCTTAAAGCAGAAGAATGAAGTCTTTGGAATCTTCAAGCAGTGGAAAGTGTTACTAGAAAAACTGACTTGGAAGTCCATAAAGCGATTGAGAATGAAAAATGGTCTTGAGTTCTGTTCATCAGATTTTAATGATTAGCGGAAACGAGAAGGGATAGAAAGACATTTCCTTATTTTTGTTACTCTACAAAAAATAGGGTTGTTGAAAGGATTAACAAAACTTTACTCGAGAAAGCTTGATGTATGCTTTCCAATACAGGCTTAGGGAAGGAATTTTGGGCTGAAGCTATCAACATTGCAAGCCATTTTTTAAATCGATATCAACATTGAGCATTGAACAAAAAAGTTCTAGAAGAGATATGTTAGGTAATCCTCTTAATTATTCTAACCTCAGAGTTTTCGGTTGTCTTACTTATGCAAAAATTGGCCAAGAAAAGCTTGAACCTAGAGCCGTGAAGTAAAGTGAATTTTTCTGAGTTTCGCTACTGATATTAAAGGTTTCAAGTTGTGGTGTCTGGAAACCAACAAAACCATTGTTAGTAGAGATGTTATGTTCAATGAATTTAATATGTTTCATTCAGAAAAGGGGTCACCTTCTTTTAAAGACACAACAAACCAGACTATCGCAAGTAAGGTGGAGCAAGTAAGGAAGTGACATCGCGATGACACGAAAAGCCACGTCGCAACGTCACGATGAACAGAGACAAAGTCTCGATAAGGAAACAAGAACGTCGGGACGACAAGGAAGAATTTTGATTCTCATGAGATTGAAGCTATTTTAGATCAATTAGGGGCTTTATTCAACTCACAAGTGCCCTTTTCATCTCAATTGCAAAATTATAAGTCGGCTTTTGACAAGAAAAGGAAAGAAATCCTACCATCGCAAAAATACTGTGAAGGAAATCTAGAGGCATACACTCTATGTAACAGCCTGATTTTGCGGCTAATCAGAATAGTGGTTTCAAAACCACTAATTTAGGGTTCGAGAAATTATTTTTAGTATTATTTTATGTGTTACCACATGATTATATGAGCGCATGAAAAATTTTAGTGAAATAATTTTAGCGATTACTTGCTTAATTTTGAAAAAGGACTAAATCGCATAAAGGGCAAAAGTTTTGTTTCATTAGCTAGAGGTGTTAATTAGCTATGGAAAATTAAAGTAAAGGTCATTATTGAGTAAATAGACCTATAAAATATTAGTGGCCGGACATGGAGCCTTAATTCAAGGGATGGTCAAATGTTAGGTGACTTAATTGTTAAAATAGTAATAAACCTAAAGGCTAGCTATCATCTTTTCATTTTCTTTTCTTCCCCACAGAAATTACCAGCCATTTTAAGGGTTTTGGAGCTTCAAAATTTCAGCCACTCTTCACTCTTGCAAGTAAGTTATTTTGATGGCCTTTCTTGATAATTTTTGTACTTTTGGGACCCTTGTGGCATAAGCTATCTAATGGGGGGACTATTTTCCAAAATGGTTGAGAGTCTAGGGTGTTTCCATTTGAGTACTCGTGTTGTTTGCTGAAATTTTATGGAAGAAAATGAATCATGTTTGTTAAATAAACAACTTTTGTGAAAGGATTTTCATGAAAACACCTAAAATTGACCATTTTGTGAAAATTATAAAATGAGTGATAAGTGTGAGTAATAATTGAAATTTTAGGCTGCTTCTAGTATAAAAAGAATTCAGCTAGGCTTGGTTAGTGAGAAAATTTGATGCAAATCGATTTACGAGCCTAGGGGCAAAATCATAATTTTATGAAAGTCTAGGGGTAAAATGGTCATTTTTGCCAAAATGTGGTTTATAAAATGTCTTGATTAATGTGATGATTAAACTAGTAAATTTTATCATTATAGATCAAGAAATACGAAATCCGGACCTAGACTAGGGGAAAGCCAAGCTAGTGTATTAAAAATCGATTAGACACCCACATTTTGTATATCGAGGTAAGTTGTACGTAAGTAAGGCAACTTTATCGTTATTATGTATTAAATGATCAATTTTGCATAATATGGTTGAATATGCTTATGAATAATGCATGATGAAATTTAATGTGGTAAATTCCCGATTGAACCTAGGAATAGATTGGATATCCATGACATGAAATTTGGGTGATATGTGTGCTTTAAGACCATGTATGGGACATGGCATCGGCCACATTATATGTGCTAGTGAAGACCATGCCTGGGACATAGCGTCGGCCACATTATGAGAGCCAGTGTAAGACCATGTTTGGAACATAGCATCGAGTTGATATGTGTGCTAGTGTAAGACCATATCTGGGACATGGCGTCGGCTACATTATGAGAGCCAATGTAAGACCATGTTTGGGACATGGCATCTGTATTGAGACGAGAGCTAGTGTAAGACCATGTCTGGGACATGGCATCGGCCTTGACATGTGAGCTAGTGTAAGACCATGTCTAGGACATGGCATCGGTAATTTACCCTCTTGTGTGAGGCTTATCGGATCTCCTTTAGTATTCCAAATGGTTTCACTAGTTATTTTAAAGCTTATGATAAAGACATGGAATGATATAATCATGTTATGAGTGGTACAGGTTCTTATTTGAAACTCATGAGATATGAGACTAGTTATGATGCTTTAATGGTAAGGATGACATGAGTAAGTTCTATCTATAAGAATGATTTCGGGACGATCTTGTAATCTTTGGCTTATACTTATGATGTATAAGTATGTAATGAAATCTACCTTGGTTAAATCAAGAATATTGTGTTGGATTATAATATGCTATATGTTTAAATATGCATGATTGATGTTGTTACTTATTTTCATGCACCTTACTAAGCTTTATGCTTACTCCCTCTCTTTTCTATTTTCTTATAGAGTTGCCAAGCTAGCTCAGGGATCAAAGGGACATCAGAGCCATTGATCACACTATCAACTTAAGCACTTAGTATAGTTAGAATTAACATTTTGAGTATGGCATGTATAGGAACTTGGTCTCTTTTGTTAGTGTCATAATGTTTTGGTCAAAAACGTTGGCTTGTCATGAAGGTTGATTCATTTTGTATAAGGCCATGGAAAATGACTAATATGTATTATTGCTAAATGCATTTGATGAGGATTTTCATGGATGTGGATATGTTGGTTATGTGTGTTTATGCTTGGAATTAGAGATGTTTGATGTTGTGTAGGTTGGTGCTAGTAAGGGTGACAAAGAGGCTTGGTAGATAGCCTTGTTTTTGTCCACACGGGCAGACGCACGAGCGTGTGTCTAGGCCATGTATGATATACAGTCTGCCCCATGGGCATGTAGTCAGGCCGTGTGCCTCCTGCACCTAAAGTTTTGCGAAACAGAATGCCCAGTAGTGACCACACGAGTAGAGATATGACCGTGTGTCTCAACCGTGTGGAGGACACAATGTTAGTACATGGGCATGTGCCCAGGCCGTGTAAAGTCTACACCATAAATGTGAAATTAAATTCTCCACATGGTCTAGCACACGGGCGTGTGCCTTAGCTGTGTACCCCTAAATGGTTAATGACGTCAGAAACAAAATGTCAAGGTTTTAGTACAAGGATTGAGACACAAGCGTATCATGGTCGTGTGAAGGACACAGGCCATGGACACGGGCCTGTGACAGGCTGTGTGAAAACCCCTGTAGGTTTTAATTGAGGAATAATCCCATACGGGGCAGGGACACGGGCGTGTCCCGATATGTTTAGGCCGTGTAAGCTACTTGATCGAATGCTTCAGTGGGATTCTCAAGTAGAAATAAGAATAAGCAGTATACGACGTCTAAAGCTCAAACCACTTCTATCGCGAGTGTTGGTAATGCTCGACCGAATAGACCAGAATGTTCACAGTGCGGTAGACGCCATTTTGGTGAGTGCCGAGGAAATGAAAGGGGTTGTTTTAAATGTGGGTCGCTAGACCATTTCATCCGAAATTGTCATAAAATAGATGAGAAAGATGAAAAGTAAGATATGAAAGTGAGTAATACTCCTTCGAGAGGTAGACCACTGAAGAACCAGGAAGAGGACTAGCAGTAGAAGTGTGCCTATAGATTCCGCTGTGAGGACCGAGGGCCGAGTGCCTGCAAGGACTTATGCCATTCAAGCTCGCGAAGAGGCATCGTCACCGGATGTGATTACGGGTACTTTTTCTCTTCACAAAATTTCTGTTGTTGCTTTGATTGATCCGGGGTCTACCCATTCGTATGCTTTTGTAAAATTAATTTCTAGCATGAATATGCCTGTTGAGTCTACAAAATTTATGATAAAAGTGTCAAACTTGTTAGGCAAGCATGTGATAGTTGACAAAGTATGTAGAAACTATCCTTTGATGATTAGAGGTCATTGTTTTCCGGCTAACCTCATGCTACTACTGCTTGATGAATTTGACCTAATTCTTGGCATGGATTGGTTGATTGTTCATAACGTGTTAGTAAACTATGGTAGTAAGTTTATTGAACTGAAGTGTGAAACTGGGGATATTATTCGGGTTGAATTAGGTGAACCTTACCTGTACTGATTTCTTCTATGACTGCTGAGAGATACATGAGAAAAGGGTATAAGTCCTATCTCGCATTTGTGTTAAATACCCAAGAGTCGGAAGTAAAGATTGAGTCAGTGCCTGTGGTATGTGAATACTTGGATGTATTTCCGGAAGAGTTACCCGGATTGCCTCCAACTAGGGAAGTCGAGTTTGATATTGAGTTGGTCCCTGGTACGACACCTATTTCGGTTGCCCCATATAGAATGGCACATTTAGAGTTAAAAGAGTTAAGGCTTCAACTACAAGAGTTAACGGATAAGGGTTTTGTGAGACCAAGCTACTCTCCGTGGGGTGCTCCGGTACTTTTTATGAAGAAGAAGGACGAGTCGATAAGGTTATGTATAGACTACAGACAGCTAAACAAGATAACTGTGAAGAACAAGTATCCCTTGCCAAGGATCGACGATTTGTTTGATCAATTAAAGGGAGCCACGGTGTTTGCTAAGATATACTTGAGGTCCTGTTAATACCAGTTGAGAGCTAAGGAGTAAGATCTGTCGAAAACTACATTTCAGACGAGGTATGGGCATTATGAGTTCCTTGTCATACCCTTTGGCTTAACGAATGCTCCTGCAGTATTTGTGGATTTAATGAACTGTATGTTCCAGCCATACTTGGATAAATTTGTTGTGGTTTTTATTGATGATATATTAATTTATTCTCGTGATGAGAGTGAACATGCGAAGCATTTGAGAACTTTTTTGCGGACCTTGAGAGTTAAGCAGTTGTATGCCAAGTTTAGTAAATGTAAATTTTGGCTTCATAAGGTCAGATTCTTGGGACACATTATGTTGGGTGATGGGATTAGAGTTGACCCGAGAAGATTTCGGCTGTTGTTGAATGGAGACTGCCGAGGAACGTGTCAGAAATTAAAGGCTTTTTAGGCTTAGCCGGTTACTACAGACGGTTTGTTAAAGGATTTTCCATAATTGCTACTCTGATGACGAGGTTACTATAGAAAGATGTCAAGTTCGAATGGATAGAGAAGTGCCAGTAGAGTTTTGAGAAACTTAAAGCACTATTGACTGAATCACTAGTCTTAGTGCAACTAGAACCGGGGGAAAGAATTCGTAGTGTATAGTGACGCATCCTTGAATGGATTGTGATGCGTGCTTATGCAAGAAGGCAAGGTAGTAGCATATGCCTCGAGACAACTGAAGCCACATGAGAGTTAGCCACCATAGTGTTCGCATTGAAGATTTGGAGACATCCTTTGTATGCTGAGAAATGCCAAGTATGTAACACCCCTAACCTGTATCCATTACCGGAATAAGGTTACGAGGCATTATAAGACATATCAAAACATTCACATATACTTAAGCATAACATAACCAAAACATATAATAATCATTCACAAATGTCCCTTATATAGATCTACAAGACCTTAAATGAAAGGGGCCGAGACTAAACCGAGCTCATACAAAATTTTTTGAAACTTAAACATTTTCAAAGTTATAAAGGTCACATGCCCATGTGAGCAGGCCGTGTGCCTCACACGGCATTAGACACGCTCATGTGTTTAGGCCGTGGAAAAACAGGGAATACATACTGACTTTTCCATACGCCGGAGGCATGCCCATGTGTCTTGGCCGTGGTCAAAACTAACTTGGGTCATACGGCTAACCACATGCCCATGTGTCTAGCCTATGTACCCTTCCAAATAGCCACACATGTCCATGTGCCAAGGTTGTGTGCCTTACACGGCCACCAGACATGCCCGTGTGTCTAGGCCATGCTTGAGACTGACTTGCTTCTAAAAGAAACATTAAAGGACACGGTCAAGACACATGCCCATGTGCTCAACTGTGTGGGCAAATATAGGCCATTTGCAAGGCCAAATTGCCACCCATTAAGGGTCCTCCCTGCAAGCATCAAATAGGCATCTAAAGTACCATATTTTCAACCAGTTTCAAACCCAAATCATACATCATTCATATAATATATTCATCAATCTAATTCATTCATAATTCATAAATCAAAACATAACATTCAGAAACCAAAGACAAACCAAAACATATGATTTGTAACATCAATTTACCCTATTCATTCTCATGCCGAATTCTTACCAAATCCACAATCAAACATATAGCAAAAACTTACCAACTTGACCATTACTTTAGGCTAACCAAAAGCACCACATAATAGCAACATTGCATCACATATCATATACCAAATTCAACCATAATTAAGCCATATCACATGGCTAAATATACACTTCACAAAACATATTCAAAAACCTCTAGCCTATACATGCCGTTCTCTAATATTTACACTTTCAAAATGTACCAAAATAGAGTTCGATAGTGTGGTGATGATCCTTGATGATCCCGAGCTCCCGATAGCTACTATATCTATAAAACAGTTGGAAACACACACAAAGTAAGCTTTCAAAAGCTTAATAAGCCATATACAAATAAACTTATCATTCAAAACATGAAAGCATCATCAAATTACATACACTCCATGGCTAAATACTATCTCAAACCACATAGTTCATATACATTTCACATATTCCCAATTCATTTACACATATAGCATATTTTCTCATACTTATAACACATATCATCACTTGTACATATACTTACCTTTTATTCTTAAACATAGTATACATTTCGAACGTACCTAAATCGAATACACATTTTATATAATCATTCATTTCTCGAAATGGCTGTTGAACCTTTTGGAATTATAAGGATACGTGGATAGCTTGGAAAGTTCATATAATGCCAACGTCCTAGATGTGGTCTTACATGTAATCAAATATCGATGTCACTGTCCCAGACAGGGTCTTACACGAAATCAAATACGATGCCAGTGTCTCAGACATGGTCTTACATGTAAATCATAAGTCGATGCCAACGTCCCAGATGTGGTTTTACATGAAAACACATATCGGATCCTATGTTATGACATATGTATCCTAACTATTCCTATGGTTCGTACGGGACTTTTCAGGCCTCGAAACTTTGTCGATACTTTCTCAGATATTACATATTGAGCTCTTGTATAACCATTCATTACAATTCAATGTCATATAAACTTAAGTAAATCAACTTAAACAGGTTTATTTGTATATTGACTTACCTCGTACGGATTCGAATAGACAAAACCGGCTACTCAATGATTTTCGACTTCCCTCGATCTAATTTCATTTTCTTTTGTTCTTGATCTATATAAATTCAAATTTAACTCTTTTATTCACTAAATCACTCAAATTAATCCACAAACATACATTTAGGGCAATTTACAAATTAGCCCTCACATTTTCACATTTTAACACTTTAGTCCTTAATTTACAAAATCACAAAATACAAAAAATTTCTTTTTACACAAGCTTAGCCGAATATACATAGTATTCATACAAACCCACATATTTCATTTATTTTATATTTTAGTCCCTCAATTTATAATTCTCACAATTTAGCCCATTTTAACTCAAATTTATCAAAATTTCAAAGACAATATATGTAAACCCAAAACATATGTTCCATTTACCAACAAATAACTTCAAAAAACTTATAATTTCATCAATGGCATAACTCAAAATCATCAAAAAAATCAGAAATTGAGACTTGGGCTTGACAGATTACTAAGCAACGATCATAAAAACATAAAAATTATCAAAAACGGATCAAACACATACCTTAATCCTCAAATTATTTAACCGAACCCTAAAAGATTTTTATTCTTCTTTTTCTTTGCTAATTTCAGCTATGGATGAACACATAATGGCTTATTTCATGCTTTTAGTTTATTTTAATTAACATAATTATTCATTTTACCAATTTTCCCTTATAATAAAACATTATAAAATCACATATATTAAGGCCATTAATGTCCACTAATAATTTCAATGGTCAAATAACAACATAAGGACCTCTCATTTAAAAAGACATAGCAAATAGGCATTTTAGCAAATAGAACACATCTTTTACATTTTATGCGATTAGGTCCTTTTATCAAATTGAGCACACAAATGATTAATTTTTCATACGAAATTTTCGCACATACTAATTCACATTTAATAAGCATGGAAAATAATATTAAAATATTTTTTAACTCAGATCTGTGGTCTCGAAACCACTATTCTGACTAGGGTCTAAACCGGGTTATTACAGAATATTCACTGACCATAAAAGCCAAAAGTATTTGATGACTCAAAAGGATTTGAACCTACGTCAATGAAGGTGGCTAGAGTTGATAAAAGATTACGAGTTGGTAATTGACTATCACCCGAGAAAGGTGAACGTGGTAAGTAGGAAGTCATTGTTTGCCTTGAGAGCTATTAAAACTATTAAAACTCAGTTGTCTGTGACCGAGGATGGTTCGATTCTAACAGAGTTGAAAGCTAGACCAATGTTTCTTCAAGAGATTTGTGAAGCTCAGAAAAGTGATAAAGATTTGTAAGCTAAGATGACTCAGTGCAAGACAGTTAACGAATCAAATTTTTGGATTAGTACCGACGGTTGTTTGATATTCCGGGATAGGATCTGTGTACCTAGAGATAATAAGCTTATTGGGAAAATTCTTCACGAGGGACATAGCAGTTGTATGTCTATCTATCCGGGTAGTGTAAAAATGTACAATGACTTGAAGAGATTGTATTGGTGGCTGGGTATGAAAAGAGACATATCAAAGTTTGTTTCGAAATGCTTAATTTTTCAGTAAGTGAAAGCTGAGCACCAAGTACCTTCAAGGTTACTTCATCCTGTGATGGTTCCCGAATGGAAATAGGACTGGATTACTATGGACTTCGTGACGGGATTGCCATTGTCACCAAGAAAGAAAGATATTGTTTAGGTTGTAGTAGATCGATTAATGAAATCGGCTCACTTTATTCTGGTACGTGCCGACTACTCACTTGATAAGCTAGCCGAGTTGTATGTTTTTGAAATTGTGAGACTTTAAGGAGTGCCCTTGTCGATTATTTCAGATAGAGACCCGAGGTTTACTTCACGGTTTTGGAAAAAGTTACAAGAGGCTTTGGGGACAAAGTTGAATTTTAGCATGGCTTTCCATCCTCAAACCGACGGTCAGTCGGAGAGAGTAATCCAGATCCTTGAGGACATGCTGCGGTATTGTGTCCTTGAATTCCAAGGCAGTTGGGAAAAGTATTACCACTAGTAGAGTTTGCCTACAACAATAGCTATCAATCAAGTTTGAAAATAGCACCTTATGAGGCTTTGTATGGGCGTAAGTGCCAAACGCCCTTGTTTTGTACTAAACTCAGAGAGAATTAGATTCACGGGTTTGATTTAGTCAAAGAGATCGAAGAGAAAGTAAAGGTAATTCGTGACTGTTTGAAGGCCACTTCGGATAGACAGAAATTCTACGCGAATTTGAAACGAAAAGAAATTGAGTTTCAAGTCTGTGATAAGGTGTTCTTGAAAGTATCCCCGTGAAAGAAAGTTCTCAGATTCGATAAGAAAGGAAAATTAAGCCCACATTTTATTGGACCTTATGAGGTGACTAAGAGAATTGGACCAGTAGCTTATCGACTAGCTTTGCCATTTGAGTTAGAGAAGATCCACAGTGTGTTCCATGTGTCAGTGTTTCCCCGTTATCGTTATGATCCTTCACACGTTCTTTCACCAACAGAGGTTGAGGCTTCGATCAAACATGACTTATGGCAAAAAACCAGTTAAGATCTTAGCCCAAGAGGTTAGGAAACTGAGAAATAAAAGTATAACACTTGTGAAAGTACTATGGCATAGACATGGAGTTGAAGAGGCCACATGGGAACCCGAGGAGTCTATGAGAGATCAATACCCAAACCTTTTCACTGGTAAAATTTTCAGGGACGAAAATCCCTAAGGGGGTAGAATTATAACAGCCCAATTTTGGGGCTAATCAAAATAGTGGTTTTAGAACCAGTAATCTAGGGCCAGAGAAATTATTTTTAATATTATTTTATATGTTATCGCATGATTACATGAGTGTATGAAAAATTTTGGTGAAATAATTTTAGCGATTGCTTGCTTAATTTTGAAAAAAGACTAAATCACATAAAGGACAAAAGTTTTGTTTCATTAGCTAGAGGTGTTAATTAGCTATAGAACATTAAAGTAGAGGTCCTTATTTAGTAAATAGACCTATAAAATATTAGTGGCTGGACATGGAGCCTTAATTCAAGGGATGTTCAAATGTTAGGTGACTTAATTTTTAAAATAATAATAAACCTAAAGGCTAGCTATCATCTTTTCATTTTCTTTTCTTTCCCATCGAAATTACCATCCATTTTAAGGGTTTTGGAGCTTCAAAATTTTAGCCACTCTTCACTCTTGCAAGTAAGTGATTTTGATGGCCTTTCTTGATAACTTTTGTACTTTTAGGACCCTTGTAGCATAAGCTATCTAATGAGGGGACTATTTTGCAAAATGGTTGAGAGTCTAGGGTGTTTCCATTTGAGTACTCATGTTGTTTGCTAAAATTTTATGGAAGAAAATGAATCATGGTTGTTAAATAAACAACTTTTGTGAAAAGATTTTCATGAAAACACTTAAAATGGACCATTTTGTGAAGATTATAAAATAAGTGATAAGTGTGAGTAATAATTGAAATTTTAGGTTGCTTCTAGTATAAAAAGAATTCAGCTAGGCTTGGTTAGTGAGAAAATTTGATGAAAATTTATTTACGAGCCTAGGGGTAAAATCGTAATTTTGTGAAAGTCTAGGGGCAAAATGGTTATTTTTGCCAAAATGTGGTTTATATAATGTCTTGATTAATGCGATGATTAAATTAGTAAGTTTTATCATTATAGATCAAGAAATACGAAATTTGGACCTAGACCGGGGGAAAGCCAAGCTAGTGGATTAAAAATCGATTAAACGCCCACATTTTGTATACCAAGGTAAGTTGTACGTAAGTAAGGCAACTTTATCGTTATTATGTATTGAATGATCGATTTTGCATAATATGGTTGAATATGCTTATGAATAATGCATGATGAAATTTAATGTGGTAAATTCCCGGTTGAACCTAGGAATAGATTGGATATCCATGTCATGACATTTGGGTGATATGTGTGCTAGTGTAAGACCATGTCTGGGACATGGCATCGCTCACATTATGTGTGCTAGTGTAAAACCATGTCTGGGACATGGCATTGGCCACATTATGAGAGCTAGTGTAAGACCATGTTTGGAACATGGCATCGGTGTTGATATGTGTCCTAGTGTAAGACCATGTTTGGGACATGGCGTTGGCCACATTATTAGAGCCAGTGTAAGACCATGTCTGGGACATGGCATCGGCATTGAGACGAGAGCTAGTGTAAGACCATGTCTGGGACATGGCATTGGTAATTTACCCTCTTGTGTGAGGCTTATCGGATATCCTTTAGCATTCCAAATGATTTCACAGGTTATTTTAAAGCTTATGATAAAGACATGGAATGATATAGTCATGTTGTGAGTGGTACAGGTTCTTATTCGAAACTCATGAGATATGAGACTAGTTATGATGCTTTAATGGTAAGGATGACATGAGTAAGTTTTATCTATAAGAATGATTTCGGGACAATCTTATAATCTTTACTTACACTTGTGATGTATAATTATGTAGTGAAATCTACCATTGTCAAATCAAGAATGTTGTGTTGGATTATAATATGCTATGTTTTTAAATATGCATGATTGTAAGCTTTATGCTTACTCCCTCTCTTTTCCATTTTCTTATAGAGTCGCCAAGCTAGCTCAGGAATCAAAGGGATGTCAGAGCCATCAATCGCACTATCAACTAAAGCACTTGGTATAGTTAGACTTAACATTTTGAGTATGGCATGTATAGGAACTCGGTCTCTTTTGTTAGTGTCATAATGTTTTGGTCAAAAATGTTGGCTTGTCATGAAGGTTGATTCATTTTGTATAAGGCCATGGAAAATGTTTAATATATATTATTGCTAAATGCATTTGATGAGGATTTTCATGGATGTGGATGTGTTGGTTATGTGTATTTATGCTTGGAATTAGAGATGTTTGATGTTGTATAGGTTGGTGCTAGTAAGGGTGACAAAGAGGCTTGGTAGATAGCCTTGTTTTTGTCCACACAGGCAGACGCACGGGTGTGTGTCTAGGCTGTGTGTGATACACGGTCGCCCCATGGGAGTGTAGTTAGGCCGTGTGTCTTCCGTACCTAAAGTTTTGTGAAACAAAATTTCCAGTGGTGACTACACGGGTAGAGACACAGCCATGTGTCTCAACCGTGTGGAGGACACGGCCTTAGTACATGGGAATGTGCCCAGGCTGTGTAAAGTCTGCACCATAAATGTGAAATTAAATTCTCTACACAGTCTAGCACACGGGCGTGTGCCTTGGCCGTGTGCCCTTAAATGGTTGATGATGTCAAAAATAGAATGTCAAGGTTTTAGTACAGGGGTTGAGACACGGGCGTGTCATGGCCGTGTGAAGGACACGGGCCATGGACACGGGTGTGTAACAAGCCATGTGAAAACCCCTGTAGGTTCAAATTGAGAAATAATTCCACATGGGGCAGGGACATGGGCGTGTCCTGATATGTTCAGGCCGTGTAAGCTACACGGGCCTTCAACACAACCATGTAAAGAGGATACACAGACGTGTCATTAATCCACACGGGCGTGTGCCCTTGGTTGCCTTGAAATTGTTCAAAGTTTTCTAAAGTGCACAGGTTAGTCCCAAATCAATTTCGAAGCGTGTTTGAGGCCTCGTAAGCCCATAGTAGGGACATTAAAGTGAATTGTGAAAATTTTTAAATTGGAATGAAATTTCCTAACTCGGAACTGTATGTTTGCATGTGTTGAAATAGGTAGCGCCTCGTACCCTGTCCCTGAGTTGGATACGGGTAAGGGGTGTTACACTCTAAGTGTTGTAGAGAGAATTTATTCAACCGATCCTGCAAATTTTTCTGAGGCAATTTAGGCCTTCTATTGGAACAAATAGCTTGTTGCGATGGAAGAAGTGATAGAATCCCTTCAAAAGAATAAGACTTGGCAGGTAGTAAAACCACCCATCGAAAATAAAATAGTTGGTTGCAAATGGGTTTCCAAAAAGAAGAAAGGTTCGGGTTCAACTGAAACTAGATATAAGGCAAGGTTGGTCGCAAAATGTTACAGACAACTAGAGAGAGTTTATTTTCGTGATACTTTCTATCCCATTGTGAAACACGCATCCATTTGGACATTACTGGCCCTTGTTGCATCAAACAACCTTGAGCTGAAGCAGTTAGATGTAAAGACAACTTTTCTTCACTGTGACCTTAAGGAGGACATCTACATGTAGCAACCAAAAGGCTTCAAAACTGAAGGAAAGAAATATCATATTTTCCTTCTACGAAAATCATTATATGGCCTCAAGCAGTCTCCTTGGAAGTGGTACAAAAAGTTTGACTCCTTCATGTTGAGTACTGGTTTTGCTCAAAGTAAGTATGATAGTTGTGTGTATTTTCAACGTCTCGATGATGATTTTTTCATATATTTTCTGCTTTACGTTTGTAACACCCCTTACCCGTATCCGAGGCCAAAACAGGGTTCGAGGCATTATCGGACTTGCATCATACATTTTTACACATTCGAAACATAACTCTTGCATACAATTTAAAACTTTTAATAGTCACAATCATATTGTCCCTTAAAAGGCTTATCACAACCCTAAAACATATTTAGAAATAGTTCGGGACTAAACCTATAACTCAGAAATTTTTTTCAAAATTTAGACAATTTTCATCTCTGCATGGGTCACACGCTCGTGTCCCAGGCCGTGTGAAAATTGACTTGGGTCACATGGCCGACCACACGTCCATGTGCTAGCTTGTCTCCCATACAATGCCAGTAGACACGCCTGTGTGTCTAGGTCGTGCCAAGTCTGTAGGGTATACTGACTTAATTCTAAGGGCTACCCCAGGGGACACACGACCATGTACCAAGGCCATGTGTCACACACGGTTGAGCCACACGCCCATGTGCTCGGTTGTGTAGAGTGAAAATAGGCTTGGTTTAAGCCACCTTTCTCACCCTCCACAAGTATACCTAAAATACATCATCATTTACAAGCCAAATCACATGGCTAAAATCACAACTCAAATCGTATCATCTTAACACTAGCCTATACATGCCATATAACCAAGTCACAAGTATATAAATACCAAAATCAAAAACAGGATAGTGTGATGCGATCTCCCCAACTTACAACCCGAGTAAACGTCCGAAATACTACAAAACATAAAAAAAATACACAAAGTAAGCTTCACAGCTTAGTAAGTTCGTAATTCAAAGAAATAAAGCTTATAACTTCAATTTATAAGCATAACCCATTTAAGTCAATCCAACATGTCTTGGCCTTAGCCTAAACAACATTAGCTTTTAAATTTTAAACATCACATGAACTAGCAAATTATTATAAAACATTATGACATAAGTTTACATTACTTATGTTCATTCACATATCAAACATATGGCTAAATATCTTTAAATCATCCAAAAACTCATTCTTTTCCATGCTTTCAATAGCAACTCAAATCTAAGAATTTGTCAATCTTTACCTTTTTCTCATGACCGTTGAGCCACAATTTAAATGAGTAAAATGGAGCATATCACAACTCATTTTGACCCAAAAGCCTAACACGTAATCATCAACCAAATTTATTATTCAATCACTATTCAAGTAATATAACATATATATATATATATATATATTACCAAACCATTAATCACATTATTATTACATATTCATTTCCATAATAATCATAAACTCATAACGTTCATAGATTCAATACTCAATTGAATTTTCGTACATACCTGTACCATCTTGTACGAATTTTTGTACATACCTATACCAACTCGTACCAATCTCATACTCAATCACATCTTTCATTTGCCCATGAATATTCAATGTCTCGCACACTAGGTGTCATACCCGATACCTCACACACTAAGTGCTATTCTGAATGTTTCTCACACTAAGTGCCTTCCTCGATACTTCCCACCTAAGTGCCATTCTCGATACTTCACACATTAAATGCCATTTATATGGTCGATATATCATCCAGCATAGTAGTAGTCACGAATATACAATTTATACGATATCAAAGTATTTAAAATACAATATTAAATAAGTTCATTGCATACGAACTTACTTCCAGTTGATCAGATGGAATTTATCGTCTAATCGTCCACTTTTCGTTTTCCCGATCTAGTTCCAGTATTTATTTATCTTGATCTAGATATAACATCAAATTCAGCATATTAACATTCCTTTCTATTCAATTTGACACTTTATACACATTTTGGCAAAATTATTCTTTTGCCCTTAAAGTTTCACATTTTTACAATTTAGTCCTTATCACATAAAATTGCAAATTCATGCAATTTAGTACTAACCCATGCCTAGCTGAATTTATTTAACACTACTATCAGCCCATATCTTTCATTATTTTACATTTTTAGCCACCACATTTTGCAATTTCACAATTTAATCCCTATTTTGCATTTTTGTCAAAAATCACTTTACAAAACTAGTTTATCTATCATCAAGCTTCCACAGTCTATCATTAAACATCAAAGAAATCAAATATTCAACAATGATACTTCTCAAAATCATAAAAAAAAAGATAAAAAATCAAGGTACGAGCTAGCTAGATTACGAAGCAACGATCTCAAAAACATAAAAATCATTAAAAACTGATTAAAATTCATACCTAAACGCTTGGATTAGCCACGGACGAATGAAGAACTCAATGCCTTCTTGTTCTTCTAAAATTTTTGGTAAAAAAAAAAAGATGGACAGTCCACCAACTTTTGTTTTAATTTAATTTATTAACATTTAAATATAATTTACCATTTTACCCATGGCCATTTAACTTATAAATTAATCAATGGTTGTCCATAAATGTCCACTTACCCTATTCTTAGTTAAATAACATTATAAGGACATCCAATTAAAAATCCATAGCTAATTATAGAATTGTACTTTTACACTTTACGCGATTTAGTCCTTTTTACCGAATTAAGCACTCAAACAGTAAAATTTCTTTACGAAATTTTCACACAATAATTCTATCATACTTTAAACCTTATTAAAATAATAAAATAAATATTTTGAGTTTAGATTGTGGTCCTAAAACCACTGTCCTGATTAACCCTAAAAACGGGCTGATGATATGTTGATTACGGCTAAGGATCCTTTAGAAATTGAACAAATCAAAACCATGCTTAACTCTAAGTTCAAGATGAAGGATCTTGGTGTAGCCAAGAATATTTTAGGGATAGAAATTTCAAAAGACAAACGTTTCGGGAAATTATTCTTGTCATAACAAAGGTACATTAAGAAGATCCTTGAGAAATTTAAGATATAAGAGTCTAAATCGATAAACACCCCTTTAGCTGCACATTTTAAACTCTCAAATTTAGATATTCCACAAACCAAAATAGGAAGAAAGGTATATGTCTAAAATATTTTACTCAAGCGCATTCGAAAGTTGAATGAATGCAATGGTATATACACGCCCCGATATTTCACATGATGTTTGTATTGTTAGTAGATTCAGGGCCAAACCTGGCAAGTTACATTGGCAGGCAGTCAAGTAGATTTTTAGATATTTACGGGGTACTTCAAGTATGTGCTTAGAGTTTGAAAAAGCCCAAAGGGTTTAGTCGGTTATATGGACTCGAATCATGTAGGAAACTTAGATAAAAAGAGGTCTCTCACAAGCTATTTATTAGCTGAAAAGCTACACTTCAAGCCACAGTGGACATATCGACTACTGAAGCTGAATACATGGCAACCACTAAAGCTGTGAAGGGAGCAATTTGGTTAAGAGGCCTATTTAGTTAACCGGCTAATGACAAAAGGGCAACTGTCATGTATTGAGATAGTCAAAACACTATACATCTCACCAAAGATCGGATGCACCATAAAAGGAAAAGCACATAGACATTTGTTATCACTTTGTTTGAGAGGTGGTCACTCAAAGAAATGTTTAGAACAATAAAATTAGCATAGAACACAATTCAACTGACATGTTAATAAAAAGTCTTCCAGCTTCAAAGTTTGAGCACTGTTTGGACTTGGTAAGAATCCGACGAAGATCAAATTAGGCCTATAAAAGGGATTGGTGAAGGAGTTAATTAAAATATGAGTCAATATGGAGATTTGTGGTGTATTCATTCATTTCAAACCAAAACGGTGAGTGAAGTTGCAACGAGAGAAAACACAACGTCGCAACAAGCTACCGATGTCACGACGGGAAGAAAGTTATCGTCCCGACGACACGAGGCCTCCTTATCATGGCATGACGATATGTTCCTCAAGTTTCTCGATTTCCTTCTTTCAATTAAATTATAATTTGGGCTCCCATTTAAACTCTGATTAATTTAGGGATATTCTAGTCATAAAATCTACTAATTTCAACTTATAAAAGGGCTATAGTTACCCTAGGTTTATACATAGAAAATAATTTAGAAAATAACACAATTATGAGAGAATTATGGGTTTCAATTTGAAGGGGTTTTCTTTTGGAGTTTTGGGTTTTCTTTTTTTTGACTCTCTCCATCTTGTACTTTTCTGTTATTAGTGAAATTTCATTTTTCCCGTGATTTTTATCCTCTTTTTAGGAGCTTTTTCACGTAAAATTTGTGTGTTCGATCTTTTTAATTTCTTTATTATCATTATTGTTCATTTCTTACACGGGTTTATCCCCAATAGTTTATTTAGTTTTAATTAACTCATTAATGTCTAACTAATATGGAAAAAACATAATTTATTATTTTTATAATTTTATTATTTATTATGACTTTAATTAACTTTTATATTTTTATAAATTTTATAATTTTAATTAATTTTTAATGAATTTTATAATTTTTTTTATATTTTTATAATTCTAGGATGAATCTAGAAAACCATTTGTCTAGGCCCATTCTAGACTTGCTTTTAAAATTAATTTTAAAACTAATTTTAAAATTAATTTTTGAAATTTTTTTATTTTTGTTGACGTTACAATGCCACGTTAACCACATGTGCTAACATAGATTCCCACGTCAACTTTTGTTGGCTGACATGGCATTTGTTAATGGCCACATCATCATTTTTGTTTTTTTTAAAGGTCAACATCAATTAAAGGATCTCAAAGGTTAAAATTAATAGTTCACGTTTTAGTTGGTGCAAAAACTTGAGGAGTTAGCTCTTTTTTTTTTTTAAATTCTTTGAGGGTCTTTTATACCATTAAGCCAAAAAAATATGTGAAAACATAAAAATGATAATAATGAACAAAAAAAAGTAATAGAAAGGAGCCAAACTACTAGTTTCTATTGTTTATCAAAAATAAAATTGAATAATCAACAAAACACATTATTAATAACGAATGTTAAAGCTCTATTTTGTTTTTGAAAAAATATATATATTTTTTAAAAATTTTGAAAAGCACATTTAATAAATAGAAATATAATTTTTTTTTCAAATAATGAAAACATATTTGATACATATTTTCTTATAATAACATATAAGAAATAAAATAAAATAAATCACCATATTAAATGGAGTATGTACACACCTCGATATTTCACATATTGTTAGTCTTGTTAGTATATTCATGGCCAAACCTGGCAAGTTACATTGGCAGGTAGTCAAGTGGATTTTCAAATATTTATAGAGTACTTCAAGTATGCGCTTAGAGTTTGGAAGAAGCCCAAAAGGTTTAGTTGGTTATGTGGACTCAGATTATGCAAAAGACTTAGATCAGGGGGCGTCTCTCACAAGCTATTTATTAGCTGGAAAGCTACACTTCAAGCCACAATGGCCTTATCGACTACTGAAGTTGAATACATGGCAATCACTGAAGCTGTGAAGGAATCAATTTTGTTAAGTGGCCTATTTAGTGAATTGGTTAATGAAAAAGGAATAGCTATCATGTATTGTGATAGTCAAAGCGCTATACATCTCAACAAGGATCATATGAACCATGAAAGGACAAAGAACATAGACATGTGTTATCACTTTGTTTGAGAGATGGCCACTCAAGTAACTGCTCAAATCCATAAAATTAGCACAAAACACAATTTCACTGACATATTGACAAAAATTCTTCCAGATTCAAAGCTCGAGCACTGCTTGGACTTGGTAAGCATCCGAAGAATATCAAATTAGGCCTATAACAGAGCTTGGTGAATGAGTTAAGTAAAATATGAGTCAATTTGGAGATTTGTGGTGTATGCCTCACATTTCATACCAAAACAGTGAGTGACTTCACAACGAGAGAAGACACAACATCGTAACGAGCTGCTAACGTCACAGCGAGAAAAATGTTTTTACGCCCTAATTTTCTTATTTTTGTTTCTGTATAATTTTGAGACTAATGTGTATCTTCTTCAGTGGTTAAGTGTGTTGGGTATGTGTGAGAGGTCCCAAGTTCAAGCCCTACCTTTAGCAAATTTTGGTTATTTTTAGATCCAAGCCTTATCCTTATTCAGTGGGCTTTTATTTAATTGCCTATGAATTCATCAGAATGAGCTTGCTAGTTTGAGTGGTAAGGGAGTTGGTGTATTGGAGGTCCTGTGTTCGAATCCCTGTGTGAGCGAGGGTATTTATTTTTGGCTTGGTTGACTGATAGAGTTTTGATTTAAGATAAATGCTGAAATGGTTAAGATTGTGTAGTAGTGGGAAGTTGGGGAAAATCCATTTGAATTTCTATTTTGTTTTTCTCTCCTACTGAAAATTTCTAAGTACTTTTGACGTTCTTTTTTAAAATTTTTCATCTTCCAAACTTCCACTTCTAATCGCCTTTTCTTTGATTTATGTTCGCTATTCTGTCTTGCGAATCATCGCATTTGGGTACTAAAGGTAAGTCCTCTTGAAGTTTCAGATTTATAGGAATCGATATCGGGTTTGGTAATGTGTTGTTTTCTTGTTTAAGTGTTGCTCAAGGGGTTCAAAACGTATCTTCCAGCATGTAGCGCGTGATCAGGCTATCGTATCCATTCTGGTAAGTAATCGAACCTTCGTTCGAAGTGGTTTCTCGAGTTGGTCATTTGGGGGTTCATGGATGGTTTGGCTTCGATAGTTGGAATTGATCGGGTTTTTACTATTATTCTAAGGTTTCGAGCGTCTCGGGATTAGTTCTCTACGAAAAACAAACCAGGTGTGCACCCAAAATGCAGAAAATGAGGTTTCGACAAAAGCCAAAAAATGATTCTGTTGACGTCACATGGGCGTTTGGTGGTCCGTGTGGATGGCCATATGCGAGACACAGCCGTGTGGTTGACAAAGGCATGGTCGTGCGCTACACATGGCCGTGTGGTGGCTTGAGTGTGGCCATATAGGCTACACGGGCTAAGCCAATTTAGGCGTGTGGGCCCATATGGGCATTGCACATGGGAGTGTAGATTTTGGGCCAGACCATGTAAGCCACACGGGCAAAGGCCAATCTTGGCTTGTGGGCCACACGGGCGTGTGGGCCCACACGGGCATGTGGGTCCATAATTCTGGAAATTTTCTAGGGCCGCACAGGTCGCTCCGATTGGTTGTGGGCCTACTATAGGGTTGGCAAGGGCTAATTAAACCCTAATTTGCATGCTATGATATTTTGATAGACTAATCTTAGTAGGATACTAAATGTATGCCTGACTATACTGATGTATGTATATATGTTATTTGTATAAAGCATGTTGAGCATGTTTAATTTGTTATATATATATATATATCTGAATATCTGTATCTGTTATTAGAGTGGGATTTGTATATGAAGAGGAAGTATTCTGTTCGGGTCGGGCGTTATTCACCTTTATTCTGACAACTTGGCTACATATTATCTGATATGTGTCTTAATGGCACAATGTGGTGTGTAGGATCGGGTGGGTGTTTTTAACACTACATGGTGTGATGGGATGGTCAGAGTTGGTGTGTAGAGGATGGGAGTAGGATTCTGCACATCCGATATTGAATTTGTTATCTGAATTTGAATCTGAAACTGAATTTGTATCTGTGTCTGACTGTGCATATAAATATGTATGTTTGCATGCTTAATTTTGTTGGGTTACACACTATGTTTTCATAAACTCACATTTGTTATCTATTTGGCAGGTAATCCACAGACCTAGGCGGGTCGGTGCGGTAGAGACTCAACGGTGACCATTCGACTGTGAATGGTTTAAAATTAGCAATTTGTGGTTTATTTAAGTTTTTGGTAATCATTTTGAGAGTTTGTAATTATTGGGACTCTCTGGACTTTTGTTTTGGGTTTTAAACTATTGATTTTGGTTTGACTGATTTTCTGCATACTTGCTAAATTCTCTTATAAAGTTGACGGTTTTACGCCGAAAGAGGTTTTCCTAAAAATAACAAATCGGGTTCCTAAATATGCCACAATTTTTTAAACTTCTGCTTTAATAAGTGTTTTGACAAAATTAATTAATTAATTAATAAGCGTTATCATTTTATTCGTGGACAAACTCGTAGTATTAAACTTAAATGGTTTATAAGGTCAATATTGTTTTTCAAAACTCAATCCTTATAACATCACCAAATTCGGTCATAACGTTTAGGCCGGGTTTGAGTTGTTATATTTAGTGGTATCAGAGCCAGGTTACAAAACTCGGGCTGTGGATTTTGGCTTTCAAAATTTTATTTTGAAAAGATTTGATTTTCAAATATTTTTGGATAAATTGGGAAAGTATGTGGTACACTGGGTCTCCGGTGCCGATCCTGTAAGTATTTCTGAATTTTTGATAGAAAACTCTGAAAACACTGTAATTTGTAATTTCTAAAACTGTACGAGTAGTTAGAGATTGAAACCTTTGAAAACAATTCTAAACTTCTGATAATTTAAGTATAAAACATTTGCTAATAATTACTGAAACTGATGCATAAAACTCAAAATCTACAATGAGCTATCGTGAAACTTGCTGACATGGTATTTGAGGCTGTAGGGGGCTCGAGCTGAGTCTTCCTCTCTAGGCAGTATGCCAAACTTAGATACTAGTGTGGCACCAGTTTTGCCTGCTACTGAGATTGGGTCGCGGGACCTTATTTTGGAGCTGGGGGCCGAAGGTCGATAACTGAACAACTTCAGTCCAATGGTGCTAAATTGTTTAGGGGTGTCACTAGAGTCACCCCTAATGTGGCTGAGTATTGGTTGGAGGCCATTGGGAGGATCATGAATGATTTAGATTGTACTCCCGAGCAGAAATTTAAGGGTGTAGTCTCATTGCTTCGCGACGAGGCCTACCAGTGGTAGTTGACGATTGAGGAGGGTACTCAGCCTGATTGTCTAAACTGGGATTTCTTTAAGACCACCTTTCAGAGTAAGTACTTGGGGGCAAGCTATGTGGATGCTTACAGGCATGAGTTCACGAATCTCACGTAGGGCGATAGATCTGCGGCCAAGTATAAGGTCGAGTTTCTAAGGTTGAGCCACTACGCTCGAGGCATGATAGCGTCTGAGTATGAGAGGTGCATCCGGTTTGAGGATGGATTAAGAGGTAATCTAAGGATACTGATTGCTCCACAGAGGGAGCGGGAGTTAACAGTTTTGGTTGAGAAGGCAAAGATCATCGAGGATATTTAGCGCGTGGAGCGCCAGAATAGGGATCGAGAGAGGGGTAAGAACAAAAGGGATTTGGAGCCCTCAAGTTTTGTTTAGAGGCCTAAAAAAAGGCCAGATTTGATGGGCCAGTTAGGGTAGGGGTTCCTGTTGTTCCCGCAGGGATTCATCTCAGCGGTGATTTGGTAGGCGCCATCCGGGTGAGTGTTGGAGGAGGATAGGGGCTCGTCTGAGGTGTGGGTCATTAGAACACTGTATTCGAGAGTGTCCGCAGAGGGTTGATCAGATGCAAGCTTCGGGACTAGGTTCTGCGCAGCCTCAGAAGGCAGTTCAGCACACCTAGGGGCCATGGATAGGCTAGGGGTGGTAATGGTATGGGTCGTGGGCAGAAAGCACCGAGAAGAGATTCTGGTCAGACTGAAGCGAGGTAATCTGCACTGGCTTATGCTGCACGACACCGAGAGGATAGAGATGTGCATGATGTCATCATCGGTGCGTTCCTTATATTTGATGTGCCTTATATTGCTTTGATAGACATAGGTTCTGCTCACTCTTATATAGCTAGCACTATATCAGAAAACCTGAGGATTTTTGTTGAGAGCACTTCTAGTGAGGTACAAGAGGCTGGTTCTGGCAAATCTGATGGAGCTTCCATTTGAGGAATTCAATTTAATTCTAGGTATGGACTGGTTGGTTGAGCACCGAGTCAGTTTAGACTGCGCATTTAAGAGGGTCATTCTGATGACAAAGGATAATGTGGAGGTGGTTGTGATTGGTGAGGGTCGAGATTATTTGTCCAACGTGATCTCCACTCTTGTAGCTGAAAAACTGGTTCGAAAAGGGTGTGAGGTGTGTTCGGGGCATTACCAGAAAATTTAAAATATTTTTCAATTAATTTATTTAAACTACTATTTATTTACCGAGATCATTCATAATGTCTCTTGATTGGACCCTCGAGGCCTAATACGAGCTTTAGAAACGAGTAAGGACTTAATCAGAACCTCTAAGAATTTTTCGCGACTTTTCAAAATTTTTCCAGGGTGCAGGGCTCACACGCCCATGTGGTCCAAGGGACATGCCGATGTTAGAGGCCGTGTTCGACCTCGTGTAACTCTCTAACTTGCATACACGACCATGCCACACGCCCGTGTGATAGGTCGTGTGGTTAATTAATTTAATTCGAATTAGGTACACGTCTCACACGGCCAAGGTACACGCCCGTGTTTCAGGTCGTGTGGTACACATGACTGAGACACACGCTGGTGTCTCTGCCCGTGTGCCCAATTCTGAGCATTCTGTTTCCCAAAATTTAGGTGCAGGGGACATACAGCCTAACCACATACTTGTGTTACTAGGCCGTGTGTCACACACAATTTAGACACACGCTCGTGTGTCTGCCCATGTTGACAAAATCAAGCCACACCTAGCTCCATTTTTCATCCGAGTTTTCACCCAAGACCTACACTTGAGATACACAACCAATACCAACAAGTTCAAGTATTTAAAGTAGGCAAATTCATCATTTAATAAGGCATACCACTACATGCATAAATGATTATATATTTAACTTGGATTAACTTAGGCAATAGCAACCTTTGATAACATATTCATAATATATCACATATGAATATAACATCTTAAACTACTTAATCATACCAAAATAAGCCCTTACTAAATCATACCCAAAATGAACCATTACTAGCCATTCCAATGGCTAGATTACAAAATAACATTTCAAGCCAGTATTGGTCAAGTTTCCCTATACATGCCATTATACCAAAATGATTTCACTAAATATATCCAAAATGCTAGACGATAGTGTGACGATGCTACAACAATCTTCCAACCTTCACGAGCTTCCGAGCACTATAAAACAGGGGAAAAATAAAAGGAGTAAACATTTTATGCTTAGTAAGTTCATATAACAAAAACTAAACTTAACAATTTTGTTTATTAAAATCTAGGCATACACGGTTATGTTTCTATCCATTTGACTAAATGGCCTAATCATATACATTCCATCAAACATGCTAGTCACCAAACTATCCGTATAAATCAAGTAACATAGATGAGCTCATCAAGCAATATTTTTTCAAGTCATTATTAATTCATATCAAAGCTCTTGTGCCATGTCAAGAGTTATATGTCTGTTGAATCGTTGAAATTCCGATGAAGGCTCAAATAGTACACTCGAGGTGTCCGATTCATTAATTCGTCAATTCTTATCAAGGTTACCCTTTAGAGTACTTAACCAAGGAACACACTCATGAGCCACATGTCGTATAATAGGATTATCAATCTAGGCTAAATCCTTTATATAGCGTATGCTCAGAAGAGATCAATTAGTATTACCAGTCCAGGCTAAACCCTAACCATAACGTACGCTCGAGATGAATTATATCGAGATTACCTGCCCGGGCTAAATCATTTTTATAATAAGGTCATTGGGATTAATTGTCTGAGCTAAATCCCATCCGCAACAAATGCAGGACCTTACTTGTTTCGAGGAAGCACACACAATCATTGGAATTCAACATCCAATCGAGACTAACCCTTTATCACCATTTCGAGCTTATTTTCATTTTTCATCATAGCATAAAGTGAAGCACATCAACATAAATCACGTTACATAAAACACAAAAATTAATTAACATAATTACATGTCCGATTAAGTTACACGAACTTACCTCGACACTTGTTTGCATAAAAGTCTACTAATCCGAGATCTTTTCCTTTCCTCGATCTAACCTTGAATTAGTGTTGTCCAGATCTATATAAATGAATTTAATCATTAATTTCTTACATTTTATACTTAGACAAACTCGATTTATGTCCTAGGCAAAATTACCATTTTGCCTCTAACTTTTCCAAAATTTTTTATTTTGTCCCTAGGCCCGGAAAATGAAACTTGTACAAATTACTCCATATTCCAAGCTTAACCAAAGCATCATTACAAATTTTACAGCACATGTTTACATGAATTTTCAGAATTTTTCCTTCAATTTTACAAGTTTACATTTTAGTCCCTAAATCAAGTTTTCATACCTTGATAACTTTTCAAATCAATCCCTCAAATAGAGAGATTAAGTTATCTCAGTTTCAAAAATACCAAAATTACTAAAAAACGGGACAATGAAACTTACCCAATTAGGCCTTGAAAGCTTCCTTCCTTTCTCCTAGGGTTTCCATGTATTTTTAGGGTTGAAGACGATAAAATAAGATGATATAATTCTTTTCATCTTTTAATTAATTCATATTTTGCTATTTCCAATTTAGTCCTTGCCCTTTTTCTATAATTCCATGAATGAGTCACCATAAAAATCTACATACTTTTATTAATGGTCTAAGTACCATATAAGAACCTTAAGTTTTGAATTCCATAGCTTTTTGATCCTTATAACTACTAGAATTCAACTTTCGCATTTTATGTGATTTAGTCCTTCTCGTAATTAAACACTTAATTGATAAAATATTCATATAAAAATTTCACACGTCATTTCTAGCATATTATGGGCCATATGGTAAAATAAAAATAAAATATATTTTGGGTCGAATTTGTGGTCCCGAAACCACTATTCTGATTTTACTGAAAAATGGGTTGTTACTCTCCTCCCCTTTAAGGATTTTCGTCCTCGAAAATCTTACCAGCAAAAAGATTCGGGTATTGCTTCCTCATAGCATCCTCTAGTTCCCAAGTAGCTTCCTTATACCATGTCGTTGCCAAAGAACTTTTACCAAAGCTATCTTTTTATTTCTTAACTCTTTTGTTTCCCAAGCTAAGATTTTGATTGGTTCCTCACCATATGTCATATCAGCTATCTCTACCTCTGTCAGAGAGATAACATGTGAAGGATCAAATCAAAACCGCCGTAACATAGACACATGAAAAACGTTATGAATCCGATCAAGCTCTGGTGGTAAAGCTAACTAATATGCAACCGGTCCAATTCTTTCTGTAATCTCATATGGTCTAATGAACCGTGGACTCAATTTTCCTTTTTAGCCAAACCAGAGAACTTTCTTCCAGGGCGACACTTTCAAGAATACCTTGTCACCAACCTAAATTCTTCCTTATCAAATCAGCATAGGACTTTTGTCGATCCGAGGCTGCTTTCAAGCTGTCTTAAATTACCTTCACTTGTTCTTCGATCTCTCGAACCAAGTCAACTCCGTGTAGCTTTTTCTCACTGAATTCTATCCAATACAATGGAGTTCTACATTTGTGCCCATACAAGGCTTCATACGGTGCCATTTTAATACTAGACTGATAACTGTTATTGTAAGCAAATTCAACTAGAGGCAAATACCGTTCTCAGTTAACTTCAAACTCAAGCATACAACACCGAAGCATATCTTCCAAGATCTGTATTACCCGTTTAGATTGACCATCTGTTTAGGGATGAAAAACAGTACTAAAGTGTAACTGAGTACCTAGAGCTTCTTACAATTTACTCCAGAATCGAGAAGTAAACCGAGGATCTCTATCCGAAATAATAGAGACAGGCACTCCATGCAATCTGACTATCTCAGAAACATATAACTCAGCCAATCTATCCATGGAAAAATCCATACGTACCAGGATAAAGTGCGCAGACTTTGTCAACTGATCAACAATTACTGAAATGGCATCTTTCTTCTTTGGAAATAGGGGTAGCCCCGATACAAAGTCTATAATAATTCTTTCTTATTTCCATCCTGGTATCGTAACTGGCTGTAATAGTCCAAAAGGCAACTAACGTTTAGCTTCTACTTGCTGACATATCAGGCGTTTAGATACAAACTCAGAGATATCTCATTTCATTCCTAGCCACCAGTATATCTTTTTCAGATCATTATATATTTTATTACTACCAGGATGAATAGACATGTTACCATTATGAGCTTCATTCAAGATCTTCTGCACTAGTTCAGAACCTTTCGATGCACATACTCTGCCTCTAAATAACAAACAACCATTAGTCCCGGTCTGAAATTTTGAATCGGGAGTCGATTCATTTTGTACCCATCTTGCTTGCAACTTGTTATCATTTTTTTAAGATTCAAAAATTTGCTGTAAAACCGTTGGTCTAGCTTTTAACTCAGCTATGATTGAACCATCATCAGGCAAGGACAATCGTTTGTTCATTGCTCGCAAAGCATACAGGGATTTTCTGCTCAAAGCATCTGCCACTACATTGACCTTCACCGGATGATAGTCAATAACAAGATCGTAATCTTTCAGCAATTCTAGCCATCTACGTTGTCTTAAATTCATACCTTTTTGTGACATCAAATATTTTCAACTTTTATGATCAGTGAATATGTGATATTTTTCACCAAACAAGTAATGCCGCCAGATTTTCAATACAAACGCTATGGCTGCCAATTAAAGATCATGTGTTGGGTAGTTCTTTTTCATGTGGTTTTAGTTGTCATGAGGCGTAAGCTACCACTTTACCATCTTGCATCAAAACACAGCCTAAACCATATAATGACGCATCACTATAAATTCCTTACCCAATTCTGGCTAAACTAACACTGGAGCTTCCATTAATAAAGATTTTAATCTATCAAAACCCTACTGACATTTATCAGTCCACTCAAATTTCACATCTTTCTACAATAATCGGGTCATCGGAGAAGCTATTATCGAAAAAAATTTACGAATCTCCAATAATAACCAGCTAGTCCCAGAAAACTATAGACTTTAGACACATTCTTTGGTGACTTCCAATAAACAATAGCTAAAATTTTATTCGGGTCTACTCGGACACCCTCAGTAGATACTACATGCCCAAGGAAGCTAACTTCCCTTAGCCAAAATTCACATTTACTGAATTTGATGTACAGTTGTTTCTCTCGTAGAGTTTGCAATACTATTCTCAAATGCTCAGCATGCTCATTTTCATTCCGAGAGTAAACAAAAATATCATCTATAAATACCACCACAAACAAAAATATCATCTATAAATACCACCACAAACCTATCTAAATATGGTCTGAAAATTCTGTTCATCAAATCCATAAACATTGCAGGTGCATTTCTCAAGCCGAATGGTATCACAAGAAACTGATAGTGTCATACCTGGTTCTAAAAGCTGTCTTTGGCACATCCGATTCCTTTACCCATTGTTGATAATAACCAAAACAGAGATTAATCTTCGAGAATACAGTAGCACATTTTAACTGGTCAAACAAGTCATCGATCCGAGGCAATAGATACTTGTTCTTAATTGTAACTTTGTTGAGTTGTCTGTAATCAATACACAGCTTCAACGATCTATCCTTTTCTTTACAAATATGCACCTTAAGGTAAGTAACTAGGTCGAGCAAAACCTCTATCAATCAATTCTTGCAACTGTACTTTGAGCTCTTTCAACTCAATAGGAGCCATTCTGGAAGGTGCTATGGATATCGGTGTTGTCCTCAGAATAAGATCTATACAGAATTCTACTTCTCTATCAGGTGGTAAACCAGGCAATTCTTCTGGAATACATCAGGAAATTCACTTACTATCAGCACTGACTAAATCTTTGACTCAGATATTTTAGGATCCATCACATACGCAAGATGGGCTTCATACCCCTTTCTAACATATTTATGCGCCGAAACTGCTGAAATCACATTAGGTAATCCATCTAGTTTATCAGATTCAACACGAAGCGATTCACTATTCTGACATTTCAATACAATATATTTATGCTTGCAATTAACCACGACATCATATCGGGTTAACCAATCCATTCCCAAGATCACATCAAATTCATCAAATGGCAATAACATCAAGTTAGCCGGAAAGCAATAACCCTTTACCATCAACGGACAATTCTTAGAAACTTTATCCACCATAACATATTAGCCTAGGGGGTTTGAAACTTTAACCACAAATTTAGTGAATTCAACAGGTAAATTTTTAACAGACACTAGGTTCGTGCATATATATGAATGTGTGGAACCAAGATCAATCAATGCAGTAATATCAGTATTAAGTAGAGAAAATGTACCAATAATGATGTCCCAGAGGTATCTTCTCTAACACGAATAGCATATGTCCTCGCAAGTACTCGTGCCTCAGATCTAGCTGTCGTGTCCTTGGTAGTACCTCGACTACCACTAATATTACTGGGGTGACGGGGCGGTCTGCCTCTCGCAATAGGATTGCTCGGCTTTGGAGCTGGTTCTATGTCCTTTTCAACTCTTTCAGGGCAATCCCTGAGAAAATGGTGAAGTGAACCACATCCGAAACAAGCTCCACTTCTAGACCGACATTCCCCATGATGAAACTTGTTACAACCTTTGCATATTTGTTTGGGATTATTGACACTACCCACACTAGTCAAAGATGAAGTTGAAGACCTCGGGTTAGATCGTTGAGAGCCCCGTTCCTTTCTAGAATATCCCGTGGAAGTGGTCACACGATCATAATACTTCTTTAGTTTTTTAGAAGCAAATGATTGTGACTTACTCATAGCTCTTTTTCCAGAAATCTGAGCCTCCCTTTCGACTTGTTTCTTTTGTTTACTCAGTTCCTCGGCTTTATGTGCTCCGTTGGCTAATGCCACAAATTTTCTTATTTCGAGAATCCCAATCAATAGCTTGATATCTTCATTTAGGCCCTCTTCAAAACATTTACACGTTTCAGCCTCAGTTAAAACCCATTTTTTAGCATACTTACTCAGCCGCACAAATTCCCGTTCATATTCAGATACAGTCATGCCTCCCTCTTTGAGTTCCAGAAATTCTTTCTTTTTTTGATCCATGAACCTCTGACTAACATATTTCTTTCTGAATTTAGTCTGGAAGAATTCTCAAGTAATATTCTCTCTTGGTACAACGGCAGTTATGGTACTCCACCAATGATAAGTTGTATCTTTCAGTAAGGATACTACACATTTCAGGCACTAGGCAGGTGTGCAGGATAATTCATCAAAAACTCAGATAATATTTTCTAGCCAAAACTCGGCCCTTTTTGGATCATCATCTGCAGTAGCCCTAAATCCTTTCGCCCCATATTTGCGGATTTTATCTATCGAATGCTTACCAATTCTAACAGGTTTAGTATACTGTGGTACCTCAGGAATCGGTTGAGGAGCAAGTGGGGGAGGTCGTTGTACAGCGAGGTTTGTTATCAAGTATTGTGTAAATCATTCATTCATCATTTGAAAGAAGGCTTATTTTGCCTCCTCGCTTTGGCCCTCAGACACGGGCCTTTCACTACCAATCGCAGAGGCAACTCTTTGAACTAAAGTTGAAGCATAGCTCTCAGCTTCATCGGATTCAACACTAGCTCGGTTGGATGACATTACTATATGAAAAATACATTTAAAAATTATCAGAAGTCATCACGCTATTACAATTTATATAATGGCATGTATAGCTAAATTCATGTTTGCTACGTCAAATCCAAGAATCGGAATGTAACACCCCTAACCCATATCCGTCACTGGAACAAGGTTTTGGGGCATTACCAGAACATTCAGAATATTTTTAATTAATTTATGTAAACTACTATTTATTTACCGAGATCATTCATAATGTCCCTTGATTGGACCCTCAAGGCCCAATACGAGCTTCAGAAATTAGTCAGGACTTAATCAAAACATTTAAGAATTTTTCGCGACTTTTCATAATTTTACCAAGGTGCAGGGCTCACACGCCCGTATGGTCCAAGGGACACACCCATGTTAGAGGCCGTGTTTGACCCCGTGTAACTCTCTGACTTGCACAGACGAACATGCCACACGCCAATGTGCTAGGCCGTGTGGTTAATTAATTTAATTCGAATTAGGTGCAAGTTTCACACGGCCAAGGTACACGCCCGTGTTCCCAATTCTGAGCATTCTATTTCTCAAAATTTAGGCGCAGGGGACACACGGCCTAACCACATACCCGTGTTACCAAGCCGTGTAACACACACGGTTTAGAAAAACGCCCGTGTGTCTGCCCGTGTGGACAAAATGAAGCCATTCCTAGCTCTATTTTTCACCCAAGTTTTTACCCAAGACCTGCACTTGAGATACACAACCAATACCAACCAATTCAAGTATTTAAAGTAGGTCAATCCATCATTTAATAAGGCATACCACTACTGTAACAGCCCGATTTTGGGGCTAATCAGAATAGTGGTTTTGAGACCACAAATCTAACATAGAAAAATTTGTTTTTATTTTATTTTTATGGTCAACAGTTTTACAGAATGATTTCTTGAAAATCCCGTTCAAAAATTTTGACGTTTGAGCACTCAATTTAGTCGAAAGAACTAATTTGTAATAAGTAAAAAAGTTGAGTTCTACATGTTAAAGGTGTCAAATTACTATGGGATTTTAAATTAGAGGTCCTTATATGATAATTATACTATTTTTTAAATTAGTGGACAAAAATGGACATGAGGTAAGAGAATTTTAGCGATTTGGAAAAAGGGCATTTTGGTCATTTGGTTAATAAAAGAATAAAAAGGAAAATAAAGCCAAAATTTGCTCTTCTTTCTTCAACATTGGTCGAAACTTAGAAGAACACCATAGCTAGGGTTTTTTCATCTTTCAAGCTTGATTGTAAGAATATCCTAGCCCCGTTTTTAATGCTTTTTATGTTTTTGAAGTCGTATTCACCCGATCTTTCTATTTCAACCATTGTTTTGAAGTAGGGTTCTTGTTTAAAATTTTATCCATGTATGACATGCATGTGTTTTGATGTTTTATGGTAGAAAATGAAAGTTTGATGTGTAATGAACAACTTTTACTAAGTGATTTTTGATGGAAATGCATAAAAAGACCTATTTGTAAAAAGTTATAAAATATGTAGCAAAGATGTGATTTGATGAAAAATGTGGGCTAATATGAGTATGTAAATGGCTCAACTAGCCTTGGGTAACAAAGAAATTGAATACATTTCAATTTACGAACCTAAAGACTAATTTGTAAAAATGTGAAAAGTTAAGGGCAAAATGGTGATTTTTTCATAATGTGATTTTTGGACCTAATTGAACAATGTGATAATTAAATAAGTTAAATTTGCTATTATAGGTCAAGAAAGACGAGGTTTGGACCTTTATCAGGAGAAAAATAAGGTTATTGTCGATTTGATCCATTTCCGCTATTTTTGTACCGAGGTAAGTTCGTATGTAAATAATACATTATTATTTATGTTTTAATTGTTTTAATATTGTATGAATTGTGAATTGCTCTTGAAAGTAATCAACAAAGTTTGACAAGCGAGAAATCCTGGTTGAACTTTAGGAACAGTTAGGATAAGAATGTCATGACATTAGGGTTACTAAGATTACGTGTAAGACCATATCTGGGATATGGCGTCAATATGAAACTTCATGTAAGACCATAGTTGGGCTATTGGCAACGATATGAGATCCCATGTAAGACCTATCTGGGATATGACATTGGTATGGTATTTTATGTGCGAGACTCCTGAGTATCCTTTATTATTTCAAGTGGTTCAATGGGGAAATTCAACGAGAATGTCAACGCTATAAAAGGTTATGTTATGTTGCAAGTTGGTACAGGTACGTACGTAAAACTCATTGATTAACAGCTTGATATGTGATGAATCCCTCGGTAAGGTTGTGATTGAGTAAGTTGGATTGTGAGATTTATAATGACATTTATATTAATTTACTTCAAGTTAATTGTATGTTAAATGTGAGTTTATAATGTATTTGCATGGGAACTTACTAAGCTTTAAAGCTTACTCCTTTTTCTTTTCCCTTGTCTTATAATGTCACCAAGCTAGCTCAAGGTTCGGAGATTGTCGGAGATCCAATAACATTATCAACTTAATATTTTGGGTACCAATGACTTCAATATTTTGAGTTATGGCATGTATAGGGACTTGGTCAATTTGTTACGTGTCATAATTGATTGGCCAAATGTGTTTGCTTATGATAGTTGATAATTCATTTTGTAAATGGCCATTGAGATTGGCTAATATTGATTTAAGTATATATGCATATGATGATGTCTTTCATGGATGTAGAAATTTGCATGGTTCAAGTTGATTAGTATGTGATGTTTGCATGTGATAAATGGTAGAATGTGAATGATGTGTGGATGTCTTGTTTTTGGCTGAATTGGTTGAATATAATTGCTTGGAGTGGTGTTATGTTTTGTTGTGTAGGTTTGTGCATGGAAGGGTGACAATATAGCTTGGAAAATAGCCTTGTTTTTGTCCATACAGGTAGACACACGGGCGAGTGTCAAGGCTGTGTGGACACACAGTTTTCCCTATGGGCGTGCGTTTCGGTCGTGTGTCATTTGCACCTTAATTGTTGTAAAACAAAATGCTCACTATTGAGCACACGGGCAGAGACAAGGGCGTGTGTCTCAGCCGTGTAGATGACACTGTCTCAGGCACGGACATGTGCCCTGGACGTGTGAAGTCTACACCTATTTTATGAAAAATTATGAAAATTAAATCAACCACACGGCCTAAGCACACGGGCGTGTGCCTTAGGTGCCTTGGCCGTGTGATTTCAATTTGTTCTTAGATGACAAACAGAGAGTTACACGGGTTAGGGATACCCACACGACCTGCCCACACAGGTGTGTCCCAAAGCCACATGGGCGTGTGGCTCTTAAAACATGAAATTTTTTTTCTAAATGTTGTGAAATTTTCCAAAGTTCTCGGTTTTGTCCCGAACTGCTTTTAATGCATGTTTTAGGCCTCGTAGGCTCATTTTAGGGACGATTTGAATGTATATGAAAATTTTTAGATTTGGATAAAAATTTATGTCTCGATTTTGTATGTTTGCTTATGTTTAAGTCCAGTAATGCCTCGTACCCTGTTTCGGTGTCGAATACGGCTAAGGGGTGTTACAAGAGCTCAATTAAGGTTACCAATCCAGGCTAAACCTTAACCATAATGTATGCTCGAGAGGTATTATATCGGGATTACCCATCTGGGCTAAATCCTTTTTATGATAAGGTCATTGGGATTAATTGTCTGAGCTAAATATTGTCCGCAACAAATGCAGGACCCTACTTGTTTCGAGAAAGCGCACACAATGATCGGAATTCAACATCAAATCGGTACTAACCCTTTAACACCATTTCGAGCTTATTTTCATTTTTCATCATAGCATACAAGTGAAGCACATTAACATAAATCACATTACATACAACACAACAATTAATTAACATAATTACATGTCCGATTAAGTTACACGAACTTACCTTCGACACATGTTTGCATAAAAGTCTACTAATCCTAAATCTTTTCTTGTCCTCGATCTAACCTTGATTTAGTGTTTTTCAAATCTATATAAATGAATTTAATCATTAATTTCATACAATTCATACTTATACGGACTCGATTTAAGTCCTAGGCTAAATTACCATTTTACCCCTAACTTTTCCAAAAATTATGATTTTGTCCTTAGGCCCAAAAAGTGAAACTTGTACAAATTACTCCCTATTCCAAGCTTAACCAAAGCCCCATTACAAATTGTATAGCACATGTTTACATAAAATTTTAGAATTTTTCCTTCAAGTTTAGAAGTTTACATTTTAGTCCCTAAATTAATTTTTCATCAAAAATCACTTTGCAAAAGTTGTTTATCTATCATTAATCTTTCATTTTCTACCATAAATTTCTAATTTCCAGCATAATACTTCCATGACCGATTTTCATACCTTGATAACTTTTTAAATTAATCCCTCAAATAAAGAGATTAAGCTATCCCGGTTTCAAAAATACCAAATTACTAAAAATGGGACAAGGAAACTTACCCAATTAGGCCTTGAAAGCTTCTTTCCTCTCTCCTAGGATTTCCATGTATTTTTAAGGTAGAAGATGACAAAATAAGATGATATAATTCTTTTCATCTTTTAATTAATTCATATTTTGCTATTTCCAAGTTAGTCCTTACTCTTTTTCTATAATTCCATAAATGAGTCACCATAAAAATCTACATACTTTTATTAATGGTCTAATTACCATATAAGGGCCTTAATTTTTGAATTTCATAGCTATTTGATCCTTATAGCTACTAGAATTCAACTTTCGCATTTTATGCGATTTAGTCGATAAAATTTTCATATCAAAATTTTCACACGTCATTTCTAACATATTACGGGCCATATGGTAAAATAAAAATAAAATATATTTTGGGTCAGATTTGTGGTCCCGAACCTGTTCTGATTTCACTGAAAAATGGGTTATTACATATTATCAGTGGTTTGTCGAAGGGTTCTATCTTATTGCTGCTCCATTGACTAAGCTTCTGCGTAAGGGTGTTCCATTTGTCTAGACTAATGCGTAACAATCGAGCTTCGAAAAGCTCAAGTCTATTCTGACTTAGGCTCATGTTCTAATATAGTCTGAATCTGGTAAGGAGTTTGTGGTCTACAGTGATGCATCACATAGCGATTTGGGATGTGTATTGATGCAAGATGGAAAGATTGTGGCTTATGCGTCCCATCAGCTTAAGACACATGAAAGAAACTATCCGACGCATGATCTCGAGTTGGCTGCTGTGGTCTTTGCGTTGAAAATCTAGAGGCACTATCTGTATGGTGAGAAGTGTATTATCTACACCGATCACAAGAGCCTTAAATATCTCCTTACTCAAAAGGAGTTGAATCTTAAACAGCGTCGATAGATTGAGCTGCTCAAAGATTATGACTGCACGATAGAGTGTCTTCCTGGTAAGCCAATGTGGTGGCCAATGCTCTAAGTCATAGGGCGATAACAGATTTGAGAGCGATGTTTACTCGACTTAATCTATTTGATGATGGGAGTCTGTTAGCCGAGTTGCAAGTTAAGCCAACTTGAATTGACTAGATTCAAGATAAGCAGTTAGTGAATGAGACTCTGGGTTTGTAGTTTCTTCAGATTGAGAGTAGCAACACTTCAGATTTTAGGCTGAATAAGGATGGTGTTTTGTGTTTTCGAGGCTAGATTTGTGTGCCGAATGATTCAGATTTGAGGCAGTCGATTTTGAGGGAGGCGTATAGCAGCCCTTATGCTACGCATCCCGGTGGTAATAAGATGTATCGCGATCTTCGTGAGTTATATTGGTGGTAGGGTTTGAAGCGCGAGGTTACTAATTTCGTTCCTCGCTGTCTGACATACCAACAGGTTGAGGCTGAGCACCAGTTGCCTTCAAGGTTGTTGCAGCCAGTTAAGATTCCCTTATGGAAATAGGAACGAGTGACGATGGATTTCGTTAGTGGGTTGCCCTTGACACCCACTAAGAAGGATTCTGTTTAGGTTATCGTGGATCAATTGACCAAGTCTGTTTATTTTATTCCGGTTCGAACGAACTTTTCTCTGTAGAAGTTGGCAAAGTTGTATATCTCTGAGATAGTAAGACTACATAGGGTTCCTGTTTCGGATATTTCTGATAGAGATTATTGCTTCACTTCTCAGTTCTAGAAGAAGTTGCATGAGGCATTGGGTTCGAAGTTGGATTTCAGTACTGCGCTCTATCCTTAGACCGATGGTCAATCTGAGAGGGTGATTCAGATACTGGAGGACATGTTTCGAAGTTACGTGATTGATTTTCGAGGTAGTTGGGAGGATTATCTACCACTAGCTGAGTCCGCCTACAATAACAGTTTTCAAGCTAGCATTCAAATGGCACCTTACGAGGCTTTATATGGTCATAAGTGCCGTACTCCGCTATGTTGGACTAAGTTGGGAGAGCATCGGGTTTTGGGTCCTGAGTTGGTTTATGAGATCGAAGACAAGGTTAGACTGATTCGGGATTATCTGAAGGCGGCTTCTGATAGGCAGAAGTCTTATGTGGGTCTGAAGATGAGAGATATTGAGTACTCTGTGGAGGACTTCGTGTTTCTTAAGGTTTCTCCATGGAAGAAGGTTCTGAGATTTGGTCGTAAGGGTAAGTTGAGCCCTAGGTTCATTGGGCCGTATCAGATTCTGAAGCATGTGGGACTGGTTGTTTATCAGTTGGAGCTACCTCCTAAGCTGGACTATATTCACGATGGCTTCCACGTTTCGATGTTGAGGCGGTATTGTTCTGACCCATCTCACGTTGTTTCTGTTGAGGAGATCAAGGTTAGATCAGACTTAACTTTTGAGGAGGAGCCAGTTCAGATTCTAAATCGAGATGTTAAGGTTCTGAGGAGGAAGTCCATTCTGTTAGTAAAAGTTCTGTGGTGGAATCATGGCATTGAGGAAGCCACATGGGAACCTGAGGATTCGATGCGTCAGTAATATCCTCATCTGTTCTGATCAAGTATTTCAAGGTCAAAATTTCTTTTAGGGGGTGGAGTTGTAACGCCCTAATTTTCTTATTTTTGTTTCTGTATAATTTTGACACAAATGTGTATCTGCTTCAGTAGTTAAGTGTTCTGGGTATGTGTGAGAGGTCCCAAGTTCAAGCCCTACCTTTAGCAAATTTTGGTTATTTTTAGATCCAAGCCTTATCCTTGTTCAATAGGCTTTTATTTAATTACCTGTGAATTCATATCAGAATGAGCCTACTGGTTCGAGTGGTAAGGGAGTTGGTGTGTTAGAGGTTCTATGTTCGAATCCCTGTATGAGCAAGGGTATTTATTTTTGGCTTGGTTGACTGATAGAGTTTTGATTTAAGTTAAATGCTGAAGTGGTTGAGATTGTGTAGTCGTGGGAAGTTGGGGAAAAATCCAATTGAATTTCTATTTTGTTTTTCTATCCTACTGAAAATTTTTAAGTACTTTTGACGTTTTTTTCTAAAATTTTCCTCTTCCAAACTTCCACTTTTGATCACCTTTTCTTTGATTTCTGTTCGCTATTCTGTCTTACGAATCATCGCGTTTGGGTACTGAAGGTAAGCCCTCTTGAAGTTTTGGATTTATGGGAATCGATATCGGGTTTGGTAATGTGTTGTTTTCTTGCTTAGGTGTTGCTCAAGGGGCTCAAAACGTGTCTTCCAGCATGTAGTGCGTGTTCAGGCTATCATATCCATTCTGGTGAGTAATCGAACCTTCGTTCGGAGTGGTTTCTCGAGTTGGTCGTTTAGGGGCTCATGGATGGTTTGGCTTCGATAGTTGGAATTGATTGGGTTTTTTGGTGTTATTCTTATGTTTCGGGAGTCTCAGGATTAGTTCATTGCGAAAAATAAACTAGGTGTGTACCCAAAACACAAAAAACAAGGTTTCAAAAAAAGCTAAAAAATGATTCTGTCGACAGCACATGAGTGTGTGGTCGATGAAGGCATGGTCGTGTGCTACATAAGGTCGTGTGGTGGCTTGAGTGTGGTCGTGTAAACCACATGGGCTAGGTCAATCTGGACGCATGGGCCACACGGGCGTGTGGATTTTGGGCCAGGGCGTGTGGGCCTTTTATACCATTAAACCAAAAAAATATGTGAAAATATAAATGATGATAATAATAAAATAATAATAATAAAGGGGAGCCAAACTTTACTTTCTATCCTATATCAAAGATAAAATTGAATAATCAATGAAACACATTATGAATAATGAAAGTTGAAGCTTTATTTTGTTTTTAAAATATTTTTTTATTTTTTAAAAAAATTGAAAAGCACATTTGATAAATAGAAATATAATTTTGCTTTCAAATAATGAAAATATATTTGACACATAATTTCTTAATAAAATATGAGAAATAAAAGAAAATCAATCACCATATTTATATGGAGTATGGACTCATACCAGAGTAACATATTTGATATAAAATATATGTTGGAAATTTAAAAAACAAATCATGTTTTAATTTTTTTTTTCAATTTTACAAACATTTTTACTGAAAACAATGAATTATTGTTTTTTTTAATTTTCATTTATTTTTATTTTTCAAAAATAAATTTTTAAATTTTTTAACCAAATCTATATTCTTTTAATGTTTCCTATTTTCCAAAAATAAAAAATAAAAATGAATAGGATTAATAGATAACTGAATTATGCCCATTATTTAATGTAATACTTGGTTGTTTTTTTTTACAGAAAATTACGTGATACTAATGGATTAATCCATGATTAACACGTAACATTATATTGAAAATATTTTTTTTGTCTAGATTTCCTTTGCTTTCAATTTGCAGAGATGGCAAAGAAAAGGTGTTGAAAGGAGATTTTTTATTTTTCTGCGAAACATATTTTATTTTTAAAATTTTTATAAATAATTTTATAATGTTGTCACTTGTAAAATTGTGGCATTGGGTGAGACTTTTATAAGAAATGCCATTATGACTAGTGCCACATTTTTGGTAACAACCTAGGGTAAGGTAGTTGACAAAATGATTTCATACCATATTGAAAAATGAGGGTAAAATTCAAGTAGCAGGCTATATATAACCATTTTTATATCTGCTATGCAAAGATAAATTAGTAAGGCATGAACCTAAACATACTCTTCTGCTTCAAATTGGATTGATTTAAATTTAATGCAAATCTAAAAAATCCCTTGAAATGCAAGTTGATAACATGAATGAAGTGAAGCTAAAAGTAATAGTTGGTTTTGTTGAGCCATGTGGTGCTTTGGTTTAATGGGCCATTTGAAGAAAGTTTTGGGAGATTGGGGCTCTTAGCTTTATGTCTGATTTATCTCTTCAATGTTGAAGTTGGGCTCAGCCTTGGCTATGGGATTTAATGGTAGCAGTTAAAGCTGTTATGTCATTTTATACTATATGTATGTTATTTCTTCTTCTTTCTATACAAAGTTGTGGGGAGGGAAGATTTTATCCCTTTTACTTTTAGTCTTTCATCTAAAACTTTTTTTCATTAATTCTATGCGTGTGATGACATAACATATATACCTACACGTTTTTCTATAATTTAACACATTTAAAATTAATATTTAATTTTATCAAACAATATACTTATTTTTTATATAGTAGACCTACCTATTGTTTTTATTTTTACTTTACTCATGTCCAGATGCTTTTGAAGTTTCAAATTTAGAGAGTTGGGGCATTGAACAATAATTTGGTGCTACTATCTCAACAACTCCGTTTTATTTATTTACTTTGAAAACATACCTTAATTAATTAGTGAGAAATGCCAAGGCATCTGTTTGAATAATTAGGTAAGGAGAGTAATATATATATTTTTCCCACGCCATCAATTTATTTATTAACAGCGACTCTTAACCACCAATTCTATTTCGGATTTAAATATTTTTCCTTCTGAAAAAATATAAATTATTTTTAATTATTTTTAAAATTATTCATTATTTTTATTGAATACGTCTTTCTGGAAATGTATAAACCATTAATAATGTAGCCAATAAATTTGGTTAATTATTATTTTTTTGGGTGGGACAAAGTTAATCTCTTTTTTCATTTAATAAAACAATTACTTAGGTTTAAGAAGCGTTAAACGTGGAATTAGATCATGTAACCAAGGAGGCAAAGCCCCATCCCCTCATATTGGGCCATGAATGTTATCAATTCTAATTTTTATTTTAAATGGTTAAAATATGCTTTAACTCCCTATTTTCTTTCTACATTTAGAATTTAATCTCTCTATTTTTTGGATTTAAAAATGTAAGTTTAATTGTTAACACTGTTAATTTTTTTTTAAAATTCAAATTCATTACAATGTCATTTTCTTAGTTATAGGGCTACCAAATGAGTTTTTTTTTTTTAAATTTCAAAATGTCTCACCAACACATTTAACAAAAAAAATTGATCGATGTTAATAATTGAACATGATTTTTATAATTTAAAAAATAGAGAGACTAAATTATTGAAAATAAAAATATAGAGACTAAATTGCAAATTTGCAAAGAATACAAAGACTTATATGTATTTGAACTCTTTTAAATTTGATAATTATGAGGATTAAATTTTAAAAATCCAATGAATACAATGATTGTGGACAGAAATGGACCGATCCTAAAGTGCCATTGGATTTATGAACTATATCCAACTAATCCAAGATAATTATATTGTATGCTTTAATTATGGGGGGAAAAAACCTGTTGCTCTCCTAAATACTGTAGTAGCTTCGTGGCTGGGACAAAAATGGATTCAAAAACAAAGATAATTCAGATTCAAAATTGCCAGTAAATTGTAGAAAACGCGTTTCGATTCAGCTATTGAAAGTCTTTTCGAGTCTTCAAATTAAATCAAACAAATGGGTCAACTTGTCTTCTTTTTTCCTCACTGTTTACTTTGACAACCCAATCTTTCCACCCTTCAAACTTCAAACCTTCCGGGCTTTAGTTTCAACGATTTTTCTTTTAACAAAAAAATAAATTGCAAATGGTATTTCATCTATTAAAAAATACTATTATATCTGTAACACCCTAAACTCGGCCTAAACGTCTAAATCAGGTTCAGAGAGTTACATCATCCATACTAAAAATACCACAATTGTAACGCAGTCAAAATAAATTATTCGTCACATAATAACCATCACAACAATTATCTAAGCACATAATCTTCACAAATACCATAACATCATAGAATACCGAAATTCCTAGTAGTAATACTTAAAAGAAAGATAAAAGCTTGACCGAGCTCCCACAACACCGACCCGTTCAAGTTTGTGAACCACTTGCAATTCGATTAGAAAATAATGAGTTATGAACTCAATGCATATAAGAGGTTCATTCATGTGTAGTACAATTGAAAGAGCATTCTCGAATTCCCGAGATTTGATTAAGTAACCGAAGTCGTTCCAGTTCGATACAAAATAGTTCAATTACAGAAACAGAAGCAGTCTCGGTTTCATTTACAGAACAGATCAGTTTTATATACAAGTTTTCCTACCCCGAACCTCTACACACCATCTTCGACCATCCCAACATACCATTAAGGCGTTCAATGCCCATCCAACCTTACACACCATAGAGTGTCTATCTAACACATTTACAAAGTCACAGCTTAGCTGCCAAATTAGAATGTGTCCAAGCGTCAGATTCAGAGTTACCCGCCTATGGCTTAACCACTAGTTCGGATCAGAGTACTTCCTTCTTCACAGAATCCCAACCCATACATATGCAGTATACTATATCCACTTTTATAGAGTACAGTTTGATATCGGTATAGTTATCACAGTACATATATGTAGTTATGCTATACATATGTCAATCATAGAGCATCAAAGAGCCCTCATACAATTAAACTCATATTATTCAAACATCGAGGAGATCAAGATTAGTGTCGGCCACACACACGGCCTTAGAAACTCAAGATTTTGACTCGATTTATATGCCATATGGCTTGGACACACACCCATGTCCTTGCCCGTGTGGTCCACACGGCCTGGACACATGCTCGTATCCTCTTCCCATGTGGTTCCAAAACATAAACAGTGAGTTACAACCTAGACACACGCCCGTGTCTGTACCTGTATGCCTCACACAACCTGAGAACACGCCCATGTCCCTAGCCGTGTGGTTTTAAGACACAAACAGAGGGTTACACGGCTTGGACACATGCCCGTATCTGGCCTGTGTGACACCATGACAATGAACAGTGAGTTACACGACCTAAACACACACTTCTGTCATTGCCAATGTGAACCCTGCACTAATATGGCCACACACGGCTTGGACACACGCCCGTGTAGCCCCAAATCGATGAACAGTGAGTTACATGGCCACCCACATGGCCGTGTGACATTAAAAGCCACCATTTCTAGCGACCGAAAGTCACAAAATTAAGGTTTTCGGCACGCACCTAAAGTAACTTTCAAAATAGCAACAACATAGGGATTCTCCAATGCCTAAAACGGACAACTAACAATCAATTAACGATAGATCATCATTGAAACTAAGTTTTAACACATCATCGACACACTTCAAAAAAAATCCCAATTCCATTTAACCATTACCTTCGCGTCTGAATGAAATTCACGAATTACGAGTGTTAGATGAACCGTCATTCTCAAGGCTTCCTCCTAAGCCAACAATTAACGTGCAAACAGAAAAATCCTGTCACTAATCGTGAAACCAATTTCATGGAAAAAGCATAATAGCCAAATCACAAAGTTTTCAAATAACTTACCGACAACAGTAACAGGCAAAACACAAGTCTAAGCAGACGCTACGAAGTAACAAGGAATATGATTGATAATACGACAAACTAAAAGAAGCAGATGAAGAAAAAAATTAGAAAGAAAAGAGAAAAAGAAAAGAAAAAAATGAAGAAGAGTGAGAAAAGAATCAACACGTAAATTTTTAATTAACTTAGCTTCCAACCAAAAACCTGACACTTAGCAAAATTTTCTTTACGCACACAATGGGATTTGAACTCAAGACCAGACAGAACATAGATAGATGTTTAACAAGTGAACCAGAAGGCTCATTCTTGACACAGGTTCACACAAAATTACATTTAACTATGTAATGCATGGATAGGGGTTATTCTAAAATGATAAAACTTTTAACGCTGCGACTCGAACTCCAGACCCTAAACACAAAAGTAGAGTACACAATCGCAAATACAAAGACTTAATTACTGCAAATTCTTACAATTAAATTCTAAAATTTTGGGGCATTACAACTCTCTCCCCCTTAAAAAAATTTTGACCTCGAAATTCACCTGACTCAAACAAATATGAGTACTACCGTTGGATCGATTCTTAAGGTTCCCACGTGGCCTCTTCAATACCATGGTTCTACCAAAGAACTTTTACTAAAGGATCAGTTTTCTTTCTCAATACCTTAACATCACGTTCCAAGATCTGAACAGGTTTCTCCTCGAATGTTAAATCTGATCGCAACTCGATCTTGTTGACTAGAATAACGTGCGACAAATCAGATCAGTACCGCCTCAACATCAAGACATCAAACACAACATGAATTTTCTCTAGCTCCGATGGTAAATCTAGCTGATATGCAACGAGTCCAACACGTTTCAAGATGCGGTAAGGCCCAATGAACCTTGGGCTCAGCTTGCCCTTGTGTCCAAACCGGAGAATCTTTTTCCACGGTGATACTCTCAAAAATACCTACTCGCATACAAAAAACTCGATATCCTTTCTTTTTCAATCAGCATACGACTTTTGCCGATCGAAAGTGACTTTCAAACGATCTCAAATCAATTTCACCATGTTTTTAGTTTCTGAAACTAACTCTGGACCAAGAACCCAACGTTTACTTAATTTTGTCCAACATATAGAAGTACGACACTACGACCGTACAAAAAGCCTCGTAAGGTGCCATCTGAATACTAGCCTAGAAGTTGTTGTTATATGCAAACTTAGCCAACGGTAAATACTCCTCTCAACTGCCCCAAAAGTCTATCACACAACCTCGAAGCATATCTTCTAGAATCTGAATGACCCACTTAAACTGTCTGTCGGTTTGAGGATGATACACGATACTGAAATTTAGTTGGGTGCCTAAAGCCCCATAAAGTTTCTTCTAAAACTAAGACGTGAATCGCGGATCTCTATCGAAGATAATTAAGACTAGCATCCCGTGCAAACTCACAATCTCACCAATATATAGCTAGGCTAACTTCGGTAGGTAGTAATCTATTCTGATAGGAATGAAGTGGGTAGATTTAGTCAATCAGTCAATGTAGAGACGTAAAATTTTACTTTCGGTCGCTAATTGAGATGACTTATTGGAAATTTGAAAATCGACTTTCGGTTTTATTAAACAAGGGAGTCGCCACCGATTCTTTTTGCTAGGCAAGATCGGACACCTAATAAATCCTCTTTCTTAAAAGAAAATTTATTTTTTTTAAACAAAAAGAAGGCCGAGTTTAGGTATACGACAAAAGCTAGAGAAAAATAGGGTTCGGGAGTCGGTTACGCACGAAGAAGGTATTAGCACCCTCGCGACGTCCAAAATTGGTATCTCGTTAAACATGTGTTGTCTTAATTTTTAAAAATACGAGTTCAATGTAGCATTTAATTGTGATCCGATTAAAACACGAGAAATTTTAATTTTTTTGGTTTTTGAGAAGGACATACCGTTTTAACACGAGTCGATTGATGTTCACCCAACATAGCGATGAAATCGATAACTTAATGTTAAATCGCTACGTTGCCTTGCTTATTGAAATTGATTTAAAACATGAATAAGAATATTTTTTAAAAACAATAGAAACTTATAACAATGTTGTAATAAAATGCGATTTACGAATATATGAAGCGGATGATAAAATAATAATTATAAAGTATTCACGATGCATTTGATATTATGCATGATAATAATAACATTAAACGCGAAATAAAACAATGGATTATATATATACATATAATATATAATAGTATGTAAGGTGACAAAAAATGTAAAATTAAAAATACTAATAATACTACATATACATATACGTATATATATATATTAAAAATATGTACATAATAATAGTATTGAAATATGCATATAATATATATAAAAATATAGTGTTTAAAATATATACATAGCATAGCATTCAAAATGTACACATAAGATAGTATAAAAAACATAACTAATATAGTATAAATATATACATATATAATATTAAAAATGTATATACATAAATAATAATAATAAGTAATGAATAAATATAATGAAAATAGTAAATATAAAAGTAAAAAAGAGAAAATATAATATATAAACAAAAACTAAGTATAATAATGATATAAAGAAAATAAAATAATAATATGTTAAAAATAAATAATAAATATTATAATGTAAAATAGTAAAAAAGTATGTTCATACCTATATAATAAAACATATAATAATAATAATAATAATACCAATAACAATAAATAATAGAAAATATAATAATAGAAAATATCAAAATTAATTAATTTAATAGTAAAGAAATGAAAATAAACTAAAAAGGACTAAAATTGAATAAAAAAACAAAGTTTTAGGGTTGATTTGAAATAAAAATAAAAAGAAAAGGACGAAATTACAACATGCGTGCAACCTGGAGGGGCCAAAAGCACAATAAATCCCCTTGGTCAAAACGCAATGCAGCACGGAGGACCAAATTGCAAAACACGACGTATTTTGGGCCAAATTAAAATAACTAAAAACCTGATTGTAAAATAATAAAAATGTGGAAGGGCCAAAAGGGCAATTAGCCCTTCCACTATAAAAACACGCGGATCATAGCGGGTCGGGTCGGATCGATCCGACCCGGGGCAAGAACGACGTCATTTTCTTTTAAATGGGGGGACCAAAACGCACCGTTTTGGTCCCTATAAAGGACAATTTTTTTTTAAAAAAATCATTTGAAATGGGAAAAAGAAAAAAAAAATGAGAGAAAAGGGAGAGGGGAATCCGGGGAATTTTCAACATGGGTGGAGTCCATAGATCCACCATCGGACCATCGTTAAATGCGTTACGCAATGCCACCGTGTACGGTGGCCGGAAAAGGTAAAATTTTTTTTTATTTTAAAAACATATATATATTTTCGTAGATAAACTCGAAAGAAAAGAAAAAAAAAAGAAATCGAAAACACACAAATCACCTCTTTTAAACTTCGATTTGCTTCGTTTTTGGGTGTCTGTTTTAGTGCTATTCTCTAGGTTTAGTCGTGCTTGAATCTTCTTTGGTGTTTTGATTGTATTTTGCTATTCTGATTACCTTCCTTTCGGTGTTAATTTCTCTGTTTTTTGTTTTAGAAGGATCCAACCTTTTACAATGAAAAATTTGACTGGCTTTATAGCCATTACATTGTTATTTTCTATTGTTTTCTGTCTTGTCTTCTTTATTGGTTGAAGGTGCTGAGGATGGATGGTGGACGTGACCTTGGGCAGTGGCCGCAGCTGTCGAGAGCGTCGAGAGGGCAGTGGTCGGTGGCCGATGGAGTTGGTTCGGTCGCAATCGATGTGTAAGTGGCTAGGGTTAGGTATTTTTGTTTTTTCTGTTTTGGGTTTGGGGTTTCAATTGGGTTTGGGCTAGTGTTGGGTTTTAGGTGTTTAGGTTAGTTTAGGCATTAGTTGGGCTAATAGGGTGTTGGTTATTTGGGTTAAATTTTAGGGTCTGGAAATGGGTTTAAACCAAGGCAAATTTTGGGCTATACAATCAACAATGACCCAAACTGAATCTTTCTTAGTGGGAGTTAAAGGTAGCCCAATAACAAAATCCATCGTTACTCGTTCCGACTTTCATTGAGGAATCTTAACTGGCTGAAGCAACCTAGAGGGAAACTGATGTTCGACCTTAACCTTTTGGCACGTCAGATACTAGGACACAAATACGACTACTTCTCTTTTCAATCCGAGCCACCAATAGAGTTCTCGGAGGTCCCGATACATTTTGTTCCCACTAGGATGCATAGCATAAGGACTACTATGTGCTTCCTATAGGACCGATTGTCTCAACTCTTTATCATTAGGTTCACAAATCTGACCTTTGAAACACAACACCTGATCGCTATTCAAGCTAAAATTCAAATTCTCATTCGTATTAATATGTTGGAGTCGCTGAACTAAGGACTCATCAGTCAATTGTTCAGCTCGAATCTGCTCGACCCAAGTTTGTTTAATATATAATTTTACTAAGAGCCCACCATCCTCAACCAAACTCAAACAAGCAAACATTACTCTTAGATCAGTTATCTCTCTACAGCTAAGGGCATCAGCTACCACATTAGCCTTACCCAGGTGATACTCTATCGTACAGTCATAATCCTTGAGTAGTTCAACCCACCTACGCTGTCGAAGATTTAACTCTTTTTAAGTTAACAAATATTTGAGACTCTTGTGATCGGTGTAGATGATACACCTTTCACAATACAGATAGTGTCTCCAGATCTTCAAAGCAAACACTACCATCGCCAGCTCAATATCATGTGTAGGGCAGTTACCCTCGTGTGTCATAAGTTGTTGTGACTCGTAAGCGATCACCTTACCGTCTTGCATCAGAACACATCCTAGCTTGACATGTGGTGCATTTCTATATACCATAAACTCCTGACCCAATTCTGGTTGAACTAAAATAGGAGCTTGTGTAAGAATGGACTTGAATTTATCAAAACTAGACCGCTGTGCCTCAGACCACACAAATGGAGCATTCTTGCAAAGTAGCTTTATTAGAAGTGATGCTATCATAGAAAATCCTTCGACGAACATTTGATAGTAACTGGCTAAACCTAGGAAACTACGAAGTTCAAACACATTTTTCGGTTGCTTCCACTCCATTATAGTTTCAATTTTCTTGAGATCAACTCAAACCCCTTCTACCGTTACCACATAACCCAGAAAAGTAACTTCCTGTAACCAAAACTCGTATTTGCTGAACTTAGCATACAACTATTTTTCTCGGAGTACTTGAAGTACAATGTGAAGGTGATTATCGTGCTCAGTTTCAGTTTTAGAGTAAATCAGGATGTCGTCGATGAAAACCACTACAAATTAGTCCAAGTACGATTGAAACACTCGATTTATTAAATCCATAAATGCCATCGGGGCATACGTCAAACCGAAAGGCATTACTAGGAACTCATAATGTCCGTAATGAGTCATGAAGGCAGTTTTGTACACATCAGTCTATTTGACCTTGAGTTGATGGTAACCAGAGCGTAGATTAATTTTTGAGAAAACAGATGCCCCTCAAAATTGGTCAAACAAGTCAACAATCCTCGACAACAGGTACTTATTCTTAATTGTCAACTTATTCAATTGCCGATAATATATGCACATCTTCATTGACCCGTCTTTCTTCTTAACAAATGATACCAGTACCCCCCACGAAAATACACTCTGTCGAATGAACCCTTTATCAAGAAGTTCCTGAAGTAGTGCTTTCAGCTCAATTAGCTCATTCAGTGCTATACAGTAATATGCGATAGACACTGGAGCTGTACTTGGTAACAGATTAATACCAAATTTTACCTCTCGATCCGGAGGTACTCCGGGCAATTTCTCAAGAAAGACATCTGGAAATTCCCTCACAGTATGGATATCTCCCACGGTAAGTTTTATGGGAATAGACTCAGATACATATGCAAGGTATGCCTCACACCCCTTGAGGACTAACTTGTCTGCTACAAGAGTGGAGATTTCATTAGAAAGGTAATCTCGGCTCTTACCAACCATGACCACCTCGTCATTCTCATCCGTTCTCAGAGTAACTCTCTTAGTTGCACAATCTAGACTGACCCAATATTCTACAAGCCAATTCATTCCCAAAATCAAATCAAACTCATTAAAGGGTAACTCCATCAGAGCAGCTGGAAATACCATACCCTAGAGCTCTAAGGGTACCCGTCTGTATACTCTATTAATCCGCACCGACTGAACTAATAGACTAATCACAGAAAAATCTCTAACAGTATTTTCAGCATTTAAACCCAGATTTGCAAAGACAACACTAGCTATATAGAGTGAGTAGATCAAATATCAACGAAAGCCTCAGAAACTCAAGATTTGGACTTGATTTATATGCCACACGGCCTGGACACACGCCTATGTCCTTGTCTATATGGTCTACATGGCCTGGACACATGTCCGTGTCCTTTACTCGTATAATTCCAAAATATAAACAGTAAGTTACACGACTTAGACACACACCGTGTCTGAGCCCGTGTGCCTTACACGACCTGAGAACACGCCTATGTCCCTAGTCGTGTGGTCCTAAGGCCCAAAAAGAGAGTTACACAGTCTGGACACACGCTCATGTCTTGGTCCGTATGACACCAAGACAATAAACAGTGAGTTACACGGCCTGGACACGTACCCGTGTCTTTGCCCGTGTAAACTCTGCACTAATATAGCCACACACGGCCTGGAAACACACTCGTGTGTCTTGCCTGTGTGGCCCCAAATTGATAAACAGTGAGTTACACGACTACTCACACGGCCTAAACACGACTGTGTGGAGTCGACAACCACCATTTTCAGTAATCAAAACTCGTAAAATTAAGGTTTTAGGCACGCACCTGAAGTAACTTTTGAAATAGCAACAATGTAAGGATTCTCCAATGCTTACGAAATTCACAAATTACGAATGTCAGAGGAACCATCATTCTTGAGGCTTCCTCCGATAACAGTAATCGGCAAAACATGAGTCTAAGTAGACGTTACAAAGTAACAAGGAATGTGATTGATAATACAAAAAATAAAAAGAAGAAGAAGAAGAAGAAAAATGAAAAAGAAAAGAGAAAATGAAAATGAAAAAAAAATGAAAAAGAGTGAGAAAGGAAGAAGAACATAAATTTTTAATTGACTTAACTTCCAACCAAAAACCTGACAGTTAGTAAAATTTTCTTAACGCACACAATGTGTTTCAAACTTGGGACCAGACAGAACATAAACGGATGTTTAACAGGTGAACCAGCAGGCTCATTCTTGACACAGGTTTACACAAAATTACATTTAACTATGCAATGCATGGATAAAGGTTATTCTAAAATGATGAAACTCTTAACGCCGCAACTCAAACTCTAGGCCCTAATCACAAAAGCAGAGCATACAACCACAAATACAAAGACTTAATTACTGCAAGTTCTCACAATTAAATTCTAAAATTTTGGGTCGTTACAATATCCCTCCACCACTTAAACATGTGTCAGCATTAGACACATTGTTTTTCTCTACATTGACTTCTTCTAAAATAGCATCTTGGCACGTAACCCCAACTTCAATACCTCTGAATTATTATGTGCAAACATCTTTTCAATCAATTTGTCCTCTTGTCTCTGCTCTGACTCTTAGGCTCTATTTGTTTCACTGAAAATGGTTTCCGAAAAATGATTTGTTTTTTTTGGAAAAGCTAATATTTTCTAGTGTTTGGATGAATCTGTGTAAAATATTTTCTATTGTTTGGCAAATTTTTTGAAAATATTTCATAAATGTTGTTTTCAATGAAACAAACATATATTTGAGATTTATGATAAAGAGTTTAAATAAAGTAGTGGATTGATTACGAAGTGATGTTAATGCGAAATTATAGTAAATAATGAATCTTCATGATGTTAAGGATTAAATTGTAAATTTTTTGAAATTTATAATTGAAACAAGTGAAGTGATATGCATGAAAATTTGTTATGTGAAATAAGATATTATAATGAATTATTTGATTAAAATTCTTATATGGTGAAAAATAAATTACATGAAAATAAGGACTAAATTGAAAAATGTACAAAAGTTTAAGCGTGAAACAATTTAATATGTGAATAAGGAAAAATATGTGGATGAAATAATAAAAGTGAAATACATAGAAGTTTAATATGTGAAATAAGATATTGAGATAAATTATGTGATTAAAGTGTAACAAGAAAGAAAATTGAATTAATATGATTAATTAGCGAATAATGAACTTTTATGACAAAAAGGCACTAAATTGAAAAGTTATGAAACTTTATAAGAAAATATTTGATAAATGGAGAATGTAGTAGAGAATGTAACATCTCAATGCTTTGACTTGATGTTCAGGTCGGGTATAGGGGTGTTATAGTGAACAGAGTCTTATCGGTTTGGAAAATGTCTGACGGAAAAAAATTGGTAAGACATTTTATATGAATAAGGGGGTAAATTTATGTTGACAGAAAAACTTTTTACGTTGACCATCCTATTTTACATGAAACAAACATAAAAAAAGATTAAAAATATTTTCCGTAAAAGTTTTTACGTTGAAACAAACAAAGCCTTAATCTCTTTGGGTGAATTGGCTTTATCTACACCACCGTGATCTCCTCCAGCTTCCTTTGTTGTACTCTGTATCAACAAGTACATATACATTTATTTTAGTTATTAATATGCAATTACAATCTATCAACTAAGTTAGTATAAGTTTAAAAAATATATTTAAATAAATATTAATAAGAAAACATATAAAATAGTAAACACATATGATCAAATTTAAATGTTGATAAAAATTATTAATGAAAAATAATGTTGATAATCAAGTAGAGAAGATAAACAAAAAAAAAATACGAAACAGCTTTTAAAATTTAAGTCTTGAATCTAAGTTTTTTTTTGCCACTCCACCAATAATTCAATTTGCAACATTTCTTGCCCGACCTAAGAGTTTCGGCTAAGTTTAAGGCGTTACATTTGATCACCGAAGTGATCCTCAAAAGCCACTTTTTTACCTCGTAAGGAAATCACCTTTTTTGTTTTTTAGGAAAACATTTATTATTTTTACGTCGATTTCACTAAAGGATTCAATTTCATCATTATAGTCGTGGCATTTTGAAAACGGCTAAGGTTTTCAGAAAAAGATTTATATGCCCATTTATTTTGAAAAATAGCAGAAAGCATTTATTTTAAATAATAGTTTTCTAAACCAAAATTTCATGCAATTATCAAAAATTTAATCATGACATGCTTTAATTGGGAAAGAAAACAAAACAGTTCTAATCCTATGATATAGAGGTAGAAATAATTAATAATTACAATCTTGAAAATAAATTGATTAAAGGAAACTTAAATGGAAGCTTAAATATTAATAACTATGGTCGTCTAGTCTGAGTCCTTTCAATGCCGATCTGAGCCTTAATTCATTGTGTTACCTAAGAGGGGAGAGAAAGGGGGAGTGAGCTTACAATGATTTAGTGTAAAACTAAATTCTAAATCATTACATATAATTATTAAACAATAAGGCATACAATAGCATAGTAGAAAACTAATCATTTCTCATGGACATGATTTTAATCAATGTATAACAGTTATATGGGATGTAATGCAATTTATAGATCAAGTTCCCACCCATCCATCCTATCTGTCCTCGAGCATTGCTCGACATTCCAAAAACCCACATTAATAACTAACCATCCCGGATCTGATTTCCGATGACGATGGTTGTTCACTTGTCATATTGTGCTGATAAATTTTACTACAATAACTTACCATCTCGGTTGCCCGGTGTTAATGACTTTTTAAACTATCATCTTGGTTTAGTCCGATTTTGATAGTGTTTTTAAACTACCATCCCGTCCTATCCGATTTAGCTGATATTGCTGCCTACTTCGTGTAGTGCTGACTTTCAGTATGGACTTAATTTGCCATTATCTCATACGAAGCTCCTCCATCCTCTATACCCGATTTCATGTAAATATGCACATATACTTTGCATGTTTTATGCTTTTTATCATCAATTGATGCAACATTCAATATCTCATACTTAGCATGTAAGTGGCATGTGTTCATGCATTCGTCAATTTCAGAAATATACCTATAATTTGTGCAAGTAAAATAAACAATCTCAGATGTATAGGATTTAATAAAAACTAATAGGCTTAGTCATCTAGCATAATATTTATAGGTTTACATGACTTATAAGCTTCGCATGTACCTAGGGTTCGCATGGCATATAGGCTTCACATGTACCTAGGGTTCGCATGGCATATAGGCTTGCAGGTACCTAGGGTTTGCATGGTTATGTAGGCTTACATTCCTAGGGTTCGCACTAGGGGGTCGCACCTAGGGATCGCATTCTAACATATACAAGGTTCACATAACTCTTATACAGGGTTCCTATTTTTAACATGAAAGGCTCGCATAAGGATGGTTTGCATTTACACATATATAAGGTTCGCATAGTAATCATGTATGGGGTTCGCATATACATATATATAGTTCGCATACTGCTAACACATGGGTTCGCATAAAAGACGTAGGTTTTTCATGCAATGTACTTTTCGCATAAACAATCTCCTAGGGTTCACATATACATATATAGTTCGCATAATGCAAGGCTCGCACATGACACATACAAGGTTCGCAGGTAATAATATACAGGTTTGCATCATCTAGACTCACAAGTAGTAACACACAGGTTTGCATATAATAGCACATAGGCTCCCATGTATAATAGTTTATGGTTCACACATATTAACCTAGGGTTCGTTTGCTAATCATACAAGGCTCGCATGAATATATTTAGGGTTCGTAAAGGTAATCTTATATGGTTATGCATGGGGGTTCGCACAAGGCCTTACACACAGATTCGCGCATGGCTCGTACATACTGGGTTCTTCCTAGGTTTGTTTAATCTTTGTTCTCTACTTTCTAATATTTTCAATTATATGCAAAGATTTAGGTTTAGATCCCACACCTGTTTTGAAGACTTAAAAACCTTAGTTTTTGGAGAGGAGATCGAAGATCTACTTGAGGGATGATTTTGGCTCATTTAGCTTGAAAGTTTGATTTGGAAAGAAAATGTTTATAGATGTTTTCTTGAAATTTTGTTGGATGAAGTTCTAGGGTTTGTTTGAATTTGGTTATTTATAATACTTATTTTTTTCCTAATTGGAATAGGTTTTAATGATTCATGTAGGATTGGGAAAAATTTTAAATCAAGGACTTAATTTGAAAAAAAAAAAAACAGTTTTTGAGTTGGGCTATTTTAAAATTCATCACTTTTGGTGGGGCAAAAACAAGGGAAAAAAAACTTTGGTTAAATGCTCAGTAAGGGGTTAAAACTTGAAACCAATGAGTGGGTTAAGGTCTTACCACCACTAAACTAGCAAGTTCATTCTTACTAATTTTTTAACAAAAATAATTTTAAGGTATTCTAATTCCCATGGGAGATAAAAACTAAAATTTTCTATTGGTACACAAATGATATTAATAACAGAAGTTTAACAACTAATTTGATAAATTAAAAATTTATAAGCAACATGATAATTTATTTTTATAAGGAAAAACCAACATGATAGTCGATGTTCAACAATTCGTCAAGTTGTTCATTTTAATTAGCATTATAAAAAGCATTAACCATATAAAAAAAAATTAAAAGCACTAGTAGAGACAATTACACTAACTACAAGTTAACAATTTTTTATTTTATTTTTAAAGTAATTAAGCAACTTAGATTTGCATTTTCAATCATGTAATGACATCATCAGAGCCAAATATGAGTAGCCAACTAAAAGAAGTATCTTTTGAGTTCACTACAAATCCCATTCTCTCAAAAACCTTTTTCAAACCCTAAATTTAGTAAGGTTTATCCAAGTTTTATTTTTAGAAATTTAGTCCTCATACTTATTTAAAAATTAAGGTCTAATTCACAATACTATTAATGAATTTATATTAAATCCAAATATGTTGTATTTTAATATTCTAAGGTCTAATTTAAAAATTAATATCCAATTAATAATATATACAATAAACCCTCTTTATAATAGTTTCATTTGTTTTTCACGATTTGAGCTATTATAGACAAGTAATTGTTATACACCTATAACAACATTTGAAATTTAGATCACATCTTCAGTAAAAATTACAAACGTAATTCTATTTTTTAAAATTTATTTTCATTTAATAAAATATGATGAATAGAATTTTAGGTAAATTTTAAATATTTTATTGAAATAACATCTCAACTAAAATACATTATTTTTATTTTACTTAGGAATATAATTAACTTCACTAAAATTTAATACAAGAAGTTGTTATAGATAATTGATATAGTAAAAAGTGTAATTCATAGTCTATAATTGTTGTTATGATGATAAAAGGTAAAACATATAGAATGAATTCTACAACAAATTTAATTGTTATAGTGAAACAAATTGAAGTTTAATTTCTAAATCAGACAAATACAGAAACTAAGCATTATTTTTTAGAATTCCAGAGGTATGAGGTATAAGTAGACCATTTAGTATTGTAATTAGAAACATTGACTAAGAATATTGAGAATTGAAAAGGTCAGTTGCCAAAAAACAAAGTGTTTTGGTTAACATCCGCCTGGATCTTATGACGCCCACTTGGGTGTTGGTATGCATTTCTTTTGCTTCTTTTATTTTATTTCCCCCATCACGGGTTAAGTTTTTTTGTTTTTGGCTTATGATTGACTTTTAGCTTTAATCACATCTTTGTTTTTGTAATAATTGAGTTTTAATATGTTTAAATGTGTAATATCTTTTGCTTTAGGATTTAAGAATTATTTTTTTGGATAATTTAAGTATTAAAACATTTTTTTTTACTTATAGGTATAAAAAGTTTTTTATAAAAAAAAAATCAATTATGCTGATGAATTTTAATTCCCACCTTATTGAGTTCTTGTTTTTAACCAAATAAAATCAATTAAGTCTTTTTGTTAATGGCTTCCATCTTTAATCACGTTAAAATAAATTGTCAGACCAATCGGATGGCAGCACGTGACAAATCTTGATATAATCTTTCATTTTTCTAATAAAAAATCATAAAAAATTATACAAATATTAACAAAATAAAATTTTATAAAAATATTAAAATATAAGTTGATAAAAACTTGTAAATGTTATAAAGCTTATTAAAAGTTGTAATAAATTATAAAAATGAAAAAATTATAAAAGTTTATTAAAAACTTATAAATATTACAAAAACTTATAAAAATTCTAAAATATTATAAAATTATAAAATACATGTAAATTATAAGAAAAAAAAAGTCACTTACTGATTCTTCATTTTACAAATTAAACTCCTAAACCAGAATAAACATGTGGCATCAAATCAACAATTGGATAATGGGAATAGCCGTAAGAATATTTTATGCTAACATATGCTAATATTTGCAATAGTTGAATAATGAAATTTTAGTTTTATGATATCTAACCGTACCTATTGTATAACATGCAATAGTTAGCAAACAATTTTTAACCTTTCAAGGTCTAAACTATTATATTATACTTAAAAAATCTGAAAATCACAAATGTAAAAATAAAAAAAATTATTAATAAAAAAGAGATGATCTCATAATTTTTGTTTTAACAATGGAAGGTTACGAACATTTGATTTAACAAGAAAATGACGCAACGATATGACGATTATTCCCATCATTCAATTATTTGTTTTATGCTACATGTTCATTCTGATTTTTAGAAGTTTAATTTTTAAAATGAGCAATTAATATATGATTTTTTTATAACTTTTATAAAATTTTAATAGTTTATTAGAATTTTTTACAAGTATTTATAATTTTTTTATAAATTTATATATCATTTTTAATTTTTAGTATATTTTATATTTTATTATTTTTATAATTTATTTGTAATTTATTAAAAAGTTTATATGTTTTTATAATACTTATTAGTTTTGTGAATTTTTATAAGTTTTTATAATTCTTATGATTTGTTGATTTTTTTTATTAGAAAAATGAAAAAGTAAATTAAGGATTTCCGTCATTTTATTAGTTAATCTATTTATTTTAACAATTAACATGGTTAAAGATTAAAATTAAAATTGTTAACGAAAAGATTTAATTAATTTTTTATTAATGATAAATAAATAATTAAATACGAATTAATGGTTTAATTGATTTTTTTTCTTTAAGGACTTTGGATACCTATAAGATTTTTTTATTTTTATTTTTTGGCTTTGGTGATCTCTTTTTTTCAGTCAATTTTGCCTGTTAATTATCGTCATTTGTAGCCAATTATTTTTAAATTTGTTTAAGCTGAATTTGATTAAATACCGATTAACAATGCAACTTGCAAAGCCCTTATTACTTATTAGCTACATTTTGTTTAATCACAGTAGAAAGACAACTTAAAAGCACGGATGAATGGGTTTTTTGGGGTTCATATTAGGTTGGATTAATTTGTATCCGCTTAATTCAAACTTTAATTTTTTTTAAAATTATTTGGGATTGAATAATTTAGGATTTTACCTATTTTGAATTTGAATAATTTCGAGTTGAAGTTATTTTCAATTTTAGGTCAATGAGATAGGGTAATTATGCTTTTTAAATTGGTTCATTTTATTTTTAATTTGATTTTGACACTTGAGTTTAGTTCAATAGAGGTGGTAAAGGTGGGGTTTAGGGTAGTTTCAAATCACGTTACTTAAGGGACTTTAAATTGTTTCAAATTCAGATTATCTCGAGCTCACCTCTACTTGGATTCATATATTTTCGGATTCGGATAATTTCAGTCTCGAACTATTTTAAGCTCAAGCCATTTTGGATTCGATTCTTTTTTAGCTCAGATTATTTCTCATTCATATTTGTTTGAGTTTGGCGATCATAGATGGATTAAAATATATTTTTTTGTTTTATAATAGAGGGGTTCATGGGTCGGGTTCAAGTCGGGCTTAAGCATGGTATTAACACACTTTATGCTTGACCAAGACTGGTCTAACTCGAAATATGGGCCTAAAACTTTACCAAAGCCTACTCATTTTATAAATTGGATAGCCAAACCCATTTTAGGCTTGTCCATGTTTTTTTTTTTTATTTTTCAGAAAAATATGTATATGATTTTTAATTAATATTGAAATTTAAATATTTATATTATTTTTAATTAACATTTTAATATGTTTATATTATAGTACTAATTATTATTATAAAATTATTATTATTTTGTTATAAATTACATAATATAATATATTACAAACTTAGAGAGCCCGACCCATTTTCTAAATGAGCCTAAACCCTCCTAAATTTCAATTGGGCCTTCAAGCTTAAACTGGCACTCCAACCATTAATAAGTCTATTTTACAAGTTATAAATATTTTATTTTGAATGTAATAATTAATTTTATTTTACATGATTACTTTGAATCACAAGTGGCTTTTATTCTGACTTTTTAAGTTAGCTTAGATCATATTGGGTTCAATCTCAAATGTGCTTTAGCTAGCTCAAGTTTGTTTTACCAGCTCAATAGATCGCAAGTTACTTGTTTGAATTATTTCGAGTACAAATAATTTTAGTTCAATTTATTTTGATTTGTGTTCAAATTTGAGTTAGATAATTTTATGTTATCGAGATTTTTATAATCAAATTAGGTTTGAAATCAAATTAATCGAATTGATTCTTCAAATTTGAGGCATGCTTAACCGTTATCATCATTCCCATCACCATTAAACATCTTTTAACTTGAAATTTTATTTTTTAACATCATGTTTGCCTCAAATGGAATTGCTATGCAGTTACATCCAAATTCTAAAGGGACCACCATTCCATTCTTTGGTTCAAATAATCCCACAAAGTATGAGATCTTCATTCCCGCTCCATTCGTTAAAAATGTTGAATGGTTAGTCGGCACTTAGCCCATGTAATGCTTATTCAACAAATACAAGGAATAACTTATAATTTTTTTCGTTCCTAGCATACCCCTCACAAAATCACAAATTTACAACCTTCTATTAGGCAAAAACCTAGGACGTTCTTCTTTCACCATTTTCTTCCAAACTTTCACTTTTTATCTTAAAGGAAAGAAAGCTCAGAACATCAAATTTGTCTCTAGGTAAGCATCAATTTTCATGAGTAAGATTCAAGCTTCTTGGAAACTAAACAATATAGGTCTTTGATACTAGAGTTTGATTTGAGTTTTTGAGTTTCTTTTTTCCTTAAACTGTTCAAGAACTTGAAAATTGAAAATTATCAGTCTTTAATGCTTGAAAAATGAAAACTTGAAAATTGTTATTTACATGTTTTTTATTTTCGTTTTGTGTTTCATCTGAGATAAAAATGTAAATACTGATATGTTTTTCTAAATCCAAAAATTAGGGCTTCGAATTGCATTATGCTCCCTTTAAGTTGTTTTGTGCTTTTAAGAATTTCCCCTAAAGCTGAACTAGTTACTTAGGACCTCTATTTGTATGTAATAGTTGGTGCTTTGAATTCCAACTTAGAACGAAGGCAAGGTCAGCTTAATTCTTCTTCTTTTTTTTCTTTTTAAAATTCAATAATTTTGCTATTTGGTTTGTGTTTAGATTTGTTTCATGTTCCAAGCATATATGGCACTTCATCTTATTTGACTATGTAATGCAACTGCTAATTATACTACAAGACATTTATGACAGGTTCTTACCCATAATCATGTTAGATATGCTATGGCTGTTTAAATCATGAATCATGATCGATAAAAATGAGACGAATAAATGATGCATTTTTTGATGTTCAGGTGAAGCAGTATAACTAGCATGATATGGAGTTAGGGAAACTGATAACTATATTTAGTGCGTCAGACTACCCACAATTTCGAGCATCTTCATGATATTCATTACTTTATTTGTTGTCCTTCAAGATTTAAATGTTTGGTTTCTGCTTTGATGTTGACAACAAATGACAAATTATGTACATGTTTTGGCTTAAGTTTCATCCACAACATCCTTTTGAATATTTTCTATGGATATGTACCTAGACTTTATATTACTATTACTTTTTTGTGGTTATGTGGATGTCCTTTTGATATCACTGAAGTGTTTTAGGAGGTTTGAATGCCTATTAACGTATCTTTTGCCTTCCATAATGAAAGTAAAAAGTTGTTTTGTTTCTTGGACATGGTTAGAGTGAAGTTATATGGTCTTGTTGAAATGTATCAAAACTCAAAGCGATATACATATATTAAACTTACATATACTTGATATGCCAAAGTTGATTTGTGTTTTTTATGAATGCAAGTGAGGTAATTGTATGTGATGGTACTGATACTTGTTCAAGATCCGGGTCAAGCATAGAAGTATATCTAATCTATTTCATGTTGGTATCATATATAAAGGAAAACTATGGATAAGATTCTAGTGGGAGCAAGAACAATATATTTGTTGTGGGGGTGTCATATTCTCGATATATTATATTTCTTGGTATTATGATTGGTGAAGTAGATTTCAGCATTTTCCTTAGAACAGTCACTGCACTTTATTTTTTGTTTAACTAAAAAGATGTTTAGTAAAGCAAATTTTTCTTGCTATTCATATTTCATCTCTTTCTTATGCATAGTAATTTGGAAATTGTTGCAAGTATCTTTATTTCTTTATTTTAGGCAATATCCCCAACAGATACTCCATTAAACATCCATGAAACTTGAAAAAAAATTCATGCTCATGGTTTATGTTCTACTTTTGAAATAAAAAAAAAGTAGCCATGCAAATAAATAATAATAATGGAATGAATCTGAATTTAATAAAATAATTTTAATAGTAATAACAATTGGATTGGTAGAGTGAATAAATTATTAGAAATAAAAGTATGGTGATTAAACAAGTGACATGTATTAAGCTTTTCTAATACATTTTAAATTGGTCAAATTTAATTTCAGTCCCTATACTACCTCAGAAATTATAATGTCTTCAAAAGCATAAGAGAATTATGGGTATAGTCACATCTTGAAGGGGCTCTAACATTGTAGCTGACCATGTGGCGAAGCTGTGCAGGAATGATAATCCTAATTTGTTCCTTTATGTGTGTGGGAATTCATATTTATTCAAAGGGCTACGCAAGCAACTTCTTGGCAACAACACTGTGTTGTTTAATCTAGTATTGTTCTTTTAAGGGTTTAACCCTTCTTTCATTCTCTCCCCCCTCCCCCCCAAAAAAAGCCAACTTAATCTAGTTTTATTCTTTTAATGGGCTACTTTGCTTATTTTTTATAATCTATAAGCATCATTTTGTTTATTTTTCAAATGGAGGGGTTGAAATGCAATTCAAGATATAAGACAATGACTTGTATAATATTTTACCATTGGTAATTCATTTTACAACTAGTGGGATTAATTTGTTAATAATTATATGGTAATTCTCTGAGTATATATTTTGCGAAAGGTATATTAATTTACATTTAGCTTGTATTTTTTCTTCTTTTTATATAGTAATCCTTCTCTTCGTTGCAATGTTTTAAATCTTAAATAAAAATTGAATCTTTTAATTGACCCCAAAACTGAAGGCCATCCCCAGTACTGATAATGAGCGTAACCCAATCAATTCCATGGGATGTTAGAATGTTGGAGTTTATAGTTTTTGGTTATTTTAATTTTATTTATTTACATTATCTTTAAATATCATTTTTAAAACAACTATATTTTTTTTGCCCCTACAGCCTATTATATATTTTTTGTGCAACATTGAAGACATTATTACTTGCAAAGATATGGATTTTTGTTTAATGAATTTTTTGTTCAAGACTGTACCACCCCAAATTCGGCCTAGATGTTATGGCCGAATCTGGTGGTGTCACAAGGAATGGGTTTTGAAACCGGTGTTGACTTGATAAATCATTCAATTTTTGATACCTCGTGTTCATTCATGATTATTCTGAAAACGTTATTTAATTAACTTATTTACTAAATACTTACTACAGCGGAAGTTAAATAAATGTGATATATTTTAGAAACTTGATTTGTTATTATTATTTTTTTAAAAATCTCTTTTGCATAAAAACTGTCGATTTCATTAAATAATTTATCAATGCATGCAAATTATTATCAAACCAAAATCAACAGTTAAAAATCATAAAGTCCAGAGAGTCCCAGATATTACAACTCTCAGAATAAAACCAAAATCGTAAATAAAACCATAAATTAATAACTTTAAATAGTTTACGGTCGAGTGGTCACCGCTGAGTCTCCGCCGTACCGATCCGCCTAAGTCTGTGGATTACCTAAACAGAACAGATAACAGAGGTGAGTTTACATAAACTCAGTGTGTAACCCAATAGAAATAAACAAGCAAACATACAAAAACATCTTATACAATCAGATATAGAATCAGGCTTATGTCAATCTCAGATACAGATAACAGAATCAGATGTAGAGATCAGATAGATAGAATCCTACCCCCATCCTCTACACACCAACTCTGACCATCCCAATACACCATGTGGTGTTAAAAACACTCACCCATCCCTACACATCATATCGTGCCATTTAAATACATGTTAGATAATGTGCAGCCAAACTGCCAGAATAAAGGCGATGATCGCCGTACAGATCACTTCCTCCTCATAACAAATCCCACCCCCAATAATAGATGCACATATCATATACATATTTAACAGATTTAACATGCTCAACATGCATATATACAGATATCAAATATACGTATAGCAGTACAATCAGACATACATTCAGTATCCTACTCAGATCAGTCTATCAAAATATCATAGCATACAAACTGAGGGTTAATTAGCCCTTTCTGACCTTACCGTGGGCCCACAGTTGATCAGAGCGACCCGTACGACCCTAAGGAGAATTTCAAAAAAATGGGCCACATGCCCGTGTGGCCCACACGCCCAGATTAGCCTTGCCCATGCGATCCACACGTCCCGGCCTAAAATTCACACGCCTGTGTGACATGCCCGTATGGGCCCACACGTCTAACTTGAACTAGCCCTTGTGGCCCACACGGCCACACTCAAGCCACCACACGGCTATGTCCTGCACATGGCCAAGCCTTTGTCGACTACATGGCCGTGTCTCGCACACGACCATCCACACGGCCGGCCACACACCTATGTGGCGTCGACAGGGGCCTTTTTTGACTTTCGTCAAAACTCAATTTTTCGTGTTTCGGGTACACACCTGGTACGATTTCAACGTTAAAGCACCCTTTAAGCGAACAGTACCCTCTACAACAAGGGCCACGAAATTTCACTACACCATCAAATGGTCTCGATTTTCTTGAAAAACACCTTTAAAAATGAATGGCAGAATTGAGAAGCAGAATACCACGATTGTGAGAGGAATTTTGACAGGGAGTGAGTGCAGAAAACATCAGAAAGGAAAACAAGAAGGAAAAATAAAAAATAAAAATAAAAATGAATTATTGGGATAAACCAAACTGAACATAATCTCCCACTAACCACACAATCATAACCACCCACTACTCAGAATTCTAATTCCATAAGAACTCTCTCACAGAACCGAACAAAAACAAATACCCATGCTTGCACAAGGATTCGGACACAGGACCTCCAATACAACACACCCCCTTACCACTCGAACCAGCAGGCTTATTCTGATATGAATTTACAAATAATTAAATATAAGCCCACTGAACAAGGATAAGGCTTAGATCTAAAAATTAACAAAATTGACAGAAGTGGGACTTGAACCCAAGACCTCACACACACTCCCAGATCACTTAACCACTGAAGCATACAGACATTTATATCAGATATTCACAGAAGCAGAATTAAATTATTTGGGGTGTTACAACTCTACCCCCTAAAAAAAATTTTGACCTCAAAATTTACTTGATCAAAACAGATGACGATACTGCTGAAGCATCGAGTCCTCGGGTTCCCACATGGCTTTCCCAGTGCCATGATTCCACCATAGAACCTTCATTAACGAAATAGAGTTCCTCCTTAGAATCTTAACATCTCACTTTAGAATCTGAATCGACTCCTCCTCAAAAGTCGATTTGGTTTAACCTCGATCTCCTAAACAGAGACAACGTGAGATGGATCAGAACAATACTGCCTTAACATCGAAACGTGAAACATATCGTGGATACAGTCCAACTCTGGAGGTAGTTCTAACAGATAAGCGATCGATCCCACATGCTTCAGAATCCGATATGGCCCTATAAACCTAGGGCTTAACTTGTCCTTACGACCGAATCTCAGAACCTTCTTCCACAAAGAAACCTTAAGAAAAACGAAGTCCCCCAAAGAGTACTCAAGATCACGCCTCTTCAGATCTGTATAAGACTTCTGTCTATCAAAAGTCACTTTCAGACTATCTCGAATCAGTCTGACTTTATCCTTAGTCTTAGAAACCAATTCAGGACCCAAAACCTAACGTTCACCCAACTCAGCCCAACATAGCGGAGTACGACACTTACGACCATATAAAGCCTCGTAAGGTGCCATCTGAATACTAGCTTGGGAACTGTTATTCTAGGCAAACTCAGCTAGCAGCAGATAATCCTCCCAACTACCTTGGAAATCAATCACACAACTCCAAAGTATATTCTCCAGTATCTAAATCACCCTCTCAAATTGACCATCGGTTTGAGGATGGAACGCAGTACTGATGTCCAATCTTGAACCCAGAGCCTCATGTAATTTCTTCCAAAATTGAGAAATGAAACGAGGATCTCTATCAGAAATAATCGACACAGGAACCCCATGCAGTCTTACAATCTTAGAGATATAGAGCTTCGCCAACTTCTGCAGAGAAAAGTCTGTCCAAACCAGAATAAAATGAGCGAACTTGGTCAATCAATCCACGATGACCCAAACAAAATCCTTCCTAGTGGACGTCAAGGGCAACCCACTAACGAAGTCCATCGTCACTCGCTCCTATTTTCATAAGGGAATCTTAACTGGCTGTAACAGACCTGAAGGCAACTGGTGTTCAGTCTTAACTTGCTAGCACGTCAGAGAATGAGCAACGAAATCTTTAACCCCATGCTTCAAACCCTACCACCTATACAACTCATGAAGGTCGTGATACATCTTATTACCACCAGGATGCATAGCATAAGGGCTACTATACGCCTCCCTCAGAATTTCCTGCCTCTAATCGAAATCATTCGGTACACAGATCCAACTTCGAAAACACAGAACAATATCATTATTCAGCCCAAAATCTGAAGTACTTCCACTCTCAACCTGACAAAACTGCAAACCAAGTGACTCATCCCCTAACTGCTTAACTCGAATCTGATCAACCTAAGTTGGCTTAACTTGCAACTCGGCTAACAAAGTCCCATTATTAAACAGAATAAGTCAAGCGAACATCGCTATCAAATCCGTCATCGCACTACGACTTAAAGAATCAGCCACCATATTGGCCTTACCAGGATGATACTATATCGTGCAGCCATAATCCTTGAGCAGCTCAATCCATCAACACTGCCTAAAATTCAATTCCTTCTGAGTCAAGAGATACTTAAGGCTCTTGTGATCAGTGTAGATAATACACCTCTCACCATACAGATAGTGCCTTCAGATTTTCAATGCAAAGACTACAGCAGCCAACTCGAGATCATACATCGAATTATTCCCTTCGTGTGTCTTAAGCTGACGGGACGCATAAGCCACAAATCTTCTATCTTGCATCAATACACATCCCAAATCGACGTGCGATGCATCATTGTAGACCACAAAGTCCTTACCGGATTCAGGCTGTATCAGAACAGGAGCCTTAGTCAGAATAGAATTGAGCTTCTCGAAGCTCGACTGTTGCGCATCAGTCCAGACAAAAGGAACACCCTTGCACAAAAGCTTAGTCAAAGGAGTTGCAATCAGAGAAAACCCCTCTATAAAATACCAATAATAACCCGCCAGACTCAGAAAACTGCGGATTTCAGATACGTTCTTAACCTGTTTCCGATCAAGCATAGCCTCAATCTTTCTAGGATCCACTCGAATCCCCTCAACAGACACCACATGTTCCAGAAAAGTTACTTCACGCAACTAGAACTCACACTTGCTCAACTTAGCATAGAGCTATTTTTCTCGAAGAATCTGAAGTACTACTCTAATATGCTCATCATGATCATCCTCAGTCTTAGAGTAAACCAAAATATCATCAATGAAGACCACGACGAATTGATCTAGATACAGTTGAAAGACTTAATTTATCAGATCCATGAATGCAGCCGGAGCATTCTTCAGACCAAAAGGCATAACTAAGAACACGTAATGCCCATAACGAGTCCTAAATGCATTCTTATGAACATCCACCTCCTTAACCGTCAACTGGTGATACCTAGAACGAAGATAAATCTTTGAAAACACTAAAGCCCTTCGAAACTGATCAAACAAATCATTAATCCGCGGAAGTAGATACTTGTTCTTCACCGTCAGTTTATTTAACTGTCGATAATCGATCCACATCCTCATGGTGCCATCTTTTTTCTTCACAAATACAATCGGTACTCCCCATAAGACATACTAGAACGGATGAAACCACGATCCAGAAGCTCTTGAAGTTGATTCTTAAGCTCAGTAAGCTTCTTCGGTGCCATATGGTATGGAGCGATAGACACCGGAGCTGTACTCGGTAGAAGCTCAATTCCAAACTCAACTTCTCGATTCGGAGGTAAACCCGATAATTCTTCAAGAAGTATATTCAAAAATTCCCACTATTTTAATATCCCCGACAGAAGAGTCCTTAAAAATAGAAGCACTGACATAAGCCGAGTACACCACACACCCTATCCGTACCAATTTTTTAACCACAAAAGCGGAGATCACATTGGACATATAATCTCAACGCTCACCAATCATAACCACTTTTTAATCATCATCAGTCCTCAGAACGACCCTCTTAGATGTGCAGTCCAAACTGAATCGGTGCTCAACTAACTAGTTCATTCCCAGAATTAAGTCGAACTTCCCAAACAGAAGCTCCATCAGATTCGCTAGAAAAACTACCCCTTGAACTACTAACGGAATATCCCTATAAGGTTTATTAGCCCGAATAGACTACCTCAACGGACTCAATACAGTAACCTCACTAGAACTGGTCTCAACAAATATCCCCAGGTTTTCAGATATAGAACTAGCTACGTAAGAATGTGTAGAACCTATGTCTATCAAAGCAGTGTAAAGCACATCAAAATTAAGAACGTACTGGTGATAACATCTGGAGCATCTCTATCCTCTCAAAGTCAAGCAGCATAAACCAATGCAAGCTGTCTAGCCTCAGTCTAACCAGCACCTCTGCTCGGTGCTCTTTGCCCTCGACCCATACCATTACCACCCCTAACCGACCCATGGCCTCTAAGTGGCTATTGAACTACCCTCTGAGGTTGCACAGAACCAGGTCCCAAAGCTTGTATCTGATCTACCCACTGTGGACACTCTCAAATCTAATGCTCCAAAGACTCACACCTTAGGCAAGCCCCAATCTTTTTCCAACACTTACCTGGATGGCACCTACCACAATCCCCATAAGGTAAGCGCAACAGGCGTCCCCACTCTCACCGGCCTATCAGGTCTGGCCTTTTTCTTAGGCCTCTGAACAGAACTAGAGGGCTCTGAATACCTCTTATTCTTACCACTTTTTCGGTCCCTATTCTGGCGCTCCACGCGCTTAACATCCTCGGCGATCTTCGCCTTCTCTACTAGAATCACGAACTCTCGCTCCCTCTGTGGAGCAATTAATACCCTCAAGTTATCCCTTAAGTCATCCTCAAACTGGACGCACCTCTCATACTCAGACGCTACCATTCCTTGAGCGTAGCGACTTAGCCTCGAAAACTCAGCCATAGATCTATCGCCCTGTGTGAGATTCATGAACTCACGCCTACGAGCATCCACATAGCTTGTCCCCACGTACTTACTATAAAAGGTGGCCTTAAAGAAATCTCATTTCAGATGGTCAGGCTGAGTACCCTCCTCAACCGTTAACCACCACTGAAATGCCTCATCGCGAAGAAAAAAGACTGCACCCTTCACTTTCTACTCTGGAGTATAGTCTAAATCATTCATAATCCTCATAGTGGCCTCCAACCAACACTCGGCCACTATAGGGTGGACTCTAGTGACACCCCTAAACAACTCAGCACCATTGGACTGGAGTCGTTTCGTTATCGACGCATGGCCCCCAGATCCAGAATGAGGTCCAGCGACCCTCTCTAATATTCTCAGCATGGCTTGGGGCAATGCGTTGTCCCCAGCCAAGTGGCTTTGAGACCTAGTCTTAGTAGTAGGTGAAACCAGTCTCTCACTTGTATCTAGATTTGACATTCTGCCCAGAGAGGAGGAGTCAGCTCGAGCCCCCTACGGTCTCAACCACGGCCACGAATACCACGTCCGCGAGTTCCACAAGTGCTCATTGTATAACTCAAATTTATCTATATTATAAAGTTTTATGCATTAGTTTCAGTGTTTATTAGCAAATATTTTTTGCATAATTTATCAATAGTTCAGAGATATTTTCAGAACTTTCAGTCTTCTAACTATCTCAGTACAATTTCAGAAAGTACTATCTATAGTGTTTCAAAATTATTTTATTTAAGTATAGAGATACTTACAAGATCGGTGCCAGAGACTCAGTGTACCACATACTTCCACAAATTATCCCAATCATTCGAAACTAATTCTTTAAAATATTTTTTTAGAACCCAAAAATTCACAGCCCGAGTTTTGCAACCTGACTCTGGTACCACTAACTGTAACACCACAAACTCAGCTTAGACGTTATGTCTGAATCTGGCAGTGTCACAAGGAATTGGTTTTGAAACCGATGTTAACGTGATAAATTATTCAATTTTTGATACCTCGTTTTCATTCATGATTATTCTGAAAATGTTATTTAATTAACTGATTTACCAAGTACTTACTACAATAGAAGTTAAATAAATGTGATAAATTTTAGAAACTTAATTTGTTATTATTTTTTTAGAAAAACTTCTTTTGCATAAAAACCGTCGATTTCATAAAATAATTTATCAATGCATGCAAATTATTATCAAACCAAAATCAACAGTTAAAAATCATAAAGTCCAGAGAGTCTCAGATATTACAACTCTCAAAATAAAACCAAAATCATAAATGAAACCATAAATTAATAACTTTACATAGTTTACGGTCAAGAGGTCACCGTTGAGTCTCCGCCGCACCGATCCGTCCAAGTCTGTAGATTACCTGAACAGATCAGATAATAGAGGTGAGTTTACATAAACTCAGTGTGTATCTCAATAGAAATAGACAAGTAAACAAACAAAAATATCTCATACAATCAGATATAGAATCGGGCTTATGCCTATCTCAGATACAGATAACAGAATCAGATATACAGATTAGATATATAGAATCCTACCCCCATCCTCTACACACCAACTCCGACCATCCCAACACACCATGTGGGGTTAAAAACACCCACCTATCCTTAAACACCATATCGTGCCATTTAAACACATGTTAGATAATGTGCATCCAAATTGCCACAATAAAGGCGATAATCGCCGTACAGATCACTTCCTACTCATAACAAATCCCACCCCCAATAATAGATGCAGATATCAGATATAGATATAACAGATTTAACATGCTCAACATGCATATATACAGATATCAAATATACGTATAGCAGTACAATCAGACATCCATTCAGTATCCTACTGAGATCAGTCTATCAAAATATCATAGCATACAAACTGGGAGTTAATTAGCCCTTACTGACCCTACAGTGGGCCCACAGTCGATCGGAGCGACTGTGCGACCCTAGGGAGAATTTAAGAAAAATTGGCCACATGCCCATGTGATTTTCTCGTGTTGGCCTACGCGCCCGTGTGGCCCACAATCCAACTTAGCCTACCCCGTATGGCTCACACTGCCACACTCTAGCCACCACACGGCCATATCTTGTGTACGTCCAAGCTTTCATCGATTACACTGTCGTTTCTCACACACAACCATCCGCACGGCCGGTAACACGCCCGTATGGTGTCGACAATGGTCTTTTTTTACTTTTTCCGGAACTCAATTTTTCGTGTTTCAGGTGCACACTTGGTACTATTTTGACGTAAAAGCACTCCCAAAGTGAACAGTACCCTCTACAACAGTGGCCACGAAATTTCACTACACCACTGAGTGGTCTCGATTTTCTTGAACAACACCTTTAAAAGTGAATGGCAGAATCGAGAAGCAGAGTACCACGATTGCAAGAGGAATTTTAACAGATAGTGAGTGTAGAAAACGTCAGAAAGGAAGAAATGAAGGAAAAATAAAAAAAGAAAAAGAAAAAATAATTATTGGGATAAACCAAACTGAACATAATCTCCTACTAACCACACAATCAAAACCACCCACTACTCAGAATTCTAATTCCATCAAAACTCTCTCACAGAACCGAACAAAAACAAATACCCATGCTTGCGCAGGGATTTGAACACAGGATCTCCAACACAACACACCCCTTTACCACTCGAACCAACAAACTCATTTTGATATGAATTTACAGGCAATTAAATATAAGCCTACTGAACAAGGATAAGGCTTAGGTCCAAAAATTAACAAAATTGACGGAAGTGAGACTTGAGCCCAAGACCTCACACACACTCCCAGATCACTTAACCACTGAAGCATACACACATTTATATCAGATATTCACAGAAGAAGAATTAAATTATTTGGGATGTTACAAAGACATTATTATTTGCTAAATAAAGAGCCAATTTTGTTGAATAAAATTTGATAAAGAAATGGATTACAGGTTTTTACTTGCAAAGATATTTGTAATTATTATGTTGTGCTTTGCAAAAACTCTTAATATGTATTGTTCATTTTTCTTTGGCAATGTGTTATTGCTTCCTCTTCTCTTTGGCTTGCTTGATTGCTTTCCAGCCATAGCTGAGCCTCTTGTATTTGCTAAATCACTGTAAGTTTTTTTGTAATTAAATTATTTGATTTTGTTTTATTGTTATTGATATTAGTATTGAAGAAATGTGATATTTTTACTATGATTTGAACATATGTAACACTTTAATATCTTGCAATAATGGCTCGTTTCCTTTAATAATACAAAGTGAGAGGCGTAAAAGAATTCATCCTTCATTGACTGTTTGGTTGCAAATGTGTACAATTGTGAGTTGGTTCTTAGTTACATTGGGTGTTGTCTCTAGCCTACATACATATAGACCAAAGGTTAGATAATATATTTTAGATTTTTATGCACAACAATATTATGTGAAAAGACTTGTATATGCTAGTGACAAGACCTGTATTGAACAAGTTAGGATGAATAGAACTATTTTTTAAAACTATGTGAGATGTTATAAACTTTAGGAGGATTGAATTCATCAAGGAACATGCTTGTTGATGAGCAAGTGACAATGTTTTTACATATCATTTCTCATCACCTTAAAAATCGAGTTATCAAGCATCACTTTAATAGGTCCAGGAAAATCATTAGCAAATCATTTCACAATGTTTTAAATGATGTCATACGTTTATAGGATGTGCTATTTAAAAAGGCAAAGCCAATTACAACTAATTTTACAGACCCAATGTGGAAATGGTTCAAGGTATTGGAGTGAGTTTCATATATAGCTCATACATAATTTAGTTGATTTATATTTAAATATAGTATTCTAACCCTAGGTTTTATACATGTGATGTAGATTTTCTCAAGTGATTTAGATGGAATCCACATCAAGATTAGGGTTTCAAAAGTTGATAAACCTAGATATTGAATGCGAAAATGTAACATAGCAACAAATATGTTCAGTGTTCGTTCACATGATATGCATTTTGTTTATGTTCTTCCTGGTTGGGAAGGTTCTGCTACTGATGGACGAGTTCTTCAAGCTGCCATTAGTAGGAGACATGGGCTAAAAGTTTCTCATAGTAAAGTGCAGAATTGGAAGAGTTTGAATTAATTTTTAAGATCATACTTTTTGGGAAAGTTAACCATGATAAATAGTTTTTTTTCCTTTTTTATAGGTTGTCACTATCAAGTTGATGCTAGTTACACAAACTATAAGTGATTTCTTATGTCTTTTAGAGGACAAAAATATCATTTGAATGAGTGGCGTCAGGGTTTCCAACCAAGTACTTTAGAAGAATTTTTCAATACGAAACATGCTTCAACACGCAATGTTATTGAAAGATGTTTTGGGTTATTAAAACATAGATGGGGAATACTTAGGAGTCCATCATTCTATCCTATGTGGGTGCACAATAGAATTATTATTGCATGTTGTTTGCTCCATAATTTTATTCAAACTTATATGAGTCTATCCTATTAAAGTGGAGTTTGGAGAAGGATTACCTCGTAATGTTATAGATGAAGATGAACCAAATATTGTAAATATTCATCCATCAGATAGATGGACTACTTGGAGGATGGAGCTAGCCAATCAAACGTTCTATGAATGGCAAGCATCTAGAAATTAGTTAGGTTTATTAAAATATAGTAAAAGATTAATTTGTTTATTTGAATTGTCTTTATGTATTGTACCAGACTTGTTTAATTACGACTTTAATTTATTTTCTTTTGATTTGTCATGTGTTATAATCTTATAAGGTGTCAACCTTCTCATTCGTAATATCGAACCTAATTTTAATTTGTGTTTTTTCTTAAGATAGTTATGTCAAGCTTTTCACAATCAATTGCTTCTTCCCAAAATTCTCGAGGAACCAAAAAGAAATGGGTTCTAGAAGAAGATCTTACGTTGGTTGCTGGTATGGTTGACTTGTACAATGTTGGAACCTATAATGCAGATACGAGATTCAAGGCCGATTATTTAAATGAGTTGGAAAGAATGTTAGAAAAAAAATTTTACCTCATGCTATGTTGAAGGCTAAGCCTAACTTTGAATTGAGGATTAGGACATTGAAAATAGATTGGACAATCGTTTACGACATGCTCAGTGGAAAAGACATTAACAAATTTGATTAGGACAAGCATAGGCATATGGTTGTTGCTGAAGATGATGTGTGGAACTTATATATAAGTGTAAGAATTATTTCATGTCTTTATTATCTTTTTTTGACCAAACTTATATCTAATGTGGATTCCTTCTTCTTATTTTTTATAGTCATAAAATAGCCGGTCAATGCAGACATCGCAATTTCCCTTATTATGCTCAAACATCTGAAGATATTGTTGAAGAAATAGATATTGAGGATGTAGCTAATGCAAATAGTCTTGAAGAAGGAAACAATTACCATGGATGCAAAGATGATGTTTCCTTGGATGAGATGGATGTCTCAGCTACACAATCGCAACTGTCGAAGCCAAACCAAGATAGTGCCACATTTTCAAAGAAGAAAAAAAAGATTTATGATGGAAGTGAACAAATTTCTACTTCAATTTCTAATGTTTCCATATTATTGGGGGAAAACATACGGACTATTGGCCTTGAATTAAGTAGGAGCATTGCCTCCGAGAAAGTGCTTCAAGAAAGTACTCAAAAATTATATACGGTCTTATGTGAAATAGAAGGATTAACAAAGGATGAGTGCTATCGTGCATTGAGCAAAATTCAAGACTATCTAATGCAAATGCTCATTTTCTTTAGTCTACCTTCTTTTGTGCAATTGGAGTGGGTGAGAAGATTTCTTTCTGACCATTAAAAACCATGGTTGTGTTGGTGATGTTTTGGTAACTTTTTGTATATGTAATATTTAGATGGTATAATGACATAATAGAATGCCACAGACAATTGTATCTTTTTGATGTTGTAAAATTTAACATATATATTATGACATATAAGCTAATGACATCATATAACTTTTTGTTAATGTATGAATATTTGTTTGGATGTAAAATATAATTCTCAAACTATTCATTACTTTTAATATTTTGCTTTTTAGTTTAGAAAATAATTAAATTATTTATTTTGCTAATGATATTTTAGTATATTAAATATGCATTGTAGTTTAAAAATAATAAAGTAGGTTATATATTATTTTTATAATATTATATATTATGATTCTTATTAATTCATATTTTAATAATAATTTTGTTAAGAATATTATTAATTTATATATTATTATACTAAATTATATTTATTAATAATTATGTTAAAATATGATTCAATTATTTTTTTTATTAAATTATATTTAATAATGATCTTATTAAAATTTAATAACAATAACAATAATCATTTACCTAAAAAAAATTGCTAAAGGTACTTTGGTCATTTAAGTCTTTTTCCATATGCTATTATAACATATATTTCATTCAACCAAACACAAGAATACTATTATAGCTCTATTCCATTCTATTGAACTAAACAATTGAATTACTGATTACAACCCTATTCTATTCACCCTAACCAAACGTGGTGTAAAAGTTATAAAAGTTCTAATACATTCATTCAATACAAGCACAAAATTAAATGAAGGGTAAACTACAAAAATAGTCACTTTTGTTTGCCTCAGGCTACATTTTAGTCACTTATGTTTGAAAAGTTATGTTTTAGTCACTTACTATTATTTTGTTACGAAGTGATCACTTTGCTATTAAGTTTCGTTATCTCCCTAATGATAATCCTACGTGGCAGCCCAACTAGATTTTAAGTGCCAACTTGGATTTTCAAATGGGATAAGTATATATTTTTAATTAAATAAATTTAATTAATTAAAAATTCAAACCCTAAACCTTAGATTGAAAAAATCGTCCATCTCTTCTCTTTTTTTAGTTTTCTTTTTCATTTGACTGAAAAAACTATTATCATCTTTATTGAATCAAAATAGTAGAAATCAAATTGAGTGCTTCATCAATTGATTGTATTTTTTATTCAACATAGAAAAAAAAAAAGATAGATTCAATGAAGGGTTCAGATATGTCTTCTTTGCATTCGTCTATCTCTTTTATTCATGGAAAAACAAAAGATTGGATTTTTTTATTGTTTAATGAAAATCCTAATTTAAAAATCTTAATATTTTTTGTCCTTTTTGATATTTTCTTCACAAAAGAAGAAACCCTTAAAAAGAACCCAAAAGATCCAATATTTAGTAAATATCCATGAGGTCTGAATACTGTATAGCTTAGACGGATGTATAGCACTTTGTTTCTTATCGTGAAAGTATGGAAAGGAAATGTTAATAATTGTAGAAATTTTCATTAATTAGTAATACAATCCTTTAGTTTTTTTATCATAAAAGTGTTTATTGTTATGTTAATGGTTTTTAAGGAGGATCACAAATGTAGTTGTCTGACATTTTCTTGATGTACATGTATTCAAGTCATGGTTTTTGCCAAAGTTATGCTTATAACTATGCAAGTCCTCTAACTCGGTTTATATTGTTGTGTTTTATTAGTAAATTGTTATGGGTGTTATAGGCAATGTTCAATTATATGAAAGAAAAAAGATATGTTTGGTTATGTCAAACTTTATCTTTCGTGTTATTCAGTTTCTTATTTCTTGTTTTGTTGATTTCTTTACTTCACATTTTTTAAGCTATTATATCTTAGAGGTTGTCTATCACAACCCAATTTATTTTCTTATGGACTTAATTTAGGTGATATTAAACCTAGGGCTTTTAATTATTTAATTATTTACGTATGATTTTAAAAACTTGTCTTCTAGTAATATTTGGTTAATTAAGTTAGTAAAGATGTAAGTAAAACCCATAAAGACTAACTAAACAAGTAAAGCTACCTAAAAATAAGTCATGAAGGTTAATTATATTATATTCATATAAAATTGTTATGGGGGAATTTTGTAAGTTCTCTTAGACTTCTTTTGAATAGCTAAATGAATAAAATGTCATGCATGGTTCGACAATGTAGTGTAACCAAATTTATGTTCAACGACTTTTATTTAGGTGGTGTTTAAATAAGGTAAGGTTCATATTAACCTGGTAAGGATAGATTGTTCTTGGAGGAAATAAATGGTGAAAATTTCTGTTAAATGTCCTAAGTTGTACCATTTTATATGCTTCTTGTGTATCCCTTATACTCGAAATTTTTCAGCTTGATTGTGTGTAATTATGTTAACATTATTGACCATGAAGCTACTACCAATGTTGTTTGCTACATTATTTCTACATTTATGTTGTCTTAATGTAATTTATAGTTGGTGTCAAAATGTCTCCTAATGTGCATATTTATGTTGTCCAAATGTAATTTACAGCTGTTGTCATAATGTCTCTTAATGCGCATATTTATGTTGTCAAAATGTGAATAATGGCTACTGTTTTCATGTTTTAGATTTTGTATTTTAATGTTGTCCAAACATGAACATTGACTATTGTCCGAAAGTCCTACAATGTTTATGAATTTATTAGTGGTGTTGTTTGAAATTGAACTGGAGTTGATATAATGTTGTTTTCAAGTTTGAATTGTTGTGCAATTTGTTGGTGCTAATATAATGTTTTATTTTCCTTTTTTGGTTTAAGGTTTGATGTTGAACAAAATACTTTAGGGGGAGATTTTGGAGGAGAAACGTTTGACTCATATGATAGTTCAAATAAAGCTTATGAGTCAAATGCTTATTTCTTTTGAGTCTGATCGTGATAGGCTAGATGAACCAGAGGTTGAACTAGTAGGTGCAATAATACATAAGGAGTTAAACAACTTACTAGGCTTAAATTTTTGAGGTTTAGGAGATGATTTTGATAGTAATAGTGATGAGGATTTGAATAATGACGTGGATTCTGATAAAGATGGGAATAAAAAGTATCCTTTTTTCAATCCTCAAACTGATATGAGGAAGCCTATATTGATAAAGGCTTTGGTTTTCCCTAGTAGAGACATTTTAAAAGATGTAGTTAAACAATATGGGAGGATAAATAGGGTAGTAACTAAACTAACTAGGAATGGCAAGCTTAGAGTGAAAGCAGTCAGTGTACCTAGTTGTCCATAGACGTTGTGAGCATCCAAATGAAATCCCAAGGATCCAATGGATGGGAGGTTGGTAGATTAAGACCTTAGTCAACCATCATAAGTGTGGCAAGGTAATGAAAAATAAGAATATTACTTCAAAATGGATGGCTAGACATTATTTACACAAATTTCAAGTTGATCCCAATTATTCCTTAACATCTTTACAAAATGATATTAGGGTAAATTTTGGAACAATAGTGTCTCGAACTCAATGTATGAGGGCTAAGATTAGAGCCTTGGAACTAGTTCAAGGGAATCACAAAGGCCAATTTGCCAATATATACGTCTACTTGAGTTAAGGAGAAGCAACCCCGGTACAACAACCATCTGTAAATTAGACTGTAGGCTATTTCAAAGGCTTTATATATGCCTTGAAACATGCAAATCAGGTTGGTTAACTAGTTGTAAGAGAATAATAAGGATAAATGGGTGCTGGCTAAACGGATATTATGGTGGACATTTGCTTGTTGTTGTTGGGGTTGATGCTAATGATTGTCTATATTTAGTGGCCTTTGCTGCAATTGAAAATGAAAATAAACAGTTTTGGTTTTGGTTCCTCGAGCTGTTACAAAGGGATTTGGAGATTGACAACTCTTTACAATATATGTTTCATGTCTGACAAATAAAATGTACCATAAAGTCATACTGTACCCTAAATTATTTATATAAAACTGATTATTTAATGTTGTTTTAATTGTTTTATAGGGTTTAATAAAAGTGATTTCTGTGTTGTTCCCTACTGTTGAAGCAAGAAACTGCGCCAAACATATTTACAACAATTTCAAAAACACGAAAGGATTTCAAGGCCAAGCTATGCATCTCACTCACTGGAAAGCTACTAAAGCAACTTTTCCAAGACAATTTGAAGAAGCAATGTCTGCAATGAGGTCACTGTCAGAATCTACTGAGGTTTGGTTGTGTGACAAGGATCCAAGGACTTAGTTAAGAGCTCACTTCTCAACCAAATGCAAGTCTAATCTACTACTGAACAACAACAGTGAATGTTTCAATGAGGTTAAATTTTGTTTTTTAATTGGACTATTTATCACTTCATGTTGTATAATTGTTGTTTGAGTTATTTAAGGACTTGCTCCCCTTGCAGATCATTTTAGAGGCCAGAGATAAACCTATCCTAACGATGTTAGAAATAATTAAAAGAAAAGTCATGACTAGGTTGGTTCCCATGAGGGAGGCTATTGAGAAATATCCTAGACCTTTATGTCCAATGATACATAATAAGTTGTCTGAAATTGTTAGTCAGTTAAATAAGTAAATCCAATTAACTTTTTCTTACTTAGCTTGAATTCTGTTACTTGGATGCAAAAGTTTTAATTTTAAAATGTTATTTTTTTTTGTCGTGTATGGCCAGTATATGCTGGAAACGAGAAGTACGAGGTAGACTGTGGATTAGGCAAGAAGCATATGGTTAACCTCTTCAGTTCCTTTTGTTCATGTAGAAAATGGGACTTGTCAGGAATCTCATGTAAGTATGCTATTTCTTGCATACAACTACTTACTGTGAGCCCTGAAACTTATGTCAATACATGTTATACTGTCACTACCCAGTTGAATATTTACAACCACTTGATTAACCTTGTAAAATGTAATATCCCTAAAACCCTAAACCTTTATGAAATATTACATATTTGCAAAATCTGTTTAACATCTTTAAATTTTTGTGTATAGGTCCTAGCATGTGAGGGACATGGAACCCATTCTTCTTCCTATGATTAGAAGGTCCCCAAGAAGACCCAAACAAATAAGGAGGAAGGAAGTTAATGAAGCAAGAAAAAATGGACCAAAACTAAGCAAGACAGTACAACAAGCTATGTAACATCCCGAAATAGGGCCTGCACGGAACAGTGGTTGCGAAACCATAATCTGAGGTATAAAAATTTATTTTATTATTATTTTGAGGTTCATGATATGATTGCATGATTGTGTGAAAATTTCGTGATGAAATTCTATGCATAAAGTGCTTAAGTTGAGATTAGGGACTAAATCGAATAATTTGCAAAACTTGCATTCTAGAAGTTTTTAGTATGAAATTGCTTTGGAATATTAATTAGGAGGGTTTAAATAAAAATTTGACCAATTTCTAAGTTCATGGAAAAAATAGGACATGGATGGAATTTTTGAAAGTTTAATAAGGAAGGGCATTTTGGTCATTTGGATATTAAATGAAATAAAAAGGGAAAAATAACACAAAATTCATCATCTTCTTCATTAGCACGAAATTTCAAGGGTTCTCCATAGCTAGGGTTTTTTTCAAGCTTTCAAGCTCCATAGTAAGTGATTCTAAGTCCCGTTTTTAATGTTCTTTACGTTTTCGAAGTCCCGGTAGCTCGATAAAGCTTATGCTAGCAATAATTTAAGTTAGGGTTCATATTTGGAAAAATAACCATAGGTTAAAAATGTTTATTTTGATGTTTTATGATATAATATGAGGTCTTAGATTATGTTAGACAACTTGTGCTAGTCGGTTTTAGGTAAAAACGAGAGTAAAAGGCTTAATCTCCAAAAATACCTAATAGTCATAAGTATATGTTAGAGTGAGAATTTGATTTTGCTATAGAAGGGAAAAACGTTCAGCATGTCATAAAACATAAGAAAATAGGCTGAAGTTTAATTTACGAGATTTGGGGCAAAAGTGTAAATATGCAAAAGTTTAGGGGCAAAAATGTAATTTTTCCAAAGTTTGAGTAAAGGACTGTTTTGATAAATGTGAATATTAAATAAGATAATTTGCTATTATAGATCAAGAAGAGTGAAATTCGGGAGTATATCGGGGAAAAGAAAAAGTAAATGACTAAATTGTAAAGTTTAGTCACATTTTGTATCGAGGTAAGTTTACAGTAAATAAATGCAATATTATTTTATTTTACATTATTATTTTCAATTTCTAGCATTTATATACTTATTTTATGAGAATATTTAAAGTCGAATTAAAGGTGAAGTGACAGAGAAAAAGCATTAGGAAGCCCCGTTTGAACCTTAGAAATGTTAGGATATTGGGGTTGATGAGATGAGATGCACAGAGACAAAATGAGCCATGTAAGTCCATATCGATATATGGCTTTGGAGACAGGAATGAGCCATGTAAGCCCATATTAGATATATATATATATATATATATATATATATATATGGCATTGGAGACAGGAATAATTCATGTAAGTCCATGTCGAAGACATGGCATTGGCAGAATATTGATAGACAGGAACGACCCTAGTATCCTTAGTATTCCGAGTGGTTCAACGGGTCATTGTACACGTTAAATTACAGTGAATTATCAGCAACAGGGAAGGTAGATTATATTTATGAATAGTGAAAGGTCAGGTAAGAAGAAGGTAGAAAATGAGAAGTAAAGAAAGTTTATGAGGCTAGGTGACATTATGTATAATTATTCATTATGTTGAATGTTGTAATTTATTTGCTTGTAAACTTACTAAGCCTAGTGCTTACTCTCTTTATTTTCTTTTTCTTATAGTTTTATCAAGCCACTCGGGGATCGAAGGAAACGTCGGAGACCCGATCACACTATCGAAGAAATCACATTGGTATAGTTAGACGTTTCGTTTTGTGTATGGCATGTATAGGAACTTGGTTTCTTTTGATATGATATGATCAATTAATGATGTGTAAATACTTGATAGTGATTAGCTAATATAATGGCTGATGATATACTTGTTTAATAGTATGTATGATTAAGTAGTAACTATCACATGAAAACTTTAAAAATGTAAAAGTAACTTAAAAACGGATTCAAGTATCAAAAATAACGTGACTTTGAAAAATCACTAAAAATCGTAGAGACATGGTTTGATGTTGAATAATATATAAAATTAAAGCTCATTGTTTCTCTTTTCATATGGAATAAGCAAAACAGATAAAGGTTTTGTATTTTATAACATATCTAAGTTTTAGTGAAATAGGGCTAGAGCGATTTCTGGATCCCTTGTTTCAAATTTGGAAATTCACCATAACTTTTACAAAAATAATTAGGTGGTGTAATTTATATTTTTAGAACCCTTATTGAATCTAGTTTTAATAGAAACAAACGGTATAGTCATATGAATTTTGTACAGGGAGAAAAGTGGTTCGTAGTAAGTAGACGTTAGTGCAGTCGAATTCTGAAAAAGGGGTAACTTTAACTAATAAACTGTACTAATTGGCTAAGTCAAAAATTCTAGAAAAAAAATTAGTAGATATATATATGATTCTAGTTTCATGAAAATTTACGGATCTTAATTTTGAGTTTTGAAACTTGAGAAATGAATTTTTAAACAACCATGATGCAAAAAAACAGTTTATTCCGAAAATTAAAATAAGTGGTTTAAAGTTGTTTAAAAGGTAAGATAAGTTTAGTAACACCTCAAGCTTGACTCCTGTGATGCTTTTCAGCGTGGGGCGCACATTTATTGGTATCGAGTAGGTTTAGTTGGTTCTCGGAACAGTTTAGTGTGAGTAAAAGTCTAGCTATACATGCCATACCTGTATTTTAATAGTGTGACGACTCCTGACGATTTTTAAATATTTTGTTTTATGGTAATGGATCCCGAGCTAGCTGGTGATGATGATGTAGAAAGTAATCTGCCTGCTTCCACAGAAGGTGTAGCGCCATCTGAGAATAGGCCAGTAACAGTTGATCAGGGAGGAATGACTCGAGAAGCTCTCTTCTAAGTTTTGAATAATTGGTTTGCCGAGTTCGTTCGTTTAATCCGAATCAGCTTAGACCTCCACCCCTCATGATTCTCAAAGCTACCCATGTAGCTCAAGCTCTCCAAGTTACAGGTACAGTGATAAGAGAAAAGCCACCAGTTGATAGAATCAGGAAACAAGGGGCAGAAAAGTTCTGAGCAACAAAAGATGATGATGCAGAAAGAGCAGAATTTTGGTTAGAAAATACTATCAGAGTCTTTGACGAATTATCTTGTACACCCGAGGAATGTATGAAATGTGTAGTATCACTTCTTAGAGACTCACCTACCACCACCGTGGAAGACACTTGTATCCATTGTACCAAAGGAGAGGGTCACTTGGGATTTCTTTCAGGAGGAATTTCGTAAAAAGTACATCAGTCAGAGGTTTATTGACCAGAAGAGAAAGGAATTCCTGGAATTGAAACAAGGTAATTTGACGGTGACCGATTATGAGCGCAAATTTGTCAGGCTTAGTAAATTTGCTTGAGAATGTGTGTCCACAGAGGCTATCATGTGTAAAAGGTTTGAGGATGAGTTAAATGATAATATCCGACTGTCAGTGGGTGTCCTAGAAATAAAAGAGTTCGTTATTTTAGTTGAGAGAGCCTATAAGACAGAGGAGCTGTTAAAAAGAAAAGGCAAAGTTGAGACAGAGACACAAGATACAAAGAAGAGAGATGATGAGCGAGTCATTCCAGTGCTACATCCAAAAGGCCAAAGGAGTTTTCTACCAGATCTAGTTTCTCAGTCGGGTATTCTAGTCAGAATAGAGGCAGCAGATTTAAGGATCCGAAGGCTCAGACCACCTCGACTGGGAGTGTAGGTAATGTTGGACAGGGTAGATCAGGGTGTCCACGGTGTGGTAGACTTCATTATGGTCCTTGTCGGGCAGGCGAAAATGTTTGTTATAAATGTGGTGCTCTAGATCATTTTGTATGAGAATGTCCAGAGGTGGCTAACCGAGAGGTAACACAGAGTGCTAGATCCAAAAATGCTCCTACTAGAGGCAGATCACCGAGGCAACCGGGAGTAGGAGCAAGTAACAGAGGTACCTCAAGAGATTCAGCTGTGAGACCAGATGTTAGAGCCCCTGCAAGGACTTATGCTATCCGTGCTCGCAAAGAGGCATCCTTCCCCGATGTGATTACGGGTACATTTTCTCTACATGATATTAATGTCATTGCTTTGATTGATCTGGGTTCAACTCATTCATATGTTTGGAAGAAATTTATGCCTAGTATAAGTATGCCTATAGAATCTACAGAATTTGTGATTAAAGTATCGAATCCATTAGGCAAGCATGTATTAGTAGATAAAGTATGTAGAAATTGTCCTTTGATGATTAGAGGCTACTGTTTTCCGGCCGATCTCATACTATTGCCATTTGATGAGTTTGATGTGATTCTTGGTATGGATTGGTTGACTACACATGATGTGATAGTGAATTGTGGAAAGAAATTCATTGAGTTGAAGTGTGAAAATAGTGAAATCCTTCGGTTAATTCAGAAGAGTCAAATAGTTCATTTCTTATAATTTCTGTTATGTCTACTCAGAAATGTTTGAGAAAAGGGTATAAAGCTTATCTTGCTTTTGTGTTGAACACTAAAGATCCAGAATTGAAAATTGAATCAGTGCCTGTGGTATGTGAGTTTTCCAATGTGTTTTCGGAAGAACTACCAGGTTTGCCTCCTGTTAGAGAAGTTAAGTTTGGTATTGAGTTGATTCCAGGTACCACGCCCATTTCTATTGCTCCTTATAGAATGGCTCTGTTAGAATTGAAAGAAATGAAAGCTCAGTTGCAGGAATTAACAGATAAAGGCTTTGTAAGACCCAGTAGTTCACCATGGGGTGCACCAGTGCTATTTGTGAAAAAGAAAGACGGATCGATGAGATTGTGCATAGATTATCGGCAACTTAACAAAGTAACAGTAAAAAACAAGTATCCATTGCCTAGAATTGATGATCTGTTTGATCAATTGAAGGGAGCTACTGTGTTCTCCAAGATAGATTTGAGATCCGGATACTATCAGTTGCGAGTTAAAGAGTCAGATGTCCTAAAGACTACTTTTCGGACTAGGTATGGTCATTATGAGTTCCTTGTGATGCCATTTGGCTTGACTAATGCTCCTGCCATTTTCATGGACTTAATGAACCGAATTTTCGCACCGTACTTGGATAAGTTTGTAGTTGTGTTCATTGATGATATCTTGATTTATTCTCATGATGAGACCGAGCATGCAGAGCATTTGAGAACGCTTTACAGATTCGAGAGATAATCGGTTGTATGCCAAGTTCAAAGAAAAGTGAGTTCTGTTTACGAGAGAAGTTGGTTTTCTTAGACATATTGTCTCGTGAAGGTATTAATGTTGATTCGAGCAAGATTTCAGCCATTGTTGATTGGAAGCCTCCTAGAAATGTATCGGTTAGAAGTTTTCTTGGTCTTGCCGAGATATTATAGACGATTTGCAGAGGGATTTTCCATGATAGCTACCCCACCGACAAGATTGTCACGAAAGGATGTCAAGTTTGAATGGACTAAGAAGTGTCAACGAGTTTTGACAAGTTAAAAGCATTGTTGACTAAAGCTCTGCTTTAGTACAACCGTAACTGTAAGGAGTTTGTGATTTACAGTGATGCGTCCATGAATGGACTTGGTTGTGTACTTATGCGGAAGGGAAGGTAATTGCTTATGCCTCTAGACAGTAAAGCCACACGAGAAGAACTATCCGACACATGATTTAGAGCTAGCTGCCATTATTTTTGCATTGAAGATTTGGAGACATCATTTGTACGGTGAGAAGTGCAACATATTCATTGATCACAAAAGTTTGAAATATTTGATGACTCAAAAAGATTTGAATTTGAGGCAAAGAATATGGTTAGAGTTGATTAAAGATTATAAGCTAGTGATCGATTATCACTTAGGGTATGCGTACCGAAGAATGATGAGCTTATTCGAAAGATCTTACAGGAAGCACATAGTAGGTCTTTGTCTATTCATCTAGATAGTACAAAGATGTATAATGATTTGAAGAAAATGTACTGGTGGGTAGGAATGAAAAGGGACATTTCAGAGTTTGTTTCTAGATACTTTATGTATCAGTAGGGAAAGGCCGAACATCAGGTACCTTTAGGTTTATTGCAGCTTGTGCTAGTCCCTGAGTGGAAATGGGATCGAGTTACTATGGATTTTGTGACAGGATTGCCATTTACACCGAGAAAGAAAGATGCAGTATGGGTTGTGATTGATAAGTTAACGAAGTCGGCTCATTTTATCCCAGTTCGTATGGATTATTCACTTGACAAGTTGGCCGATTTGTATATTTCAGAGATAGTCAGACTACACGGGGTACCATTATCGATCATTTTAGACAGAGATCCAAGATTTACTTCACGGTTTTGGAAGAAATTACAGAAGGCTTTGGGTACAAAGTTGAGTTTTAGTACAGCTTTCCATCCTCAAACCGACGGTCAGTTAGAGAGAGTTATTCAGGTACTTGAAGATATGCTTAGATGCTGTGTACTGGAATTTCAAGGCAGTTGGGAAAAATATTTACCATTAGTAGAGTTTGCTTACAATAATAGTTATCAGTCAAGTTTGAAGATGGCACCTTATGAAGCTTTGTATGGACGTAAATGTCTCACACCTTTGTATTGGATAGAGCTTAAGGAAAATCTGATTTATGGGGTTGATCTAGTTAAGGAAACAGAAGAGAAAGTAAAAATCATCAGAGATTGCTCAAAGCGACTTTCTGATGCACAAAATTCGTATGCAGATTTGAAGAGAAAAGAGATTGAGTATCAATTTGGTGACAAAGTTTTTTTGAAAGCATCCCCGTGGAAGAAAGTTCTCAGATTTGGCAAGAAAGGCAAACTAAGTCCACGTTTTATTAGACCGTTTGAAGTGATTGAGAGAGTCGGACCATTAGCATATCGGTTAGCTTTGCCGGTTGAGTTAGAGAAGATTCATAATGTATTTCATGTGTTTATGCTACGTCGTTATCGTTCAGATCCGTCACATGTGACTTCTCAGACAGAGGTTGAGATTCAGCTAGACATGACTTACGGTGAAGAACTGGTAAAGATTCTAGCTCGAGAGGTAAAGCAATTAAGGAACAAAAGTATTCCACTTGTGAAAGTACTATGGAATAGACATGGGGTAGACGAGGCTACATGGGAACCCGAAGAGGCTATGTGAAAACAGTACCCAAATCTCTTCACAGGTAAGATTTTTGGGGACGAAAATCCCTAAAGGGGGGAGAAATGTAACATCTCGAAATAGGGCCTAAACAGAACAGTGGTTGCGAAACCACAAATCTGAGGTAGAAAAATTTATTTTATTATTATTTTGAGGTTCATGATATGATTGCATGATTGTGTGAAAATTTCGTCATGAAATTCTATGCATAAAGTGCTTAAGTTGAGATTAGGGACTAAATCGAATAATTTGCAAAACTTGCATTCTAGAAGTTTTTAGTATGAAATTTCTTTGGAATATTAATTAGGAGGGTTTAAATAACAATTTGACCAATTTCTAAGTTCATGGACAAAATAGGACATGGATGGAATTTTTGAAAGTTTAATAAAGAAGGGCCTTTTGGTCATTTGGATATTAAATGAAATAAAAAGGGAAAATAACACAAAATTCATCATCTTCTTCATTAGCACGAAATTTCAAGGGTTCTCCATATCTAGGGTTTGTTTCAAGCTTTCAAGCTCCATAGTAAGTGATTCCAAGCCCCGTTTTTAATGTTCTTTACGTTTTCGGGGTCCCGGTAGCTCGATAAAGCTTATGCTAGCAATAATTTAAGTTAGGGTTCTTATTTGGAAAAATACCCATAGGTGAAAAATGTTTATTTTGATGTTTTATGATAGAATATGAGGTCTTAGATTATGTTAGACAACTTGTGCTACTCGGTTTTAGGTAAAAACGAGTAAAAGGGCTTAATCGGGAAAAATACCTAATAGTCATAAGTATATGTTAGAGTGAGAATTTAAGTTTTTCTATAGAAGGGAAAAACGATCAGCATGTCATTAAACATAAGAAAATAGGCTGAAGTTTAATTTACGAGATTTGGGGCAAAAGTGTAAATATGCAAAAGTTTAGGGGCAAAAATGTAATTTTTCCAAAGTTTGAGTAAAGGACTGTTTTGATAAATGTGAATATTAAATAAGTTAAATTTGCTATTATAGATCAAGAAGAGAAAATCGGGAGTAGATCGGGAAAAGAAAAAGTAAAGGACTAAATTGTAAAGTTTAGTCACATTTTGTATCGAGGTAAGTTTACAATGAAATAAATGCAATATTATTTTATTTTACATTATTATTGTCAATTTCTAGCATTTATATACTTATTTTATGAAAATATTTAAAGTCGAATTAAAGGCAAAGTGACAGAGAAAAAGCATTAGGAAGCCCCGTTTGAACCTTAGGAATATTAGGATATTGGGGTTGACAGATGAGAATGAGACAGAAAATGAGCCATGTAAGTCCATATCGATATATATGGCTTTGGAGACAAGAATGAGCCATGTAAGCCCATATTAGATATATATATGGCATTGGAGACAGAATAATTTCATGTAAGTCCATGTCGAAGACATGGCATTGGCAGATATTTGATAGACAAGAACGACCCTAGTATCCTTAGTATTCCGAGTGGTTCAACGGGTCATTGTACACGTTAAATTACAGTGAATTATCAGCAAAAGGGAAGGTAGATTATATTTATGAATAGTGAAAGGTCAGGTAAGAAGAAGGTAGAAAATGAGAAGTAAAGAAAGTTTATGAGGCTAGGTGACATTATGTATAATTATTCATTATGTTGAATGTTGTAATTTATTTGCTTGTAAGCTTACTAAGCCTAGTGCTTACTCTCTTTATTTTCTTTTTCTTATAGTTTTATCAAGCCACTCAAGGATCGAAGGAAACGTCGGAGACCCGATCACACTATCGAAGAAATCACATTGGTATAGTTAGACGTTTCGTTTTGTGTATGGCATGTATAGGAACTTGGTTTCTTTTGATATGATATGATCAATGAATGATGTGTAAATACTTGCTAGTGATTAGATAATATAATGGCTGATGATATACATGTTTAATAGTATGTATGATTAAGTAGTAACTATCACATGAAAACTTGAAAAATGTAAAAGTAACTTAAAAACGGATTCAAGTATCAGAAATAACGTGACTTTGAAAAATCACTAAAACTCGTAAAGACATGGTTTGATGGGGAATAATATATGAAATTAAATCTCATTGTGTCTATTTTTATATGGAATAAGCAAAACAGGTAAAGGTTTTGTATTTTATAAGATATCTGAGTTTTAGTGAAATAGGGCCAGAGCAATTTCTGGATCCCCTGTTTCAACTTTGGAAATTCACCATAAATTTTACAAAAATAATTAGGTGGTGTAATTTATATTTTTAGAATCCTTATTGAATCTAGTTTTAATATAAACAAATGGTATAGTCATATGAATTTTTTATAGGGAGAAAAGTGGTTTGTAGTAAGTAGAGGTTAGTGCAGTCGAATTCTGAAACAGGGGTAATTTTAACTAATAAACTGTACTAATTGGCTAAGTAAAAAATTCTAGAAAAAAAATTAGTAGATAGATATAGAGTCTAGTTTCAGGAAAAATTTACGGATCTTAATTTTGAGTTTTGAAACTCGAGAAATGAATTTTTAAACAACCATGATGCAGAAAAATAGTTTATTCCGAAAATTAAAATAAGTGGTTTAAAGTTGTTTAAAAGGTAAGATAAGTTTAGTAACACCTCAAGCTTGACTCCGGTGACGGTTTCGGGCGTGGGGGCGTTACAAGCTAACTGTACTAAATGTGGCAAGCCAGACAATAATACAAGGACCTGCAAAGGGATTGTTAGGGGAAACCAAATGGCAAACCAATCATCGAGCCTACAAATTTTGAACCAAGCTACTTCAATGGATAACACATCAAGCCAACCACCGTTAACCCAACAAAGCTCAAACCTTACAACAAATTTTAGGGCCAAATTACCTTTCAAAAGGAATGATCCACTTTGTCAACAAATAATAGTCAAATGGATGCCAACTCAACAGATCAATGACTCCACTCCAATACAACTATCACAATCTAAAAAATGCCCAAGGATGGATCAATTGCTTTAATTGAATTGGATTTAATTTTTTTGTACAGTTAGGAATATATTTTGTTTGTGGAAATTTGTTTTGTGGACAAAGATTATATCTTTTTGGAAGGGTTGTTGAATCATGTTAACAATAGTTAGATTATACATTTTGTTTTAATTTAGGGTTTGCAAAAAAAAATTAAAATGTTAAACTATTAAGCAATTAATTGAGAAATGATTGCAAATCCCTAAGGTAAGTAAACAATTTACATATCTCTGTTACTACCATAATAGAGTTCCAAAAACTATCAAATGATTGCAGCAAAGGAATCAAATAGGTAAAAAAGCAAATAAGTTGATTTCACTTGATTATAGGTACAAGTTACACAAATCTGCTTTAACTGCAATGTAATCAATGCTTTCCAACTTTTAGGGGTACAAAAGTTATAATATCTTAGCAATCAATGTAGTTTCAAACATTGTTTTCAGTTCTCACTTCACAAACTCTTTCTAAAGGGAGTAAAAAAGTAAACAGTACATGAACCATAGACTTTTAATTTTGAGCCACACATTCAAAAATTTACATCAAGTTCCTGATCTCTTGCTCTTTTAATCTCATGTATACAAAGAAAACACCATAATGGAACTACAAGTGAAATTTGATGCATTATTTATTTGATGAAGAAAATGGGAAATATAAAGAAACAAAATTAATCATATGTCATTGTTGTGCTTTTCTTTGATTGTTGTTATTAACAAAGATAATTTGATGCTTGAGAAATAAAATATAAACTTGTTGCTCAAAAGCTAGGCAAAGCTTTTTCACTTCCTCCTCATAAAATGCCTTGTCAAGCATTTGGCTCTTTTCATAAGATAGTTTGGAGAAAATTGATAGGTAGGGAGGATATTTTTCCATCGCAACATGGACCTAGACAATAAACGAAGCAAAAGACTAAGAACTCAAAGTAGCTTCATCTAAGAATAATATGTAAAACAAACCTAGTCAAAATCCTCAGACACAACAAGTTCCTTATAGCCATAGGGATAATTGTTTAACATAAAATAGCATTTCAGATATAACATTCTAACAAACCTAATACCCAAAGTAAATTAGCATAGTCACGCCAGAGAGAATGAGTTTACAGTAGAGTAACATGCTAGATAATACCCAATGGTATCTTAAAACTTTAAAATTGGTTCGAAAAAGTAAAGTAACATGCTAGATAATACAAACTATGCTTTCTCTCCTTATTTTTAATGGAATAACCATGTTATATCCAACAAGCATTTGAACATGAATATAAAAATATAACAATTCAAAGATCTTCCAAATGCATTGAAAAATTAAAAAAAATTGACATATCTGTACCATAGGTATACGAGTAATATAGTCAATGACACAATTATAGGTCATAGTATGGGTTTCTTTCAATAACTGGCATTCTAAAATAAGGTTCTCTAGTGCAAGAGATAAATTCCATAGCATCAAACTATGACCATATGATTAGAGACAACAACAAGTAAATAAACAAGATTTAGAAAAGTACCAGAATTTAACATAATATTTTATCATACAATTATCCGTACCCGAAGTAACTAGTTTCAAAGTTATGAAAAAGTTTGATACAAATTGATCTTCGATGTACTAGCAATACTAAATGAGTCACCGCAAGTAAACAATTATAATTTTTAGCCAAAAAGAGACCTTACTGTAACACCTCTTACCCGTATTCGACGCCGGAACAGGATGAGAGGCATTACCGGACTTAAATTCAAACAAGCATTTAAAATCAAGATACAAATTTCAACTCAAATTTAAAACTTTTCATAAACATTCATTTCATCCCTAAAATGAGCCTACGATGCTCAAAACATACATTGAAGTGGTTCGGGACTAAACCGAGAACTTTAGAAAATTTTACAACGCTTAGAAAATTTTTCACCAAAACAGGGGTCACATGCCCCTGTGGCTTGGGACACGCCCGTGTGGGCAAGCCATGTGGTCAAACACGCTCGTGTCCCTAACTCGTGTAACTCTCTATTTATGACGTCATCAACAAATTGAAGTCACACAGCCAAGGCACACGCCAGTATGCTTAGGCACTATGGTTGAATAAATTTTCATAATTTTTCATAAACTAAGTGTAGACTTCACACGACCAGGGCACACGCCCATGTTCAAGGTCGTGCCATCCACATGGCTGAGACACACACCCGTGTCTCTGCCTGTCTGCTCAATTCTGAGCATTCTGTTTTGCAACGATTAAGGAGCAGGGGACACACGGCCGAAAAACACACCCATAGGGCAAGCCGTGTGTCACACACGGCCTAGACACATGCCTATGTGTCTACCCGTGTGGACAAAAATAAGGCTATTTACCAAGCCTTTTTGCCACCCTTCCATGTACAACCTACACAACAATATGTAATACCATTCCAAGTATAAACATGCAACCAATTCAGCCATAACCAAGGGATCCACACATCATTTACATACTTATTAACTCATACCATGCAATTTCCACATCCATGAAAGACATCATCATATGCACATAAACTTAAACCAATGTTAACCAATTTCAATGCCCATTTACAAAATGTAGCCAATTTTAATGCCCATTTACAAAATGTATCATCAACCATGCTTGACAGTTAAGAATTTGGACATACATTAACATCATACATGCACCACTTGAACATCTTTAGCCATTCCAATGGCTAAGTCACAAAATATTACTTACAAGCCTTCATCTATGCCAAATAGCTTATACATGCCATTATACCAAAATGAATCATTTAGCTATACCAAAAGGAGATTCGTGGATAGTGTGATCTTGCTCTGACCGAATCCTCCAACCTTCGCGAGCTTTACAAGTACTATAAAACAAGGAAAGGTAAAATGGGGTAAGCATTTTCATACTTAGTAAGTTCACGTAATAGAAAGAAAACTTACCGGGCATAATTATTCAGATAAGCACACATACGCATTTATTTCATCAATAATTTTGACAAGTTACCTAAATACATTTGCTCATTAAACAAGTTAGCCATACACGTCATGAAGTATTCAAACCAACATAGATGACCTCACCATAATATAAACTTTCATATCATTTCACGATTTCTATTTTTTAAGATTTCTTTTCGTTGAACTATTGTAAATCTCGATGGAGACTCGGGTAGTATACTCGAGGTATACATGTCAATCGACCGTCAATTTACATCCAGAGTGTTCCTTGAGCACATATTCATAGAGCACACTCTCAAGTCACATTTATATAACAGGATTACCAGTCCAGGCTAAATCCCTTCGATAACGTTAGCTCTAATAAGCCTACTATGGATTACCCGTCTGGGCTAAATCCATTTCATAGCATTTGCTCAAGAGAGTGTAGCTCAGGATTACCTGCCCGGGCTAAATCCTTTCTATATTATTTTTGTTCAGTTCAAGGAAATTATTATAATCCATCGAAATACAATGCTCAACCAAGACAATGACATTTTATTCATGTTTTTCATCTTATGATTATTTCATAGTATGTATCATTACGTATATATTATCTCAATCACACAATTCAATTAAAACATAATAACATACCAAATTAATTTACGCGAACTTACCTTGAGAATGGTTCCTATTCGAACTCAACTCTTCTGAGACCTCTCGTTTTGCTCGATCTAGCTCCGTAATCAGTTGTTCCGGGTCTATATATGCAAATTTGACTATCAATTCATCATTTTATACATACATTTACATTAATTTACATCCTAGACAAAATTACCATTTTGTCTCTAACTTTTTGACATTTTACATTTTAGTTTCTAGGCTCGTAAAATGAAATGTGTTCAATTTCTTGGTAACCCGAGCCTAGCCAAACCGTATACATGCTCATATCAGCCCATATTTTCCATTAAATCAGACTTTTACTACCCATTTTATAACTTTTTACAAATAGGTCCTTTTATGCATTTCTATCAAAAATCACCTAGTAAAACTTGTTTATTATACATCAAAATTTCATTTTCTACCATAAAACATCAAAACACATGCATGTCATGCATAGGTAAAATTTTAAACATGAACCCTACTTCAAAACAATGGTAGAAATAGAAAGATCAGGTGAATACGACTTAAAAAACGTAAAGAGCATTAAAAACGGGGCTAGGATGTACTTACAATCAAGCTTGAAAGTTGAACAAACCCTAGCTATGGAGATCTTGAAAATTTCGGCTATGGTGAAGAAGATGGACAAAATTTGGCTTTATTTTCCCTTTTTAATTCATTTAATAACCAAATGACCAAAATGTCATTAATGTCTTACTTTAAAATTTCACCTAATCATGTCCATTTTTGTCCATAAACTTAACTAATAGTCTAATTATCATATAAGGACATTTAATTTAAAATCTCATAACAATTGGACAACTTTAACATCTAGAATTCAAGTTTTGCACTTTTTATAATTTAGTTCTTAAAACTAAATTAAGTGCCCAAACGTCAAAATTTTTTAACAAGATTTTCACAGAATAGTTCCATAAAACTGTAAACCATAAAAATATAATATAAATAAATTTTACTGCGTCGAATTTGTGGTCCCAAAACTACTGTTCCGACTAGACCTAAAATTGGGATGTTACAACTTTTCCCCATTAGGGATTTTCGTCCCCGAAAATCTTACCAGAAAAGAGGTTTGGGTACTATTTTCTGATAGCCTCCTCAAGTTTCCATGTTGCTTCCTCGACTCCGTGTCTTTGCCACAAGACTTTCACTAGGGCTATACTTTTATTTCTCAACTGTTTCACTTCCCGAGCTAAAATTTCGATCAGTTCCTCACCATACGTCATATCCGATCGAATCTCAATCTTTGTCGGAGAAATCACATGTGAAGGGTTAGATCGATACCACTGCAGCATAGACACATGAAACACATCATGAATATTTTCCAACTCCGTCGGTAAAGCCAACCGATACGCTACTGGCTCGATTCTTTCAATCACCTCATACGACCCAATAAAGCATGGACTCAACTTGCCTTTCCGGCCAAATCTGAGAACTTTCTTCCATGGAGATACTTTCAAGAACACTTTATCTCCAATTTGAAACTCAATTTCTTTTCTTTTCAAATCCGCATATGACTTTTTTCTATTAGAAGTTGCTTTCAAACTATCACGAGTTACTTTCTTTCACGTTTCTTTTGTTTTCTTTAACTAAGTCAACCCCGTGAATTTTTTCTCGTTAAGCTCTGTCCAATTCAGAGGAGTTCGGCACTTACGACCATATAACGCTTCATACGGTGCCATCTTTATACTTGACTGAAATTGTTGTTGTAGGCAAATTCAACCAACGGTAGATATTTCTCCCAACTACCTTAAAACTCTATAACACAACATCGGAGCATGTCCTCAAGAATTTGAATTACTCTTTTGGATTGACCGTCGGTTTGTGGATGGAAAGCGATACTAAAATTTAACTTTGTACCTAAGGCTTCTTACAACTTCTTCCAAAACCGCGAAGTGAATCTCAAATCTCTATCCAAAATAATCGAAATAGGCACCTCGTGCAATCTCAACAATGTACAATTCAGCTAAATTATTAAGCAAGTAGTCAATACGTACCAGTATAAAATGAGCCGACTTTGTCAACCTATCAACAATGACCCATACGATATCTTTCTTTCTCGGGGTCAAAGGCAAACCCGTTACAAAGTCCATTGTAATTCTATCCCATTTCCACTCAAGAACCACCACTGGCTGAAGCAGACTAGAAGGTACTTGGTGTTCGACTTTCAGTTGTTGGCAAACCAAACATTTCAAAACAAACTCGGAGATATCTCTTTTCATACCCGACCACTAATACATTTTCTTCAAGTCATTATACATTTACGTACTACCCGGGTGAATGGATAAACAACCACTGTATGCCTCTTGAAGAATTTTCTGAATAAGTTTGTCACATTTCGGTATACAAATCCTATCTCAGAACATCAAACAGCCATCGAAACTGATACGAAAATCTGAGTCATTGCCCGATTCACACAGAGCTACATTAGCTTGCAATTCACTGTCACACTTCTAAGCTTCGGAAATCTGTTAAAAAAACGTTGGTCTAGCTCTCTACTCGGCTAAAATTGAACCATCATTCGATAAGGTCATCCTCGTGTTCATGACTCTCAAGGCAAACAAGAATTTCCTACTCAGGGCATCTACGACTACATTCACCTTACCCGAGTGATAATCAATCACCAACTCATAGTCCTTCAGTAACTCAAGCTATCGTCGTTGCCACAAATTTAAGTCTTTTTGAGTCATCAAATATTCCAAACTCTTGTGATCAGTGAAAACATGGCATTTCTCACTGTACAAATGATGTCTCCAAATTTTCAAAGCAAAAACTATGGCGACCAATTCCAAATCATGTGTCGGGTAATTCTTCTCATGTGGCTTCAACTATCTCGAGGCATAAGCTATCACTTTTCCCTCTTGCATTAACACACATCCAAGATCAATCAATAACGCATTGTTATAAATCACGAATTCCTTTCCCTGCTCGGGTTGCACTAAAATCGGTGCCTCTGTCAATAAGGCTTTTAATTTCTCATTGCTGACATTTTTTGGACCATTCAAACTTGACATCTTTTCGCAACAATCTCGTCATAGGAGTAGCAATCATCGAAAACCCTTTGACAAATAGGCGGTAGTAACCGGCTAAGCCCAAAAAGTTTCTAACCTCGGATACATTTTTCGGTGGTTTCCACTAAAATATTGTCGAAATCTTACTAGAATCGACCTGAACATGTCCCAAAAATCCAACTTCTCTAAGCCAAAACTCACTTTTACTGAGCTTAGCATATAACTATTTTTCTCTCAAAATCTGTAGAACAGTTCTCAAATGCTCAGCATGCTCAGATTCATCTCGAGAATAAATTAGGATAGCATCAATGAATACGACCACAAACTTATCTAGGTATGGTCTAAAAATCCGATTCATCAAGTCTATAAAAACTATAGGAGCATTCGTTAGTCCGAAAGGCATAACAAGGAATTCATAATGCCTGTACCTTGTTTTGAAAGCGGTCTTTGGTAATCTGACTCCTTAACTCTCAACTAATAATAGCCCGATCTCAAATCTATCTTTGAAAACACTTTTGTCCCTTTCAACTGATAAACAAGTCATCAATTCTCGGTAACGGATACTTGTTCTTTATCGTCACTTTGTTAAGCTGTCGGTAATCGATGCACAGTCTCATAGGACCGTCTTTCTTCTTTACAAATAATACCAGTGTACCCCAGGGAGAATAACTCGATCTAGCAAAACCTTTATCTATCAATTCTTGCAACTGAACTTTCAATTCTTTCAATTCTTTCAATTCAGTTGGGGCCATCCTATACGGAGCAATTAATATCGACGAGGTACCAAGGACTAAATCAATACCAAACTCAATTTCTCTAATCGGAGGTAACCCTGGCAATTCCTTTGGAAATGCATCTGAATATCCGCATACTATCAGCACTGATTCAATTTTCAATTCAGACTCCTTAGTGTTCAACACATAAGCAAGATATGCTTCACACCCTTTTCTCATGCATTTTTGAGCCGACATAACAAAAATCACAATAGGTAGTGTATTTGACTCATCTGATTCAACCCTAAGAATTTCACCTTTTTCACATTTCAATTCAATAATTTTTTGTCTACAATTTACTATTTCATCATGTAGTGTCAACCAATCCATACCCAATATAACATCAAACTCATCAAATGGCAACAACATTAAATTAGTTGCAAAACAGTGACCTCGAATTATCAAAGGACAATTCTTGCAAACTCTATCAACCAGAACATATTTGCCTAAAGGGTTTCGACACTTTAATCATACATTCAGTAGACTCAACAGGTAAATCCTTACTAGATATTAACTTCATACAAATATAAGAATGGTTTGATCTAGGATCAATCAATGCAACTACATTAATATCATAGTGAGAAAAAGTACCAGTGATAACATAGGGTGCCAAGGCCTCTACCCTTGCACGTATGGTATATGTCCTTACTGGAGCTCGTGCCTCAAATCTGGCTGTTGAATCCTTTGCAGTACCACGACTACCGCTAACATTCTCGGGATGTCGTGGAGGTCTACCCCTCAATGTGAGGTTACTCAATATAGGAGTCTGTTCAGTATCCTTCTCAACTCTTTTTGGGAATTTCTTAAGAAAGTGATAAAGTGAACCACACTTGAAACATGCCCCACTTTTCACCGGCATTCACCATAATACAATTTATTACATACATTATACCGTGGCTTTGGGTTTCCAACACTCCCTACACTAGCTGCTGAGAGAGACGAAGTCCTCGATTTAGAGCATTTAAAACTTCTTTCCTTTCCTGTATGTCCCACTAATGAGGTAAAACGCTCATGATAACTTCTTGATTTCTTTCTAGTAGAGGGTTGTGACTTACTTATGAATCTTTTACTCAGAACCCGGGTTTCCCTTTCGGCTTGCTTCTTTTCTATACTTAAACCCTCAGCCTTCTTAGCCCGACCAGCAAGCACAGCAAACTCTCTTATTTCGAGAATCCCAACCAGTAGTTTAATGTCTCCGTTCAGTCCTTCCTCAAAGCGTTTGCACATTTCAACTTCGGTTTAAACCCATTCCTTGGCATACTGGCTCAACCAAAAAAACTCTCATTCATATTCTGACACGGTCCTGTCTCCCTGTTTTAGCTCTAAAAATTCTTTTCTTTTCTGATCTAAGAACCTTCGGCTGATATACTTCTTTAGGAATTCCTTTTGAAAGTATTCCTACGTGACATTTTCCCTCGGTGCAACTGAATATATAGTTTTCCACCAATAGTATGATGTGTCTTTCAGTAAAGATATCGTACATTTCAAACATTCTGCGAGTACATGATAATTCCTTGAAAACCCGAATGGTATTCTCTAACCAAAACTCGACTTTTTCTGAATCATCATCGGTAGTAGCTCTGAACTCTTCTGCTCCATATTTTCTTATTTTATCAACTGGAGTCTTTCTAATCCTTTCAGGCTCAACACCCCGTGGCATCTCATAATCAGATTGCGGGACAGGTAGGGGAGGTTGTGGGATAGCGGGGTTTGTTCTTATGTATTCACTAAACCTGTAATGACCCGAAATTCACGAGCACCAGAAAAGTGAGTTATAGGGCCTCCGTCTTAGTGAAATAAGTTCGAAAATAATTATTAAAAATATTAATGAGCCTAGTGGTGTGTCTAATTAGGATTTAATTAGGTGAAATTAGCTTAATTTAGAATAATTAGCAAAAAGAACTAAATTGAAAAATGGGTAAAAGTTTAATTCTAAAGTAATAGAAAATAAAAAGGATTAAAATGGCAATTAAGCCATTGACTACAAATGAGGCGGCATATTGGTGAAATAAAATCAAAGAGTTTTTTAGGTTTTATATATTATAATGATTATTATTATGGTTTTATATTAAATTATTATAATTATTAATTAACATTATGGTTTTATATTAGATTATTATTATTAGCATTATTATTAAATAAATAAATTAAATAGTAGATAATTGTATGGTAATAAAAATATACATGTGTAAAAATTACATTGGTACATTTGTAATTTAAATACTTAATCACTTATAATTTAAGTAAAAAGATATTTGTTAAATAAATAATTAAATTATTAAAATTATGAGATTTTGTTTGAGAAACAAATTAAATAATGACAATGGTAATAAAATTATTGGTACAAATGTAAAAATAAATATGTATCCAAATGTAATATTAGTATTTGTTATGAAAATAGATATTTATTAAATTAATTAAATATAAAATATAACATAAAACAAATAAAACGCAAAAAAGAAGAAAAAGAAAAATAAAAGTTACTGAGAGCATTCAAACAGAGGAAGGAAGAGAAGAAAAAGAAAGAAAAAGGGAAAATAGGGTTTTTGAAGCTTGGAGTTAATTTGCCAACAAAGAACCTGAAGCATCAGCATCGAAAGGAAAGGAGAAAGTCATCGAGGACTAAAACGGGAGAATTACGGTTAGTAGAAGTCAATTGTCTTGGCTCAGCATCCAGAACATTCCCGACTCCAACACAAATTTGGTGATGTATATTTTTCTTTTGAGTAAAGGTGGCATGTACATAGGTGTTGTTTAGTCACTTGAATATGTATATTACTTTGGGTAGTGAAGGATAAATTATAAGATTTAGATGGGTGAATGAAATGGTAAGGAAAGTATATGATATCTTGATATTTGAACACTAAGTTGTTAAATGAATGAAGTTTTTAATCAATTTTGAATGATGCTATGATAGTTATTAAGTTAAAATTTTGTTAATGATATAAATATTAGTTATAAGAATGTGAAATATTGGTGCTGGCTGTTTTGGTTTGAATTTGCAGGAGGTTTTAGGTAAAAATAAGTAGAAATGCTGCCGAAATTTTTATAAAAAAAATAAATAATAATAATAATAAAATTCAGAATACTCGAACAAGTTCCGTTCTACTTTTAATACGTGTTTGAACTTCGAGAGTTCAATATAGGGACTAAACTATTATATTATACTATAAAAGATATATTAATTGTAAATTATTCGTAAGTTGTCTGATATGTTCAGTAATGCCTCATAACCTCGTTCCGGTGACGGTTTGGTGTTAGGGGGTGTTACAAAACCATTCATCCATCATTTCGAAGAAGGCTGCTTTCACCTCTTCGCTACCCTCTGACACAGGTCTCTTCCTACTATTACTAGTTGTGGCTCGTTGTACAGAAGCTTGAGTAGTGCCCTCAGCTTCTTCAGACTTATCTCGAGCTTGGTTGGAAGATATTTACTATATGAAAATACATTCAAAAGTGGTCAAGAGCTATCACACTATCACAATTTATATAATGGCATGTATAGCTAAACTCGTACTAGCTATGTTAGTCCGAGAATCGACTAAATCGTGGCTCTGATACCACTAAATATAACACCCCTTACCCGTATTCGACGTTGGAATAGGATACGAGGCATTACCGGACTTAAACTCAAACAAACATTCAACATCAAGACACGAATTTTCATTCAAATTTAAAACTTTTCATAAACATTCATTTCGTCCCTAAAACGAGCCTACGAAACTTATAATATACATTGAAAGCGGTTCAGGACTAAACTGAGAACTTTAGAAAATTTTACAACGTTTAGAAAATTTTTCAACAAAACAGGGATCACACACCCGTGTGGCTTGGGACACGCCCGTGTGGCTTGGGACACGCCCGTGTGGCTTGGGACACGCTCGTGTGGGTAGGCCATGTGGTCATACACGCCCGTCTTTAACCCATATAACTCTCTGTTTATGACGTCATCACTAAATTGAAGTCACACGGCCAAGGCACAGGCCCGTGTGCTTAGGCCCTGTGGTCGAATAAATTTTCATAATTTTTCATAAAATAGGTGCAGACTTCACACGGCAAAGAACACGCCCGTGTTCAAGGCTGTGCCGTCCACACAGCTGAGACACACGTCTGTGTCTCTGCCTGTATGCTCGATACTGAGCATTCTATTTTGCAACAATTAAGGTGCAGGGGACAAACGGTCGGAACACACACCCATGGGGCAAGTCGTGTGTCACACACAGCCTAGACACACGCCCGTGTGTCTACCCATGTGGACAAAAAATAAGGCTATTTACCAAGCCTTTTTGCCACCCTTCCATGCACAACCTACACAACAACATGTAATACCATTCCAAGTATAAACATACAACCAATTCAACCATAACCAAGGGTCCACACATTATTTACATACTTATTAACTCATACCATGCAATTTCCACATCCATGAAAGACATCATCATATGCATTTAAACTTAAACCAATATTAGCCAATTTCAATGCCAATTTACAAAATGTATCATCAACCATGCTTGACACTTAAGAATTTGGACGTACATTAACATCATACATGCACCACTTGAACATCCTTAGCCATTCCAATGGGTAAGTCACAAAATATTACTTACCAGCCTTCATCTATGCCAAATAGCTTATACATGCCATTATACCAAAATGAATCATTTAGCTATACCAAAAGGAGATTTGTGGATAGTGTGATCTTGGTCCGACCGAATCCTCCAACCTTCGCGAGCTTTACGAGCACTATAAAATAAGGAAAGGTAAAATGGGGTAAGCATTTTCATGCTTAGTAAGTTCACGTAATAGAAAGAAAACTTACCGATCATAATTATTCAGATAAGCATACATACGCATTTGTTCCATCAATAATTTTGACAAGTTACCTAAATACATTTGCTCATTAAACAAGTTAGTCATACACGTCATGAAGTATTCAAACCAACATAGATGACCTCACTATAATATAAACTTTCATATAATTTCACAATTTCCATTTTTCAAGATTTCTTTTCGTTGAACTATTGTAAATCTCGATGGAGACTCGGGTAGTATACTCGAGGTATACATGTCAATCGACCGTCAATTTACATCCAGAGTGCTCCTTGAGCACATATTCATAGAGCACACTCTCAAGCCACATTTATATAACAGGATTACCAATCCAGGCTAAATCTCATCTTTAGCATTCGCTCTCAAGAGCTTATTCAGGATTACCAGTCCGGGCTAAATCCCTTCGATAACGTTAGCTCTAATGAGCCTACTATGGATTACCCGTCCGGGCTAAATCTATTTCATAACATTTGCTCAAGAGAGTATAGCTCAAGATTACCTGCTCGGGCTAAATCCTTTCTATATTATTTTTGTTCAGTTCAAGGAAATTATTATAATCCATCGAAATACAATGCTCAACCGGGACAATACCATTTTATTCATGTTTTCCATCTTATGATTATTTCATAGTGTTTATTATTACATATATATTATCTCAATCACACAATTCAATTAAAACATAACAACATACCAAATCAATTTACACGAACTTACCTTGAGAATGGTTCGTATTCGAACTCAACTATTCCGAGACCTTTCATTTTCCTCGATCTAGTTCCATAATCGATTGTTCCTGGTCTATAGGCAAATTCGACTATCAATTCATTGTTTTACATATACATTTACATTAATTTGCATCCTAAACAAAATTACCATTTTATCCCTAACTTTTTGACATTTTATATTTTAGTCCCTAAGCTCGTAAAATGAAATGTGTTCAATTTCTTGGTAACCCAAGCCTAGCCAACCCATATACATGCTCATATCAACCCATATTTTCCATTAAATTAGATTTTTACTACCCATTTTACAACTTTTTACAAATAGGTCCTTTTATGCATTCCCGTAAAAAATCACCTAGTAAAAGTTGTTTATTATACATCAAACTTTCATTTTCTACCATAAAACATCAAAACACATGCATGTCATGCATGGGTAAAATTTTAAACATGAGCCCTACTTCAAAACAATGGTAGAAATAGAAAAATCAGGTGAATACGACTTCAAAAACATAAAGAGCATTAAAAATAGGGCTAGGATGTACTTACAATCAAGCTTGAAAGTTGAACAAACCCTAGCTATGGAGACTTGAAAATTTCAGCTATGGTGAAGAAGATGGACAAAATTTTGGCTTTATTTTCCCTTTTTAATTTATTTAATAACCAAATGACCAAAATGCCCTTAATGCCTTACTTTAAAATTTCACCTAATCATATCAATTTTTTTCCATAAACTTAACTAATAGTCTAATTATCATATAAGGACATCTAATTTAAAATCTCATAGCAATTGGACACCTTTAACATCTAGAATTTAAGTTTTGCACTTTTTATAATTTAGTCCTTAAAACTAAATTGAGTTCCCAAACGTCAAAATTTTCAAACAAGATTTTCACAGAATAGTTCCACAAAATTGTAAACCATAAAAATATAATAAAAATAAATTTTACTACGTCAGATTTGTGGTCCCGAAACCACTGTTCTGACTAAACATAAAATCGGGATGTTACACTTACAATGTCTAAGTAATGTAAGAAATTGATGCTAACGAATAATGAGACATACGGTTAAAGAAATGAGACGAACATAAATGATACAATTTGTTCATATGCAATGCAAGGGAATTCATGATTTGATTGTTCAAAGGCTTTTATCATATCTACGAGATGAACTGAATCTAAAAATAGTAACTGTATTTTCATCAAACGGTGAGGGACACACCATTGTTTCTTGCAGTAAGATTTAGTATCATTGTAGCTGCCTTTAAAGACCTGTCTTCCAATGATTTGAATTAAAAGATCAGTTTTCCAAAAACTATTAGAATTTATGGGTTGTTGATGCATTTAAAACGAAGAGGAACATATGTGAGCATCATTTAATAAAATTGGTATTAAGGCATAAATATAGAACTACATAAACCAAGGAAAAAACATACCATGCATCAGGTGTCTGATATCCCAAGGCTGAATTTCCGAAGCAAGATTGAAGCATCTCGATATTTATCACACCAGGACTATGTGCTACAACAACAAATCCACAAGGCATCTCCTTTGTTAATGCTCTATTTAAACCTTCAACAGCCCATTTTGATGCACAATATGGTACAACCTATTGAGATACAAGGATGTTCCAAATTTTATTCAATAAATTCGAAGATATAACATATCTAAAAGAACGAAATATGATCTCTACTAAGGATGGTAGTAGATCAAATATCTACAATTTTTGTAATATATGAATCACTGTAACTGCTTTAAAATCCAAATTAAATAATATTATCCTCCAAATATATGAATTTGCCAAAATATCTGAATTTAGCAAGTCAACAAATTTTAAAAAGTAAAGTAGATAATCAATTTGTATATCAGAATCTACTATCCACAAAAACAAAATGGATTCAGTTAGAGGATTCAATATCCTATCAGTAAAAGTAAAGTAGATTCAGATATAGGACTCATTAAAATATCCAAATACATTATATATATAAGTAATACATATTCAAATAATAAATATTCGAAGGTTGAATTCTCTACAAAGAGTACTATCATATCTAAATACACAATATTGAAATTTGCAAAAATCATATAAGATATCTACAAATACTAGAATCTAAACTATCCAATGCCATCCCTACTCCTCAACTTGGTAACCATGACAGGCAACGACCACAATGAGTTAAAAAAAAAATCGTGCCCTCTGAAGCTAGGATTTTACATGTTTTCTTCTAAAAGCTTTAAAAAAAAATTCAACTGCTTATAAATTCATTTTTGTTGTTTACCTTAATGGTTCCTTCATTTCATGTAAACAACTATGAATTTCCGTTTAGCTATGCCTTGGATGATTTCCTGTATTAAACATGATATTTAAAAAAGAACCATTCAAGATATAAAAAAATGTGTACAAGATGAAAATCATGAATTTACCAAAGCAGCACCAGATCTTCCCCATCCAGAAGACATATTAATAATAATCCTTCAAATTTTTGGAAGCATCAACGAGATAAAATGGCATAACGCATTTGCAATCCCTTTTAAATTAACATCAATCACAATTTCAAACTCTTCAACAGGAACCTCCCAAATTCTATTGTTTTTATTTATTGTACCTACATTGTTTACTGCAAATACCTTACAATTTTAGTAAAGAACCATATTTGTAATTGAAAAAAGCAATTAAATTGAAGATCATGAAAGAGACTTACCGTTTTGGAGATAAGGGTCGTACTCGGTTTCTGAGAGATGCATTTTGATATCATCAAGGGTTTCACAAACCATAATCATCCAAAAATCCAAACATTGGGATTGTTATAGGAGACTAGGAACTTCGCACTCGGTTGTTGGTGGGATATCATTTTTCTCAGCAAGGATTCAGTTATGCCAGACAACGGAAGATGTTTGATGCAGAAGGTGAAGAAAGAAAACAAAAGAGAAGAGAGTGTGAGAGAGAGAGAGAGAGAGAGAGATTGGAGATATGGATTGAGTGAATTTGGTTGATTTAGGGGAACTTGTGTGGGAAGAATGTGATGGTGAGGAAAGGTGGGGAATATTCGGTAATGAAAGAGATTAATCGACTCCTTTTTACCTTTTCATAAAATTTATTTAATTAAAAATCTATTCTCATCCTATTTGAAAATCTAAGTTGGCACTTAAAATCTAGTTGGATTGCCACATAGAATTCTCGTTAGGGGGATAACGGAGCTTAATGGTAGAGTGATCACTTCGTAACAAAATAACACAAGTGACTAAAACGTAGCATTTCAAACATAGGTGACTAAAATGTAACCTAAGGCAAACAAAATTGATTATTTTTATAGTTTACCCTTAAATAAATTACTTAAAAAGTAAACGAAAACTAAAATCCACAGCATTACAGTGGAGCAAAAGCCTCAGTGGTCAAAATCTGTTGAATTAAAGAGCAGCTATTATGATTATCGTAATCTAAAGTGGTCTTACTTCAATATTTTTAGGCAATTTCAAGCAATGTTTCCAAAATATTTTCAAGTTCCAACCTGATAACTATATGAAAATTAAAGGGAAATCATTAATCATAAACACAAATTTCTCTTTTTTTGCATGTGATAAACAACCAATTTCATTATGGGAAATTACCCCCTTCTTAAGTAAACAAAGCTAGCCTGGCCTTAATTTTCAGATATTTTCACACCTTCCTCAACTATTCTTCATTTCAACCCTAAACCAATTTAAAGATTCAGTTGCTTTTAATTTCAATAATTTAATCTTTTTATTTGTCTAATTTAAAAGAGTTAATTCCATTAGGCATCCTTAAACTATGTCCCTTACTTCAATACGTTCTAATTACATCTTCAACTATTGATGTTGTATCAGTTATGTCCTTTCGTAATTAAAACTGCTAAATGACACGTTAAATATTATGTAGTTAAATTTAAAATGAAAATTTTAAAAAAAAATAGAACATTGTTGTATAACTTTTAAAGGTAAAAATTAAAAAGAAAATATAAAAGAGAAGAAAGAGTCAACTAAAAGCTTCTATAAAATCTTCAAAAACCTCAAACTAATATTTTTAAAATATCTATTTTTACAATATTCATTTTAAATTATGTCACATAAGATATGATGTGTCATCTAATAGTTAAATTAACGATATTAGTAATGGAAGAGCCTATTTTACATAACCTCGATAATGTGATATTTGTTGCAATTATCAAGTTTAAAAATGAACGTCAAAAGGATAACACTATTAATTGACTTTTATTCAATTCAAATGTCTTTTAACATTTAAACTTTAAATTTTAAATAAAATATTTGAATATCAAATATGAAATATTCAAATTTAAAAGAAATTCATCATGTATTCAGAAAGCAACTTAATAATTGAATTCAAACTTAATTGCTTGTAATAAGAGTAATTGGACCATCCAATTACATTCTCCCGTTCTCGGATAAATGGGTGAGAATAGAAAATTACATGGATAATTAATCATGATGACTTTTAAATTTTATTTTTTATTATTTTTAAATTTACTTTAAAATATAATTCATGGTAATTATTGAAAAGAAATCCAAATCTTGTAATTACAATATCATACCATCCATTTTAGTTGTTAGTTTTGGTCACGTGATGAACACTTTGGATGATAGATTAAAAACGTGTTGTAATAAAAGTAAGTTCATCCGATATACTTTTAAAAGGTTCAAATGGTCCTCTTTTAAATAAATCACTAACTTGGTGAAAAGTAAGGTCAACATTGTTATTTGTTAATTACTCGCAAATTGCATATAATGATTTTGAGTTTTTCTTTAATAATACAAGTGCTTATACAACCCTAAATGAGCATGCAAATGTAAAGCAAGCTTACTCAACCCTTCTTTCCTTTTTTTTTTTAGGATGAAGTAACGCTTAATCCTATGTTTCACACCTTAAACTCTATTCTTTTTAACCCACATGACTCCCTTAATTTGATTTTTCTTTCTAATTTATCTCTGAATTTGTATTCCGTTAAGGTATGATAATATAAAAATTTGATATTCTACATGTCAATATCAATATCGACAACAATGAAATTTATAGTAAGAGGAAAATCCGTCGACTTTAAAAATCCTGAGGGTTCAAGTCCCTCTATCCCCAACTCCAAAAAGCTCGTTTGCTGTCTATTTATTTTATCCTACCCTTTTTGTTAGTGGTTCAAAGTTCCTTGTGTTTCTCATTCATCCTATTCTTTGCCGTTTTATAAGCGTATCCTAGCATAACAGAATCTTGTTCTCTTATCACAAGTCTTGTGATATTGTGTGATATATTGTGATATATATATATATATATATATATATGATGATATACGTAGAAATCTCTTGAGCAATGAATACCTATTTGAATGATTCATAATACATATGATTACTCATATGGAAATTTACAAAGTCTTCCTTTTGAAGATCCAAGAAATTCCTGTTCGAGACTTTTAATTTAATACTTTTTCGTTATCACGTTATTATTTGATTTTTTTTAAATATCATTTTAGATTTTATTAGATTTTATATATATATTTAAACTTTTAGGTGATGGTGAAAATTTTATCAAATTTGAGACATAATATGGAAAAAAAAAAATTCAGAGATCAAATTGAGAGAAGATGCCAAGTTCAAAGACTACATATTAATTTATCTCATTTTCAAGTATTTTAGAAGTACATTTAAAGTAGAAATCACAAATAATATATGTCGGATCAACTATGGCTAAAGTAAGCTAAATACAAAAGCAAAATAGACTAAAAACTGGAATATATTTAGAACTTTAAATAAATAAATGTGAAGAAGACCAAAACTTTATAAGATTTAAACTTAAAATAACATAAAAAGAGTGGGAATAATCCAAGGTTAAAAAAAGTTGTTGAAATTGGATCTAGAATTATGTTTAAGAAATAGTTAATAGAAAAAATCCAGGTGTTTAATTGTAATTAGAGAAAGAGAGAGGTGACATGGGTAAATACAAAATTTTCAATGATAACTAAAGGTTTTGTGTCTTGTAGTATTATTTTAACTCATTAATACGGCTTTGTGATTAAACCATTAAAAGTTATTTTTATTTAATGATAAAAAAGTCATTAGATTGTCAGGTAGGAAATGAAAAGTCTCCTTCTTTGTCCATCCCCAGTCCCCATATATAGCTTCCATAAAAAGGCCCCTTCAAATTCGCATACAAACAAAATTAAATAATGTCCCCCCAACGCTACCGCCATTTTCCGCCCTTCCCTTCTTGCTTCCGCCCTTCCGCCGCCGCAGGCAACCGCCATATGCCGTCGCCACAAACCGCCGCTAAAACTAGCCTCGCTACAAGTCTCTACGACACAAATATAGGCCTTTTTTCCTTAACCTGGTCCCGCACCTTCCTTGGCCACTCCCTCCACCTCCACCACCACCACCATCACCACCACCTTCCCTCTTCTCCTCTCTCCGTCCTTTCATCCTCCGCCCTCCATTTTCATCTCAATATCAAATCCTTTGCTTTTTGGAAGAAAAAAGGTTGTAAAAAACTCAGCAGCGCCACTGTCCCTAATGTGAAAATCTTCTGGGACCTTTCAAGGGCAAAGTTCGGATCCGGACCTGAACCCGACTCTGGGTTCTTCGTTGCCGTCGTCGTCGACGGTGAAATGACGATTCTCGTCGGCGATGCTACCAAGGAAGCTTATACTCGAACTAGAGCTCAAAACCCTGGGAGTAGAAGCAGCCAAACTCTTGTTTTGAGAAAAGAGCACGTGTTGGGGAACAGAGTTTACAACACAAAAGCCAGATTCGGAGGCAAATTAAGGGATATCTCGATCGATTGTAGGGTAAACGAGGATGCCCGGCTGTGTTTGAGCGTGGATAACAAAAGGGTATTGCAAATAAAGCGGCTTAAATGGAAATTTAGAGGGAATGAGAGGATTGAAGTTGATGGGGTATTGATAGGAGTCTCGTGGGATGTCTACAGCTGGTTGTTCGATAAAGATGGCAACAATGGGCGTCCAGCCGTTTTCATCTTCAAGTTCGAGAACCAAGGCTCTGAAACCATGGAGGATCCTTTCAAAGAGGGTGTGGTTTTGGGGCAGCAAAGTCCGTGTAGTGATGGGATTGAATGGAAGAAGAAAAGGAGAAGCTTGTTGAGGAGTGCTAGGAGCTCTTCGTCTTCGTCCATTTCAATGTCTTCGGCTTCTTCGGGGTGCAGCTCTTCGGTAATGGAGTGGGAAAGCGTTGAGGAGAGTGAGTTATGTACTCCCATGGGCTTCTCTTTGCTTGTTTACGCCTGGAGAAACTGAAAAGATTGTGCCTTTTTTTTTTTTGTGTGTGTGTTCAGAACATTATTAGTCTCTATTTATCACTAACCCCATTTGTTTTTAGAACATAGCACAATAAGTAAATTATAATTGTAGAGATCCATGACTCAACCTTTTACCAATTTAGTAGCTACATTCGATCCCGATTGAATTGAATTCCAAAAGATTTGTGCGTAAGAGACCTCGCATGCCTTATCACTCATCGCTCCACCCAACAAGATTGCTAGTTTCTTTGTAACTTTTTAGTTGTAAATTTGAGCCCTTTGGTTGTAGTCTCAGGAGCCATACGCAGAGATTTAATGAGCAGAAGCAAAATTTTGCTTGATTTTGCCTTTTTTTCTTTGGCATGAAATTGTTCCTTGTTTAATTTTACCAACCGACTTGGTAGAGTGCTCCACTTTTAATCAGGGAGAGGTCGAGAAATTATAAGAATTTGGAGGTCAAGGTTAAAAAGAATTATGTTAAAGTGGTCTAAAATTGAATAAATAGTTCTTTGGAGTGATCAAATATGCAATTTCTGATAAGCTGAAAAGGATTAAAATTAAAGTTTAAATTTGTAAGGACTAAAAAGGAAATTATCCCATTTATCTAGGGGAGGACTTTGTCCCTGCTTCTAATTCTAGTGATCAGGGATTAAACACAGTAAACTGTTATTAGTTTCCAACGTTATGTTGTTGTTTCTTGCCAACATTATTATGTTAATGCTTGCATGTGAGGTGTGGGTCTGGGGTGTGTGAACCCAGATTGAGATCAGCGACCGACAAAAAAGGTTGAACATGTCCTGGATCTCTGACTGAAAACTGAAAGGTTACTTCGTCGGTCGGTTAGTGAGAGTGACAAAAAATGTCGTACTTGATCCACAACGGCAACCCAAGGTGATGAAAAGTAAACCAACTGTGTGGGGCTTGACCGTGTCAATCTGACAACATGACTGATTTTCTCTAATGTTGCCTTTCTTTGTGGATTCCCACAACGGTTGCTCTTAAAGTGAGAGTATGAATTCCCATAAATCACTTCATTTTATTAAGTATATTACCAATTAATAGATAAAGTATAGTCTTATCACTTTATAATAACATTAAAATAATAAAGACATCAAATTATATTTTTTATACAAGTTCACTTTACATAACTGTGATCTTATGAGCTAATAATTTTGATTAAATAAGATCTTATAAGTAGACACACTTATAGATCTAAAATCGAGCTACAATAATTTATAAGAAATTTAAAACCAATATGAAGATGACTCGTGATATCTTAAAAATTATTAGAGAGCACACTTAAGTTTTTGGATCTAAAGGACTAGACGCTTTCTTTCCTAAATAGACTTTCAGCTCTCTTGCTCTTCTTATTTCTTTAATCTTTTCTTGACACCCACTTTTTTGTCACCTTAATTTGCTAACGACTTTCTGCCCTTCAAGTGAACCGTCTCAAATTGCTATAATCTTCTTATATATACAATACTAAAATAAAATAAAAATATTTCCATTCGATAATGTTAATTCAATTGTTGCTCACCTTACAAATTCTTATAAAAGTTGTCAATACGACATATTGATTAAGAAATAACATATGACCTGGTATATGTTGGTATGATGATGTATCTATTAATCAACATGCCACCTTGGTGAATTTTTGATGCCATCAATGAATGGATAGACTAAATATAGGAATAAATCTTAAAATTATACATGAATTTGATTAAATATATGTGAAACTCTAATTGTGGTTCAAATGTATACTTGAAACTTTAATTTTGATTTAATCATACAGATTTAAAGAAATAAATACATCAATTTATTTTGACATTGGATAAATACAGTTATTTATGTATGCAATATACAAACATAAAATGATGTTATATCAATAATTTGCAAGAATTGAATCAACACATTAAACTATATATAATTTTGAGATTTATCTCTTGGATAAAGTACAAGTAGGTGGGACATAATTGGTGGGGTTTTGGTTTGAAAGGAATGGTATTAAGTGCTGTGATAACAGCTTTTGAACGTTCCAATTTAAAATGAGAAAGGAATAAAGTTAAATGTTAGGCTGTCACTTGTTTCATTCATACAATAAAAAATTATTCTTCTTTTTTAAGAAAGAGATGCTAAATATGAACAATAATTGGAATTTCTGATATGATTGCTATTGCAATTGATTTGGAGGCTTATGGTTGAGATTTAGTCCCTTTGTTAAATTATTGATTTAGAAGTCATCATGTATATGCAGTAAAATGAAACAAATGGGAAGCTCAAATTCATAGATACATAATTAAAGAAAAAGACAATCATTAGGATAAGGAGGGGCATTTGCAATGAATGCCATCCAAGTAGGAAATAGAATCAGAGTTGAAGCAATACAATTAAACAACCCCTCTCTCCCTTGTATTGCAAGCTTCAAATTGAGTTGGCTCCAATCATTTGATAGAACCCAAGTTGGGTTATCAAATGTAGGGAAAGAAACACGTACCACATAACTACCCATTGTTTCAATCAATGCTATCTAATCACATTGTTTAACTCTTAAATATCTTCCTCACGGCTCAAGTGATGCCATTTCTTCCCTATACCATTTCTATAACTCATCACATCTATCAACTTATCCACCTACATTTAAAATTTAATACTGAAAATTTTGTTTAAAATTTAAAATATGGGACAAATTTAAACTTTAATATTCAATACTTGAGTTAAAGCACCAACCAATTTGTTTTGTGCTTATAATATTTGTCACATAAATTTAAATTTGTAATAATATAATAATATATAAATATTAAAAAAAATAAGTTAACTTGAATATATTTAAAAGTAGTTTTATACTCTTCTATATGTTTTTGTACGATTAACATTTTAATGATCCAGTCGTTGAATTTATTAATATAATTGTATTTGTCATACATGTAAAATTTTAAACCAATCTGATATCTCTATCATATTGATCTAAAATACTATATTTATTAATATTTATTGAACAATTGAATTTTTTTTTCATAAAACAAATAGTTAGAATTTTTAAATTTACGTCAAATTTGACATGCACAATCTATATAAACAAAATATGACAGTTGGATCATTATAATATTAATCATACAAAAATATACTTAAGGTTGTTAGTTTTACACAAATGTAACTAGATCTCTCCCCCATTTAAAAAAAATTAATAAAAGAAAAAATTGTCTAAAATATTAAATTTAAAATAAATAATATTGGTGCACCTAACACAGGCTTGGATTAGCACTTTCCAAATATAGGCAAGCTTGAAAAAAAAATTTAAGTTCATATTTCGAACTTGGTTGGGCTTGGGCATACATAAGCTTGGCTCAAACCCAACCCTATTCTGCCCATAAACACCTCTAATTCCAACCATGCGTAAACTCTTTAGTTTTCATAGTTTTCTCTTTTTAGGCGTTTCAATGCACTTTTACTTTATAAACCCCACTAGGACTCTCAATAGAGTCGAGAGACAAAACCTAGTTTAAGAACAACACCGAGCATGTTGAAAGTTTGACCTCCTCATAAGATTTATATTTAATGTATTGATAATGTAAGTTACTGACTTATGTGATGTTAATTGTTAATAAAATTTAATTAGCTATTAAAAATTAATGGCTTAAAGGTAAAAAAAAAAAAAAAAAACCTTTACTAAAAAAGAAAAAAGTAATTAAGCCCTTTGGAAAAAAAAAACTCATCTTATTAAACCCTTAATAACCCTTAAAAAATAATTCAACCCTTCCATTACCAAAAACTATTAGTTGTTCGATTTGACCATTAATGACCTAACATAACATGACATGCTGACATGATAGATTACTTTGATGTGGCATGCCACGTCAAAAAATTAAAAAAATAAAAAATTATATATCTAAAATGAATTTGGACAACTGACTATCTAGATTCATTCAAGATGAGCGTAAAACTATAAAAAAAAAATTTAAACATTGTAAAAACTATTAAAAATTACTAAATATTATAAAAATATAAATATGTAACAAAATATTAGTAATTTATATAAAATTATAAAAAAATAGTTTTGCATATTTAAATTTAAACCAAAGTAAACCCATATATACCCAAACCAAACAAATAAGATAATAATTAAAAGAAAAAAAAGCATACATACATATGAAAGACATGATAATATATGTATTTGTGTTGTATTAGAGTACAAGCTTAAACATAATCCTGCTCAATAATCCCCAGGCTTTAATTGAAATAATCACTATCCATCAAACTTTCCCTCAAAGCCCAAAACTTTCTCCTCCTTAGAAGTTGAGACTTTCTGTTTAATTTAATTATGCAAAACTAAATCTGTAAAAAATTTATACATGCAATTTTTTTTTTTACAATTTTATATAAATTACTAATAATTTTTTCATATTTAAAATTTTATAATATTTTTAATAACGTAAAAACTAAACGTCGATAATGACTATATAGAACGATCGCAAAGCAATAAGAAAGAAAAAAATAAAAACACATAGATTTTACCTTTTTGGGGAAAAACCACGGGCAAAAGAAAAGAAAATTCACTAATGTCAAATTCGAATGATACAAAAGGAGTTTAGACTACATCTATTTATAGGTTAAAAAACATTATTCTAATATAGAAGCAGCATAGTAAGGTTGAAACACCTTCGACCTCTCGCCCCCACAGATCTCCCTATTTTGTCACTGTATTTTATTTCTTTAATAGAAATTTGGGTCACACAACTCTAACAATAATTTTTAATTTTTTTTTATAATTTTACACTCATCTTGAATGAATTTGGATAAAAAGTTATCTAGATTCATTTAAATCTAAACAAATTGTTGTTCAAGTTCATTTTAGATGTATATATATTTTATTAATTTTAAAATATTTTTTAAAATTTAATTTTTTTGCTGATGCGACATGTCACATTAGTATATCTACCATATCAACACCGCTATCACATTAGTGTTGTTAATGATCAAATTGGTCAATTAACGATTTCTGTTAATAAAAAAGTCTAATTGATTTTTTAAGGGTTATTAAGGGTTTGATAGAATGAACTTTTTTTTCATAGAGCTTAATTTTTTATTTTTTTACTAAGAGGGATTTTTAACTTTAAGCCAAAATTAATTAATTATACTTATTTTGAAAGTGTTTTTAGCGACCTATCAACATATATTCACTATCAATATATAAATTTATGTACCACATATCAAATATAAATAAATTGTATTATTATTTATAATAATTAGGAGTAATGTTTTAATAACTGGATTGGTGGTTGAATAAATTCACCAATATTTAATTCAATTGGTTTGATTTTCGGAGTAACAATAAATAAATACAAATTTGTAAAACGTGTTCAACCAGTTCAAACGTCGGTTTTTTATTCTAATTTTAAATTTTTTATCAATTTTAAATGATTCACTTAGAAACTAATTTAACCGCTATATCCAAATTAATATATTAATCGGTTTTCAGTCCAATTGATTCGAATTCAAATATTAGGAGTGATAGAGGACTAATTCTTAATCCAAACTTTGATAAATTCACCGGTTAATCAATTTATTCAAGTAATCATTTAGGTTTATCCAATCCCCAACTGTCCACATGCATTTAGGAAGGCATAGCTATCAATTTTGGTGCCATCTACTTCACCAAAATTTCCATGTTCGTCCTCTATGGATTGACTCAATATGTACCAACCAACACCAAGCCAAAAAATAAAAAAATAAAAAAAAATCCCTTAATTACGTTTAATATATGTACCTTTCAAGTGTTGGTAAAGATTATTATGTTTTGTTAATGCAGAAAAGTATTTTGAAACGGGGAACCAATAAAATCCCTTCGGGTATTCATGTTTTAGTGCCAAGGTTTCAAAGAAAAAGAACATGTATCATAGCACCATAATTTGGTTAAAGTTGAAGTCAGCCAAATTAATTTGATTAGCTTAATCGATTATGGTTTCGGTTAAGTTGATTCATTACTTAAATCCATAATCAAATCCACCCAATCCAATTAAAACACTTAATATATATTATATTATGGTAAAAGTAATTATGTAATAAATAAATATAGTTTTGATTGAAATAGTGAAGTTAAATAAATAAAAATTATATTATTTTAGATTTAAAATTTATTATTACAACTATCTATATGCCGGGTCACGATCTGATTTTAAAAAAAAAAAAAAATTCAACCTCAGGCATGTTTTTGAGACAGCTAGACCCATAAGCATGTTTCATTGTTCATAATATTAATAAAAATTTTGAAATATATTTTACATTAATATTTATATATTTTTATTGTTAAATTTAAAATTTTAAAAATAATCTTAATTAATTAAATCAGATTTAGGTTGGGTTAGACTAGTTTGAGACAATAAAATAATTGTCTAAGCCTAACTCAAATCAGACTAAGTCTATCGGGCTAGGTGGGTTGCCTTGCTCAATTTTTGGACAACTCTACTTATCATATATATATATATATATATATATATGCTTTTTCAAGATTTTATATGATAATATAAGAAGAAAAAAATATCCTTAAAATAATATTTATTGTTTTGTAAAAAATAAATGAATTTTGGCAATATAGTAGTTGAGTTGGAACTCTATTAATGGGTAATATCAACTTATAGATTATTTATTTTAAATATAATAGTTCCCACATCATGTGCATTGCCGTAATTTTACGTATTTATTTTTTTAATTTATTAAATAATATATTCTTATAATTTTAAAAAGTATATTTACTAATTAAATAAGAATTGTCTAATTTATAATAAAAGTCTATTAATTTTTAAAAAAAAATTTGAGAGAATAAAATAACATTTTAAAAGTAATGGATATAAAAAGTGAGAAATAACCGATAGTAAAACATTAAGTAATTAGATAAAATTACTTTTTATTTGACTATGAGTAAAAAATTTCTCCTACAAAGAACTATTGTTTTAATAATTTATTATTTTTGACGTGATATTTCACAACACAATGGTAAATAACATGCATAATTATGTAAATATTGTTAAAATAAGAAAATAGTAAAACTAATGAATTTCAAATAATAATAACTAAACATCTCAAATAATAATGAAAATCATATATTTTTTTGGTGATTGAAACAAAACCTATTAAATGATGCTAAAATATGATTTTTCTAGTACTTATTTACAAGTTATTTTGAATGACAATGTATTGCTAATGCATATACTTATAGTGTTAAATATTAGTTTTAATTGGTATATAATTATAACACTAATTAAGTGATAATAACTGCAACATTGATAATAAAACAATATTGATGAAAATAATTCTGATTCTAATTATTCTATATTAATAATTTGTTATGAACATAATTTTATATTCAAGATTGAACAGAAACATTATTAATAGGGATAAATGTCAAAACTATATACGAACTTTGGTTTCATGTGTAATTTTATACCACAACTTTGATTTTGTGCAAACATAAAATTTTGGTTTGATCAAATTCTCACAAACTATTAACACAATTACCGATATAATATAATTTTATGTTTATATATTGCATACATAAATAATTATATTTATCCAAAATAAAAATAAATTGGTGTATTTATTTATTTAAATGTGTATAATTGAATTAACGTTAGAGTTTTATATATACATTTGAGCCATAATCAAAGTTTCAAGTGTTCAATTGAACCAACTCAAAGTTCATGTACAATTTTGAGATTCATCCCTTATTAATAAAATAATTATATTATATTATTGATTTTGTAGATTTTAAAAATACAAGAAACATAGATAAGACAAAATATTAATTCTTTATTGGTCAAATTTTTTTATCTTAATTTTCCAAATAAATATAAGTTATACTATTTGTCGAGTTGAGATTTTTGTTGAATCAAACGATTTGATTAGACCCAATTAGCATTCATAAAAAAATTAATATTTAATTTAATTATAAAATATATTTAATTTTTTTGCGTCTTGACATATAAATTAAGAATAAATAAACAAAATTATACATTATAGATTAGATTACCAATATATTAATAATATTATTTATATATATAATATTAATCTCACACATTTAATTTTTATTAATTATAAAAATAATTTAAACATTGTTAATTATTAACATATTTAAAATAAAATCTTATTTATATATAAAATTTATATTTATTTAATTAAAAGATTTGGGTTTTTTTTATTATTTTAAATCTATCCAATTATATTAAATAACTGTATGGATTTATAATTTTATTAATTGATAATATATTATATTATTTTTTAACTAGAACTTTTAAAATATATGATGAAATTAATTAATTTTACATTAATATACTATAATTTTAAAAAAATATTATTTTTATTATTGTCCCATAATAATATTAATAAATTATAATTTTGATGTCAATTTGGTAGTATAATTAACAATAAAAGGTATTCTTATCAGTTCAAACATTTTTCTAAATAATTTATTTATATATAAAACAAGTCGGCTAACCAAATTAAATGATCAAACAATCGACATTAAGTCAATCTGATTTTGTTTATCAGTTGTTGCAATTAGTGTTAAAAGTTATTGGTTAAATCGGTTAAATTAAAAAAAAATTGAACGAACAAAAAATCGAATACTCACCCTAATAACAATAGTCTTGATGTTTATTAAAAATATTTAAAAAAAAAAAAACAATTCGATTCGGGGCTTGAAATTTTTTCTTAATTAACTTGAAATGAAATAATTTAATCATAAAAATAAAAATAAACCAAACATGAACTAATCTAAACATCAACATTTTGAAAATTTTACATTAAAGCAAGTTGGAAACAATTTGTAGAAGCATTGGGCTTTCCACACCCCCATGAGCCTTTAAACTATTGGGCTTATCTTTCTCTGTTCAACGAAGAAGTGGGGCCTTAATTACTGTTTTCTTCATCCAACATACAAAATTGTAATTAATCAATCATGAAATCTCATCCACTTTTTCGGTACTTGGCCCATTCATTGATTTTATTAACTTAATCCCTTAATTATTTTTTATTAAACATAATTCAATAAAATCAAATTTTAATAGATTTTACATTTATCCCTAAAAGGATTTATAAAGCTTATATTTTTAAAACTTTTATGATTTTGTAAATGAAATAAAAAAATTTTCTATGTCATTTTTAGATGATAAATTTGGCCCTAATATTTATTTCTTTTGCTACTCTAGCCCTCTTTTTTTTTATTACCTTGGCGGAACCTTTAGAATTTAGTCAAATTACGTTCTTTGAGTAGAAAATTGAGTGGACAGTTAAAATTTTCACGGCAATTATATGGTAGCTTGTATGGCAGTCTGCACTTTATAAATAAATAAATAAACATAAAAATTAATAAAAATTTTCATGAAAGTTCATAAAAAAAATTATCAATGTCAACAATGAAGTACATGTGGACTACACACGGGTTACCATATCAATTCCATTAAAATTTTAACTGTTCGATCAAGTTTTTTGTCCAATTAAAGCAAATTAACTAAAGGTTAAAAGTTGAAGGCCAAAGTAAACAAAAAATAGAGCAAAAGTGAAAAAGAAGTATACGCTAAGGGCTAAATTTGTCATTATGCCTACTTAAAATTTACCTTTATTTGATCTTTTATTTTGGTAATAAAGTAGAGATTGAAACATAGAACTAAAGTTTACAATGTCTTATAATGACTCTCCATTATCTATCCTTTTGTATTTTAGCCTAAAGCTCCATAGGCGATTGATGAAGAATATGTAAACCTATGTCTTGTTCCATGATTAGCTTGGCTAACCTTTTCGCTACAATATCCTCCTCCTGGTAGGTGTGAACCACTTTGACTTGTCATTCACATTTAAGCAGTCCCATAATCACTTCAGCCAAAGAACTAGAAGGTGGAGAATCAAAGGTACCCTTAAGCATTTGGACAACCTCTAAATTATCCACCTTTATAATTAATTGTCGGTATCCCATTGACCAAGCCATATTCATGCCATTGAAGATGCCCCTAAGTTTAGCTTCGAGAATGGTTGTAATGCTTACATTCCCTATAAAACCCATAATCCATAAGTCATTATGATCTCGAAAGAGCCCTCCAACTGATGCCCTCTCCGTATCTGTAACGCCCTTGACCCAACCCAGTCTACCAAAGCCAAATCTTAGGTGTTACGCCCTTTTTACAAATGTAACTGAAATTTTCTTTTTTATTCATTGATGTAAACATCTATCTTTATATAACAGAATCTCTGATGGGTGTACATTGTATAGTTACACTTACATTTTGCCTATGTACAAATTGCTATCTATGGTTACTATAGAATTTCTTATAAAATACAATGTATGGTTATTACCTCGACTCAATAAAATTTCAGGCTTTTCTACTTTATCTCTTTTAGTCAATTGAGTACATATTGCTTTGCTACTTATTGACTTATGCGTAGACTTTAGCTTGCCACTTATCTATTTTGGGATACTACTTAATGAACTTCAACGCAGACTTGAATACACCATTTTACTTCCTCTATATGCATAACAGCCCAATGCACCACTTCCTTGGCATAGCTCTAGCATCGTCAAATGGCGTAGACTACGCCCAATACTTATCACTAGTCTTATCATTATCTTCGGGCGGGGTAGATTATGCCCAATACTTATCACTAATATTATCATTACCTTAAACCCTTTCTTTGAAACCTTTTTCTTCGTGGTCATTGTTTTATCAATTAAGTCACTTATCACAGCTTTTCTATGAGAGTTTGTCAAATCATTCCTCTGTGATGCCATGTTAATGTTCAGATCCTCCATAACCACCACCGCCTTGTTTAAGGTGTTATCCAACGAGACTTGTTGTTCAAAAATAACCTTTTGCTGGGCTATCGTGTCATTTATTTTTTTCATGGTTCACCATCAAGTCCTATGCAGGCTTTAAATTTTCACTCGTTTCAGCTATTGGGTTAACCACCCATTTCCCTTTGGCTTAAGTCTTTGCACTTACCACCTCTTTACTCCTATTATCTTGGTTCCCAAAATTAGTTTCCTACTTTTCACATGCAAAAGGGGAATCATCATCCATAATATCCTTAAAAAAATCTCCTCATCCATCTTTTAAAAGGCATCAAAATGATTTTTCTGGGATTTATCCATATTTCCTATCCCATTATTTTTGCTTTTGGAATATTTTCTCAAATTAGAAGGTTTCCTTTGTCGGTTGGAAGCTTGCATCCATGGTCCAAACATGGCCTTCTCCCCCGAGTTTCCTGAGTTCCCATCATTTAACTTACTCACTTTTCAGCCCCCTGTGTTAATGCTGCTTAAATCCCTTTATTTGTACATATTTCCTTAGTATAACCCTAACGACCATATTTATAACAAATGGTGGGTAATCCTTTGTACTCAATAATTTGTGGCCTGCCATCGATTCCTACATATGGAATGAGAGGCTTATTGATATCCACAACGACGACAACATAAGAAAGCTTACCTCAATTCCCCATATTAACATTGTAATCAATACAAATAATCGTTCCAATGACTGCCGCAATCGCTTGAATAAGTTCTTTTGTATAGTACCGATACGATAGCCTTCGTAACCTAATCTAAGCAATAATCTTGGATGGTGCATTCCCAGTAGTCGAAAAATCTCTACTCCAAGTCTAGATGATCAAATAGTGCCCGTAGATCATCCAAGGACCTTCAGAAAGAGATTTGGTATAGTCCTTCACACAATTGAACTTAACACCATAGTAGTTGTTATCCAGGTCCACCACTTGGAGGGATCCTTCTGGTTGCCATAACAGAGTTAAACAATTCATTGAATCCTTGTATCCAATCACCCTACCCAAGAGATAGACTATGACAACATTGGCCATAGTTTTATCAATGACGTTGTATACTCAATTTGAGAAATAGATCTCCATATAGGGTTCATCTATATCTATAAACACATTCTCAGTAGAAAGAATTAACTCTTCCTCCATCACCCTTTCATCGGAGGAATGTTATAAACCCATGAACCATTTATTACAGTGTCGTAGAACGAAGCCTCAGAAACAACAAGCCTTAACATGCCAGTACTCTCCTCATTGAGGGTTCTATCATCTCTATTTTTCACTTTTTTTCATCGTTCTTTCCTCCTCTAGCATTCCCGAATCACCATGGCGTTCATTAGTTGACTTTAGCATCAGCAAGATAAAATCAATTAAGCCCTTTAATCGTTAAAGTTTATAGTCAACCATTACAAAATAACCATAACTATTTTTTTTGGTGGTTTCACCACATGACACGTCGAGATTATGCCATGTGGCAAAAATTGGTATTTTATATTTAAAATATATCATAAAAATTATCAAAAATTATTTAAAAAAATTGTATAAAATCATAAATTTATAATAATTTTTTTAATACTAAAAAAGTATAATAAAAAATCAAGTACAAAAGAATATAATAATATAGAAAATTATAAAAAAATTATTATAAATGAATTTTTTTTTAAATGTAGAAAATATTAAAAATTATTTAAAATAAAAAATTTTAAAAAGTGAATTTTTTTTAAAATATAGAAAAGTGTAAAAAATTATAAAAATAAAGAAAATTACAAAAAAAATTATTACAAATTATTCAAAAATAATATAGAATTATAAAAAGAATAAAATTATTTAAAATTTAAAAATTTAAAAAAATGTTTACAATATTATATATCCTCGATTGTCACTTACCTTCTCAACCCATTTCGCCACCTTAGTTTACATCTCAAAACACTATCTTGTCAACGATGATGGATAAAGAGAGTGCAAGCTTTGAGGAGGTCTACGGTGGATAAGCACAACAAATAACTTTATGGATCAAATAAATATTTTATAAAATTTAGTAGTTATTGTAGTGTTAACGATGGTTAGTATGCAAATGAAAAGTATCTTGTTTTTTGACATAATGACTTATTTAGCCCTCCAACTTTTTTAAAAAAATTATTTTAGCCTTCCATTTAATTTTTTTACCTCTTTTAGCCCTTAAATTTGCCTTTTTTGTCAAATCACCCAAAAATAGATTGAAAATTTAACATTTGTTAACATTGCTAATGTGGCGTACACGTGGATTGCCACGTTAGCAATTAATTATTTTTTAAATATAAAAATTCAAAAAAATATATAAAAATTATAAAAATATTTTTTTTTAAAATTAATTAATTACTAACATGGCTTACACGTGGACTTCCACATGGATGCTACATCTGTAAAGTTAATAGATGTTAAATTTTTCATCTATTTTGGGGTGATTTGACAAACAATGCAAGTTCAAGAGATAAAAGATATGAAAAATTAAATTAGAGGGTTGAAAGGACTTTTTTGTAAAGTTGGAGAGCCAAATTAGTCAATATTTATATTTTTAATTTATTATATAATTTTTATGCTTCTTACAATATTTTGTAATATATTTTAAATTTTTTAATAATTTTAATAAAATTTTTTTAAATCATATTTTTTTATAATGTTTTATATTTTTCTGGTAATTTATAATTTTATAATTTATATAAAATCATTTTTAATAATTTTTGCAATTTTTAATAATTTTTATTATTTATATAATTTTTTTGTCATTTATAATAATTTTTATATTTTTATTTTTCTTGCACTTCAAATTTTTGTATAATTTTCATATATTTTTTATGATTTTAAATATAAAATAATGATTTTTATCACGTGGCAAAAACGTCCAGAAGAAAACAATTGTCGTTACTTTGTAACGATTGACCTTTAATTTTAATGGTCAAAGAGCTTAATTAATTATAATTTTAAAGTTCAAGGGATCAATTGAGTGAAATTTTTTTTTAACCTTTTATCTATAACAAAGATTTCAACAATTCAAATAATATTTGAAATTTTCATGAAATTTAAACTCAAATTTATAAATCTACCTTAAAATTCAAATATATTTATTATTAGTATAAAATTTAAATATAATTGTTCAAAAAAAAATGCAAATTTATTGAATTAAAACAAAATATCCAAATTCACTAAATATCGAATTTTAGTATGTCCAAAAGAAAATTATAAAAGAAAATTGATAATAAATTCAAATATCCAAACTCATTATTTTCAAAAGTGAATTTGAATTCATTATCTGAAATCTTTATCCGCAAGATGTAAACAAATTTGAATAATGAATATTGGAGAGTTAATATAATATCCTGGTGCAGTTGCTGAAGAAAAAAAGGAAGAAGAGTAACAGAATAGGAGGAAGAAGGAAGAGAGAATTAGCAGAGAAAGAGAAAATGGGAGGATGAGAACTCAGTACTCCATTTCATAACAACCCAGCATGCACGAGCATGCTTAAAAGGAAAAGATTAACGTTCCTACAACTGTCATTCAGTTATAGCTACGTGTCCAAAACACCAAAGCACAGTGTTTTCATTAAAAGGACTTTTTTCCCCAAAACGTACTGCTTCCTGACTGCACAATGAACTCACAAATTGACAAAAATAAATAGAGATTAACTACTGTTTTAACCCCTCTAATTGATATCCATAACAATACTTCCTCCCTTAAAGATCCTTGTCCTCAAGGATCAAAAGTAAGGTACTGTTTTTGGAAGTTTGTCCAATCTTCCCACGTGGAGTCCTCTGGAGAAGTGTCTGCCCATTCTACTAGTACTTCAGTGGCTGCCTGGTTTCCTTTTTTAACCATCCGCCCGTCAACGATCCGAGCTGGTTCATTCAAGAGTGAGCCATCTGTTCCCACAGGTGGTAAGGTTGGTGAGTGGACAGCGGAGCCAACATGCCTTTTCAATTAAGATACGTGGAATGTAGGATGTATTTTGGTTCCCACAGGGAGTGTCAATCGGTAAGCCATCTGGCCAATCTTAGATTCAATAGGATAAGGGCCATAAAACTTGGGAGAGAGCTTCTGATTTTGCATCTTCTTCAATGAGTGTTGTCGATAGGGTTGAAGTTTCAAGTATACTAGATCCCCGACCTCAAATGAACGATATGATCTTTTCTTGTCTGCCATTTGCTTCATACGGTCTTGAGCTCGTTTCAGGTGGAATCGAAGAAGCTTTCTCAAAGTTTCTCGATGTTGGAGGGTTCTGTCCACCTTAGCTACCGTGGAAGATCCTGTCAAGTATGGTAGGTGCAGGGGAGGTTCCTGTCCATAGAGGGTTGTATAAGGGGTGGTGTTGATGGCCAAATGATGTGTGGTATTGTACCACCATTCTACTAAGGGTAGCTAAAAAACCCATTCGGAAGGTTTTTCACCAGTCATACAACGCAAATAACTTTCTATGCATCTATTTAAGACTTCAGTTTGCCCATCTATTTGAGGGTGCTAGGTCGTGGAGAGATAAAGTCGAGTGCCAAGCCGTTTAAAAAGTTCCTGCCAAAATGTTCTAAGGAAAATCTTGTCTCTATCGGACACAATGGACTCTGGAACTCCATGAAGCTTATAGACATGGTCCAAGTAGAGTTGAGCGATCGTGGCAGCAGTGAAGGGGTGAGCCAGGGCTAAAAAATGAGCATGTTTGGTTAGTCTATCAATTACTACCAAAATGGTGCTTTTACCCTTGGATAAGGGAAGGCCTCCAATAAAATCCATACTGACGGCAGCCCATGCTCAATCAGGTATTGGCAAGGGTTGTAAAAGGCCAAGGTAAGCAGCATTGTCGCTTTTGTATTGTTGGCATGTGGGGCATTCTTGAACCCATTATTTGACATCCTTCGATAACCCCTTCCAATATAACAAGCTAGCGATGTGACGTCGAGTAGCATGGTTTCCTGAGTGTCCACCAATAGCTTCACTATGGAACAGCTCAAAAATGGCTTTCCTAAGGTCGATGTTGTGACCTATGACCACTTTCCCTTTTCTCTTGAGAAACTTGCCATCCAGAGAGTGCTTAGGGTGGGACTGGGGGTTTTGTAATAAGTCTCTGGACAGTTTTTGGAGCTTCTCATCATTTAGCCCTGCTTGCAAAATTTTATCCCATAATTCTGACCATGTAAGTGATATTTCCTCTAGACATTGGCAAATCTGACCGTCAGCCATATGGGTTCATTTAGATAAGGCATTAGCTACAACATTCTGAGACCCTTTGCGATACACAATGGAGTAATTATACCCAAGCATCTTGGAGACCCATTTTTGTTGGAACGGGGTGATGGCCTGTTGCTCGGAAAGAAACTTCAGACTTTGGTGATCAGTCTTAATGACAAAAGGGTTCCCCACAAGGTATGAGTGCCACTTCTTAACAGCAAGTAGTACAGCTAGCATTTCTTTATCGTATATGGATAAAGCTTGGTGTTTAACTCCCAAGGCTCTACTAAAAAATGCCACTAGGCGTCCTTTTTATTGTAACACAGCTCCAATGCTGCTACCACAAGCATCTGTCTCCACGCAAAAAGGCTGACTAAAATCGGGGAGAGCGAGTACTGGTACTGTGCATATTGCTTCTTTGAGAGCTAAGAAAGCTGCATGGGCTGAATCTGTCCACTGCCACTGTTGATCTTTCTTTAATAATAAGGTGAGGGGCTGAGCAAAGGCACCGTATCCTCGAATAAACCTCTTGTAGTAGCCCGAGAGGCCTAAAAACCCCGAAGTTCTTTGATATTTGTAGGTGTAGGCCAAGAGAGAACTTCTTCAACTTTCGAGGAGTCCATTCGAACAATTCCTGCTGTGATAAGATGGCCGAGATATTCAACTTGTGTAGTAGCAAAAGAACATTTAGTTTTCTTAGCATAGAGCTGATTAGTCCTTAACAATTGTAAGACGACTTTCAAATAGCTCAAGTGGTCCGTCCAATCTTTGGATTAAACGAGGATGTCATAAAAAAAAACTAAGAAGAATTTTCTCAAAACTGGCTTGAAAATACTGTTCATTAAAGCCTGAAAGCTGGATGGGGCATTGGTTAGGCCAAATGGTATAACGAAAAACTCGTAGTAGCCCTCATGAGTTCGAAATGCTGTTTTATAAACATATTTATCCCACATTCGGATTTAATGATATCCGGACCTCAAATCCAATTTAGAAAACAAGGCAATTCTTTAATGACAGGAATTGGGAACTTATCCTTGATAGTCATGCTGTTGAGTTTCCTATAATCCAAGCATATACGCCAGCTCCCATCCTTTTTCTTTACCATGACAATAGGTGAGGCAAAGGGACTAGTGTTGTCCCGTATAATCCCTTCCTGTAACATTTCTCTAACTAATTTTTCAATTTTATTTTTCTGAATAGTGGGGTACCTGTAGGGCTTAACTTTAATCGCTTGTGATTCGTCCAGTAGAGGAATACGATGATCATGAAATCAAGCAGGCGGTACGCCAGATGTCATTTGAAAAACATCATCAAAAGCAACCAATAACCTGTGGAGTATTGGGTGATCAAGGGACTTTGGAAGAGAAAGTGTGGTCTGTTGACTGAAAGATAGTAGTATAGGTTGGGGTCCATAGCTAAAAGCCTTGAAACATTTAGCTGCTTGGTTGTTAGATAATAGTTGAAGACTGCCAAGCATAATTCCTTGGAGGATATGAGTCTTACCCCGATACTCGAATTGCATAGTGAGGGAGGAAAAATTCCAGATAATAGATCCCAGAGATAAAAGCCACCGGATTCCCAATACTATATCACATCCCTTCAAAGGCAACAAATAGAAGTCATTAGTGAATGCAGATTCTTGAGCTCCCCATTGGACATTTTTGTAGATCCTCTGAGTCGAGAGTCGAACTTCGTTAGCTACCATGACCCTCAATGGAACAGCCTGTTCAATAGGTAGGTTCAAACGTTTCCCCAGCTTGGAGTCCATGAAATTATGGGTACTTCCAGAGTCCATAAGGATAATGACCTCTATTTGCTCAATATGAGCGAAGAGTCTCATGGTATTGTGACCTCGAGAGCCATGCAGGGCATGTAGGGAAAGGACATGAGAAGTATCATCGGGTTTCTGCTCCCCTTGTTCCAGTTGGTCCTTACAGTCTTGAATTCATCAGATTCAGGGCTCTTTGGTTCGACCTCACCACTAGAGGAAACATCAATCACCAACTGGTACAATTGAGATCTTTGACATTTATAACTAGGAGAATACTTAGATGCACACCAGAAGCGGAGGCCTTTGCGTCTCTGATCATCTATTCCAGCCTGTGATAAGGACTTCATAGGGCCCTTAAGAGTTCCTGTATTGCTAAAAGGGGGAACAGCTTGAATAGGTTTAACATGTGGTAGGAGAGGTCGATTTAGTCCTCCGGTTTCACCGTTATAGATTGGTTTTTTAACAGGCCCCGAGATAATATTTTCCACTCTTCGAGCTAAACGAAACCCATCCGTTAGAGTAGAAGGCGAAAACAACCATAAATATTGCCCTATCTTTGGTTTGAGGTTACCAACAAACACGCTAATCGCATGTTCCTCGGTAAGATCGATTTGGTTGAGCAGACTAACAAATGTATCATGAAACTGAATTACTGACCCGAGTTGCTTCAATGTAACAAGCTCAGACATAGGATCTAAAAGAGTATCTGAACTAAAGCGTTCCCTCAACCCTCGGGTATAGACCTCCCAGGATAGTTGTGGCAACCCACCATGTCGCTGGACAAAAAAATGATGCCAATCTAGTGCCTTACCTTCAAGATGAAGCATGACCATATTAACCTTTGCCTCGTCTCGGACACATTCAGATGAAAAGAACTGTTCTAGTTTTGACCACCATCCTCAAAATCTGTATCATCAAAACGTGGGCAATCCAACCGATATAAGTTACTAGTCACGTTCCCTGAAAACCCTTTTAGCAATGGATCTGGTTGCCTTGAATCCCGTAATGGTGATAGTATTAACTGCTCCTCCTTTGAAGAATCAGAGGGAACACTCCCAAGAACGCCTTTTCCCTTGTCTGAACTGACTTCCACCGACGTTGCTTTGCTTGTGCCAACAGCACTGATTGGTGTTGGCTGCCCTATATATTGCTCAAATAAGGCTTGAAGACCTGTGCAAATCTCAGTTCGAATCTCACCTTCCATCGAATCCTGGAATGATTGAAATTTAGTATCAATCTTGGCGTCCAGGTCAGATTTCAACTGGGTGAACTCCTGCTGCAACTGAGTAATTTCTTTTTGAAGCCTAGTGGTAATTCCGTCGTTGGTCATGAGGAAGGCCTGGCTCTGGTACCTTGGTGCGGTTGCTGAAGAAAAAAATGAAGAAGAGTAACAGAATAGGAGGAAGAAGGAAGAGAGAATTAACAGAGAAAGAGAAAATGAGAGGATGAGAACTCAGTACTCCATTTCATAACAACCCAGAATGCACGAGCATGCTTAAAAGGAAAAGATTAACGTTCCTACAGCTGTCATTCTGTTATAGCTACGTGTCCAAAACACCCAAACACAGCGTTTTCATTAAAAGGACCCCCTTCCCCAAAACATATTGCTTCCTGACAGCATAATGAACTCACAAATTAACAGAAATAAACAGAGATTAGCTACTGTTTTAACCCCTCTAATTAATATCCATAACATATCCGATCTGAATATGACAAAATAGTAATTAAAATATTCAAATTCAAATATTATCCACGAGATTTTAAACAAGTTAGCCTTTGTTGTTAATAAGTTCCTAGCCTGATTGATGCAATCATACCAATTAGGGGTGTGCTTTTTTTTTTTATCCGAATTAACTAATCAAACCGAATTAATTAATTTAATTGGTCGATCACCGAATCTAATTTGATAGAGAGCAATTAAAGGGTTTTAAAATTTTTAATTAATTTGATTCGAAACAGAATAATAAAACCAAATTAAATGATTAACTAAAATTATTAATAATATATAAGCCTAATATATTATAGATAGATCCAATATATTAGAGATAAGTCTAATACATTACATAAGCCAATATATAAAATTAATGGATTTATAAATATTTCTATAATGAGCTTAGAAAAACATTATAAAAACTAAAAATATTTGAAAAAAGAAACTAAAATTAAACAAAATAACACAGAATAAAAAAAATTTAAAAATTGATGTTTTTAATGTAAGGTTTGTTATTATGTTTTAATTTTGTGTTATTATTGTGTTATTTGTTGTTTTCAAAATTTCAGTTAAAACTTTTTTGAATTAAAAAGCAGGAAAAATTTGTCATAGATTTTTTTATGTTTTAAATTGTTTGAAAAAATATATATTTATAAATTTTGGTTAAGTCAGTTAACTGTCAGTTAATAAGTTTTAAAAAAAATCAATTCAGTTAACGGTTAAGAATTTATAAATTTTAGTTAATTAGATTCGGGTATTATTCGATTTCATAAACAAATCATAGCAAGCAAATTTTGACGTTATCAATAATCGGATTAAATTTCGTAAAGAAATTCTGACCAAAAGAAAATTCACCCCCGAGGGCAGGGGGTCACTTTCCTGGGATCCTCCTTCAACCATAGCCGACAAGAAAACTTGTTTCCATGGAGTAAGGGACCATCCTCAAATTCATGATAATAAAAGGGACCAATGTTCCCATCCTCACCAACTGGTCCAATGGCAGAGGCCTTCACCATTCACATTCAACATTAGCCAAAGACTACTGTTTCATGGGTCCCTATTCTTTACACTAATAGTTGAGTTCCGTTTCCAAACATCTAACGGCTCTAACGGAACATGATTTTGACGTACGCTTTTAGAATCACAAACTCAATGGCAAGGTTGAGGTCCTACAAGCTTTGAGATACCAAGTTCGATAAGAGTAAATGAAATGGCAAAACGAAGTGCAAGAGTGTGCAAAGTACAAGGATCTTTTCCATTCAATTCGACATCAAACGGCATATTACAGAGAAATTGAAATGCTGCAAATTTTCCAAGCACCTGTTTCTATGCATGAACCGAGTAGAAACAGAAGTGGGATATAAAAAGATTTGCATTTGTTAATTTCATCTACTACTGTTGGACTTCCCAAAATTTAAAACCATAAAACTGTACCATACTTGAAAGTTTTAACTAAAGCTTCAAACTCAAACTTGAGGTCGAAGAACTATGAATCAAAGACGATGATGGAATACATCGCCTTTGTCTACTACTCATGACAGGGCCTGGAGGGCAAGATTTCAATGGAGGTAGAGGTTTAGAAGAAGGGACGAACTTACTTGATTGGCTTCTTAACTTCTTCTCTACCGGTTGAAGCTTACCTTCTGATCTAACTTGGCGAACTTTCGTCTCGTTCAACTCTGCTGGAAGAACACAGTTGCAAAGGAAACCTATACATTCATCACAAGTACCATCATCATCAATAGTCTACAAGAAAGAACCTATAAAATCCTACAAGATGGTAATAGGAGAACAGATAAAATTCAAACAGGATGCGAGTATAGTCCATATTTGAAAGAACCATGTCCTCATCACTGAAATAGAGATGTTGGATGAACCTAATGCATTCAAGTTATCACGGTGAATTTTAACCAACATAAAATTCCCAACAAGTTCCAGCTCCCTGAGCAAAGACAAGATCAAGTACGGTACATTTCAGGGTTATCGTTTCATACTTGACAAAACATTTCAACGTGAAGACGTTGAAACTAGCAAGTGTTATTAGTACGACCAAACAGAACAAACATCGTTCAAGCTGTAAAAACGTGAGAACTATGGCGACCATGGCAGTCTTGGTATGAATATGCAAGAGAATTATTGGTTCCAACAGGCAGTGAAGATGATTTACATGGCTGTCCTTTCAAATTTGGTAGACCCACCATGGCATTAGACAAAGCTTGCACTGTAACAGGTTTGGTCAAATGCCTCAGTGGGAATGGTGGGTGGAAGCTGATGCCTGATGCCACTTCTTCCCTATCTTTGAAAAGTTGTTTAAAGCAAAACATCATTTATCTTCGGTTTATTGTTACTATTAATTTTCTTTTCGATGTGCTACTTTACTTTAAAATCAGATAATAAGCTAAACAGAGGAACAACAAAAATGCCGCAAAACTTTCCTTTAAATATATTTTCACATACCGATCTTCAGAAGAAACAATGAGATCATGAAGTAAAGTTTAAGTTTAAAAGGATAGAAGTGGATTTCTTACCAAGTCTAGCAAGTCGATTAACCCAGCTAGGAATTGGTTTCCCTGTCAATTGGATACACACATCATTGCAGAAATGATTGCAGTTCTTTGTGATGAGATGGTAAGTGTTCCCAGAGTAATCTGTAGCGAGTTTCTCCATGAACGAACGGACGTCTTTCGGACCTAAATCGGTCCTTCCAATTAAAATAGATTTCCTAAACGTGAAACCAGGACACTGCCTCGGCTCTACTTCGAAAATTCCAGTCGCCGAATGCTCATGCGCTCCAAAACCATATTCAACTCCATGAACTGCATACAGCAAGAATCAGCAAACTCAAAATCAACTTGTACAATAATATACATATATACATTTATATACATGCACACTAAAATCATGGATGTATATTCTTATTTCTTGTATACATAAAAAATCAATCTTTCAAGGGAATTAACTTGACTAGTGTTATTAAACCGTAAAAACATTCAAAAACAACCTTAAGTTGCATATAAAAATTTTCAAAAATTTCCCTTCAATTTCCAGTCTTGTTGATTACTAAAAGAAAATTCCATTACTTTTCCAGCAACATCTCAAAAAAGAAAACAAAAACTTGACTAAATTCAAAGGAAAAGAAAAAACAAACCTTGAACCCCAGAATGATAGATCCCAAGGCCAAACCAATAAGCATAACCATTAATCGGAGTCAAGTCATATACATTCAAATAAACCGGAACCGATCCAACTTTCTTCTTCCGGGGCATCAACACCATTGTGCACAGCATTTTTTTAGGCTAACTTTAATAAATAAATAAAAAGAAGCCAGAATTTTTTACAAGGAGAGAGATAATTGAGGTTTCTATGGGGATGGGGTATTATAGAAAAAATAATTAAAGAGAAACTGGTATGGGTAAGCGCGGAAATTCGATATTAGTTTCCTTGTTTTGATTGAAAATAAATAAATAAAATAATGAAAAAGGAAGAAATCTGTAACTTGGGTTGTACCGAACGAGAGAGCCGAAAGCAAAGCAAAATAGCATCACCTTTTGCTTTCAAGGATCCTCCTCGTCCTCGTGGTTGATGCTTGCTTTCTCTTTTTATTATATTTTAATAAAAATATTATTATATAATAATATTCGAAGTTCAAATTTAATTATATGTTATTTTCTAAAATATTAAAGAATCAAAATACTCACATACATGCTTATTAAAAATTTTAATATAATGTTTGGATAATTTTATTATAAGCACTGTGTTTGATAAACAATTAAAAAAATTATTTTCAATAAAATAAAAGATATTTAATATTTAATATTTTAAATGTATTTGATAATTATTTTAAAATTTTACTTAATATAAAATTTTCAGCAACAAAATCTTCAACAGGTAGATAACTACTTATGACTTAGAAAATTTTAATTTTAATTTAATTGTACTTAAAAAAATAAAATATTCAAAATTGCCATATTTATCTTCCATCCAAAACTAATCAAAATAATATAAAATATTATAATAATAAAATTAAAATTAAAAATAAATGATATTTTAAAAATTAATATATATTATTAATATTAATTTAACAAACTCTTAAAATTTTATCATACTTACTTTTTTTTTACTTTAAAAAAAAAATGAGATTTGACTCAAACAGCTTTTCAAATAATAATAGTATAAATATAGTTGTTTAAAATTGAAGGAAACCCCCAGAGTTCTGGGAAAATTACTCCCAACTACCATTGTGCTTTTTTTCTTCTTTATATTGAAATCCCGTGGGTGTACGGTTGGAGTTCTACTTTTGACAAACTTAGGGTAGAGTTGTGAATTGGACTCTTTGATTTAAAAATCTGAATATAATTAATTCAAGTTTTTTTTTTTATTATAATTGAATTACTCTTAGATTTAAAAATTTGATTTTCTTTTGCCGGGTTATAATTATTCTGGATTATTATTTTCGACTTTCAGCTTTTCATTTTTAATAATTAAATTAAACTGAATTAAGTTGAAGTTTAAATTTTCATCTGATTTAAGTAAGTATTAGATTATAGAGCTTGACTAACAGAGTTATATAGTAAATATATTTGTAAAAATTCATATAAAAAATAAATGAGGGTTTAATTGAAATGGTAAACTAGAAATATATTTATTTTTCTATTTTTTAATAAAAGATATAAATACCCTCAAAAAATATATTTTTTACTTTATAAAGTAATGTTATTTTGGCAATTACTTAATTGAATTAGTATTTGTCTGTCAAGATTTTGCCTATTATACACCTATAATAACATGTTATGGAGATCTAATTGTTCCAATGAGAGCAATACTTGAAATGGCAATCCATAAAAAAAAATACCGATATTGAGATTGGCTAAAATAAGACAAGAGCTAAAAGAAACTACCGAAAAAATTTAGTAAAATTGATATGACTGCTATAACCGATCTAATACTAAATAAACGAGTATTGCCTCTAGATGGGAGATAAGCATATAATAGAATTCATATTGTGAATTTCTATAAAAAAAAATGTAAGAATTATGTTTAAAAAAAAAGTGGGAATCAAATCAACAAAATTAAAAAGCGTTTAACAAGTGCATGTATTGTCGTTTTTGTGCATATTTTATTTTACAGTTTTCCACGTGATTAATTATGAAGTTCATAAATCTAAAAAGGTTAAATAATCGATGTGGGTTATCACATTAAACTAAATTATTTACCATGAGCTCTTAAATTAAAGTAATCAATTTATAAATTTATGATGTTCCAAATTCATGACAGGGAACTTGACATCGTTAACCCTACTCATAGAAGATTATTTTCATTTACTAAAATATAATCAATAGACTTTCTACGTGCGATTTAAATATTTTATTGAAATAATATTTTAATTAAGATCATTTTTATTTAATAAATTATAATTAATAGACTTCCCTATATGAAATAGTAAAAAAAATTATTAATATAATGTATTAGAATTATATTTATCTTAAATTTATATTTAATAAACTAAGAGCAAATAATTTAAAATTTTAAAAATGAATAAGATATTTGTATATATTTGAATGATGGCTATTGTCGAAACCATTTTAAGATTTGAAAAACGGGGATCGACTTTAAAACGAGGTATGGAGTCGCCACCGATCTTTTTTCGAGGTGTGATCGGATCACCTAACAAAGCATTTTATTTTACTAAAATATTGACTTTGGCCTTCAAAAATCAATAAAATAGGTTCGGGAGTCAGTTACATACGAGAAAGGATTAGCACCTTCGCAACGCCTAAAATTGGTACCTAATTGATTGATTAATGTCCTAATACCGAAAATTTGAAAAGATTTTTTAAAATGCGATCCCATTTTAAAAAAAAAAATTGAATATACTCGAATTGGACATTAAAATTCCTTTGTTCCGAAGGAATAAAATATCATATCCAACACGTTAGGATACAGCAACTTAAACCCTCGAAATCAAAATAATCTCATGGTTTCCAAATCTTACGCATTAAAATTTTAAAAGGGTATTCAATTATTTGGTCAAACGGTAAATTGAAACCCAGCACGTTAGGGTACGATTTCTCGAATTTCCAAATACGAAACATTGCCTTGTTTTGAGGAGTTTCCAAATAAATAATTATAAAACCGGCTCAAAATATATTTGTTTGGTTTACTTAAGGGTAAAAAGCAATCGATATTGGGCGAAAATTTGGAATTTAAAATTCGGTATAATAACAATCATACAAGCATAGTATTGAGCATGAAATAAAAATACGTGGCAATAATATTACATGAATAATAAAAAATAATAAGAAAACGCAAAGGAACAAATTAGGTACATGCAATGGCAACATATCATATACTATATAAATACAAACGTTAATATCCGAAGGCTAATGAATTTGAAGCCAATTTAAAAAGAGTTCCAAGCAAATTAATCAAATGAAATATAACAAGTTTTAAAATAAAATAAAATGAAAAATAGGAAAAATAGAAAATTTGAAAACATTACTATACAAACAATACAAAGATTTTAAAAACAAATAATAGATATAAGAATTTAAAATAAATAGAAAAATCAAAGCAAATAATATATTAAATAGTAATATACAAATGAATTTTAAAATAAATATTATAAAGTAAATAATATACAAAATAATACATATATCAATTTACATAAATAATAAAAACAAAATAACTTATTATAAATAGTTGGTATATAAAAATATAAATAATAAAAGTATTTGAAATAATAAAAAAACGATTATAGGAAATAAATTATATAAATAGATTTTTAGAGAAAATATACATATAAAATAATATAACATCAATAATATATACATAAAAGGAAAAAAATAAAGCTAAATTATGTGTAAATATAAAAAAATGTATGAGAATATTTAAATTAAATATCACATAAATCTTTAAAACATAGAAATATATAAAAGAGAATTTAAAATAATGTGAAATAAAATAAAAAAAAACAAATGCAAAAGTAAATAAAGAAATAAAAGAATTACACATTAAAATGAAAGAAAAACTCAATTGAAATAAAATCAAACTAATGGGGATAATTAATAAATAAAATAGAACATCAAATTAAAGCTAAGGACCAAAACGCAATGCGCGCGAATTCGCAGGGATTGAAAATGTAAATGATCCAAATCTCCAAAACACAACACTTAGGCGCAAACTAAATTGTAATAACACACAAATTTCAGGGAAAATTAAAAAAAAAAAAATAAAATGCAAATAGGGGCTAATTTAAAGCTGGCAAGAATGGGAATGGGAAGTACTGGCCGCGCAAATTACCCATTTAAGGTGAAAATGTGCGGATCCAGCCTATGGATCGGGTCAACGCGCGGGCTACCTTCCCCCCCCCCCATGGTGCTGTTTTAAAATTTAAGGAAACCTTTATTTTATTTCTTTTTTTTAAAACATTAAAAAAAACTTTTAGAAAACCTAAAGCTTTTTTTTTTAACCCTTTCTGCTAGGGTTTCATCCCAGAAACATGCAGCCACTGAACCACATCGTACGGTGGCTGAAAATGCACAGACGATGGCCGATTTTGCCAACGGAGGAGAACTCCGACTATGCCCACGGAGGTTTGGTAAGTGCTCTCACTTTTTCTTCTTTATTACTCTTTGCACACCAAAATAAATAAAAAAACTCAACAAACAGAATCAATCAAGAATCACCTTTTAAATTTCCTTTGCACTAGATTCTTTTCTATATTTTTTTGTATGTATTTCGTATGGATCTCGTAAAAAAAACAATGAATATTCATGGCTTTTTATAGCCATTTTTACAACTGTTTATTGCCTCTACTCGTTGCAGGTATGGTGAACGTGGATGGCGGACGTGGTATGTGGGTGCATTGATGGAGAATGACATGGTTCGTGGGTGCAAACGTGGAGCAGGGCGCAGAGGTCATGGGGCATGCGGTGGCTGAAATTCTCAAGTAGCCTAGGGTTTTTCCTTGTTTTCTGATTTGGGCTATTAGGGCTTGTGTTGCATTTGGGCCTAGGTTTGGTTTTAATTTTTAGTGATTTGGGTTTTTGATTTTTGGTGATTTGGGCCTGTTAAATTTGGGTAGTGCTATTTGGGCTGTAATTGGGTATTTGGGCCCGGGCCAAAATTGGGTCTTACAGGTATAATATTTAAAAAAGAACCCTTATATTTCTTCTCAATGGTGATTTATAATATTTATTAATTTATTATATGAAATAAATATATTTACCCAACCAAGAGATAAAAGCTTTTTAACTTCAGACAATAAAAGGCTGAAAAAAGGTTAAAAAGGACATGGGTAAAATTGAGAAAGAAAGCTATGATGAGAAATAAAATTTTGCCCAGTGCGGTGCAGCACAGTTAGCAACAGTCAACTGGCACCACTAAGATTCAACTCAAGAAGTAGTTGAAACACATTAAAATGTAACTAACTGAACATCCAAAGTATGCTTTAATTTGCACTTAATTCAACTTATGCTCTTAATAAAAAATTTTAATGAAGTCTATTTAATTTTTGTTGTTGATAATGTTGACGTTAAAATTAACTGAGGAATCAATCAGATGAAGACATGCTGTAACACTTAATTTAATTTTTTTATTATTCTCATAAAAAATCATTAAAATTTATACAAACTTTTGTAAAATATTTAAAAATTAAATAAACATATAAAAAGATATAAAAATCCTAGAAAATAAAAAAATTAGAGATAATATAAACTTATAAAAATATAAAAAATCATAAAAATATAAAAACTTATAAAAAATAATAAATTAAAAACAAATAATTACAAAAATTATAAAAAAAAGTCATTTATTGGTTCATCATTTTGAAAATTGAACCCCTAAAATCAAAATGAACATGTGGTATCAGACTAACAATTGGATAATGAGAATAATTGTAAGAATATTTTATGCTAATATATGCTAATATTTGCGATTGTTGGATACTAAAATTTTGGTTTTATAGTATATAATCGTATCAAAAATTCTTTTATAGCATACAATACTTAGAAAATTTTTTTTGAAAATGTTAAGGTTCAAACTACTATATTGCACTTAAAAAATTAGAGATAAAAAATTAAAAAAATATCATTAAAAAGGAGAGGGTCCCATAGTTGTTGTTTTAGGCTTCCTTTGGTTTGGCATTTAATGTCAGTGTGGTGCAATTGGGGTAGATAACTGCTATCAACCTCACTGATAGCCTGTTTGGATCAATATCAACAATACGTTCAAATTTATTTCAATCACATTGATAACCTTAAATTTGACTGGAGGTTTTAGCACCAATTCAACCCAATAAAGCAGTAGGTATTTTTAACAGACAAAAGTACCCATACTTTTATTTATTATTTTACTTTTTTATCCTTGAAAGTTAAACTAATTTTTTTTCTCAACCTTATTTGTTCAGATTTGGGAACAAAACAGTCACTTGTTTTTCAGATTTGGGAATTAAAATAGTGATTATTGTTGGTTTCTCCTTATTTTTTTGCTTTGTTCTTGGTTGTGGCTGCTACTTTTTTCTTTGCCTAAAGGTTAGTTTTTATATATTTGTGTTGAGTATGGTATCATGTTCGTGTTATGTTTTTGTTTCGTTTCTAATTTTTTGGGTTTAGATCGGATTAGTGATCAGTTGGGGGTATCTGCAAATACGAGTTGTAGTTTTCACTTCTACAATGAATGAAAAAATTTAGCTTATAATTGGAACTTTTTAAGAATTTTTTAGTGCAGTGTAGTGCTCAGTTATAGTTTTTCTTCTTAATACAAGATTGAAATGATGAAACAAACGATAAAATCAGGGAAAATTCTTGAAGAACAAAAAATTAGTAGGCTAAGAACAAAGGGTCTGTTTAAAACTAATTTATTGCATTTAAATAGGCAATTGAGTTTTGCTCTAATGATATTAGAGATGTAGTCCTTCCATATAGGTATATACATTCTTATGCTTCTTCAATTTTCCTTTCAAATGATGTAAGCTTTTGAGACCAACGAATCTTGAGAAACACAACTTTGAAAGATTCTCTTTTTGAAAGAATTTTAACCTTCTCAATCCCCTAAAAATCTGTGTTTGAGAGGCCGAATTGTTATACATCTTTAGAAAATCTAAATATATGAAACTTAGGTAGTGTGAAAAATCTATCTAACATGGTTATACAATTATCCAAGAAGTAATGAAATGTTGTATGATTTGGTGCTAATGCTAGACTATGTCACATTGACTATTTATTTTTCTTTTAAGTATTCATATTGGACACCCTTAGTTTTTCCAATCATATTTGGAAATCGGTGTGGAGACATGATATACATGTATGCGTGTCCCATATGAGTGAAAATTAAATACTTATATTCTATTATTTTGTTTAGTCCAATACATCAACTTGTTAAAGAGTTTTTGTGAGAAATATTGAAGGAGCTTTCGAATGCGTGGATGTATATACCATGATATCTTAAGATATATGTTTGCTTGTATTTGTTATAATGGTGATCTTTAAGAAGAAATGAGTTGAACCATGATTGGATGAGTTAATGTGGCAAATGTTTGGTGGCATTGTAGCCACTGGAGAGACTGCATTGGCACCTTCGTCTGGTGTTCTTCCAAGCGGGGTTCCTATGGGAAATGATACACTTAATGAGGGATTTGGTAATTCAGATGAACATAGTAATGAGAATGAATGTATTCCTCCTAATGAGACACCATCAAACCCTTCTCATGAAACTCCTAATCGAATAAAGCAAACACTTGAGGTTGTACACAGTAAAAGAAAAAAAATCAAGTTCAAGTAGAAAATCATCAAGAAATACATTAACTACTCATATTGAGAAATTGTGTAAGAGTATGACTAGTCCAAGGAAGTCAGTGAATGAAATTATTTTTCCTCACTCTCAATATATTATTTCAAATGCAAATGATGATTTGAGTGCTTTAAGAGATAAAATTCCAAAAAAAGATGAACTGTACTATTTTGCCATCAAAATGTTTTAAATACCAGTGAACGAGAAGTGTTTTTGAACTTAGATCCAGATGTTAGGGTTTGGTGGCTTCGACGTGAGTATGTTGAAAAAAATTCAATTGCATCAACCATACCATACCATCAACTACCTCCACCATAAGCTCCTTAGAATTATTACTGTAATATAACTATACTACTTTTTTATGTGTAAAACTAATGTATGATATTTTTATGTTTGGTATTTTTATGCTATGCTTTTATTCAAGTTTCTGTGTTGTATAGAATGTCACAAAATATTATTTATTTTCATTTGATTACTTTTTCAAGTTATAGATGAATTTAACAATATGTATAATAGTTTAGATATAAATTATGATACCCTTTAATTAAGTGAAGAAGCTCAACGAAGAATAGCCACAATTGTTACACAAGTTGAGCACAACAATTATCATGAAGAGGAAGAATATGTGTTAAGTAGTGTATTGGTACACCATGAAACTTATTTCACTATGCAACTGTGTATGGATTCAAATTATATAGGTTAAATGTGGGTAGAAGAAGTATTAAATGGGCATGATGACCGTTGCATGAATAGTTTTAGGATGCCAAAAAATATATTTCACAGCTTGTTGCATGATTTGCAAACAAATTATGGCTTAAAGCATAGGAAAGTATCGGCGATGGAGAAGTTAGCATTATTATTGTATATTCTTGGAAATAGAGAATCAAATTCAAATGCAACAGAGTGATTTCAACGATCTAGGAAAACTGTTAGTCGAATTTTTACTGATATGTTGCATATATTTGCTTGAATGGGAATAGACATGATTAAACCCACTAAAGGTCAATTCGAGGAAGTACCGAACCATATTCGACATGATACAAGATATTGGCCTCACTTTAAGGTAAAATTTACACAATCTTTATATTTTTTAAATATAAATTATTTCTAACTTTTATATCATTACTTGTATTTATTTCAAAGGATTGTATTGGGGCCATAGATGGAATACACATAAAAGCATGCATTTCACTTTCTTATCGAATACCTTATATCGGACGAAAAGGTGAACCAACTCAAAATATTATGGCAGTTTGTGACTTCAACATGTGCTTTATTTTTGCATTTCCTGGTTGGGAAGGAACAACACATGACAGTAGAATTTTTTTGCAGGCACTTAGAAAACAAGAGTTAAAGTTTTCACACCCTCCACCAGGTTGAACTTTAATTTTTTAATTAATCTTTACATAAAAACAATATTAAAATTTTTAATTTATTTTTAAACTTGATATTATGTTTTACTTTTTTGTAGGAAAATATTATCTTGTGGATTCAAGATATCCACAAATGGCAATTTTTCTAGGTCCATATAGGGGGGAACGATATCATTTACCTGATTTTTGTTGAGGTAATCATTGAGTATTTGGAAAAAAAAAAAGAAATCTTGAATCATGCCCATTCTTCGTTACGCTCTGTGATTGAACGAATATTTGGAGTGTGGAAAAAAATGGCCAATATTAAGAGATATTCCAAGTTATTCATTCAACAAGCAAGTTTTAATAGTTATTACAACAATGGTTTTGCATAATTACATTCGAAGACATGCTTGGTCAAATGATGAGGATTTTTGACAATTTGAGAATATACCCGACATGCTAGTCTCTTGAGGTCATTTTGATCAACGTCAATCGAGTTCTTCAAACAGTGAAAGTGACCTTGAAATCGCAATGTTAAGGGAAACTATTGCAACTAGTTTAATGAATTCATATTTGTAAAGACATTTTGTATCATAACCTAATTTCTAATAATAATAAAACTTGTTATGCCTTATGTTATTATATTTTTTTTATATAAAAAATCATCCGATTAGATACTTCAAAATTTGATCCAAATATAATGTTACTATTTGTGAAAATAATATTTATCATTGTTATAAAAGAATATTTAACTATAAAAAATTAAAAATAATTAGCATTTTATCTAATAAATAATTTAAATTGATTATATAATTTATTAAAATATTAATAATAAAATATTGGAAGATGCATTTTAATATTTTATTAAATGAATTAATAAATTCACATATTTTAATAATTTTATAAAGTAAAATAATTTTAAAAACTTCTATTATGTAATAGCCTAAATTTCAGCGATGTCGGAAATAGTGGTTCGAGACCACCAAATCCAAAAAATGAACTTGTAGATTATATTACTTAATATTTATGAGCCAAATGTAGCTTTTAAAAGATTTTTTGAAATTGTAAATTGTGTTTTATAAAGATTTATTTAGTCAAGAAATTGAGAAAAAAAAAGTATCGAGATCTCGGTGTTATAAACCGAGCCATAAATATTTTTATAAATATTTAGGGAGTGTCAATAAGGTAGTATTAAAATTTCATTAGAAAATTTTGACATTTGGGTGATTAATTAAATAAAAAGGACTAAATTGAAAAAGGTGTAAAAGTTGCTAGAAGGATTAAATAGCTCAATTGTCAAATGAGGAATGACCTAAAGTGAAAATAAGCCCAAATGAGATATTTTGGGCGGCAATAGCTGAGAAAAATCAGGAAATGGGTGAAATAAGGGCAAAATTGGAAAATTACCAAAATTAGCTAAATAAAAATGCAATCAAATTGGAATATCTAAAATTCTCTTCATATTCTCTTCATTTTCATCAGCTGAAAACCAACCATGGAAAAGGGTTCAAGTTGGTTTTCGTACTCTAGCTTCATGTAAGTTTAATTCTAGCTTTCTCCTTGAAATTTCTAAGATTTTGGACTTTTACAATTGGGTCCAACTGACTATGTCATTAGCTTCATGTGAGTTTAATTCCATGGAATTAAAAACTAATGACATAGTAAGTTGGACCCAATTGTAAAAGTCCAAAATCTTAGAAATTTCTAGGAGAAAGCAAGAATTAAATTTACATGAAGCTAGAGTATGAAAACCGGCTTGAACCCACTTTCATGGTTGTTTTTCAGTTGATGAAAATGAAGAGAATATGAGGAGAATTCTAGATATTCCAATTTGATCCTATATTTATTTAGCTAATTTTGGCAATTTTCTAATTTTGCCCTTATTTCACACATTTCCTGATTTTTCTCAGCTATTGCCACCCAAAATATCTCCTTTGGGCTTATTTTCACTTTAGGTCCTTCCTCATTTGACAATTGAGCTATTTAATCATTCTAACAACTTTTACACCTTTTTCAATTAGTCCTTTTTATTTAATTAATCACCCAAACGTCAAAATTTTCTAACGAAATTTTAATACTACCTTATTGACACTCCGTAAATATTTATAAAAATATTTATGACTCAGTTTATAACACCGAGATCTCGATTTTTTTTTCTCAATTTCTTGACCAAATAAATCTTTATAAAACACAATTTACTATTTCAAAAAATCTTTTAAAAGCTACATTTGGCTCATAAATATTAAATAATATAATCTACAAGTTCATTTTTCGAATTTGGTGGTCTCGAACCACTATTTTTGACGTTGTTGAAATTTGGGCTATTACAACTCTCCCCCCCATTTAGAATTTTCGTCCTCGAAAATTTCTTTGGAGGAGAGGTTCAAATATTTTCACTAACTAATAATATCACCAATTTTCAAAGCTGAAACATTAACTGCCACTTCTAACTCATATATCAAGTAATTCTTTTCATACGATTTTTAATTGTTTAGAAGTGTAGAATATTACTTGTCTTACTGCATCAAAACACAATTTACCCACTCAATGATATATCACTGTAAATCACAACTTTCTTACCCGATTTAGGCCGAACCAGAACTGATGCTTCGATCAACAGAACTTTTATCTGGTCAAAATTTTGCTAACATTTATTAAACCATTCAAATATTACATATTATATATAAATTCTAATTTGATGTCCTTCATAGTAATTTTCTATTTTCACTTCACTGCTACATCTGAGTTTGAATCCAAACACACACTATGTTGTTGTTTCTAATCTCACTGCTATAGTATCCAATCTCACTGCTACAATAACTAATCTCACTGCCAACGCTGTTTTTAACCTCACCGGAGGTAAACACACCACCCATCCAAACTAAGCCTTAATTCAACATTTGATTCAACATGAAAATGACCCCAATGATCTAGCAACTATTCCCATTATCCAACAGTTGATTTTGATGCAACATAATCATTTTGATTTTAGGGGTTTAATTTCTAAAATAAGCAACACATAAATTATTTTTTATATAATTTATAATTTATTATATTTTTTAGATTTTTTATAAGTATTATGCCATTTATAAGTTTTTATGGTTTTATATAATTTTTAAAGTATTTTGATTTTTTAAAATTATTTTTATTAGTTTTTATGAATTTTTTTATAAGTTTTATAATTTTTATATGTGTACATAAAAATTTAATATTTTAATATTTTTATAAATTTTATAATATTTTTTATAAATTTTATATTTTAATGATTTTTATTGGAAAATGAAAGATTAAATAGGGGTTGCCAAGTGTAGCTATTTGATTGGGTTGTTAGTTGATTTTAACGGTCAACGTGATTAAAGACAGAAATCATTAATAGAGGGGCTTAATCATTGTTTTTTGTGTGTGTTAAGAACAAGAGCTCAATTGTGTGAGAATTAAATTGAGGGATTTTATGGGGTTTTCTATCTTAAAAGGATGGAATATTTTAAATTTAAAAACTTGTTTTTGTGAGTGAGTAGTGGACAAATATTAAATCAATCCATGAGTAAACACAGATTAATTACGTTAAATACATTATTTATATTTGATATTTTATAAGAACGTATGCCATATTTCTAATTTTGGTAAAAAAAATTAAGAGACATAATTGATAGGGCAATAATCGTGAGAACAAATAAAACAATTTGCAAGAAAATCACATATGAATCTAAATCGATTTAGAAGATGCACGAATAAAAACATTTAAATACTTCATTCAAAATAAAAATTGAAAAATTCAAATAATTTTTTATAGTAAACATTTTATTATGTCGAATGAAGAGTAACATCCGAACTAATAACTTTAAATATATTATTTAACAATAAAATAAAATTTTTCATATAAATTTATAATAATAAATATATAATATTTTATATAAAAGAACACTAATATGAATATACGGAATTTTCTCTTTCATTTCATTTCATTTCTTCTCTCTCTTTTCGGTTTAATTATGTTACCTATTTATGTACTCTTTAGATTTTTGAAATTTAGTTTTTTGCTTTTAAATTCAAGAGTTGATAACACATTGGACCTGTACTAATTTTAAATATGAAACATTTTAACTTTCAAAGGTTTTATTCATAAATTATAATTCAATAGATTGAATTAAATTAGAAGGGGACTAAATTTCAAAAGTTTAAAAAGTGCAGAGATTTAGAGACAAATTTTCTCCTTTCCCTCTAACCCAAACGAAATAATAAAGAAAAAGGTGTGAGCATTATGATACCAGACTTCTACAGGACTACTCTGTATCTTGTTGTAATAGTAGTTATAGATTTATAGTCTTGTGAAAAAAATGAATATGAATTAGATTAGATTTGAGTGGAGAACTTTAAATATTCTTTCATGCCTTTTCCAACCAACCCTCTAAGCCTAACATGACCTCCAATTTGTCTCATTATTTTGTTAATAAAGGACACCCAAAAAACAATTTGTTTTTTACAAGAAGGTGTTGGATCCTAGGAATTGAAGAATAGGAGGAGGGATAGTGGGAATGAAGAGTTCTTTAAAAAAAAAAAATTCTCACCTTAAATTTTTTGAAAAGGTCAATCATTTAGAGAGTTGAAGGAAATTAAAGTCTAATTTAATGTATGTAATTATACATATAAAATTTGAATTATGGTTTATATGTATATATAAAACTTTAATTTTGATCCAATTGTATATATTTAAAGAAACAAATATATATATTTTTATTTTTATATTATATTAATATAATTGTTTATGTATACAATATATCAATATAAAATGATGCTAATTTGATAATATTATTAGTGATTTATAAAAATGAGATCAAATTAAAATTTCATGTATAAAATTTTAAAAAATTGAAATTCATATATGACATTATACATTAGATCAAAGTTCATGTATAATTTTGATATTTATCCTAAATAAATATCTTAAGAATAATGGCATGTGGGTTTTAAGGTTTTTTTTTTTTTATTTTTTAATTTTAAATCCATTGGCTTTCCTTTTAGTACATCCAAATTATTTTATTAAAAAGTTTTTTTTACCAAATATATAAATCCATTGCTTTCTTGCACATTTAGAAAAAGATTTTCTAAGGTATTTTTGGATTTTTATGATGAGAATGAAAATGATAAAAGAATAATTGGATGAGGTTTTGACAAAAGTTGATGTTTTAGGATAAGAGCGTTCACAATTTCTTTTATAATTTTTTATTAACACTATTGATATAATTATTTAGTTATAACATAAAAAACTACATGTCTTCCGATATAGTAGTATTTAGTTCTTTTATCATGTTATGATTCTAACGAAATTATAATGTAATTGTTGGGAAAATTACTTTGTAACATTTAGTATACATTGAAAAATATTGATTAAAATCACTGAAAAGTTGCATTATCATATTTGTTTCGCTATATAATTTCTAAGGAATGTAATGATAATTTATGAATTTACTTTTATTAAATACAATAATATCCGTGTATTTAATATTTTACAATAAACTTTATTAGTAATAAAATTTTGAATTAAATATTAAATAATAATATTTTATTTGATAACTTTTAAAATTATTATTTTAATTTATAATTTTAATTGAAAACAAATATTTTATCTTGTATGTATTTTCTAAATATAACAATGCCTATATAAAATCCTACATCTATAAAAAACTTGTTTTTGAATGAATACTACAATGAAGTTGAAATTTCAATCAATATACTAAAAGGGAAAGAGACGAAAGCAATAAAAATAAATATAATATGTAAACAATATACTATATAGTAGGGGTGGAGCCAAAATTTCTTTTGAGGGGCGGAATAAAGTTGTATATTTTTATGATAGTAAAAGTAAAAATTTATCATTTTAGTAGCCTATATCTTTATAATTTTTAAAGGATTAAATAAATTTTTTTTTTCATTCTTGGGGCCAATATAGATGATTAAATAATAAATATGCATATTGAAAAAAAATTACTTTCTAAGAATTAATTGAAATAATAAGAAGGTTGGTTCTGGAAGCAGGTAATAGTTTATTTTTATTTTTATGTTTAATAGGTTAATACCTTAAACTAAAATAAAATAGGTTAATTTCATTTTTAAGATTTTTTAACTTTCCAAATTGCACGTGTCATATTGTCATGTTTATGATAAGGTAATTTTCAATGGAAGATTAGATCCAAAAAAAAAAAAAAATATTTTGACATATTATACGATAGAATCACTTTTTAATTGATTAAAATTTTAAAATAATTATCATATGCTATCTCCTATATGAAAATAATTAGTGATCTATAAACAATAAAAAGTATTAAGTATCCTATTTAATTAATAATTTTATTTAATGATATATAAATTATGCTCAAAAGTTACATTCTTTCAATCCCATTAAGTTTGAGTTATAATTATAATTATTTTTAAAATTTATTATTAGTACAAATATTAAAATATATATTATAAGAGACTTCTCTTAAATATATTTTATAAAATAAAAAGAATTAAAGTTATAGTTAAAAGAAATTGGTGGAGCAATTTCATTGGGACAGGAGTAGTATATCCTTATTATTTGGTATACCAAAATAATTAGACATCAATAAACAGTAAAAGTATGAATTAACTGATTTGACATGTGAATAAAAAGTATGAATTATGTGATGCAAAATGTTGTATAAATTAAATTTAAATGTTACATATACTGAAACAAATTTGCAACTATTAAGGTAAAGGATAGGGTTTCTACACACCAGTTGATTCGTGGATATAGTGGTTGAAAAATAAATAAATTATTAGTTATGGATTTTTAATTTAATTATTTCATAAAGTTGAACACCTATATTTTTATCTTAATTTTCAATTTTTATTAAATCATAACGTTTAACTTGTATTGGGTTATACTGTTGATTCAATCTGGTCCAACAAAACACATTATACTATTTAAAAAAAAATCATTTTTTTTAATAAACACCGACCGTTTTGATGAAATTAAAATTGGGTTAGGAGATGAACGTGCTTAAATAGTACCAATATCGTGATGGAATCCGAAAATCACGATTCTCAAGTATCGTGACTGAAAATAATATTTCTTACCCGTGGGCAAGGGCAAAGCCGTTATTATTAAGGTGATCCTCAAAATATATCATTATTTTCACTTAGGTACTTAAATTATCAATTTGATTACATTTTACCTCAAATCACGATATTAGCTAGACACATTTCATGTTTTTATTGGATGCAATACGAATAAAATGGTATAATTTGAACGAGATGCAGCAGCAATTATTGCATTAGAGAGGGTTAGATAGGTCGCTAGGAAATGCACAGCGGAGGGGCAGCTCAATTATGATGGTTTTGGCCTTCTTGTGCTTTGTGAGTATGGTGGTTGAGAAACATGTTGCTGGGTGCTTAGCTCAATCTCTGGATTTATTAGCAAATCCCCATCAATTTTCTGTCTACAAATATATGCACATACTGTTATTTCCATCTAAACTCCCAACATTTAGATTTGGTTATTTAAATTCCATTTGATGATAAAAAACCAATAATTACATCTGTTCAATCAAAAAATATCCCAACAATAAAATATTCTGGAATTCAAGTAATAAAATCCAAAATCATCCGACTCAAACAAGGTTAAACTTATAAAAAAAATTAAGTGCTATAATTGAGCATTAAATTAGGTTTATAATTTTAAAACAAGATAAAATAACATTTAATCCCTGAATTGGATTTTTTTTTTATCAATTTACTAATTCATGAACTTGATAATTTTTTCAATTTTAGTCCATATGATGATGTGATATTTTGAGATTATATCAGGCCATTAATTTTTTTTAATTAAAAATTTTATATTAAGTGATGACATAACATAATCTTAGATTTCCATTTCATCATTTGAACCAAAATTGAGAAAATTTGTCAAGTTCCAAAATTAATGTGAAAAAAAATAAAAAATTAAATTAGATATTGCTTTATCTGAAATTTTTTTGAAAAGATATAATTACAAATTTGTGATTTTTAGGAGGCCAAATCCTCTCTGCCGTTACTCATGAACTTAAAATTTTGAAATCCGAATTAAGACCGCTCAACTAGTATAAACTTATCTAGAATATACATGAGTCAAAAATGTTATTTTTATTGTTTTATTTTATTTTTAGAAAATATTAAAGGAGGTTGCGCCTGAATTTGCCAAGTCTTCAAATTTTGACCACAATAATAAACAAAAAGAACAAACTAACTTAAATCAAGTGGATAATATGAATACGGTCCACAATCAAATTGTCTAGTACCACGGTTTAGGGAGGCAAATTATAGGCTGTAATGAAGAGTGGAAAACAAATTAGGACCAGATAAAATCTGGGTCCAAACATATGGAGGCTCACAAATATGACCAAAAGCCCATGATTGTGATATTCTCTACTAATTTTGATTCGTCTCCTTTGTATTTGTCTAAAGATTTTTATTATTTCATGTTAAATTCCATACCATATGTTTGATAATGGAAGAAAATAGTCTAATAAACACAACTGCTTTGCTACATTTGATTCAGTCATGTAAACGTTACTAATTATCAGCAGTTCAAAACTTGCACAAAAATTTGTGTTTCTTCACTTCAATGGATAAAAAAAATACACAAGTAGTTAATATGAGTTATCATCAATGTCTTCACTTAAATACACGAGTAGCAACACCTCAACCCCCGTATGAGAAATTCCGTAAACATGGGGCAGAGGTGCTTAAAGGTAACAAAAATGATGATTCGTCTCTAGCTAAGTATTGGCTAGAGAATACATAAAGAGTGCTTGAAGAAGTGCACTGCACGCCGAGAGATAGTTTGAGGTGTGCAATTTTCTTATTAAAGGAAGAAGCGTGTTGATGGTGAGTTACTATAACTCCTAAAGATCGAGTGGATTGAGATTTCTTTGTGACCAAGTTCAAGAAGAAATATATCAATCGATTGTATATCGAGAAGAAAAAGAGGGAATTCATATAGTTTAACACGTGTTCTCCCGCAAGGCCAGGGCGTGATCTGCCAGTCCGATTTGTAATAAAGCTATCCTACCAGAGGCATCACAAATAATGTTTCATTTCACATTTTCACATATCGCAGATAGTTTGGTACTGAGCTAACACACAAGGTAGGCATTAACTGTGACCATGGCCATGAACACACAATATTGACTTGTTAATACGCAACACATTGACATATATTCAGCAGAGACAACTTACCTTACACAACTCCATATCATAGAGTTTTTAAAAAGCAAAGGAAGTAAAAAGAAACTCAGTAGAACCTTCAAGATAGAATCTGCTCTCTTGGTCCTTTGCCTTAATCGCTTGGACCTTCTCTAGTTTCTTGAGCTAAATAAAAAACAATCATAATTACCAGACCCTTTATCAACTATAAATTGATTATACATGTACTAGAGCAAAGACGTAAATCTCCTCCACAACATCCTAAGGGTTTCCTAGAAATTACCAATCTACTGGTACTTATCAATGACGTTTGACAAGCTTGTGGATATTTTTCTCGTCCCTTTTAGAGAGATGACTTAAAATAAATGTCTTAAAGACATAGGAGAGAACATAAAGAGAAAGAAAAAAGTAAAACATGCTGGTTATAAACACCCTTTTATAGCACACACAACATAAATAAGCTTAGTGGGAAGGTATGAGACTCCACTACTGACCTTGAATTTAGAGACTAAACTTACCTAATAAGATTTGAAATCTAACCCCTTCCCAAATGTAACTAATACCACTAATCACAGTGGTAAAACATTGCCTGCACACTTAGGCAACCAACTAAACCAGTCATTCTGTTGCCTAAACATATCAAGTTGTCATCTATAGTACTCTAATTTAATTCCAACTAGATCTAAACTGAACTCTAACGATGCCCACTAGCTATCATTTCCATATAAAGAAATCTTATTGCTCTATGAACTAACTAGTTCACCTTGAACATCTAGGGTTGGCAGATCATCTTATAAAAGAGTTTGCCAACCTTAGAGTTTGCCAAATGACGAATTTCACCAAGGCGGATCCCACAAAAGCGTACTGAAGAACACATCAACTCAACACGTAACCTGATAATTCACCTTACTACTACTTTAGCTTACTCAATTATACATCAAAAGAATATTGTTATGATCTACGCTGGATGGGCTGTTACATGGCCTCTATCCTTGATACTAGGACTAATGAATTGAATTTGGAAGATGTGCTTATAGTGTGAGAATTTCCTGATGTCTTTGTTAAAGACTTACTTGGGTTGCCACTTGATAGAGAGGTAGAATTTTCTATATAATTCACTCCTGGTACAACACCTATTGCTATTGCACCCTACAAAATGACATCAACTAAACTGAATGAACTCAATGCTCTACTGCAAGAATTATTAGACCGAGGCTTCATCTGGCCTAGTGTATCCCCATAGAGAGTTGTAGTACTATTCGTTAAGAAAAAAAGATGGAACCCTATGGTTATGTATTAATTATCGACAACTTAATAAGACTATAGTTAAGAACAAATATCCTTTACCAAGGATGGATGATTTGTTTGACCAGTTAAGAGGAGTTAGTGTGTTCTCTAAGATTGATCTTCGATCAGGTTATTATCAACTGAAAGTTAAATAGTCGGATGCTCTTAAGACAAATTTGAGGACAAGGTACGACCATTATGAGTTACTAGTGATGGCATTTGGGCTCACAAATGCACTTTCCGCCTTTATAGATCTTGTGAATCGAATTTTCCAACCATGGATCAATTTGTAGTGATTTTTATTAATGACATACTAGTGTACTCTATGGATAAAGGGGAGCATGCTGAGCATTTGAGGACAGTACTACAAACATTAATAGTGAGAGAGTTATATGCCAAGTTTAGTAAATATGAGTTTTGGCTCCAAGAAGTGACTTTTCTAGGACACTTATGGACAGATGGTATCCAGGTTGATCTGAGCAAGATTACTTCTATTTTGGAACGGAAACCCCCAAAGAATGTTATTGAAGTGTGAAGTTTCCTTGGTTTAACACGATATTACTGGAGGTTCATAAAATGGTTCTAGATTATTCCTTCTTTGTTGACCAAGTTGCGTCAAAATAATGTTAAGTTCGAATGGATGGATAAGTGCCAACAAAGTTTTAAGGAATTGAAGACAATTTTGATTAAAGCTCCGGTATTGACATAATCAAAAGCGGACAAAGACTATGTAGTTTATAGTGGTGCATCTTGTAACAACCCATTTTTGGGTCAAATCAGAACAGTGGTTTCGGGACCACAAATCTAAAGTCAAAATATTTATTTTATTATTTTATTAAATTATAAAACATGATAGAATTATTGTGTGAAAGTTTCGTAAAGAAATTTTACTGTTTGAATGGTTAATCTGAGAAAAAGGACTGAATTGCGTAAAGTGTAAAACTTGTGTGCTATTAGTTTAATGTGCCTAATAGCTATGGTTTATTAAATTAGAAGTCCTTAAGTTGTAATTAGACCATTGGTTGTCTAAATGGACATTTATGGGCATGATTATGCTTGTTTTAATTGTTTCATTAAAAGGTTATAATAGTAATTAGGTATATATTAACTAATTAAATAAAATAAATGATGGTTATGATCTTTTTCTATGAAACACCACTGAATATGGAAGTGAAAAACAATGGAAGAAAGCTTGAAAGGGTTCGGCCATGTTGATGCTCAATTAAAGGTCCATTTTTGTCCTCTTTTTAATAATTTCTATGTTTTTGAGATCGTTGCAACTTAATCTAGCTTGTAACACCTCACACCCGTACCCTATGCTAGGACAAAATACGAGGAGTTGCTAAACTTAAACATGTGCATACGGACATTCCCGAGTCAGAAAGATTTGATCAAAATTTTAACACTTTTCCAAAATTTGTCTTAACTTCTTAATATAGGTCTACGACGCCCAAAACACACATTAAAAACCATTTAGAACCAACTTGGGTCCGTTAGGAAATTCTGAGAAATGACACCTGAAACAGGGGCACATGCCCGTGTGAGAGGGGCGACGCGCACGTGTGGTCATCTTGACAAGGTCGTGTTGAAGGCCCGTGCCACTCACACGACCTAAGCATATAGGGACACGCCCGTGCCCCTTTCTCGTGTGAATTTATTTTTCAATTCAAACCTACAAGGATTTTCACACGACTTGGCAAACGCCCGTGTCCATGGCCCATATCCCTCACACGAATTTGACACGCCCATGTCTTAGCCCATGTTTAAAAACCTGGACATTCTGTTTTTGATGTCAACAACCCTAAAGGGTCACACGGCCAAGGCACACGCCTGTGTTCTAGGCCGTGCCCTTCACACGGCTGAGACACACGGTCGTGTCTCTGCCCGTGTGTTTACTACCATGCATACCAACTTGTAAATTTAACATGCAGGGGACATACGGTCGAGCAACACGCCCATGGGGCTGACCGTGTGTCATATACGGTCTAGATACACGCCCGTGTGTCTACCCGTGTGGCAAAAACAAAGCTATCTTCCAAGCCTTTATGCCACCCTTACAAGCATCAACCAACACCATCATCTAACATGACCAATCCACCAGTAATACAAGGTCTAATCAGCCACAATAGGCATTAGTTTATTCATGCAATTTACTCATCCATGAAAATATCATCATATGCATATATCAACAATGAATATTAGCCATTATCCAAGGCTTTATACAAAATGAAGGGTTTCATCCCAAGCTAACATATCTGGCCAATTCAACAATGACACAAAACATAAAAGTCTAAGTCCCTATACATGCCATACTCAAAATAGAAAAAGACTAACTATACCAAGTGCTTCCACTGATAGTGTGATCGATATCTCCGACGTCCGGTGGTCCGCGAGCTAATTAGGCTGCACTATAAGAAAATGGAAAGGAGAGGGTGTAAGCATAAAGCTTAGTAAGTTACACGTAAATATAAAACAACAAATTACCATACCACAACTTACTCATAAAAGATCATAGTTTGCTCATAATACATGAATGAACATAAACACAACTTACTTCTCACTGTCCCATGCAATTCACATAGCATATGTCAAGCTCACATCTCATACATTTTAAATAGGTACCTGTACCACTCGCAACATGGTCATAACCTTTCTCATTTAGCTTAAACTGTAATTCTCACTGTTGAACCAATCGAAATACTCAAGGATATTCTATGAGCCTCTAACATAGGGTAGAATGCCGATGCCATGTCCCAGACATGGTCTTACACTGGCTTACACATTAAGTTGATGCCATGTCCTAGACATGGTCTTACAATAACTATCGTAATCGAGGCTAACGCCATGTCCCAGTCATGGTCTTACACTGGCTCTCACATATCCGTGCCGATGCTATGTCCCAGACATCGTCTTACACTGGCTTACATCTCGAGGCAGATGCATGTCCCAGACATGTCTTACACTAGCTCTCGTCTCAAGCCGATGCCATGTCCCAAACATGTTCTTACATTGGCTCTCATAGTGTGGCCGATGCATGTCCCAGGCATGTCTTACACTAGCACACAAATGACCTAAATGTCATGGCATGAATATCCGATTTATTCCTAACGTTCAACCGGGGGTTTCTACTACATCAATTCTCATCATGCATATTCACAATCAACCAATTTATGCTATAACAATTCATTCACACATGATAACAATGTAGTTGCATTATTTACACACAACTTACCTCGATATACAAAACGTGAACGACTATTTCGGCTTAGTCCGCTAGCTTGGCTTTTCCTCGGTCTAGGCCCGGATTTTGTAATTCTTGATTTAAAATGATAAAATTCACTAGTTTAATCAGCACATTAATCTAGGCACTCAACCATTTATAATTGGGCAAAATGACCATTTTGCCCTTAGGCCCGAAAATAGATTTTTATCAAATTTCCTTATTAACCAAACCTAACCGAATTATTTTTATACTATAAGCAACTCACAATTCCAAATATTTCACACATTTATCGCCTAATTTATAACTTATGCAAAATGGTCATTAGTTAGGGTTTCCATGAAAACTACTTCACAAAAGTTGTTTATTTAACAAACATGATTCCTTTTCTTCCATAAAATTTCAGAAATAAACATGATTACTATCATGAAAAAGCCCTATACTTTTAACCATTTTGCAAAATAGTCCCCCCATTAGAAAGCTCATGCTACAAGGGTCCCTAAAACACAAAAAAGATCAAGAAAAGTCATCAAAATCACTTACTTGTAGAGAGACCAAGTGGTTGAAATTTTCAAGTTTCAAAATCCCTTTTATGGCTGATATTTTCGGTGGGAAGAACGACAGAATGAAGAAGATGAAAGTAAATCCTTATTTTATTATAACTATTCCATTAAGTCACCAACTCACCTAATTTTTTTGACTTTTCTATTCTCTTGTCCCTATGGTTGGCCATCCTATTATTAGTGGCCTAATTGACCTATAAAGACCTCCACATTATGTTCCAAGGCTAAATAACACCCTTAGCTATTCAAACAAGACTTTTGCACTTTATGCGATTTAGTCATTTTTTGCAATTAAGTATGTAATCGCTAAAATTATTTCACCAAAATTTTCATGCACTGACATAATCATGCTATAAAACCAAAATAATAATGAAATAATTTCTCTGAATCTAAATTTGTGGTCCCGAAACCACTGTTCTGACTAGGCCCAAAATCGGGCTGTTATATAGCTAGCCCATATCTCTGATTTCAAAACTATTAAAAATTTATCATGTTGCCATTGTTGAATGCTTGAGTAATTTGATGATTTATGATAGATTTGGAAGGTTTAATGTTAGTTTAATAGCTTTTGTAAAGTGATTTTTGACAAAAATGTCAAAAAGGGATTAAATTGAAAAAATGTGAGATGTGGTAGTTAAAAGTGTGAATAAATTAAAAATATAGGCTGCTAGTAACATGTATAATATTTGGTCAGCATGGATTTATACTAAATTGCATGAATTTACAATTTTATGTGATAAGGACTAAATTGTAAAATGTAAAAGTTTAGGGGCAAATGTGTAAATTTTCTAAAATATGAATTTTAGGCTAAATTGAATTGATCAGATACTGAATGTGCTAATTTTGAAATATATATATATATATATATACATATCAAGATAAGCAACGGTTGAATTTAGATCAGGGAAAATGGAATAGTTTACAATTAGCCGATATTTGTTACTCGAGCGATACGAGGTAAGTTCGTATAATTAGAATTGAACTTTTAAATACTTGTATTTATTTGAAATATTTGTATATAATTGAGAAATTGATATACTTGGAATACGAGTGCCTATTTGATATAGACTGATGGTTACCAAGCCCTGTTTGAACCGTAAGAATTCGTAGGATACGAGTGACATGTCGCTAGGGTTACCGTTTTGGTCAAGCTCCTGCATTTGTTGTGGACTCACCACAGCTCGTATGAGCTTACTGATATATCAACTCGTAAAAGCTTACTGTTTCAGCTCGTAAGAGCTTACTATTTTTAGCTCGTTAGAGCTTACCGTTTCAGCTCAATAGAGCTTACTGTCCATCAACTTAGGAGGAGCTTATTGTTCATAGCTCAAAAGAGCGAAAATGATAATGAATTGATGGATTACTGATTTATATACATAATGTCTATCACCTGAGTATCCCTCGATATCCTAATAGGTTCAACGGGCATAAATTTTGTTATTGGTTATGTGAAGAAGCTATGTGTTGTACGAATGAATTACTGTTATATGGATGGAGTACTATTTAGACGAATGAGTTACTATTATCGAATGAATTACTATTATATGGATAAAGTACTATTTAGACGAATTAGTTACTATTATCGATTGAATTACTGTTTATATGATTGATAGTGAAATGTTACAAATGATGTACATGATATATGAATTTGATATAATACATTGATGTATAAGAATGGAGATAAAAGTTGATTATATGTATTTATAAGACTAATAATATTGATGAATGTTTGTGTATAAGCATTTGGCAAGTGAATTTGATATACTTTGTTTATTTGTTTGATTATGTATAAATGGTACGTTAAATTCTGAATTATACGGGCTTACTAAGCTATAAAGCTTACTCTGTTTCTTTTCCATATTTTATAGAGGTTTGATAGCTCGCTCGATTCGGATAAAGTCAGAGATACGCATTACACTATCCAGTTGCCTATTGGTACCTTTGATTTTGTGGATATATGTAAATATGGCATGTATAGGCTAGTTTTAAAGATGATAATTATGGTTACTTGATATAGTAATTTTGGTATATTTTGTGGTATAAGTTAAAGCCATGTGATTTGGCTTAACTTGGTATAATGTTTTGATTATGTGTAAGTATTCAAATATGGTATGTTTTGGCAAGTAGTAGATGAAATGGAAATATGCAAATGTTATCTTGATATATAGATGGCATGTGAATGGTAAATGAACCATATTGTTGATATTGTTTTGGCATGTATTGAGCTAAGTAAATCATAGTGATTTGAGATTTGGAATATAAGAATTTATAATGGTATGGATGGTGTAATTGGTTGATGATTTTGGCTACCTATTGTAAGATGAAATGGTACCATTTGGTCTTGTGTAGGTACATGGAAGTTGGGGTGGCAAATTGGCATTGCAGATGGGCTATTTTTATGTAACAGCCTGGTTTTGGGCTAGTCGGAACAGTAGTTTCGGGACCACAAATTCGTCGAGGAAAAATTTATTTTTATTATATTTTTATGGTCTACAGTTTCACGAAATGATTTCATGAAAATTTTGTTCGAAAATTTTGACGTTTGGGCACTCAATTTAGTCAAAAGGACTAAATTGTAAAAAGTGCAAAAGTTGAGTTCTACATGTTAGAGGTTTCCAATTGTTATGAAATGTTAAATTTGAGGCCCTTATATGATAATTAGACCATTGGTTTAGTTGGTGGACAAAAATGGACATGGTTAGGCATGTTTCCAAAGTTTTTCATTAAGGGCATTTTGGTTATTTAGTTATTAAAATGAATTAAAAACAAAATTAAAAGCCAATTTTTATCAATATTCAACCCTTTGGCCGAAACTTGTATGGAGAAACCATGGCTAGGGTTTTTCAAGCTTCCAAGCTCGATTGTAAGTCCGTTCTAGCCTCGTTTTTAATGATTTTTACGTTTTTAAAATTCTCGTAACAAGATCTATCTATTTCTACCCCTAATTTGAGATATGGTTAAAGTCTAGGGTTTTGACCCATGATAAATATGTGTGTATTTTGATGTTTAATGGTAAGAAATGCATGTTTATGGTTAGAGAAATGACTTTTACTAAGTGATTTTTGGTGAAAATGCATAAAAGGACCTATTTGTAAAAGTTATGAAATATGTGTTAAAAATTTGATTTAATGGAAAATGTGGGCTTCTATAAGCATGAAAATGATTTGGCTATGCATGTGTAGTAAAGAAATTAAACACATTTCATTTTACGAGCCTAGGAACTAAAATGTAAATATGTGAAACTTTAGGGATAAAAATGTAATTTTTCCATAATGTGATTTTTGGATCACATTGAATAATGTGAATAATAAATATACAAAATGTGATATTATAGATCAAAGAAAATGATGTTCGGACCTAGAACGGGGGAAAAATGAGAAATTGATGGTTTGGTCCCTTTTTGCCATTTTGATATTGAGGTAAGTTCATATGTGAATAATGCATTATTATGTTTGTATTTTAAATATTTTAAATGCTTCGGTAATGTGTGGAATGAATGATTAATTTTATGGATACAATTGACAAGTTCCGATAAGTGTGAAAAATCCCGTTTGAACCTTAGGAATGGAATATGATACGAGTGGCATGTCGCTATGAACCCTGTGGTTTATGAGCTCATGAGATATGTGATATATGTTTATGTGGTTTCGGGTGCTGGTCTTGTACGTCTTACCGGTGGCTGGGTAGTTTGACATGTGTTGCAGATACCTGACAGCTTGTGCAAGCAGTCCGTGTAGCTACGTCCTGACTGACAGCTTGTGTGAGCAGACTCGTGAGTATCTCGAGAATGAGCCTTCATGTGTTATGAGATATGAGGTAGCTTTAGCTACGCATAAGGCACTTATGTGCAAGAATTTCCGAGTATCCTTTATTATTCCGGGTGGTTCAACGGGTATATCAATGATGAGATCAAAAATGTATAAATATGTTACGAGATGGTACAGATATGTACAACAAATCATGAGTAATGAGCTCGGTGTGTGATGAACATTCGATAAGAATGTTTTCGAGAAAGTTATGCTTGAGAAATATCGATAACCTTATGAATATTAATTTACACTTAAGATGAATGGATACATGATAAGATTTGATAATGATCATGTGATAGGTTTATGAGCCTAATTGAATTGTGATATAGTACAGTTTATTTGTTTAAATTGTGTTTCATTGGATATGAGGAAAAGAAAAGGCAGGCAAAATTGCTAAATAAATTCATTATGAGAATATAGTAAGATACGAGCTTAGACAAGTGAAAGGTGGTTGAACTATATGTTGAAATTATGATTACTCATTAATAATGTGCATGTGATTAAGAGGATGGAAATAACTTGTTAAATAATGTGATATGTTATAATGGGGAGACTATGGTAGCTAGGCTAATGCCAAGGCTTGTAAATGGTGTTTATAAGTTAAAAGAGTAAGCACTATGAATGAATAAGTGGTAATCTTGAGATTTAATGCAAATTGTAATTATAATATTCTTATGGATGGATAAAGTAAATGAATGTTAATAGTTGTTTACTATTTGCATATGAACTTACTAAGCTTTATTGCTTACTCCCCTTCCTTTCTTATCTTTTATAGGTTAATTTAGCTAGCTCGGGTTGGAGTTCGATGGAGATGCTATCATACTATCAAGTTATCATTTGGTTATAAGTGAATGCAAGTTTTTTAAGTTTATGGCATGTATAGGGACTTGGTCTATTGATTAATTATGTCATTGTTAATATGGCCAAATGTGTTAGCTTATAATGGTTATGGTCCAATTTGTGTATAGCCATGAGTGATGGCTTATATTGATCATATGATTATGCATGTGCCTATGTCTTTGAGATGTGGTTTGTGATTGTGTGTATGTGATGGGTTATGTTATTAGTGATGAATGCTTGTTGATATTGTATTGGCATGTGTTGGTCATAATTGTGGATGCTTTGTGCCTTTGAATTGATGTGAGTGTATGTGTGAATAAGGGTGGCAAATGACTTGGTAAATAGCCTTTAATTTGTCCACACGATCTGCCACCATGGGCGTGTGATCCGGCTGTGTGTCCCCTGCATCTTAATTTTTTTGGCAAAACAGAATGTCTAGTAGCCACCACACGGGCAGAGACACGGGTGTGTGTCACAGCCGTGTAGAGGACACTACTTAAGCACACGGGGTGTGTGAATTGGCCATGTGACCTCAATTTAATGATGACATCATAAACAGAATGCACTTTAAGATGGACACGACCTGAAGCACGGACGTGTGATATGCCACACGAGGCTATCTCTTAACCCACACAGGCGTGTGGTCCTGTTTCATGATGAAAATCTTCTAAGTTTCCAAAAAGTTTCTAATGTTCTCGGTTTAGTCCCAAACCACTCCCAATGTATGTTTTGGGCCTCGTGGGAACGATATGCATGTGAATGAATGATTTTAAATTGAATGAAATTTTATGGCCCGATTTTGTATGTTTACTTATGTTTCAGTCGGGTAACACCTCGCACCCTGTTTCGACGTCGAATACGGGTAAGGGGCATTTCATTTAGTGGTATCAGAGCTATGGTTTAGTCGATTCTCGGACTAACCTAGCATATGTGAGTCTAATTATACATGCCATATTACTAATGATAGTGTGATATCTCCCGACTCTGACGAAATTGTTTTGTTAAGACAAAGATGACTTCCAACTGAGCTATTTTTCAATAATGCTGAAAATGATATTGAGATCATTGAAATGTGCCTATGATGTGTCAAAATTTGGAAGGGTATGAATAGAAGTTCATGATATGTATGTGATAATGTATGAAATGAGATAACCGTAAGTTGAGAAATGTGGAAACATGGAATGAAATGAAAGTTTATATAGTGATAAGCCCATCCATGTTTGTTTGGTATTCATATGATGTTATGTGCCCAACATGTTTGATTAAGTGAATATGATAAGTACACTTTCACATGTTGATGGAACGTGTGTTTATGTACACTTGTTTGAATAAGTGTGATCAGTGTGTTCATATGGTTGATTATTATTTTTAATTGTTAAATTAGAGATAATATAATGCTTTGTTTTATGTCTTTGTTATTGAACCATGAATTTTATAATAGAATGAAAATTGAATTGGAAGATCAAATTGAGTAGAATGCAGGAAATGAGTACGATCGTTCAATGATGATTTGATAGATAAGACCATGGCAAAGTATGGAATGTAAGACCATAGCCGGGCTCTGGCATTCCAGTGAAAAAGACCATAACTGGGTTATGGCATTGTGATACGTGTAAGACCCTGGCAGGGCCATGGCTGTAACGCCTCCATGCCCGAAACCGTCACCGGCGTCAAGCTTGAGGTGTTACTAAACTTATCTTACCTTTTAAACAACTCTAAACCACTTATTTCAATTTTCGAAATAAACTATTTTTCTGCATCATGGTTTCTTAAAAATTGATTTCTCGAGTTTCAAAACTCGAAAGTAAGATACGTAAATTTTTCCTAAAACTAGACTCATATATATATCTACTAATTTTTTTCTAGAATTTTTGACTTAGCCAATTAGTACAGTTTATTATTTAAAGTTACCCCTGTTTCAGAATTCGACTGCACTAACCTCTACTAACTACGAACCACTTTTCCCCTATACAAAATTCATATGACTATACCGTTTCTTTATATTAAAATTATATTCAATAAGGATTCTAAAAATATAAAGTACACCACCTAATTAGTTTTTTAAAATTTATGGTGAATTTCCAAAGTTGAAACAGGGGATCCAAAAATCGCTCTGGACCTATTTCACTAAAACTCAGATATCTTATAAAATACAAAACCTTTACCTGTTTTTCTTATTCCATATGAAGATAGACACAATGAGATTTAATTTCATATATTATTCACCATAAAAAAATGTTTATAAGATTTTTAGCGATTTTTCAAAGTCACGTTATTTCTGATACTTGAATCCGTTTTTAAGTTACTTTTACATTTTTCATAGTTTTCATGTGATAGTTACTACTTAATCATACATACTATTAAACATGTATATAATCAACCATTCTATTAATTCACTGATCATATCATATCAAAAGAAGCCAAGTTCCTATACATGCCATACACAAAACGAAACGTCTAACTATACCAATGTGATTTCTTCGATAGTGTGATCGGGTCTCCGACGTTTCCTTCGATCCCCGAGTGGCTTGATAAAACTATAAGAAAAAGAAAATAAAGAGAGTAAGCATTAGGCTTAGTAAGCTTACAGGCAAATAAATTACAACATTCAACATAATGAATAATTATACATAATGTCACCTAGCCTCATAAACTTTCTTTACTTCTCATTTTCTACCTTCTTCTTACCTGACCTTTCACTATTCATAAATATAATCTACCGTCCCTTTTTCTGATAATTCACTGTAATTTAACGTGTACAATGACCCGTTGAACCACTCGGAATACTAAGGATACTAGGGTCGTTCCTGTCTATCAATATCCTGCCAATGCCATGTCTTCGACATGGACTTACATGAATTATTCCTGTCTCCAATGCCATATATATATATATATATCTAATATGGGCTTACATGGCTCATTCCTGTCTCCAAAGCCATATGTCTGATATGGACTTACATGGCTCATTTCTGTCCTGTCAACCCCAATATCCTAACATTCCTAAGGTTCAAACGGGACTTCCTAATGCTTTTTCTCTCATTACTACTTTAATTCGACTTTAAATATTCTCATAAAATAAGTATATAAATGCTAGAAATTGACAATAATAATGTAAAATAAAATAATATTGCATTTATTTACTGTAAACTTACCTCGATACAAAATGTGACTAAACTTTACAATTTAGTCCTTTACTTTTTCTTTTCCCCGATCTACTCTCGAATTTCGCTCTCTTGATCTATAATAGCAAATTTAACTTATTTAATATTCACATTTATCAAAATAGTCATTTACTCAAACTTTGCAAAAATTACATTTTTGCCCCTAAACTTTTGCATATTTACACTTTTGCCCCAAATCTCGTAAATTAAACTTCAGCCTATTTTCTTATGTTTTATGACATGCTGATCGTTTTTCCCTTCTATAGAAAAATCAAATTCTCACTCTAACATATACTTATGACTATTAGGTATTTTTACAGATTAAGCCCTTTTACTCGTTTTTACCTAAAACCGAGTAGCACAAGTTGTCTAACATAATATAAGACCTCATATTATATCATAAAACTTCAAAATAAACACTTTTCATCTATGGGTATTTTTCCAAATATGAACCCTAACTTAAATTATTGCTAGCATAAGCTTTATCGAGCTACCGGGACTCCGAAAACGTAAAGAACATTAAAAACGGGGCTTGGAATCACTTACTATGGAGCTTGAAAGCTTGAAACAAACTTTAGCTATGGAGAACCCTTGAAATTTCGTGCTAATGAAGAAGATGATGAATTTTTTGTTATTTTTCCCTTTTTATTTCATTTAATATCCAAATGACCAAAATGCCCTTCCTTATTAAACTTTCAAAAATTCCATCCATGTCCTATTTTGTCCATGAACTTAGAACTTAGTCAAATTGTTATTTAAACCCTCCTAATTAATATTCCAAAGCAATTTCATACTAAAAACTTCTAGAATGCAAGTTTTGCAAATTATTCGATTTAGTCCCTAATCTCAACTTAAGCACTTTATGCATAGAATTTCATCACGAAATTTTCACACAATCATGCAATCATATCATGAACCTCAAAATAATAATAAAATAAATTTTTATACCTCGAATTTGTGGTTTCGCAACCACTATTCCGTTTAAGCCATATTTCGGGATGTTACATTTCTCCCCCTTTTAGGGATTTTCGTCCCCAAAGATCTTACCTGTGAAGAGATTTGGGTACTATTTTCACATAGCCTCTTTGGGTACCCATGTAGCCTCGTCTACCCCATGTCTATTCCATAGTAGCCTCTTTGGGTACCCATGTAGCCTCGTCTACCCCATGTCTATTCCATAGTACTTTCACAAGTGCAATACTTTTGTTCCTTAATTGCTTTACCTCTCGGGCTAGAATCTTTACCGGTTCTTCACCGTAAGTCAAGTTTGGCTGAATCTCAACCTCTGTCTGAGAAATCACATGTGACGGATCTGAACGATAACGATGTAGTATAGACACATGAAATACATTATGAATCTTCTCTAACTCAATCGGCAAAGCTAACCGATATGCTAATGGTCCGACTCTCTCAATCACTTCAACCGATCCAATAAAACGTGGACTTAGTTTGCCTTTCTTGCCAAATCTGAGAACTTTCTTCCACGGGGATACTTTCAAAAAAACTTGTCACCAACATTACCTACACTCGCAGTTGAGGTGGTCTGAGCCTTCGGATCCTTAAATCTGCTGCCTCTATTCTGACTAGAATACCCTTTGAGAAACTAGATCCGTAGAAAACTCCTTTGGCTTTTTGGATGTAGCCTGGAATGACCTGCTTATCTATCTTTTCTTTGTATCTTGTGTCTCTATCTCAAATTTGCCTTTTCTTTTTAACAACTCCTCTGCCTTACAGGCTCTCTCAACTAAGATAACGAACTCTTTTATTTCTAGGACACCCACTGACAGTCGGATATTATCATTTAACCCATCCTCAAACCTTTTACACATGATAGCCTCTGTAGACACACATTCTCGAGCATATTTACTAAGCCTGACAAATTCGCGCTCATAATCGGTCACCGTCATATTACCTTGTTTCAATTCCAGGAATTCCTTTCTCTTCTGGTCAATAAACCTCTGACTGATATACTTTTTACGAAATTCCTCCTGAAAGAAATCCCAAGTGACCCTCTCATTTGGTACAATCGATACAAGTGTCTTCCACCAGTAGTAGGTTGAGTCTCTAAGAAGTGATACTACACATTTCATACATTCCTTGGGTGTACAAGATAATTCATCAAAGACTCTGATAGTATTTTCTAACCAAAATTTTGCTCTTTCTGCATCATCATCTTTTGTTGCTCTCTAACTCTTACGCCCCTTTGTTTCTGATTCTATCAACTGGTGGCTTTTCTTTTATCACTGTACCTGTGACTAGGGGAGCTTGAGCTACATGGGTAGCCTGAGAATCATGAGGGGGTGGAGGTCTAACTGCCGGATTCGTACAAACGAACTTGGCAAACCAATCATTGAAAGCTTGGAAGAGAGCTTCTCGAGTCACTCCTCCCGATCAATCATTCTTCGCCTATTCTCGGATGGCGCGCCCCCTTCCGCGGGAGCAAAGCGCATTACTTTCTACATCATCATCACCAGCTCGCTCGGGATCCATTACAATAAAAAAATATTTAAAAATCATCAGGAGTCGTCACACTATCAAAATACAGGTATGGCATGTATAGCTAGATTTTTACTCACACTAACTATTCCGAGAACTGACTAAACCTGCTCTGATACTAATAAATGTAATGCCCCCACGCCCGAAACCGTCACCGGAGTCAAGCTTGAGGTGTTACTAAACTTATCTTACCTTTTAAACAACTCTAAACCACTTATTTTAATTTTCAGAATAAACTATTTTTCTGCGTCATGGTTGCTTAAAAATTCATTTCTCGAGTTTCAAAACTTGAAATTAAGATCCGTAAACTCATATATCTATCTAATAATTTTTTTCTAGAATTTTTTACTTAGCCAATTAGTACAGTTTATTAGTTAAAGTTACCCCTATTTCAGAATTCGACTGCACTAACCTCTACTTACTACGAACCACATTTCTCCCTGTACAAAATTCATATGACTATACCGTTTGTTTCTATTAAAACTAGATTCAATAAGGATTCTAAAAATATAAATTAAACCACCTAATTATTTTTGTAAAATTTATGGTGAATTTCCAAAGTTGAAACAGAGGATCCAGAAATCACTCTGGCCCTATTTCACTTAAACTCAGATATCTTATAAAATACAAAACCTTTACCTGTTTTGCTTATTCCATTTGAAAATATACACAATTATATTTAATTTCATATATTATTCACCATCAAACCATGTCCCTACGATTTTTAGTGATTTTTCAAATTCACATTATTTCTGATACTTGAATCCGTTTTTAAGTTACTTTTACATTTTTCATAGTTTTCATGTGATAGTTACTACTTAATCATACATACTATTAAACATGTATATCATCATCCATTCTATTAATTCATTGATCATATCATATCAAAAGAAACCAAGTTCCTATACATGCCATACACAAAACGAAACGTCTAACTATACCAATGTGATTTCTTCGATAGTGTGATTGGGTCTCCGATGTTTCCTTCGATCCCCGAGTGGCTTGATAAAACTATAAGAAAAAGAAAATAAAGAGAGTAAGCACAGGCTTAGTAAGCTTACAAGCAAATAAATTACAACATTCAACATAATGAATAATTATACATAATGTCACCTAGCCTCATAAACTTTCTTTACTTCTCATTTTCTACCTTCTTCTTACCTGACCTTTCACTATTCATAAATATAATCTACCGTTCCTTTTGCTGATAATTCACTGTAATTTAACGTGTACAATGACCCGTTGAACCACTCGGAATACTAAGGATACTAGGGTCGTTCCTGTCTATCAATATCCTGCCAATGCCATGTCTTCGACATGGACTTACATGAATTATTCCTGTCTCTAATGCCATATATATATATCTAATATGGGCTTACATGGCTCATTCTTGTCTCCAAAGCCATATGTCTGATATGGACTTACATGGCTCATTTCTGTCCTGTCAACCCCAATATCCTAACATTCCTAAGGTTCAAACGGGGCTTCTTAATGCTTTTTCTCTGTCACTTAGCCTTTAATTCGACTTTAAATATTCTCATAAAATAAATATATAAATGCTAGAAATTGACAATAATAATGTAAAATAAAAGAATATTGCATTTATTTACTGTAAACTTACCTCGATACAAAATGTGACTAAAATTTACAATTTAGTCCTTTACTTTTTCTTTTCCCCGATCTACTCCTGAATTTTGCTCTTCTTGATCTATAATAGCAAATTTAACTTATTTAATATTCACATTTATCAAAATAGTCATTTACTCAAACTTTGCAAAAATCACATTTTTGCCTCTAAACTTTTGCATATTTACACTTTTGCCCCAAATCTCGTAAATTAAACTTCAGCCTATTTTCTTATGTTTTATGACATGCTGATCGTTTTTCCCTTCTATAGAAAAATCAAATTCTCACTCTAACATATACTTATGACTATTAGGTATTTTTACAGATTAAGCCCTTTTACTCGTTTTTACATAAAACCGAGTAGCACAAGTTGTCTAACGTAATCTAAGACCTTATATTCTATCATTAAACATCAAAATAAACACTTTTCACCTATGGGTATTTTTCCAAATATGAACCCTAACTTAAATTATTGCTAGCATAAGCTTTATCGAGCTACTGGGACTTCGAAAACGTAAAGAACATTAAAAACGGGGCTTGGAATCACTTACTATGGAGCTTGAAAGCTTGAAACAAACCCTAGCTATGGATAACCCTTGAAATTTCGTGCTAATGAAGAAGATGATGAATTTTGTGTTATTTTTCCCTTTTTATTTCATTTAATATCCAAATGACCAAAATGCCCTTCCTTATTAAACTTTCAAAAATTCCATCCATGTCCTATTTTTTCCATGAACTTAGAAATTGGTCAAATTGTTATTTAAACCCTCCTAATTAATATTCCAAAGCAATTTCATACTAAAAACTTCTAGAATGCAAGTTTTGCAAATTATTCGATTTAGTCCCTAATCTCAACTTAAGCACTTTATGCATAGAATTTCATCACGAAATTTTCACACAATCATGAAATCATGTCATGAACCTGAAAATAATAATAAAATAAATTTTTCTACTTCAAATTTGTGGTTTCGCAACCACTGTTCCGTTTAGGCCCTATTTCAGGATGTTACAATGGCAAAATATGTGTAAGGCCATAGTTGGACTATGGTGTCAAGTAAACAACGTACTCGAACCCGTAAAACGTTGTCTAATTTGACAAGTGTTGGAAAGTGATACTGAAGTTAAGTGTTGGAATTTAATCAGATATTGATGTTGAATGTAATTAAGTAACTTCATCGTTTGAAATTGTGGATAACAGAAAATATTTCTAAAATAAATAAATATATTAATTTGCTTAGAGTGAATTATGTGATTACGATGATATTATATTGATGATGAATTCAAAGTCATATGTGTGTATTTATGGGAGTCAAGTTAAAGCCTTTACGACCTCACCCCCTTACTAGTATTGCTTAATAACGAAAATTCACGAGAATCATGTTGAATAAGTCCATAAGTGTGAGACTAAAGAGTTCAGTGGTGAAATAATTAGTAATGCATACAGAAATGAGAATAGTATGGAAAGTGAAAATAGTTTTGGAAGAAATATCAGAATGTTTTAAAGATTATACAGATTATGCAATGTCAGGGGTAAAGAAGAAGTTAGTCTCGGCTAATCGACTCAATTAAGTATGGAGTCTAAAGACGTGTTTACTAAAAATTTCTTCCGAATTGATTTTCGTTAGTAAATAGAATAATACGGGGTTCATGATTACATAATTAGTCAGAGAAATGATATTTGAATTGTACAGATGTCTGAGTATAACAATTGTGGTTGAATGGATTACAATAATCTCTTCTGAGTATTCTATATATTCTTTTATCCTCAGAGATATGTGTGTGATTGTTCAGTTTCTGATGGAGTTCTTATGTTGTGAGAATGCTAGCTAACTATGATGTTAGACGAAAGCCCTGATGGTTTGGTATGTTTATGGCTGATATTTTCTTATCTTTCTTTGGAATTTTATTCTATTATGTTTGGAATAACAGCCAACGGTATAAGAGGCTATTCTTCTGTTTCTATTGGTTACTGTTCTGTTTTATATGCATATATGGAAAAGATGTTATCTCTGTTACAATTGATTCCAGAGTGTGTAAGCATTGTTTTCTTCTGGTTTTCTCTGAGGAATCATCAGGATCTTTATTATTTTCTTATGAATTATGTTCTCGAATTTTCGGTATGGTATCGTATCTTGGATTTCCTTATCTTGGTTTTCCCATTATTCATACTTCGTAAATTATTAATCATGGCTCACCTTTGAAGTGTGTTATTTGACTTGTGATGACTATTTTTATTATGATTGTATTCTAACTCGATCATAGGAACGTGATGATTCCGGTTTCTAGAATTCTTAAATTTTTGTGAAGAGAATTAACATCGGCAAAGGTGTAAGTAGTGGAATCACAAGCTTCAATTTGTATGATGGATCTCTTTTCTCAGGTAAGTTAATTAAAGTCAGTGCATTCAATTGGGATGTCTTTGTTTCTTTGAGCTAATGCGATTTTAAAGGCCTTTGATTAGCATGATAAGAGAACTTTGAAAGATTATGTGTTTGAGTTGTTTTTAATAGCACGATGAAAGAAGCATTTTGATATGTGTTATTCGATAGTTGAGATCGACTCAGCCGTTTTTATCAGAGTGAGCAAATTTGTTGGGAGGTGATTTGAGTCATATGTATTTAAATATGTCCTCAGCTAAGAGAATGAGTTTTGTGCATTCACGAGTGTATAAACGGGCAGTCTGAATGAAGAATTGATATTCTTGAAAGCATGATATAGAAACAAACCTACTAGATTTGTTTTAAACGAGTGTTGTTATTTTGAATTAAAGCTGTTCTGTTAATAAAGTTATCCCAATTGTGAAAGTTTGAATGGTTTATGCATGCTAGCAAAGTTGAAACAGTTGAAAGTATTATTAACCGAAGCTCTAGTTCTGAGTTTAGTTTGAATAGAGTAAAGAATTTGCGATTTTTTAGTGATGTACTATTGAACAAATCGAAATATGTTTAATACAAGAATGTAAAGAAGTAGTTTGTACTTTCAGATGGTTAAAGTCACATTAAAAAGATACTGTTTGACTAGTGATTTAGAGATGGCCACTTTTATGTCTGTGTTGTGAATTTGATGATTTCGTATGTTTGACAAAAAATGTCATATGCTTCCTGATCCTAATGGGTTAAAGTATGTAATGTCCTAGAAAGATCTGAAATTTAAGATGGTGTGAATGAATTGAGATATTGAAAGATTTTGAGTAATTATCGATTAATCTATGAGAAAACAGTTATATTTACAGGTGCCTGGATGGAAAATCTTTGATTATTTTTGTGAGTATTGGTTAATTGATTGATCTTAGTTGATGATAGTCTAATTCCAGCTAAATTAAATGCTAAAGCGAGATTTTCTTTGCGAAACTGGGAAGCTTAGAAATATGATAGTGAAGGGTAATCTAAATGAGTTCAAAGTGAGTTTACTTCTAATGTTGAATTTTAGGTCGGACATGATTCCTGTTATTAATGTTATTTCGAGATTTGCATATTGATGAATCTAGAACTTATGCAGAAGTTCTTGTACCAAGCTCAGTAGTAACAAGTCTGTTCATCCAAGAGTAAAAAAAAAAAGTGCAGTTATATGAAGTAAACGTTCTAGTGAATGAATATGTACCATGATATTTTGAAATTATGTTCAGATATTTATTTGTTAGCGAGTAAGCCGAACATCAAGTGTATTCAGGACTAATACAGTCAGTGATTGTGCGAGAGTGATAATGAGATAGAGTTACTATAGATTTCGTATCGGGATTGTCATTTTCTCTGAAAAGGAAGATGTTATTTGGATTGTGGTTGATTTTTTGGCAAAAATCTGCATGATTGCTTCAGTATGTACAGAGTTCTTATTTGATAGATCAACTGAGCTATATGTTCCTGATAGAGTAATTAAAAATTTTGACAATATGTTCCGACACTGTATACTAAAGTTCAAAGGTTATTAGAAAGAGATATATGAGGTTAAATCGATTTGTGATTCTGAGAAATTAGTGAAAGTGATTCATGAGAGTTGGAAGCAACTTCTTCTGGTAATATTTTCGGGGACGAAAATCCCTAAAAGGGGAAGAGTTGTAACAGCCTGATTTTGGGCCTAGTCAAAACAGTGGTTTCGGGACCACAAATCCAGCTAGGAAAAATTTATTTTTATTATATTTTTATGGTCTACAGTTTTTCGGAATGATTTCGTGAAAATTTTGTTCAAAAATTTTGACGTTTGGGCGCTTAATTTAGTCAAAAGACTAAATTGTAAAAAAGTGCAAAAGTTGAGTTCCATATGTTAGAGGTGTCCAATTGTTATGAAATTTTAAATTGGAGGTCCTTATATGGTAATTAGACCATTGGTTAAGTTGGTGGATAAAAATGGACATGGTTAGGCATGTTTCCGAAGTTTTTCATTAAGGACATTTTGGTCATTTAGTTATTAAAATGAATTAAAAACAAAAATAAAAGCCAATTTTTTTCCATCTTCAACCCCATGGCCGAAACGTGTATGGAGAAACCATGGCTAGGGTTTTTCAAGCTTCCAAGCTTGATTGTGAGTCCGTTCTAGGTCTGTTTTTAATGATTTTTATGTTCTTGAAATCCTTGTAACAAGATCTATTTATTTCTACCCCTAATTTGAGATATGGTTAAAGTCTAGGGTTTTGAGCCATGATGAATATGTGTGTATTTTGATGTTTAATGGTAGGAAATGCATGTTCATGGTTAGAGAAATGACTTTTACTAAGTGATTTTCGGTGAAAATGCATAAAAAGGCCTATTTGTAAAAATTATGAAATATGTGTTAAGAATATGATTTAATGGAAAATGTGGGCTGCTATAAGCATAAAAATGATTCGGTTATGCATGGGTAGTAAAGAAATTAAACACATTTCATGTAAGACCCCTAACCCATATTTGTCGCCAGACTAGGGTTAAAGGCACTACCGAACAAACTGGAACATTTAACATTCATTTCACAAACATCATAGAATCATAGGTCAAACATTATCATATTGTCTCTCTTATTGGTTTTCGAGACCTTAATCATGCATTGAGAAGGGGTCGAGACTAACCGAGCTCATACAAAAATTTTCAAAACTTAAACATTTTTCTAAGTTATACATATCACATGCCTATGTAAATAGGCCGTATGCCTCACACGGCTTTAGACACGCCCGCGTGTCTAGGCCGTGTCAAAACAGGGCATACATACTGACTTACTCACACGACCACAGGACATGCCCGTGTGCCTTAGCCGTGGTCGAAACTGACTTGGGTCACACGGCTAGCCACATGCCTGTGTGCCTTGGCCATTCTCAAGCCTGACTTAAAATCGTAGGGTTTCTTAGGGGACACACGGCTGTGTAACATGACTGTGTGTCACACACGGCTGAGACACATGCCCGTGTCTCTAACTGTGTGGACAAAAACAGGCCATTCAAAAAGCCAATTTGCCACCCAATTTGAGTCAAACCTACAAGCATTAAACCAAGCACATTTGCACCATAATTTCAGCTAATTTTAATACCAAAACATACACCAATCATGCCATAACATTATCAACCAATTTCATGTCCATATCACCTACTAATTCATGTCATTCCATAAATTAAAAACATACCAAAACATAAGGTTTCATAATCTCTAATCATATGATCAAATCTTATGCCAAAACCTTACCAAACTTACCATTTCTCTTAGCCATTTATGAACACATCAAATAGATCATATTGCATCACATTTCATATACCAAAATCAAACCATAATCACAACCATACCAAGCCATATCACATGGCTAAATATATATACATCACAAAACATAATCAAAGCACTTCTAGCCAATACATGCCATACTTCAATATATACATTTCCAAAAGGTATCAAAATATAGTTCGATAGTGTGGTGACGATCCTCGACGATCCCCGAGCTCCCAGTAGCTTTGATATCTATAAAATAGTTAAAAAACACACAGATTAAGCTTTCAAAAGCTTAGTAAGCCATATACAAATAAACTTGTCATTCAAAACATGTAAACATTATCAAATCACATATACTTTAGCCAATAACGAAAACAAACCTCTTGTTCATATACATATCACATACTCTCAAATCATTTGCACATATAGCATATATTCACATGCTTAGATTATATATCATCATTTGCATAAATACTTACCTTTCATTCTCAAACATAGTATACAATTCAAACGTACCTGAATCAGATACACATCTCATATAATCATTTGTTTCTCAGAATGCCCATTGAACCGTTTGGAATCATAAGGATACGAGGATAGCTTTGAAAGCTCATACAATGCCAACGTCCCAGACGTGGTCTTACATGTAATCAAACATCGATGCCATTGTCCCAGACAAGGTCTTACATGAAATCAAATAAGATGCCAATGTCCCAGACATGTTCTTACACGTAAATGATAAATTGATGCCAACCTCCCAGATGTGGTCTTACACGATAACACATACTGGATCCTATGTCATGACATATTTATCTTAACTATTCCTAAGGTTCGTACGAGGCTTTTAGGACATCGAAACTTTGTCGATACTTTCTCAGATATCTCATATTCAAATCTCATAATATCATTCATCATAATACAATGTCATATATACATGAACAAATCAATTCAAATACATTTATTTGTATATCGACTTACCTCGTATGGATTCGGATAGACAGAATCGGCTACTCGATGACTTTCGACTTTCCCTGATCTAATTCCGTTTTCTTTAATTCTTATTCTAAACATATTCAAATTTAACCATTTTCTTCACCAAATCATTCAAGTCAAACCAAAAACACATATTTAGGGTATTTTACAAATTAGCCCTCACATTTTCACATTTTTGACAATTTAGTCCCTAATCACAAAAATCACAAATTACACAAAATTTCCTTTTACACAAGCTTAGCCGAACTTTCTTATAGCTCATACAAGCCCACATATTTCATTTGTTTCACATTTTAGTCCCTAAATTTACAAATCTTGCAATTTAGTCCATTTTACTTAATTTCATCAAAACTCAAAGACAAAATATACTAACCTAAAACATATCTTTCATTTTCCATCAACTAACTTGACAAAGCTTACAAAATCAACAATGTCATAGCTCAAAATCATTATCAAAATTAGAAATTTAGGCATGGGCTTTATAGTATACTAAGCAACGATCACAAAAATGTAGAAATTATCAAAAATCGAACAAAAACACATACCTAATTAGCCAAAATGAGTGCTGAAACCCTAGCAAGCTTTTTCTTTTCTTATTTATTTGATTTTCGGTGGAATAGCATGAACATATGGCTAATTTAATGCTTTTTATTTTATTAATATGACTTAATTTACCAAATACCAATTTTGCCCTTAATAATTAAACATATATTTCATATTCATTAAGGCCATTTATGACCACTCATGCTTTAAATGGTCAAATAACATAATAAGGGCCTCTCATTTTAAAAGACATAGCAAATAAGCACTTTGGCAATTAGAAGTCCACTTTTACATTTTACGCGATTAGGTCCTTTTGTCAAATTAAGCACACAAATGATTAGATTTTTGTACAAAACTTTCACACATGCTAATTCATGTATCATAAACATGGAAAATAATATTTTAATATTTTTATAACTCAAATTTGTTGTCCTGAAACCACTATTCCAACTAGGGTCTAAATTGGACTGTTACATTTCATTTTATAAGCCTAGAGACTAAAATGTAAATATGTGAAACTTTAGGGGCAAAATCATAACCACATTGAATAATGTGACTAATAAATAGACTAAATGTGAAAACGAGAAATTGACGGTTAGGTCCCTTTTTGCCATTTTGGTATTGAGGTAAGTTCGTATGTGAATAATGCATTATTATGTTTGTATTTTAAATATTTAAATGCTTCGTTAATGTGTGGATTGAATGATTAATTCTATAGATACAATTGACAAGTTCCGATAAGTGTGAAAAATCCCATTTGAACTTTAGGAATGGAATAGGATACGAGTGACATGTCACTAGGAACCCTGTGATTTATGAGCTCATGAGATATGTGATATATGTTTATGTGGTTCTGGGTGCTGGTCTTGTACTTCCTAACGGTGGCTGAGTAGTTGGCATGTGTTATGGATACCTGACAACTTGTGTGAGTAGCCCATGTAGCTATGTTCTGACCGACAGCTTGTGTGAGCAGGCTCGTGAGTAGCTTAAGAATGAGCCTTCATGTGTTATGAGATATGAGGTAGCTTTGGCTATGTATAAGGCACTTATGTGCAAGACTTTCTGAGTATCCTTTGTTATTCCGAGTGGTTCAACGGGTATATCAATGATGAGATGAAGAATGTATAAATATGTTATGAGATGGTACAGGTACGTACAACAACTCATGAGTAATGAGCTCGGTATGTGATGAACATTCGATAAGAATGTATTCGAGTAAGTTATGCTTAATGAATATTGATTTACACTTAAGATGAATGGATACATGGTAAGATTTAATAATGATTATGTGATAGGTTTATGAGCCTAATTGAATTGTGATATAGTGCGGTTTATTTATTTAAATTGTGTTTCATTGGATATGAGGAAAAGGAAAGACAAACATAATTGCCGAATAAAGTCATTAGGAGAATATAGTAAGATAGGAGCTTAGACAAGTGCAAGGTGGTTGAACTATATGTGAAATTATGATTACTCGTAAATAATGTGCATGTGATTAAGAGGATAGAAATAACTTATTAAATAATGTGATATGTTATAATGGGGAGACTATGGTGGCTAGGCTAATGCCAAGGCATGTAAATGGTGTTTATAAGTTAAAAGAGTAAGCACTATGAATGAATAAGTGGTAATCTTGAGATTTAATGCAAATTGTAATAATAATATGGATGGATAAAGTAAATGAATGTTAATAGTTGTTTATTATTTTCTTATGAACTTACTAAGCTTTATTGCTTACTCCCCTTCCTTTCCTATCTCTTATAGGTTAATTTAGCTAGCTCGGGTTGGAGTTCGCCAGAGATGTTATCACACTATCAAGTTATCATTTGGGTATAAGTGAATGCAAGTATTTTAAGTTTATGGCATGTATAGGGACTTGGTCTATTGATTAATTATGTCATTGTTAATGTGGCCAAATGTGTTAGCTTATAATGGTTATGGTCCAATTTATGTATAGCCATGAATGATGGCTTATATTGATCGTATGATTATGCATGTGCCTATGTCTTTGAGATGTGGTTTGTGATGTTGTGTATGTGATGGGTTATATTATTAGTGATGAATGCTTGTTGATATTGTATTGGCATGTGCTGGTCATAGTTATGGATATTTTGGTTGGCTAAGTATGTTATGTTTTGTGCCTTTGAATTGATGTGAGTGTATGTGTGAATAAGGGTGGCAAATGGCTTGGTAAATAGCCTTTAATTTGTCCACACGGGTAGACACACGGGCTTGTGTCTAGGCCGTGTGTGACACACGGTCTACCCCCATGGGCATGTGATCCGGCCGTGTGTCCCCTGCATCTTAATTTTTTTGGCAAAACAGAATGTCCAATAGCCACCACACTAGCAGAGACACGGGCATGTGTCATAACCGTGTGGAGGACACGGCCTAAGCACACGGGTGTGTGACTTGGCCGTGTGACCTCAATTTAATGATGATGTCATAAATAGAATGCACTTTAAGATGGACACGGCCTGAAGCACAGGCATATGATATGCCACACGGGCATGTGGTCCTGTTTCATGATGAAAATCTTCTAAGTTTCCCAAAAGTTTCTAAAGTTCTTAGTTAGTCCCGAACCACTCTCAATGTATGTTTTGGGCCTTGTAGGCCCATATAAGGGACGATATGTATGTGAATGATTGATTTTAAATTGAATGAAATTTGATGGCTCGATTTTGTATGTTTACTTATGTTTCAGTCCGGTAACGCCTCGCACCCTGTTCCAGCGTCGAATACGGGTAAGGGGTGTTACATTTTGTCCACATGGGTAGAGACACAATCGTGTGACTTAGCCGTGTGTGACACACGATCATGTTAAACGGTCGTGTGTCCCTGGTGTTGAAATTGAATTGAAGTCAGTATGCTCCACACAGCCCCACACACGGGCATGTGAATGGCCGTGTGGCACAAGTCAGTATACCCCCCATATTGGCACACGGCCTAGCACACGGGCATGTGACTTGGCTGTGTTGCATAAGTCAGTGTACCCTACAGGATTGGCACGGCCTAGCACACAGCCTGGCATACGGACGTGTGTGGTTACTTCGAAGGGCACGCGGGGCTAGACACACGGGCGTGTGGCTGGTCGTGTGACCCAAGTCAGTATGTCTATCCTGTTTTCACATGGCCTGAGACATGGACATGTCTGAAGCCGTGTGAGGCACACGGCCTGTTCACACGGGCGTGTGACCTTAGTATGCTTGAAATTTGTCTAAGTTTACAAAATTTTCATATGGTATCGGTTTAGTCCTGAACCAATTCTAATGCATGTTTAAGGTCTCGTAGGCCCTTTAAGGGACAATGTGCTTGTGATTGAATGATATTTGAGTATGAATGCATAAATGTATGAGTTATGTATGTTAAGTGATGTGTATTAATTGGTAATACCTCGCAACCCTATTCTAGCGACGGATACGGGTTAGGGGTGTTACACATCTCATATCAATTTTGGATATGTGTTAATGCAAGAAGGCAAGGTGGTGGCTTATGCATCTCAGTGACTCAAGCCTAATAAAAGTAACTATCCTACGTATGACCTAGAGTTAGCTGCAATAGTCTTTGCCTTAAAGATTTGGAGGCATTATTTGTATGGAGAGCGGTGTCATATTCACACAGATCACAAAGTTTAGAAATATCTACTCACACAGGAAGACCTAAACTTAAGGCAACACAGATGGGTTGAGTTGCTTAAAGATTACAACATTGATATTCATTATAACCCTGAGAAGGAAAATGTGGTGGTGGACTCCTTGACCTGAAAATATTTGGTTGCTTTAAGAGCAATGAACGTGTACTTGAATTTAGAGAATGATGGCTCAATTTTGGCTAAGTTGAGAGTTAGATCAACTTTCCTTGAAGAGATTTGAAAACTACAACAAGATGAAAAATGTTATAAGCAACACAGAAACTCATTAAGGACGATCAAGCTTGTGAATTCACTTTAGGTGATGACAGAAGTTTATACTTCCAAAAGAGGTTATCTGTAACAACCCTAACCCGTCTCTGTTGCTGTATTAGGTTTACGGAGTATTATGACACATAACAAATCTCAAAACATCATAAAAACTAATCAAATATTCATTTAACTACTATTAATTCTAACCAATCATCATTCACGACATTCATACAAAAAATAAGCTTTAAATCGAGTATACGGAACCTAAAAATCAATTTGGAAACAATTAGGGACTAATTTGACACAAAACAGAAATATGTAGAAAAAAACTAAAAATAGGGGTCACGCGGCTGTGTGGCCAAGTTGTGTGATAGAGCCTAGGCCGTGTGGGTGGAAACACAAAAATATATAGGCATTTTCTGCACCTTTTGAGCTCTAATTCATGCTGTTTTGTAGTAACTGTTGTCGAAATTCATAATTTAATTATAAAATAATTAATTTAAACTTAAATTATTAACATATTAAATTTTAATTATTTTTATAATGAATTTACACAAACTTGGTTTATTTTTGACAATTTTGCATAAAAGAAGAAAATCAGCTCGGCAGCCATCTCAAGAGGCTTGAATCGTTGGGAAATTTTTTGCATCAAGTGAAACAAGAGTATGGCTAAATAATTTTCCAGTCATAGACGACCCAAAAATATGTATTGAATATATCTTATAATTAATTTTGGTCCAACATTAATTTGGTTAAAAATTAATTATAAGTTTGAAGGAGAAAATGAGCCTATATTGTGTTAAGACGAGGACTGATCCACCAAGGGATTTGGAGGACCAAACCGTCCATATAAGCTGACCAAATTAGCTTATTTAGTTGATTTTATTAATTTCAAAATATCCCTTTAAGTTCACCTTATTTCCATTTAAATCCCTCCTCTTTTCGTGCCTTCTCTTTTTACCCCCAAGCTAAAAATAACAAGTTTGAATCACTCAAACTTACACCAAGCATGGCCGACCAAGGAAGAGGGAGTAACTGATAATTATTTGCTATTTTTAGCAGCCATTCCCACCTATAAATACCCCTCTTCCCTTCTTCGTTTAACACAACTCATTTTACACACATATCTTCATTTCTCTCTTCCATTTCCTTCAATTTTTTTTCCCATTTCCTTTGTCCTCTTCCCCTATCGATTTCTACTCTTAAAAGAGAGCTTGCATCACCCTTGGAGTAGAAACATTGAAGTGTTCGTGAAGGCCTTGAATCAATAGAACAAGTAGAGAAGAAGAGGACCGCACTAGTCTGGCTTCGTAGAAACACTGAGATTTGTTTCCTAGTTCATTTCTCTTTAATTTTTCTTGTTTATGCTGTGATTATGAACATGAATATTTGTTATGTCTTTATTCTTGATTTAATTAAAACTACTTAAATTTAATTCATTTTAGATTGATTGCATTCTATTTGCTTAAATTACTAAGATCATGTTTGTGTTGTGTTATTAGGCCTTGGTAGATTGTTCAATTAAATAAAACCATGCTTAGGTTATACTTGCATTACAATTGTAAGGTAATGAATGAATTGATTATTAATCTTATTGAAATTGTAATTAATTGACACAATATTTAATTGGTGCACGTTTAATTTTCTAAGGTAGATGAAGGTTAAATTAGCAATGGTATTAAACGATACATTAGCCTTGCATAACTTGCTAGATTATAGTGATTAAATTGTTTCAATGTAGTAATATGTTGTTACTTCTCTTAATTTTATACTTGATTATGATAATTGATTAATTGTTTGAATTGACATTGAAATTTGATCAAGAGATTAATTGATTTAGTAAGTATGTATGTGCATTAGTTAACAAAATACCAAGTTGCCGTGAAATTATTCGTAACAACATGAACATGGGTTTAGTAATTCTAAGTTAAGGATTGTAATTTATCTAACACATTTATGTCATATTGATTAAAACTAGTCTTCTTTTTTTTTAAAAAAATTGCGTATTGGAATTTTTACTTTTACTTTTTGTTAGTTAATTTACTTAGTTAATTTTTAGTTTTTATAAACACTTATTCAAATCAACATATTTTTCCTTCACCAAATTGTTTAAAGTTGTGTTTCATAAATATTTTCTTTCACAGTTGCTAGGGGTACGATAACTCGAAATTTACTTGTCACTTTATTACTTGTTGCAATTGTGTGCACTTGCACATTCTGTCTGTCACACCCCTACCCTGTATCCGTCGCCAGACTAGGGTTAAAGGCATTACTGGACAACTCAAAACATTTATCACTTATTTCATAACATCATAGTATCATAATTCAAACATCAATATTAAGTCCCTTATGTATGTCATCGAGACTTTAAACATGCATTAGAAAGGGGTCGGGACTAAAAACTCATACAAAATTTTTCTAAAACATAAACATTTTCAGAGAAGTACAAGTCACATGCCCGTGTGAACAGGCCAGGTGCCTTACATGGCATTAGACACGTCCGTGTGTCTAGGCCATGTCCAAACAAGGAATACATACTGACTTACTCACACGGCCACAAGACAAGCTTGACTTGCAATTGTGGGGTACCCCAAGGGACACACGGCCATGTAACATAACCGTGTTGCACACAGTTGAGACACACGCCCGTGTGGACAAAAATAGGCCATTTGAAAAGCCAATTTGCCACCCATTTTGGGTCAAACCTACAAATATCAAAACAAGCACATTTGCATAACAATTTAGGCCAAATTCAATACTAAAATGTACATCATTCATACCATAACATTATCAACCAATTTCAAGCTCATATCAAATACCAATTCAATTCATTATCTAAGCTAAAAACATACCAAATCCTTAGCAAACTTACCATTAATATCAAATACAAAACATAACCAAGTCATTTTAACCAAAAGTGACATAACAAACATATATAATTTATGCATATACCATGGCCTATTCAAACAAACCACATTTATAATCACCAATACCAAGTTACCAAAACCAAGCACATCAAACACATTCTAATCAAGAACATATATATGAACCAAACTTAAGCATAATAATAAAGCCATTTTTGCATGGCTTTATATACATACACATCCAAAATAACAAGTTTCAAGGCTAGCCTATACGTGCCATACTTTCGAGTTCAACTTATAAAAGTACCAAAACAGTTGATAGTGTGATAGACTTTGCTGATGATCCCCGAGCTCGTAACTAAACTCCAAAAATCTATAAAACAGAGGTAAACAAAAACACACAGTAAGCTATCATAGCTTAGTAAGTCATAAGCAAATAAATAATTCAATGTTAATATCAACTCAACTTAACCAAACTAATTTATGCCATCATATTCACATTTATTCTCAAATTTACAATTTCATATATATAACATATACTTTCATAAACAATTTCACATTGGCTGAATACACTTTCTATATGCACATACATTTTCCATATACATCATACATAATTTGCAACACATATCAAATAACTTACCTTGCTTCAAGTAGGAAACAAGCTATTACATACCTGATCACTTTAGTTCGTTTTACACATTCGGTCACAACTTATAATTGCCTGATAAACCATTCAGAATTGGATAGGACACTCGGATAATCACATATATTATACAATGCCAACGTCCCAGACGTGGTCTTACATGTAATCACATATCGATGCCACTGTCCCAGACAGGATCTTACTCGCACACATATATCGGAGTCACACATCGATGCCAACGTATAATATGTGGTTTTACTCGCACACATATATCGATGCCATGGTCTTACTCTCACATCACATATCGAAATCTTATGTCATGACATATACATCCTAGCTATTCCTAAGGTTTATATGGGGCTTTCGGACGTCGTGACTCGGTCGAAACGATTTTGTAAACATAGCTCCCAAGCTTATTTACATTTGGCTAACACATATATATTTCCACATAGTTCAATTCAGCATATAAAATTCATATTTATTTAAATTTAATAGTATCTATTTGCTTATAAACTTACCTTGGGCGATGAAAATTGGAACGGGACGGCTAATCGACAACTTTAGTTTTCCCCCGATTCAAATCTGATTTCTTTGGTTCTTGATCTAAACATATTCAAATTAAACTCATTCAAACATATTTTCACTCATTTTAGTCCAAAAACACATAAATGGGAAAATTACCATTTTACCCCTAACATTTCACACTTTTTACAATTCAGTCCCTATTGCACAAAACACAAATTATGCAAAATTTCAATATATCATGCTTAGACCGAATATTCATCTTCCACATACAAGTCTCACATTTCATTTATTTCACATTTTAGTCCCTCAATTTATTATTTTTGCAATTTAGTCTTAATTACTCAAAATCATCAAAAATTCCAATACAAAACATGTTAATCTAAAACATAACTTTCATATTTCATCAACTAACATCACAAAGCTCAAATATTAATCAATGGCATAACTCAAAATATTCATCAAAATAAAAAATTCAAGCATGGGCTTTGTATATAACATAGCAACGATCTTGAAAACGGAAAAATTATCAAAAACCGAGCTAAAACTCACCTTGAACAAGCTTGGACAATAGCCGAACCTTTGAAACCTTATTTTTTTTCTTTCTTATTTTGATGTTCGATCATGAAAATAAACACTCAGTTTTATTATATGTTTTATTATAACATATATTAACATATTATTTAATTACATATTTAACCTTTATTATATAATATGAATTCTTTATAATGGTTGTCTACAATCGTCCAACACCTATTATTATGGTCTAATTGCAACTTAAAACCTCCATATTAAAAGAACAATAACTATTCAGTCCTTTCACAATTAACCACCAAATTTTCATTTTACACGATTAAATCTTTTTATTTAATCGGACACTCAAACGACAAAAATTAAATCACAAAAATTTCACACATACGAATTCACACATAATAAACATAGAAAATAATTTTTAAATATTTTTTTGACTTGGATTTGTGGTCTCGACACCACCGTTCTGAATAGGGTCTAAATCGGGCTATTACGCTGTCGTTCCAAGTTTTTGGTGCTATTGCCAAGGACTGTTCTAAAAGACATTATTTGTAAAATTGTTAATTTTGGATTTTGGTTATTTTTTTGTTCAATTTTAATTTAATAATTTTTTCTGTGATTGTTTCAGGTGTTTATGAGTATTGATCGAATTATCGACTTACTCCCTGTAGATCCTGAAATTGAAATGACATTTTGACAAAGAAGAAGACAAGCAACTCAAAGAAGGATCGAAGAGATGAACCTTGAAAACCAAAATCAAGGGAATGGAGCAAATCATGCTCAAAATCCTATCATTATTACTGGTGATAGGGATAGAGCTTTAAGACAGTATGCTATGCCAAAGTTTCATGAGCTTAATTTGGGTATTAGGAGACTCAAAATCGAGGCACAACAATTCGAGTTGAAACCAATCATGCTTCAGATGCTTCAGACAGTGGGCCAATTCAGTTGAATGCCGACTGATGATCCTCACCTTCATCTCAAATTATTTATGGAGGTGAGTCACTCCTTTAAGTTAGCTGGAGTACCTGAAGAAGCACTAAGATTAAAGTTGTTCCCATATTCACTAAAGGACAAAGCTCGAGCCTGGTTGAACTCATTACCACTAGATTCCATTATCACATGGCAAGAGTTAGCAAAACCATTCCTTATGAAGTACTTCCCACCTAGCATAACTGCTAAGTTGTGGAATGAGATCACTACCTCCCTACAGATGGATGACAAGCCTTTGTATGAGGCGTGGGCAAGATTAAAAGAACTATTAGGAAGATGCCCTCATCACGGAATCCCTCATTCCATCCAATTAGAGATGTTCTATAACAATCTTAATGCTCACATGAGGATGGTAGTAGATGCTTCTGCTAACGGTGCTCTTTTTTTTTTTAATTCTTATAATGAGGCTTATGAAACCATTAAGAGAATTGCCAGCAATAATTACCAACGACCAACCAATCAAGTAGTGTCAGGAAGACGAGTCGCAGAAATACATAAAGTGGATGCCCTCGCTTCACTTGCATATAAGGTATCCTCGATATCCTCAATGCTTAAAAAAATTATTAGTAACGGGTTTAATAATTTTGCAGCTCAGCCACCGAATCAATTCGAAAATGTTGCCTGTAACACACCTCACCCGTATCCAACACCGGAACAGGGTTTGAGGTGCTACATAACTTAAACTTAACCAATCTTAGGAAATCAGGCCATAAAATTTTGATCAATTTCAAACTTTTCATTTCAATTTGTCCCTTAATAGGGCTTGCGGGGCCCAAAACATACATTCAAGGTGGTTCGAAACCAAACTGAGGGCTCAAGAGAAACTCAGAGAATTTCATGCTTTAAGGCTCTACATGCCAGTGTGTGTATAGGGCACATGCCCGTGTGCTAGGGACACGCCTGTGTCCCGTACCCGTGTGGCCAATTTAATTCCACAATTTTTCATAAAATAAGTGCAAACTTCACACAGCCTGGACAATGACACGCTTGTGGCGCAGCTCGTGTGCAAAAACCCGGGTATTCTATTTTTGACATCAGCATCACATGACCATGGAACACGCCCGTGTATTAGGCTGTGCCCTTCCACGCGGCTGAGACACACTGCCGTGTCTCTGCCCATGTGACCATTACCATGCATTCTGACTTGAAATTTATAAGAGAAGGGGACACACGGCCTTCTCACACAGCCATGGGGCTGTCCGTGTGTCACACACGGCCTAGACACACGGGCGTGTGTCTACTCATGTGGACAATATGAAGCTATCTACCAAGCCTCATTGCCACCCTAGTATACCTATTCTCATGTCAATAACAACCAATACCAAAACAAGCATAATAGACATTCATTCAACCATGAAGATGCATTTTTTATAGACTCAAAATGGATGTTAGCCCTCATTCAAGGTTTAATGTAGAGAGTGGAATCTATTCTAGACCAACACATTTGGCCAATTCTCAGGACACAAAATAGTAAGGTCTAACCCTATACATGCCATAATAAAAAATATAAATCCTACTATACTGAGTATTACGGCTGATAGTGTGATCGATATCTCTGACTTCAAGGGATCCTTGAGCTAGCTAAGCGGCACTGAAAGAAAAAGGGAAAGGAAAGAGAGTGGGCATAAAACTTAGTAAGTTGCATATAAATAAATATACAAAAACAATCTCACCATTAGTCATCATACTCATAGTTCAAAGGTAAGCATAAACTTGATTTACTCATTACCGACTACTCAAGTCACATTTTCTAATTTGAGCTTATTTCTCATGCATACCAATTAGGTACCTATACCACTCACAACATTATTATACTTTCCTTATTGAATCACTTTCATAACCTTTAACGTTTAACCTTTCGGAATACTACCGGATATTCTATAAGCCTCAAACATAGGATAAGTTGCCGATGCCATGTCCTAGACATGGTCTTACATTGGCTATCTTCATCGAGGCCGATGCCATGTCCCAGACATGGTCTTACACTAGCCCTCGTATATACGTACTGATGCCATGTCCCAGACATGGTCTTACACTAGCACAACTCTTAGCTGATGCATGTCCTAGACATGTCTTACACTGGCTATCATCTTCGAGGCCGATGCATGTCCCAGACATGTCTTACACTAGCACTCGTCTCAATGCCGATGCATGTCCCAGACATGTCCCAGACATGTCTTACACTGGCGCACAAATAACTCGAATGTCGTGGCATGAATATCCGGTTTGTTTCCTAGGGTTCCAACGGGATCTTTCTATTATCTCAATCATTAATATGCACTCTCAGTTCACAATCTAGCAATTCATACTATATCAAACCAATAACAATTTAAATACATGCATTAACAAGGTAGTTGTACTATTTACATACAACTTACCTCGAATTACAAAATACACACGACTAGTCGGTTTACTCAATTTGCTTGGCTTTCCCCCAGCCTAGGTTCGGATTTGGCAAATCTTGATCTATTATAACAAAATGCACTCATTTAGTCACTAATTACAATTAGGTAATCATAAAGTCATATCTTTGGTAAAATGACCATTTTGCCTCTATGCTCGAAAATCGATTTTTATCAAATTTCTTCGTATCTCAAGCCTAGTCGAACCCTTTTTACTCTTATAGAGACTTTAAATTCTCACTATTTCACATGTTTATCAACAATTTTACAACTTCTACATAATAGCCCCTTTAGGTGTTTTCATGCTAACACCTTTCATAAAAGTTGTTTATAACTCAACGAGGACTCATATTCTTCCATAAAAACTAAGCAACTATCATAAATCCATTCATGGCAAAACCCTAAACTCTTAATCATTTTGCAAAATAGACCCCTTATTTGAAAGCTTATGCTTCAAAGAGTCCAAAACTGAGAAAATCATCAACAAGGGACATGGAAATCACTTACTTGTTGAGGCGATAAATTGCTGGAATTTCAAAGCTTCAAAAACCCCTCTTTTGCTGATATTTTCGGTGGAGAAAGAAATGGGAGGAAGATGATATCATTTTTTTTTCTTTATTTTAGTCCAAATAAGTCACCTAACATACCAAATACAAAAATTTTGTCCCCCTTTGACTCTATGGCCGGCCAAGCACTCTAAAAAGGGTCTAATTACCCTTTAAAGACCTCCAATTTTAATTCTCTAGTTATTTAACACATTTGGGCATTAAAATGCAACTTTTACCTTTTATGCGATTTAGTTCTTTTTTGCAATCGGGCTCACAAACATCAAAATTGACTCACCAAATTTTTCATACACTAACATAATCATGTCATGACTCCATAATATAATAAAATAAATTTTTTAACTTTGAATTTATGGTCCCGAGATCACCGTTTTGACTACGCCCTAAATCGGGATGTTACATTGCCTGTGTTTATTGTGGGGAAGGGGACTTGTTCGAAGAATGCCCATCAAACTCAGGATCTGTGTACTACATGCATAACTAGGGCCAAAACCTAGGAAATCAAGGACTGCAATCTAATTTTTAGAACCCATATTAGTGAAACCACCCTAATTTTTCTTGGAGTAACCAAGGGATTGGACCCAGTAACACTTACACCCAACCTAGACCAACTCAACCCTCTGGATTTACCCAACAAGCTCAGAAGCCAACTCAAGCTGAACCATTCAATGACTTAGAAAACCTATTACAAAAAATGATGCCTTAATCCAAAGCTATACAACTACATTGAAAAACCTGGAAACCAAATGGGCCAGCTTGCAACTGAACTTAGGAACTGACCACAAGGCACCTTGCCTAGTGATACGAATAATGAAAGAAATTCGAGGAAAGAGCATTGTAAAGCTTTGACATTGAGGAGCGGAAAAATGTTAAAGCCCAACATTTTTGAAGTTGGAGAAGAGCAAGTTGATGCTCGAGATAAAGTGGAAGTTCAACCAAGTATTAAAATTCCAACTTCACCAGAACTAGAATCTACAAAATATGATAAGGTAACTTCTGAACCAGTCAATTTCGGTAAACTAACACCTTTGTTAGATGTAGAAGTGCAACAACAGACAAAGTGCCCTGTTCAAGTTAAAAATCCTCTACCATCTTACCTGTAACACCCCAAACTCGGTTTGAAAGTTTAAGCCGAACTTGGACGAGTTACACTAACGCATTAAAAATTAATTTCTTTTTGGAACTTTAACTTTGAAAACCAGAAATTCATTTCTGTTGGTTTAGATGATTTGATAGTTTCGTGTTAGAAATTGACTGATATGGGCGGGATTATCAAAAGGAAAGCAAGGCAAATCCGAAGACCATTTACAAACCCAAAAAATAAAATCACAGTTATTACAGTGCAAGACAATCTGAGCTCTCGTATGCCGTCCAATCCTAAATCTGATGTTTTCCTTAACAGATAAGGGTAAGATAAACGGTGAGTTACCAATCACCGCGTATAACCAGATTCAATACAAATAAGCAAAGGATACCACATAAATCGTAGTAACCCAAAGAACTTAAGAGCAGTTGTATAACTAGTATGGGCAAATCTAGAGTCTCACAGAGAGTTAAATTTAAGATAGTACAACAGAACAAATCAAAACAGAATAGAGCAGAACAAAATCAAATGGTACAGATAGAGTAGAGCAGAGCAGAACAGAGCATGTATATTTATGCAGATGCAATATTTTTCAACCAGATCAGAATGCAAATTTATTAAAAACATCCTACCCAACTCTGCTACACACTGAAATAGAGTTCCCCAGAACTCATCCCACCAGATCACACCAACAGATAACTGTTGACAGTGCCACTAGTATTTTGCAGTTAAACTACCGGATCGAGTACATGTGGTCATGCCACTATAGTATAGTTGAACTGCCGAGACAGAAGTGTAGATAAACCACCAGATTATTAAACTGCTGGAACTTCCTCCTTTTACATCAACCCAAGTCCCATACAGTGTGTCATGGCATGCTTATGCAAAGTAATAAGCATGTAAATCATGCTATCTCTTAATAATAGAATCAGTAAATATAGGAGTTCATGTTTTGTAAAACAGACTTATCAAACTTCAACAGACCATATTATATTTCCATGAAGTCACATGCATGATTATAAATAAGAATCAGTAACAACCAGTCTAACATGTTCAGATATCACGTATTCTTCATCAATAGAGCAACATAGAGGCATACCAATAAGCTTCTATACTTGATAATTCACACACATAGATAATACCACGTTACATTCTAACGGTTCCAACTCACTTAGGTACAAACATAATAGATATACGTATAGATCACAAGTTGTTCATCATCAGTCCAACACGTTCAGATATTGCATGTATTATTCATATATCAGTCTTAGAGCATCAGATAGTCCTCTTACAATCAAATTCAGATTATGAATACATTATGGAAGCCAGTGCTCGTGTTGGGCAACACTCACGGCCTCAAAAATAAGATTCAAATCCTATTCATATGCTATACGGCCTGGACACACACCCATGTCGTCTGCCCATGTGGTTCTAAATCATAAATAGTGAGTTACACGGCCTGGGCACACACCCATGTCCTTACCCGTGCGGCATCGACAATCCCATTTTTCAACTACTGAAAAAGTAGAAAAATAAGGGTTTTGGCACCTATCTGATACGAACTCGATGTAGGAGCAACAAGGATGAATTCTCGTCTCAGCTAACGAATTGAACTAAAAAGATAAGTCAGATCTCGTACAGAATCAGTGCAACATAACGTAACAAAAGGAACGGTCACTTTGAAAGGAAGAAACCAAAACGAATGACTAAGTATCGAGAATGAATGACAAAAGAAATATGGCAGGAAAAGAAAAGAGCAAAAAGATGCAGAAACTTCACTAGAGGTTTCTTGAAGGTTTTAAATAACCAACCGACTAACTACTACCCACTGAAATGCAAAAATAGAACATTCCCTAATGCACAGGCTAGGATTTAAACACAGGACCAAACAAAATACAAAAGCTTAACCAGTGAACCAGTAGGCTCATTCTTGACAACAATTGACTGAGATTAACTTATAAACCAACATCCAAAGGTAAGGGTTTAAGCAAAATGATAAAATTTCCAGAAACAAAATTCAAACCCGGAATGTCACACACATACCCAAAACACTTGACCACTAAACCAAACCAATTTACTTGTCAGGAATTTCCAAAGCCTAAACTCAAATCAAGGGATGACCTCTTTTGGTTTAAGAAGTTCTTAGACGTACTTAAGCAACTTCATATCATCATCCTATTGGAAGAAGCACTAGGGAAAATATTGAACTACGTCAAATTCATTAAGTATATCTTGTACAAAAAATAGAGACTTGGAGAATTTGAGACGGTAGCTCTGACGAAGCAATGTAATGCATATCTAGAAAATAAACTACCCCTAAAAATGAACCCTGGATGTTTTACCATACCTTACAACATTAGAGCAACTTATTGTGGTAAGGCACTATGTGATTTGGGTGCAAGCATCAACTTGATGCCCATGTCCATATTCAAAAAGTTAGGGATAGGTGAGGTTAGACCTTCTACAGTCACACTTTAGTTAGTAGATCGATTCTTAGCACATCTAGAAGGAAAAGTTGAGCATGCATTGGTATGTGTAAAAAAAATTATTTTTCTTGCTAACTTTGTTATTTTAGACTTTGAAGCAGATAAAGAGGTACCAGTCATCCTAGGAAGGTCTTTCCTAGCAACTGGAAGGACCCTTATTGATGTGCAGAAGGGCGAGCTTACCATGCGTGTTTAGGATAATTAGGTAATGTTTAATGTTTTTAAATCTATTGGGTTTCCTGACACAGTTGATAATTGTTCTACAGTTTCTGAGTTAGAATAATTAGTTATGGAATGGGAACCCAACTCTGTTGATGACCCATTGGAATAACTTTAAATGTCAGACCCTCCAAGTGATGAAGAAGGGGAAAAATACTTAGCTTTGCTAGAAGCTAACTAGAAGGGATTTAATCCGCAATCCCGTTTTGAATATTTGGAATTAGAAAATAGAGATTATGTTCAACCAAAAGCGTCAATCGAGGTGCCACCGAAGTTAGAACTTAAGGTACTTCTTTCACATTTAAAATATGTTTATTTAGGTAACGCCTCTACTTTATCTGTGATTATTTTAGCCTAGCTAACTAAAGAATAGGAAAAGAGACTTATTTTAGTGCTGAAACAATTCAAGAAGGCAATCAGATGGATCATAACCGATATTCATGGTATTAGTCCATCCGTGTGCATGCACAAAATCATCCTAGAAGATGGCGATGAAGGAACGGTTGATGGACAATGGATACTGAACCCCATTATGAAGGATGAGGTAATGAAAGAAATTATTAAGTGGTTAGATACGAGTGTAATTTACCTCATCTCAGATAGTTCATGGGTAAGTCAGGTCCAATGCATGCCAAAGAAAGAAGGTATGAGGGTCTTAGAGAACAAAAATAACGAGTTGTTACCAACCAAAACGATTAAGGGTTGGAGAATTTGTATAGGTTACCGAAAGTTAATAAGGGGACTACAAAAGATCACTTTCCTTTACCGTTCTTGGATCAAATGTTGGATAGACTCTTAGGACAAGGCTATTACTCTTTTCTAGATGGGTACTTAGGGTACAATCAGATCACAATAGCATCGGAGGATCAACACAAAACAACATTATCAAGCCCGTACGGCACATTCAAATTTAAACACATGCCATTTGGTCTATGTAATGCACCTACTACATTTCAAAGATGTATGATGACTATTTTTACTAACATGGTGGAAAAGTTTTTGGAAGTTTTCATGGATGATTTTTCAATGTCTGAAGACACTTAGGGTGATTGCTTAGCCAACCTTATCACGGTACTAAGGTAGTGTGAAGAAACAAACCTACTACTCTGCTAGGAGAAGTATCATTTCATGGTACGAGAATGTATTATTTTGGGGCATCGAATAACGAAACAAGAAATCAAGGTAGATAAAGTAAAGGTGGATGTTTTTGAGAAACTACTACCTCCAACATCTGTAAAGGGTGTTAGGAGCTTTTTGGGACATGCCGGATTCTATCAAAAATTTATCAAAGACTACTACAAAATTGCTAAATCCTTATGCAAATTATTGGAGAAGGACACAACATTCAACTTTGATGAAGGATGTTTGAAAGCTTTTAATGATCTGAAGAATCTGTTAGTTTTGACACCAATTATCTTCACACCAGATTGGGATTTTCCATTTGAGTTAATGTGTGACACAAGTGACTTTGCAATAGGAGCTATGATGGGTCAGTGAAGGAACGAGGTTTTTCATCCCATCTACTATGCAAGTTAGACTTTGACGAGAGCTCAACTGAATTATACGTTAACAGAGAAAGAGTTACTTGCTATTGTTTTTGCTTTTGACAAGTTTCAATCTTATCTTGTAGGTACCAAAGTGACTATCTATATGGATCATTCAACAATTAAATATTTACTTGCCAAGAAAGATGCCAAGACGAGGTTAATTTGATGGGTACTTCTACTCTAAGAGTTTGATCTAGAAATTCAAGATAAAAAGGGGTAGAAAACCAAGTAGTAGATCACTTATCCAGATTGGAGCCACAAGAAAGAACGTCATCTCTTGTACCCATCAAGTAGACATTCCCGGATGAACACATACTTAAGGTAAATCACGTCCATAACATCCATTGGTTTGCTAATTTTGCTAACTATTTAGCTTTGGTGTGATGTTGATTGATAAGACGTATCAACAAAGGAAAAAGTTTCTTCACGATGTGAAGTACTATTTCTAAGAAGAACCATATTTGTTTAAAAAGTGTGTAGATCAAATGATCAGGAGATGCGTGGTAGAAAACAAGGTACATGGAATTCTATAACATTGTCATACAGCTCCAAGTGGGGGACACTTTGGAGGGTCATGTACTACAGCAAAGGTATTGCAAGCCTGATTCTTTTAGCTAACTCTATTTAAAGATACGTATGCCTATGTAAAGTTGTGATCGATGCCAGAAGGTTAGAAATATCACTAACAAAAATAAGATGCCCTGAACAAACATCATTGAGGTAGAATTTATAACACCCCTATACCTGGTCCGACTATATGGACTCGATATAAGACTTACATTTGGTGCCAAAGCGGTTTTGGCTAGACATTGTATAATTGAGTTATTCATATATAATATGTTAACTTATTTAATCCAAATTAACGAATGTTTGTTTCTGTTTGGAAATGATTTAAAAATAGTGTTTACTCAAAACAGAGGCAAAATATCGATACTTAAACAAAATGTATCGATATTTTATGAAAGGTATCTATACCACAGTAAATTGAAAAATATATAGGATTTTTCCTATGTAATTTATCACATTTTTACTAAATTCATTATTAAAACTAAGTAATTGTTTATTAAATTAATGAAACATGTGAAAATATGAAATTAGGACATAAAAAGTATTAAAATGTGATTTTATGCTTTATTATATAGTTTTCATGCATAAAATGGTTTATTTTATATTTATTTGAACATATTATATTTTTAAGACATAAAATGGGCCATGCATGATTAAATTAAATAATAAAATATAAAAATTATATTTAATAATTCATTTTAAAATATTTTGTTAATAATTTAGGTTTTCATTAATTATTTAAATTGGATAAATATTGTTCTTTGGTTGTAAAACCCCTTACCCGTATTCGACGCCGGAACAGGGTACGAGGCGTTACCAGGCATAAACTTACATAATCATACAAAACTGAGACATGAATTTTCGTCCAATTTAAAACTTTTCATTCACATGTATATCGTCCCTTATATGGGCCCTCGAGTCCCAAAACATACATTGGGTGTGGTTCGGGACTAAACTGAGAACTTTCAGAACTTCTACTACACTTAGAAAATTTTTTTATTTTGGGGAGTTACACGCCAGTGTGGGTAGGCCGTGTGGTCACACACGCTCATTTCTTCAGCCCGTGTAACTCTCTGTTTATGACGTCATCAGCAAAATACGGGCACACGGGCAAGTTACACGCCTTTGCACCAAGACCGTGTCCTTCACACGGCTGAGACACACGGCCGTGTCTCCGCCCGTGTGTTTACTACTGGGCATTCTGTTTTACATAATTAGGGTGTAAGGGACGCACGGCCGGATCACACGCCCATGGGGCTGACCATGTGTCACACACAGCCTAGACACATGCTCGTGTGTCTACCCGTGTGGACAAATATAATGCTATTTTCCAAGCCAATTGCCACCCTTATTTGCACAAATACATAGATGACTTCAAGGGCACTTAACATGGCATAATTGAGCACTTAAAACATACACAAATAGGACATGATCATGGTCATTCCACCTTTACTAATTCATGCATAAAACTTCATACTTTGTCAAGCCAAATTTATAAATTTGTATGCACTAAGAGTTGAAGTTTACTTTAATTTAACATACTCATGTCTTAGTTATTATCATGCCACTCACTCACAATTCCATCATTAAACATCTGTAGTCACATCCACAATTCATCCATGACAAACAATTTTAACCACATCATGTATGACCTTGGCACATGCATGCATATATGAATAGGTTTACAACCAATCAATATGAACCATATCTCATGGCCATATACAAAATGAATCACCAAATCACTATAAGCCAATACACTTGGTCAAATTAATAATGACATAATTAATCAATAGACGAAGTCCCTATACATGCCATAAACCTAAAATACTTGTGTTCACTTATACCCAAATGATAGCTTCATAGTGTGATGGCATCTCCGGCGGTCTCCAACCTGAGCTACCTAAATTAACCTATAAGACATGGGCAAGGAAGGGGTAAGCTATATAGCTTAGTAAGTCCATATGAAAATAATGAGCAACTCATGCTAGTCATATACTATGCTTGACAATATAAGTACAAGTTAATATGAAAATAGCTATAAATCTCAAGGTTGTAATATAACCTATTCACATGTTTACTCTCTTTTGATTTATCAAAATAATTTAACATTACTCAACTTTCAGTCTAGCAACCATAATTTCTCCATTGTAGCATGTTTCAGAATTAGCAAATCATTTTAAACATCTTAGTAAAAGTACAGGTTACTTATGTATATTCATGTTTTCATGCATACAGCTCAACATGTTTCAAATTGTAATAACTATTTCTTTTCATACTTTCTTAACCGTTTTAATAGGCAATTAGGCCAATATTTCCTTTCACTCATAACTGATAAATCACAATTCAAATGAACAACATTTACTATCTTACTAATCAATTGGGCCTCCAAGGCCTAACATATAGTCATCAATCGTGTTTCCATGCATTTATACATCATGACCATAAATCAACAATCATAGGGCTATCTCAAAGTCACTTTCATAGTGACCATAACTCACAATAATATGAAGTCAATACTTAAAATCTTTACGTACATACCTGTACCATCTCGTAACATAACCACTTACTTTCTCATCTTTGGCATACCCGTTGAACACTTGGAATACTAAATGGATACACAGGAAGTCTTTGCACATAAGTGCCACATAAGTAGCTAAATCTACCTCATATCTCATATCACATGAATGTTCACTCTCGAGCAAATCTAGGGCCTGCTCACACAAGCTGACGGTCAAGACGTAACTACGCAGTGCTGCTCACACAATCTATCAGGTATCCACAACAGATGCCGGACTACCCAGCCACTGGTAGACGTACGACACCAGTACCTGGATCATATAATCACTCATATATCACAAATATCCTTAGTGATGTCACTCGTATCCTATTTTATTCCTAATGTTCAAACGAAATTTTTCTCACTTATCTGAATTTCATCAAATACAACCATAGAACCAATCATTTATTTCATACATTATCAAAGAATTTTGAATATTTAAAATACAAACATAACATAGCATTATTTACATACGAACTTACCTCAACATCAAAATGGCAAAGAGGGACCCAACCGTTAATTACTCGTCTTCCCTCGTTCTAGGCCCGAACTTTATTTTTCTTGATCTAAAACATCACATTTAACTTATTTAATCATTATACTAATCAATTCAACCCAAAAATCATATTTGGAAAAAATACATTTTTGCCCCTAAACTTTGTCATTTACACTTTGCCCCTAAGCTCGTGAAATGATTTTCATTCAATTTCTTTATACTTTAAGCCTAGCCGAATCATTTTCATAACTATACAAGCCCACAATTTCCATTAAAACACACTTTTATAACACATTTTATAACTTTTATAAATTAGTCCCTTTAGGCATTTTTACCGAAAATCACATAGTAAAAGTCGTTTCTCTAACCATAAACATGCATTTTCTACCATTAATCATCAAAATACACACATGTTCATCATAGGTCAAAACTCTAGACTTTAACCATAACTCAAATTAATGGTAGAAATAGATAGATCTTGTTACGAGGATTTCAAAAACGTAAAAATCATTAAAAACGAGGTAGAACGGACTTACAATCGAGCTTTGATGCTTGGAACACCATAGCCATGGTTTCTTCATGTAAAATTCGGCCAAGGAAGAAGATGGACAAGAAATTTTGGCTTTTTTTTGTTTATTAAGTCATTTAATTACTAAATGACCAAAATGCCCCTAACTTAAAAATATTCTATTTCACCTATTTCATGTCCATTTTTGTCCAAAAAAATTATTCAATGGTCTAATTATCATTTAAGGACCTCCAATTTAAAATTTCAAAACAATTGGATGCCTCTAGCTTCTAGAACTCAAGTTTTGCACTATTTACAATTTAGTCATTTTGACTAAATTGAGTGCCCAAACGTCGAAATTTTTGAACAAAATTTTCATGAAATCATTCCGTGAAATTATAGACCATAAAAATATAATAAAAATAAATTTTCTTACGTCAAATTTGTGGCCTCGAAACCACTGTTTCGACTAGACCCAAAATCGGGCTGTTACATTGGTCATTTAATTTATCTATTTATTTTTGATAGGCCTAATAGCTTTGCTGGATTACAAAAAAACCGTCCAAATTGAAGACCAAGTCAACCCAAATTCGGCTACACAAGGCTGTCCACATAAACCACTTTTTGGTTTAATTACACAAGGTCCTTGCAATGTTGAAGAAATTAAAGATTTGCCAGAAGATTTACATTTGACCGAGTCTCAGTCTTGAGTTGTTATGGCATTTAAATTACTTAAAAATCAAGAAAAATTCAAACTCAAATCTAACAAGCATGGCCGACCACTCATTGGAAAAGCTTGAAAAGACCAAACCTCTTTATTTTTAGCAAACTACACTCCTCTCTTCACTTATAAATAAGACCTCATATGATCCCTCATGAATCATCCCTCATCCCTCATCATTCTCTCTTCTCTCTCAATTCTCTTTAGCATTTTCCATTTCTCACGCCTAGCATCATCTCTTCATAGAGATTTTAGCAATTAAGCCTCTTAAAGAGCCTTTGGTCGGCCACCTTGGAGAGCCATCGACAAAGGAGCAAAATGAAGGAGTGAAGGAGCCTTGTCAGTCAGAGTCTTGGGTGACAGCCACTCTGATTTGGATTTAATCTTTCTTTTCTTTAATTTAATCTAAAAATGTTTGCTATGTGTTCTTTGTTCTTGCTTACAACAATGTTAGCTTAATTTTATTTAAGCTAGGATGATTTCTTTGATTAAATAATTTTTATTTGATTCATGCTTATAATGTTTGTGCCTCAATCGATCATGTTTTCAATTAAAATCAAGTCTATATTTCGTTCACACGTGATTGAAATGCACCTGAATTAGCTGAGCAATCCTAACCAGACGGCGGCTTGTGGACATATAATTGAAATGTGCATGTTCAATTTAGATCCTAACCCGATTAAATTGCATGTTGCATAACAATTCTAACTAAGTTCTGTTATCTGCATATTTTTTAGATTTGTGTGATTAAACTATTTCAAACCTAACACGTCCCTGTTACCTCACAGGAATGCTGAGAAACCCTTAGTAAATAAGGATCAGTAAAATGTGTATTTACTAAGTAAAGGATTCCGAAAGGACCTAATGTGGTTTCCAAACTCATGAAAGATGGAGTTGCCATGGAATTTTTTTCCGAATATTATTAAGCATGTTGATAATAAATTGAGTTTAATTAAAGTAATTGTCTTGGTTTATTTATGTTATAATTGTTGCAAATTGTGTTTAATTTTGATAAAATATATTTCATTCATATAGTTTGGAAATTTAGGATAATTTACATTGGGGATTGTTGCATTTAGTTTAATATATTTAATTTTAATCATCACTTCTCAATCATATTGTGTTTTTATTTACCAAGTTGTTAATATAATTTTACAATTAAGTGATTTAACACAAATACAATCCCTGTGGAGACGATAACTCGATACTTACTTATTACTTGATAATGACTGTGTACACTTGCACAAACCTACGCGTTACAACCACTGCACAAAATCGATACCAAAATAGCATTCTGGAACTCCAAAAATTCAAGTTTTAATGAAGGTATCGATACTTAGGCTTATATCGATACTCATATAAAAAATAATACCAAAATTGCTCTATGTTTCTCAAAAAAAACTATTTTTTGGGTCAAGGTATCAATACATTTTCCTCAAGTATCGATACCTTTGGTTATGATGACACAGAAACAGTTGGAAAATTTGCTAAAAAGCCCTTTACACTAATCCAAAACATTCAAACACTTTCAAACCAATTCAATTACCCTCAAACTCATTAAAATTCACGACAAAATCTATATAATAACATCATATATGAATTGATATGTTAAGCTATTATAAATTCATTTCAAAAGCTAACAAAATATGCCATTAGTTCACCAAATTAACAAGGTTTCCAAAGTTTGCATTTTAGTCCATCTAGCATTCACCTATACCAAGAACCTATGTACATTGCCATACAAACCCAAAAATTCATTCATACAACATTGCCTTTTGGAATGGTGATGAGATGGGATGCACACAACCTCGATATTAGCCTAATGGGATCTACTTCAGCTACGCATTAGAGAATTAACGCGATAAGTCTGTGAAGACTTAGTAAGTACTTCAAGATTTTTAAAATTTACTATTAATAATAATATAAAATAAAATTATATTCATTTTATAGACATATAATTCATATCAATTTAGTCCTTAAAGTTTAATACATTTTTCTTTAAAATCACACTTATCATTACTTACCGTAACTCATTAATTGATAATAATCGAATTACGACACTGTAGCCCAATATAGACTAGCTGAACACATAGGATATACGGAAATAAATCGATAATGCATTGTTAATGCATATCATATATCACTAAGCACAAAGTGAAAATAACGATAAGCACTGAAGTGCAAAATAATAATAATAAGCATCAAAGTGCAAATTTTTACAGCAATAAGCACCGATGTGCAAAATAATACGATAAGCGCCCTAATTTTCCCTAATGGCATGCCATCAATATCTCAATAGTTCGGGACTCGTCTACATGGATTTTTATTATTATATCTTTTTTATTCATTCACATGACAAAAAATAATATAACTTTGTATTTTTCACGATTTAGTTCGTATCACGATAATAACACTAAAACTTGTAAATTCTCTTCATTTTTACTACATACAACACTATAATTTTTACATCACTTCATTTAAACTCACTTTCCATATATTCATAATATCATAACATATTTTAATTTCTTTCAATTTAGTCATTTTTCATTATCACTATAATACGTCAGATAATGGTACACTAAAGTCAAAATTCATAACATTTACATTACTTACCCCTACTAAATACTTATTATGATATCATTAATTTTGTAATTAAACTACTTAATTAAAATAACTTAAACAAAATTACTACTTGAAGTACTTACAACTAAATTTTGGATGATGAGTTTTTCTTCTCTTCTACTCCTTGGCCATTTCTTTTCCTTTCCCTTCACTTTACTCCTCAAACTTCTTCGCTTTTTCTTCAATTTCATAACAACATATAACATTTATAAGTTAAAACTAAAATTAAATAACTTTTCTATGCTATATTATGAAAATAAACATGTATGTTATGAGAATTTCCATCATTCTTACCGTAACTTTTAGAAAACCCAAAACCCTAACTCATGTATTTCTCTTTTTTAACCCATCTATGGAAGTTTCCTCATGAAATAAAGTTGCTCACTAGTATTCTTTTTAGCTTTTACTAAGGAAATTTCAAAGAAAAATAAAGGTTTGAAGCTTGGATGGTTCAACAATGGAGGAAGGGCATGAAAGGAAATAAAAGAAAAGTTAGATGGATTTGGGGGTGAGTGACGGTTTGGTAAGTTGGGAAAAGATGATATATTTCATCTTTCCTCCACTTTTCCACACATTTCCTTTAAAAATATCTCACCTTGTTATTAAATGGTCAATTTGCTAATAAGTCCTCAAGCCATCCATTTTTACACTTTTACCCATCATCACTACACTTTAAAATATCTACTTGGCTATTTACCAATTTAGCCTAATTCATCTTTTATAATTTCTAGGATGGCTCATACTTCACTTGGTTAAATTTCTTCTTAATCCTTTCTTCCTTTCTACTACCACTATGTATCTCCTAACTTTCTAAATTCTTATTTACACCATAATAATTTTTATACTCTTTCAATTTAGTCTAAGCTTTTATTTAAATCTTTTCTATCTCAAAAATATTTTCTAATTTCCTATTAGGTATAGATACTTCATAATTTAATACTAAAAATCCCTATTTAGTAAATTTCAAAATTTCTCCACTATTTCCTGACCTGGTCCATTACTGTACCTAGCTCCAAATCAAAACGTGGTTATTATAGAATTATTCGATGTTTTGGGTATTGACTTTCTCAGTCTGTTCCCTCCTTATTTTGGTCACAAATATATATTGGTAGCAGTAGACTACACATCTAAGTGGGTTGAGGCCAAGGCATACCCGACGAACGATGCCAAGGTTGTAATAAAGCCTTTGCAGAAACATGTGTTCACAAGGTTTAGAACTCCTAGGGCTATCACCAGTAATGAGGAGTCCCATTTTGTGAACAAATGGTTGAAGTAGTTGCTCAATAGACATACAGTGAAGCACAAGGTTACCACAACTTACTATCCACAAGTGAATGGGTGAGCTAAATTGGCGAACAATGAAATAAAAGCTCAATAGAATTCAGTTTTTCCAAACCAACGAGATTGGTCCAAAATAGTGGATGACGCTTTATGGGCCTATAGGACAGCATACAAGACACCTTTAGGGATGTCTCCCTATTGGTTGGCTTTTGGGAAAACATGTCATTTGCCCTTGAAGTTACAACAAAAAGCCTATTGGGGTCTCTAATAGCTCAACTTGGATCTTAAACTTGTCGAAACCTCCTTTTAAAAATAAGGTTTTTTTTTAAAAAACGAAAACGGGTGTTGCCACCAATCTTTTAAAGTGTGATTGGATCACTTTATAAAACATTTTGGTTTACGAAATTATGAAAAAATAGGTTCGGGAGTCGGTTACGTACGAGGAAGGATTAGCACCCTCGTAACGCCCAAAATTGGTCCCAAATTGAATAATTTTGTCTTGATGTCTGAAATTTGAAAGAATTTAGAAATGAGATTCCCTTAAAACTGTAATACTTTGGGTTAAAAAGAATCAAGATTCCTCTGTTTTAAAAGAGTACAAATATCACATCCAGCATGGTTGGACACAAAATCTTTAATCTTTCGTAACTGAAATCATCTTGTGATTTGTAAAACTCGTTTAGAAGGATATTTTAGATATTTAGACAAACGGGAAATCGCAACCCAGCATGTTAGGGCACTATTTCCCGGATTCCTAACTATCAAAAACATTGCCTTATTTTTCTAAAAAATCTTTTAAATTGAATAAAATATAAATGTTTTTGTTAAAATAATGATGCATTTAACATATTATGACATCAATACTAACAATATAAACTACATACTTTAATATTTCATACAAATATAATAAAGTAAATGATGAATGACGACATATATTATGGTATACATTATCATTTTATGCAATTATAATCATAGAGAATAACGAGAATAATAAAATAAATTACACAATATACATTATCACTTTATGCATGGTCATATATATATGACATAAATATATATGACATAAATATACATGCATTATCGTTACATGCAGAATACGCAAAAATGGCAAAATATATCAATACAAATTAAACATACATAATAATATTTTATGCAAATGTATTCTTAAAATAACAATATAAAATAATCAATTAAAGATAACAAATGATATGTAAAATTTAACCTACTAAACAATGAAAGAAAAACCAAAAACTAAGCAAATTAAAATATATAAAATATAAGTCAAATAAAAATAAGCTATTTAGAAATATACTAAATACTATAAGAATAATAAAAGAGAACCCTATTTTTTAAAATGATATATACATATATAGGTTATACTATAAGATATAATAACTTAACATATAAGAAAAATAATGTACTAAATATTGCTATTACACTTATTAAAAATAATTTTAAAAAATGTACATAATTAATAAATAATAAAATAGTCTGTGTTTTATAATAAAATAAATGTAATATATAAAGTAATGTATGGTAAAATATAACATGCAATAAAATTTATAAACGTAATACATAATAATATAAACTATATTATAGACAAAGTATAAAATAGTAAATATGATATGAGTAATTTTATATAGGAAAATATAGTAGAATAAGTAATATACATTTGTATTAAAAATACATAATAAAATAGAATGTATAATATATATAAATGAAATATGAATATTACTATATAAATAAAGATAATATAGATATTATTTATTAATAATTTTTAAAAAATTTACAATTTACAAATTTAATAAATAATAATACATAATTTATAAAAAGTAATATAAGGAAAAATATATAATAAAACATATAATAAAATATAATTTATAGATAAAATATACAATAATAAAAATAGTATAATGGATAATATATAAATAATATATAACTAATATTTATAAATAATATATAAAGTATTTAAAATAAATTAAAAATATAAAAAAGATTAAAATTGAATTCAATTAAGAATTTGGGGGTTAATTGCAAAATAGATAAAAACTCTGGGCTTGATTGAAATGCGCGATAAATTCAGAGGACTCCCCGGGCAATTAGCCCTAATCCTAAAATGACACCGTTTCCACCAACTCAGTTTTAAAATCACTATGAGGACCAAATTGAAATAAAATTAAAATACTAGGGCTAAATTAAAAAATAAGTAAAATGAAATTATAAAGACTAAAGAATGTGGGAGGACCAATTGAGTAATTAACCCAATCTTCAAAAACACGCGGATCCTCTCCGGGTAGTCGGGTCAACGCGCGGATCCTGGTCTAAAAACGATGCCGTTTTGAAGGTTACCGTTCAGGCCAAAACGACACCGTTTACATATGGCTATATAAGCCAATTTTTAAGCCTTGGAATCATTTTACACCGGTCTTAAAAAAAATGGTTTGAAACTCTCTGCAGAGGGGAAGAGAAAAGTCCCTGATTTTGGCCTTCGGCCACTGAGCAGTCCATGCCCACGCCCCACACGCGCCTCCGTACATAGCGGTCGAAAGGCTAGAAGCCCTCGATTTTCTAGGTAAAACACTAGTAACTCTTTTCTTTTTAATATTTAAAAAAAATTGTATGTTGAATAAAGAAGAAAAAAAGAATCACCTTTTCCAAAATTACCACCGGTTTTTCTTTCTTTCTTCTGTATATATGTGTATATCTTATTGTATCTATAGAAAATCAAGGCCCCCCATTTTACATCGTTTTGATTTGGGCTTTTATAGCCACTGTTTACAACATATTTACAGATTTCGATTTTTCTTCCTATATTTGTCTCATTTTTGTTGTTTTTCTTTCTCTTTTTGCAGGTAATCAAGGAAAATCTGGCGATGATTGTGCTGGTGACGTAGATCGACCGGTGGCGTTGATCACGGCGTGACTTGGAGCCTGGAATTGTGGCATTGATGGTAGGCAGCTGGGACAACGCAACTTGAAGCATTGCAACGATTGGGTTGCTTGCGACGCCTAGGGTTTCTAAAACCCTAGGCCTCTCCATATTCGATTAAACATTTGGGCCTGTTGGGCCCCGGGTGTAATGGGTCTGCTGGGTTTAGACTAAAACCGGGTGTAGGACTTTTGGTAGTTGAGTCAAATGTAAACGGGTAATGGGCTGTAAATGAATTTTGGGCTTTGTACATGGACTGTTTAAATAAATAAACATTTATTTATTTTAAATTTTTTGGTTTTAAAGCCCGGGCATAAATGGGTTATTACAGCTTCCCCTCTTTGCTCATTGTCGTGTAATGATAATAGAGCAAAGACTATAAAAGAACCCGTTTTGCCCGATCTAGCCCAGTCTTTGAGATCTTTTCTTCAAATGGTCTTCAACCTGCTTCCTACAACCTCAGGAACGCCATGTTGATATCTTTGACCCATTCTCTGTCCATACAGAGACGTCAAGTCTGCTATCTTCGATTTGCTTTCAGACGATACAGAGATGCAAAATTTGCTATCTTCGATCTGCTCTCTGGCAATACAGAGACGCCAAATCATCTTAGATTTGCTTCAATGTAAATACGTGAAAGCCAAATCTGCTATGTCTTCGATCTGCTCTCTGACAATACAGAGACGTCATATCTATCATCTTTGATTTGCTCCTTGTAAACGTAAGGACGCCAAATCATCTTGGATCTACTTTGATATGGAAACATCTTAAGGTTAGATCTGCTATGTCTTCGATCTGCTCTCCGTCGAATACAGAGACGCCGAATCTGCTATCTTCGATCTGCTCTCTGACAATACAGAGACGCCAAATCTGCTTATCTTCGATCTGCTCTCTGACAATACAGAGACGCCAAATCATGCTTATCTTTGATCTGCTCTCTGACAATATAGAGACGCCAAATCATCTTAGACTTGCTTCAACGTAAACGCGTGAAAGCCAAATCTACTATGTCTTCGATCTGCTCTCTGCCAAATACGGGGATGCCAAATCATCTTAGATTTGCTTCAACATAAATACGTGATAGACAAATATGCTATGTCTTCGATCTGCTCTTTGATAATACAGAGACGCCAAATCTGCTATCTTCGATCTGCTCTCTGACAATACAGAGACGCCAAATCTGTTTCTTTGATTTGTTCTCTGACAATACCGAGATGCCAAATCTGTTTCTTCGATTTGTTCTCTGAAAATACAGAGATGTCAAATCATCTTGGATTTGCTTCAACGTAAATACTTGAAGGTTAGATCTGCTATGCCTTAGCCTATTACCCTACTGCTTAGGGGGTTAAAGCGCATCAACCTTCATTGTCCCTTGAAGGACACAACCTGTATAATGTGTATGAATTCATGCCTAATGATTAGGATGCTTATGATCAAAACGAGTCAAATGCTCCTAATTAAACCTGTTATAATGAAAAATGTTTATGAATATGACCCCTATTCCTTGTCAAAGTTTATCTTGAAATATCATCCGCTCAGCCTATGGGTTTGTACCATTCTTCAAATGCTATGATCCTTTCTTAGAATCGAATCGTTTGATTTGCCCAATCATTATTTTGGACCAAAGAAGGAATTTCCTCGAGTTCTTTCAAACCTCACTTACGTGAATTCCTCGAACAATTATTTCATTTTAGTTTTCTGTATTATCTAGAAACTTCCAAAGTAATGAACAAAACTTCATTTGTAAAAATTATTTAGTTCATCTATCATTATTTAATGCAACACACTTTAAGAATAATGGAAGATAAATTTAATCTTGAGAATAATTAGATTTGAATGAATTTGTCAAAAATACAAAGGGAATTAATCTGAAAGCCTATCTTTAAGAAGAAATAAAATCTAAAGATAGCAAACAGGATAAATGTTAGATACTCTAGATATCGCTGCTTGAGCGTCTATACACCAACTCCATGAAGTCTTTCTTGAGTTCAATATGTGTTTAAAAAAAAATCTAAAGTACTTAGTCGATGCCCCGATATGCAACACGCTTCGCTCTTTGTTGAATCTGATATAGCAAGATTACTATATACCCTTCAAAATTTGAGCTGCCCTTTTGGGTTTTCAACTCAAAATCCCTTTGGTCACAAGGTGCCCTTTGCGGATTTTCACCTTGGCCTCTCCATTTTTTTTCTTCGAAAACTCAAGGCGCCCTTTCTGGGTTTTCACCTTAAATTCTCCTCTCCTTTAGACAAAGTACTTTTTGACTGAGTCTGAATTCACTGGATTGGGTAAATTCTTCCCGTCCATTTTCGTTAAGATCAATGCACCCCCAGAGAAGGCCTTCTTCACGACATAGGGTCCTTCCCAATTCAGTATCCATTTTCCTCTAAAGTCTTTCTGAATGGGAAGGATCTTTTTCAAAACAAGATCCCCCTTGTGGAATTCTCTTGGTCACACTTTCTTGTCGTAAGCTTGCATCATTCGCTTCTGATACATCTGACCATGGCGAATAGCCCTTAACCTCTTTTCCTCAATCAAGTTCAACTGATCATATCGCGATTGTATCCATTCAGCCTCATCCAACTTTATCTCCGATAAAATTCGAAGGAAAGGTATTTCAACTTCAATGGGTAACACTGCCTCCATCCCATAAACCAGCGAGAAAGGAGTTACTCTAGTAGAGGTTTTGACAGACGTTCGATAAGCTAAGAGTGCAAACGGTAACTTCTCATACCAGTCCCTATAGGTTTCTATCATTTTCCCACTATCTTCTTAATGTTTTTGTTAGCAGCTTCTACTGCCCCATTCATCTTTGGGCGATATGGAGATGAATTATGATGCTTAATCTTGAACTGACTACAAACTTCTGCTATCGTTCTGTTGTTCAATTTCAATGCATTATCTAATATGATCCTTTCAGGCATCCCATACCGAAAAATGATCTCTTTCTTCAAGAATCGACTTACAGCCGACTTGGTAACATTTGCATAAGTAGTAGCCTCTACCCACTTTGTGAAGTAATCAATGACCACAAAAATAAAGCGATGTCCATTTGAAGCTTTTGGTGATATTGGCCCAATGACATCCATGCCCCATATGGAAAAAGGCCATGGAGAAGTCATAACATGTAGAGGTGAGGGTGGTACATGAATCTTGTCTCCATAGATCTTACATTTATGGCATTTCTTGGCATAGTTGATACAATCCCCTTCCATAGTAGACCAATAATATCCAAACCTCATGATTTATCTAGCTATCGTGAAACCATTAGCGTGTGTTCCACAGACACCCTCGTGAACTTCTTCCAAGATTAACTTAGCTTCCACAGCATCAACACATCTCAACAGCACTTGGTCCTTTCTTCTTTTGTACAAGATGTCCCCATCCAAAACGTAATCACAGGCTAATCTCCTTAAAGTTTGCTTATCATTTTCGGTTGCCTGTTCTGGATATTTACGATCTCTCACATATCGCAATATATCCTGATACCAAGGATTATCATCTTTTTCTTCTTCCTCAATGTTACAATAGCTAGTTGGAGCCTCGAAAATACTCATCTGAATTGGTCTCATCTCCTCCTCTTTATTCACTCTAATCATTGAAGCCAAGGTTACTAGAGCATCTGCCATTTGGTTTTCGTCTCGCGGGATATAATTGAAAGTGATGTCATCGAACTCCTCAAGTAATCCCAAAACTACCTTTCGATAGTTGATCAATTTAGGATCCCTTGTTTCCCATTCACCTCTAAGCTGGTAAATTACCAACGCAGAGTCTCCATATACTTCCAAGGTTTTTATTCCTCGCTCTATAGCCGCTCGGAGTCCCATGATGCACGCTTCATATTCAGCCATATTGTTTGTACAATCAAAATCCAACTTGCAAGTGAATGGATAATAATCGCCATTTGGGGATACCAGGACTGCCCCAATTCCATTTCTGACTGCATTGGATGCCCCATCAAAGCTCAACTTCCAAGGACAATCCTCTGTAGTTGCCACACACATCAACTCCTCATTTGGGAAATTGAAATTCAACGGCTCATAATCCTCCAGAGCTCTACTAGCCAGAAATTCCGCTATAGCGCTTCTTTTTATAGCCTTCTGGCTCACATAGACTATGTCAAATTCTGAAAGCAGAATTTGCCACCTCGCCATTCTCTCATTCAAGGCTGTTGACTCCATCATATACTTCAAAGGATCAAGTTTTGAAATAAGTCAAGTAGTATGATATAGCATGTACTGTCTTAACCTTTGAGTCGTCCAGATTAAAGCACAACACAATTTCTCAATTGGCGAATATCTCATCTCACACTCTGTAAATTTCTTACTGAGCTAATATATCGTCTTCTCCTTTCTTCCCGACTCGTATGTTGACCAAGCACACATCCCATGGAATTACTAAACATCGACAAGTACAGAATTAATGGTTTATCTGGACTAGGTGGAGATAGTACTGGAGCGTTTAACAAGTATTGCTTGACTTTATCAAAGGCATTCTGGCATCCCTCATCCTAAGTACCTTGGTTATGTTTTCTAAGGAGGCGAAATATAGGGTCACATTTCTCAGTTAATTGTGAAATAAACCGAGCAATATAATTTAACCTTCTAAGAAAACCTCGAACTTCTTTCTGAGTACGTGGTGGAGGCAAATCTTTTATGGCTCTAACTTTGTCTGAGTCAACTTCTATTCCCTTTTAGCTAACCACAAAGCCTAATAATTTTCCTGACCTAGCTTCGAAAGTGCACTTTGCCGGATTAAGTTTTAACTGAAACTTCCTTAATCTCAAGAATAGTTTCCTTAAAACTTAAATATGTTCCTTCTCTGTTTGAGATTTGGCAATCATATCATCGACATACACCTCAATTTCCTTGTGCATCATATCGTGAAATAAGGTCACCATAGCCCTTTGGTATGTTGCCCCTACATTCTTCAACCCAAAGGGTATTACTTTGTAATAGAAGGTACCCTACAATGTTATGAAGGTGGTTTTATCCATGTCTTCAGGATGCATCTATGTAACGCACATTAAAGAGAATAATGAATATCCTGCTGTGTTGTCTACCAAAGTATCTATGTGTGGCAGAGGGAAATTATTTTTTGGGCTAGCCTTGTTCAGATCTCTGTAATCAACGCACATTCGTACTTTCCCATCCTTCTTAGGAACTGGTACAATGTTAGCTACCCATTCAGAGTACTTCACCTCTTGTAAGAATCCTGCATCGAACTGCTTCTTGACTTCATCCTTTATTTTTAATACGACATCTGGTCTCATTCTTCGCAACTTCTGTTGGACTGGCTTACAGTCCTGTCTTATCTGAAGACGATTTTTAACCCTGGCATATCTTGATATGACCATTCGAAGATATCCTTGAACTCACATAGCAACTCAATTAGTCCTTGCCTTGTGTCTTCGGCAATATGCATGCCAATTTTCACCTCCTTCCCTTCCTCTAGGGCTATATTCTCTATTGTTTCTTTCTTAAGAGGCATGATTTGTTTCTCCTCCTGTTTTACCATCCTCAAAAAATCCAAAGACACATCACAATCCTGGACATCTTCAAAATCCTGAGATTCCTCTAAACACATGTCTTGCTCACGAGAGAAATTAGGATTTGTAATATCAGTGCTCATATCATGGATATCTAGGGATATGTGAAGTATGAAGAATATACAAAGAATGAATGAATTTAAGAATGATTATTTATGTGCTATGAATGAAAGAATAAGAATGTTCCAAATTTAACGAAATATTGATTGATAAAAATGAAACAATACTCGTTCGAATTGATAAAAGTTATGTTTTATTAAAAAATAATAAATGATTGTAAGCCTATTTCACAAATGTAATTCTATTACTCCTAGGCTCTAGAGTAACAAGAATGTTTTGAGAATTACTCTGAAAAATTTCTAAAGACTACAGAAAGTTCCTCCATAGCCCAATTGTCCAGAGAGCTTCCCGGTTCGTAAGGGCGAATGCCCTCAAGGTTTCCTTGCTTCGATCCTTCATCTTGTAAAGAATTAATTTGATAACTTCCTTCTATGAGTAGCCCTCTCGATATGAAGGTTTGGGATATTGGGGGGAATGTCATCGGCTCCCACTCCACTTCTCTTCTATTAAGGTGCGCCCTTCTTCCCTCTTGACGCTTCTCAATTTCCTTCCTCCTTTGTTTAAAGTCTGGTTTGAAGCCCAAACCAAAGCGATCTCTTTTCTCTTTTAGTTCTGGGATTTCAGCCCCTCCTTGCAGGTATTTTCCTAACCCTTTTCCTGGTAAGGCTCCCTTTCCCGCCATCATTTGTAGAGCCATCCTCGTAGCTCCTGCTATCTTGGGCACCAGTAGCTCACTCCCTTCTGAAATGAAGGTTGCATTTACAAATTCTAATAAGCGAAAGGAACACTCGATAGACTCTTCGTTTGTCTCGACATAAGGGGCCTTGCTAGTGACTGCAGCTATAATGTCCTCCTCCGCATTGATAGTTATTAACCGTCCATCTGTCACTAGCTTTAATTTCTGGTGTAACAATGAAGGCACTTCTCCCGCTGAATGTATCCATGGCCTTCCTAATAAGCAATTGTAGGAAGGCTTGATATCCATCACCAAGAAGTCTACTTTATATTTATTCGGCCCATTTCCAAGGGGATGTCAATCCTTCCCATCACCTTCTTTTCTGTACCGTCAAAGGCTCTCACCACATTTTGACATGTTTTCATGTGAGAATCGTCAATGGGTAATCTGTTCAATGTAGACAACGGTAGAACATTCAAGGCTGAACCATTATCGACAAGCACACTTGAGAGTGTGTACCCCTTACATCGAGTGGTAATGTGTAAGGCCTTAGTTGACCCCCTGCCCCTGGCGGGATTTCATCATTATTAAAGTAGATGAAATTATCTGCACTAATATTATTCACCAACCGGTCCAGCTTGTTAATGGATATGTCATGGGTGACATATGTCTCGTTAAGCACCTTCATCAATGCCTCCCTATGCGCCTCAGAACTCAAAAGTAGAGTCAATACTGATATGCGAGTCGGCTGCCTACGCAACTGCTTGACCACGCTATACTCACTATGCTTAATGAACTTTAGAAATTCCTTAGCATCCTCCTCTTTTACTGGCTCCTTGACAGGCACTTCAGCTTCTTTTTCTTTCTCCGCGCCAGCATTCTTTGTTTTTATGGGCTCCTCTCTAACGCTCATCGTATCGTACCGCTTCCCACTCCGTGTATGGGAACCCTCAACTTGTACATCCTTAGATGTACTGGCTATATCCTCCTTCTCCGGCATTCACACTTGACCGTTATAACTCCATGGTACCTTCTTGTTATCCTTATAAGAAAAGGATACAGGTTTATGGATTATGACCTTAGGCACCGTTTGTGCCCCTACTTCATTATTCCCCTTCAAGGAAATAATAATCCTTGGCCAACTGGTTCTTTGCTGTTCATCCTCTAGGACACATACTTGTTTTTCACTAGAGCTACCTTTAAAAATCTGTAGCTCTTTATTGTTTATAAAGCTTTGCACCAAGGCCTTGAATTCTTTATAGTCTTGAGTTTCATATCCTTCTTTCTCATGGAACTCACCATATTTCCTTATTTCTCCTTTCTCGTTTTTAGAGGTTAACATACCTCTCTTCATCATCTCCTCCCAGATCACCTTCATAGGCATCCTCACCTCAGTAACATCTTCCTTTATTCTTCTCTCACTGGCTTTGCCAATGGCATTCACTCCTTAATGGCCATGATTTGGTAGCAGGTTTTTCGTATTAGGGGTATTGCCGAACTTTACTACCCTCACCTTAATAAGCCTCTCTACGGCCTTCTTGAAATCGGTACAGTTTTCGATTGAATGCCCCGGTATTCCAGCATGGTATTCACATCTGGTGTTTGCGTCATACCATTTGGGATATGGGGGCTACAGTGGTTTCAAGTGGAAAGGATAAATAGCATGTGCATCGTATAAGCTTTGATAGAGCTTACGATATGTCACAGGGATAGGTGTGAATTGCATCCGTTCAGCATTCTGCCTTGTACCTGACTCCTTCTTTTGAGAACTTTGTTGCTCAACCGCAGCTGTTTTAGGTTGACCAACTGTAATTGCTCTTGTGTTGTAGGTGCTTGTGTTATTTACTTCACCAACCTTTCTCCTTGGGGCTGATCTTTTGGTCGTTTCCCCCTCGATTTTGTCACCCCTTATGGCATTCTCAATCATCTCCCCTGCCATGACTATATCCGCAAAACTTTTAGCAGTACTTCCAATCATGTGAGTGATGAATGGAGCCTTTAGAGTGTTGATGAACAACATGGTGGTCTCATTCTCCAACAACGGTGGTTGAACTTGCATTGCCACCTCTCTCCATCTCTGTACGTATTGCCTAAAGTTTTCATTAGGCTTTTTCTCCATGTTTGCAGTGTGATTCTATCTGGAGTCATGTCAGTCATATGATTGTACTACTGCATGAAGGCTTGTGCAAGATCCCTCCATGAACTTATTCTGGCCCGGCTCAGCTGATTGTACCACTTGGCTGCTGCTCTAATTGAACTTTCTTGGAAACAGTGGATCAACAGTTGATCATTATTCACATACCCAGTCATTCTCTTACAGAACATCGTAATATGGGCTTCTAGGCAAGTAGTCCTATTGTACTTCTGAAATTCTGGCATCTTGAATTTGTGAGGAAGCACCAAATCTGGGACCAAGCTTAGATCTTTGGCATCAACTCTATGATGCCCATCAGCATTCTCTAAAGCCTTAAATTTTTCCTCCAACCATTTGCAGCGTTCTTCCAACTGTCTTGCAGCCTCAGTTCTAAAATCTTCTTTTTCAACCATGTCTAAGTCAGGAATGACAGGATTTGCAGGATTATCGCCCAAATTGAATCCTGAGTCAGTTGGGAAATTTATGGGGATCCCAATATCGGCCGGCCCTTATTGAGGCCTTATAGTGACAGATGGCCTTCGGGGATATGCCTCAGGTTGGGTTTGTATGTGAGGTGGAGTGAAACCAGGAGGATGACCCTCATTCTCCTCTTTAGTGATTGCCATGGGAGCCTTTTCCTTGTCAGTGGCTCTCAGTAGTTGAGCCATCTCAACCATCATGTTTCTTAGAGCCTCCATCATTTGCTCCCTCATATCATTTTGCATTTTTGCCAATTGCTCTTGCAATTGGTCCTCCATGTCTTTCTGTAGCTATTCAAATCTTTGGTCCATATTCTTCGACTTAGGGTGTGTACCATAAGGATGTGTTGCTTCCAGATTTTCTTTCTCCTACTCTCCTTCTCCCTAATAATTTTAACTAATTAGGGTCTTTCTATAAACTTGAATGCATATGACGTGATGAAATACAAATGCATGAATGCAAAAAGATGTCAATCCTGATTCAGTTTCATTTTAGAAAATGTTATTTAATGAACAAAAATCTTTTCAGAAAAAAGATTACAAATACACTTTTACTCGTAGGCCTAGAGTCGTAACCCTATCTAATAATAATGCTAACTCTCGTCCTTTGTCTGACGATGACTCATACATTATACTCAGTGTTCTAGCTTGTATTGCCAAATCCTACAAGTATTCAGCAACCTCTCGAATCTGAACTATGGCCTCTTCCATGAAATGATCCCTATCTCTCACTTGATCCCGAAGATAGTGAAGTTCTCCCTTCCACTATTCTTCTCTTGCCTCGAGCTGCTCAATCCGTATCTCACAGTCCGGTAGTACTGCTTCTAACCCTCCAAAATTGTGCTTCACTTCCTCGATCTTATCCAAGCTTGCTTTTAGCTCGATCGCAGAGTTACGACTTCGGTAATGATGAAGAGATCGCGAAGCTGTGTCACCTTAACTTTTAACCCTTGATTTTCCTTTTCTAGGGCCTGATTACGTGACTGCATCTGTTGGAACTTCTTCTCTCAATACTCGATTTTGGCTCTTTCCTCTTGAATCTCATGCTGCCACTGCTCTGAAGATCTCCCTAATCTGACCCTTTTCAACGTTACTTGGGCTTTCTTGTAATGTGTCTTCAAGTCATCTCGATCTTCCTCTTTTCCTTTTTCACCTTTTCGACTTCCATCTTTTGAACATCGACATCGAGACTCAAACACATTTTTTCCTCTTCGAGCTTCTCCATCCTCTTTTCAAGCTCTGAATTCTTTCTTTCAAACTCTTGTTTCATAACTTCCAACTCTGATGGAATCACTCGTAAGCTCTCCTCTAATGATCGAGCCACTCCCATGGTTGGCCTAGGACATTATCATTGACTCTCCTACTAAACCACCATTTGTACTTAAGGGTTGACGTCGAGCTTTCAGTCAAGATCTTCATACAGAAAGGCTTCTTCCAAGCCTCAGAAATCTCTCGCATGCTCTTCTTGTAGTGATCCCCTTTATAAGAGAGATCACTATGTGCCAAACCCTGTGTAGCTGGTATGAACTGCCTCGCTCGATACTGCCTTAGAACAAGCAACAGTGTATATCCAACAGTTTCCCAAATTCCTGGCAAAGGGACCCAATCAAAATTGCCACAGTGATAAAAGACTTCACTAGGAACCAACCAAGAAGCCTTCCACATAACATCTTCCTCTCGAAGATTCTGAAGAATATCTATCCACCTCTCATCTGAAATGTCATCTCTCCTAGGCCTGTCCACTGCTTCCTTTAAGGGAGAATAACCCTCGAAGAACACTCGGCAAGGAACCTTGTCAAGCTTCCAAAAGTGGCTATGAAACCAAACCAACAGCAACTGTGCACATCCAATGAACCGACATGCGTTCAAGGATCTTATCGTCTCAGCTAAGATTGCGGGCACTGATGTGTTCTGTTTACCCAGTCGATCGAATAAATTTGCAACCGCCTCATCTATGTGCCCCAACGCCTTTGGGAAAATCACCATGCCGTAGATACTCAAAGCCAGGACGTCGACCCTTTTCTTCACGTCTAGATGCATCGATATCAAATCCCTCAAAACGGCCCATGGAATACACTTACTATCACCCTTTTCCTGGACACGAGCTACAGCCCACTGTTCACTCATTCCAGTAATCGTTACCAACTTCTTCGTAAAAGTTGGAAAGCTAGCAGGCCTAACATAAGCCTTGTAACCCTGAATCCTCAGGCAACGCAGTAAAGACGCATATTCCTCTAAAGTAGGTACAAAATCAACATCACCAAATGTAAAGCAACTATAAACAGGGTTCTAGAACTGTACCCTAGCTTGAAACAAGTGCCTATCTACCTTGACGTCTAGCAAATAAGGAAGGTCTCTGTAATTCTAATAGAAGAGCTGCTTAGCCTCGTCATCTCATTAGGCCCAAATATCTCTCAACTCTTGTAACTCATTCTGTGTCGAATTAACACGGATGAAGTCCCATAACTCTGACGTATACCCCTCAGTGACACTATCTCCTTTCTCTAACTGGGTTTTCTCTGACCAGGTACAGACAGAAGCATTGTCCTCCACTTTATTAAGGTATTCGTTCCACATTACAAAACTTTCTAATCTAAAAATCGAGCCTTGAATCGACAACTTTAAATGCCAAATGACATGCAATGACAGCAAAATAAAAATAGGCCAGTATCATATATATAAGAAAATGATAACAAGGGTAATTTTCTAATGGTTATCACTATTTCCCTAGGGTAAGCACTTAAAGGTTCACTATATGAGTTTTAGCTCTAAAACAAGGGTACCTGAACCAGCAGATTCCTCAGTCCTCACCCATTATAGGCTCATATAGACCAAGTTCAGTTCAGGGGGACACATTTCCCAATGGCCATACGAAGATGAAAATCTCACGAAGACATAGGTACAGTATCCCGAAAGCAATCCACTAGCTCATACGAAGGTGAAAACCTTACGAAAGTGTAGCTTCTCACTCCCACTTAAGGGTGTGACCACAACGGTCACGCAGATGCAATGTACAACAATAAGGTAACAAACATATGCAGCAAACAGATGTAAAAAGGATCAAATTTTAAATTTTCCAAACTTCTGACATTAAGACAGAAAATACTCAATTTGGTCACAAATATATATTGGTAGCAGTAGACTACACATCTAAGTGGGTTGAGGCCAAGGCATACCCGACGAACGATGCCAAGGTTGTAATAAAGCCTTTGCAGAAACATGTGTTCACAAGGTTTAGAACTCCTAGGGCTATCACCAGTGATGAGGAGTCCCATTTTGTGAACAAGTGGTTGAAGTGGTTGCTCAATAGACATAGAGTGAAGCACAAGGTTGCCACAACTTACTATCCACAAGTGAATGGGTGAGCTAAATTGGCGAACAATGAAATAAAAGGTATACTCTAGAAGTCAGTTTTTCCAAACAAACGAGATTGGTCCAAAATAGTGGATGAAGCTTTATGGGCCTATAGGACAGCATACAAAACACCTTTAGGGATGTCTCCCTATTGGTTGGCTTTTGGGAAAACATGTCATTTTTATATAGTAGAATAAGTAATATACATTTGTATTAAAAATACATAATAAAATAGAATGTATAATACATATAAGTGAAATATGAATATTACTATATAAATAAAGATAATATAGATATTATTTATTAATAATTTTTAAAAAATTTACAATTTACAAATTTAATAAATAATAATACATAATTTATAAAAAATAATATAAGGAAATATATATAATAAAACATATAATAAAATATAATTTATAGATAAAATATACAATAATAAAAATAGTACAATGGATAATATATAAATAATATATAACTAATATTTATAAATAATATATAAAGTATTTAAAATAAATTAAAAATATAAAAAAGATTAAAATTGAATTCAATTAAAGAATTTGGGGGTTAATTGCAAAATAGATAAAAATTCTGGGCTTGATTGAAATGCGCTTAAATTCAGAGGACTCCCCGGGCAATTAGCCCTAATCCTAAAACGACACCGTTTCCACCAACTCAGTTTTAAAATCACTATGAGGACCAAATTGAAATAAAATTAAAATACAAGGGCTAAATTAAAAAATAAGTAAAATGAAATTATAAAGATTAAAGAATGTGGGAGGACCAATTGAGTAATTAACCCAATCTTCAAAAACACGCGGATCCTCCCCGGGTAATCGGGTCAACGCGCGGATCCTAGTCTAAAAACGATGCCGTTTTGAAGGTTACCGTTCAGGCCAAAACGACACCGTTTACATATGGCTATATAAGCCAATTTTTAAGCCTTGGAATCATTTTACACCGGTTTTAAAAAAAATGGTTTGAAACTCTCTGTAGAGGGGAAGAAAGAAGTCCCCAACTTCGGCCTTCGGCCACCGACCAGTCCATGCCCACCCGCCACACGCGCCTCCGTACACAGCGGTTGGAAGGCTAAAAGCCCTCGATTTTCTAGGTAAAACACTAGTAACTCTTTTCTTTTTAATATTTTAAAAAAAAATAATGTATGTTGAATAAAGAAGAAAAAAAGAATCACCTTTTCCAAAATTACCACCTCTTTTTCTTTCTTTCTTCTGTATATATGTGCATATCTTATTGTATCTGTAAAAAATCAGGGCCCCTCATTTTACATCGTCTTGATTTGGGCTTTTATAGCCACTGTTTACAACATATTTACAGATTTCGATTTTTCTTCCTATATTTGTCTCGTTTCTGCTGTTTTCTTTCTCTTTTTGTAGGTAATCAAGGAAAATCTAGCGATGATCATTCTGGTGACGTAGATCGACCGGTGGCGTTGATCACGGCATGACTCGGAGCCTGGAATCGTGGCATTGATGGTAGGCAGCTGGGACAACATGACTTGAAGCGTTGCGACGATTGGGTTGCTTGCGACGCCTAGGGTTTCTGAAACCCTAGGCCTCTCCGTATTCGATTAAATATTTGGGCCTTTTAGGCCCCGGGTGTAATGGGTCTGCTGGGTTTAGACTAAAACCGGGTGTAGGACTTTTGGTAGTTGGGTCAAATGTAAACGGGTAATGCGCTGTAAATGAATTTTGGGCTTTGTACATAGACTGTTTAGATAAATAAATATTCATTTATTTATTTTAAGTTTTATGGTTTTAAAGCCCGGGCATAAATGGGTTATTACAAAACTTATTAAAGAGAAACAAATGCTTCAACTTCATGAGTGAGAAGAATTCAGAATGTCCTCATATGAAAATGCCAAATTATTCAAGGAAAGATTAAAAAAATGGCATGGCAAGCACATTCGAGTTTGAGAATTTGAAGCTGATCAGCAAGTTTTGTTGTTCAATTCCAGATTAAGGTTTTTTCCAAGTAAGTTAAAATCACGTTGGTCTGGTCTATTCACTACTCATCAAGTCTTCCTATATGGGGTTGTTGAACTTCACGGTAAGGGAGGTAATTTCAAAGTTAATGCTCAACACTTGAAACATTACTGTGGGATAAAATTGAGCGGGATAAAAGCTCATTCATTTTATCATATACTTAAATTTCTATTTTTCTTTTAAATAAATGACTTATGTTATATATTTTCGAGATTAGTATGTTAAAATAAATTCTATCTAGGAGATTGGAACTTAAGGGGGACCGCTTGTGACCCCTCCAATCTTTCCTGAGAATTTATTCCAACATAATCTGCCAAGAAAGTATTTCCCAAGTAACAAAATAATTTTTAAAATTTTCAAATAAAAGGGTCAATTTTGATTCAAGTTTTACCTTGTAGCTCAAATTTCAAATTATCTTTAAATCTAGATACTTAATTGAGTTATTTGCAATAATTAATTGTCCTGTTTGTAAATATTAAAATTAACTGTCTTCTTCTGTAAATATTTTGAAAATAGCTAAAATAAAGGTTTTTTATTTTTTATTTTTTAAGACGATAACAACTAATAAATAATTATATTTTATATAATATATATTAATTGTTACTAACCTTGTAAGGATTGGAATTGTTTAATATTTTATCACTATTTTATTTAAGAATTTTTATTTCTAATAAATAAGATAATATCAAGCAATATATTAATATACTTATATTATATATTAATTGTTATTGTCCTTAAATAAGATTAGGATTTATAGTATTTTATTATTATTACTTCTAATAGTTTAAGTTGAACACCTCCAAACTCACACTTTAAATACCACCTTTCCATACATCTTTTTCTTCCATCACCTTTAACACCATCTATCCTTCAAACTACCTAGTGTCGCAACCCCTATCTACCATTATCCGCAACTACCCCACAACACCTACCAACAGTTGCACACCCAACAGCCACCATTGCAAGCACCATCGCTCCCTTGTGCACCCTGTAGCTCGCACACACAAGTCCTCGCGTGCCATCGCCGCTGCTTCTAGCATTGTAGCACTTGCGCTCCACTGCTGCTTCTTGCCTCTAGCTCGTGCGCACCCTTGCATCAAACACACTAACTGCACGACCTTTTGCACCACGCCACCATCGCAACTAGCCACAATCATTAAGTCACCAAGTACTCACCCTCCAACCACCAAGTACTCACCCTCCAACCATCCCTAAACCGACACTTTTAGCTCCACACTCTTTTTATTTAATTTATGTTTTTTATTAATTTTTACAAAGGTGGTAAGAAAAATTTTCTCCTAAATTTTAAATTGATTTAATTTTTTAACTTTTCAATTTATTGAATTGTTAATATTTTATGCTAATTAAATTTTTGAGAAAATGTTATTTGTTTCCATCTTATGTGATCTTCAGGTTAAATCATGCATCGCAAAAGAACTTGTGCCACTGTCCAAGTTGAAGAATCACAAAACAAATTCCACAGTGAAGAAGCCAATGCAAGATACGACAATATTTTGAAAAATAAACAAATGCTTCCAAAAAATGGTTTTACATTGAAAGCAATCAACTATACTAATTTCATGACGAGCATTCGACAAGTTGCTAAAGCTTTAAATTGGGAAGTGTTTTGTAAGAAGAGACTGAGTGCAGATGAAGAGCTAGTACATGAATTTTACGCAAATTTGACCTCAAGCAAATTAACAGAGGTTTCTGTCCAAGGAGTCAAGGTACCAATAAACTCAAACACTATTAATGAATTTTTTTTATTTACCTAATTTTGAAGACGACGAATATTCTTTCTTAATGGAAAATATTGAGGTCAAAAAATTGTAAGAAATTCTCAACGAACTTACAGTTTCGGGTTCTAAATGGATTGTGTCAAAGCATGAAACTCACACTTGTCGCAGAGAATATTTGACACCATTAGCGAATGTATGGCTTTATTTCATTCGGTTCAGCCTTATGCCTATTTCACATGGGACTACAATTTTAGTAGAACGAATTGTTTTGCTGTACTCAATTATGAAAACAAAGACCGTTGATGAGAGAAAAATAATTCTGAGAGAAATTTGAAACTGCGCAACTAGACGTTCTGGCCCAGTATACTTTCCCTTTACAATAACAATTTTGTGCTTGAAAGCTAAAATTCTTACAAACGTAAAGAAAATAGGATATAGCCAAGGCACAATGATAGATTGGGACGTCTCCCGAGTGGCAGGAAATTTTGTTCTGCAGTAACGAGTTGAATCGAGTAAGGATCCCGAAGAAGAAGAAAAAGATCCTACAGTGATCAAACCAATGCAACCAATTGAAATCGCAGATGAGGCAGAACCAGCGAAACTAATAATCGAACCTGACATGGCTACCTCAACGTATAGAACTCATTCGTCTCACCCAGATCTTCGTGATGAGCTGTCAAAGATGATGGACATAATGCAACATATGTAATGACAGCAACAAGCTTATTGGAGATATTAAAAAACATGGGACGATTCAATGAGAAGCGCCTTTACAAAAATATTTCATGACCCATTTATTTTTGTGCCTAAGTTTCCAGATTTTATATTTGAACCATGGACTCCAATGTCGAAGAGGGAATGAGGTAATTCAAGCAAAAACAAGGATGATGGAGCAAAAGATGAGTCAGATTCTGAGGGATCTGCAAATAAATAAAATGGGGGATCTTTAATTTATTTTATTTCTTATATTTAAAGTTTTTTTAGGATTAGGTTCTTTTAGGATTTTATTTATCACATAATAAAATAAGAGGTGGAAATCATCAATAAAATTGAACGAAATGTAAAATAAGAAGTGTGGCAATAGACATGTACATGCCTAGGATTGGATTTACTTTGGAATAGCTTGGTATTTAAAGAGTCAAACTTAACTCACCTCCTTTTCCTTGGGCCCTACCTGGTGTACAATATCTATTCACTTCTATATTTTCATTCTTTCTATTGTTTTTAACAATGGGGATATTGTTCATCTTAAGTAGGGGGACCAAAAATTGATAATGTTTTCTTTTTCATAATACATTATTCTTATAATTATGATTAAGTTATATTTTGTTAAATAATTTGAATTTTTTTTATTATGTTAAACTCTAGTATAAATAAAGTTCGATTATCAATAATTGCTATGTTAGTTGAACTATGACATAAATGTTACTCTTAATAAAGTTTGTAAATCATACCATAAAATTTTTAGTTCTTTAGGAGAGCTAGGCATGTATGAAAGTTTAAGTCTCTAGAATTGACTTAGTAATTTCTTGAGGCGAAATCTTAGGAAACATGAAATTTTGAAAATGAATTAGGAAAACTTTTGTTTGGACCATTTGAGCCTTTCAAGCCAACCTTAATGAATATTTATCCCCTGAAACCCAACTTTGAGATTATATGGCCTGATTTTATTTGAACCATTGCAATATTAAGCCATCACTTCTCTCATAACTTTATCTAAATTGTCTCAAACACTAGACTCAGTCTATCCAGAATTTTGTTTGAAAATAAGTTTGGGGGAGTTGAAAAGAAGTCTCAAATGCTCAAAAATTGTAATGCATATAGTAATACGCTCGAAAAGAAAGAAAGAAAGAAAGAGCATATGTACTCGAAAGAAATAAATGTACAAAGAGCATGTGTGAACTTAAATGCAAAATGAATTGGTGTATTTGAAGGTATTTATTTCGAACGTCCAATGTAAGCTTAGTCTAGGTATTTTTTTTAGCTTAAATTTATCTATCTTTTACTTGCCCCTAGCCTAGCCAAGTTACAAACTATTTAAAAGACCTTTCGATTCAAATTTCTGTGTTGCCTACATTAGTAGAGAGAAATATCTAAGTTCAACATATGAATGCATAAATTAAACTTATTGATTGCAATTTAGTTTTAAATAAGGGAATAAAAATTAATTGGTAAAAATTAGCATATCTTTATTGAGAAAACATTTAGTCTATTCTTTCTATCATGGTAATGATTGAGAATAATTCAAACAGTATGTATACTTGAGTTGCATAATTTCAAAAATCTTGTTCTTGGGCATAATTACACTGAACTCATAGTTGTGGGGGAAATGTGTTCCAAAGATTTTCTTTCAATGGTGATTTCAAGCAATTTCTCTTTACCATCTATGCATTACTCGGGACGAGCAATGAATTAAGTTTGGGGGTGTGGAAACACAAATATATATATATAGACTTTTTTAGCATATTTTGAGCTCTAATTCATGCAGTTTCGTAGTAATTTTTGTCGAAATTCATGCTTTAATTATAAAATAATTAATTTGCACTTAAATTATTAACATATTGAATTTTAATTATTTTTATAATGAATTTGCACAAATTTGCTTTATTTTCAATAGTTTTGCACAAAGAGTGAAAATCAATTCGGCAGTCACCTCGAGAGGCTTGAAACGTTGGAGCAAATTTTCATCAAGTGAAACATGTTGTAACACCCTGAATTTGGGCCTAGAAGTTTTAGGCCTTAAGCATAGGAGCGGTTGAAGGTAGCTTATAATATTTTGTTGTGCATGTAAATTTCGTTAATGAAGGCTTGTTTTAGTGGTTAAGTGTGCTGAGAAGTGTTAGAGAAGTCTTGGGTTCAAACCTGGACTCTAGCAAAAATTTTGGTTTAAGGTGAATCAAACCCTGGGTGTAGTAGGTAGGCCTTAAGAATATTGTTGGAGAAGTTGTGACACAAAAAGTCTTGTGGTCTATTGGCAAAGTAGCGCCACATAAGAGGCAGGAAGGTGGCGTCATAGAGTTGGCAAGGAGGTCTAGGGTTCGAAACTCATGGCAAGCAAAGAGCATTTATTTTGCTAACAGGGGGCGGCAAGAGTTGGTGTTGAATTTAAACTCTGATGATGGAGGGATCCCACATCGGGAAGCTAACATAAGAGTGGATGTGAAGCTGGCTTTAAATAGAGAGAACCATGAGGAGAGTAAATGTACCTTTCTTGGCTGATCCCTTTCGCTTTATGGCGTGCTCGTTTGGGTTGGGCGTCAGCTAAGAGTGCTCGGAGCGTAGATTAACTCCAGTCTCCTATCAGGTGTGTATTTCTCACTACTCTAGCTGTAGGATGGCTACTTCGGGCCGCGATGGGCCAAAAAGGGCCATGTGGGCCCAATGGGCCTACGGGCCCAATTGGATAAGTTGTTTGATTGTGTAGTAAATATTGGACTAGGCTAGGTGAATCTCATATCTGTGGCTAGATTTGGGCTAAAAGGGTCACACGAGCGTGTGGGCCCACTTGAATGAGAGAAAGGGCTTTAGGCCCATTCAGTATTGTTATCCCCTGCTTAGAATACTTTAGTTCACCAAATTACTTGAATACCCTCGACTTGTAAAATTACCACAAGACCCCTAATTTACAGAATTACCGTTTTATCCTCGATTTACAAAATTACCAAAATAACTCTGGTTTGTAAAATTACCAAAATACCCCTGGTTTGCAAAATTACCAAAATACCCCTGGTTTGTAAAATTACCAAAATACCCATAGTTTGCAAAATTACCAAAATACCCCTGGTTTGTAAAATTACTAAAGTACTCCTGTGGGGTAGAATTACCGAGATACCCTTGTGGGGTAAAATTACTATTTTGCCCTTAGGGTGTTAAATGACTGTTTTGCCCTTGTGGGCAAGTGACTGACTTGGACTGTGTGGTTTACGGATTTGATTGTGAATGTATGTTGGTGATATAGACAATTTTGGAGGAGTAGCAAGGCTTGGAGTATCAGTTTGGATAAACTTGGATCGAATCATCGGACCCTGTGAAGGTAAGTGATCTATGGCTATTAAGGGTTCTTTGGCCGATTATGGTAAGGTGGAAGCTGATTTATTAACGGTTGATTATAGGAGAAATCGTGTAGGAGATCTCGTCGAGGAATATTACCAAATAGGTGTGTAACGAACCTTCTTTCGTAGCTTAACTCGATATTTGCCGAAAAACCGAAATGCTAAAATTCTGGCATTTCGAGGACTTGTGAGCAAGCGAACGCTCATTGGTTAATTAGATCCTCTAAGTTGATGATCGGGAACGTTGGAAAAGGTAAGAGCATTATTTTTGGCATTCACGGTAAGTTGGGCCTCGAGGGTTAAATCGGGCCAATGGGCTTTCGCCCATTTGGGTAAATTTGATAGAAAATGAAAACTGTTAAATTGAGTGTTAAGATCATTGACACCATTATGGATTATGGGCTAAATGGGCATAGATGACAAAACTGGCTATGTAGGGCCCATTAGAGGTTTTAGGCCCAATAACTCGGTTTCGCTAAAAATGGGCCAGAAACGCTGTTCAAACAAATGAATAGTTAGTAACTGATAATGAGCATAGAAACCCTAATATTTGGTAAAATTACAGAATTACCCTTATAATATGAAAATGACCGCTTTGCCCCTAGGTAAAATGACCATTATACCCTAGGGTTAAATATGAATTTAATACATGGGATTTTGATATACATGATTGATATGATATGCATATGATATGTATGATATGCACATGATATGTATGATATGCACATGATATATATATGAAATGCACATGATAGGTATGATATGCACATGATGTATTCATAAATTCATTGGGTTGGGTTTTTATATGGATGGAGGAAGTGCAAAAAGGGCTTATGCCCCAGTTTACCGGAAAGGGCTTTTGCCCGATTATTAAAAAGAGGCTAGGCCTCCAGATTATATGATAAAGCAAATATCTTTGCCGCAAAGGGAGAGTTTTGGTTGGGTGGGTTGAGTTATTCCCCACATGGAGAGCTTGGTTGGTACGGGTGGAAAGTAGCGGATGGTGGGTCGAGTAGTCTCCCCAAATGGGCTTGCATTCATGCATTAATATTACATGTGATATTGAAATAGGCCTATGGGCCGCATCACACAAAAAAGGCTTGGCCCGATGATATGAATAATGAAAAGGCTTCGGCCCAGTATATGTGGTAATTGAATTCGGGCTTAGGCCCAGTAAGCTGATATTGACTTGGGCTCTGAAGGGGACTTGTTGCACACTGAGTTTTCCAAACTCACCCCCCTTTCTTTCTTATCTTTACAGGTGAGCCTTGATATGGGGACTTGGAGCCGGAGGGGATTTGGGTGGCCATAATGATCACGTTTGGACTTTTCAACGAATAAATGGTTTTTCTTTTAGTTTATCTTCACTTTTAATATTATTTATATTTGGGTTGTAATAAGGCCATTTTAACTATTTATTTGGGATTATCTTTAAAATAACTCTATATTTTCTAATAATAATCAAAATGGGCTAGACTTAGGACGCGTTTTCAAAGTGATACCTGTTTTCAAAGTAACACAACGACGCACATAATGGGTATAACAAATATAACCACTTTAAGGAAATTTCAACCAGTTTACCAAAGTGTGGCAATGGTTGTGGGCATGTCTAGGATTGGATCTAAACAAGAGCTTGGAACTTAAGCAGCCTTCATGGCTCACCTCCTCTGTTTCGGATACCTACCTGGTGCTCAGCCTCCATTCATTCTGGTTAGCCCATCAATAGTCAGTTTTTAGATAATAAAACGAAACATGGATTTTTAAACTTCTATGTGGCACGTCAGATTCGGCCATAACTTCTGGGCCGGGTTTGGGGTGTTACTACTCGACCTGGACGTTATGGTCGAATCTGGCGATGTCACATGAGAGTGTTTTTGAAAACGCATTGACCTTCTAATCGTTCCAGTTATTAACTTTTACTTAGTTTGGGAAACTGTGTTCTAATTGATTTGATTTAAAACATTTCTTTTATGCGGAAGCTTTTGAAACCCAATTAATTTTTGAAAACCGTTTCATTTACGAAAAACCTTAGTTTATTTTAGGAAAACCATACTTTGTTGCGTTGCAGTTTGTAAATCCATAATCAATAGTGTGAAATCCCAAATTAAAACCAAACAGTCCCAAAGTCCATCATACATAAATACCAACAAGAAATAAGTGATGTGAGTTCGATTGTGGTGGTCACCGTTGAGCCCTCCACTACACTGATCCGTCAAGTCTAGGGATTACCTACACAGATTAAACAGAAAAGGGTGAGTTTTCGCAAACTTAGTGTGTAATCCCCACAGAAAATATACACAGTAGCAGAAGTCAGTCATATATCCAAATAACAAATAATTCGGCCCTGAGTCCTTTACAGAATTAGTGTGAACCTTAGTCCACTCAGATACAGAATCAGATACGAACTGAGCCTTAGCCCATCTAAGGTATAACATGCATAATAGAGCAGAATAACAGAATCATGCCCACCAGCCCTGCACACCAACTCCGTCCAACCCAACACACCATGTGGGGATAAAATCGACCCACCCATCCCAACACACCATGCTGTATCGACGTGCGGCACATAATCAGATAATTGTAGCTATGCTACCAGATATCAGGCTTAAGAGGCTTTTAGAACACTTCCTCTATCATAGCACCAACCCCACCCCAATGCAATACATCATACAAATATGACATGCTAAAATGCAACTTAACAGATCATACAATCAGTTAGATACACATGCTAAGAGTAACATGCTTAGTACATACATCACATAATCAAATCACAGAATCAGGGGTCTAAGTAATGCTTACTGACCCTACAGTAGGTCATAGTTGACTTGGGCGACCTATGCAACCTTACAGATTATTCCAGAAAAATGGGCCTTGGCTGTGTGGATCACACAGTCTGGCCCAGAATCTCACACGCCCGTGTGGTTCACTCGTGTGGGACCATACACCCGTGTGGCCCACATGGCCAAAATGGTCGAGCTCGTTGTCACACACGGCCTTCCCCAGCCATCACACGATCGTGTTGCCTATACACGACCTAGCTCGTCGATCACACGGCAGTGTTGTGGCTCACAGCCTTACACACAGCCTGGTTCATCGATCACACGGCTGTGTTGTGGCTCACAGCCGTGCACACGGCCTACCACATAGCCGTGTGGCGTCGACAGACTCGTTTTTTTACTTTCGCCAATTCTTATTTTCTATGTTTTTGAGTACACATTTGGTTTTGATTCGCTGCAAAAATGCTCTCGAGCACTCCAAGGCCTAAAATCAGGATACTCCACATCAATTTACAGATTTACAAGCGAATTTGATAACCAAAAATGAATAAAAACTCGTCTTACCACTCACGATATCCCCGTTAAACGATGTTAAAACATGAGATATGTGATTTACTGCCTACCGCCTTTTCCTACGCTATTAACAGAAGGAGAAACACATTACTAACACTCATTCACAATCCACGATGGAAAAGATGAGGACACTTATCGAACCCGCGACAACAACGTAAAACAACTGAAGGCAAATTGAAAACAAAATCAAATAGAACTAAGGAGAGGAAGATGGAAATTTCAGCAGGGAGTCAAAAAGAAAGAATGGACAGTAGATTTTTAGGGAAAATGAAGAAGAACCAAAAACTATATTGTACTGTACTGTACTGATATGGTCGCACGAGTGGTGCAAGAAGATTGTGAACCTACTGATGGCTTTAAGCCTACTATACTGCCAGTTTTGTTGCAATACTATTTTAGTGCCACAACGTGTGTAGGGTTGGATGGGTCGATTTTATCCCCACATGGTGTGTAGGGTTGGTACGGAGATAGTGTGTAGAGGCTGGATTGGGTAGGATTTTTTGCTTGCATACTGCACTGATTACTGTTACTACATTGATCATAGTTACCGCACCGACATCGTTGTTTGAAATGGGCTAAAGCCCGCACCGCTCTCACATTCTGATATGGGCTAAGGCCGGTCGCTCTCATTCTCGATATGGGCTTAGGCCTAGAATGTATTCGCTCTCTGTATGTTTAACTGTTTGTCATTATGGGATTACACACTGAGTTTTCATAAACTCACCCCTCTGTTTTAACTGTATAAGAAATCCTTTGGCGGATCGGTGCTGCAAGGGACTCGAAAGTGGCCACACAATCGCTTACGCTTCCTTATTTGATTTTTAATTTATAAGCAGTTTCATTTGGGTATTTTATGTAATAAGGCCACTCTAAGTTTTTATTTTTAATTGGGGATTTATTTAAATTGACTTATGTCTGTTAGTAGTAGGACTCGAGTTTTCAAAAGGAAAATAATTTTCAACTACCATGCAACGTAACTTGTTTTAAAAGCTTTCGCAACGAACAATGTTTTCAAAGCATAATAACGATTTAGTATGGGACATATTTTGCTAAACAAAACTATAAATTAACAAATGAACAAATAAGTCAACTTCCCATAAAGATCACAAACGAGGTTTTAACACAAAAGGGCTTTTCTAATAGAACTACGTTTTCAAAACTCACTCCAATGTGACATCACAGATTCGGCCATAACGTCTAGGCCGAGTTTGAGGTGTTGCAAAATACCCCTCTTCCCTTCTTTATTTGACCCAACTCATTTCACACACATCTCTTCATTTCTCTCTTCCATTTTCTTCATTTTTTCCCATCTTCTTTGTCCTCTTCCCTTATCGATTTCCACTCTTGAAAGAGAGCTTGCATCCCCTTTGGAGTAGCAATATTCAAGTTTTTTTGAAAGTATTGAATCGATAGAGCGTGTATAGAAGAAATGGAGCGCACTAGTCTGGCTTTGGAGAAACACCAGGATTTGTTTCCTAGTTCACTTCTCTTTAATTTTCCATGTTTATGTTGTGATTATGAACATGAATATTTGTTGTGTTGTTATTATTGATTTAATTAAAATGACTTAAATTTAATTCATGTTAGATTGATTGTATTTTGTTCGCTTAAATTACTAAGATCATGTTTGTGTTGTTATTAGGCCTGGGTAGATTGTTCAATTAAATAAAACCATGCTTAGGTTATACTTGCATTACTATTGTAAGTGTAACACCCACAGCCCAGCCTAGAAGTTTAGACTGAAACCCAGATGTTACATTGATCATCGAAGTGATCGTAGGAAAATTTTACAACACGAGTTATCTTAAATTCCACTACAAAACATTTCTATCTCTTTTCAAATCAAAAACATTTATCCATTTAGTCTTCAATCAAAAAATTTTAGTCTAGGTTTAGTTTATGAACAAAATAGGACTTACGAGATAAATAAAAAACAAAAATTGAACCACAGTGCTAACGAAACCTTACAGTTCAAAAACCAAATAACAAAATAGAAACTGAAAGTAAGAAATGATAATTTATTTTTCAACGAGACTGTCTGAGACCTCTGCTTACCGAGTCCAGCGTCAGAAATCAGAAAAGTACCTGAAAGGGAAACACTAAGGGGGTGAGCTACTCGAGCTCAGTGTGAGTTCAAACGGGACCAAAAGCAGAATTACATAATTCAATTCAATAGCGTAATAGATTTACAGATATTCACTGAGTCAGAAAGTAAACTTGGAACTAACGTCCCAACAAAACATAACACTCAAGCACACCAAGTCACACACAGACAGACAGAATACAGTCAGATAGTCTAGCACCTAGAACACTTAAATAGATGCGTATGAAATGCAGTCAAGTAACAAAACCCACCATCCAGCCAACACACCTCTCTGTCCTATGATCACACCCTATAAGAGCTGATTAAGCTCATCCAACCAAAACACACCACGTAGGACCCCGAAGGGCACATCCAACCCTACACACCAGATATGTGGACTAAGCCACTCAGATATTAATACGCAGCAGAGCTGGCGTATGTGTTGTACATTACAATGCGGTAATCCGCTGTACAGGCATGTTGCAGTTTAAATTGCCAGATCAGATCAGAATCAGTCTCCATTCTCTTCGCAATCCCACCCAAAACTTTACTTTATGCAAGTATTTGTATGCATACAATCTCATAGAACAATGACACCTTAACAGACAGTCAGACAGGACAGATATGCATACACACACCCAGTTAACCGAATTCAGAATTAGACATTTCACATACATCAGTCGCAAATTATACATGAACAGAAACCCATATCAAAGTCTTATTCACCTTCACTAAAGCCTAGCCAAGATTTGAAACACATACAAACACGATTTCATATCAGAACGCATACAAAACCAGTATAAGTGACTTAGGGTCACAGCCTGTGAGTTCTGGCTGTGTGGAAACACCTAGGTCGTGTGGGAGGTCAAACGCCTGTGTGAAGAGGGGCACATAGCCTTTTGGCTGAGGCACACGTCCGTGTGGACCAGGGTAATGGCCATGGGAATAGGCTATGTAACTCACTATCCAATTGTACTAAAATAGAGTACATGGCAGACGCGGCCGTGTGAGGGTCTCACATGTCTGTGTGCCCACCAGACACTGTCGTGTGTCTAAAACACACGCCCGTGTAGGAAACCTAAATTCCCAAATTAGCCACACAGCATGTGGCACCACACCACTCAAACCATAATTCCCAAACACACACGCCCGTGTGCCCAGAGGACACGGCCGTGTGAAAATCGACTAATTTTCCCCAATTCAGCCACACGGTCATGTGGCCAGGCTGTGTGGCACCAAAATTCACCGGAGAACCTTATTTCCTAAAAGAACACGGCCGTGTGAACCGGCACACGCCCGTGTGGCCACCCGTGTGGTCACGAAACCACCCTAAAATAGCCTTAAAAATCATGCTTTCACCCTCGCAGCACTTTCCCACCCTCGGTAACTTGAGATTATACCAAAACTAATAGGTTCTAAGCATAAAACAGTGGTACCACATCGAAAATAACAGATTGGCAAACACTTACCCACCAATTGTTGACTCTTCAAATAGACGAATTAAAATTCGTAAATAAAAATAAAAAGAGTACGAAACCCATACCTGATTTGCGATCGACCAGAACCCGCCTTGATGACCAAAAAATTAAAGCTCTTCGAAAACTACCAGACCACTACTTTTCAAAAAAGAAAGAAGAAGAAGCAAACAGAAAACAAAAGAAAAAACAAGAAAAGGACGTCCAGAGAAAGAGAAAAAAATAAAATCAATAAAATAAATAAACAAATAAAATATATAACAAAATAATTATAATAATAACACTCAGTAAAGAAAATAATTACCTAAACCTTTAAAACAAGACAAAAATAATCCCTCAAAACGCCTCTGAGGACTCAAACCCGGGACCTAAAGGCACACTAACACACTACAACCCACCAGACTAGCAAGCCCATTCTTACACTATAATGCAGAAACTATACACAATAGCACACCCTTCTCTCTGACCCTAACAGCAAACTCAAAACTTCTAACCCTAAAACTCAGGGTGTTACAGTAAGGTAACGAATGAATTAATTATCAATCGTATTGAAATTGTAATTAATTGACACAATATTTAATTGGTGCATGTTTAATCTTCTAAGGTAGTTTAAGGTTAAATTAGCAATGGTATTAAACGATGCATTAGCCTTACATAACTTGCAAGATTATTGTGATTAAATTGTTTCAATGTAGGAATATGTTGTTACTTCACTTAATCTTATACTTACTTGTGAAAATTGATTAATTGTTTTAATTGACATTGGAATATGCTCAAGAGATTAATTGATTTAGTGAGTAAGTATGTGCATTAGTTAACAAAATACCAAGTTGCCGTGAAATTATTCGTAACAACATGAACATGTCTTTTTTTTTTAGAAATCGCACATTGGAATTTTTACTTTCCCGTTTTCTTAGTTAACCTACTTAGTTAATTTTTAGCTTTTATAAACACTTATTCAAATCAACATATTTTTCCTTCACCAAATTTTTTAATGTTGTATTTCATAAATATTTTCTTTCACAGTCCTTGTAGGTACGAAGCCAGACCAATTTCAACCATTTTCACACCTTCAAGTATGTTTAAAACATACCTAAACATTCAACCTAAGTGCCTAACAAATATGCACTTACTGGCATCACATTTCATACACCAAACAATATTCACATTCAATGATCACAAGCTCTTACCTTATACACATGCCAAACATACCATTTCATCAATTCCATTCACATACATCTTACCATATCTCAACCAATTCCACTAAGCATGAGCCAAATAACCAAAGACGATTATTTGGACATATACAAGGAAAAATAATAGATAAATACACATCCACAAGTATGCTTAAACCAATGTTTGTACAACATTATCATAAAAAAATAACTTAAAAGCTCTCAGTACATGCCATTCATAACCCAACTTCAAAATGATTAAAATTCTACTGAGTTGAAGAATGGATAGTGTGAATGCTCCGACCTTCTTCCAGCGGACTGAGATTTCTGATCTACAAGGAAACGAAATAACTAAGGTAAGCAACAAGTGCTTAGTAAGCTCGTATAACGTAAACTTAAACTTACTGAATATGTATTTATTTAAACCATTCATGTATAGATTCATTCATTAAATCATGAGCATATATTTCTTTCCTATACAACACAAACCTCATAAGGTTAGTAAGTACAATAATGAAACCTATAATCTCAATATATAATGGAACATATAATAATAAACATGTCAAATATACCTTTCATTCATCCCATCTCCAATAACCATTACTATTTCATTTCAAAGCATTCATACTAACATTTTTCCATTTCATCTATCAAGATCATAACATTTTATATAAATAAGTTCATTCATTTAAGCTTTTACTACCCATTGAATGAAATGAAATAACATCAGATACTCAGGAAAATGCTCACACAAGCTATGACTGTAACAGTATATGCTCACACGAGCTGTGAAATGGGCCTGCTCACACAAGTTATGGAGAACCCGCAAAGAATGCTGGACCTTAGCCATCAGTAGCACATCCAAGACTAGCACTTGAAACTGTAAATAACCCCTAATAACATTATAACAACCCGTTTTTAGTGAAATCAAAATAGTGATTTTGAGACCAAAAATTTGATGAGAAAATACTTATTTTATTATTATTTTCATGTTTAAAGTATGTTAGCAGTGTCATGTAAAAAACTTGTTAAGAAATTTTGACGTTTGCATGCTTAATTGAGTAAAAAAGAACTAAAACATAAAAGGTGCAAAACTAGGGTTATATTAGTTAAAGGTATCTTTTAGCCATGAGATTAAAATTTTAAGGGATTTAAATGGTAAATAATCCAATTATTATTACTGGGCATATATGAACATAAATTAGATTATCTTTATGTTAAAAGATAAGGTTAATTAAGTAATTAAATTAATAGGTTACTGTTAAAATAATAAAAACAAAAGTGTCATCTTCCTAATTGCCATTTACCAACGAAATTGAAGAAGGAAAAAGCCATGGTTAGGGTTTGAAAACTTCAGTCATTTGATTACCTTGCATGTAAGTGATTTTGAGTTCGTTTTTAATGATTTTTATGTTTTCAGAGTCATTTAGCTTAATCTAGCTAACCTAGGGACTAATTTGTAAAAAATTTAAAGGTTTAGGGTTTCTCCATGAATTTTCTTGCATGGTTTTTGAATCTTGATGAAAGATTATTAGTCATTGTTGTTAAATAAACAAGTTTTGTAAAGTGATTTTTGATGAATTTATCATTTAGGGACTTAGTTGTAAAAGTAGTAAAATACCATGATAAATGTAGGAAATGTTGAATTGTATGAGGTTGTATAAGTCCCTAGGTAATTCGGCTAGCATGAAAAGTGGATGAATTTGCATAAATGTCAATTTATGAGCTTAAGGACTAAATTGTAAAGAAGTTGAAATATTAGAGGCAAAAGTATAAATTTACAAAAGTATGAATTTTGGATTGGATTGAATAGTAGGAATAATAAATGGATTGAATTTTCTTATTTAAATCAAGAAAAACTTCGTACGGATCTAGATTGAAGAAAAGCTAAAGCCTCAGATTAGTTGATCTTATTTCTACATCTTTGTAATCGAGGTAAGTTCGTATGTTTAATTAACGTTGTAATGTTATTTTCATATTTATGAACTGTGCTATATATTATGTATTGAAATGATGAGAATCCAACGACGTTTCGACGATTATCGAGTCCCGTTTGAACCTTAGGAATATATAGGATACAAATGACATGTTATTAGGGTTACCATGTTTCGGGTGCGGGTCCTAAATGACCTATCGATGGTTGAGTTCTGACATTTATTGCGGATACTCGTCAGCTTGTGTGAGTAGCATCGTGTAGTTACCTTCCAATCATCATCTTGTGTGAACAGACCCATTTGTGGCTCGAGTGAGCAATGATGTAAAGGAAAAGGAAAATGAAAGGTTTCGACCATAGGTTTAGCACACTTTGTGTGAGCAACATCTGAAGATGATCTGGAGAGAGTCAAGTTCTAGTTAGAAACACAATCAGGGTTTTCGATGAGTTATCTTGTACATCTGCAGAGTGCGTGAAATGTGTTGTTTCCTTATTGAAAGACTCAGCCTATCAGTGGTGGAACACCTTGATTTTCAGTTGTGCCGAGAGAGTGAGTAGACTAGAAATTCTTTTAAACCAAATTTTGAAAGAAGTATGTGAGTCAGAGGTTTCTTGATAAGAAATACAAAGAGTTTCTCGAGCTTAAACAGGGTCAGATGTCAGTATCTGAGTACGAGACGAAAATTGTTCTATTTAGCAAGTATGCCCGAAAATGTGTACCGAACAAGATTGCTATGTGTAAACGGTTTGAAGATGGGCTGAATGAAGACATAAAACTGCTAGTCCAGATTCTAAAATTGAAAGAATTTGTTGTATTAGTTGATCAAATGCACAAAGTTGAAAAATTGAGTAAAGCTTAAAGAAATGTTGATTATGAGGCTCGTGATTCAGGTAAGAGATTAGCAAGAAAATCATATCAATCGCCATCAAAGAAGTCAAAAGAATATCATAATCGTTCATCAGCTTCGGTGGGTTGTTCTGGTAAGGATCGAAGAAAACAACATGCAGCTTCAAAACCTCAGGCTACATTTGTAGCAAGCATAGGTAGTGTGAAGAGTAACAATCATGAATGTCAACAATGTGGATATCGACACTTTGGTGAGTGCAAGATGAAAGACGGGGCATGTTTTAAATGTGGTTCATATAAACATTTTATCAGTGATTGCCTGGAAAGGTCCGAAAAAGAAAAGGCTCAGACTGTTTGACCGAGCAACACTACTTCAAAAGGTAGATCGCTAAAGAACACTGGAAATACGGGAAATAGCCGCAGTGGGACAAAAACTCTACTGTAAGATCTGAGGCACGAGTGCCGGCTAGAGCTTACACAATCTGTGCTAAATGTTATCACTGGTACATTTTCTATCTTTGATATTGATGTTATTACTTTGATTGACCAAATGTCAACACATTCATATGTATGCACAACTTTAGTGTCAAGTAAGAAATTGCCTTTTGAGTCTACTGAGTTTGTGATTAAAGTAAGAACCCCCTAGGTCAGTATGTGTTAGTTGATAAAGTTTGTCAAAACTATCCTTTGATGATTCGGGGTTGCAACTTTTCAGTTAATTTAATGTTACTACCCTTTGATGAGTTTGACATGATTTTGGGTATGAATTAGTTGAATCTGCATGATGCCGTTGTGAACCGTAGACGAAAGCTTATTGTGTTAAAGTGCTAGAATGATTAAAACATTCAAATTGAACTGGATAGATCGGGTAGTGTATCTAATATGATATTAGTTATGTTAGCACAGAAATATGTTAGGAAAAACTATGAAGCGTATCTTGCTTACATATTTGATTCTAGAGTATTTGAGTTGAAGCTAGAATCGATTCCAGTGGTATGTGAATATTCAGATGTGTTTCCAGAGGAGTTACCTGGGTTACCGCCGATCAGAGAGGTTAAGTTTGCTATTGAGTTAGTGCCGAGAACATCTCCGATATCGATAGCTCCTTATAGAATGATACCTAAATAATTGTAAGAGTTGATAGCGCAGTTGCAAGAGTTGACAGATAGGGATTTTGCTCTACCCAGTTTTTGTCCTTGGGGTACAACTATTCTATTTGTTAAGAAAAAAGATGGGTCTATGCTATTATGTATTGACTATCAACAACTCAACAGAGTTACGATCAAGAATAAGTATCCATTGTCGCGTATTGACGATCTATTTGATAAATTGAAAGGTGCGATAGTGTTCTCAAAGATTGATCTTCGTTCTGGTTATTATCAGTTGCGAGTTAAAGACTCAGATGTGCCGAAAACCACGTTTAGGACCAGGTACGAACATTTTGAATTTCTTGTGATGTCGTTTGGTTTGACTAATGCACCTATAGTATTTATGGATTTGATGAAAAGAATTTTCAAACTATATTTAGACAGATTCGTGGTGGTATTCATTAATGATATTTTGATTTATTCATGAGATGAGACAAAACATGTCGAGCATTTAAAAATTATTTTGCAAACTTTGCGTGAAAAATAATTATTCACTAATTTTAGCAAATTTGAATTCTGGTTTTAGGAAGTTGGGTTTTTGGGACATGTTGTATCGACAGATGGCATTAGAGTTGATCCGAGCAAAATTTCAACTGTTGTAGATTGGAAGTCCCCAAGAATTGTATTTTAAGTTAGAAGTCTTCTAGATTTAGCCGGATATTACAGAAGATTCATCAAGGTATTTTCGATGATTGCTACACCATTGACAAGACTATTGAAAAAAAATGTTAAATTTGAGTGGTCTGTGCCAGCAAAGCTTCAATCAATTGAAAGCACTGTTAACCGAGGCACCGGTGTTAGTTCAACCAGAGTGGGGTAAGGAATTTGTGATTTATAGTGATATATCGTTAAATGGATTGGGCCGTGTTCTAATGCAAGAGGGTAAAGTGATAGTGTATGCTTCTAGACAGTTGAAACCGCACAAAAAGAATTATCCGACGCATGATTTAGAACTTGCAGCAATTGTGTTTGCTTTAAAGATTTGGCGACACCATTTGTATGGAGAAAAATGTTATATCTTCACAGATCATATAAGTCTAAAGTACTTAATGTCGCAAAAGATTTGACTTTGAGACAACACAGATGACTCGAGTTATTAAAAGACTATGATTTGATCATTGATTCTCATCCAGGAAAGGCTAATGTCATTGCTGATGCTTTGAGTAGAAAATCTCTATTTGCTTTGCAAGCTTTGAACATGCAATTGACGTTGGTTGATGATGTTTAATTTGAGCTGAGTTGAAAGCTAGACCGATGTTTTTACAGCAACTTTGCGAAGCCCAGAAAAGTGATGATGTGTTGATAGCTAAACGAAAACAGATTGAGACGACTCCTAATTCAAACTTTTAGATTGGGTTCAATGATAGTTTATATTTTAAAGGAAAAATTTGTGTGCCGAGAAATTCTGATCTCGTTTAGAAGATTTTGCAGGAAGCTCACAATAGTAGCTTGTCTATTCATCCTGGTAGAAATAAAATGTTCGGTGATTTGAAACAAATTTACCGGTGGCCAAGTATGAAACATGAGATCTCAGAGTTCATATCGAGATGTTTAGTTTGTTAGCAAGTTAAAGGTGAACACCAAGTACCTTCTGGTTTGCTACAGCTAGTGATGATTCTAGAGTGGAAATGGGAACATGTCACGATGGATTTCATATCAGGACTGCCTCTATCTCTGAGAAAGAAATATGTTGTTTGGGTCATTGTTGATCGTTTGATGAAATCCACACATTTCATTTCTGTGCGTACAGATTATTCACTCTAGAGGTTAGCAGAGTTACAATTTGTTGAGGTTGTCAAATTGCATAGGGTGCTAGTTTCTATTATTTTTTATAGGGATCTGCAGTTTTCATCTCGATTCTGGTACATGAGGCTCTAGGTACTCATTTGCATTTTAGCACCACGTTTCATCCTCAGCCAAATGGTCAGTCCAAGTAAGTGATTTGGATACTCAAGGATATGCTTCGATGCTGTGTTTTAGAGTTTGAAGGTAACTGGGAGAGATGTTTACTGTTAGTTGAATTCGCATACAATAACAGTTATTAGTTAAGCATCAAAATGACACCATATGAGGCTTTATATGGTCGAAAATGTCTAACTCCATTGTATTAGACTAAGATCAATGAGAAAAAGTTTCACGGGATTGATTTGATACAAGAAACAGAAGAAAAGGTTAAAGTAATATAAGACAGTTTGAAACAAGCTTCAAACCGACAAAAATCTTATGCAGATTTGAAAAGAAAAGACATTGAATTTCAAGTCGGTGACAAAATGTTCTTTAAAGTATCAACCTAGAAGAAAGTTCTTCGATTTGGTCGTAAAGGAAAGATAAGTCCTTAGTTTATTGGGCCGTATGAGATTATTGAAAGAATTGGACCGGTAGCCTAAAGATTAGCTTTGTTGTCAGAGTTAGAAAAGATTCACAACATATTTCACGTATCTATGTTACAATGATATCATCAGACCCTTTGCATGTAATTTCACATGTTGAAGTTAAGATTTAGCCTAATATGACTTACAATGAAGAACCAATTAGAATTTTAGCTCGAGAGGTTAAAGAATTGAGAAATAAAAGCATAGCGTTAGAGAAAATCCTTTTGCAACAACATGGTATAGAAGAAGCTATGTGGGAACCGGAAGAATCTATAAAAGTGCAATATCCAAACCTCTTTTCTGGTAAGATTTTTGGGGACGAAAATTCCTTCAGGGGGAGAGTTGTAACAGGCTGTTTTTAGCAAAATCAGAATAGTGGTTTCGGGACCAAAAATTCAACAAAAAAATATTTATTTTATTATTATTTTAATGTTTATGGTATGTGAGTAGTGTCATGTAAAAAATTAGTTAAGAAATTTTGACGTTTGCATGCTTAATTTAGTAAAAAGGACTAAAGCATAAAAGGTGCAAAAGTAGGGTTCTATTAGTTAAAGGTATCTATTAGCCATGAAATTAAATTTTTAACAGATTTAAATGGTAAATAGACCATTATTATTTTTAGTGGACATATGTAAACATAAATTAGATTGTTTTTATGTTAAAAGATAAGGTTAATTAAGCAATTCAATTAATAAGTTAATGTTAAAATAATAAAAACAAAAGTGTCATCTTCCTAATTGCCATCTACCATCAAAATTGAAGAAGAAAGAAGCCATGGTTAGGGCTTGAAAACTTTGGTCATTTGGTTACCTTGCATATAAGTGATTTTGAGTCTGTTTTTAATAATTTTTATGTTTTTTGGATCGTTGTAGCTTAATTTAGCTAACCTGAGACTAATTTGTAAAATTGTTAAATGTTTAGGGTTTTTCCATGAACTTTCTTTCATGATTTTTGAATCTTGATGAAAGATTATGAGTCCTTCTTGTTAAATAAACAAGTTTTGTAAAGTGATTTTTTATGAAATTATCATTTAGGGACTTAGTTGTAAAAGTAGTAAAATACCATGATAAATTTATGAAATGTTAAATTTTAAGAGGTTGTATAAGTCCCTAGGTGATTCTACTAGCATGAAAAGTGGATGAATTTACATAAATTTCAATTTACGAGCTTAAGGACTAAATTGTAAAGAAGTTAAAATATTAGGGGCAAAAGTGTACATTTGCAAAAGTATGAATTTTGGATTGAATTAAATAGTATTAATAATAAATGGATTGAATTTTCTTATTTAGACCAAGATAAACCTCGTATGGATCTAGATCGAGGAAAAACTAAAGCCTTGGATTATTTGGTCTTATTTCGACATCTTTGTAATCAAGTAAGTTCGTATGTTTAATTAACGTTGTAATGTTATTTTGATATTTATGAATTATGCTATATATAATGTATTGAAATGATGAAAATCCAGCGACATTTCGATGATCATCGAGTCCCGTTTGAACCTTAGGAATATATAGGATACAAATGACATGTCATTAGGGTTACCACGTTTCGGGTGCTGGTCCTGAATGTTCTACCAATGGTTGAGTTCTGGCATTTTCTGCGTATACTCATTAGCTTGTGTGAGCGGAATCGTGTAGCTACATTCTGACCGTCAACTTGTGTGAGCAGACCCATTTATGCTACGAGTGAGCAATGATGTAAAGGAAAAGGGAAAGGAATGATTTCGACCATATGTTTAGTACACTTTGTGTGAGCTTTTCGCGTATCTAATATTATTCTAAGTGGTTCAACGGGTATGAAAAGGGAACGAACGGTAAGTTTTCCTATGACTATGTTATAAACTTATGGACAAGTATGAATTTATAATGATCAAAGTATGTATAACTATACTTATGGAAAGTATGAATTCAATTGTACAATGTTCATGGAATCTATCTTACCATGTGATGATTTTGTTAAGTTATGTATTATAGCACTAACTTGTGTTGTTGATGATGCTTAGGCATTTTCCAAGCTTATTTTGGATTGATTCATGTTTAATTTATAAGTTTTTGCATTGAAATGGTAAGCTATGTTCATGATTTACAAACTTACTAAGCATTATATGCTTACGTAGTTTTCTTTCCTATGTTTTATAAATTATCAGAAGCTCAATCGGTTCGAAAGCTTGTCAGAGACCTATCACACTATCCAACGATTATATCGGTAGATTTTGATTTTTTGGTCAAAGTTATAATGGCATGTATAGGTGGACTTGTGTTTAATGATCTAGTTGTTTTGGCATGTATAAGTGTTATTATAGTTGATGTACTTATGGTATTTTGGTGCCTTGATTGTTGGTGTTATTATGGCCAAGATGATGCATGTTTTGAATGAAAAATTTGGTATCTGATGGTGTATCTTCAATGTGGTCAATCAAGGTATGTTTTGAATTGAAATAAGTTAGATGTGTAAGGTTGATGAATGGCCAAGTATGCATATGTTTATATAGGTTTGATGGATTGTATTTGAGGTGCCTTATTGGCATATTGGTTGTATGGATTATTGGTATAGGGATTTGGTCATTTGATTTATGTTTTGGGCATGTTTGAAGTCTTGGTTATATATGCAAATGGCTTGTAGGTACATGTTTGAATGGGTGAAATAAATGGCTTGATTTTGGCATATTTCTTGTCCACACGGCCTAAGACACGGGCGTGTGTCTCAACCGTGTGTAACACACGGCCATGTAACACGACCGTGTGTCCCCTGTAAATTTTTAGAGGCTGCAAGTTAGATAGTTACATAGCCTAGCACACGACCTGGCACACAGGTGTGCGAGGCCATTTCAAAAGTTACACGGCCTGGCACACGAGCGTGTGGCTTGGCCGTGTGACCCAAGTTAGAGAGTTACATGGGCACGGGCATGGGTTGGGACACGATCGTGTGTCCCTATTTTAAATTTTACATGTCCTGAGACACTGGCGTGTGTCTCAGCTGAGTGAGTCACACGGCCGTGTGACCCTGCAGTTTGACTTTTTCTAACTTTTCCTAAAATGTTTCAAATGTTTCCAATTTAGTCCCGAATTGTTTCTAAAGCGTTTCTAAGGCCTCGAGGGCTCAAATAAGGGACGATATGCATGAATATGAATTTTATACTATTTCTAATGAAATGTTTGGAAATGTATGTTTTTATGTTACGGTTTTACCGTAATGCTCTGTAACCCTATTCCAGCAACAAATACGGGTTAGAGGTGTTACAAACATGTCATTTGTATCCTAAGCATTCACGAGGTTCATTCGGGTCACTTTTTGTTTCCAAAACATTTAACTTTACACATATTATAGTTTATCAATCCACATCCATATAGTTCTCATTTTTTTCAAACATAACCATAAATTTAGCCTTTAATGCAATTTGATCCAAATTACCAATTATCACAAAACAATCATTTTAAAACTATACATAACATAGATATTATTAACATTTCATCCAAAAAAGCAATTTAATAAATTCAATCATCATACGAACTTACCTAAACAAAAACGATCACGAACACGTTGTCAACGACTAATCTGTTAACTTAGCTTTTCCATGGTTTGAGTCTGATTGATTCGTTTCTTAATCTAAATAATAATTTTCACTCAATTAATTAATTCAAACAACTAAAATTATTAAACTTATTCTTATAAGTCCTTTGATTAGAAAATTACAAAATTACCCTAAAATTTACACTTTATACAATTTAGTCCCTTAACTCGAAACTTACAAATTAACTACATTTAATCACAACTCAAGCTAGCCGAATTTTATAAGGCCTCTCTACCTCCCATATTTATCAATTTAATGAAGTTTTACTATTTTATCAATTTAAGCCCTAATCATTAAAATCATTAAAAACTACTTTACAAAATAATCCTATTTAAAACCAAGCTTAATAATCTACTATTAAACTTGAAAAAAAACACTTCAAACTCATAAATGACATAATCTATAACATTTAACAATTTTACGAATTACCCCTCGGGTTAGCTAGATTAAGCTTAAATGAACTGAAAAACATAAAAATCACTAAAAATAAACCTCAAAATCACATACATGCAATGAAGAGAGCTTGGTCGAACCTCCTTTATTTTATTTTATTTTAACATCTCTTTTAATTTTAATAAATTATAACACGTAATTTACTCAAAAACCAGTACTAATCGTGTATACCATTTAGTTATGGTATATTTTCCACATAAACCCTTATACATTTCTTTTTTAGCCAATTAACAAATAGAATCTGACTTTTGTAGTTTTTATGATTTAGTCCTTTTCACTTAATTAAGAAACTAAACATCAAAATTTGTTAACCAAATTTTAATATGACACTAATAAATATTCGTAAATATTAAATAAATAATATTTATTGACTCACTTGTTGGAATTGTGGTCCTGAAATCATTTTTTTTACACCACTAAAAATGAGTTGTTACATTATGTATTTCAGATGAAGCTGAGTTGAAACAAGATATTCTGTGAGAAGCTCATAATAGTGTTTATGCAATGCATCCTAGAAGCAACAAGATGTATAATGATTTAAAACCACACCACTGGTGGTCAGGCATGAAATGAGACATAATTGAGTTCGTATCTAAGTGCTTAATGTGCTAACAAGTGAAAACAGAACATCAAGTTGCTTCTAGACTCTTGCAACCCATTTCAAGTCTTGAGTGGAAAAGAGAGTGCGTCACTATGGATTTTGTAGTATGATTGCCTTTGACACCAAAAAAAGGATTCAATCTGGGTTATTATTGATAGATTACCAAGTCAACTTACTTTAGACCTATTTGAGTTGACTACTTATTAGAGAAATTGGTTGAACTTTATATTGTAGAGATTGTGAAGTTACATGGTCTGCCATTATCTATTATCTCTCATAGATATTCAATATTTACTTCCCGATTTTGGAGCAAATTGCATAAGGATATTGGTACACACTTGAACTTTAATGTTTCTTTTCACCTTGAAAGGAATAACCAATCAAAGAGAATGATAAATATTTTTGAAGATATGTTGATAAGTTGTGTTATTAAGTTTGAAGATAGTTGGGAAAGATACCTGCCATTGGTTGAATTTTCCTATAATAACAACTGCTATCAGTCTAGCATTCAAATGGCACCCTGTTAGTCTTTGTACTAGAGGAAGTGTAAGACTCCTCTGTGTTGGACCGAGTTGAGTGAAAACAAGTTACTAGTATCTGAGTAAAAACATACTCAGGATCATTTAGGACCGTTTGAAAACTACTTTCGACCATCCAAAGTGTTACACAGGCTTAAAAAGAAAAGATATATAGTGTGGGAGACAAAGTATGTTTGAAATTATCACTGTAGAAAAAAGTACTTTGATAAGGGCGGAAAGGAAACTTGAGCCCAAGATTCATTAGACCGTATGAATTACTTGAACGTGTTGGGTTGGTAGCGTACTGACTAGCACGACCTTTAAGTTGTAAAAAATTCACAATGTCTTCCATGTCTTTATGTTGAGGAAGTATAGGTCTAATTCTTCTTGTAACACCTCTAACCCTTCTCCAACGTTGGATTAGAGTTATAGAGCATTATAGAACAAAACAGAACCTTTAACTTTAAATTAGAACAAATAATTCAGCTAAAATAAAATTTCAATAATTCATTCAACTCATAACAAATATATACATTTAGGCCTAAACTCGAGCTTTTGGGGCCTAAAATACACTTTAAAAGCAATAAGGGATCAATTCGAATAAATCAGAAAATCTTTGGAAAAACACAAAAAAAATTATAAATAGGGGTCACACGGCTATGTGGCCAAGCCGTATGACATAGCCTAGACCGTGTAGGTATTTGAAGTAGGGACACATGGCCATGTCCGAGCCCGTGTGTCTACCTATGTGTATTCAAGAAAAGGGCCACACGACCATGTTTCAAACTATTTTGGGAGATACGGCTGTGTGGAAGACTGTGTCTCAGATCGTGAGTAACTTGCACATAAAATTTTTAAGACACACGGAAGTTTGGGTTGGTCGTGAGTGGCACACAGCCGTGTGACAACCCGTGTCCTCGGTCGTGTGCTCCATAGTTAGCCCCTAAAATAATCCATTTGAAAACTAAACCTTGCCCAACAAGCTACTCCATTTGTGCATACATCCAATGGACATAAACACACTTCAAACATTCATAAACATACCAATCCAATCAACCTAAATCTTCTAACCAATATGCAATTCAAAGGCACCTCATTTCATATCAAAACAAAATCAATTAAGCACAAGCTATAATGCCACATCTCAATCACAAAACATACGTATAAAAGATACCTAATGTCAACCATCATCAACCCATTTCACCATTCAAAATAAGCATACCAAAATGACCATTTTCACATAGTTTTTAACATGTACAAGCGAACTATACCATATATGCATATAACTATTTACAAAAGAGACCAAAACACAAAAAAAGTGTAAATGCAATTAAATCTTATACATGCAATTTATAACTATAGTTCAAATTAACCAAAACTACCAAAGTGATTGCGGGATAGTGTGATAAGTCCCTGAAAAAGTTACAACCAATCGAGCTTCCGATGGTCTACAAAATAACAAAAAATAACTACGTAAGCAACGAGTACTTAGTAAGTTCGTATAATAGAATTTAAACTTACCATATACATTAGATAAAACTATATAAATATAGATTCATTTCATTGTTAGCCAAATGCCTTTCCTATGCACAATAACTCATTGAGTTTTTTGGTGAAACATTGCACTTATAAACTTCACTAAAACATGGCATGAAATATATCAAAGTTTCAACTTCCTCAACTATATACATCATATACTATGCAATTGCATTTACATTACATTTCACATTTCATCTTCATATATTTAATTTTTGTAATAGCATAGCTAATAATATATATTTCCATTTCAACATTAATTACATGTTGAACCAAATGAAATAACTTCAGTTAATTAGAAAAATACTCATACCACCATTTGATTCTCTAAACACACTGCAATAATAGATATACAATACATATAAATATTCCATAGTATTAATATTCATTACCAAACCATACTAATCCAAACATTCATCTCATATTCAAACTTATAATAAATTTTACACCGAAACATGTTACCTAAATAGCGACTGGTTGAATAATGAAATACCGACCTTTTCATTGATATCTTCTTTGTATATCGTCCTTTTCAACATTTTCATTTGATATCCTTTTTGGATATCATCCTTTTCAACCTGTTATTAGAACCTGGTGATTGACGAATAAACCATAACAAAGTATTGCACCCAGCGCTAGTCAGATAAACCGATGATAAATGTGCCCTTCACTAGTCGGATAAACTTACAACATCTTTTGCCAATGCTAGTCGGATAAACTGAAGATAGGTGCACCCTGCACTAGTTGAATAAACTGACACCATCTTGTGTCCAATTCTAGGCGAATAAACCAACGATGTCAAATGTGTGCCCAGCACTAGTCAGATAAACCAACAATGTTTTGTGCCCACCACTAGTCGAAGAAACCGATAAATACATATGTAATTACATAATCCACAATTTCTAATTTCATAATTTAACCATTTGTGTATGTATAACTATAATTAATGTATTTAAAATAAATAAATAGAATTCGACTTCAAAGATTACAAACTTACTTCGACTAAAAAGGTAGCTAAAACGGAGTCGACAACTTTAGTTTTTCCTCGATTTAAATCCAATTGTAGCATTTCTTGATCTAAATAATAATTTCTATTCAATTAATACAATTCCAACACTTAAATAATAAATTTTATTCAACTTAGTCCTCCCATCATTATTGTACAAAATTACCCTAACATTTTACCTTTTATGCAATTTAGTCCTTAAACCCAAAACTTGAAATTTCACCCCTTTTTTTTAAGAAAATTATGCTTGTCGAATCTCTACAACCCATATTTATCATTTTTTATAAAAGTTTCATGAAATTTTACTATTTAAACAATTTAATCCCTAAACATTAAACTCATCAAAAATCACTTTAATAATCCATCAATTACATTCACAAACACATCAAAATCATTCATGGAAGGTCCCTAAACATTTAACCATTTAACCAATCGACTCTCGGGCTAGTTAGATTAAGTTAAGACAAACTCAAAAACATAAAAATAATTAAAAATGAATAAGAATTTCATACCATGCTTTCAAAATAAGGCTTGGCCGAAACCTTTGCTTCTCCAAAGATGGTGATTATGTTTTGAATAGCAAAATGGGGAAGATGATATTGATTTTTGCCTTGTGTTTTGTTTAACATTTTAATTTAAATATCAAATTAAAAAGTTAACCTTTTAAAACTATTAAAATTACACCAAATTTTTGTCCACTAACCATAAATATGGTATAATTGCCATCCAAGTCCTTTGATTTTCCTTTCAAACCTATTTGACCCTTTTAACTAATGGAAATCAACTTTTGTAACTTTTACAATTTAGTCCTTTTCGTTTAGTCAACTATTTAAACGTTAAAATTTCTTAACCAAATTTTAATATGACATTAATAACACTCTTTAAATTTTTAATAAAATATTTACAACTCAGTTTATAGAAATGAGGTCTGTATACCTCATTTTCTAAAACCACTTGACTTTAATAATTTACTACTTGAACCTAATTTTTCGTTTAAATAGCATCAATTACCAAATAAAAAATTATTATAATATTATATTTGACTAATAAATATTGAATAACAATATTTACGAATTCACTTACCGGATTTGGGGCCCCGAAATCATTGTTTCCAACTCCACTGAAAAACGGGTTGTTACACTTCTCATTCTATAACTCTCGAGGAAGTGGAAATTCAGCCTGATATGAGACATTTGGAAGAGCTAGTGATAATTTTGGCTTGAGAAACCGAAAAGCTTAGGAGCAAAATGATTTCGTTAGTAAAAGTGTTATGACACAATCATAAAGTTGAAGACTCACGGGAAAGTGAGCAAATAATGAGACAGTAATATCCACAAACTTTTTGACTCAAGTAAATTTTGAGGACAAATTTTTTATAAGGAGAGAGTTGTAACCCCCTAAGAATTTTCCAATTTTACCGTACCTTGTTATATCAATGAATTTAGTAGAATTTTGATATGATAAATTTGAATTTCTTATGGATTAATTAATTCTAAATTTTTTAGAAGCCTGTAAAACACAATTTATGTTAACTGAACTATATCTTGACCAATTGAGTAAAAATACAAGACTAGGGGAAAAAAGGTAATTTTTTTTCCATCGAGGATAAATTAGACATTTAGAAAATATATGAAATTAAATATTAGAATATGAATGGACTTGTGGTGATGAGATTATGATTTAGGTTTATACTTGACTTTTATGTGTTAATAATAACATTTCTATCATAAAAGTGTGTTAAAATATGAGAAATAACTTCCCATCTTCTTCAAGAAGTAGCCATCCATAAAGAGAAAGAAGCTTCTCTAGTTTTCTCCATTCTCTATGCATTTCTCTTTGCATTTTTCAACATTTCTTTGTGAAATCTTCTCTCCAAAACCTTTATTTAGTCATTTCTCTCATCATCTCTATCATCCAAGTAGTTAGGGTTTGAACCCTATTAAGAGAAATTTTAATAGGCAGTTTAATAGGAGTGAGAGAGGCGGTGATTAGGGTAAAGTTTTTAAGGCTTTCATCTAACACATGCATCAAATCATGTTTATTATAAGTTATTAAGTTCTTGAGTCATACTAATGGCTATTTAATGATTTCTTGTTAACGATTATTTGTTATTTATGAAAGAGATTGATGAAGAGACAAAAAAAAATTAAGTAAAGGGAAGAAAAAGATAGTATATTGAGGTAGAAACAAAGCTTTTCCATCATCTCGAGAATTTTGTGTTGATGAGATTTTATGGAAATCTCTCAAATATACTTATATTGTGTTTAAATTGATTTATTCATGTAACAACTCATTTTTTAGTGGTGACGAAATAGTGGTTTTGGGACCATAAATTTCTATCCTTTCGACTCATAAATATTATTTATAGAATATTTACAGAGTCATTAAAGTCATGTTAAAATTTGGTTAAAAAATTTTAATGTTTAGATAACTAATTAGGGTAAAAAGACTAATTTGTAAAAGGTAAAAGGACTAATTTGCATTTAGATGATCAAATAGCTTAATTACTAAATGAGGAAGGACCTATGCAGCAATTAGCCCTAGTTATTATTGTTGGACGGCAATTGGAATAAAAATGATAAAATAACATGTATTTTAATGGAAAAATAGTAATTAACATTAAAATTAAAACAAAATAATTAGGAAAGATAGCATTTTCTTCTTCATTTCTTCAAATTGATGCCGAAACACCATTGAAGGGGGCTCCAAGCTTCGGTTTCATCTTCCTTGTGAATGTGAGCTCAATTCTTTCCTATTTCTTATAATTTTTATATTTTTAAGATCACTGCAACTAGGTCCAGCTAGCCCGTATCTTCGTTTTTGAATCTATTAAAAATTTTAAAAGTTTTCATTGATGAATCTTAAATTTTTTTTTATGATAATTATGTGTTTGAAGCTTTGATTGTGGTATTTGGTTGTTTTGTGAAGTGATTTTTATTAGATTTTGATTTAAGGATTAAATTGTTAAAATGTCAAAATTTCAAGGTTTATTGGTGAATAAAAGGTGTTTTACGGATTTTTTAAAAGCCTTGAATATTTGGCTATAAATTTTTACCTGATAAAATGGTTAATTTGATGATTTTTTGGTTAAAGGACTAAATTGCAAATTTTGTAAAAGTTAGGGGTAATTGTGTAATTTTAAAAAATAAAAGGGTATGAATGTAAGCTAATAATTGAGAATTTTATATTATAGATCAAGACCCTATTGGTTTACATGGAAAAGGGAGAATTATGGAATAGTCCCTAAACTTCTGCAACTATTACAACTCAGTCCAAGTAAGTTTGTACGGATTGTAATTTAATATCTATATGAATTGTATGATGACATGATATGAAATAGTGGATATAAATTATTCTATTAATGTTGTAAGTTGCTTGGGAAAATGTTGTTGATATCGATACTTGGGCTGGATGAACGCGAGATGGAGTACAACTGAATGATGTCGTATTATGCGAGGATGGAGTGGAGATTGATGTGTAGAGCTTTATATATTTTTTCCTGAGTATACCAAGGTCCAGCATTTGTTGCGAACTCTTGTGTTATACTACCCTGATCTGGTGTGTTATGGGGGCGGATGTATAGCTTACGGACTAGACACTTAGTGTCATGGCATGTTATCGGTTAGATTAGCTCTTATGAGCGATTGGCATGTTTCAATTGGATTAATTGTGTACTTGTATCTGTAAGTCGTTCATCAAGTCGTATATTCTTGCATTATAACCTATTTAATGATTTTGAATGGCATGACATGTATTTGACATCTTAAATTGACTCGTTGTGGACATATATGTTTTCCTAGAAATTATTATTTGAGCTTTGAATTGAGTTATGCAATTTATCGGTTTGACATTGTGGATGACAAGAAACACTTGTTGTTCAATTATTTTTAATTGAATTGTTATATTTACTTCGGTAAGATTTATTGTTTTTGTACGTCAAACTTACTAAGCTTCAATAAGCTTACTTGTGTTAATTTATGTTTCTTGTAGACAATTTTAAAGGTCGGACGATCAGATCAGCACTCAAGTCACACTATTCATCCGATTTTGATAGCTTTTGAACGTTTGTTTTGGATTATATGGCATGTAATAGGCTTGTTTTGTCATTACTTTTGTTTTGGTATGTATATATTTAAAGAATGAGCTTAAGTGCAAGTAGACAACTTTTTGTTATATATGTGAATGAAGGAAGATGTCTTTGGTACAAATTTATTGCATATGTTTGATTAATAGGTTATCTTGCATTGTTTTGAATTGAGGTGCCTATGATAGACACTTTGGTTAGAAGTTTTAAGTTGTGTGAACTGGTATGTTTTGGTTGATAATTTGTATTGTTGTATAAGTGTGTATACTTGTGGTACCAATGAGGGTACATTGGTTAAGCACTTAAGATGGTTGAATTAGCATGAATTAAGCATGTTTAATGGCATTTTGATTGACCCTAATGGCTAGTGTAACAGCCCGATTTTGGGCCTAGTCAGAACAGTGGTTTCGAGACCAAAATTCGATGTGAAGAAATTTATTTTTATTATATTTTTATGGTCTACAATTTCATGAAACTAATTCGTAAAAATCTCGTTCAAAAATTTCGATGTTTAGGCACTCAATTTAGTCAAAAGGACTAAATTGTAAAAAGTGCAAAACTTGAGTTATAGATGCTAGAGGTGTCAAATTGCTATGAAATTTTAAATTAGAGGTATTTAAATGGTAATTAGACCATTGGTTACTTTTTTGGAGAAAAATGGACATAAAATGGGTGAAATAGAATATTTTTAAGTTAGTGGCATTTTGGTCATTTGGTAATTAAAAGAATAAAAAGGGAAAATAAGCCAAAATTTCTTTTCATCTTCAGCCCTTGGCTGAAACTTGCATGGACACCATGCTAGGGTTTTGTTCAAGCTTTCCAAGCTCCTTAGTAAGTCTGTTCTTGCCCCGTTTTTAATGATTTTTACGTTTTTTAAATCCTTGCATCATGATCTACCTATTTCTACCACTTATTTGAGATATGATGAAAGTATAAGGTTTGATATATGTTATAAATTTTTGTATTTTGATTATTAATGGTATATTATGCATGTTTATGGTTAGAGAAACAACTTTTACTAAGTGATTTTCGATAAAAATGTCAAAAAGGACTAAATTGTAAAAGTTATAAAATATGTATTAAAAGTGTGTTTTAATGGAAATTGTGGGCTACTATAGTTATAAAAAGGGTTCAGCTAGGCTTAAAGTACAAAAAAATTTGAATGAATCATTTTACGAGCCTAGGGGCAAAAGTGTAAATATGACAAAGTTTAAGGGTAAAAATGTAATTTTTTCATAGTATGATTTTTGGGTCACAATGAATAATGTTACTAATAAGTAAGCTAAATGTGATGTTATAGATCAAAGAAAACGAGGTTCGGACCTAGAACGGGGGCAAATAAGTAATTGACGGTTAGGTCCCTTTTTGTTATTTTTGGTGTTAAGGTAAGTTCATGTGTAAATAATGCAATGATATATCATGTTTTAATATTTTATTAATTTATGAGTCTCTATGTTTAATTATAATGAAAAGTGTATGAATGATGTTATAGTCTATGAGCATGACATTGTGAACGAGTTCGACGAATATGTGATATCAAGAAAATCTCGTTTGAACCTTAGGAATAATTTAGGATACAATGTGACATGTCACTAGGAACTATATGTGTTGAGCTCATGAGATATGTGATATGTGTTTATGTAAATTCGGGTGTTGGTCTTGTACATTCTACCTGTGGCTAGTAGCCCGGCATGTGTTGCGGTACTGTCGAGTTGTGTGAGTAGCAGAGTAGTTACGTCTGTTGTCACCGGCTTGTGTGGCGGGCTCGTGATTAGCTCGAGAGCGAGCAATGTGTGATATGTGATATGAGGTGGCATGTGACTATGTATGAAGCACTTTGCGCAAGCTTTTCGTGCATCCGATAGTATTCCAAGTGGTCAACGGGTAAATCAGTGAGTTATTTGACAATTAAGTCAATGATAGGGAAACATGAGAATGTGCTACGAGTCAATACAGGTATGTACTTATAACTCATGAGTAAAGGACTCGGCATGCTATGAATATGTGGTAAGAATACATACGAGAAAGTTATACTTGTGAAATATTAATAATCTTTTGCCGAATAAATTATAACCATGAGATTATGATAGATTATAATAATGTGTGTTCATATTGTTCAACATGACAAACACTTGATAAGATTTGAAGATAATCATGTGTTGGGCTTATGAGCTTAATTGAGTTGTGATATAGTACGAGGTACATACTTAAGCTGTGATTCAATAGATATGAGAAAAAGGAAAGACAAGCATAATCATCGATTAAGGTAATTATGTCAATATAAAGAGAAGTGAGCTATAGATATGTGAAAGATGGTTAATCTATATGTTGAAATTATGATTACTTATAAATGATGTGCATGTTGTGAAGTGAATTGAAATAACTTGTTAATAATGTGATATGCTATAATAGGGAGATTCTGGTTGCCAGTCTAATGCCAAGACATGCAATTAGTGTTTGTAAGATAAAAGAGTAAGCATTATGAATAAGTAAGTGGTAATCATGAGATTTAATGCAAACTGTAATAATAGTATCCTTATGGATGGATAAAGTAAATGAATGTTAATAGTTGTTTATCATTTGCATATGGACTTACTAAGCTTTGAAGCTTACTTCCCTTCCTTTCCCATCTCTTATAGGTTAATTTAGCAAGCTCAGGTTGGAGGCCTCCGGATATGCCATCACACTATCAAGCTATCATGTGGGTAAAAAAAAAATGAATACCAACCTCTTAAGTTTATGGAATGTATAGGGACTTTGTCTTTTGATTAATTATGTCATTGTTAATATGGCCAAATGTGTTGGCCTAGAGTGATTTATGGTCCAATTTGTATATAGCCATGAATGATGGCTTATGTTGATTATATGATTATGTAAGTGCCTATGTCTTTGAGATGTGATTAGTGATTGTGTGTATGTGTTGGTATGATGATAACTAAGGTCTAAATGAGTAAAATGGAAGCAAACCTATAATTCTTAATGCATGTGAATTGGTAAGTTTGGACTTGACAAAGTTGGGGTCTTGTGTATGTATAAGTTGATATAATATTGCCATGATCAAGACTTGTTGATGATGTCTAAGTGCTCAATTATGCCATGTTAAGTGCCTTTGAATTCATGTGTCTTATTGTGCATATAATGGTGGCAATTGGCTTGGAAAATAGCCTCAAAGCTGTCCATATGTGTAGACACACGGGCATGTGTCTAGGCCATGTGTGACACACGGTCTGCCTCATGGGCATGTGATCCAACAGTGTGTCCCCTGCACCCTAATTAGGTAAGACAGAATGCTCAGAAGTAAACATACGGACAGAGACACAACCATGTGTCTCATGCCGTGTGGGGGACACGGCCTTAGGACACGGGCGTGTGCCCTCGCCGTGTAAAGTCTGCACCTGATTTTTGGAATTTCATTCGCCACATAGCCTAAGCACACGAGTATGTGACTTGGTCATGTGACCCTATTTAGTTGATGACGTCATAAACAGAAAGTTGCACGGGCTGAGGACACGGGCATGTGACCCTCCAAAATAGGAAAAATTTTTAAGTGTTGTATAAGTTCTAAAAGTTCTCGGTTTAGTCCCGAATCACACCCAATATATGTTTTGGGCCTCGAAGGCCCATATAAGGGACGATATGCACGTGAATGAAAATTTTTAAATTTGGACAAAAATTTAGGTCTTGATTTTGTATGATTGTGTGAGTTTATGTCCAGTAGCGCCTCGTACCTTCTTTCAGCGTCGAATATGGGTAAGGGGTGTTACAGCTGGTATATAGATTACTTAGATGTTTAAGGTTCATTTAGGTGCACACGACCTAGGACGTGGGCTGCCACACGGCCGTTTGATTTAAGTCAGTGTGTTACATAGCCTAGCACACGGCTGACGACACAGCCGTGTGATCCAACTCAGTGAGTTAGACGAGCTAGGACATGGCCGTGTGTCCCATTTTCAAAAGTTACACAGCCTGGCAACACAACCGTGTGTCCTCTATAGTTGAAATTTTTCATATTTTCTTGAAATTTTTTAATTTGTTTCAAATCAGTCCCTAAGTGTTTTAATATTAATTCTTTAGTCCCTAAAGCTCGATTTAGGCCTCGTAAATGTAAGAAATTAATGTAATTCAATTACTTTATGGTATTGGAGAAATTATATTGAGATGATCCTGATTTTACTTGTTTATTTCTGTTAACTTGTTGTAGCATTCCTGTGACCCTATTCTGGTGACGAATATGGGTTAGAGGTGTTACAATTCACATTATAATGAGTATGATATTGTATATTTATATTTAAATTTTTTCTAAAATATGATTCAGAAATGTATTTAAGATTTCAACTATGTCAAAATAGTGTTACAAATCGATTTAGGACTGAAACTTTTGATTTAAGTTATAGTGTATTTTGCCACAAATATTGTTTCTAAACTATAATATAACCTAAGGTGCAAGTTACAGCTACTCTAGAAATACTGAAACAAGACCATAATAGCTTAGACAAGTAGTTAGGATAAAATTGGTATGCCAATAGGGGACATCTGGTTATAACTTATAGGAGATGCAATTTTGACCGTGGTTTAGCCTCCGGGCGCAGCACTTTGGTACATTCTATTTTTGTACTGTCCTGGTCTTCAAACATTAGCGTTACGATGTGTCACTATTACTATGGTGTGTTGATTGGTTAGTGCCTAATATCCAATCCTGATTTTTCTGAGCTACTAAAGTCTGAATTTAAACTAATATGATTTCATGAATTGAGTATTTGGTTATTTGAATTGGTTAAGTGAATATTTACACATTATGTGTGTGTATGTGTGTGTGTGTTTTCTTTGAAATTGGGAATGCTTCTAGTTATCAAAATATGAATTGAAATGTCATTACTATAACTCTTTTTTTAAAATATTATTTTGAACAGTGTCTGAACCACTATCTTGGAGCTAAGTATAATGAGTATTTAAGCTTTATGCTTAATGTACTATTGTCTTTACACTTAGATATCAATATTTTGAAGCTTGACTCACCATGCGAATCACTACTCCATGCCATTGCTATCATCTTTAAGTTAGATATTCTTATATTTGTAATTTTGGCTCCTAGTGGCATGTACTAGAAGGTCCTTGGTTTATGCATATACCTTAGTTTCATATTACTCTTAGTCTTGTAATTGTGATGGATTTGTCCTAACTTTATTCTATACTTGGCTTAAGGGTAAGGGTCATTGGCGATCATGACATCTATCGATGAACATATATGCTCATAGTTTTGTTTTACCTAGAGCATTGATTTGGTTGAGTATGAAACTCGTAGTGATTGGCATTATAAGTATTTTATCATGCTAAGCATGGTTTTTGATTATTCCATATTACTTTTAGTCTTGTAATTATGATGGATATGTCCTAAATTTATTTTATACTTGGCTTAAGTTTAAGGGTCATTGGTGATCATGACATCTATCGATGAACATTTATGCTCATAGTTGTGCTTTACCTAGAGCATTGATTTGGTTGAGTATAAAACTCATAGCGATTGGTTGTAACAGCCCAATTTTGGGCTTAGTCGGAATAGTGGTTTTGAGACCACCAATTTGGAGTCAGATAAATTATTTTATTATTATTTTGGTGTTATAGCATGATTATAATAGTGCATGAAAAATTTAGTGAAGTAATTTTAACGTTTGAGAGCTTAATTTCGAAAAAGGACTAAATCGCATAGAGGGGAAAAAGTTGTGATTTGCTAGCAAATAGTGTTAAATGGCCATGGCTTATAAACTAGGGGCATTTAATGTGCAAATAGGCCAATTATTTTGGCATAGTCGGCTATTGAGACAAAGAAAGTCAAAAAAATCAAGGGTTATTGGCATTAGGTGATGTATTTGACTAATAAATAAAATAAAGAGAAAATGTTGTCATCTTTTTTCTACTCTCCCTTATTCAACCGATTTTTCCTCCAAGAAATTTCCATGGGAGCTTGAAACTTTTAGCCACTTATTCCTCTCTCAAGTAAGTGATTTAGATGGTTATTTTTGGTGATTTTTGTGTTTTTGGAACCCCTAAAACCTAATCTAGCTATGGAGGGGACTATTTTGAAAAATGGTTTAGAGTCTAGGGTTTTCCCATGAAAGAATATGCAATGTTACCTAAAATTTTATGGAAGAATATAAGTTATAGTTGTGAAATAAACAACTTTTGTAAAATGATTTTCATGGAAAACACCTAAAAAGACCATTTTGTAACGTTTGTGAAATAGATAGTAATGTTGTGAAATATTGGGAATTTGGGATTGTCATAAGAGAGATAAATGGTCGGTTAGGCTTGAAAAACAAGGAAATTTGATAAAAATTGATTTCTGAGCCTAGAGGTAAAATGGTCATTTTGTAAAAGTCTAGGGGCAAAACGGTCAATTTGCCAAAAATGTGAATTGTTGATTGCGTAAATTTATCTAGCGATTAAATGGATGAATTTTTATTATTTTAGATCAAGAAATACAACATCTGAACCTAGAACGGGGGAAAGCCAAGCAAGTAGACTAAAACTGACTAGTCGCCTACATTTTGTGGTCCAAGGTAAGTTGTATGTTAATAATGCAACCATATCTTTATGATGTGTAATTGAGTTAATATGACATAAATTGTCTTGATTTTGAATAAGAGAATACATGCTGAGAAATTTACGTAGTAAAGATTTTCGTTGAACATTTGGAATAGACTTGGATATTTGTACCGTGATAATGGGTAATATGTGTGCTAGTGTAAGACATGTCTGGGACATGCATCAACCATAGCATGAGAGCCAGTGTAAGACATGTCTGGGACATGCATCAACCTCGAGATATTTAAGCCAGTGTAAGACATGTCTGGGACATGCATCGGCAGTGAGACCAGGGTTAGTGTAAGACATGTCTGGGCCATGCATCGGCCTCACGACATACAAGCTAGTGTAAGACCTGTCTGGGACATGGCGTCAGCTTGTTGTGTGTCAATGCAAGACCTGTCTGGGACATGGCATCGACACCGATAGATGAGAGCCAGTGTAAGGACATGGCATCGGCCTCTCTATATAAAAGCCAGTGTAAGACCATGTCTGGGACATGGCGTCTGCATCTTAACCCATGTTAGGGCTATTGAATATCTGGTAGAATTCCAAATGGTTCAATGAAAGAGTTATGATTTATATCGAAATGAGAAAAGTTATGATCATGTGATGAGTGGTACAGGTACCTAATTTGAATGTATGATATGTGGGCTCAATATATGAAATATAAATTGAAATGGATGATGAAGAGTAAGTTGTACTTACGTCTATTTATGGTATTCATGAATAAGCTATGAAAGGTTATGAGCATATTGTTTTATGATGATTAGTTGACGTTTATTTTCATGCAACTTACTAAGCTTTATGCTTACCTTATTTCCTTTCCATTTTCTTACAGTACAGCCAGAGTAGCTCGAGGATCATCGCTCACATCAGAGAAGCCAGTCACATTATCATCTAAAGCATTTGGTATAGTTAGATCTTTTATTTTGATTATGGCATGTATAGGATCTGGACTTTTGAGTTTTGTGTCATTGTCAATGGGCCAAATGTGTTGGCTTACTTTAGCATTTGATTCATTTTGTATAAGGCCATGGTAAATGGCTAATATTGAAAGTTATTATATGAATGCAAGATAGTATTTCATGAATGTGAAATTGTTGGCATGGTTGAATATATGAAATATATATATATAGACCTTAGCTATGCTTGTTTGGTTGAGAAATCATGATAAGTTAGACTTTGATATGTTGGTTGGTATTAGATTGTGTTTCAGGGTGGCAAAAGGCTTGGTAGATGGCCTTATATTGTCCACACAGGTAGACACACGCATGTGTCTAGGCCGTGTGTGAGACACAGTCAGCCCCATGGGCGTGTCGTTCAGCCGTGTGTCCCTTGCACGTAAAATTTGCAAGTCAGTATGCATGGTAGTAAACACACGGGCAGAGACATGGTCATGTGTCTCAGCCGTGTGAAGGACACGGCCTCTGGCCACGGGCGTGTGCCTTGGCCGTGTGCCCCTAATTAGGAGCTGATGTCAGAAACAGAATGTCAAGGTTTTTAGACAAGGGTGTGTCATGGCTGTGTAAGGGACATGGGCATGTGTCAGGCCGTGTGAAAAGCCCGGTAGGTTTGAATTTAGAATTTAATTCACACGGACTCAGGACACAGGTGTGTCCCCTCGTGCTTAGGCCGTGTGAACCACACGGGCCTTTAGCACGGCCATGTTTTCCCTTCCACATGGGTGTGTGCCCTGCTTCAAGTAGTATTTTTCAAAAGTTTTCATAGATGTTGTGATTAATCCTGGGATATTTCCAAAGCGTGATTTGGGTCTCATAGACCCATATTTAGAGCTTTTAGATTAAAAAGGAAAAGTTTTAAATTGGACCTAATTCACATAACTCGAAATTGATGGTATGCATGTATTGAAGTGTGGTAACACCTCATATTCTGTCCTGACGTAGGGCACGGGTGTGGGGTGTTACATTGGCAGTATAAGTGTTTTGCTATTCTAGGCATGATTTTTTATTATTTTGATAAGTTACTATCCAAATTAAGTATGTTTCTCATGATGGTTATACATATCATTGTAGTTTCCTTGAGTATAATTCATGTTTCTCTAAGTATATAGGTGTTTCTATAACACCCTAAAATTTTCCAATAGTCCATACAGGACCATTCTGATGGTTTTGTCCATGTATTCGATGAGGAATTCAATTTTATTGGATTTAAGTAATTTCTATCTTGATGAGAATTCATTAGGGTGCATTTTAAGACATTTTTAGAGTTTCGAGCTCGATTGGATAAAATACGAGATAAGAGGAGAACTTGTAAGTTTTCCATCAAGGGTATTTTGGTCATTTGGGACCTAAATATGATTAAATATTAAATATATAGTGATGAGATAATTTTTTGGATGGTTAAACATGAACTTAGCTTTAAATTTTCATTAGGACCACACTTTGTATTAACCTTTAACTTGTTGACCAAAAAGCTTGATGTTTTAAATATTATAAAACACAAAAATGAGGGAAAATGATCCCTCATACCATCTTTGTGCAACTAGCCATAAGTGAGAAGAAAACACCATTATTTTTCAAAATCCTTCACTTTCTACCCATGTTTACTTCAATCTCCCACCATTTTTCTTTGATTTCTTGCAAAATCATCCTTTAGAAACCATAATAGAGCCAAGGTTCTCCACCAAACTCATCACCCACACATCTAAGGTTTGGTTGTAGCATGTGAAGGTTGAGCTTGAAAAGAAAGGAAGAGCTTTAGTAAGGATTCATGGTTTATTAGCATTTTATCATCTCATTACATGTTTAGAAGCCTTACAATGAATTGTTGAGCCATTAATATGGCTATTTAATGCTATTGTAACATTTTGAAAATTATGGAAATTGTTGTTTTGTATGAAATTTAAGAGAAAGAAGTTACTAAAGATAGTCCTAGTAAAGGGAAAGATAAGGTAGGGGATTGAAGGCCTTCAAGAAGGCTCTATCCATTTCTATTGCTTTTGGGAAAGGTAAGTTCTCATGGAATTTTTTATACTTTCATGTTGTTGTGTGCGCTAGTTATTTTAACTTATTGAATATGAATATAGTATAAAATCAATAACGTTGACATGATAAGCAAGGTAAAATGAAAACATAGTTGTCTGTTAAAAAGGAATATTAGTTTATTGTTATAATGAGAAAGTTTAAATGGGATATTATATGTGTAAAATGGTATGAGTGACTTTCACAATGTGAATGCATGTTAGATTTATGATGCTATGTGTTGAAAGTATAAGGCAATCAAATGAGTTTTGTAAAGTGGAAGCCATGAGTATTTATAAATGAGTATTTATAAAAGTATAAGACTTAATGGCAAATGTGCATTTGGTTCTTGTGCCTATGTAAACTTGGTATAAAGGTTAGGATACGGTTGACATGCCAATTAAGGCTCTATGTGCATTTATGTACGTATTATTATGGAGTTGAACGTATATCATGTCATTTGATGGTTTAGCATTTGTTGCGAATCATCAAATGTACACTGTCTCTTTGAAGACTATCTTGGTGTGGTTGAGGGATGTACATGATGCCTTCGGGCTCTACACTTATGTGTCTTGGTGTGGTGTAGCTCTATGCTCTTATGAGCATTCTTGGTGTAGTGGTGGATTCTCATCAGTCCATGTCCATTTTACTAAGGTTATATTGGGCAAAAAGCTTTTTACGGATAGGTACTTGATTATATAAAATGAATATGAAATGGTTATGCTATAGAATTTAAAAAAAAAAAAGCTAAAAGTATTAACAAGTGTTTCCATGATATATATTTGTGTTCCATGAGATGATAAGAATATAACTAAACATGTTATATGTACTATAAAAAAATATGTTGGTTGACATTATTATAAATTCTTATGCTTAACTTGCCGTACGTAATGTAGTTGAGAATGTTGTAGTAAGTATTAATGTTCTTATGAAATTTGGTATGCTCACCTCCAACAAGGTAAGTATAGTAAATTCCATTCGAACTTACTAAGCATTATTTGCTTACGTGTTGTTGTTTCTGTGTGCGTAGATTGTTGATCTAGAGAGACATCGAAGCCTAGCTCAATCCAGGACATCACACTATCATCGAGACCTACAAGAGTATGAAGTTGAAGTATTTTTAGTTGTGGCATGTACTAGGTGTCTACATAAGTAAATATGTTAATTTCATATTACTTAGTCTTTGTGTTGAAGGTTATTCAAATTTGAGCTTGAGAGCCAACATTTTATTTCCCTAACTTATCTTTCTTTTGGTTAGCCGATGATATGCATGAATACTTTACTTTTTAGGTAATTGGTTGTGATTTTCAAGTGTTTCGTAATAGTTTCTATGTATAATTTAGGGTTATTTAAGTAGGCTATATGCATAACATGAATACAGGATCATCGCAAAACTTTTGAAGTGATTTTGGGTGAACTCAATGAGTCACGTCATGAACACGAAGATGCAACATCTTGAGTACGGAGCCTAATGCCATGGATTTGAATTTATCCTTGTTGCGACCTCATTTACTCAGTCAGTCACGCTGCAACGTCACACCTATTTTAGCATCGCGCTATTTTAAGTTATTTTGACTTTTTGGGGCCCATTTTAGGTTCTGACCACCTCTAATTGACTATGAATCAGTTCTAAATGATTTTTTAAATTGTTTTCAAATATTCTAATTTTTCTAAAACATATTCTAATTATTTTATAAAAATGTATTAAACTTTTAATTTTTAAATAAATTTAAGATTTATAACTTGTACATGCTTCGATGGCATCTCCCATTCGTAACAGTCATTAGGAACGAGTGAGGGATGTTTCATTTAGTGGTATCAAAGCTTGAGTTTAATCAATTCTAGGACTAAACCAAAACTTTTCATTGGGTCAAGACGTACATGCCACAATAGTCTATGATAGTGTGATGTAATTCTAACTTGAATTAGCTTCAAATTTCCTTATAGATCACTAATGTTAATTGATTCCCGAAGAGCGATTAACAAAGAGGTAGAGAGCAATGCTCCCACCCCAAACCAATATGTCTCTAACTGACAAGGCCATTAAGAGTTAGTGGTGAAGCTAGAAATGCCTTCTTTCACATGATGAACCAATGATTTGATCATTAATTGGGAGCCGCTCTGTAACACCCATAACCCGTCTCCATCGCTAGATTAGGGTTACGGAACATTATTGTATAATTAGAAAATTTTAAACATCAAAGCATTCAACATGTTAATAATATCATAAACTATTCATTCACATGCATACCATCCCTAAATCGAGCCCTCAAGGCCCTAAAAATAGCTTAGGAGCAATTCGGGACTAATTTGAAACAAAATGGAAAGTTTAGGAAAAAGTTACAAAAATTAGAAACAGGGTTCACACAGTTGTGTGGCCAAGCTGTGTGGAATCACCCCAGGCCATGTAACTTTGAACAAGGGACACACGACCGTGTCCTAGCCCATGTCCTCACCCGTGTAATCCACTAAGTAGGGTCACATGGTCGTGTCACACGCTCGTGTGCCAGGTCGCGTAACTCTTTGAGTTGCCCCACACGCTCGTGTGCCAGGCAGTGAGCTAAGCCGTGTAACTCACTGAATTAAACCCTCAGAAATCCTCAGATGACACATGACCGTGTCGCCAGGCCATGTGCCTCACATGGCCGTGTAACGCGCTCGTGTCCCAAGCCATGTGAACCTAAGATTTACCTAAAATCACGCCATTTCAAAACCATTTCATGCATAACTTTTCAAACCATTTAAACACACATTCAAGGGGTAAAAACACCATTCAAACTTGCATAAACATACAATTTCAAACATCCTAAATCATCTAAACAATATGCCATTCAAAGGCACCGCTATATACCAAAACATCAACTAACAAAACTTGTCATTTTACCAAACATAAATACCTAATTCAAACACCTACCAATCATAGCACATTTACCACTTTCAAGCAATTCAAAATATACCATAAAAAGCCTTATAAACATGAATAATAAGGTAACCAAAATGGCATAATTTGATGAAGCACCAAATGGTACCAAATCAACATAACTTTCAAAACTTATACATGCCAAAACACCATTAGCACTTTCACCAAAATACCATTACAAAACACCTATATATTCCATTATAAACCTTAGTCAAGATGCTCAAAAACTACTAAATTGACTACTGGATAGTGTGATAGATCTCCGATGGGCTTCTAACCAAATCGAGCTTCCAATAATCTATAAAACAAAGAAATAAACTACGTAAGCAATGAGTGCTTAGTAAGCTCGTATAAACCTTAAACATAACTTACCATTTCTATAATACAATTCATAGAATAAGTATAAACGAAAACCAATGCTATAAGTTTATTATGAGCCTATACAACATCATCAAACTCACAAGTTAGTATACTTGTTCATGATATATATGAAATCAACCATAATATAAGTGGTTTACCATGTACAAATATAACATTTTACATAATCAATGATACCACAATGTCATGATTCATTGCATTTGCATACTTACCATTTTCTTTTCCTTTTCTTACCTGTTGAACCATCTAAAATTTTATCAGATACTAGGGAAAGTTCACACGAAATGTGCCTTTACATATAACTATAACCTTTCTTTTACATCAATGCTCACACGAGCTATGAAATGGGTCTGCTCACACAAGTTGCGGGTCAAAATGTAAGCTACACGATAGGACATTCAAGACCAGCACCCAAAACATGAAATCCTTAATGACATGTCATTTGTATCTTAAGAATTCCTAAAGTTCAACCGGGAATCGATATCCGTCAATTCGTCATAGCATTGATACGTTTATATATTGATACATTTACATTAAAAATAATATAGTAAACATTTAATTTAGATAACATTAAAATGATTACCATTCATACAAACTTACCTTGATAACTAGAGCGTAAAAATTAGATCGAACTAATCTGAAGCTTTAATTTTTCCTCGATCTAAGTCCGAACGTGTTTTATCTTGATCTAAATAGGTAATTTCAATCAATTAAATACTTCTAGTATTCAATTTAATCCACATTTCATATTTATGAAAATTTACCAGTTTACCCCTAATATTTTAACTTTTTACAATTTAGTCCTTAAGCTTATAACTTAAAATCTAACCATTTTAATCAAAATCCAAGTTAATCAAAGGTGCAAGGGACTTTGATACAATCCATATTTACCATCATTTCACAATAAAACCCTAGAATTTATATCTTTAACAAATTAATCCATATTTCCAAAATTCATCAAAGATCACTTAACAAAACTTGTTTATTTTTCAACAAGGATTCATAATCTATCAATTAACATCAAAAATCATTCAATAGCATTCATGGTAAGTCCCTCAGTATTTAACAGCTTTACAAATTAACCCCCGGGCTAGCTAGATTAAGCTAAAACAGACGCAAAAACATAAAAATCATTAAGAATGGGTCTTGAACACAAACCATGCAAGTGAAACAATGCTTGACCGAACCCTAGCTATTCCTCCATTAAAGAACCGGTTAAGAAGAAACAAATGTGAGGAAGATGATGATTTTAGCCTATTTGTTTTTCACTTTATTTTTTATTTTACCCTTTAAAAGCAATCAAAATTTCAATAAAACCTTGTCCACATCTATCCACTAATTCATTAAATGGTCTACTTACCATTAAATTCCATTTACTTTCATCCCCAAATCTTTTTGACCTTTTAACTAATAGAACTCAACTTTTAGACCTTTTGCAATTTAGTCCTTTTCACCTAATTAACTATTTAAACATCAAAATTTCTTAACGAAATTTTAATACGACCTTAATATAGTCCCAAAGACATTAAAATAATAACAAAATAATGACCCTTAATGACCACCTCATCTTCCTACAGCACATGATGTTCCTTTCTCCAAAACCCCAGCCTTGTCCCTTGCTCTTAAGCTTGAGCACCGACCTCTTCTTGAAAAAATCATTTTAACAGCGGAAATGTACCATTACTAGTCAAATTATTAATTTACTCATATATCATGCATAGTCCATTTCAACATATTTATAAAAATTGTGTATCTATACAAAATATGTGTGTCATGCATGCAAGAAAAACCCTAAATCTTGAATAGTCCCAAACCACAAATTAAAGAAACTTTACAATCCAAAACCAAATAATAATAATAAAATAACCAAAAAATATATTTAAATTAAAATAATATGATGAAGTAAAGTCCGAAATCCGTCGTACTTCTGCATGCCAATTCCAATCCCAAGTTCGATTATTACTTAAGAAGCTGAGATAATGGGGTGAGCTTAACAAGCCCAGTGTGAGACTAAACAAGTATTAAGCATTCATACAGACAATTTCATAAAGGTACCAATAGCACAATCAAACATTATCAATAATAATTTTCAAATGCATATGATCGTGAAAAATGCACATGTGAGATCCTACCCATACCATCTGCTACACACCACGGTTTCCCCAAAGCCCATCTGCCAAATTCCAACGTATGTCAGCAATGGTCGATGTGGTAAAACCACCAATAATAAACAATGCAGTGGAACTGCCAAATAAATAATGTGATATAATCGCCAATCCCTTCGGTACTCCAAATGCGAACTTAATATGCCACTGGTACTCCACGGAACTCCTTCATCAACTACAAAATCTCATCCCAATGCACAGGCAATATGTCATACAAATTCATACATAATCATATTCCAACACTTTTCACATTTATTTGACATGTTCAACATATCCTCAATAATCACATACTTACAGAAAAAGGAAGCAGTGTTCCAACTTTCAAATTACCCTTAAGATTGTATCTACCAATATCATTAAATTCGCATACTTTACGAATTTCGTTGTGCACCAATAACAACCTCACGTATATATATCATACTAAATATTTCATGCATTTAAATCAAGCACAAACCTAATATCTCAACATTTCATACCATTCAATCAAACATTCTCATATCACATAATATAATTATGCATAACAATCTCGATTACATACTCATACAATCAAACTAGAAATTTTGCCGACACATCAGTCTTTTAAGGCTCGAAACGTACCTAGTTCGGCCACTCGCAAAACTAATACTTTGGCTACTCTGTCAAACCAATCAGCAAGTTAATTTATCAAATATAACATGACATTTATCATTATTAAACAAATTTTACAAGTTTAGGACCCATACCTTATTTTTCTCTTCCTCATAGCACCCTAGTGAATCTTCCAATTTTCCTTAATAAACCTTTATACGATCCTAAACCAAAATTCAGTATAAATTCAATCAATATACCACTTAACCAACTCCCAATTACCCACTTATGGGTTCAAACCAATTGTCTAATTAATAACTATTTTACGATTTCAACTAGTTCGATTCTTTACCTTGTATCGATGTGAACCATACGTAAGATCGTTCTTCGGGCTTTACGATTGATTCAAGGCATTTGAGTCAACACCTAATTCCATACTATACTAGAAAATCAGTAGCTAAAAATTAATAAATTCTTTCATTTAATCAATCCGTAACATTTACCCTACAACTATGTCAAAACAATAATTAATTTTACGTTTAACTGTACTTTCGCTTCCCGATTTGTGAGTTTCAAATGCCCAAACGATCAAGAACACTTTTCCCTAATTAACATGGGTTTAATAGCTAATTAGGAGGGTTCAAGAACTAAAATTAAAGCTGGAATTAATTGAGAAATATTCAAGAAACAAAACAGCCCCCTATTCTACACATGCTCACGAACCACCACCCATGGTGGCTGAAATTTGGGCTAAATTTTAAAATGGTTTGAGACCTCATTAAAATCTGGAAAATACCTTTAAAAAATTTAAAATCCCCTATATTCCATATCTGGAAATTTAGGTTTTCAATAGACAAAATTAATTAAGAAATTGAAGAGAAAATATACCTTACACAAGCTAGTCGAGAGAAACGACAATGGCACTTTCTAGGCGATGTTTGGGATCAATCTTGGAGTTCAAAATTTCAGATTTGGGGCTGATTTAATTGAGGAAAAATTGCATCAATATAGTAAAGGATATGGTGCAAAATCTTGATGCAAAAATAAAAAGAAGAAGATCGTAAAAGGGGAGGTATAAGCAACAGCAACAATGGAGGAAAAAGGGAAAAGAAAAAAAAAATAAAGATGAAGAGAGGGAGAGGGAGAGGGGGTTAGGGACGGCTAAGGTAGAAGAAAAGTGATTAAAAGGCTGATTATTTTGATAAAAAATTGTATTTATACCTTGGTTTACTAGGCTTAGATGCCAACACATAAAAAAAACAAAGGAATTTGCAAAAAAAAAATTAATTTATTTATAAGAGTTGAGACTTAAACTTGGGACCTCCAACTAACTTGCAAGCTTTCACATTTATTGACTAACCATTAGGTCAATTCCCTATTTTTGATATATTTTAAATTTTATGGAGCTAAATTTGGGATGTTACTCTAAGGAATTCAAGGGAAAAAAGGGGATGACCCATCCATATCAGAGTATTGGCTAGAAAGTACTGAGTGATAGATCACAGGTATGCCCCATGGCATAATTGAAAAATGAATTCCAACAATCACAAGCCATGGATCCATGTGCGGGGAACAAATTGGGTTGGAAAATGGTTTTTGAGATTATACCAAAACTAATTTAAGTAGAAGAAATTTTATTCTACTAATGAGTTTTGATGCAAATCTTAAGGAATCCACCGGTTGCTCACGATAAAAAAACTCAACAACCTTTTTTGAGAGTTTCAAATTTCACAGTAAGTTGCTACCTACTATGAAATTCGGTCAAAACTATGATAAAAAAGAGAAATGTAAGAGTTACCTTTCTATTCAAAACATTCCATTTTGAATAAGGTTAGAAATCATTCTAGAGGATTTTTGGGGATTACCTTTAAAATTAATCATCTTTCTAAAAGATGTTAGCATAAGTTAAATTCCAAAATCATTATTTATTTGAATTTATTTGTAACACCCTTTACCTGTATTTGACACCGGGACAGGGTTCGAGGCATTATCAAACTTAAATATAAACCAACATACAAAACTGAGCTATAAAATTTTGTCCAAATTTAAAACTTTTCAATCACAAGCAAATTATCCCTTATAAGGGCCTACGAGGCTCAAAACATACATCAAGAGTGGTTCGGGACTAAACCAAGAACTTTAGAAAAGTTTGAGAAAACTTAGAAAATTTTCTTGTTTTGGAGAGTCACACACCCGTGTGGGTAGGCCGTGTGGTCACACACGCCCGTGTGGCTTGGGACACGCCCGTGTCCTCAGCCCGTGTAACTCTCTGACTATGACATCATCATACAATTAGGGTCACACGGCCAAGTCACACGCCCGTGTGCTTAGGCCATGTGGCGAATTAAATTCCCGAAATTAAGTGCAGGCTTCACATGGCCTGGGCACACGCCCATGTCCTGAGGCCGTGTCCTTCACACGGCTAACACACACGGTCATGTCTCTGCCTATGTGTTTACTACTGGGCATTTTGTTTTGGATTAATTAGGGTGAAAGGGACACACGGCCAGACCACACGCCCATGGGGCAGACCGTGTGTCACACGCGGCTTAGACACATGCCCATGTGTCTAACTGTGTGGACAATTTCTAGGCTATTTTCTAAGCCATTTGCCACCCTTAAGTACTCACACACTTAAACCCACTTCATGGCATACAACATGCCACTTTTCTCATATGAAGCATAGACATTTATATTTTTAATAAGTCAGTGTATAACATATTCAAGTTAGTAGGTTTACCCAAGGTATTTCACACCAATTTCATGAATAATCATCTTTGCTATACTACTTCCAAGTTATACATTTGTACCACATTTATTCCCATACACATTAATCATATTTCATCCATTAAACATACATGCCATCCATCACACTCATTATCATAAACAATCACCAGCCACATCAAACATCCATCAAGCAGCTACAACAATCATAAACACATTTGCATGCATGCATAATTGATTAGGGTTACAACCCTAATAATCAATATGAGCCACCTCTCATGGCCATATACAAAATGAATCATAACATCATCATTAGCCAACACATTTGGCTAATCAATATGACACATAACAAAAAGACCAAGTCCCTATAAATGCCATATTCAAAATGTTAAGACTAACTATACCAAATTTTCAAATTGATAGTATGATCGAAAACTCTGACGTCCTCCGATCCCCGAGCTAGCTTGGCGACACTATAAGAAAAGGGAAAGGAAAAGGGGTAAGCTTTAAAGCTTAGTAAGTTCACATGCAAATAGAATGCAATTTAAACAAGCATTAATCATACATTTAACTTAATGAACATAAACTTGCATTTTATAATCAAATCACTTAAACTTATTCGTCATATATATATATATATATATATTCTTACCACAAGTTCATCACATCCCATGATGTTCTCATGAGTTCGATTTACATACCTGTGCCCACTTGTACATAACAACTTACTTTCTTGTCTTTGACGTGTTCATCAAGATTACCCATTGAACTTCTATTTGGACTACCCGTTGAACACTTGGAATACCATTGGATACATCGGAATCTCGCACCTAAGTGCCCCATATGTAGCCAACGCTACCTCATATCACATATCACATGTTGCTCGCTTTTGAGCTACTCACGAATCTGCTCATACAAGCTGTCAGTTAGGATGTAACTACACGGGCTACTCACACAAGCTGTCAGGTATCCGTAACACATGCCGGACTACCTAGTCACCGGTAGAACATACAAGACCAATACCCAGAACCCCATAATATGTGTCACATATATCACAAACTTAGACCACAACTCATGATTTCAAATCACATAGTTCCTAGTGACATGTCACTTGTATCCTAAACTATTCCTAAGGTTCAAACGGGATTTTCATACTTATCACATCACTATCGGACTCGCTCGAAATATCGACCTCAATGTACATAGTATCAATCAGTTTCTCATGGAAGGATCAAGACATAATCATAACAACAATAAAGCATTTAAATTTACAAAATAAAAAAGTATTGAACATAATACATATTGCATTATTCACATATGAACATACCTCAGTACAAAATGATAGAAATGAGCTTAATCTTCGTAAACCTTATTTTTCCCCCAATCAAGACCCGAATCACGTTTTTCTTTATCTATAATGCCAAATTTAACTTATTTAATACATACATTATTCAAATCGACCCATAACACATACTTTGGTAAAATTACCTTTTTACCCCTAACTTTTCACTTATTTACACTTTAGTCCCTAGGCTCGTAAAATGAAATGTATGCATTTTCTTGGTTACCCAAGCCTAGCCGATTCATATTATAACTCATATCATCCCACATTTCTCATTTAATCACATTTCTACTACCCATTTCTACATCTTTTACAAATAAGTACCATTTAGGTGTTTTCACTAAAAATCACTTAGTAAAAGATGTTCATCACACATCAAACCTTCATATTCTTCCATTAAAGATCAAAATACAAACATGTCACATAGAGGTCAAGTTTCATACGTAAATCCTACTTCAAAATATGGCTAGAAATGGATAGAACATGATTCAAGGATCTCAAAAATGTAAAGAACATCAAAAATGGGGCTTGGGAGCACTTACAATCAAGCTTGAAAAGTTAAACAAAACCCTAGCTACGGCTCTTGAAAATTTCGGCTAGCACTTGGAGAAGATGAGCAATTTTTTTTTACTTATTTTCCCTTTTTATTCTTTTATTTACCAAATGACAAAAATGCCATTTAAGCCTTTCTTTCAAATTTTTCCTATTCATGCCCATTTTTGTCCAAATTTTTTAGAACTTGGTTAAATTGCTATTTAAGGACCTCTAATTAATAATCCAATGCAATTTCATACTTAAAGCTTCTAGAACACAAGTTTTGCATCTTATTCAAATGAGTCCCTAACTTCAAATTGGACACTTTAGGCATAGAATTTCTTCATGAAAATTTCACACAAACATGCAATCATATCATTAACCATCAATAATCATAAAATAATTATTTCTATTTCAAATTTGTGGTCTCGAAACCACCATTTTAACTAGACCTTAATTCAAGATGTTACATTATTAAATAGTATTATTTAATAAGTTCGTTAAAATAATTTTCAAACCAAATAAAAATGGAAGCATGAAAATGAAATAAAAGTGGATGTAAAACCACCTTGTCATATTTGATCATGGTGAAGGGGAGGTATAAAATTTGGCCACTTTTCTTTAAATTGGTTTCAAATAATAGCTTTAAAAGCATTGAGAATGTTCATGAATTTGGAATTGAAATATGTTATGTAATACCCTACACCCGATCCAATCGTCGAGTCTGACCTATGGGATGCCATATTTTTTGTTGGAGCAACTACGACCAAATACAATCAAAATTCACAGTTAACACATTATTTAGTTCAAAACATTTTTATAATATAATAAATAATAAAATATGAGTAGTATACGAGCTTACGATAGTTATTTGACTAAAATGAAAATATTTCAAACTATAGGGTTGATGTCGTGACTATGGGGATTCTGGGTCGCAACGTAACTCATTGTCAATTTCTCATTACGACATTAAGGGTCCAACATCGCAACATGAGTAACTATTTTCATAAGGACCATATGGTACCAATTTGCCACAACATGCACATAATTCATTTATACATTTCAACCTCAAAAACATTAGATGTACTTGGCACATTCCATATTGTATCATTCAACTAGCATTATTATCCAAAATTCTCAATTTGACAATTCACATTTACTAACCATTGTTTCCAAAATGACCATTTCAATATAAACTAACTTAACCTTAGGTACATTTCATCAAACGAAAACAAAAGGAACTATACAAAAATTTTTAAGTTGAGGGCTGCAAATTTGATGTTGAATAACTTCTCATAACTTTGAGATTCACCTATACCTACACACAAGGTAAACAAACCGTACGCTAAGTGACAAAGCTCAGTGGTACCTTCATGATTCAAGCCATTATAATGATAACATTAACCATATAAACACAATCAATATAAGTTCTATATTCAACCAATTCAAATGTCGTACATATAACAAATACTAACATAATGCACAATTTCACTTGACTAAATTTATGTTCACATATCAAGTCATTCATGTTATTCACATATCATACTAATTTCATTCATTTCATACAATCTATTCAATTTTTTTCTCATTCTTTCTCAAACCTATTGATTTGTTTCATTACTATATTAGCCATCTAGGGTCGTATAAACCTATTTGTATAATCTTTCACAAGTTATCTTTAGTCAAAATTTGCATAAATGCACGCATAGTACCATTTGGTATCATCATTTTCAATTCAACATCATTTACCAAGTTCATATTTTGTAATCCCCATTAATCAGACTCAGACTCAAGATGATACATGAATCAATCAACCAACACACCAATCTAGCACCATAGTGTAGAATCAGATAAACCAAAGCAAATATATTCGCACACAAAGTGCATAAGCCCATACAAAATCTATACCTATGGCAAACCAACTATATTCGATTCTACCCAAACAGTTAATAGGGTACCACTGACCCAATCACATTGTAACGCCCCAATTTTCAGGAATTTTGGAAAAAAATCTATAAAATTTAGAATTCTGTGTTTTGCCTGATGGGTGTAGGTTTAATCATTTGGTGGACCTCTAGAAGGCCCAAGCTTAGGATAAAACCCGGTAGTTTTAATTAATTTTAATTCTATAAGAGAAAGGGGTTCTGATAAATTAGGCTTTTAGGAATTATTTGTGAAAAATGGATCACAAGGAAGCTTGTGGTAAAGTGGCTAAGTGACGCCACTGGGAAGGATGTTAGTGGCGTGTGGAAGCTTGGGAGGACCCAGGTTCAAGTCACATTGACAGCAAAACAAGGGATTAATTTTTATGAACAGAAAAGGTAGGTAATGGAAATGAAGTGAAAGACTATTAACAAGAGTTTGAGTTGCTCAGGAGATGGAGCAAGGAGGGGATAAGGGAGAGAAATTAGGAACTGATTAGGGAGAGATGTGTTGGCTGAATATTGGACTCTTGAAGAGCAAGAGGTGGCTGGCCAAGGGATTCTTTAAGGGGGCAAATTCGGCTAGGTTAAGGAGCTAGTATAAATTCGGCACTTAGGGCAGTTGGTGCCGTTTCCTGACTTTTCTCCTCATCTTTTCTTTTCTCCTCTCCTCATCAACCTTTTTCTTTGTCTCCTTTCCTCCATTGCCGAACCTACCTACCATATTGTTCATCTCCATTTTTCCCTTCAACCGTTTCAAAACCTTCATAGCCTTTGGCCATAAAAAGCCGAAATCCTGAAAGCTTATTTCTTTTTGTGCCGATTCCTTATAACCAAAACCACATCTCTGTTCTCCATCATTTGAGGCTGATTCACAGCCCTCTAAAAACCCCAAGTTCTGACGACAAGAGCATTGCAAAACCCTCTCATTCTACCTTTCTAAACACAGGTTGTAAAAACCGAAAACCCCACATTCAAAGGGACTTGGCCGAATACTGAGATCCCTGAAGGCTTGACTTTCGTTATCATCTGAGGGCTTAGATCTACTTCGGGGTCGTGTAGGAACTCATTGGAACCTTTGTCTACGGAATCGGTGGTAAGTCTTCCCCAAAACTTAGTCTTCTTTCGTATTTTAGAAAAAAGCAAAATCCCCAATGTTAGGTCATCGATTTAGACTTGTAACTCTTAAGGGACGTGATAACTATTTTATTTTGGTAATAGCGTGATCTAGAAGTGGTTGATCAAGGGCTTGGACAAGTGGAACGATCGGATCTTTGGAGTTAACTATCTCTCGGCATCAAGGTAAGGGCAATAGGGGTTTTAAGCATGTTTGGCTAAATATGGTAAGGGACTAAGTACTCGGTGTCATTTTGGTATTTAGAGTAATATTTCAGTGATTCAATTGTAGGCAGTTCGTGTGTAGATCTCGACGAGGAAATCACAAAACAGGTGTGTAACTTACACCCTTCTGTAGACTAGATCAGCAAAAGCCAAAAAGCCGAAATACCGAAAAGTCGGTATTTTGGGAACTTACGAGTGTGCAAATGCTCGTAAGATGAATGGGTAATAATTCTGGTAAACTGTGATGGTAAGACTGCAAAGTGCACCACTCTGTGTGTTTTGACATTATTGGGCTTAATGGGCCAAAAGTCGGTTAATGGGCCAACGAGCCCAAATCGGTAAGTATGTACGGTAAGTGTTCTAATAGTTCGTAATTAGATAGGATATGCATGGAAACCCTAAAAGTAGCAAATTACTATAATACCCCTATGTATGTAAAATTACCATTATACCCTTAAGTGTAAAATGACCTTTATACCCCTAGGGTTAATTATGTCTGAAAAGCATGTTGATGTTATTCTGTATGATGAATGCCATGATTGTATATATGTTGCATGGGGACATGGGTTATATTATGGAGGAAGCGTCCTGGTGGCTATGCCACAAATTATCTGTTCTGGTGGCTCTACCACATACATCTATTCTGGTGGCTCTGCCACGACTATCTGTTTCTGGTGACTCTGTCACACTATCTGATCTGGCAACCTTGCTGCATATTTCTGTGGCGTGTAGCGGTTGGGTGGGTCGAGTAGTCTCCCCACATGGTGTAAGGCTGGTATGGGGGTGCACATGGTTGGTTTGGGTTGGGTTTTCTGCATATACATGTGATATCTGTTCTGATCTGTTATGGGCCTATGGGTTTTATTCTGATATCTGTTATGGGCTTAAGCCATCTTATTTTGTTGCTGTGGTTTGAACTGATTTAGGCTATGGTTGGGATACGTTGCACACTGAGTTTCCCAAAACTCACCCCTTTTATTTTTTTCATCCTCGCAGGTAATCCCCAACCATAGTGGGCTTGGAGCTGTGAGGGATTCGGAGTGGCCACATATTTCTGCAAACTGGGTTTCTTCTGGTGAAATGGATCTTCTTTTATTTTCGTTATGATTTTGGGTTTTTAAGTGTAATAAGGCCGCTTAATTATTTTATGGTTTTGCTTTATTTTTTTATTTTTTTATTTTAATATGATAAAAATGAATTAGGACATCTATTGAAATGGATTAGCTCTAGGACGCGTTTTCAAAAAAAACACAAAATGATTTCAAAATATCACGATTACAGATAAGGCTTCCGTTAAGCAAACATTTTCAAACTTAATCACTTTCTTAAAAATGGACTTAATCAAATGGTTTTCTCAAAATTATACGCGATGTTAGAGTGTGGCAATGGCGGTGTGCATGTCTAGGATTGGATCCGAAGGGAGCTTGGTACTTAAGCAGTCCGACGGGCTCACCTCCTCTTTTCTGGTTTCCTACCTGGTGCACAGCTTCCATTCACTTTAACCTAACTTTGACAGTTTCTTTACAACATCAACTAAGTTTTCTAAACTAAGGAATAGGGAGTGTGTTGAAGGCTTCGATGTGGCACGTCGGATCCGGTCATAACGTCTAGGCCGGGTTTGGGGTGTTACACACATTATATAAACCAATTCACATATCATAATCTCATCTCATTTCATTATCATTCATATATGTCCAATATCACATAGCATGATTCAGACCATAATCATATCACATATCATATCAATTATATCATACTCCTTTCTACTGTTTTAATTTTAGTCCAATTTCTCAGCATTCAACATCATCAAGTATTAACTAAATTATATGATGGTAACATACTTACCTTAATAGATATATTTGCAACATTCACACACACTATAACTCCCCTTGCCCGACCTGATCATCGGGTCCGAGTTACTGGATGCCGCATGCATTGTTGGAGCAACTACCATCAAATATATATCAAAACATCATTCAAACATTCATTCATATTATAAACACCTTCACATCATGATATGCAATCATTATTGAGTCCCAATCAAGCTTATGAAAACTCTTTTGTTGACCCAAGCATGAAATAAGACTAAACTAAAATTTTTCAAAATGTGAGAAAAGGGTATCACGATGTCCAGGGCTTGGTACCACAATACCAGAGATAGTATCCAAACATCAAAATATATCAGGTGGGTACCGCAATATCCAAGGCTTCATATTGCGATCTCGAAGGCAGTAACCAAACTGCCCAACTTGAAAATCAAATTGCAAAGTTTACAAAATAATTTGGGATCGATATCGTGAAATCCAAGGTGTGGTATTGCAATACTGACTAAAAACAGTCAACTACGCCCCTATTTTTGGTAAAATACCACTTTGATACAAATTCATTACTTCCAAACAACCTATTCACTATACACATCAGTTCACCAATTTGACTTGATTCAATCCATAATAAAAACATACCAAATCAACCAAACACCATTTCCATCCAAACATTTCAACATAAGATCATTTTCATATAAAACATACCATTTCATCTTATTCATTTGTAAATCATTCATTCAACTATCTAACAATTCAATATCATCTTCCAATCTATGTCAATCCATGTTCAAACATGCCATTTTAATCACCAGACATTACTCATATACATTCATCAAAAACACACCAATTCAATCAAGTATTAACCTTATCAAATTCAAGAATTAATAAGGTTTCAAACTACACCAACATTCAAGGTCCAACAAGTTCATAACGCTTATCTACACACCACAAAACCACGCTTCAAAATGATTAAAAGACTATTGAATTAATAATGGGATAGTGTAAGCTCTTCGGCGATCCGCTTGACACATTTTGCAAGATGACAATCTACAGATAAAGGGAAAATAATGGGGTAAGCATATTGAATGCTTGGTAAATTTATAGGCATTAAATAAAATCTTACCTCATTTTACAATTTAACACAAGAAGTTGTTTACCTTGACAAGTTTATCTAAACATGACAACCACAAATCAGTAAGGTGAGTTCAACAATTAACCATTACATATAGCAATTCAAACATTTAACATTTCAATTCAATATCATTCTCATAATCAAGTCAACATTTAATATTGGACAACAAACTCATATCATTCCATTGCCATTTTCATTATTCATTTGCCTTTCTAGCCTGATGAACTCAAGTGAACATATTCGGATACATGGGTAACTACACCACACTAGATTGTTGGTCCGAGCAATAACTACACCAGATTAGGGCACCAAAGTGTAAAGCCCATACATAATCGTACGTATAATCGTATTCAATACATCCCTCCATCACACCAGGGTCTCCGTAGAGACATATCAAAAGTTGGTCATCTTCAACAAAAGCTGGATCCCGAAAAAATTTGTAATGATCTCCGTAAAATAAATTATCTTATACAATCACATATACCGTAAAGGCGCGCATATAGCCCTATTGGCATGCCAATTATATCTTATCATTTATTACGTTCACCCGGACATATTTAACACATATAACCATTTCTTTACGATTTAGTTCATATATCACCTTTTGTACCAAATCACAAACAATTCAAAATACAACCATTCATTCAAAAATTCATATGAACTTACCTAAAAAAATCATATCTCAAATACATAACAATTTAAATACAACCATACCATATGAACTTACCTAACAAAATCAACAATTAAATTGTATCTTTAAGGACAATTCCACAATTTTGCCTTTTCCCCGATTATCCTTAGTTTGGTTTAATTCTCGATCTATAAAATAATTCGATTAAATTTATTAATATCTATAATTTTATAACATCCTATTATATGCATGTACCAATCCAATTTCACTTTCTGAATGCCCTTAAAATTTTGCATTTTATTCAATTTTGTTCTAAAATCAAAATGGCAATAACTTTCAAATTTGAGCTTCAATTTCATAACCGGTCTCAATTACATTCTTTTAAGACCATTTATTACCTATTATTATAGAAATTTCACATCGATTTTAAAATTTATACACTTCAGTCTTTTTTTTTTTACAAAACTAACAATTACATATTACAAATTAGTTATTTTTCACATCTAAACTTTAACCTAACAATTTAACACCTATTTCTTCAAGAATTAAACAATGGAAACTTTTGAAAACTCTAACAATTTTACAACTTGGTACATGAGCTAGCTAAATCAAGCTCACATGACCTTAAAAACATAGAAATTACAATAAAAGGACTTGAAAATACCTTAGAATTAAGGATCAAATAGTTCTGAGCTTTCAAACATGGATTCTAAGTTTTATTTTATGCTCATTCGGTGGTGGACAAAGAAACAAAAGATGACAATTCTTTTATTTTCCTTTTATACATGGATTAAAAATCACATTAACCTTAATTAACTTTTATTAAATTAAGCATAATTTAATTAGTTAAAGACACCAGTCCACTAACATATAATCCAAGATGGTTTAATTTCCATTTTGGACCATTGGTTAATTACAATTTGAGCCCTTACACCTTTCGCCAATTAAAAACCTATAATGATAAACTTTTACAATTTAGTCTCTATACCTTAATTAACTATCAATTCAACAAAATTACTATACTAAAATTTAATAAAATTTAATACTAACCTTATAAATATTAAAAATATTTACGGACTTGACTTACGAAAATGGGGTTCTAAAATCGTCATTTTTAACACCATTGAAAAATAGACTGTTACACATATACACACGCACGCATGCACATAGAGACATATATATTAATGCATTGAACTTGAATCATAAAAGTAAAAATCTAAATATTCCACTACTTGTCTAGGACTCTAGCCTTTCCCTTCTCTCGCGACTAGGGGTGAACGTTCGATCAAATCGAATCGAATGAAAAAATTTCGAGTTAATCGAGTTAACAAATCATATTTTATCATCCTAACTCGATTTGAAATTTTCTTGAATTGAGTCGAGTGAGATAGAATTCAAATCAAATATAGTTGTTTGAGTTAAATTAAAACAAGTGATTTTGGGTCATTGAATCACTGTCACCCACCTTAATCAAATTTTCCCACCGTAATCAAATTTGTTATTAACTTTCATCCCCTCATAATTTATTTATTAATCTTTTATATACTGGTTAGCTTCTTTACTTGCTTAGTTACTTCAAATATCTTCTTATTCTTGTTACTATGTATTTTGAAATTAAAATGTATATTAAATGTAAAAAATGTGATTTTTTGTAATAAAAGTTATCTTAAAGATAAAATGTCAAATTGAAACCAACATAAAATTTTAACACGAATATTTTATGGCATCATCAATAATGACTTATTTTTGTGAAGTATAAACCTGTCACATGAGATGGTTATAATCAACTTTGTGATTCGGCACTTGCACATATAAATATTTTTGTACATGATGTATTGATATGAGTTAAATATTATTTCAAGGTATATATGTATATATAAATGGTGGTGTTTGGTTATGTGTTTCGACTATGGAGTAAATGATGGATATGAATTTTGTTATATTATGTAATGTATAAGTTAGTAAAATGCATGTCATTTATATGTGGTGTATTGGTATATGTTTAGGGTTTAAAATAATGTTATGTATGGCTATATGAATTCGTTAGTTATTTGAAAATCAATGAATATGTACAAGTAATTTTTTTTAGTCGAATAGTTAAGGGATGAATATGGTTTTTGTATTGGTTTCAAATGGTACATTATTTGGATGCCTTGGTTAATTTATTTGAGTGGTTTACTTAGTTAAGTTGACGATATATTCGACATATGTTAAATGGATTATTTTAAATGTATGAGTGATATTTGAATATTTTATTTATACATACAAATTTTATAATGGATTATATTATTTATATGAAATGAAATTATGTATGTTTGTTTGTGTTAAAGTATACATATATGTTTGGTATGTGAAATGAAACATACTTGGTTATGAGTTTAAATTTTGATTTCCATGATTATTTGGTTGTATTGATTGAATAAAATAAATAATAAATATAAAAATAAATTATAGAATTAAAGTAAGCTAGTTTGGTTAAAAATTTTACTAGATGATTTACTTTGAAATGAAAGTTTGTTCTAAGTCGTATTATGATTGGTAATGCCTCGTAACCCCATTCTGGCGATGGATACGGGTTAGGGGTGTTACATTTCATACATTTAACTATAAAATTTACCGTCATATTGATATTATTTCAAACCAGTTTTAAACATATACACTTCATTCATTCAATTTTATCAATTAAAATTTCATTAATCGTATCAACAATTCATTTCCAAGCAATTCATGAAGTCGGTCCATATTTTTTTAATAGTTGGCCCGATGAACTATAGTAACATAATTCGGATATTCAGGTACCCATAACACACCGAAGAGCATCGAAATGCTAACAGAGTCACCGAAGTGCAAACAAAGGTACCAAAGCGCAAACAGAAGCACATATGTGCAATCCCATACAAGTGTGCATTCTAACCCTATTGGCATGCCAATCGTATCCTAATCGTTTACTACATTCAAACATGCATTTAACGGATTTCATAACATTATAACTCAGTGGCACTTCAAGAAATATTCCCATACATATTCTGTAATTCGATTATTTTCTTTCCAAAACATATAAATTATATATATATTCCTCATATTTCAAGTAAATTTGACTCACCTTACATTCAACCGTAAATAGTTAATATCCTCAATTCAATATTAATAATTCAACCACAAATTGATTAACTAATTCATAATAGCATATAACATGAACATATATATATATATATTCTATGAACTTACCTTGTAACACCCCAAACCCAGCCCAAACGTTATGGCTGGATCCGACGTGTCATATTGAAGTTTTTAAGAAAACCCATGCCTCTTTCAACGTCCTTCTTAGTATTTTAAAAGATAGTCTTTGCTAAGTTATCAAGGTGAATGGAAGCTGTGCACCAGGTAGTCTTTGCTAAGTTATCAAGGTGAATGGAAGCTGTGCACCAGGTAGGTATCCAAAATAGAGGAGGTGAACCATGAAGTCTGCTTAAGTACCAAGCTCTTGAATGGATCCAATCCTAGACATGCCCACAACCATTGCCACACTTTGGTAAAAGAGTTGAAATTCATTTAAGTAGATATTTTTGATAAACCAATTAATTGTATCATTACGTTATTTTGTAAACGAGTATCATTTTGAAAACGCATCCTAAGTCTAGCCCATTTTGAATTATTATCAGAAACATATAGAGTTATTAAAAAAAATAATTCCAGAAAAATAATTAAAATGGCCTTATTACAACCCAAAACCAAATTATAATAATAATTTTTAAAAGAAACTGGTTACTTATTGTAAAGTTCGAAGACAATCACCATGGCCACTCTGAATCCCCTCCAGCTCCAAGTCTCCACATCAAGGCTCACCTGCAAGGTTAAGGAAAAGGGTGAGTTTGGAAACTCAGTGTGCAACAAGCCCCTTTCAGAGCTCAACTAATATCAGCATACTGGGCTGAAGCCTTTTGTTTAACGGTTACTGGGCCGAGGCCTTTTCATAAATCATATTACTGGGCCGAAGCCTCTACTGAAAATGGTATGGCCCATAGGCCCATTTCAATTTCAAATGAAATATCAATAAATGTATGCAAGCCCATTTGGGGAGACTACTCAACCCACCATCTGCTACTCTCCACCCGTACCAGCCAAGCTCTCCATGGGGGGAATAGCTCAACCCACCCAACCAAACTCTCCATTGGCAACATAGCTGCTATATCATATAACTGGAGGCCTAGCCTCTTTTAATAACTAGGGCAAAGCCCTTTTTGGTAAACTGGGGCAAAGCCCTTTTCGCACTTCCTCTATTTACATCAAACCCAACCCATGCATATAATGAATATGTCATAGCATATCACGTGCATATCATAACATATCATGTGCATATCATCTTATATCATGTATATCAATATCTCATGCATCTTATTCATAATTAAACCCTAGAGGTATAATGGTCATTTTTACTTAGGGGTAAAATAGTCATTTTTTCATATTTTAAGGGTAATTTCGTAAATTTACCAAATATTATGGGTTTTCCACGTTCATTAACAATTATCAATATTTCCAAGTTCCATTTTCTATCAATTTTTCCCAAATGGGCCGGGAAGCCCATTGGGCCCAACTTACCATCGTACACAAAGTTGCGCTCTTACCTGTTCCATCGATCCAAACACCGATCTTATCGTATTTATTGCATCTAAAACCACATGCAAAATCTCAAGTTCCCGAAATGCCAGAATTTTAGGATTTCGGCTTTTCAGCGAATATTAGCCTAAGTTACTTCGAGGGTTGTTACACACCTGTTTTGTGACATTCGCTAACAAAGTCTCCCACGACAACCTACAATTAAACACCACCATTCTTAGTTTACAGTTCATGCTAATCAAACCCAAAGTCCACCTTACCATAGTCGGCCAAAGAACCCCTAATAGCCATAGATCACTTACCTTCACAGGGTCCGATGATTCGATCCAAGTTTATCCAAAACTGATACTCCAAACCTTGCTGCTCCTCCAAAGTTTTCTATTTCACTAAACAAACCATAAAAGTCAAAAGAAAAGGCCTAGTAAAGCTTATACCTCAAATCAACAACCTCTCTAAACTATAAAGGGTTTCGGCTTTGCGCAACATTTATACCACTGAATCGATTTGGAAATGAGTACTTACCACAGTCTTCCCTCCTGCACTGTTTAGACCCAAAGCAGACTTAGCCCTCAACCACCTAGCAGCCTTCGAACCCTAGAGGTCTATAGGTTCGACTAAGCCCCTAGAACTAAGGTATTTCAGCTTTTAGGACCAAGAAAAAGAAATGGTTTGGTGGCTTGTATTGGTGTTGCTGTCGGGGACTTTTAGAGTTTGAAGGGATCGGTCACAACCATGAAAAGGAAAGAAGGATGCTAGTCTAAATGAAATCGGCACAATCGATCTTCAAAGGTTTCGGCTCTTGTGGCTATTCGGCAAGGGTGATGAAAAGAAAAGGGAGTTGTAGTTTGGTTTTGGAAAAGAAGAGAAAGAAAGAGGGATGGATGAAAAGAGTGGTGATTTCGGCTAGAGAAGAAAAAAAAGAAGAAAAGGAATCACCCTCTGATGTTTAAACAAAGGAAACGGCACAACTAAAGCCCCTATTGCTGAAATTCTAACCTGAAACCCCTAAGCCGATTTCTCCCCCCTAACTTCCCACTATTCGGCCAACACTAAGCCTCCATTCAATCCCCAAAATCTCTCCCCTTATCACTCCTTAATTCAAGCATTTGACTGATTCAAACTCTCTCTAACAGAGTTCCATTCGACTTCAAACTCCTGCATGCTCAAGACATAAAAATACCAACACAATTGCCAGCTTAGTGAATCGAACCTTGGCCTTCCCCCAACCACTTACACGCCACTTTTTTAGCTCCTTAGTGGCATCACTTAACCACTTTGCCAGGGCCTCTCTTGCGTTAAATTCTACCCACATCTTTTTATAAGGCCACCCATCCAATGCCCCTAACTCCTTAAGTCCAGAATTCAAAAATTCTATCGGGTTTTGGCCAACACATGGGCCTTCCATAGGCCCATTTACATACTCCAATTATGAATTTCACAACTAGACTCCAAATTTTAAAACTTTTACCAAATTCTCAAAAATTACGAAAATCCTGAAAAATCAGGGTGTTACATACCTAATACAACCAGCAAGCAAATTTATTCGTAAGGATTATTCTACAATTTTCCCTTTTCCCCGGTTTTTCCTCCGTACGGTTCAATCCTTCATCTATACAATAATTAAATTCAATTTATTAAATTAAAATACATTTTCATATTCATTTTTTATGTATATGACTTATAATTTCCATTTTACAAATTTTCCCTAAACTTTTATATTTTTTTTAATTTAGTCCCTAAAACTGAAACTATAAAAAAAATTCACATTTAAACCCCATTACACATAACCTATTCTAATTCTATCCATAATCAGCCTTCAATTACTTAAAAATTACAATACTTTCATGCTAATTTTGACATATTTACATATTAGTCCTTAAGTGCAAAACTAAAAAAATTCACTTAACAAAATAGTCCTAAAACATTTCCAAGCTTCAAATCTTCCATTAAATATAAAGAACATCCCTTTAATTTATAATTAGCTTACTTTCACTTACTAATTTAATTTAATATTATAATTAACTTATTTTCAGTTAAAACCATGCTATCACCATCCACGATAATGGAATATGGCATAATTGCTATTTACAACCCTTTAATAATACTATTTAACTCATTCAGCTAATAAAAATTAATAGCAGTTAACTTTTGCAGGTTTTATGATTTAGCCATTGTACCTCAATTAGTCATCCAATTACTAAAATTTTTGGACCAAAATTCAATTCACATGTATAATAGTTCCATAAATATTTAATAAAATATTTGCAAGCTCGGTTTACGAAAATTAGGTCGCAATACCTCATTTTTCAAAACCACTTGAACTTAACTTTTGATTCAAATAACAAAAATTGTAAAATCAAATTTTAATAAACATTATAATTCAATTCGTAAATATTAATAACTAATATTTAAGGACTCACTCGTCGAAATTGTGGCCCCGAAACTATTGTTTCTGACACCACTAAAAAATAGGTTATTACACCAAGACTCAACCCTAGTACGTGAGTTGGTGTATCAGAGGACAACAAGTTTTCATTCCAAGCTACCATGTCATCCATGTCCAATACAGTGGAGCAATTATTGGATGTTGTTTGATGCTGAGTCGCAATTAACACTCCAATGGAAGAGGTTGAGCATAATGTTCCTAAACTCGAGGAGGAGATCCATTCTACCATTGCTGAACATGGGGGTTAAGCATAGATATTCAAAAAGAGTTTGGAGTGAGAAACCAACTTGATTTTACGACTGCTGAAGAAAGTGTCCCCACTCCAATTGACGTAGGAGTCGGTGTAGAGGTAGACATTGTTGATGAGTTAAACCTGGTGCTAAGTTAGAGTGTGAACGAGCCGACACACTTTCTGATGATTGTGGTAGAGAAAACAACCAAAGGACTTCACGATATTTTTTATTCTAATGAGGGAAGTTCAACCTAAGGTGATACTAATTTTTATGATATTAAGTTTATATTGCCCGAAACTATAGTACCCTAGAATGAGTTATGGAGTTAGCTAGGCTTTGGAAAGAAGTGGCTAATGATGTGGATGTCTCAATAATCAAATATAATAAGGTCATTAACATTAGATAAAATCACATCATTTCAAGCAGAATTTAAATCCTTTTACAATCCATATTAAATTAACCAAGTTCCTACATTAACCCTTTAAACTAAAAATGTATATATACATAGTTATGTACCAAATTTTGACTCAACCTTGGTACATGCCAAACCTAGAACAAAATAGAAATTTTACAAACTTTGCTAAGTCAGGGATCAATTTGTAGATGTTGGATCAACTGTTCGTACTACCATGAATCTGCTATACCTACACACAGAGAAAACAAACCATACGCCGAGCAAATATGCTTAGTGATATTTCCATGATTCAAGACAATATAAACAATTTAAACATATGCATACATTCATATAAAATTCAATCTAAAATGACATCTCATTGCCAAAACACTTCCATTTCCAAATCACAATATATTTACATATAACCAAAGTTATAACCAATTCATTTGAGCATATATACATAAACTTACCAATTACCTACCATTTTCAAATACCATAGGGTTCCTTTCCACTTACCATCTCTATTTCAATTCATGTTTATTCATTATATCATTCTTAGCATATATATATATATATATATATATATATATGATATAGAATTTATCATAATGAATACTACTTTTTAATTGTTTTCAAGCCTTTTGGCTCATTATTACTAGAGCGGCCCTTAAGGCTCATTTTAGTTCATTTCATAAATTGTCACATATCCATTACAATATCATTTACTCATTTGCATATCATTTATCGATTATTATGTTTATAACTTATTAACCAAACATGGACTCGTAACAGATACGCAGATCCATCACCCTGGGTTGCCTGGCAACGATAACAATATACATGTACATAATACCATCTCAAATTGCCTAGCAATGATGGCATTCTCAATTTGATTAATCTATCACCTTCGTTTCCTGACAAAGATGACACACTAAGTACAATCTACCATCATAGGTTGTGTGGCAACGATGACGCTATACATGTACATAATATCACCTCAGATTGCCCGATAACGATGGCTTTCTCAATCTAATTAATCTGTCACCCTGGGCTACCCGACAAAGATGACTTACTAATTACAATCTACCATCCTAGGTTGCCCAGCAACGATGGTTTTCAATCAATAATCTGACCCTATGGCATACCAACTATATCCGACACGGTCCGAATTACTAATAGGGTAACCAAATTCCCGATTCATTATAAACATTGTTCAAATCATATTTAATCATGTTCAAATAATCCAAAAATTCACCAATACATCATATATATAACATACACGAACTCAATTTCATAAAAATTATCACATATCAATAAAATCATACAACTTTCTATTCTATTCAGTTTAGTCTCTATTTCAATACTAAATCTAAATTGTAGTAATTTGATTCAATTATCCAATAACAACTCACCTCGATAATATAAAATGTAATATAACATAAATATGCAATAATTAAATGGGTCTCAAATCATAAAAATACAAACCAAAATTCCTAGCTATTCGTCCTTGACTTTCGATTTTATTTTCCCTCTCGACAGTTTTGTGTCAAGGTTAGCTAAATAAAATCATAAAACATATAATATTATGAAATTCCATTCAAATCAGAACCAATCACAAAATTGACCATATTTTACAATTTATTCAATATAGTCCCTAAACCCGAAACAAACATAACTTTCAATTTAAAGCTTCGGATTGAAATTCGATTTCACAATTACTCACTAGGGACTTTCTATTTCTTATTCCCAATAAAAATTTTATATTTTTTCAATTTGGTCCCTAATATAAAAACTATCAATTAAGATTTACAATTTAGTCATTTTCTTAAACTAAGCTTAATTTCTACCAATTTAACACCTAAAACATTCAATTCTCAACAATAACACCTCATCAAAACTTCAATAATTGATCAAATTTATCCTTGGGTTAACTTCATCAAGATTTCAAGATAAAAATATATAATAATAAAAAACAAAGAAAATTGGCTATAGACTTACTTGTAATTTAAGCTAAAAGCTTCCAACCCTTAATAATAGCTCGAGAAGCGAAAGAATTGTGAAATAAATGTGTCTCGTTGGTAAAAATATTATGGCATCGCATGGAGTTGAGGAAGCTACGTGGGAAATAGAAGAATCAAGAAAATCATAATACCCTAATCTATTTTCATGTAAGAATTTTGAGGATGAAATTTCCTAAGGGGGTGTAGCACCCCAAACTCGACCCTTGTGGAGGGTCTAGGATTGGCGCGTTATAACCAAAAGAAAATCTCTTCTTTTTGGAAATGCATTAGGTGGAGACTCGAGTTTCATTTATTCAACTAGATATGCGTAAGGTAATAATATTAAACACTCACATTTAGTGGGCCTAAGCATTTTGGACCATAAAAGTTTTTCCAAAATCAAAAACTAAAGAACACTACGATTGTGTTAGTTTAAGGGGTTCAGTTACAAAATAATAGTTCTTTGAAAACAATAAATCGATGAACTCATCCCCCTTCATATCTGTCATGCATAATACCAAACATCAAAATTCTCATAGCAAATGATGTTCTCTGGCGGAGTCCTTAAAGTCTTCCTACTTCTTGGGTGTCTTGAGAATGACAAATAAACGGAGTAACTTCATAGAACTTAGTGAGTTCCAAAGCAAATACTAGGATAACTATATGTCAGCTAAACAAATAGACCCTTCCTCCTCAGCGGTAAACATAGTTCACCCATTGGCGAAGACCAAACTTGCACAAATTCATGATAGACTATGCTTTTTGGCATACACACTACTGTAACGTAGTCTATGCAAGTGTACACAGTCGTTCAAGTAATAAGTAAAATGAGTTCTCGCCTCCACAGGGACTGTGTATGTTAATCGATTATTTGTAAAATTATAATTTCACAATTTGGTATAAAAACACAATAATTTGAATAGTTATGTTTAGATTAAGTACAATTAACTAGATGCAAAGAATGATCCTTAATGCAATTTTAATCTAGATGCAATTTACTTAAATGAATGAATGGCTTTAGAAACAAAAACAATCAACATTAAATGGGCTAGGGTAATTATATTAATCAATTCAATTTACTTTATCATGCTTAACAATGTTTGGAAATACTTCCACGGAAACTCGATCTTTCATGAGTTTGAAAACCAAATTAAGTCCTTTCAGAGTCTTTTACTTTATTAAATATACATTTTACTGATCATATTAACTAAGGGTTTCTTAGCATTTATGTAAGGTCACAGGGACATTTACGTTTGCAACAGTTTAATTACATAAACCTAAAAACTATGCAAGGTCATAAACGTAAAAAATATGCAAGGTAATAGAGCTAACTAAAGATATGAACCTCAACTTAGTCGGGTTTAAGGATCTAAATTGAGCATTATGCTTTTCAATTATGTGTCTACTAGTCATCGTCTGGTTAGGATCGCTCAACTAATCTGAGTGCACTCAATCACGTATGAATGAAATGCATCATGATATTAATTGAAAACATGATTAACTGAGGACTAAACATGTTAAACATGAATAAAATAGATCTTATTGAATTAACATAATCATCCTAGAAAATAGGATTTAAAATATCATTGTTGATGTCAAAAATAATAAACTCAAAGAAAACATAATTAAAATAAATAACATGTAACGCCCCAAAATTTATATTTTTGATTTTGTTACATTATGACAAATATATGTCTGCTTCAGTGGTTAAGTGTTATGGGTGTGTGTGTGTAACACCCCTTACACGCATTCCACACTGAAACAATGTACGAGGTATTACCAGAACATAACACATACCATTAAATAAAACCGAGACAAAAATATGGCATCCCATTGGATCATGAAACATTATAACATATGCCTTTAACAATATTAGCCAACTTCAATGGCTTTGTACAAAATAGTCGATCACATGCTCTAGCCAATATTTTAAACCTAGGCAATTATGACACGTAACAAAATAACTAAGCCTACTATACATGCCATAATTCAAAATGTTTAGTTCAAATACCAAAAGTATTGATAGTGCGGGTAGATCTTCAATGATCTCTAACTCTCGTGCTAGCTGGATGACACTATAAAACAAAAGAGAGAAAAGAAAGTAAGCTTATTGCTTAGTAAGTAAGTATATAAATAATAAATAAGGAATCTAATATGTTTACAAAGTAACTCAATTATATCTACTTTTAATTTCACTATTTACTCCAATTTGAACAAGCTGTTCCTCCCGCGTCATGTTCACTGAATAAATCATAACTCGAGTTACAAAACTCGAAATCTAATTCCGTAAATTTTTCCTGAAACTAGACTCATATATATACTTACTAATTTTTTTCTAGAATTTTTGGTCGGGCCAATTAGTACAGTTTATTAGTTAAAGTCTCCCCTATTTCAGTGTTTGGCCACTCTGACCCCTGTGTATTACGATTCAGATATCTCTCTGTACAGAGTTTTAATGACTATGCCATTTGTTTCTTATAAAACTAGACTCAACAAGGATTTCATACATGTAAGGTAAAACTCCTAATTGTTTCTTTACAATTTATGTTGAATTTTTAAAGTCAGAACAGGGGATCGCATAGTCATTCTGAACAAGTCTCACAAAAAGATAAATTTCTCACAATATAAGATTCCTTTACTTGCTCTGTTTCTTTTACATGAAAATAGACTCATTAAGCTTTAAATTTATATGTCATTAAGCCTCTAATTAAATTCCCACTATTTTTGGTGATTTTTCAAATTCACGTCACTGCAACTGTCTAAACAGTTTTATTATCATTTTTTTTTATCTTTCACACTTTGGTTGCATTCATTGCCTATCCTTAACAATTTTTCCAACTTCCAGTTACATATCAAGCTTATTACTCATACGTTACACATGAATATTCTTACACTTATCATTACAAGATCATATATAATTTCATTTAGTCAATTTTCCCGTTGAACACTTCGGATCGAGTCCCCGATACTTGGTGGTTTCAGCACGTAGTTCCACCCATCACATAGTTCGGCTCTCTTGTACACATGGTGAACATGAACACTTAGTACCACCCATGTGACCTAGTCACTTAATCTCGTAGCTCTCTTGTTTACATGGTGTCCTTCACTTGGAACCACACATGCGACCTAGCTACCACATAATATCTCGTAGCTCTCTTGTCTACGTGATGTGCACTCAGCACCATACATGTGACCTAGCTACATACCATATATATCTTTCGATTCCGAAGGTTCAACCAAGAAGTATTTCACTTTCTAATACTTACTTTCATTCTTCCAACAATCGATTATGATTCAAAATTAGCTACATTATATAAAATATGCTGGAATATACAAACGTAAATAAAGATAATGTATTATTTACATACAAACTTATCTCGATGCAAAATATGGAAATTTTGCAATTTAGCCCGAAGTCTTTTCCTTCCCCCGTTCGAGGTCGATTCCACGCCTTTCTTGATCTATAGCAACACATTTAGCTCATTTACCACTCATACTATCTATTTCAATCCAAAACTCACATTATGGAAAATTTATGTTTTTGCCCCCTAACTTTTACAAAATTGTGATTTTGTCCCTAGGCTCGGAAATTTAATTCCAGCCCTTATTCTTATGTTTTATGACATGCTGAGCATTTTTCTCTTCTATAACAACATCAAATTCTCACTCTAACATGTACTTATGAACATTAGGTGTTTTTACCGATTATGTCGTTTTGCTCGTTTTCGATAAAAATCTCTTAGAAAAGATCGTTCTCCTAACTTCAAACATTCATATTCTACCATCAAATATCAAAATACATGCATATCATTCATGGGTAAATTTTTAAACATAAACCCTAACTCGAAATAATGGTAGAAATAGGTAGACCGAGCTATGAGGATTTCAAAAATATAAAGAACATTAAAAACGGGTCTTGAATGCACTTACTATTGAGCTTGAAAGCTTGGAAAAAACCCTAGCTATGGTGTTTATGAGAGTTTCGGCCAAGCTTGGTGAAGATGATACCAATTTTGGCTTTGTTTTCCCATTTTATTATTTTATTTACCAAATGACTAAATTGCCCTTCATTAAAAACTATGGTGTTTTATCTTCCTTTAGGTATTTTTGTCCAAGCTAATATAATGGTCTAATTACTATCCAAAGACCTCTACTTAAAACCCCCATTTCAATTAAATACTTTATGAACTAGAACACACATTTTTCACCTATTTCAATTTAATCCCAAACATCAAATTAAACACCCAGTCATAAAATTTTCAACCTCGGATCCGTGGTTTCGAAACCACTGTTCCATTTTGGCCCTAAATCGGGCTGTTACAGTGTGAAAGGTCCCAAGTTCAAGTTTTAGCTTAGGAAAAATTTTGGTTTTTATTTGAATAAAGCCTTGTCTTTGGTTATTAGGCTTATAAGTATTTAATTGTAAAAGCTTATCAGAATGGGCCTTCTGGTGTAGTAGTTAAGTGGAGGGTGGAGATGTTAGAGGTCCTGTGTCCGATTCGTTGTGTGTGCATTATTTTTATGTTCGGTCACTCAGGTGAGTTTGAGTTGGATCAGAAGTCTGAGTAATTAGGAGTGAGGGAGTGATTTGGGGAGAAAATAGGGGATTTGGGGGTTACCCAAATCATTCCATCCTCTCTACGAAATTTCCTCTGCAAAATTTCCCCTTCTCCACATTCTTTTTCTGTTCTCCCAGCCAAGATTCCCCTTTTTGCTGCCATTCTCATTCACTCTATTATTGATTTTTGGTCCTCTTCCATCGTCATCGCTTATCTCTGCGTTGGGCGCGAATTCGGTAAGTGTAGGGGTGCGTTTGTTTCGTTTTTATAAATGTTGGGTTGTTAAGAGATTATTTTCTGTGTAGGAGACAATCAAGATTCTGAGGACTGATAAAATGGCGCTCTAAGTCAGCGAGGAACTGCCGTTGTTTGTTAAAGGTAAGATCGTCGTTAACTTTCAGGATTTGCTTGTCCTTAGTAACTCGGTTTAAGTGACTAACTAAGTGATGTACTATGCAATGATAGGTTCGAGGGTGCTCGTGGTTGCATTAGCTTTGAAACGATACCAGGTGTGTTTTTTGAAATATTTTCGGAATAATAAGTGCTACACCGAGTCTCCGACACCGATCCTGTAAGTTTTCTGAAATTCTGTTCTGTACTGTTTGAAAATGTGATTGGAATATTCTATAACTACTTTAGGTAGTGTATGTACTGAAAACACTCTAGGTAGTGTAAACTGAAAACCGTAGTGTGACTGCGACTTACAAAAACAAACTCTGAACTTCTGCTACTGTTTACATAAAATATCTGTCAATAAAATATCAGAATTGTTAACTAATGCATAAAAATATTAATACAAATAATTCTAAAATTTACGATGAGCATACGTGGTACTCGTGGACGGGTACTAGAGGCCGAGGTAGAGGCCGTAGAGGGGCTCAAGCTGAGTCCTTAGCATCTGATACGATTCTGAATCTGGATACAAGTGAGACACCAGTATTACCTGCAACAGAGATTAGGTCTGGGTCTCACGATCGTGCGACTAGGGACGACGCACTGTCCCAAGCCATGCTACAGATTTAGAGAGGGCCACTGGGCCCAACATTGGATCTGGGGGTCGAGGGTCGGTTACGGAACGACTCCGGTCCAATGGGGCTGAGTTATTCAGGGGTGTCACCAGAGTTTCTCCTAACATAGCTCAGTATTGGATGGAGGCCATGGATAGAATTATGGACGACCTGGATTTTACTGTTGAGCAGAAACTTAAGGGAGTTGTATCTCTACTGCGTGATGAGGCGTACCAGTGGTGGCTGACCGTTAAGGAGGGCACCCAGCCCGACCGATTAACATGGGATCTCTTTAAGATGGCCTTCTAGGGCAAGTACGTAGAGGCTAGTTATATCGACGCTAGGAGGCTGGAGTTTCTTAACCTCAATTAGGGAGATCGTTCAGTGGCTAAGTATGAGGTCGAGTTTTTGAGGTTGAGCTGTTATACGCGAGGCATGGTGGTGACCAAGTATGAGCGATGTGTCCATTTTGAGGACGGCCTTAGGGATAACTTGAGGGTGCTGATAGCTCTGCAGAGGGAGCGTGAGTTTGCTGTATTGGTCGAGAAGGCCAAGATTGCTGAGGATGTTAAGCGCTTTGAGCGCCAAAACTGAGAGAAAGGGGAAAAAAAAGAGGGATTCAGAGCCCTCGAGTTCTGGGATGAGGCCTAAGAAAAATGCCAGATCTGATGGGCAAGTGAGAGTTGGGCCTCCTGTTGCACCTACTGGGGTGGCGTTCTGTGGGCACAATGGTAGACGCCATTCAGGTGAGTGTTGGAGGACTACTGGGGCATGTCTGAGATGTGGATCGACTGAGCATCATGTCAGAGATTATCCGCTGAGGGCTGATCAGATGCAAGCTGCGGGTTCTGGTAATACACAGACACTGAGGGTAGTTCAGCAGCCACCTAGAGGCCATGGCCAGGCTCTGGGTGGTAACTACATAGGCCAAGGGCAGAGAGCACCGGGCACCTCTGGACCGACTGAGGTGAGACAACCTGCACTGGTTTATGTTGCTTGTCGCCGTGAGGACCAGGATGCTTTGGACGTTATTACGGGTACGTTTTTAATATTTAATGTACCTTATTTGGCATTGATAGACTTAGGCTCTACACACTCTTATGTAGCTAGTATTGTGTCTGAAACCTTGGGGATTCTGGTTACGAGTACTTTTAGCGAGGTAACTATTGTGAGTCCGTTGGGACAGTCTATCTGAGTAAGTAAATTATTTAGAGACATCCCGTTAAAGGTCCAAGGGACAGTATTTCTAGTTGATCTAATGGAGCTTCCGTTTGGGGAGTTCGATCTGATTTTGGGAATGGACTGGCTGATTAAACACTGGGTGAGTCTGGATTATGCGACAAAAAGGGTTGTCTTGAGGACCGAGGAAGACAGTGAGATAGTGGTGATTGGGGAACAATGTGACTACCTCACTAATGTGATCTCAGCTTTTGTAGCAGAAAGTTGGTGAGAAAGGGATGTGAGGCATTCTTAGCCTACATCAGAGATTCCGAAACTAGAGACTCTTCGGTTAAAGACATCAGAACTGTGAGGGATTTTTCAGATGTGTTTCCTGAGGTACTACTGGGGTTGCGTTCGAGCCGTGAGGTAGAATTTGGGATTGAGTTGATTCTTGGCACAGCTCCGGTGTTTATCGCCCCTTACCAAATGGCATCAAAAGAGCTGACGAAACTTAAGGCTCAGATTCAAGAGTTGTTAGATCGTGGGTTTATTCGTCCCAGTGTGTCTCTGTAGGGAGCACCTGTTTTGTTTATAAAGAAGAAATATGGGACAATACGGATGTGTATCGACTATCGACAGCTGAACAAGCTAACAATTAAGAATAAGTACCCACTTTCGAGGATTGACGACTTATTCGACCAGTTTAGATGGGCTTTTATGTTTTCCAAGATCGATCTGCGTTTGGGTTACCATCAGTTAAAAGTCAAGGAGGCCGATGTACATAAGATGGCATTTAGGACTCGATATGGACATTACGAGTTCCTAGTTATGCCCTTTGGGTTGACTAATGCACCAGCGACATTTATGGACTTGATAAACCATGTGTTTCAGCCTTATCTAGACCAATTTGTGGTGGTTTTTATTGACGACATCTTGGTGTATTCTAAGTCTGAGGATGAGCACGACGAGCATCTCAGAATGGTTCTACAGATTCTTCGTGAGAAGCAGTTGTATGCGAAGTTCAGTAAGTGTGAGTTCTGGCTTTGAGAAGCGACATTTTTGGGACATGTGGTTTCAGCCGAGGGGATTCGTGTTTATTCTCATAAGATTGAGGCTTTGTTGGATTGGAAACAGTCGAAGAATGTGTCTGAGATCCGCAGCTTTTTAGGGCTGGCAGGATATTATCAACGCTTCTTAGAAGGGTTCTCCTTGATCGCGACTCTGATGAAAAAGCTTCTGCGAAAGGGAGTTCCTTTCGTTTGGACTAATGCATAGCAGGAGAGCTTTAGTAAGCTCAAGATTGTGTTAACTCAGTCTCTTATTTTGATACAGCCTGAGCCCGGTAGAGATTTCGTGGTATACAGTGATGCGTCGCATTTGGGTTTGGGTTGTGTTCTAATGCAAGATGGAAAAGTAGTTGCTTATGCATCTCGACAACTCAAGACTCATGAGGCTAATTATCCGACGCATGATTTGGAATTGGCTACAGTGGTATTCGCTCTGAAAATTTAGAGGAGCTATCTGTATGGTGAGAAGTGTATTATCTACACTGATCACAAAAGCCTCAAGTATCTCCTCACTTAGAAGGAGTTGAACCTTAGGCAGTGTAGGTGGGTTGAACTACTTAAGGATTACGACTGTACTATCGAGTACCATCCTGGTAAGGCCAATGTGGTGGCTGATGCATTAAGCCGTAGGGCTGTGACTGATTTAAGAGCGATGTTCGCTCGACTGAGTCTTTTCGATGATTGGAGTCTATTCGCAGAACTTCAAGTTAAACCGACATGGATTGATCAGATCAGGGATAAGTAGATAGGGGATAAGTCTTTGGAGTTGCGTTTCCGTCAAGTAGAGGATGGTGTTACGACGGATTTTAGGATTAACAGTGTTAGGGTATTATGTTTCTGTGGTCAGATTTGTGTACCGAATAATGAAGATTTGAGACTGTCGATTCTGAGGGAGGCGCATAGTAGCCCTTATGCTATGCATCCCGGTGGGAACAAAATGTACCGAGATCTCCAAGAGTTATATTGGTGGTCAGGGTTGAAGCATGAGGTTACTAACTTCGTTACTTGCTGTTTGACTTGTTAACAAGTTAAGGCTGAGCATCAGTTACCTTCTGGGTTTCTGCAGCCGATTAAGATTCTGTTATGGAAATGGAAGCGAGTAACGATGGACTTTGTTAGTGGGTTGCCTCTAACACCCACTAAGAAGGATTCTGTCTGGGTCATCATGGATCGATTGACCAATTCTGCACACTTCATCTCGGTTAAGACAGACTTCTCTCTACAGAAATTGGCAAAACTTTACATCTCAAAAATAGTGAGGCTACATGGGGTACCTGTCTCGATCATCTCTAATAGGGATCCTCGCTTCACGTCTCGGTTTTGGAAGAAAGTTCGTGAGGCTCTGGGTTCAAGGTTAGACTTCAGTACTGCTTTCCATCCTCAAAAATATGGTCAGTCAAATAGGGTGATTCAGATACTAGAGGACATCTTAAGGAGCTGTGTTATCAATTTCTGAGGCAGTTGGGAAGAGTACTTGCCATTAGCCGAGTTTGCCTATAATAACAGCTTCTAGTCGAGTATCCAAATGGCACCCTACGAAGCACTGTATGGTCGTAAGTGTCGTACTTCCTTATGTTGGACTAAGTTCAGTGAGTGACGTGTTTTGGGTCCTGAATTAGTTTTTGAGGTAGCTGATAAAGTTCGACTAATTAGGGATCGTCTGAAAGCGGCTTCTGACAGCCAGAAGTCATATGCTGATCTAAAGCATCGTGAGATTGAGTATTCTATGGGGGACTTCGCATTTCTAAATGTCTCGCCATAGAGGAAGGTTCTGAGGTTCGGTCGCAATGGCAAGTTAAGTCCTAGATTCATTGAGCCGTACCAGATTCTGAAACGAGTGGGACCGGTCGCTTATCAGTTGGAGCTACCTCCAGAGTTAGACCGCATTCATGATGTATTCCACATCTCAATGTTGAGGCGCTACCGCTCTGATCCCACGTACATTGTTTCTGTTGAGAAAATTGAGGTTCGACCAGATCTGACCTTCGAGGAGGAGCCGGTTCAGATTTTGGATCGCGACGTTAGAGTTCTGATAAGGAAATCAATTTCTTTGGTGAAGGTGTTGTGGCAGAATCATAGCACTGAGGAGGCTACATGGGAGCCTGAGGATGCGATGTGTCAATAGTATCCTCACCTATTCTGATCAGGTAAATTTCAAGGACGAAATTTTCTTTTAGGGAGGGTAGAGTTGTAACGCCCCAGAATTTATATTTTTTATTTTGTTAGATTACGACAAATATCTGTCTGCTTCAGTGGTTAAGGATTCTGGGTATGTGTGAAAGGTCCCAAGTTCAAATCTTAGCTTGGGAAAATTTTGGTTTTTATTTGAATAAAGCATTATCTTTGGTTGTTAGGCTTATAAGTATTTAATTGTGAAAGCTTATCAGAATGGGCATGCCGGTCTGGCGGTTAAGTGGAGGGTGGAGATGTTGGAGGTCCTGTGTTTGATTCGTGGTGTGGGCATTATTTTTATGCTCGATCACTTAGGTGAGTTTGAGTTGGATCAGAAGTCTGAGTACTGAGGAGTGAGGGAGTGATTTGTGGAGAAAATAAGGGATTTGGGGGTTACCCAAATCATTCCATCCTCTTTGCCGAATTTTCTCTGCAAAATTTCCCCTTCCCCATATTCTTTTTCTATTCTTCCAGCCGAAATTCCCCTTTTTGTTGTCGTTCTCCTTCACTCTATTATTGATTTTTGGTCCTCTTCCATCATCATCACTTATCTCTGCGTTGGGCGTGAATTCGGTAAGTGTAAGGGTGCGTTTGTTTCGTTTTTATGAATGTTGGGTTGTTAAGAGATTGTTTTCTATGTAGGAGACAATCAAGATTCTGTGGACTGATAAAACGGCGCTCTAAGTCAACTAGGAACTGTCGTTGTTCGTTAGAGGTAACGTCGTCGTTAACTTTCGAGATTTGCCTATCCTTAGTAACTCGATTTAAGTGACTAATTAAGTGACGTACTGTACAATGATAGGTTCTAAGTTGCTCGTGTTTGCGTTAGCTTCGAAACGATACCAGGTGTGTACCTGAAAACATAGAAAACGAGAATCGATAAAAGCCAAAAAATGATTCTGTCGACACCACACGGGCATGTGGTCACCCGTGTGGTAGGCTATGTGACAGTACACGGGCATGTGATCGACGACCCAAGCCATACGCGTAAGACACAGGCGCTTGATATGGCCGTGTGATGGCAGACGAGGCCGTGTGCGAGACACGAGCTCGACCAATTGGGCCGTGTGGGCCACACGGGCAGACCACATGGGCATGTGAGCCCATTTTTCTAGAAAACACTATAAGATTGTACAGGTCCCCCAAGAGTTGACCTATCGTAGGGTCGGTAAGCATTACTTAGACCCTAATTCTATGATCTGATTATATGATGTATGTTTTAAGCATGTGATACTTAGTATGTAAATTTGGACTGTTTGAATAAACTGATAAACTGCATTTTAGCATGTCATTCATTTATGTTGCATTGCATTGGGGTAGGGTTGATGTTATGTTGGAGGAAGTGTTCTGAAAGGCTCTTAAGCCTGATATCTGGTAGCACAACTACGATTATCTGATTATGTGCCACTTTCGGTACAGCATGGTGTGTAGGGATAGGTGGGTCGATTTTATCCCCACATGGTGTGTAGGTTGGACAAAGATGGTGTTTAGAGGCTGGTGGGTAGGACACTGGTAAACCGTTTCGTTTTAATTCTGTATCTGAATGGGCAAAGGCCCTAACTGATTTTGTAAAGGGCCGGCCCGAATTGTTACTCATGACATCTGATATGTACTCTGTTATGTGATTCCTGTAGGGTTACACACTGAATTACAGAACTCACCCTTTTCTGCTTAATCTGTGTAGGTAATCCCCAGCAGTAGATGGCTCGGTGCAACGGAGGACTCGACGGTGACCACTGCTTCTGTCTCACGATGAATTTACAGTTTTATAACTTATCACAATTTTAATTTTTATTTGGGAAGGTTTTGATGTATTAAGGCCATTACAGATTTTTTATTTTAATTTGGGATTTTTGGAACTGTTTTAATGGATTGATAAGCTGCAACGCAATAAAGTACAGTTTTCTAAAACAAACTAAGATTTTCTGTAAGTGAAAACAGTTTTGGAAAATTATTCGGTTTAAAAAGCTTCCGCATATAAGAAATGGGTTTAAGCATATCAATTAGTACATGTTTCTCAAACTGAGTGATAATAACTGGAACGGTTTTTAAGGTATCATCGTGTTTTCAAAAGCACTATCATGTGACATCGCCAGATTCAGTCATAGCGTCTAGGTCGGGTTTAGGGTGTTACATAATAAGAGGAAAGAGTAAACTCTATTTAGTTCAGCAATCTTTTGGATCTATTCTAACTGATTCAGTTTAGTATCCTTTCGGATCTATTCTAACTTATGCGCTCCTCCGTTCTACTCGATGCTTCTTTTGCTAAAGAGTTCCTAAGGTGGTTGGCCAAAGAATTGCCTTGACAAAGCTTTTGTGGCTAAAGGATGGAACGGAAATGGGCGACTATGCAATAGGAAGGAAAAGGGGAATGGAACGTAGAGAAAATGCTAATGAGAGAAGAGAAATGAGTTGTAAGGGATGAGGAATTAAGGGATTGATGCATGGTATTTATAGGAGAAGGTAAGGGGTAGAGATTGCTAAAAATAGATTTCAAATTCCTTTCTTTTCTATCACACATGGTTGGCCACATTTCAAGGAGAAGGGGATGACTTAGTCTCCTCATTTTGAATTCAAACCAAGGCTATTAATAGCAATAGGGTGGACGGTTTCGATAGCAAAGATATTGGGCTGATTTCTGATTATTTTCCTAATGTAGAGACCTTCAATAATGCTTGCTTTTAGGTAGCCATCTACTTGTGTCGAAACTGGGCTTTTGATTCCCCCTTGTTGGACGGTTTCTCAGTCTAATAATTTAGCAAACAAGTCCATCTTTTAGCACATTTTTTACTGGGTCAAATTATCAACCTCATGATCCAAGTTGCATGGTCTTGCCATTCACATGAATTGATTTGTGCTTGTCCATGTTTCATTCTCATTAATCACATCTTCAATGGCCCTCCTACATAATGAAAAATCACATATTAATAAATTAACATGAAATAATATAAAATATGTACAAAAATCATGTAATTAAGCATAATTTTACATACTTTATAAATTCACGCCCGATATTACTAATTAAGTAAAATGCACTTATTTTAATAACAATTATTCAAGATAAACATATTTATTAAGTAAAAAGGTGGTAAAAATTATAGAAAAACCCTATATAATTTCAAGTTTACAAGCTCCCATTATCATAAATCTATAAAAAAAAAACTCAAGAAAATAGCTTGGTTACCTTATTTAATTTTATGCCTGAATGCAAAGGGTTGAGCAAAGTTTTTCTTTTCTTTTGTTTCTCAATTTTGAACGCTGAAGACTTGAAGAAGATGATGATATGTTGTCATCCTACTTACTTTAGTATTTATACTTAGATTAGGCTTAAACTAATCTCGTTTAATTAGTTTTAAGGCATTATTATACTAATTTAACAATTAATTAAACTAAGTGGAAACAACCATCATCATCCACTAATTCATGTTAAACAATTGTTAAATAACCATTTTGATCCTTCGAATAATTGTTAATTAGGTCCTCAAGCCTTTTCTAAATTAATCAATAGTAATTAGACTTTACAATTTAGTCCTTGAGCTATAATGAACTATTTTCTTGGTTAAATTACTTAACCAATCTTCAATATATTTTCATGCTAACTTCATTAATCTTAATATTTAATCCTTTAGACTAAGTTTACTAAAATGGGTTTTCAAAGTCGCATTTTTTAACACCACTTAAAATTGGGTCATTACATCTCTCTCTAAAAAAAACAAAACAAGTAAAAATAAAGAAAAGATAGAAAAGAATGGGGCTTGGCCGAATGTTGAAGATAGATGGATAACATCCTAAGAGGCCTTTGAATAAAAAAAATTCAACAACCCCCTTCAAGCGGTTCTAATCTCCCCTCCAAGAATGGAAACTTGACAAGTCGAAGGTTGAAGGCAATCCCCAACAATCTAAAAGATTGTGATGAACAATTTCTAAAATCAAAAAAGAAGAATTCTTGCAAAGAAAAACTTAATGAGTAGTTTTATTCAACAAAGCATAATGAACAAAAAGGTGGTCGATCATGCTATATATAGGCTGCCAAATGATAAGTATGAAGTGAGTGTTTTTAAGGTAAAAATTAGCATACCAACTAGTTGACAACTAAGTGCCAACTCATTGACGATTCATATGCCAACTAAGACTTATAACTAATTAACTAGCTTTATCATATGTCATAAAAAGATGAAATAAATATTCCTAATTGTTGATTTAAGGTGAAATTCAGCCAAGTCATGTATATGGGCTACTTGGGCCGAATTTTTACAAATGCTCCATCTATTGAATTCAAAATGGGCTAAAAATTAAAACAGTCTTTAAAATGGGCCACTTTCACACATTTGGCTAAAATAAATCATCACTAAGCATAATAACATCTAAATGGACTCAAATTGGGCCAAACCGCAATGGAGATTGGTATGGATTGTTGGAGCTCGTTTCTCATGCCTTCATCTCCATTAAGCTTGTAGATGATCGTGTGAGCAAGTCCCACTTCAAGAAATACGTTCTTGAACCAAGATTTTCAAAAATTGGAATCTTGATTTTCTTAAAACTTAAAATCTTCAAATTTGCCCATTTTAAACCAAGATTTGTTTTATTGATTTTCTAGAAATCAAGATTCAAAATCTTGATGATCTTTTTCAACTCCAAAGATGTCCAAATCCCATCTAAAGTTAGGCCTCAAGTCACAAGATCTTTTGGAACTGTCAAATGGGATTTGTAGAAGGCTAAGCCCAACATGTGCTTGGGCAGAAAATTAGGCCCCATACACATATCAAGTAAGTTTTAAATGGCATATCTAAAATGTTGTTGTTACTATAATTTGAGGTATGTTAATGTTAATGAATTTTTTTGCATTTGTAAGTGAAATGAATTCAAGAGACTATGTTATGATTTGTAATATGTGCAAATGGTAAGAATGAGGTCTCAATTGAGGATGTATGATATGATACCACATAAATTTTTGTAGTTAACATGCCTATTTGATGTAAATTTCAGCTTATAATGTTCCTCTTAATATGCTATTAATTTAATGTATGTATAAGGTAATATTAGAATCTAGTAAAGCACCACTAAGCTTTAAGGAAAGCTCAACGTGAGGATTTACGTTACATGCACAGGTTATAGAAGACCTAAGAGTGATCGTGTGTTGAGCAACAACAATGATTTGAGGTCTCAATAGTTTTTCTTTGTTTTCGTAAAGCCTTTATGGTATTTTTAATCTTAGCATGTATTTAGGCTTTATACTTGCATGTTTGAATGTTTAAATTTAGGAGATGGTGATATTTTATCTATTTGATATTTTGGGTTATGTTGATAATACATTTTGAAACATTCGAGGAAATTATTCTTTGGTAGTATGTTGGTATTGTGATGAGATGCACACTTGTTAAAGTTATGTTCATTTATTTATATGGTCAAACTTTGTATTGGTGGGTGTTTAAACTTGAATGTATATGTTCTGGTTATGATTCAATAGGTTATTCTTGCTAGAATACTTTTAGGATTATGTCTTACATGTTTAAAGGCACTCAGAGAATGATTACATGAATTGAAATATCTTTCTTTTTCTTTTTTTTTTTTTTTTTTTTTTTGCTGTATTTTTGGGCTTGTTTCTCAATATAGAACAAATATGTCTCAAGACAAGTTGAGCAAAATTGGCTTGAATATACATTTTTGGGCATGTGTCTCAAGACATAGTGGGCTAAATCTTGAAGCATAGAGTTATTATCTCGAGACAACTGGAGTTAATAGCTACATTTGGTTTCAAGGGTTACAAGTCCCAAGACATAGACCCGCTTCTTAAAACATCCAGCCCTATATAGAGATCTAGCTCCTAGATTTTGTATCTTGGGCTCAAGTTCGATGTTTTAAGACCCATTTAGGCTCGGTTTTTATCCTAGATTATTTGTAATTATTTGAACTATTGTATATCATGTTTAGAATACTTTATATACAATTTGATTATATGAATAATCATTTGAATTGCTTCGGCAATGAATGTGGTGTTCTATACTTGATCATCTTCTGAATCAAGTGTAACATGTTACAATCAAACACAAGATGAACGCAAATACGAGTTTCACGATAGTCACACTAGCAACAACAATTTCTAAATAAAATTCTAAATTTCTAATTAATATTCCAGAAATTCAAGATTATAAAGACAATAAAATCCTAATGTTTCAAGGATTTGTATTAATCAACCTCTAAAAGTTATTACTTAATCAAAATGTTAATAATTTCATACAAAATCAATATCCAAAAATTATCCAATCAATAAAAACTAAATATTACATAATAATCCTAGTTTTCACAAGAAAAAGTCACAATCTTGTTTTTTTTTTTTAGAGATTAATCAATAAAGCTTAAAAGAAAAAGAAGATTTTTTATCAAATTAGGGAGATCCACTTGAAAGAATTGAAAAAATTGATCACTAATCTTGTAGAAATTCTTGAAAGAGAGAAATAGAGAAATTTGAGAAAAATAATAAATATTGAAAGAAAATAATAGGGGGTTTTGGATTTTAATGGGTGGGGAGGGATTAATTTGTCTTTATATAAATTAATTTGTTTTATAAAGTTAATTTTTTTTCAAATTTTAATCAATAAAAGGAAAGAAAAAGAAGGAACCCTTATAAGTAATACTTCAATTAGAAGAATTAATCTTTATAGCTAGTATAGATATACAAGTATTTTACTCATCTTAGTATATGCAGTGTTGTACTTGTTTTAGACAAGACACCCAATATGCAACATTTGGATATTTGCTATACTTTTCCATGTTCATGATACAAGTGGCAGTTGGATGCAATTATGAAGGGTTGTGTCTCACCTTTAAAAAACAAAGCCTAAGCCAATGTGCCCCATATTGATTAAAAGAAACGAAGCAAATTGCCCCATGCTACTAGCGATAAAGATTAGAAATTAGTTGTAATAACATTCATACATGGGAAAATGACAAGCTTCTTTCAATGACATTTTTTTCCAATTTTTGGTCCTTGTGATAACACTAGATTGTGTCATATCAGTGACATGATACAATATATCACGTCATGGATCAAAACAAAAAAAGTTGTAAGTTCATAAACTAACGTGGATTAGAAAAAAGTCATCAAGTCATAGACCAAAAAACTTTGCTTCGTAAAATAGAAAGGGTAAAAGAATAAAAAAGTTGAGTTTTTATACATTCACTACTATTTCTTTTATCTCATTTTTCTTCCCTACCAAACACACTCAATTTTCTTTTTCCAGTTTCCCACTCCTTCCCATACTTCCACTTTTCCACTCGGTCAAACACTCTAAATGTAGCTTTTTTTTCCTTCGTGCATTCATACCCTAACTTTGATGCTATTTATAAGGAGTAACTTTTTAATACTATACATTTTCATAGGAATACTAATGCCTCAAAACCAAAATGTTTGCATTTTAAACATGCATGCAATGATTAGAATAGAAAGGACACATTATTGAAACAGAAGATAGCTTCTATCAAAGTTTCTGGAACTATTACATTATCTATAGAAGCAACTTTGGCAAAAAAAGACTAACCCAATTTTATCCTAATGCTGCACCTTAAATAACCGGAATTCATTCCTTCTACCCATAAAACAGAGACCCAAAAAAAAAAATCCTTCAACCCTACAAACACTATAAACTACATTAACTGTGAGTATTTGCTAGCCACGAACTAGGTCAATTATCAAATGTATGGCTAGCAGCTAGCTAGCTGTGAATGCAGCACCAGGACATCTAACAAGGCTGTGATAAAATACTAGCATTCAACCATATATTCCACATTGGAAAAGAACCAAACCTTGGAAATTAAAATGCAATTGAAGTGACTTTCAGCTCATCGTCGTCGCTTTTTTCCAGACACCGAATCACTTCCATGTCCCTTGATCGAACTTGGTGATTTCCGCTTTGTACTTTCCGCAAGCTTTGCTGAGTCAGTGGAGGTCTCTTTCACGCTTTCACTTTCTTCAACCTTGGATGAACCCGACTTTGACTTACCAGTACCATTAGTATTAGATTTAGCACCGCTTTTAACAGGCTTACCCTTAGAATTGGAGGAAACCTTGGGGGTTTCCTGCTTGGACTTGGACGTCTTTGAAGTGTCTTGCTTTGACTTTGTGGAAACTTTTGGTGTAACACTTCCATCATGCTTGGATTTGGTAGACTTGGGTGTGTCACCACCATCCTCATTCTTGGATTTGTTGCCTGCTTTCAAAGCAGTGTCAACTGATTTACTGCCACTTTTGGTAATATGGTCTTTGGATTTGGTAACATTGTCACTGTCTGATTTACTAACACCCTTGGGGGCATCTTTGGATTTGCTATCCAGTTTACCATCTTCCTTTGTCTTGCGAAAAGACTTTGCTGCAACACCCTTGGATTTTCCACTTGAAGTTCCTCCACCCCTGGCCATCCAAATATTGAGGTTTTCAAAAATCAGAGAAAGAATCATATAAAAAATTCCGTTTGAAAGAATTAAGTCACCTTTTTGGCGAAGCATCCATCTTAGTTTTCTTGCTAGGCGGTTCAGCTGTTTTTGCTTTCTTTTTTTGAGGCCTGTCAATGGAAATCAAAACAAGAGAGAAAAAGGTCAGCCTAGACAATAATACGAAGACATAAGGAGACCAGAGAACCCAAAACAAACCGACAAGCAAATGCAAAGCTATACCAAATACAATAATCCCTAAACCTGAAGTAAAATCCAAAACTAGCATAAAATTAGCATTGCTAAAGAATGGAGGATGCATCAACTTAAGTTGCACAAAATAACCAAGTTTCATCATGCAAGGCCAAAATAAATAATCACCAAAGGAATCACTTACATTTCAGATGAACCAGCAGGGCTTGGATGGTCAGCTGCTTCTTCCTGTTACGTAAGTATTAGCAACCTAGAATATGAATCAAATAAAAGCTAAATTATCTATAAATTAGAGCACTACCCACCTCATCTGGTCCAGACTCGTCTTCAATCACCTCCCACTTTTCTCTCTTAAGATTTAAAATTTCTTGATCACCATCATCATAATTCACCTATAGACAAATGAAAATGATCAAATCTGAAATACATTTTAGCAATGAATAGTTACACAAGACAACCTCTCAAAAGAGGTAACTTCTATCCTATTTGATGCATCACCTTGTGTTTCTTCTTAACTGCATCATACGAATGAATAACACCTTCATAGAACCTGCAAAAGAATAGCATATATAAGGGGATAACTACATATATAAGCAAGAAACTAGAAATGAGCATGGATACAAATGCCCACACATGCATAACACATCGGAGAAGAGAAAACAACTAAAATTACATGGTTTCCATTTCAGAGTATCACTTCCACAAAGCTTGTAAAATATAAAACAAGGATATACAGAACTATTATACTCACGCACGGTCTTTGGGCCACCAGACCTTCACCTTCAGACCAACCAAATTCTCACCATATTCCGTAGAACCAGATGCCTGACAAAGAATCAATAAAAAAAAATCAAGTGTCTCCAGAAGAAAGATATGAAATATCACAGCTTCAACTTTGTTCAGATTGTAGCTTGTATGGACAGTCAAATAAAAGGTTTACAATATTTCATGCAAAGTTAATTGAGCTTGTATCATCCAAAACTTTTCCATAGAGCAAGACAAGACAATTAGCCATGGTTGCAAGAAACAAAAAAAAAAAAAAAAAAAGCAAATAGAAAAGTCAGCATCCACACATATGCAATACTAGTGCACCAGAAGCATTGATTTGGTGCATGCTACTAGAGAGGAATAAAAACAGCATTGCAGGATGACTGCTCCAAGAAACCCACAACAAACTTGAAACTTGTGGAAATATCAAAAGCCTCTTAAAAGATAAATGACCTCAAAGAAAATATATAAGCTGCATTGTTGCTACATAGGCATTATTTTGAAAGTGGGAAACACTTTAGAAACAAATAAAGGAAGAGGTCCTTAAAAGTAAGGGAGGCTAGTAACACAAAAGATAGAAAGTAGATCAAAAGGAAAAAGAAAACACTAGAAAGGTTAGCTAAAAATAAATGCTTAGAATGGACACTGGAGAATCTCTTTGAGAGTTGAAACCCATAAGGATCATCACAAAGACTGCCTATAATACCAACTTTATTTAAAATCCAACCAACCAAAACTATGATATACCACCACAAAATCTCATCTTGAAAGATGCACAAAGACAAGTACAAGTAAAAACTAAATGCAACCTCAACACTCTTTCACCTAGAAACACTTACTTTTTCTTTGTTTGCGGTATACTTTCTCTTAGTACTTGTCTTAGAATTCTCCTCCATGTGAGAATCATGTTTGTTTGGTTTCACAGACTTCGGAGAAGCAACCACTTCCTAAACAAATAACAAGACAATAATGATTCCCTAAATTGAAGGAACTATAATATCTAAATATATAAAAAGTGAAGGTTCAAATAAACAATCTTGATAGAATAGTTAAACTAGAACTTAAAAGCCAAAAACTAAGCACCTCATTGTCATTCATGGTTGAGGTTTTTGTTCCATCTTTCTCAGAAACTTTCCCCCGAGCTCGCTTTTTCTTATCCTCCAGCTGCCTTGACGAGGGTTCATCTAAATTATTACTGCTAGAACTTACCTTCTTTGAGGATTGTGTCCTTGATTTTGCCTCTGAACCACTTGCACTGCCACCTTCTTTCTTAGATTCATCTACATCAACAGCAGCATTAACCTTGTTGGGAATCACAGTAGCAACCTTTTTCCCTGATTGTTTACTTGCTTTTACTTCTGAATCACTCATCTCTTCAGATACCTTCTTAGGGACGTCATCAACAGAAGGTGTGGTCTCCTCGCTCAAGCTCTCTTTCCTTTCTGGCTGTGCAGCCTTTTTGGAATGACTCTCATCAGGAATAGTCTTTGGCTGTGCAGCCTTTTTGGATTGACTCTCATCAGGTATACTTTTTGGCTGTGCAGCCTTTTCAGATCGACTCTCATCAGGTATACTCTTTGGCTGAGCAGCCTTTTCAGGATGACTCTCATCAGGTATAGACCCACTTGGTGTTGGGGAAGCAACGACAGCAGATTCATCCTCAGTTGGTTTTGGTGCGGAAGATTGAGCATCTGTCTCTCGTTTATTTTCAGAGGATACAGCCCCATCAACAGACATATTGTCACGCAATGAACCAGCATCATCCTTGCTGTCATTTTTAAGGTCCAGTGATGTCTCAGTTTCCTTCTCATCAACATGAAAGTTGTCAGAAGGTTTTGTTGATTTTGAATCAGATTTCTTCCCAGTTTCCAGGGTACTTTCCTCTGACCTAGAATCTGAATTGACTATTTTCTCAGCTTCCAATCTATCAGGTTCAGCAACAGTTGATGTATCATCATTCTTGGATTTATCACAAAGATGGTCATCCTCTTGCTTCTTTACGGTGCTTGCATCAGTCAATAAGTTGTCTTCAGCAGTTTGCACCCTGCCATTGCTAACAACTGACTTGGGAGATTTTTCATTTGCAAGACCTTGTCTGGTAGAAACTGCTTCTTCAGGAATTTCTTTATCCTCCTGGAAGAGAATTTGAGGATTTATGACTACTTTGAAGCATTAAATTCTAACAAAAAAGTGCTAGAATCCACACACACAGAGAAACGCATAAAACATTGACAATTACCAACAAAAATAGGAAACAGAATGTGTCTGGGCTACCTTGTCCAAAGGTGACTCTGCTGGTTTGCTCTCATCATCCTACAGAAGATTCACCCAAGAAATTAAGGAGAATAAATCAGTTATAACTTCAATGAAGACATAACAGATTTGATTAAGCATAAATCAGTTGTAACTTCAATGAAGGCGGCATAACAGATTTTATAAGCCTACGACACAAGGCAAATACTTTTCTTGGTTTGAAGCATGTTTTGAACAAAAGAACTGAAAACACACACGCAAAGAGCAATAGCAAAGCTTAAAACAAATTAAATAAAAAGCTTTAAACCTTATGTAATCATGTTGCACATAATCTATCTACAAATGATGCAGAGTAAAAATATGTACAGAACCACAGCACAAAGTAACTCAATAATTGCCCTCAAACTAAAAGGGCTTTACAAAATTATATCCAGAATTAAACAAGTTGCTTACCACATGTTTTTCAGCAACAGAATCACTTTGATCCACAGCACTAGGTGACACTTGGCATATAGAAGCAACTACACTACTATAATCATCAAAAGAAATGCCAAAGTTCTCTACAGCCTGCGTTAGGTAAGGTTTCAGCTTTGATGCACAGTTCTCAAGCACTCTCTCCGCCAACCTCCGAGCAACAGGAAGAACTTCCTGAGAGGAAATAGAAGACCTAGGAGTAAAACAAGATAGCATAAGAAAAGTAAAAAGTAGTGACTCATGTAACAACATACCTCATTATCCCTCTTTACACTAACTAAAATTGGAGAAAGCAACTCCACAGGGATGTCCTCGCTTTCTTCCAATACAAGGGTCATAATAGTCGCCATTGATGTAAAGACAATCTCTGAATGATGATCCCTTGAAAAACAAAAGAACAAAGAAAATAATGGTATAGAATGCAGGCCCTACGTATCCGACTATGCCACTTCTATGTTCTTGTAATCATTATCCACTCTAGTAAAATAGCTAACATCATGATGCATATTACAGGAACATGGCAAATTTTTGGATTGAGAAACAAGCCTCCATTAAACATAAAAGCAACCAGACAAAGCCTTTTATGAAAAAGTAAATAATCCGAAAAGCTCTCATAAGGGAAGGGAGACAGATATTCTCAAAATAGCATCTGACTTTGTTAATAATGAATCGATCTGTAAATTACTGCCTTCCCACTTTCTACCAAATCTAGCATAAGCACCTATTTCATAAAACCTTCAAGTGCCAGAAAAGCAAGGATCATAATCTCTATTTTCAAACACCAATATAGCAGTCTATCAAACCCATAATTAAGAGCACCATTGCTCATCACTTAATATAAGAACCAGTTTCAGCAATAACATAGATTCAAGCCATGGGAGCCCAAGGCAAAGAACTAAAAGAAGATTTCAACAGCAATAATCTCATAAACATTTGAAAACTTACAAATTAGACAGAAGATAGGAGACAAGAGCTGAAGATTTACGTTGATGAACAAATGGCAACAAGAGAATGAACTCTCCAATCAAGCAGTTAGTTTTTACCTTATTTCCTTGAGGAAATGCTGGAACATCTCAATGATTAATGCATCGCATTCAAGATCCAACATCACCACACATGACCTGACTTTGGCAACAGTTTCAAGGATTGAGATCCTTTTAATGAATGAGCGGCTGGACTTGTCAGACAAATGTTCAAATGATGATACAATTAGTTGAAAGATCTCCTGCATACATATTAATAGAAACCAACACTTTAAATGCAGAAAAAGATTTTAAAATGATCATTTGCAAAAGCATTCAGTAACAATGACTTCAAATACCCTCATTTGGTCATCATCATAAGGAGCCTCTGGTGCAGTTATCCTTGTTATCTCGCTCACACAAGCCGCAACTGCAACTTTGACATCATTGTCAGGGTGTCTCAAAAGTTGCTCGGCCACCAAGGCTTTGAGTGATGGAGAGAGCGCATTTTGCATTGCTTGGCTTGGTGATTGTTCCACCCTTGAAAGACAACTTTCAACTTGCTAGAATTGCAGAGGACAGAGAAGTGTAAACATTCATCATTGACATAAAAAGCATCCACTAACATGCACTAGCATAAGGTAGAACACAAAGGATATTAAACTATTAGAGTACCTAAAATATTAAGACAATCAGTCAGTTGTAGCATGATTCACTAACATGCACTACCGTAAGGTAGAACACAAAGGATATTAAACTATTAGAGCACCGAAAATATTAAGACAATCAGTCAGTTGTAGCATGATTCACTAGTCACAAAACATCCATACATCAATAAGGCTCAATGAAAAGAAACAGACTTTAAACAAAATATAGCTGCAATATTACACTTCGTGATGAATATAACTACACTAAAGAAGTATCACCTAATCAAATAGGGAGACAAAAACAGAAAAGTTGAATATAAACCAAAGACATATTTACATGTCTGCACCTCCATAACTAGTTTGCAGTTCTGCTAAGACATAACCTCATTTCCCTAAAGAATCATCATATACAGGAATTGATACATAGTCTTGCAGAAACTTACTCAAGAACAATTGTAAACCCTAACAAACACTATACCTAATGAGATAGATCAAAAGAGGCATAGATCCTAAACAAACAATCTACCTAAGGATAATTTGCCTCAGCAATACTTTTTTTGCAGGTCCTCTTCAAAGTTTTTCTTCCTTGGAATCATGAATGCATGTGACCTTGTCTAAACAGTGTATGGCACCAAAGTTTTTTCTGATTATCAGAATCCCAAAGTCTGCTTTAATGATGTTACCATTTGCAATTCTTTTAAGGGGCTGCGTGTGTGATGGGGATGGCAGGTGGGACAGACAATATATTTGCAACAAAGAATGTTCTGATTACTATCTATGTTTTATACAATGAAAACATAATCTAGCAAGCCCAGCAAACTCTTTCCTTAATAGGAAGGTTTTCGCACAATACCTATGTGTGCTTTCCATATTAGCTTTCATCGCTTTCAATGCCATCTCAAGTGGGTAAAAAAAAATTTAACCTTGGTTGTAAAATTATAGTAACCAAACATAGCTAGTGCTTAATTAACTAAGAAATCGAGGATAAAATTTATTGTAATGGTTTCTCGGATTTCACAAAATTTAAGGCAGATATGGGATTCCCTTTATGCCACATATAGACAAGAAAAGCGCGCACGAGCATTAAGTGCTCGCGCGCGCATTTTTGAATTTGAAAGAAACACAAAAGTTCAAAGGATTTTCATCATTTACTACTGTATAGAATTTGCATTCAAATAAATTTAACATGCTACTATTCAAAATCTAGCACAGCACACCCGTCAATGATATCAGTCATTTAGCAAATTCGCAAACATACACATCAATATATCTACACCAAAAAAAAAAAAAACAGAGAAATCAAAAACAGTTTCTCAAGTTCAAAACAGTAATGCCAAAAGCAAAATTAAATAAGTGAAAACATGCAAAAGAAGAAAACTTTAGAACAAGAGGTAAAAGCAGATCACAATGGAGAAAAAGAACTAACTTTAATAGCAGAAATTTAATAGATATCACACCAAAGATAAAATTCAAACCGCATGCATAATGAAATCACATAAATCAAAGTCTAATAATTAAAAAAAGAGCGAAGTATAAAACGTAATTAAAGCCTGAAGAAAAACAGTAATTAGGGCATACGTCGAGGAGAGGAATGAGCTCATCAACTGATGAAGGTGGTTCAACGAGCATGTTCCCAGCCTCCATTAATTGTAACTCCAGCTCTTTATCTGATGCCGCCATAGCCCTTTTTTTTTTTTTTAAGAACAAAAATAATTATGTACCTAAATATACAGAAACAAATCCTTTAAAAAAAATCTAAAACCTAAGGCCTCGATTTCACACCATTCTGGAAACCTAAAAGAAACTCACGCGAAATAACACCAAACTATAAAGATTAAAGAGAGAAAAAGTGCATACACTCGAGCGAAAGTTAGGGTTTTTTCGTTTGTTTGGTAGCGAAAAAGAGAGAAAGTGATGAGTGAGTTTCTTTTTTTTTCTTTTTTTTGCCTTTTTTTTCAAGTTTTTTTGAAATACTGTTTAAAAAATTATATTAAAAATATGTTTTACTTTTTTTTTTTTGTAGGTGTGTGTGGGCTTTAAAAGGAAAATACAGCAAAGCTTTGCTCGGATTACGCCGTGGTTATGAAATGGAGTTAAATTACGGGCTTTAAGTCCACCGTTGGATTCTTAGGATGTGGACCTATTTGTGTTTTTTTGACGGCTCGATTTTGTTGTTACCTTATTAGCTTTCCATTAATTATACTGAATTTGAAATTACGTTTTTGTAAACAAAAAATTGTAATTTTCGAAAGATAAAGATAATTAGTTTTTACAAATAAAACTCATTATTAAACTTCAAAATATTAAATAGCAGATAAAAAATAAAATAAACATTCATGTAAAAATATACATACCTAATAGAATTAATTTCAAAATTAAATAAAATTCATTCCAAAATTAAACTAATTTAAAAATATATAAAAAACATTTTTATTATAATTAATAACGGGTCTTAATCTAATTTTAATATTATAAAAATGATGATGTGTCTATCAATAAAACCACCTTTTGTCGTATTTTTTCTTTCATCTAAGGTTGTCTTGTATTTTACATAAAAGTCTTGGTCATATATATATATATATATATATATATATATATATATAGGGTCATACCATTTATTGCAATATTATTGTTTTGTTATTTTGTGTTATAACCCATCCGAATAAGGATGTATGGTAAGTTAGAAGGTTGCTTTAGCAGTAAACCTATTAACAACCAATCGGAAGGACATTCATATGTTTCATCTATTGCAACCATTCGGACAAGTATGAATCATCCAATGTTCAGGCCATTGAGCTTTCATTAGGAACATGATGTCATTGGTCACCAAATACCACGTGGGTTCAATTGCTCTATACCGTTAAATCAGAATGAATGACAGGATTTGTTTCCTCACGAACATCCTTGTCCCATCAGATACATCCACCCACACATTCCATAATGATTGGTAGATAGCAAGTTCAACACATTAACATCACCTTACATGGGACCTCCGCATATAAATACCTTTAAGAACGATGAAAAAAGGATCGACTCTCCAAAGATATCAAGCCTATACTCTACCAACTTATCTTCAGCACTTAGCCTCCACACTCTTCTTTTCTTTACTCCTTGTAACCTTTAACGCTTCGCCCATAGTGGGTAAACCAACCGTCGTGACAACCGTCATATCATATTCTAGTCTTCTTCTTTGTACTATTGTATCAATAATTGATGCGGTGAACATGGGCAACATGACTTCACAATCCCAGAGCAATGTCCCTATCGACCTAATCAGCTCAACCAACCTGACCAACTCATTTGCTCCAACTAACACCCTCATTCCACCTAGCCCATGATGTAACACCCTAGGTCTAGTGGGTCTAAAGTTTAACGTATAATAGTAGAATAGTCTGTCTGGCGAAGTGCAATCTGCCCAATGACTTATTATGGCATATATTTGTGGGCGTATTGTAACCGCTACATTAATGAGTAAAGATTTTATACCAAGATATTTTGTTATGTTAAGGAGATGTTTGTGTTATATGATAAAGATTAAGAATGGATTGAGTTACCGCCAAAGGTCTAATACGTCTGGTTTGTATGGAATATTGTGCTAGTTAAATTTTAAGTAACATGGTTAGAAACCAACTAGATAGCCTAGCTTGATAATTGTGAATGTAAGGTACTTATTTATATTTATCTCGGAAACTACATGCCATTAAAAAGATAAATTTTGAAACATGTGACACTTGTTAAAATCCACTAAGTAGGTGCGATCATATATATATGTGTGTGTGTGTGATGGGTTCTGAAAGATATTCTTCTTTTTCTTCCTCTTCTTTCTCCTTAAGTGGTGCTCTTTGATTCTTTCCTTAAGTCTGAATGTATCTCTTCCTCGATAATCTGGAAGCTATGGTTCTTTAATGATGAGTAGTTATTCCATCTCAAGGCAAGTAATTCAGCTCTGCATGCTAAGTTTTGAATAAGTAGGTCTGTATATGGTATTTGAACAGTAAGTTGTAAGTGCAAGGTTTTGCATGAGGTTGCCGGCAATTGAGATGATGAGTAAATTGTATGTATAAGAGTTGTAACAGTGAAATTTTGTTTCCAAGCAGTGGTTGCTGCTAGTTCAAGAGGGATGACTGAGTTTGGAGCTTAGAACTGCAGTAAATGAGAATCAGATGAGTCTCTACCCTGATTCTTTTGTGTAAACTTTTCAAGTAGAAATATTTATATATAAAGCATGATGATATCTATATTAATCAATAAATGTATGATTATAGTAAAGGTAAAGTAGTATTAAGGTGATATGTGTAAGGTTCTATTGAGAAAAATATTGATTGGTAAGAATGCAGTACAATTATGATACAAAAAAATGTTAGTCCAGAATACGATCACATCTGGGTAAGTAAGAAATGAGAAATATTCTATAGTGAAGCCTCTGCTAAGGCAATTATATTGCTAACCAAACTGACTTAATATAGATTAGAAACGGGTGTAAGACCATGAGGTATAGGCCCATAGTAGCTTTGTATTAATTGGAACCATTCATGGTATAGCCTTCAGTAAGATGAAACTGGAATGGTAGAATACTATACAAGAATGTGTGTAAAGCCATATGGTTAAGACACATGGCATGGTATGATATGACTGTATAAATGTTCATGGTGTAGCCTTTGATAATGAGAAAATCGAATTGGCAGATCACGATACATGACACTCCGAATAAGTTTATGAGGAAGAAACCCATGACAGTATCTATGAAGTCTGCCAGGACAATAAACATGAGATTCTGTACGATGCCTGTATGGCGTGTTCTGTTTGGCCTGTATGACGTGATCTATCAAGAATGTTTGATAAGATTTGAATGTTTGTATTTATGGTAATATATGAATAAGTCTATCGGTTCTGTAATAAGTATGGCTAAGATAATGTATTGTTATACTCATGGTTAAAGGCTGAGTAAGATCTGTGAAATAATTAAATAAGTTATTGAAAAGAACTTTGTATATGTATGATGATAAAGGTATTCACCAAGATAATCTGAAAATGTTGGATATATATATGTGTATCTATGTGAGATATAAGGATCTATCATTGTGAGTTCAACTGGGTTATGAAAATGAACCACACTTGCTATGAGAAAATAACCCACTACACAATATTCATACAAAGATTACTTTGAACCCTCTTACCCATTTAATTCCCAAGCCTCCTCTTCCTTATCCCTGATCCTCAATCTTGCTAAATCATTTTCCATTTCTGGTTATAATCGATCACAAACCACTCAAAATCGTAAAAAAACTAATGAAAACCTTAAAAAACTAATGAGCAAAGAAACATATCACTTATTGTAACACCCCTAACCCGTATCCATCGTCAGAATAGGGTTACGAAGCATTACCAAAATATACAGATCAAGTAAACAGATATTTCATTTTATATAGTATTCATGTCAGAAATTAAACACAAAGTCCCTTATATGAACCCCCGAGGTCCAAAACATGCATTAGAAACGAGTCTGGACTAAACTGGGTACTCAGAGAATTTCTCATAAAATCTCAAAATTTTTCCTAGGTATCTGGTCAGGCCATATGGTTCACACGGCCAAGGGACACGCCCGTGTGCTAAGCCGTGTGTAAATACCTGAGCCTTCTGTTTTGACATTTTAAAGATGCAGAAGACACACGGCTAGGTCACACGCCTATGTGCTAGGCCGTGTGTCACATATAGCTAAGACACACACCTGTGTCTCTACCCGTGTAGATGAAAATAGGCTATTTTCCAAGCCATATTTCTCACTCCATTTTTTCATCCTCCTACACTAACACTTTAACACATTCACAACCTATTATAGGTCATTTAACCCAACTCAAAATCAAATCTTACACATGATATAATACCTCATATAATCAAGTATACACAATTACTTAAATTACCAAGTTCACATATATGCATATCTTATCAAATATGCTAACTTAATTCAATCATCAATATGCCAATATAATTTCTATCAATCAACCATTTCAAACACATACCAAACATATCCATCACAAGCCATTCCAATGGCTAGTTACAATTAAAGCATTTATATGCCGATATTGGGCAATTAACCTACACATGTCATTATAACCATAATTGATTTACCATATATATACCGAAATGGGTTGATGGATAGTGTAAGTGATCTCCACCAAGCTTCCAATCCAACAAGCCTCCGAATTACTATAGAATAGGGGAAAATAAAACAAAGCAAGCATGAAATGCTTAGTAAGTTCGTATAACATGATAATTAACTTACCATTCATTCATGTTCAAGATAGACATGCAAGACACATTCAACCAATTTGATCACAAGCCCTAGCATATATCTTCATCATCCTTGTTAGTCATATATTTCATTCAAATATCAAGAAATATGTATAGGCTCAACAGTAATCAGATTTCCATATAAATATGCTTTCCACATCATGTATTCATATAACATATACAAATCATATCCATTTATTTCAAGTACATTTTCATAATAATTCATCTCGAGTTCAGCCTATTTCATGTCAGAACTTTGCCCATTAAATCAATCGAAATGTCAATGGTTACACGGGTAGTACGATTGAGGTGTACAAATATATAATCATAGATGAACATATTCATTAAACAAATTCCATGTTTATATAGCATTATCTCATGTTTCCATATATCATGTATTATCATTTTCATGTATTTCAGGCAGATACGTATAATAATTCATTTTGTGTTCATATCTTTTCATGTCAAAATTTTACCCGTTGAATTTTATTTGAAATATTGATGGATACCCAGGTAGTATGCTCGAAGTGTACAAATTAGCAATCTGTCAATTCATTCGGGAGTGCTCATTAAAGCACATAATCGGGAAATCTTTTCTCAAGCCATATAACATAAAACTCACCAAGAGCCATTAATCAAGGAGCTCACAAAGATCCTATCGAGAAGTTTATCCAGGCTATATAACGGGAAGCTCACACAAAGCCATAATCAGGAAGTTCACATAGAACTTTTAATTAGGAAGCTCACGAAGAGCCATTAATCAGGAGCTTCAGATAGCCGTATATCGGGAAGTTCAAACGAGCCATATCAAGATACTCACAAAAAGTTGCGTTTGTGTCCGCAATATATGTAGGATCACAACCGATCATATAACAGGACGCTCATAAAGAGTTGTGGTAGTCTGCAACACATGCAAGATCACTACCGATCAGGATGCTCATAGGAACCATATAACGGGAAGCTCGAAGGCTTATAAAGGGCTGCTTGTAGGAGCTGTGGTGTGTCCGCAACACATGCAGGACTACAACCAATTCAGGAAATCCTGTATCCATCGAATTTTAATATTCAAACAGAATTTAATATTTATCGGGCTTTGTTCGATATGTAATCAATTTCATGTATATGACATTTATACAATTTACATACGCAACATTCAATTCAAGCATATAAATATATACAATTTAGTTACACGAACTTACCTCGACAAATGTTCGTGTACGTAAAATCTACTAATCTGGGGTTTTTTACCAAAAAAGTATAAAAAAATTAAAAAATTCGAAAATAATACACTAAAAAAAGTATTTACGGAAATGGTATGTCAGGGTGGTCACGCCAATCGACAGCGAGCACCACCACCCGACGACAAGCGATTGCCAAACAAAAAAAAAAACTCTGAAAAAGAAAAAAAGAGCTGAAAAACGAAAAAAAATAATAATAAAAGGGGACATGTTGGTGCAGAGGCGCACTTGCAGGTGTTGCCTCTGGCAGAGGCGGCACAGGTGTTGCCTCCTCTGGCAGCGCTGCCGTGTTGCCTCTGCAGAGGCGGCACCAGCTTGTGTGGGTCCCACGAGCGGCACCTAAGCACTATAAAACCAAGCGCACTCCAAAGAATCCGGGAGCAAGATTCAGCAGGAAGGAGAAGAAAATAAAAGGAAAGAAAGGAGAAGAGAAGGAAGAAAAAGAAGAAGAAAGGAAAAAAAGGTATAATATTTTTTAAATAATAAATTTTTAAATAATAAATGTGTTTTTTTTATTATTATTATTGTTGATTTTATATTATTTTTGTTGTCGATTATGAATATTGTTAGTAAAAAATATTGTTATTAATGTTAGTAAAAACCATAATTATTGTTAGTTATTATTATTGTAGAAAAAACCAAAAAATTTCTATTTATGTTATGTAAAGAATATTTTCTTATATGTGTTTTAGGTAGATTTTTACCCATATTATATAAAAATAAAATAAAATAGCGAAATAAGTTGTTTGAAAGATTAAGTACCATTTTTGGCACTTTTGGCACTTAATCTTTCAAACAACCTATTTTAGTATTTTATTTTATTTTTATGTTATTAGGGTAAAAAACTCGTTTTAGGTTGATTTTAAATGGTTAAATGTAAAGATAAATGTTATTTATGTAAAAAATGAGAACTGAAAAACTATGAGCTTATGAATGACAAAAATTGCATATTGAGTAATTAAATTTTTTTATTTAAGTAGTTTATTTGGTGTTCAAATTATTTTGAGAAAGTTTATTTATTTTTAGCAGTTGAGCATTGAAGATGGATAATCGCTTTTTCGTATGCGTTTATTTCGATGGAATTATCTTGACAACTACCGTTGGATGTATATTTGAATGTCGGCAACAAATAGCAATGAGATTTAATAAAAATGTCTCGTTGGATGATATGAAGGGAAGAATTAACGTAAAAATTGTCAGACATTGTGGGAGAAGGATCTCAAACTTTTCTACAAGTTTCCGTTTCATGAATCCAATCAAATTCACTGAAATGGAACTTGTAGACGACGAAGACGTGGAGACAATGATCGCTCTTTACTGTGGGAATGGGAGTGACAAAAATGCCCCGATTCACTTATTTGCTGAGTTAGCCGGTATGGAGGAAAATGAAAATCCCACTGCATATGGTGAAGAACGTAGAGCTCAAGAACCGTGCATGTTGGCTCCAATATCGTACGTTGATAGTGAATCGACTATAGGTGGGATCGATATCGATCTTAATGTTACACCCGATATGGATGTGGTTGGTGATGATGGTTACAATAGTAGTGATCCTTGTTATCAAGAAGTCGATAGTGATAGTGATCCCGATGTGGACGATGTCCCCGATGATATTGATGATGAAGACGGGAATGACGATAGAAACATTAACGCGTCTTCGGTCGGGAACCAGATGCGACGTGTTGTGATTCACAATAATCCTGGGCCACACATGTCGCTCATAGACCCCGACGCGGCGCATGTAGCCGAGTTTCCAGAGTACCCTAAAATACTTCCTGCTCACCGACTGGCCGTAAATTCTGATCCTGAGGAGTTGTTCGTCGGCCAGAGATTCAAAGTAAAGAAGAGTGCATATTTGCTATTAAGCGGTATAGCATGAATATATCGATGAGATTATAAAGTTGCGATGTCTAAACCGACATTATATATTGGGGAGTGTTGGAAGTCGGGGAAGGCCGCAAATTGGCGGTCGAAAGTGCATTTATTCAAAATTCACGGATGTGGGAGATACGCAAATTTGTTGGGCCTCACACATGCACATCAACACGGATGACAGTAAGATCATCAAAAACTTGATTCTAAAACTATCTCATGCGTGTATCATGCCAATGGTGAAGGACATGCCGACCATTAAAGTTTCTTGATGCATCGATTGCCAAATACAAGCACGATTTCGATGATCGAGTGTCATATCGAAAGGCATGGATAGCAAAACAGATGGCAATGGAGCAATTGTATAGGGATTTCGATTCATCGATAACGAGCTACTGGGATGGATAGCGCGCTATGCGGAGTACGTACCGAGGACCGTTATTGAGTTACGAATACGACCTTATTATCGCCTCGGATGACCAACTACGGTTGGGAAAACGAATTTTCCATTAGATTTTTGGACGTTTGATCCATGTGTGCGCGCATTTCCCACTGCAAGCCATTTGTGCAAGTGGATGGGACACGCTATATGGAAAATATACACGATCTTACTTATTGCGGTTGCTCAAGACGGCAATAGGAGCGTGCTCCGATAAGCATTTGCCATTGTAGATAAGGAGAACATGGAATCGTGGGAATTCTTCCTTACCAACCTGTGGAGGTATGTTATTAGCAACGATAATATTTGTATTATCTCTGATAGAGGGAAAGGATTAATTGCCGCTATTAGACGTTCCGTGTACCATGGAGATCCGTTTCTCGCATCCGTCACATCGCAGCCTAACTTCATTAGAGATTATAAAAATGCAGATCGGAAAAGACAATTTGTGAAAATAGGTAAACGATTGCCTTATCCTTTTAATATAAGTTTTTAGGGCAATACTATAACTTATCTATTCTTAATACATATACAGTGTGACTGAGCTAGAGCCACACATTTTCCGCCAAAGGATGACTCGACTTGAGAGCGACATGGAGGGTCAAACAAGTACATCTTTCCGTGCAGTGGTTTGGGTACTATGGAGCCGTGGCGATGGGCTCAAAGTTTTGACGAGGGCTTTCGTTATGGTCAAATGACCACAAACTTAGTTGAGGGGTCAACGCTGTATTGTTGAAAACACGACACCTTCCGATTTCAACATCTTCTTCTCGGCTACATTCTACAAAGTTGGCTACCTTGATGCCAAGAATGGGTCGACAACAAGTTAACCAGATTGAGGCGGGACACATATTTGTCGAAGATATTAGGGATGCAATGGTCGCAAACCGTCGGATGGCGAGTCGATGAATGTAGAAATATATTCACGACGCCTTGAAACGCTTCGTGTTACGGAGACCATTGGTCGTCGGCCCGATCTACCACCTAGGTCCTACTGAGTTGATCTCCGGAATAGACAATGCGATTGCGGAGATTCCAAACACTTCATTACCCGTAATGCGCATGTCGTTGCAATGCGTGTGCTAAAGTGAACCTTAATGTTGAACAATTTATCGAAGATGTGTACACACCGAATCGCACGTTACGTGTATGGGAAAACGAATTCTGTCCCCGCCCGCACATGCTACATGGGAAGTGCCTCCGATAACTTTCGAACTTGTCCTGCATGAGAGGCTACGCAGAATCCAAAAGGTCGTCCGCAATCAACTAGAATCCGTAATGAAATGGACATTAGGGAGAAATCCGACCGATGCGCGTTGTGGATTATGCGAGTTAGTGGTCATAATCGGAGTAAATGCCCGCAAAAAACTATCATGTCGGACAATCGTCACGATCAAGTAGGAATTGAACTTATGTTCTAATGTATTTATTTTATATGAAAATAATTATATTGCAAATATTTACGTAATAGTATGTATCATCTATTTCATACGCCCATAAAATCTCTATATATACCACAGTAATAGTATGTTCCAATTTAATTAATGTTCAAATTAGATTATTGTTGTAATGTATTTAAAGTTTGTTCCAATTTATATTATAAGACTAAGTTTGATACAAGTTTTAGTGTTTTAATGTTCAAAAATGTCCAAATTAATCTAATTTACGTTATGGTAAAATTTTGTTCCACGTTTAAAAGTTTCAATTAATCTAATTAAATATATACAAAAATACAAACTTTTAATATCAAAACCGAAGAAACCCCTAAAATTGATGGTTCGATGGTGTGGTCCTAGGGTATATTTTACGTGGAGGTCGACGCGTTCACGTTGTGGGTGATCGCGACGACCAACATCCTCTTCGATCGCGGTGAGGTGTATGATACATAGAAGAAAAATCATATGGCTCGAACGGAATCGATGAACTTGAGCCGGAAGAGTGCCATCTTTGTGGTGAATACAACCCGGTAGGGTGGAGTACGCAGCGGATACGGGCCGGGCGATGCTATATAATCACGGTGGATATGGGCCGGAGAGGTGTTATCTTTGCGATGTGTACGACCCAAACATATCAAATCAGAATGGTATCCACCCCGATGAGCCCGGAAATTGTCATTGCCCGCAAAATCCGGATGATAAGAATTATTAGTCGAATGTGAATGCGATCGCTCGGACTCGGCCTCGGTTTGTACCTCGAGCTCGGCTCTGGTCATGCTCGGCATCCGCGTCAGATCGGGCTCTATATCGACCATCGCTCGTATGCCCCCAGATCATTTGCGCGTGGGGGACTATAGTCGACTGCCCACCAAGTAAATATGGCTTCCCCATACTAAAGTACCATTGTATGTACTCTAACGATGGGCTCAAATCGGAAGACATATCCATCTGAGGTCTTCGAGCCATCCGACTCTCCCACACCGCAATATATCTCCGGTGCGTAACCCCCCAATGCTGTCCATGTCTCCCTCTCTTGTTCTTACCGTGAACCTCCTTCCCTACCTGCATTGGCGGATCCGGGATGTACTGGATGCAACCAAACTGTCGTAGTACTCGATCTCCGTGGTACCACTCGACTACATTGAAACTGATAATTGGTGCGTTTGTGCACCAACATTGAGAATCAACGTAGGCAGACGAGGGTATAATAGCCGCAATTTCTAGTCTACGGTATGGCATCCATATAAACTGCACGATTAATGCCATGATTAAAATTTAACACGGTTGGAGTAAGATATACAAAGTAATTACATGTCACGAATATTTGAATAGCTTACCCCTTCCCCGGCATGTTGTTCAATCATCAGACGATATATCGGAACGAGTATACGACCTTCCGATACCCGATAAATACTCCATCTACGAAAACAATTTTCAAGTAAATATAGTTTCATTAGAATAGTATCATTATAAAGAAATTGCCAATTACTAACAAGTTAAATTTTATCACCGTTAACTAAGCGGATATACGTATGGTTGGTGACTAACCGATGCCAAGAATGGCATCCGATAAAGAGCCCATGATTGCAACAATATAAGGCATCCGCCCATGTCTACAACATCGATCGGGCTTTGTCGTCCGACAAAGCTCACGATACAACATTGCCGTAATCATGAACCCCAACTATAGGAGCGAACACTACGCGGATCGCTTAACGAGGTAAATCTGGATATGAACCTTGTTGTTGTTCGAATTGGGCATCAATACACCCCTATGATATGCATAATGTACGCCGCTCGCCGCGCACACCAACTCAACTCTTCTTCGGTGGCATTATCGATAAATGTTGAAAATTGGCTTTTAGCCATGTAACTTTCAACTCAAAAGTAGACTCAAAGATCGCCGGGCGAGGCTCCTAGTAGGTCAGAAACAAAGTGCACTGCTCCACTATCGCACTTACGCCTGTGACGGCATCCCCGTCGATTGGGAGCCCAAACTGCAATGCAACATCCTCCAGAGTAACTGTGCACTCCCCACACGGTAAATGAAAAGTGTGGGTCTCCGGTCGCCAACGCTCGACCAATGCGGATATTAAATCGTACCGCAAATCGAACGTCCGGGTCAATGCTGCTGATCCGAATCCAGCTAGCTCTAAGTACGGCATCAGTCGTGCATCCGGGGAATATCCTACACCATTCACCCTGCCCCTTAATATGCGATGACGAGTCCCGATGAAGTTAAATTACAAAAAAATAGTTATAATAACATAATTTATTTTCTTAAATTACGTAGATCTTTTTTTAATGGAACCCTTGCGTAACAAATAACAATATATTACCGTATTATTAACTGTGTCACATATGTGAGAAAGTTCCTTATTGATCAATGTAGCCATTGCGATGTCTGCAATTTCAAAATAAATTTCGGTTATTAATTTTATTGTTTGATAGATTTTAAATATTTATTAGAATAACTTATAAAAAAATAGCAAACAATTTTTTCGACAACATTTTCTTTTGCTATACTACATTAAAAAATTAAATATATCCAATTTAAATACAAATATTATTATTATTTTAAAATGATAATAAGTAAAATATTTTCATATATTATTTTTATATTATTTTAGCAAAAATATTTTAAATGTATTATGTAAGTATTTTTATATATAATTTAATAAATAACACTGATTTTGACACTTTTTCGTATTTTTTATATTAATTTAATAAATAAATAACACCGATTTTGACACTTTTTCGTATTTTTTCGTATCTTTTTTTAAATATATTACTTTCAGATTATTTAATTTTAAAACCCTTATTTTAGTACATAATGTTTTAAATGTATTATTTAAGTGTTTTTAATATTTTTTTAATAAACAACCCTGATTTTAGCACTTTATTCGTATTTTTTCGTATATTATTTTTTTAAAATATATTATTTTCCTATTTTATTTTTTTATATTATTTTAGCAAAAAATGTTTCAAAATGTATTAGGTATATTATGTAAGTGTTTTTTTATACTAATTTAATAAATAACCTTGATTTTGACACTTTCTTCGTATTTTTTTGTATCTTATTTTTTAAAATATATTATTTTCGTATTTTATTTCTTCATATTATTTTAGTACATAATGTTTCAAATGTATTATTAAATTATTTTTTATATTTTTCAATAAATATCTCTGATTTTAGCACTTTATTCGTATTTTTTCAGATATTATTTTTTTAAAATATATTATTTTCTAATTTTATTTTTATATTATTTTAGCAATAAAAATTCAAATGTATTAATTAATCTGCTTTTTATATTAAGGGTTTTTATTAAATAACCCAGATTTTGATACTTTCTTCGTAATTTTTTTATTTTAGTATATTATTTTTTAAAATATATTATTTTCGTATTTTATTTCTTTATATTATTTTAGTACATAATGCTTCAAATGTATTATTTAAGTGTTTTTATATTTTTTAATAAATAACTCTGATTTTAACATCAGATTCGTATTTTTTTTCAGTATATTATTTTTTAAAATATATTATTTTGGTATTTTATTTTAGCATAAAATCTTTCAAATGTATTATTTAAGTTTTTATACTAATTTAATAAGTAACTTTGACTTTGGCACATTGTTCGTATTTTTATTTTCGGATTTTATTTTTTTAATTATACTATTTTTCATATTTTATTTTTTTATATTATTTTAACAAAAACTCACACCACCACTTTCCCCAATAAAGTTTTTTTCAGTATTTTATTTCTTCTCGTATTTTATTTTTCATTAATATATTTTTAATTTTTAAATTTTTTACTATTTTTGTAAAAAGTTTAAAACCCAGATCACATAAAAAATAAAAAAAATAAAAATATTCTAGAATAAGTCAAATAAATTTAAAAAATCTTTTTAAACAACCTAAAACATACACTTAACAAATAAATTACATAAAATAATAACAAAAAAATATTCTTTACACATAAATGCTTAATACTTCAATGAAAATATAAAATAAATACGAACATACCTTAATATCTCTTCTTAACCAAATAACACCTTAAAAAGAAATAAAAATAAAAATTATATCTGATTTAAACCTAAAACGTTATTAAACTAAACTAACATTAATTATTTAAATTTATAAAAAAATTTACCTTTTTCTTTCCTTCTTTTTCCTTCCCTCTTCTTCTTCTCCTTCTCTTTTTCTTTTTCTTTTTTCTTCTCTCAGCCGCCGGCCTCCTTCTCCTCCTCTCCTTCTTTTTCTTTCTTCTTCTTCTCTTCTTCTTTCTTCTTCTTCTTTCTTTCTTCTTCTTCTCTTTTTCTTCTTCTTTCTTTGCTGAAATGAAGCTTGGGGGACCATAATATATGGTCCCCCAAACAAAAATAAAACCCCTTCTGCATGAGGGGGTCAAATCGGCCAGTGAGCCGGTGACACAGTGTCTGGCGCCTCTTGCCAGAGGCAACATCAAAAGCGCCTCCCGCACCAACATGTCCCCTTTTATTATTATTTTTTTTTTTTTTCAATTTTTTTCTTTTTCGAGTTTTTTTTTTCTTGCTTGGCAATCGCTTGTCGTAGGAAAGTGCTTTGTCGATTAGGCGTGACCACCCTGACATACCATTTCCGTAAATACTTTTTTTAGTGTATTATTTTCGAATTTTTTAATTTTTTTATACTTTTTTGGTAAAAAACCCACTAATCTGACATTTTCTCTTTTCCTCGTTCTAACTCTGAATTTGGTCTATTCGAAACTATATGAATGAATTTAACATTAATTCATATTCATTTCAATTCAATTCACATCTTAGACAAAATTACCATTTTACCCTTATACTTTTAATTAATGACAATTTCGTCCCTAGGCTCGAAAAATAAAATTCATGCAGTTTAATCCTTATTCCAAGCCTAGCCAATTTTTACATGTAAAATTTACAGCCCATGTATTTCATAAAATTTAGAATTTTTTCATGAATTTTACATCTTTTCAATTTAGTCCTTAAATCACAATTTCATCAAAATTCACTTAATAAAAGTTGTTTATCTATCAACAACCTTTCATTTTCTACCATAAAACTTCATAATTCATCTATGTTCATCCATGGCAAAACCCTAGTACCTCGATAAGTTTGCAAATTAATCCATGAGATAGCTAGATTAAGCTATTACGATCTCGGAAATATAAAAATCATTAAAAACGGGCAAGAATACTTACCTAATCAAGCAAAATAAGTTGGCTCGAGCTTAGGTTTCCATGCTTTTAATTTGGGAAAGATGATATAAATGATGATATTTTTATTTTTTTTATCATTTATCATCATTTATTATTTCACTTTCCAATTTCATCATTTTCTTTATTTTATTTTCCATGGATGAATCATCATCCTTAACCACTAAGCATTTTTAATGGTCTATTTGTCATATAAGGACCTCAAATTTTGAATTCCATAGCTATTTAATCCTTTTAGCTATTAGAATTCAACTTTTTCACTTTGTGCAATTTGGTCCTTTATCAAATTAAACATGTAATCGATAAAATTTCTTTACGAATTTTTTATACGGGCCATTACACTTATGGACAAACATAGAAACAAAGAAACGTGCCATACAACAAACTTTTAATTATATTGAATACATTAAATTATAAATTTATTTATTTTATTATAAAATAAATTTTATATTACATTATAAATAAAATTTCATATAATTATTTATTAGTTAGTAATAAAACTTAAAAGCTATAACTTTCGTTTCTCTCTCATCTACTTTAACTTAAAAGCTATAATTTTATATTACATCTTTAAATTTCTAGCCCCAAAACCTTAAATACTTTCTCTAATGCAAAACTCAGATAGAAAGTTTATCTCTCTTCTATCTCTTTAAGAAAAAAAATAATCTAAAATTTTAACTTCAATTATGATATGTGGAAAAAATAGTTGAAAATTTTTAAAGGATATTTTGGATTAATTTTTTTTCTTTTTATCTGGTGATGATCTGAATAGATATTCAGAGTCTCACTCTCTTAATTTCTATTATGAGACTTGGACACTTGGAGTTACTTTCTACAAAATCCTTAACTCGGTGAATCAAATTATTGTATTACATAGTGACGGAATGGAATACCTATTCCATTCAATCAAATATGATGTAAGGGTTTGGCAAGATTAGTGTAACTTATTAATAATATTATAATTCAAAATTGAAATTATCAAAATATAATTTAAGAATACTTATGTCTTTCTTTTATATTTTTATAAATATTTTGAAAATTACATAATAATATTTGAAATCAAAACATTACAATTTTCAACTTCACCATTTCATCCAAAATTATATTTGATTTTTATATCAATTTTTTTATAAATTTGTTATATAAAGTTTTCATCCATATCATGGTGTGTGCCATAATCTTTAACATCTTATATTTATGTTGCACATGAAATTATACACATCCAATTAAAATTTGATGCATTTTTTAAAACGCTCCATATTAGATTTAAGTTAAGGCTCCATTTGTTTCACTAAAAATGACTTCCAAAAAATAATTTCTGGAAAAGTTAATATTTTTGGTATTTAGATTAATCTGTGTAAAAATTTTCCATTGTTTGGTAGGTTTCTCAAAAATATTTCATAAAAGTTGTTTTCAATGAAACAACCATACATTTGAGATTTTTTTTTCATTGTTTAATTGAATTTATTTTTTCTATAATTTTATATTTTATATTGTTTTTGCATATATTAAAAATATTATGTTAAATTTAGGTTCATTACAACGTTATTTTTTAATTACATGACATCAACAAAATGTGACATAAACAAATTGACAAAAAAATTTAATGATGCTAACAATTGGACTTGATTTAAATTTGAAAAGTAAAGGGACTAAATTATTGAAAATAAAAGTACAAAGACTAAATTGCAAATCTGTGAGGTGTACATAGACTTATGACATATATTAACTTTTATACTACAAAACATTTATATTAATATATTTATAATTATAATAAATATTTATTATTAAAATATTAATGTTGAATATTTTTAATAATATGTGAATAATATTATTTAAATTTATTATTAAAATAAAATTGAAATATTAAATAATTATATTTATTATATTAATAAATTATATTTATTATATCAACAAATTATTATATGACTAAATATAAATAATTAAATATGTATGTTTAATAATATTAAAAAATATAATTTTTTAAATATTTTAAAAATAAAAATAAAATTTATTATCAATATAATAATATTAAGCTTGACTTAAGTTAATTTTTATATAAAAATAAAATTACCTATAGAAGAGCTCTTTTCCGAAAAATGACTTATGCTTTTAAAAAAGGTAAGTCATTTTAAAGGAAAAAAAGGGCTTATTTTACGTTAACCTGTAAGTCATTTTCTGTTGACCAACTTGTTTTCTGAGAAACAAACACAGAAAAATGCAGAAAATATTTTCCATAAAACCTTTTACATGTAAGCAAACGGACCCTAATATTTAAGGTTAAATTATGATGTTAGTCTTTGTACTTTATGAAAGTTATAGATTTAATTTTTGTACTTTATTTTGGTCATTTTTATTCCTTATACTTTTTAAAATTTAAAATTTTAGTATAAGAACGAATTAAAGCCTAATATTTAGTGTTCAAACTAATAAGTTGACAAAATGACATAATTGATACAATCAACAACAATTATCTACAACAACATTTCATTATAATAGGACTAGTTTTTTGTGTTTTATTTTTACCCTCCATCGCAGCTTTTCATCTATAATCATAAAAGTATAAAATACACTCGTGTATGTATTTTAAAATTGAAAAATCAAATTAAAACATGAAAATTAATAGTGGATTGTAATTAGTGTATAAGTTGGTAACTTTTAAGCTTTTTGGGCTTTGTGGGTTGGTAAGGTGATACCAAGCTGGGCTTTATGCCGACGAGGCTGGTGGCTAAAACTTAACATTAACATCTAACGAGGAACATAACTCGACTAGGGAGGGGAACGAGGCTTAGCTGCTTTCAACAGGATGATCATGACACTTTTTTGTAATAGAGATCTTTTGTGTTTTTGTATGGAACCTTCAGCTTGTATTGGGAATTTGTTGAAATTTGATGTCTACGGATTCATCATATATTCAACCTTATTTTGATTTTTATAATATTGTTCTATTTTGATAAAAAAAAAAAAAAACATATCAACCCTTTTTTTCAAGTAAGTTATAAGTAGAGTAAATTCTATTATAGTAGTAATTTAATTTTATTAATTTTAGTTTTTTGTATTTTTTTTAAAATTGGTTAATTTTAATCTTTGTATTTTTCAAAATTTAAAATTTTAGTCTCAACCAAACGATTGCAGTTAAATCTATTTGATTAAATTTTATTATTAATCATGTACTATGTGTAAAGTTGTAAATTTAGTTCATATTCTTCAATTGGATCATTCTTGACTACTATATTTCTCAAATTTTAAAATTGTTGTCCTGATACAAACAACAATAGGTAAATCCATTAATTGATTTTTTTTTAGTAATACATGGAAATAATAAGTTGATATGATATTAGACATGAGATAATATGTTTGTCGCACCAAATTTGTAATTAGAAGAACTTAAATAATTTAATAAATACCATTTGGTAAAGATTGAAATTTTAAAATTTGAAGAGTCCATATTGAAATTGATCAAATTAAGTTACAAGGACTAAATACATAACTTATGCTTGGTAGAGGGACTACTAGAAAAATTTAACCTTTTCAAGTACATATACAAGTATAAATACAATACAAAATACAAATAATACGATGAACTAGAATTAGAATTAACATAAATAAAATATAACGTATAAAACATAATAAAATTTATCCCCTAAAGAAGAAATTTAAGTAAGACTAACCCACTAGGACTGATTATAACTCTCTGTTTTGAGTTCAAAATGCGGTCTAAATGCTAAATTTATCTCTAAAATGAAAAAAAAAATGTTTGAATTGAATTTTAATTAAGAGGTTTCATAAATTTAACCAAAATTCTAATTTAGATTTGATTTATTTAAAAATATTTATTAATCCATACATCATTAAAAAAGCATTCAAGTTGTGACTTAATAACAAAACCTTATTAATATAATATTTTAAATGATAGTTATTTGATATATTAATATTAAATTTTTTAATTTCACAAATAAAGTTAAGAAAGTGTAACTTGTTTTTATCTAATATTAAAATAAATAAATAAATAAATAATAAATAACTGGGATGCATAGCTCCACTAATTTTATACCATATAATAATTTTATTTTAAATTTGATGATTCAATCGAAACGTTTTAAAGTTTAAAAAACCAATTTTTAAAAAATGCCTATAGTTTTTGACTAGATTATAACTTAACTAGCACCATTCTTGTTGAAAACTCATGTTGTGGCGAGTATGACTAAACTTAGGGGGCGTAACATCCTTTTCGAGCAAGTATTTATAATGTTAATAAAATTTCTGGCTAAGTTGATGTCACAAATCAATCGGGAATAAATTCAATTAGAAAATTAAAAAAATGAGTTTTCATATTTAAAATAAATTATATCATTCGAGAGTACTTTAACCTTTTTAATTAAAAAACAATAAAAATATAAATATAGTGAGATTTGAACCCATGTCAATTATTACATTGAAAAAACTTTAAATTTACTAATCAACCAAAGTTTTATTTTAATTTACTTAAACATTTTAAGTTTATTATGCACACTTTATTACCCCCATGAATTTTATATATATATATATATATATATATATATTAATAATGTTGTTAATTGAGTTGGTGTCACAAGTTAACTCGACACTAACTCACAATTGATGACAACACCATGATAAACAATTATAATGCATTTAGTATTGTTAATCTTATTTATTTATGTGTTTAAATTTCATTTTACTCACAATTAATCTATTTTTTAATTTTAATATCATGCGTATTCCATGTATTATTATAATGAATTAATTTCAAACCATAAGTTTCATTACTAATTATAATTATTTTTAAACACACATTTAAATTTTAAATCTAAAAAGAACAAATAAAAAAGTATGGTATTAATTTTGTTGTATTACAAATAGAATGAATGACAAAATTTATAATAAAATTAGCGTTATCCTAAGTATTTGGAGAAATGTAACATGTGTTTTTTGGAAAATGGTACTAGCAATAAAAAGATAGGTTTGGAAGATGTGTGTGGTCCATTCCTGTAGGAAAAGTTGCATTGGGCATTAGATAATGTGAAAGAGGAAAGCATGTGCTCCAATTAAAAACTTAATTAATATATATTTTGGACTCAAAACAAAACAGCCCATGTTGGAGGTTGAACAACATGTGCACCTCGCTTCTTCATTAGGGCATGTTTCCATTAATAATTGAGGGATATAATTGGAAAATCACTCTCTTCTTGCTTATCAATTTATTTCAACATCTCTCCTGTTTCTTTTGTCTCTCAACCTCAAAATATCCCAACATCCTTTCAATAAAATTTCCACATTAATCTAATTATTAACTTTGGCATTAATTGTTAATGTGGGTTTTTTTAATATATACGAATTAATAAATATAAAAAAAACACTTAACGACTAAATTAATAAAGACGTTTGACCCTAAACATATTTTAGATGGATGATTCAACTAAAATGTTTTAATGTTTAGGGTAATTTATTTTGTAAGTTGTTCATATTTTGATCATTCGAATTTTTTTTTGTTATTTTTGTTAATTAAATTAATCTAATTGATTACTCCACGGTTAAATTCACTATTTCACGATTTTCAATGTCAGCAGTTGCTCATACTGCTTAACATTCTGGATTTTCATTTGAGATGACTACTTTGCCTTTGTGTTTTAAATGTAGGAAGAGATGAGTTTAAGGAAGAAGATAAGAAAAAAGAAATAGAAAGAAAATAAATGAAAAAGGAAAGAAAAATATAAAAATAATTAAGAAATGAAGTATACATAGATTTAATAGTGGAGTAATTAATTTGATTAATTTAATTAACAACGGTGACCAAATTAACAAAAAATATTAGAGTAATTAAAATAAAAACAACTTAGAGGATATAGAATTTACTCAATTTAAAATTTTACCTAGGATAGCCTTTTTCAAAATCAAAATATCATGCGTAATAGTTCTTTGTTACAACAAATATTACCATGAATTACAATTAACCATTCGCTACTTTTTTTATATGAAGTTACACTTAAAGTTATATCAACAACTATGGATAAAATTAATTATTAAAAGCATTAATTTTATTAACTAATTTGTTGAGTCTGCTTTTAATAACACATTTTGAGTTTGCTTTTAATAGCACGTTTTCGAATTAAAATAAGTCTCTTGGTGGCGGTTACCACAATGGGTAGGAAGAGAGGACGACATTGATGGCAGCGTTTGAGTGATGGAAAAGGGTTGGTGGCGCAATCGCTTACTAGTAGGGAAGAGGTGGCATGACAAGTAGATTTGGAGGAGGTTTTGAGGGAGGACGTGGTAGATCTGAGCGTTTTGGGCAGTTTCTTGACTACTAGTGTTGTATAATTTCAGGCTATGCGCACCACATTAGCCAATCTATGGCATTCACACGGGGGTGTTACGGCTACAAATCTGGGAGAAAAATAATTTCTTTTTCAGTTTTATTATGAGATTAATCTTGACAGCCCTTGGGCGTTTAACAACCATTTGCTGCTTTGTCACCGATTAAGGAAAAGGGAAGATCCCATGGTTGTGTCGTTGTTTTGGTCAGATTTTTAGGTCTAAGTTAATAACCTTTCAACGAGATTAATGTCAGAAACGATGGCTAAGCAGTTTGGGGATTTTTTAGGGCAATTTTTAGAATACAATTGAAGTAATTGAATAAAGGATACGAGGGTTACATGCGAATTTGAGTATGAATTGATGTGAGAAATCCGTTGAAGAGGAAGAAGAAACTTATTCTGGGCAACAAAGGTTGCATTTATGCGTGGTTCCAATATGAAAAGCTATCAATGTTTTGTTTTCTTTGTGGTCGATTTGGATATTCTGAGAGATTTTACCTAGCTAGGATTGTTTATGGAAAAAAATAATTAGAGTTTGAGTGGGATCTCTCTATTAAAGCGATACCCGAAATAGCAATAGTGGCTACAAGATCTTGGCTATGGGAGAAGGGAGAGGGACTACGGTTTGGTAAGTTGAGGAAATCATTTGGTAAAGGGAAAGAATGGGAACCTGCAAACATACAGGGTTTATTTCAAAATGCAAATTTTTTGCATCAGGCAGGGGCCAATCTTGGGTTGAAAATAGGGGGAAGCTGGACTATGATATTAGGGGATCAGAGAATATTGATTCAAATAGGGACCTAATAAAGAAGGATTGCCCTATGGAGATCGGGGAAGGGAAGAAGTGTTCTCACAGTTCTCGATTTTCTTCAGTTTTTGGTGAAATAGATTTGGGGAAAACTATTTATGGGCATAGTTATGTTTATGATTTTGAGATGTCAACTGACTTTGTATGGCAGGGCAACCAGATGCAATGAAAATCTTATGCTGGAATGTCTGGGGAATAGGGAACCCCCGGGCAAGATGTCATATTCGACATGTGCTAAGGGAGACTAATCCTAATGTGGATTTTTTTCATGGAAACTAAGCTATATAGTTCGAAAATGGAGAAAGTTAGGAGGAGTTAGGGAATCGGAAGGAATTAATATAAGCAGTTATGGTATAAGGGGAGATTATCTTTAGGTTAGAAACAAGGGCTTAAAGTGGTTTTAAGAAGCTTCTCGATGAATCGTATTGATGTGAATGTAGAGGGAGACATGGAAGATATTAGGTGGTGATTTACTGGTTTTTATGGGCATCCGATGGAAAATCTGAGGTATTACTCATGGGATTTATTAAGAGATCTCTCAGTCGAAAGTGATGAACCGTGGTTGGTTTTGGGAGATTTAAATGAGATTATGTATTCCCATAAAGATAAAGGGGAAGGTTGAGGGATGAATGGTCTATGGAAGCTTTTCTGTTTGCTCTTAATGATTATGATTTGAAGGATGTGGGTTATGAGGGTCAATGGTTTACGTGGGAACGTAAGAGATTGACTCATAACAATATTTGGGAAATGCTAGATAGAGGGGTGTCAACTCCGGGATAGAAGGACTTATTCTCAAATTATAGCCTCAAGCATTGCGGTCATTCGGTATCTGATCATTTTCATCTTTTACTTAGTACTTGTGGTTGGATAAGAAGGCAATAACATAGGTAACGTAATTTTAAGTTTGAAGTAACTTGGATCCTTAAAGAGTTGTGTGAAGATGAGGTTCGTCGGCTTTGGGTCAATATGGAAAGATCGGTTCCTGACAGGCTTCGATCAGTAGGGAGGGGTTTAGTGCAATGGGTTAGGGGGATTCGAAAGTCTTCACGTATGAATACAAAATGGCTAAAACTTTGACTAGAGGTTTTAAATAACACGCCCCCAAATGATGAGACATTGGAGGAGTTAATCATTATGAAGTTGTAATTAAACTTGGATATTGACAAAGGGGAGAGGTATTGGGAACAACGAGCGTAAGCTAACTGACTGTGAAATGAGGATCAAAACACTGGTTTTTTCCCATTGAATGGCTACTCAACGTAAAAAGAGTAAGAATATTAGTTGTTTGGAGGATGGGGATGGACAGGAGCGAGTGGGGATTAATGAGATTGACCAATTGCATGCAATATTTTACAGATTTATTTACTTCAAGGGTAAAAGTGATAATTGTATTCTTCTTTCGAGAATTTCGATTTATGTTACTGATAGCATGAATGACTATTTGAATTCGAGGTTTACAAAGGAAGAGATTGATGTGACAGTTCAGAGTATGCATCCTACAAAAGCACCGGGGGACGATGGAATGCCACATTTGTTTTATCAACAGTTTTGGCACATTATAGGTAAGGATGTTAATAAATACTATCTGGATATTTTGAATAATGATGAATCTTTGTCGGATATTAATCACACTAATATAGTTCTTATTCTAAAGCCATATAATCTTATTAATGTAACATATTTTAAGATGATAAGTCTATGTAATGTCTCATTTAAAATCATTACTAAGGCTATTGTGCATAGAATGCAAATGATAATACCACATTGTATTGACGAAGCGCAAAGCGCGTTTGTACCAAGAAGGTTAATAATTGATAATGTCATTGTAGCTTTTGAATTGTTACACTCATTTAAGAAGAATGTAGGGGATAGGGGTAAGTCCTTTCTGCTCAAACTTGACATGAGCAAAACATATCACATAGTGGAATGACATTTAATTGAAGATGTTATGTTGTAGTTGGGTTTTGGGGAAGGTTGGGTCAAGCTGATCATGAGATGTGTTAAGTCTGTCAGCTATTTTGTTGTGTTAGATGAAAGACTAAGATGACTCATTTCTCCTTCTCGGGGGCTATGTCAGGGTGATCCACTGAGCCCTTTCTTATTTCTCTTTTGTACTAAGGGGTTGTCTGCCTTATTGTGATTAACATCATAGGATGGGCTTGTAAAAGGTGTAAAGGTGAGTCGATTAGAGCCGATGGCGTCGTATCTATTTTTTGCCGATGACTGTTTAATTTTTGGAGAGACAACAGTGGTGGGGGTGAAAAATGTTAAGAATTTACTAAAGAGTACAAGGACTATTCTGGGCAGCTTATAAATTTTGATAAATCCTTAGTCTACTTTAGTTCCAACGTTAGTACTGAGGCTCAACAACTAATTGAAGGGGTATTAGGGGTGAGAAGTTCAATGGACCCAGAAAAGTATTTGGGGCTTCTAATGGTGATTGGTCGTAATAAGAAGCTTACTTTTCGTGTTATTTTAGATCATATTCGTGGCAAGATAAACGGATGGTGCAATCGCTGATTATCGCAAGGAGGCAATGTAATCTTTATTAAATCCATTTTACAAGCAATCTCGAATTATGTCATGTCTTGTTTTTTGTTGCCAAAGACTTTTTGTGAGGAAATTGAGGCTGTGTTTAGCAGTTATTAGTGGCAAAAGTTCCAATCGAATAGAGGAATACACTGGTGTGCTTGGGAGAAATTGTGCAACCTAAAGAAGGGTGGAGTTTGAGATTTAGGCAACTAACTAAATTTAATGTTGTTTTTTTGGCAAAATAGGGTTGGAGGTTGGTATGCAATCCTACTTCTTTAGTGGCACAGATTTTAAAATTTAAATATTATGTATGAAGTGATTTTTTGAGTTTAGAGTTAAGAAGTCAACCTTCAGATATATGGAGAAGCATTTGGGCAGTAAAAGGGCTTTTGCTGAAGGGTTGTCGCTGGCACGTTGGTGATGGCAAATCGATCTCAGTATGGGATGCATCATGGTTATTTGGAGATCAACCATATATTGTTCAGTCTCCTAGAGTGAATGGAATTGTTAATATTGCTAATATAATTGTTGAACGATATGGTATTTGGAAAGCAGATGTTTTTGTTGAACATGAAGCTAGAAGAATTTTGAGTATCCTTTTGGCAAGGAATACACAGTGCGCAATGGATACCAATTGTTGTTGAAGGTATTCATTGGTATTGCTAGTGATTTGTACAACGGGATTGAGCCTAAAAGGTGACAGTTATACAAACAAATGTAGCAAATAAAAGTGCTAGAGAAAATGAATATTACAGCATGGCGATTAATACATAATTATGTGCATACTAGATCTAATCTACAACATCTAAGGCTTGTGGCAAATGCTGCTTGCTAGGTGTGGTCTGGAGGCAGAGACCAGTTTACATGTTTGTCGTGACTGCCCTTATGCTGCACTTATTTGGGAACAACTGGGTGTAACACCCTTAACCCGTAACCGTCGTCGGAATAGGTTAAGAGGTATTGTCGGACTTGTAACTTAGTTCAAAATAAACATTTATCAAATAGTCCTCATATTTCAGTCAATATCATTCATTTACATTCCATATGTATTCAAATTAAGCATACAAAGCTTTAATCATACATTTGGGACTAAATCGGCAACATATAAACATTTCAAGAACTTAGAAAATTTTTAACATTTCAAGGGACACACGCCCGTGTGAACAAGCCATGTGCCTTACACGGTTACCAGACACGCCCTTGTCATAGACCGTGTGAAAACAGAGTGTACATATTGACTTGTACCACGCGATCGGAGACACGCCCATGTGCCTTGGCCTTGGTCAAAATCGACTTGGGTCACACGGCTGACCGCACGCCCGTGTGTCTAGCCCGTGTACTATTCGAAATGGCTACACATGCCTATGTACCAAGGTTGTGTACCTCACACTGCCACCAGACACGCCCGTGTGTCTAGGCCGTGTCAAAACTGTAGGGTATACTGCCTTAATTCAAAAGGGTACCACAGGGGACACACGATCGTAGCATGACCGTGTGCCACACACGGCTGAGACACACGCCTGTGTCTTTACCCGTGTGGACAAAAAATAGGCTATTCACAAGACTACTTTACCACCCAATTTGGGTCATCCCTACATGCATCAAAACAAACATATTTCATGTCCCAAAGGCATTAAGAAACATACCAAATCATGTGCTAATTGTCCCATAATATCATCATTCATTCTTATATACAAATCCAATTCCAACGTGCCAATTCAAAGCACTAACTTCATATCAAAAACATATAATTCATATATCACATTAATCTATTTCAATCTATAGCATTTCTCATCATCTCAACTTCCCAAAATCAATCATAAAACTTACCAAAATTGACCATTTCATTTGGCCATTCATAAACGCATTAAAACATACTATTTTTGAACACAAAGTATATACCAAAATTGATTCATAATCTCATCCATAATTAAGCCATATCACATGGCTAGATATACACATCTCAAAATATAACACATTAGTCCTAGCCTATATATGCCATACTTTGATATATACATTTTCAAAAGGTACCAAAATAAAGTTCGATAGTGTGGTGATGATCCTTGACGATCCCCAGAGCCTTCGGTAGCTTCGATATCTATAAAATAATGCAAACACACACAAAGTAAGCTTTCAAAAGCTTAGTAAGCCATATACAAATAAACTTATCATTTTAAGCATATAAGCATCATAAAATACATATACTCCACAGTCAAATACTATCACAAACCTCATAGTTCATATATATTTCATATATTCTCAATTCATTTGCACATATGGCATATTTTCTCATATTTGAATCACATATCATCACTTGCACATATACTTACTTCACATTAACAAATGTTGAACACATTTTAACGTACCTGAATCGAATATTCATTCATTCAATCACGTATTTCTCAGAATGCCCGTTGAACTATTTGGAATCAAATACGATACGAGGATAGCTCGAAAAGCTCGTACAATGCCAACATCCCGGACGTGGTCTTACATGTAATTACTATCGATGCCACTATCCTAGACAGGGTCTTACACGAAATCAAATATGATACCGATGTCCCAGACATGGTCTTACACATAAATCTCAAATCGATGCCAATGTTCCAGATGTGGTCTTACATGATAACACATATTGGAATCCTATGTCATGACATATGTATCCTAACTATTCCTATGGTTCGTAAGGGACTTTTCGGACGTCGTTACATTATCGAAACTTTCTTGGATTTCTCATATTCAACTCAAAATAACCATTCATCATTATTCATTAACGTATAAGCAATAATAATTCAATTCAAACAAATTTATTTGTATATCGACTTACCTCGTACTTATTCGAATGGATGAAATCAGCTAATCAATGACTTTCAACTTTCCCCTATCTAATTTCGTTTTCCTTGGTTCTTGATCTATATAAATTCAAATTTAACTCTTTTATTCAAAAAATCATCCAATTTAATCCATATACACATATTTAGGGCATTTTACAAATTAGCTCTCACATTTTCACATTTTGACATTTAAGTCCCTATTTCATAAAATCACAAAATACACATAATTTCATATTTCCCATGCTTAGCTGAATTTTCATATAGTCTCTAGCAGCCCATAACTTTCACTTACTTCACATTTTAACCTTTCAATTTCTCATTTTCATAATTTAGCCCAAAATACTCAAATTCATCAAAAATCCCAATACAAAACATAGTAATCTAACACATATCTTTCATTTTCTATCACCAAATTTCATAAAACTCACATTATCAACAATGGAAAATCTTAAATTCATAATCAAATTCAGAAATTGAGGCATGGGCTTGATAGATTACTAAGTAACCATCTCAAAAACGTAAAAATCATCAAAAACCGAGCAAATTACATACCTTAATTAACAATACAAGTGTCGAACCTACCTTGATCTTTTCTTTTCTTTTTTCTTTGTATTTTTAGCAAAGATGAACACTAATGGCCTAATTTTATACATTTGTTTCATTAATAATAACCTTATTAATCAATTTCCATTTTTAACCTTATTATTATCATTAATAAACCACTAACTAATATCCAACCATGTCATTTCATGAATTCAATGGTCCATTTACAATATAAGACCTCACATTTAAAGAGAGGCATCAATTCGGCACTTAATCAAATAGAAGACCACTTTTGCATTTTCTGCGATTTAGTTCTTTTTGCAAATTAAGCACACATTCATATGAAACTTTCACACATCTTAATTCACATACTGTAAGCTTGGAAAATAATATTTAATATTTTTCTAACTCGAATTTGTGGTCCTGAAACCACTGTTCCGACTAGGGTCCAAATCGAGCTGTTACACTGGGAGTTAAGTGGGATCTGAGCTCAAATGGGGAACCATTTGGTCACTGGCTTAGTCGCTTGTACCTTACAAATGATCAAAAGTAGGCCTTGGCTATAGTTACCATCTAGGCACTATGGATGTCAAGAAATAAGCTGATGCATGATAGGGAAATACAAACTATCAATGATTTGTGTACTTTTGTATTGGGCTATGTTAAAGAACTAGAATTGCTACAAATTACTTACCCAAGGGTTTCGCATGAGTATACCATTCGATGGCAACCTCTAGAGGCATAGAGGGTTAAAACTAATTTTGATGAGGGCTTTTATCGTGACCTGCAGGCAACAAGTGTAGGAATAGTAATTAGGGATGCTGATGGGTTACTCATGGGAGCAACATGCGATTGGAAGAAGAACATATTATTAGCTGAAGCGACAGAGGCATTGGCCACGGTTATGGCCATTCGGTTTGCCCAAGAAATAAGGTTTCGTCAAGTTATTTTTGAGGTCGATTCAACGACAGTTATCTCTAAGTTACAAGTGTAATGTTTGGACAGATTAGAGATTAGCAATTATATATGGGATGCTAAACATCAACTTATAGATTATTTTACAGACCAAATCTACAAAAAAAAAAGATTATTTTACAAAGCTTTGGAATCTCCCAATCTTCAGTAAGATAAAAATACATCTGTGGAGAGTTTCTAACAATGGTTAAAGCTTTTCAGGTCAATGGTTTACGTGGGAATAATGTAGACTTCCAAACAATAACATTCGTAAGAGACTTGATAGAGGAGTGGCAAATCCATTATGGTGGGAAAGGTTTCTGAATTTATTAGTTCAACATAAGTGTCATTGTATTTTCAGTCATTGTCCTATAACTCTTAATATAATGACACATGGAAGGGGAATATTTGCGAGTAGTAAAAGCCCATTACGATTTAATACTAACTGGATACTGGAAAAGGATTTTGAAGAGTTAATCAGTCAATGGTGGGATTTGAGAGAAAATGATCTGCTAGAGAAATTAGAAGATCTAAAATTGAAATTGAAATGTTGGGATAAATCTAATAGCAGATCCAGATGGAAGATTAGAGAGGACTTAAAATTGAGACTTAGCAATTTAAATAAAGAAGATCCAGATGAATACATCTTGGCTGAATTAACAGAAGTTAAATTAGCACTAAATATGGAAGTCGACAAGGAAGAATTGTTTTGGGAACAACAGGCAAGAGCTAATTGGTTACAAATAGGGGATCGAAACACTGCTTTCTTCCATAATTTTGCAACCCAGCGCAAAAGAAGAAATACAATAAAGATTTTGGAGGATAGAAGGGGTAGATAGGTGGAATGTGACAACGCCATTATTGAATTTGCAACTAATTTCTTTCAAAATCTATTCTCTTCCAAACCATTACAAAGCGGTAAAAGGCTTAGAAGAGAAATCCAACCGTGTATTACAGAATCTTTAAATGAGGAACTCGTTAAAGAATTTAAAGAATAAGAGGTAGTGGAAGCATTAAAAAGCATGGCACCTCTCAAAGTATCCGGAAAAAATGGATACCCAACGTTCTTCTACCAAAAATTCTAGCATATTATAGGAAATGATGTTAATTATTGTTTCCAAGTGCTGAATAATGGGAAGAATTTTGAGGAAATTAACAAAACCAATATTTTATTTATCCCTAATGTACAAGCCCCTATGAATTTGGAACAGTTCAGAACCATAAGTCTTTGTAATATCATTTACAAATTGATCTCAAAAGTGGTGGTCAATAGATTTCGAAGGGTGCTACACTTATGTATCGAAGAAACGCAATGTGTATTTGTCCTAGGAAGATAAATAACTGATAACATTCTGATTGCTTATGGAATTTTACATTCCTTCAAAAAAAGAAGAAGAAGAGAGGAGGTACAATCTTTTGCCTTAAAATAAGACATGAACAAAGCCTATGACAGAGTGGAATGGAATTATCTTGAAAATATGATGGAAATGTTAGGCTTTTACAATAGTTGGATAGATCTTATAATGAGGTGCAAAATGATAGTGTCATACTCGGTAATACTTAATGGGGTTTAAGGGATAGAATTTAAGCCGACAAGAGGAATAAGACAAGGATACCCACTGAGCCCATACTTATTTATCATATGTGCAGAAGGCTTCTCTAAACTCCTAAATAAGGCAAAAAGGGAAGGAAAAATTGAAGGGGCTAAAGTAGGCAGAGGTGAGCTAGCTATTACCCATATTTTCTTTGTTAATGACAGCATATTATTTGGAAAAGCAATAATGAAAGGCGCAACTTCAATGAAATTAGTAGTTAATGAATGCGAAAGTATTTCTAGACAATTGGTGAACTTCGAAAAATTATTGATTTACTTTAGGAAAAATGTACAATACGACCTTAAAGAGAAAATAGTTTTGGGGTCCAAATTTCAAATAATCTGAAAAAATATATGGGTTTACCAACAATGGTAGAGAGGAGAAAGAAGGATGCATTCCTAGAACTAAAAGAAAGAGTTATTCAAAAATCGAAGAATTGGAGTATCCGTAATTTATCTTTTGGTGGTAAAGAAGTTTTTATTAAATCAATTTTATAAGCACTTCTGATATACGCCATGCAATGTTTTAAATTACCAGTATTGCTTTACAAAGAATTAGAAAATCTGATGAGTAAATTTTTGTGGCGCAATTTAAAAACTAATAAAGGTATTCACTGGTGTAATTGGTTCACAATGTGTACTCTAAAAGCGTTTAGAGGTATGGGGTTTAGAAATTTAGCAATATTTAATACGACCCTATTGGCTAAACAAGGATGGAGACTAATCACCCAACCTGCTTGTTTGTTTGTGCACGTTATGAAGTTAAAATATTATCCGCGTGATAAGTTTTTAAATGCAAGGTTAAGAGCTTACCCCTCTTTTACTTGGCGCAGCATTTGGAATACACGAAGCTTATTAGAAGAAGGAACAGACTAGCGGATAGGGAATGTCAAATCAACAAACATTTAGAATGATTCTTGGCTACCCACCCCTAATGATGGAAGAGTAAGGAACCAACACATAAATATCAACTATTCAAAAGTAGCGGATCTAATTAACAAAGACTCGTTTTTATGAAACTATGAGGCAATCTAGAACTTACTAAAAAGAGATCAAGCTGAGGCAGTCCTGTCTATTCCATTGGTAAGCAGGACTCAACCGGATGTTATAATATGGTGAAGGGACAAATCAAGCGAATACACAGTTCAGAGTGCCTTTAAATGGCTAATGACTAATACCCTACAACTACAGGATTATGTTATAGATCAAATCAACAAAAAAGATTATTTTACAAAGCTTTGGAATCTCCTGATCCCCAGTAAAATAAAAATAAATATGTGGAGAGTTTCTAACAATTTTCTTCCGACGCTCAGTAACCTTAAGCTTCGAAGACTCAGGAACGATGTTACAAGTCCAATCTACTCTGTTGGAGAAAAAACTGTGGAACACCTTTTTTGAGATTGCGAATTCACAAAACAGGTACTGCAGGAAGTTGGGTTGGACATCTCGCACATAAATACAAATCACACATGGAAAAAATGGTCAACCTCTTTTTTTTACATGAATAACATTAAAGTATATGCAACCATTGCAGTTTCTATTTGGCAATCTGGTATAACAGAAATAGACTTTACCACGAAGGAAAAAAAGGGAAGGGTACAAGAGGTTGTGGGTTTTATTAGAGCTTATTTACGAGAATTAAAACAAGTTAACTCCTTAACAGAAACTAGAATTAAACTAAGAGAGGGTTTCTGGAGACCCCCCAAAGCAGAACAGGTTAAAGCCAATTTTGACGTATCATTATCACAACAAGACATGATAGCAACAACGGGAATCATTATAAGAAATTATGAAGGTCTTGTAATGGGAGCATGTACTTACTCGTTAGGAAGAACAGGGGATTCGACCACTGCAGAAGCGAAGGCGTGTCCTCAAGCCGTCATATTTGGAGAAGAAATGGGTTTTCGAGATTTGGTTGTAGAAGGTGATGCTCTTACAGTCATTAAAAAGCTTAAATCAGACTCAGCGGATAGATCAATGATTGACAACATTATTAATGAAATCCAAAAAAAAAGATTCAGTTTTAGTAACTTATTTTTTGAGTTTACCCCTCGAAAGACAAATGAAGCAGTGCACGCCCTTGCAACTCGAGGGTACAATTTGACTACCCTGTCCTATTGGATCGAAGAGGTACCGATGGAGGTTGAAACCATCGTCAATGACCAAAGAAGATTTTTGAATCGGTAGAAAATGGTCATTTCTGTCTGAGTCCAGGGATGTATTGCCAAAATAAATGTCCTTTTTTCTTTTAGGTTTTGCTTGCTTAGGATTTTATCTGTGGCCTTTCGTTTTCTTTTTTCTTTTAATTTTTTTAGGAAAACTCGAGGCACCGCCTCGGTTACCAATACTTTCATGACAGCTGTTGAGTATAGATTTTTGATAAGTGTACAACATCTCCTCTTTAAATGCATTTCTGTTTTATCTAAAAAAAAAACTTTTGGCTTCTCCTTTGGATTAGATCACCAGTTCCTAGTTAAATTGATTTAAACAACTGTTAATCTGTTACAAAAATAAAAAATTCTAAAAATTCTAAAAAATCATATAAAATATAAAACAAGAAATAAGAAAAAACACACACAAATAATTAATAATATAAATATAAGCATTATTTTTTAGATAATAATAATAATAATATTATTATATATTTACACTAACTTAAATCTATTCAAACGATTTTTTAACAATTTTTACTTAATATGAATGGTTTTTAACCAAATCAACCATTTTTTTATCTGTTGATGCTATTGAGTTTTTACAACCATGTTAATGCCCTACACATATGTATTGTTCATAGAAATAGTGGATGGCCCAATTCAATCAATAGCCTTTATTTCCTCAACTTAGTAATTAGGTTTACTTTGGTATTTGTATTTTGTTTTTTCTATTTTGATACTTAAATATGGCAATTAAGTTTATTTTGGTCTCTAAATTTGGATTCCATTCATATTTAATGACATGGTACATTGAGATTATATTGCATCATCACTTAAATTTTTTATTTTCAAGTATTGACATGGTACAATATTAAAATGCCACGTCATCCAACTATTATATTTATCGAGTTTAGTAATCAAAATAAATTTAATTGTCAAATTTAAATATTAAACTAGAAAAAAATATAAATATTAAAATAAATCTAATTTGTGAGACCTAAAAAAATTTATACAAAGGCAAAAGGAAAAAAAAAATTAAAGTGACAAATAATGGCAATCTCCACACCTAATTTCATACTATAAGTGGGATTATACTACAACTAGCAAGCATTGCTCGAGAGTTGAGGAAGCAAAAGGGACAGTAAGTGGGATTATAGTATAACTAGTAAAGTGAGAAGGAACTGCAATGGTGAAGGGCTTGTAGGTGGTGGGGTTCATCTTGGCGGCGGTGGATAATCAACTATTTTATTTCATTCATTTTGCATTGTCGGGTGCTTTTATGGCTATCAAGCAAATTCATAAATAAAATAAAACCAATTTTTTATGGCATTTCTACCCAACAATCTCCCCACAACCTGTATATATATTGATTAAATCTTAGTAAATAAAAGTTTTAGTTCAAATTTTGTAACCAAAAAAGTTCGATCCGAATTGGGAGAGTTTTGGGGGAAAAAAAAACACAGCCCCAGGGCTCACGTACTCTCTCACCATCTATCATTGTTTCTTAATTCTTACCGTTACGTTTTAGAGAAAAAGCTGGCATGGTTGCAGTGCAAAAGAATAACTCATCTATATAGTTTTTAATTTGCTGTTAATGTACTAATGAATCTCCCACCTAACAGGCTAAAATCCATAATCCCTGATCATAAAATAAAAAAAATTCCCAATCTCTGATGAAATCTACCTAGAAGAATAGCTTGTAGTGTCATCAATCATTAAAAACCCTAAATATGAATACCCAACCCTTATACGTATATATCATTAATATTGGAATATTTCAGCTTTGTGACCACGTGAAATCACATCATCATTTAGAAAAGGCTTAAATACACCGAAGCAAGAGTCAACAGTGAGCTGACTATTGTAACCCGTTATTCAGATTCAGATTCTTCTTCCTGTTGTCACCATTTGGCAATTTGCTTCTTAAACCCTCCTCTTAATCTGTAATTTGAATTTTATATTTGTAGTTAAATAATGTAATGTAATATAATATGCATGTATAGCTCAGTAAACAAGCTCAATGAAGAAAAAAGATTAAATAATACAATAGTTTAAAGTAATAAAGAAAAGGGTTTTTAACAAGTCCACACGTTCCCACTACAAAAGCAAATTCCACTCTGTAAATCCAGAGATTGTCAATGAAATGATCAGAAGTTGGATTAAAAATTTCAAAATAAGAAATGTTTAGTAAGTGAGGGAAAGAGATTCTTAGATGGGGAATTGCTGTGAATTTCTGTATGAAGATGAAAATGACCCACACTTGTTTTCTTGACAGCTGCTAGTGATGGAAAATAAATAAATAAATAAATGGAATGGTAGCAGTAGGCAATAAGGCATTGGACAAAAGTGTACCGTTGGGGTTTGAATGCAAGTTACCCCTTGATTGTAGGCAGATAGGGACCGAGATGGAGATAACATTAAATCTAATAGGCTTTAAGGTGCGACATTATTGGCAACATTATTAACAGAGACATTCCTGAACCGTAAAATAAAAACCATTCATGAATACATTGTTGGTCACTACTCTTTTAGTATGGTTGGAAATGCAGCAGATGAGACATGGATGAATTTGAAGCATTGAACTGAGCCAAAATGAAAAGAAGGCAAAATGGGGTAATCAACCACACACCAAAATGTCAAATGAAGCAGCAATTTTCTACAACAGGTTGATTATGAAAGTACAACGATGGAATATTGACAACGGCTATATATCATACACTGACAACAGCTACAAAAGTAACTAACAGCTCTCTCCTCCTACATTGGATGGAAATCGGCATGGGTAACTCTATTTTTGGTTCAAAAGGGTAAGCTCTTTGAAGTTGAGCTAGCTGTGAGGGACTTGAGATGTTCTGATGGAACAAAATCTTGAGGCAAATTGGCTCGATTCACAATTCTCTTCATATTGTTCTGCAAACTTTGTTGGACCAATAGTTTAACAGCTTTCTTCTCCTCACTCATCATCCCTTCTTCCACCAAACAATCTTTTCCGTATTGATTTGCCAAAGACCCGTAAATTGGAGCAGAAACTGCTGCACTTGTATTCCCGCCTAAGTTACCGGAAACTTGCTTCCCTTTATCCACTCTCAATACCTCCAAAATCCTAGAAGCTCTCTTTTGTGCTAACATGCTACCTAAAAGTGTCAATTCAAGCAGTGGTGAAACGATGCCTGCTTCAATCATGGCTTGCCTGTCTCTATATGCCTTATGTGCCATCACCATGAGAATGTATGATGCTTTCTCTTGACACCCTGGGGAATCAGTCCAATTCAACACATCAACCAAAATTGGGAATGCTTCTGGGGCAATGCTAATCCCTTTTCTACCTTCTGGAGTGGACACTATATTGCTCAATATCGAAAGAATCCTTTCACTAACATCCATGTCCCCCAAGGCATTCACTAAAAAGGGTATCAAATCAGACTCCATAATGAAGGAAATGTTTGATGGGGAGATGGATAGATTGTAAAGCGCTCTAAGAGCATCATGCCTTGCTTGACACCCACTTTGCTTATCCAATATCTTAAGGGTTTTCACCAAGAAAGGGATAGCCCCTGAAGATCCGATGATAGGCTTATTTGAATCCAAGGCACTCAAGCCAAGGAAATTTGCTACTATGGCGTCTGAAACTGCTTGGCTTGGCTCATTAGGGGACTCTATAAGCTTTAGCATCTTATGCACTGCCCCTGCTTTAACAATGGCTGCTTTGTTCCTGAAAAAGGGGTTTTCAAACAATAGCTACACATTAATATAAACAAACATACACCCAGTTTTTGACACACACACACACACACACACACAAAAAAAAAAGAGAGATGAATTTGTTTTTAAAAAAATGGGAAATTTTGGGGAACTCACTGGTCATTTTCGATTCCTAGATTAAGCAAGGCATAGAGAGCAGCGATCTGTGAATTAGAATCCTCAAAATCAAGCATTGCAACCAATGGGGGGATAGTTCCTAGCATGGCTAAAGTTACTCTGCTTTTTGGGTCATCTTTAGTGAGCAACCTCACTCTACTGGCAGCTGCTCTCTTGTTTTCTTCTTTTTCCATTTGCAATTCCTTAATTAAGCGCTTCAACCCCTCCAAAGCTTGCACTTTTGTCGTAGTCTCAGCATCACTTTTCGCTTCCTCTAAGTTCAAGAGATCGGCTAGCTTGTCTGGTTTGCCATTGTTGATGGAGTTTTTCACAGGCCTTTTTGTTTTTATGGGTTCGTTGGGCTCTTTTAATACTGAACGTATTGTGGTGGTGCTGGTGGGAGGGGGAGGAGGAGGAGGAGGGCGGACGGCGTCGTAGATCATTTCCTGCATGAGCTGATGACGGTGGCGAGAATTAGAGCCGCAGCTCATGGCGTCGAAGATTTTTCTTCGGAATGAGGCGGCGGAGAAGGCTGTACATAGTCTGAAGTGGTTGCCGGAGGTGGTGGGGGAAGGGCGACCGAGGACGACGGATCTGACGTCGTTGCGGTGAAACTTGGCCATTGATCTTCAGTGAAGAAGAAAGAAGGAAGGTATGGGTTTAAGAGGGAAGAGAAGGGAGAGGTTTTTCCTTCGTCTTCACATTCATGACACTCTGTTTTATTACTAATAATTTATTCACTTCTTTTTAGACATCAAATATAGAAATGAAGAGAGAGAGAGAGAGAGAGAGAGATACAATTTATACGCATTTCATTATACACTAATTATTTTACAATCTTTTATTCACTCATAACATTTCAATCCAAAATACTATCATTTTACCCTCTTTATCAAGTTTTTATAAATTTACTGAAATTTGTTTTATCACCCACATCTTCAAATTTTAAGTATATTATGTTTCAATTCGCTATCCCCTCTTTTTCTCTTGAAAAGTGTCTAGTTATTCCTCAACTTCTTAATATGTTTATATTTTGAGAGTATTTTAGAACAATAAATAATTTCTCAATTCGATTTGGATCCGTGTTGTCTTAAGTTTTATATTTTTTTTATTTGTTTTTCCTTAATAAATTTTTAATTTTAAAAGTTTTTGTCTGTTCTTATAGCACTTTTTATAGTCATGCTTATGCATGTAACTTTAGTTTTACAAGTGATTTTAGAGATGATTTTGCTGTCGTCTCTTTAGTTTTGCTTGCCGCTCCGGGGTTGATTTTCTTATTGTATTAAGTGTTTGCAATCACTCCAGATATGTTATGCTTGACTTGTGACAAAGTTAATTGTCAACGTGTCATGACGTTCTATTGATGTTAAGGCTAAAGCCTTTGTTGTGTTTGTTGTGTTGATGGAGCTTATCTTTCACTATCTACGACGAGTGTTTGTTATTTTTTTTTCCTGAATTGTATAATTTCATTCATTGAATAAATTGATAAATTTACCTTTAAAAAAAAGCTCAAATAGGAAAGAGCTCAAATGTTAAATGTATTTTTTTTTTTACACTTTGTCATGTAAATTGTAAAAATAATTATTATCACATACTTTTATTTATTTAGTTATTGTTAGCTCGGAATGATTAACTTGAAACTGTCGATAGGGAAGTTGAATTGGCCTTTGAGAAATTGTAGTGGAAGCAATGAAAAATATGCAATAAAAAACACAATGATTTATAGTGGTTCGGCCCCAATTGCCTACTCCACTACCTTAGCTCTTCACAACTAAGAATTTTCTCCAAATTCACTAATTTGATAACCTTTAAGGTAAGATTTAACCTTACAACTCCCTTAAGATTTATGACCCAAAACCTTAATATTGCATTCCCTTAAGGTTTTTACCCAAACCTTAAGAGTTAACCCTCTCTCAAAGTGAACAAGTAAGCAAACTAAGAAGTAATTCTTACAAGATCAAAATGTTCGCCAATTAAGCACTAATATAAAGAAGAACACTTGAGCTAAATGAATACAATGAAAGCTCACAAGTGTTTACAAGAAAATGTATGAAAGAATTAAACTCTTAGATTTTTTTATTGATCTTTGAGCTAGGGGTGAGTATTCGATCGAGTCGAGTTGAATCGAGTCAAAAAATTTCAAGTTAGTCGAGTTGACGAATCCTATTTTAGCAACTGAACTCAATTTGAATTTTTTTTGAATCAGATCGAATCGAGTCAAAAAATTTCGAGTCAAGTCGAGTCGAGTTAACAAATCCTATCAAGTCGAGTCGAGTTAACAAATCCTATTATTTATACTCAATGTTGCGTTTACATGAACCGATTATTTAACTAGTAAACGAAGTATAAAATTATTTAACTATATAAACAATATAATGGTTTTGCCTTTTAACTTAATGAGTAAACATTTATCAATTATTCAGATTTGTTGTTTTGGGACATAGATATTCTAGATACCCATTATGGAATCGATAAAGTCTTCCACTTAATGGTTTTGACTTTTAACTTTAGAAAAGGTAAAAATTTATCAAAATTTCGTAGTTTTGTCTTTTCTTATTCGAATTTTCGGATAACTCGAATTGTGTAATTTATATTCGAGTTAAACCAAATAACTTAATTTTTTATTCGAGTTGGTCCAAATAACTTGATTAACTCAAATAACTCAAACTATTTAATTCAAAATTTGAAAATTTTATCAAGTTTTTCGAATCGAATCGGATTTTGCTCACCCCTACTTTAAGTTTTGCACATGTCTCTTATTGTTACTAAACCTTTGGAAGATGATATTTATACCCTCTAATTAATTTCCAACAGTTGTGGTTGTTGTGAGAGTGAATAGAGTCATTGGGATGAAAATTCCATATCATTAAATTCACCTGCAACAAAATATATCGATACTTTTTCTACGAGTATCATTACTATTAGCATTTAGTGCTTGGTTCAGTGACCGTTAAATCTAGTTTACAACGATACCAAAGGCAATTTACTGATACCTGGTAAAAGTATCGATACTATTTGTGAAAATTGAAAACAGAATGTTAATTTAGTATCAATTTTAGAATGAATATTGATATCTTGAAAACTATCAATACTTGGACAAAAAGTATCGATACTTTTTGTCCTGGAGTAATACTAACTTGTTTGAAAACGTTAAAACATAATTGAAAATGTTTGATTTAATTGAAACCATTTCAACTTGATTTTCTCAATTTGTTTAACTTAACTTTTATTCAAAAACACTTTAATTTGTTATATCAAAATATATTATCAAATAAGGTTTAGTTTAATATTTATTGTTGAATCCGCAATCGAATCAATCAAATAAAAAGTCAATGATTTGATAAATTTGACCATCAATTTTTTTAAAATGTTGACATTTATATAAGAAAAAGAGAAAAAAATTGGTTAAATTATACTATAATTCTTTGTATTATTCACAAATTTAGAATTTAGTTCATATACTTATTTTCAAGAAATTAGTCCATTTACTTTTTAAATTTCAAAATTGAGGTCCAATTGTTAATATTGTTAAATTTGTCAGTGTGACATTTTGAAAATAAAATTCACTTGGTAGTAATGTAACTAAAAAAATGACATTGTAATGAACTTAAACTTTACAAAATAACTTTAACAATTAGACCTGAATTTTGAAGTTTGAAAAATAGATGGATTAAATTCTTAAAAATAAAAATATAAGGACTAAATTCTAAATTTACAAAGAATATAAGGACTTATAACTATTTTAACCAAAATCTTTTAAGGGAAACAATATTTTTAGGGTAAACTATAAAAATAGTCACCCAAATATTAGCGTGTTTCTATTTTGATTATCTATATTTAAATTTTTTTTATTTTAGTTACTAACGTTATCGAAATTTAATATTTTAGTCACTCATCGATAGTTTTTTTTATTGACATAATAACAAATTTCATCCTCAAATGTTTACAGGCTCTATCAATTTAGTTCTAATTTTTTTTAAATCCAACAAAATTAGCTATTAACTTTACACATTCTGTCAAATTAGTTTTACTTCTTACAAATTCAAAATTAAATTAAAATAAAAAATATTTGAAATTTCATTTTTCGATAAAAGTACATAAAATTTTATAAAAATACGTTCAAAATTATAAATAAATGAATTTCCATTTTTCTCTTTTTCCTGTCATGACATTTATTTATTAAAATAATACTTTTAAAAATCCACATAAGACTTAAATTAGATTCAAACTTCTCCTTTTTAAAAAAAATTATAAAAAATAAATTTTATTATCTGTTTGGCCTTACTCCATAGTCCTTGTCAAATTTGGCAAGTGCTAGGCAACCACCTTCGCCCACTGCCACTGACACCAATAACTTACTCTAAACTCCTCGATTCCATATCCTCCATCATCGCACCATCGACCTAGGATTTGGTTGTAAAGCTATTGACATGAGTTTTCATCTACTGGTTTCCAAGACCTCATCCCTACCTATATATCCCTAATCCTTCCCACCCTCAAGCACAACCTCAAATGCAACAAACTTGTTCTAAGCAACAATCTAAAGACATCAATTCTCTCTTTTCGACTTTAGGTTGTTGTTTTTTACCCAACTTAAATATGGTGTTGTTAATGTTGAAAAATAAAACTAAATCTGTGTAAGTCTTCTTCATTAGACCTGGCCCAACCCGAAATGTGAGAGGGTTTGAGCAAAAATATAGGCTTGAACAATGGGCTTGAACAAAAAAATAAGTCCTATTTAAAAAATGGTCCGAGCCTTAGGTAAGACATTTTTGGCTTGGGCCGGACCCGGCCCGAATTCACTGAAGGACAAAAAAAAATCTACTATTTTTTTTTTGTTTTTTAATGCTATTTTCTTATTGTTTTTCCCCCCTATTTTGCTACCATTTTATTATTATGTTGCTTGTTATTGTTTGGATATTATATAAAACTTATTTTATTGTTAATTTTGTTATTATTTTAGAGGCATTTGTTAATTTTGTAATTATTTTAGGGACAATTTTTCATTAAGTTACATCTATCTTTGTGCTATTTAAATATACATATTTTTAAAAAATTATTTTCAATTTGTTGGGAAATATTTATTTTGATGTTTTTAGTATTTTTGATGTATTATATATATTTAAAAATTATATAAAAATAATATAAAAAATTAATACGGGCAGGCCGAATCGGGCTTGGGTTTTAGCATTTTTATTCGGACCGAGTTTGGGCAAAATTTTAAGCCTATTTTTCGGGCTAAGCCGGGCCCGAGCCTAGTAAACTAACATGAATTTTTAGTTGGGCCCAGCTCGAACCGAGTCCGTTTAAAAAAGTTGTGATTTTGTATTACATTTCATTCCCCCCTTTTTGTTTCTAAGAAGAAAAAGAAAACCTAAGCTTTCTCAAGGTCGTGGTCAGGTCACCACTGTGCCAACGTCTTCTCTGGCGAAGAAGCACACTAAAACATGCCATTTTCTTCATTCGGATTAGACTTGTGAAGAAAGCCTCATATCTCATGAAATCGAAACCGGAATCCCCAACTATCGTAGATTTGATCTATGTGGTCGAGCAATAGATAAAATTGGAAAATCCGACAACTGTTTCTCCTCACCCTGATTTCGGTTCTCACTGTTGAAATTTCAAAATGGAGCCTCAATGCTCATAGAATCAGAAAGGCTGGACTGTTGGAATTCCAAAATGATTGTTTTTCAAGGCTTGAGTATAAAGATTTTGAAATTTTAAATGAGTACAGTAGTTTTAGGACCTTCATGTTTTTTTTGCTTGGGATCTAGCATCAACCATTTTTTCTTTTATAAAGAGAGAATGAAACCAACAAATGAAACATGAAAACGATAAGGGTAAAATTTGCAACCAAAGCTCAAGTGAAATTCAAAACTTTGATAGCGTGCGTGTGAGATTAAAAATACCGAAATTGTGCAGGTTAGGCAGCGATAGAAATTTTAGAATCGAGTCTTCTAAAATTTTATTACAAATATTAGTATGGATCCACTAGAAATATTTGGTTTGATTTTGTTAAATCGCCTCTTATTTTAGAGCCTACGTGAAAACAAAACAACCTCCTCTTCCTCTTTATCTATTCACTTCTTCAATTTAAAGAAAATGAATCGTTTGTATTTATAATAATTACCCAAAATCTTAACATTGTTAATTACTACCTCACGAAGATTATAAAAACAAATTACATAAAGTTAAAATATAAAAATTAACCAACTAAAACTACAATTGAATATATTTTCGGTTAAATATAATTAACGATATGTTGTTTTAGTAGAGCATATCCGTCAAATCCATATAGATTAGAAATAAAAATTCAAATATGAATAGTGAAGCTCGGCTCAAGTAGGATTAAGGTAGCGTACAAAGATGCCTTGAACGAGGGGAATTGGATACCAACGACAAGGAGGGACGTCACGGCAGTCTCATCAGTGCCCTCCAGCTCATCTCATCAAAAAAGCTTACTCCAATTTAAGGAAGAGCTCAGGCCCCACTGCACCACTAGGGATAACTCAAACTGTCTATTCTCTTTCCATGCCTTGATTGATTGTGTAAGTTCTTAGGTTGGGAAGGTGATGGGAAACAGACATTCCTCAATAAAATTCAATAATTATACGGTAGGATGGGAAGGAACACATACATTGCAAAGAATGGAAAAGTAAACAAACAAATAAAAAGTACTTGCCTTACATGCTTTCTTCTTTCCTTCCATCCGCCCAGTTTTAGCAACGGTAACTGTCACTGCTGCATTTTTTTTCGGGGTGTCGAGACTCAAATGTCATGAATTAGACCAGTAATTCTGATCTTACCCCTAAAACTTGATTCGATTAACTTAACTCAAATTCAACCAAATTTGGCTTGATAAAACTCATACCGAGTCAAACTCAAACCAAATCAACTTGATTTGGCTATATAAAATTGACAAACCCTAAACCCAAATCGACTTGCTTTAAAATGACCTAAACACAAAACTAACTCAAATATGAAATAATTCAAACCTAAAATCACTAGAACCCAAATAACTCATCCAAAATAAAATCAGAAATCGTAAAAACCCAAAACTATTTTGAACCCGAAAAGACTTCAAAATGATCCAAAATTTAAAAAATGAAATTTACATGAACATATATATGAGAAACTATAAGGTTTTTTTTATATATAAATAAAGTGGACTGCTATGAAAAAGGGTTCGAGTACCCCTGATTCATCACAATATCTTTGTTTTGACTTTGAAATGTGGAAAGGAACTCAAATCAAGTAAAACATTATTTAACCTAGAACTGCTTGTATATGTACGAATGACAAACATCTCCAAAAGGCAACGCTAATCATTTGCAACCATAACATCTAATGGAGAACTGCTCTCCAATTTTTTAATGCATAACTTATCTTGGGGGGGAAGGTCCTTCACCGACGGCAAGGACTCCGCATCAACAATGATCGAGTCTTCCTCCTTGAAATCTCCTCTCAACACTCCCATTGCAACTTCGTTCTCCACTAATTGTTGTATCACCCTCTTAACTGGCCTTGCTCCAAAGTTGGGGTCAAATCCCAGTGTCCCCAGAAGTTCAACAGCTTCCTTTGTGTAGTGCAGATAGATTTTCTTCTGTCGCAGTCTATCTTTTAACCGCACCATCTGGAAACAAGGGAGAAAATAAACCTCTTTAATCCTTAACTGTATCTACCTCGAGTAAATAACATACAATAACAGTATAACCAATTTATTGATATTAACTTCCCTCCTCTTTGAGAATTTTTCTAGCAAGTGCTTTTGGGGCAAGCTCTGATTGATATACACGTAAAGTCGGTTCAGTTAGATCAGTTAAAATATAATGTTGATCAGTTAAGTCAGATTTAAAAAAAAAAAAAAAAAGTTAACCAGATCAACTGCTCCCTCTAATTTGAAAAGAACCTAAAGTAAAGATCTTATCTAGTATTCACTATTTTCTATTCCAAGGCTTCCAAGTTCCAATGATACTAGTCAAAGTTAATTACTAATATAGTAATATTTTAGTCTTAGCATATCCCTCATGAAGAAAAAAAATTGAAGGCGGCAAATATCAAAGACCGAGGAAAGGTTGCAAAGATTAATCACCTGTAACTCCACTATTTTACTGATTTCTTTGGAGTCAAGAGGCTGGAAAACAATATACTCATCGATCCGGTTCATGAACTCCGGGCGGAAAGTCTGTCTTGCCAACTCAACCACCTGTTTTTTCATCACATTGTAAACAGCATCCTTGCTGTCATATGTAGACTGGAGAGTTTCCAAAATGTAGTGAGAGCCGATATTTGAAGTCATTATTACTACACAATTTGTAAAACTAACAGTCCTTCCCTGAGAGTCAGTTATCCTTCCATCATCCAATAGTTGTAGCAAAATATTGAATACGTCATGATGAGCTTTCTCAATTTCATCAAAAAGAACTACAGAATAAGGCCTTCTACGAACAACTTCAGTGAGTTGTCCGCCCTCTTCATAACCAACATAGCCCGGTGGTGCCCCTACCAAGCGTGAAACTGCATGCTTTTCCATGTACTCACTCATATCAATTCTGACCAGAGCATTTTCTGTATTGAAAAGGAAACCAGCTAGAGCCTTTGCAAGCTCAGTTTTGCCAACACCAGTGGGGCCCATGAACATGAAACTAGCTATTGGACGATTTGGGTCAGATAATCCTGCCCTCGAGCGTCTGATTGCATCGGCTACCGATTTTACTGCAATATCTTGACCAATTACTCTCTTATGAAGTTCCTTTTCCAGCAAGACTAGCTTGTCCCTTTCTGATTGTTGGAGGTTTGATAAAGGTATGCCGGTCCATTTGCTAACAATTTCAGCAATATCAAGATCAGTAACCTCTTCACGGAGCAAAGACTTCCCAGACTTTTGGAACTCAGCAAGATTCTTTTCAGCCTCTTCTAACTGGCGTTGAAGAGACATTAAAGTTCCATATTTAAGCTCGGCAGCACGACTTAAATCATACTCACGTTCAGCAGCTTCCATTTCTTGATTAACTCTATCAATCTATAAACATAAAACAAGGCAAATCAGAGATTAAGAAAACAATATGAAGGTTATTTAACAGAGCAGAAATGAGACAAATGAAAATTACCTCTTCTTTCACTGATCGGATTCTAGTCATAAGAGCCTTCTCATGATCCCACTGTTCAGTTAATTCTTTCTGTTTCTGTTTCAGTGAGTTCAAATCATTTTCCAGCTTGCTTAACCTTTCTTTGGATGCTTTATCAGTGTCATTTTTAAGGGATAGCTTCTCCATCTCCAACTTCAGAACAGCTCTATCTATCTCATCCAACTCTGTGGGCTTAGAAGTGATCTCCATCTTAAGCTTTGCAGCAGCTTCATCAACAAGATCAATGGCTAAAAAAAAAGAAAAAGAAATTAAATTAGAGCTGTTAAGAAGCTCATTTGCCCAAAATATTTAAGGTTGATAGATAATCAACATAAATCAATCCATGCAGCAGTTATAGAATTTCCCATTTTGCTCACTGCTTTACCTTTGTCAGGCAGAAAACGTTCTGTTATATAGCGGTCTGCAAGAACTGCCGCTGACACAAGAGCACTGTCAGATATTTTAACACCATGATGTAGCTCATAGCGTTCACGCAAGCCTCGAAGAATTGATACTGTATCTTCAACAGATGGCTGACCACAATACACTTGTTGAAATCTGCGCTCAAGTGCAGGATCCTTCTCAATGTATTTCCTGTACTCATTCAATGTAGTAGCTCCTATGCATCGCAGCTCACCTCTCCCCAGCATTGGCTTTAACAAATTCCCAGCATCCATTGCACCACCAGTAGCCCCTAAATAAATTAGGAAAAACCATCTTTAGCACATTAGTATCCATAATAAACCATAACTTCTTTAGAATTAGAAACCAAACCTGTTCAAATCAATATAAAAACTAGCAAGGGGCTACAGTGTAAGCAATAAAAGCAAGGCACAAACCTGCACCAACAACTGTGTGTATCTCATCAATGAATAAAATAATCTGGCCATTTGAAGCAGTAACTTCCTTCAGCACAGCTTTCAACCTTTCCTCAAAATCTCCACGAAACTTGGCACCAGCCAACAAGGAACCCATGTCTAGGGAGATCAACTGAAGAAAACAAGGAAATAATGTCAATGTTAGATAAACATTAAGATTGACCCCTTCCGACTACATAGTCAACAAAACTGCCAGTTAAGTTTCTTTCTACAACTATTTGTTCATCATGCTCATCCAAGAAAGGCAAATGTCTACCCATATTCAAATGTTTGTATCTATTTCAAATGGATAACTTCTTTGTTTAAAATCTTACCTTTCGGTTTAACAGCGGTTCGGGAACATCTCCCCGTACAATCCTTTGAGCCAATCTGCAACATAATAAACAAATTTTCATTATCAAAAAGATCACGCACAAATTAGTCATGCACACCCATATAATTGAGCAACAGATGTGACGAAAAAGAAACTTAGAAATTTATGCTTAGCAGCACTGGCATATAATACCAGCTCAGTCAATGCATCATTAGAATTTAAAGGAAAGTAGTACGACTCTGGTTAAGAACAGGGACTAAATTAATATTTTCCTGCACCTTCTCTGTTAAGTATACTATTTGTTGACATGCAGTGCAAAATTAGAAAAACTCAGTAAAGAACTACTTGACAGCTGGATATCCAAATTTTCTGCAAAAAGAGGACCATGGATAACTTGAAGTAGCTACTTTAAAATCCAATAACTTAATACATGTAATCCTCTATCATAAAATGCTAAATATATACCCAAGAAGGAAAAAAGCAACTCACCTAACAAGTTCTAACTATGGAACAATTTTTCTACTCATAAGAATTACCGCAAGAACCCAACATACTTCGAAAACATACCCTTCAGCAATTGCTGTTTTCCCCACACCAGGCTCACCAATTATAACAGGGTTATTTTTTGTTCGTCTTGATAGTATCTGGATACACCGCCTTATTTCATCATCACGGCCAATAACAGGATCTAGTTTGCCACGCCTAGCAAGCTCAGTCAAGTCATTCCCATACTTTTCAAGTGCCTCATATTTTCCTTCAGGATCTACACACATCAGGAAAGGGACATTTAAGAAAATGTAATATAAGGATATCGTATGATAAGTGACCAAAGATTAACTTGAGTTGGCATGCAAAAATATGTTTCACAAGAACATACTTGTTCAATTTCCTCATGTAAAGCTTGACTAGCATCTAGCCAGTGGTTTATAATTTTTTATTCCTTCACCCATAAGTTCTAAATCACTCAAATCATAGCATTTGGCTCAATCATATCTGTGAGAACTACTTTCTAACTTTCCCTTATACACAATCAATTTCTTAGTTGCAGCTTATTTTTGCTATAAGATGATGCTACTATAATCCAAAAAAAAAAAAAAAATGGCAAGTTCAAGCTAACATAATACTTTGATCAGTTACACGCTGATTTCCACGAACAGCTTTAATGGCATCCTTCAAAGCCTGCTCGCTAAGCTGGAGGTTCTTGAACAACTGCTGCCCAAACCTCTTATCTGAGGTAAATGCTAGGACAAAATGTTCCACCGAAACAAAATTATCTCCCATTTCTTTCTTATGCTTTCGAGAACTGTCTAAAAGAGAGCTAAGATTTGATCCCATTATAGGGTTACTTGTGTCCATCACCTGCCATATACGAAGAATAAAGCATTGAAGCAAACTCACGAAGTAAACACAATCAATTAAAATACATACTTTAGGCTGCTTCGATATAAAGTCATCGGTAGCCTGCAGAACAGAAGTGTTGTCAAGCCCTGCTTTTGTGAAAATCCTTCTAGCCAACCCATCCTTTTGTTCTAAAAGAGCTTTCATTAAGTGTTCAGATTCCACCATTTGCTGTTTGCTATCCTTTGCCGCCTGAACAGCCCCAACAAGGCCCTCCCAGGCCATATCAGTGTAATCTGATTGGTTGATCTGATGAGAAATATCCAAGGAAACAAAGAGAGTTAACATGAGCATAGCAACAATAATTCCACTACAATGTAATCGAACCAAATATCATAAAACTTGTACTCTGATTGATTGATCTGATATCGGAGAACACAAAGAGAGTTAACACGAGCATATCAACGGTGAAACCACTGCAATGTAATTGAGCCAAATTTCATAAAATTTGTACTCTGATCGGGACAAGAAAATATCCAAGAATACGGATATAGCTAACATGAGCATAACAATGGTTAAGACGCTACAATGTAATTGATCAAAATTTCAGAAAATTGGACACCTACCAGTCAAGAAAGGAAAAATCAATAAAGTCAAATCACGCCGGCGAAATTAACATTATTGATAACCAAGTGCTTATTCTAAGCCAAACTAAAATGAAGAAAGCAAACAATTATACACACGTACACAGAAATTGAATCCAAATGCCTTCCTTAGCTAAAGTTTGATAAGGAAAACACACACAAACAGAACAGTTCAATTAATCGAGTGTCTCTCAAAGTAAATAAAACCGAAATGAAAAGTTCAATAAACAATAGATAAACCTGCGCAGGGCTAGTGGCAGAAGAGTAAAGTGGAGGGGAAGAGTGATAGCTGCGAGTAAGAGAGAAGAAGCCGCCGTTGTTCTCCGCCACTTCATTGAAATTTTGAGACCGATGAGGCGAAATGAGGGAATTACGCAAAGTGCAAGCAGCGGCGGAGATGGCGCGAGCGCGGAACAGGTAAGGAGTTGAGGCTTTTGATGATTTAATGGCCAAAAAAGCGGACCTTGTTAGCCTTCTTGAGGCCATTTTTGAGGATAAAATGGGAGATTTTGAAATTTAGTTTGGGTTTTTTCTTGTATTGGAAGTGTTTTATTTCTTTTACCCGGGGGGTTAAGAAGCGCTTTGAATTCTCTATGTGCGCGAAAGGAATAGAAGGTTGTAGAAGAGTTGGGATTTTCCCTACAATTTTCCTTTGGTCTACTTTTAAGTTTTTCGCTCTACTTTGTTAAAATTAAAGTTTAATCTCTAAATTTTAATTACTCCCTTATTGTAAAGAAAATGACAACTTTAGTCGTGGTTTAAATTAAATAGTACATATGAGATGGGATCGAATATGAATAAAAATAAAATGTAGAAAAATGATAGATACATTTCCGGCCATCGACAATTTTGAAACGTAATTCTTGTGGTGCTCAATTACTTTCACACAGAGTTACCTTGTTTTTTCTACTCTGACAAATACATTCAGTAATATACTATTTACATCACTTGATACTCTTCTCCCATTGAACCTACAAAAAAGACTGAAATTTTCACCACTTTTCTATCCTATTTTCCGGTCTACACAGCTCTTCCTGAAATGGCTGCAGCAAGGGCTGCCGTGAAATTGGGGTCTCTGCTCAAAGAAGCCGCCATTTGATGAACTAAAATCTGTTGGATTGCTGGTGCGTCGATTTGTAGGGCTGCCCTTTCGGTTTCATCGCCGCCCAAACCAGCTGGTTGAAGCAGCTCCAGTGTTACAGTGGGAGCTAAAGCTTTGGCTGGGGCAGATGAAACAGGACCCGAACCAGTGTTGGAACTAGGGGTGTTGTTGTTGGAGCTTAATGATATTTCAGCAGGTGGAGAATGGTGGTGCTCATGGTGGTTGTGCTCTCCTTCATATGTTGCCACCAAGATCGATGGGTCTTCAGCACTTCTTTGCACCTGCAAAACCATCCATCAATATCCAAAAAACAATAATTAGAAACAAATAATGCTCTTGGATCCAGGCAGAAGCCAAAAAATTACTTTAAAAACAAAAATTGCTCTTGGAGAGGAAGCATCACTCACCTTTTTCTTGACCGGACAACTAGGGGCAAAAGAGCACTTGAAGTATGCTCTGGGACAGGGGTTATCTCTTGTGACTTTTTGACCATATTTTCGCCATTGATATCCATCCCTTACTATCTGTAACATCATACAACGGCATTAAATTTGGCTCAGTTTCGAGTTCGAATCATTTCGGGTCTCAGTAATAGGAAAATTGAACTCCGAGTAACCTACCAGGCTATTATCAGAAGGATTTGTGCGGACTTGAACCCTAGAAACCTTAGGTTTAATGCAGTCCTTGGGAGTTTTAGGTGAGCCATCATCACTAGAGCTGGTCTCAGTGTTTCCACTAAATCCAATCATGTTGGCACCATAATCCTCACACTCAGCTTTTCTCTTCTTTGATGATGATGTTGTTGCAGCAGCAGCAGTTTCAATTTCAGGGTTCTTGTTGACCAATTCCATGAATTGGTGCTGCAAAGAGTAATACTGTTCGCATAGAACTGTTAGCATCTCAGTTAGCTTCTTGTTCTCGGCGCTGACCCGATTCAATTCCTCCACCAACACTCCACTCTGTTAAAAAATTAGAAACATTCAGCTCTAAACAACATATACAAGCAGAAATAGATGCAACTATGATTTTAGTCCTTTTGAAACTCACCTCATATTTAACCGGTGCCGACTCAGCCACATCTCCCTCAAATTCTCGTTTCTGGTTCAAGAAGTTGAAAAACTTTCTATGTAAGTCCCAACAATCGAAAACCAGGGGGAAAATAGCTTTAAAAACCAATAGGAAAAAGAAAACCCAAACTCACCATAGCTTTGTTGGTGCGAAAACAAGGTTTGATGTTGAGATCCAAAGTAGTATCCACCCAAGCTGGTTCCATTACTGAACGTATTGTAGTACTATATGAACAAAACAAAAGCAAACAAGAAACAGGGACTCAGAGATGAAAACCCGGGGAAAAGGCAATATATAAAGAGAAAGGGATAAAAATCCAAAGGGTTATTAAGGAAAGCAAGTGGAAGATGAGGATGAAATAGGCTTCTCTTAAACAATAGTATTCATAAATACATCCCACTTGGAGTCTTAGCTTGAAAAAGTGGTCTATAATCCGACGAACAGGATGTTTGAAAATAAGAAAAAGGAGGAAAGAGGAAAGTCATGCGCGTCGGTACGAAAATGTTGAAATTCAATGGGGATTTTCAAAGTCAAGCCTCCCACCCACCAATGGCAATCAGATATATGGGATACAAACTAAAAACCAAGGTTTCTTCATGTTGACCGTAATTTTATCTGCTCCACTTTCTGCCCTTCGCCCACCTCTTCTGCCGACCTTTCCACGTTCTTTCCTAATATTATATTCAAAGGGTTAATTTCATTTGAAGTCCTCAAACTTCTAAACCTTTTCATTGAGTTTTAAAAGGTACATTGTATCAATTACGTCCTTTTTTCAGCTTAGCTATTAACTCTGACATTAAATGCTAGCTCAAATTGAACATGAACAGTTTTGAATGTGACATGTTAAAAAATACCTTTCTTATATTTTAACATGTTATATCTAAATTGTTTATGTGATAAGTACACATGTGTGTATAATTTGATCCATGTGTTTTAAATAAGTTTCACATTATATCTAAATCGACATTTAATACTTAAATTGATGACTAAGTTGATAGAATAACCTGATTGATACAATACTAATACTTTAAGGACACAATTAGAATGTTTTGTAGTTTATGACCAAGTTATAAGCTAGGCAATAGTTTGTGGACATTTGGTAGAATTAACCCAATATTTAATAGGATTAATTACCTCATATATCTACCCTTAATCTCACATTTCAAAACATTTTAATTAAATCTTCAAAGTATCGATTTCATTTCAATTAAGTCATTTCATCTGGCATTAAATACTACCTCAACACATATTTAAAAGCATAGATCAAATTTTAAAAACTCTTATACCTATTAGTAGGATAATTAAATATCACCGCCTCAGTTTGATTACTAGTGTAATAAGATAAGGAAAAAACTTATTTAGTACATATGTTTTAACATAAGGAAAAACTAGTGTACTAATATGATGAATAAATAGCTTATTGTTTGGTAGTAGATTGATAATCATGTAATAAACATATATTATTTTATTTGATTAAAGTGCTAAAGAAATAAAACGTAAGTGTTATTTTATAAAATATCAATTTTACCCTTAATGAAAGATTAGGATGTTAAACTGTTAAAATATTAACTTGAATTGTTTTAACCAATGGATTTTTTTTAAAATAACCATTTTCACAATTTACTCCTAAAGATAAATAAATTTATTAAAAATATTTGATGTAATCCAAGTGGCAACATGGATTCAAGTCTATCCATGTATGTTTGTTTTTTCAAGCACTTGATAAATAGCTTGTGCTTTCTAAATTCATCTTTTTAGGTATTTGAGTTCTCACATAATTAAAAAATAAAACTCTCGTTAAAAATAATACGTATCATATTTAAATTTTAACTCTCAGTTCGATTCTCAACAATTAAAAATATAAAAATATCTCAGCTTATATAACATGAATTATTTATATAATGAATGGGTAAACCTTATTTTATCTATTTATTTTTAATTTGACTATTGATTTATCTTTCTATTATTTTAAAAATGTTTAGATCAGACATAACTTTGAAAGATTAAAATAGGGGGGTTTTTACTACAATAATATGAAAAAAAAACCAAAATAGAATGCCCTTAAAATTATGTACGAAAATAGGCTATCCAAAGTGATGGAGGGTGGTGCATAGGCGGCACCATACTCAAATCCAAACACTTTCTGATAGTTGCAGGTTAAAAAAAAAGAATAGGACGAAAAATAATAATAAAATAAGGGTGGAGGGTATCCCACAGGCGGCACCGGTGGAGGGTACCCCACAGTGCTGTCTTGGTCATTGCTTTGCACCCATGGATCTCCATCGCCATTGACGGGATCACTCCATCGCCTTAAAATGGTCCCCAATTTCTTTGTGTGCGTGAGTGAAGAAGAAGAAAGGGGGAAGGAGAAGAAAAAGAGAAGAGAAGAGAAGAAGAAGAAGAAGAAGGAGGAGGAGGAGGCGACATTGGTGAGGGAAGAAAAAAGAAAAAGAAAAAGAGAAAGAAAAAGTGAAGGAGAAGGAGAAGAAGAGGGAGGGAAGGAAAAAAAGGTAATATTTTTTTTAAGGAAATAATTTTTAATTGTTAATTTAAAGAAATAAATTATTTATATTAATTGTTAATGTTATTATTGTTGATTGATTTTAATTTAATTTTTAAATTTAATTTTTTGCAAGGTATATTTTGGTTAAAAAGAGATATTAAGGTGTGTTTGTATTTATTTTATTTTTTTATATATATTCATAATTTATTTTTAATTTTTATTGAAGTAAAAAATCTTATCTATGTTATGTACAAAAAATATTTTATTATTATTTTATTTAATTTATTTGGTAAGTGTGTTTTAGGTTAATTAGATATATTTTTTATTAATTTTATTTGGCATGTTATATTTTGATTTTTTTTTTATTTTTTATGTGATAAGGTTTTTTTACAAAAATAGTATAAAAAAATATTAAAAGAATAGCTTAATGAAAAAATAAAATAAGAAAAGAAATAAAACACGAAAATAATAGCTTTTTTTGAGGAAAGTGGTCTTGGTGGGTTTTTTACTAAAATAATATAAAAATAAAATACGAAAATAGTTTATTTTTAAAAAATAAGAACAAAGGGCCAAAACAAGATTTTTGTAAAACTAAATTAATATAAAAAACACTAAAATAATATATTTTAAACATTATATACTAAAATAATAATAGAAATAAAATACGAAAATAGTATATGTTAAAAAATAAAATCAGAAAATAGAATAAATAAAAAAATAAACGGCCAAAATCAGAGTTTTATACTAAATTAATATAAAAAATACTAAAATAATACATATGAAATATTATGTACTAAAATAATATAAAAAAATAAAATACGAAAATAGTATACTTTAAAAAATAAAATCCGAAAATAAAAAAAGGCCAAAATCAGAATTTGTTACTAAATTAATATAAATATACTAAAATAATACATATGAAACATCATGTACTAAAATAATATGAAAAAATAAAATACGAAAATAGTATATTTTGAAAAATAAAATCCGAAAATAAAATAAAAAACAAAAGGCCAAAATCAGAGTTTTTTACTAAATTAATATAAAAAAACTAAAATAATACATTTGAAATATTATGTACTAAAATAATATAAAAAATAAAATACGAAAATAGTATATTTTAAAAAATCAAATCTGAAAATAAAATAAAAAAGGGCCAAAATCACAGATTTTTACTAAATTAATATAAAAAAATAAAATACAAAAATAGTATATTTTAAAAAATAAAATCTGAAATAAAAATAAAAAAGGGCCAAAATCAGAGTTTTTTTTCTAAATTAATATAAAAAACTAAAATAATACATTTGAAACATTATGTACTAAAATAATATAAAAAAATAAAATAAGAAAATAGTATATTTTAAAAAATAAAATCCAAAAATAAAATAAAAAATAAACGGCCAAAATCAGATTTTTTTACTAAATTAATATAAAAAAACTAAAATAATACATTTGAAACATTACATACTAAAATAATATAAAAAATAAAATACGAAAATAGTATATTTTAAAAAGTAAAATCCGAAAATAAAATAAAAAAACAAACGGCCAAAATCAGAGTTTTTTACTAAATTAATATAAAAAATAAAAAAATAATACATTTGAAACATTATATACTAAAATAATATAAAAATAAAATACGAAAATAATATATTTTAAAAAATAAAATCCAAAAATAAAATAAATACCAAAATATATTGAACTACATGCCGGGTATATTATATATATTATAATTTAAACCAAAATATTTTACTTATTATCATTTTAAAATAATAATAAAAATATTTGTATTTGAATTGGGTATATTTTTTTTTAATGTAGTATGGCAAAAAATATGCTGTCGGAAAAACGGTTTGGTATTTTTTTTGTAATTAAAAGCAGTATATAAAATTTAGTTATTTTGATAAATATTTAAAATCCATCAAATATTGAAATTAATAACCGAAATTTATTTTGAAATTGCAGGTATGACAACGGCTTCATTGATTAAGAAAGATCCTCACATAGCTGACACAGTTAATAAAATGGTAATATATTGTTATTTTTACTCACGAGTTCCATTAAAAAAAGATTTATGTAATTTACGGAAATAAATTATGTTATTATAACTTTTTTTTGCAATTTAACATTGTCAGGAATCGTACCGCGTATTAAGGGGCCGGGTGAATGCTTTAGGATATTCCCCGGATACACGACTGATGCCGTACTTCGAGCTAGCTGAATTTAGGTCAGCAGCATTGATCCAGATGTTTGATTTGTGGTACGATTTAATATCCGCATTGGTCGAGCATTGGTGCCCAGAGACCCACACTTTTCATTTGCCGTGTGGGGAGTGCACTGTCACTCTGGAAGACGTTGCACTGCAACTTGGGCTCCCAATCGACGGGAGTCCTGCAAATTTTGAGTATTTACCAGATAATGCTACTGAAGAAGAGTTGATGTGCGCAGCTCGATCGTACATTATGCTTATTATAGGGGGTGTTTTGATGCCCGATGCGAACAACAACAGGGTTCATCTCATGTATTTACCTCTATTAACGGGTTGCATAATGTTCGCTCAGATATAATTGGGCTCCATGATTACGCTATGTTGTATCGTGAGTTTTGTCAGACGACAAAGCCTCATGCTGCAGACATAGACGGATGCCTTATATTGTTGCAGTCATGGGCTTTTTATCGGATACCATTCTTGGCATCGGTTAGTCACCAGCCATACTTATATCCACTAGTTAACAGGTGATAAAATTTAACTTATTATTAATTGATAGTTTCTTTATAATGATACTATTCTAATGATACTATATTTATTTGAAATTTGTTTTCATAGATGGAGTATTTATCCGGGTATTTGGAGGTCGTACAGTGTCTCGATATATCGTTTATTGATTGAGCAACATGCCAGAGAAGGGGTAAGCTATTCTAATATTCGCGACATGTAATTACTTTATATATCTTACTCAAACCGTGTGAAATTTTAACCATGGTATTAATCGTGCAGTTTATTTGGATGTCATATCGTAGACCAGAAATTATGGCCGTTATACCATCTTCTGCCTACATTCATTCTCAATTGTGGTGCACTAACGCACCAACTATTAGTTTCAATGTAGTCGAGTGGTACCATGGGGATTGAGTACTACGACAGTTTGGTTGCATCCAGTATATCCCGAATCCGCCAAAGGAGGTGGGGAAGTTTCACGGCATCAACAAGAGAGGGAAACATGGAATGCATTGGGGGTTGTGCACCGGAGATATATTGTGGTGTAGGATAATCGAATGGGTCGAAGACCTCGGATGGATATGTCTTCCGATTTGCAACCATCGCTAGAGTACATACAATGGTACTTTAGTATGGGAAAGCCATATTTACTTGGTGCCCGATCATCGTAGTCCCCGCACGCAGCAGACACAGGGCATATGAGCCAGTGGCCGATATAGAGCCCGATCCACGGCTAGATCTCGAGCCTGAGCGAGAGGTGGAGCCCGAGGCACAGCCTGAGGCCGAGTCTGAGCAATCACATTCACATTCGGTTGATACTTCTTATTATCCGGATTTGCCAGACAACGACTATTTTCTGAGCTCGTCAGGGGGCGGATACCATTATGGGTTTGATATCTTTGGGTCGTCTCCATCGCAGTACAACACTTCTCTCGGCCTGTATCCCCCTCAGTACAGCACTAGCCTCGGCCCATATCCACCGCAGTACTCCACTCTTCCTGGGATGTATCAGCTGCAGCATGACACTCCTCCCGGCTCAAGTTCATCGATGTCATTCGAGCCATATGATTTTTCTTCCATGTATCAGACACCCTTACCTGCGACTGAAGAGGATGTTGGTCGTCGCGATCACCTACAACGTAAACGTCGACCTCCGAATAGGTATACCCCTAGGACCACACCATCTAACCATCAATTTTAGGGGTTTATTGGGTTTTGATATTAAAAAGTTTGTATTTCTTTCTATATATTTAATTAGATTAATTGGAACTTTGAAAATTGTAACAAAATTTGACCATAACGTAAATTAGATTAATTTGGACATTTTGAACATTAAAACACTAAAACTTAACAAACTTAGTCTTGTAATATAAATTAAATACATTACAACATTAATCTAATTTGAACAAACTTTGCAATATAATTTTTTTATATAAATTAAATATATTACAACATAAGCTCAATTCCTACCCGATCGTGACGATTGTCCAATATGATAGTTTCGCTGTGGGCATTTACTCCGATTATGACCAGCTAACCTGCATAATCCACAACGCTTACCATCAGATTTCTCCCTAATGTCTATCTGATTACGAATTCTAGATGATTGCGGATAACCTCTCAGATTCCTGCGTAGCCCTCTGTTTGGGACAAGCTCGAAAGTCGTCGGAGGCACCTCCTATGTAGACAAGTCAGGCAGGACAGGGAACTCATTTTCCCAGACACGTAACGTGCGCTCGAGTGTCACATCATTGACAAATTGTTCAATATTAAGGTTCACCTTAGCACACGCTGCCAGGACATGCGCACATTGATAATGAAGTGTTTGGAACCTCCTGCAATCACACCGTCTATTACGGAGATCAACTCCATAGGACCTAGATGGTATACCGGGTAGACGACCGATGGTCTCTGTAACACAAAATGTTTCATGGCGTCGTGAATATATTTTTACATTTATTGACCTCGCCATCCGAAGGTTTGCAACCATTGGATCTTTGACATCTTCGACAAACACGTGTCCCGCCCCTATCTGGTTGACTTGTTGCTGACCCATTATTGGCATCAAGGTTGCCAACCTGTAAAATGTAGTCGAAAAGACAGATGAAATCAGAAGATGTCGTGTTTTCAACAACACAGCGTTGACCCCCTCCACTAAGTTTGTGGTCATTTGACCATAATGAAAGCCCTCATCAAAACTTTGAGCCCATTGCCACGGCTCCATAGTACCCAACCACTGTTAGAAAGATGTATTCGTTTAACCCTCCATATCACTCTCAAGTCGAGCCATCCTTTGGCGAAAAATATGTGGCTCCAGCTCGTGCGCTGTACATGTATTAAGGAAAGATAAGTTATAGTATTGGCCTAAAGCATTAAAACATATGTTGAAAAGATAAGGTAATCATTTACTCATTTTCACAACTTGTCTCTTCTAGTCTGCATTCTTATAATCTCGATGAAAGTTAGCCGCAATGTACCAGATACAGTAAACAGATCTCCATGGTACACCGGAACGCCTAATGGCGGCAATTAATCATTTCCCTTTATCAGAGATGATGTAAATATTATCGTTGCTAATAACATACCTCTGCAAATTGGTAAGGAAGAATTCCCACGATTCCATATTCTCCTTATCTACGATGGCAAATGCTATCGGGAGCACTTTCCTGTTGCCGTCTTGAGCAACCGCAAGAAGTAAGATCTGTGTATATTTTACATATAGCCAGGTCCTATCTACTTGTACAAACGGCTTGTAGTGGGGAAATACGCACACACATGGATCAAATGTCCAGAACATCCGATGGAAATTTTTTTTCTGGCTGTAATTGGTTATCCGGGCCGTAATAAGGTCGTATCTGTAACTCAATGATAGTCCCCAGTACGTACTCTCGCATAGCGACTATCCATCCCTATAACTCGTTATACGATGCATTGAAATCCCCATACAATTGCTCTATTGCCATTTGTTTAGCTATCCATGCATTTCGATATGATACTCGATACTAAAACCGTACCTGCATTTCGGCAATCAGTACAAAAACTTTAATGGTTGGCATGTCCTTTACCATTGGCATGATAAACGTACAGATAGTTTTAGAATCAAGTTTTTCATGGTCTTCAGTCATACGTATTGATGTACATGTGTGAGGCCCAACAAATTTGCGTATCTCCCACATCTGCGATTTTTGAATAAATGCAGCTCGTACACGCCAATTATAGCCTTTCGCTGACTTCCAACACTCTCTAATATATAATGTCAGTTTAGACACTGCAACTTTGTAATCCACTGATATATTCATGCTATACCTCTTAATAGCAAATACACACTCTTCTTTACTTTCGAATCTCTGGCCTACCAATAACTCCTCATGCTCAGAATTTACGGCCAGCCGGTGAGCAGGAAGTATTTCAGGGTACTCTGGGAACTCAGCTTCATACGCTGCGTCGGGGTCTATGAGCGACATGTGTGGCCTAAGGTTATTGTGTATCACAATACGTCACATCTGGTTCCCCACTGAAGATGCGTTAATGTTTTCATCATTATTCACATCTTCATCGTCAATATCATCGGGGACATCGTCCACATCGGGATCACTATCACTATCGACCTCTTCATCACAATGATCACTATTATCGTATCTATCATCGCCAACTACATCAATATCGGGTGTAACATTAAGATCGATATCGATCCCATGTATAGTCGATTCACTATCAACGTACGATATTGGAGCCACCACGCACGGTTCTTCAGTTGCATGTTCTTCGCCATATGCAGTGAGATCTTTATTCTGCTCCATACTGGCTTACTCAGCAAATAAGTGAATCGGTGAATTTTTGTCACTCTCATTCCCACAGTAAAGAGCTATCATTGCCTCCACGTCTTCATCGTCTACAAGTTCTATTTCGGTGAATTTAATAGGATTTGTCGAAACTGGAAACTTGTAGAAAAGTTTTGAGATTCTTCTCCCATAACGTCTCACAATTTTTGCGTTAATCCTTCCCTTCATATCATCCAACGAGACATTTCTATTAAATCTCATTGCTATTTGTTGCCGACATTCAAATATGCATCCAACGGTTGTTGTTAAGATGATTCCATCGAAATAAACGCATATGAAAAACTGATTATCCATCTTCAATACTCAATCTGTTAAAAAAATAAACAAAATTTCTCAAAATAATTTCAAACAATAAATAAATTACTTAAATACAAAGTTAATTAATCAATATGTAATTTTTTTCATTCATAAGCCTATATTTTTTCAGTTCTCATTTTGTACATGAACAATATTTATCTTTACATGTAACCACTTATATTCAGTTCTACATTTTCTTCCATCTCTGATCTCGTATCTTCATCTAGGAAATTCTCTACAATCCAATTTAGAAATTCTTGATTCTCTTCATATTCATCTTCTACAATCCAATTTGGAAATTCCTCGGGATCTTCTGCCTCTTCAATCTTTATAACTGGTATTGAATATACAAGTTCTCTTGGTAATTTCCTAACAACTAATTTATCCATCCATGGTTTGTCAAACACATTTTGCTTCCCAATTAACTTACGTGAACATATACTTTGTCTCGCTATTTTCCTTGCTCCATAAGATATTATAAACTTTACGAAGTTTATAACTAGATTCCAATAGGTTCGTGGTACCGATGTCTTCCAAAGTTCGTATAAAATGATTTGATGCTCCTGTTCTATTAATGTCCCTCTAAGGGTTAAGTATTGCACTTTATTGTTTCTAATCATTTCATGACCCATCCACAACACTTTTTGCATCTTTCAATTTACGGTAATAAGGTGTTGAACAATGTCTTCTTCTGGTTTCATTATGTAATCTTGCACTTCTCTCATCATCTTATCAACTTTCTCCATTTGTGCTAAACTTATTATCTCATCAGGCAATACCAAATATGTTGCCATTTCTAACAATATGTATAACAAAAATATTTTTAATTGTTATTACTAATTAACAATTACTTTATAATAGTTTTACTAACATAAAAACTTTCAAATATATTTAAAAAATTTAAAACATAAAATTCACAATAAACACATAATTAATCTAAACACAAAACTTACTAACATTTCACAATAAACAAAATAAATTTTAAAACAAAACATAAAAGTAACACTAAACAAACTATATAATACTAACAAAATAATTTTTTCTTATCAAAATCTATTTTGTTTAAAAAATAACAACAAAAAAATTACCTTTTCTTTTCTTTCTTCTTCGCCTTTCTTTCTTTCTATCTTCTTCTTCTGTAATTTTTTTTTTCCAATCTGGTAGAATCGAATGGAGGGGGCAGGGTGAATATATACTAGAGGGGGTCAAAGTTGTGAGAAAGGCATCACTGGTGTCGCCTGTGGGGTACCCTCCACCCTTATTTTATTATTTTTTTCGTCCTATTCTTTTTTTTTTTTAACCTGCAATTGTCAGAAAGTGTTTGGATTTGAGGGTGGTGCCACCTATGCACCACCCTCCATCACTTGAGATAGCCTGTTTTCGTACATAATTTTAAGGGCATCCTATTTTGGTTTTTTTTTCATATTATTATAGTAAAAATCCCTTAAAATATGGGTTAACTAATACTTAAACTCAATACTTAAGGGTTTGATTCTATTTTTAGAATCAATGTTGAATAACTTAAAATACCAAAATATGAGTAAACTAATATTTAAATTCAATAATGATTTATTAAAAGAAAAAATTATGAATAACAAAATAAAGAAGAGGAGAAAAAAGAATCCAAAATAAGAGATGAGAGTCTTGACCATATCTAGATATGTATGAAAATTATAAGAGCCGAATGAGATGAGGTATTTTTTTCAAGTAACATGAGAAAAAAGAAAAGAAAAGAGAGGACAAATCAGCGGTGTTTTTAATTAAAGAAAACTAATTTTGGTGGAATGAAAGGACATATTAAGCATATAATAAGAGTATAGTTAGAGGGAGGTATGAAGAGTGAAATTCTTGGTCTTCGTCTTATTAGTTTGACTCCCAACTTGGCTTCACCTCCCACACGCTTTCAATTTACTTAGTGTTCCACTTTTCTCATGATTAGACCATAATTATAATTTTTTAATAACACAAAATATGTTTATCAAATCTTTTTTCATTTATGTAGTCGAGCCGGAAAAAAAACCAAAAAAATTATTATCTTAACCCGATAACGTCATTGTAGTTGTCAATTTAAACACGTGAAGTGAAGTAGCTGCCAACTCTTTCTGAGAGGCTTTTTCATCAAATTTATTAATCCATTAGTATTAAAACTATATGAAAATTGGTATAATATTTTAAAAATTATTAAATTTTTTTAAGTATTATCAAAATATAAATTATAACAAATTTGTAATACTAATAAAAACATATTTAAAATTTTATAAAAATAATAAAATTACAAAAAAATATAAAAATGGTTAAAACTATTAAAATTGATATAAACTTATAGAAATTAAAAAAAATTAAAAAAAAAACTTGAATTGGATCAGATCAGTCGATTGGACCAATTATATCGAAATCAACAAGTGTATTGGTCAAGAGAAAACCATTAGACTGGTTGAAATAAGAACCAAACAGTTGCACTGATTTTTTTTAATTGAACTAGACAGGCCAATCGAATCAACAAACGGATGACTTGACCATTTCAACCACTAGCCTAGCTCTGAAAGCTTTGGTTAGAATATTTTATTCTAACATACGCTAATAGTTGAATAATAAAATTTTAGTTTGATAAAAATATTAAAAAATAAAAAATCGATTCAACTACTTAATTCTTGGATCGACTAGTCTAATGGTATTCTTAGGCCGGTACCCTTGCCAACTGATTAAATTTATTATTAGTTAAATATGATTAATTAAATTTGTGTGTAACTCCACTGAACAATCATGTCATTAGTTTATTGACAACAACAAACGATGTTAGTCATTCAGACTTATTGATACTATGGTAAAAGTAGAAAGACAAATTATGCCGAGTTAAAATTTAAAGGGAGTAAACCAAAACAAAATAATCAAATGTGAACAAGTTGGTTGATTAGGCGGCTGGAAAATGATAGGAATGTGAAGCATGCAGGCAGTTGTTCTTTTTTTTCCTTTCAAATCCGCCAAAGATGGAGGAAGTTGCGTGTTATATTAGAAGTGTGATAGTCATATTACACTAAATTAAAGCCTGTTATTGTCGCTCACCAACTAAGATGTATTTCTTTTATTTCTTTCTGTCACTGCACACAAGTTTCAGTTTATAGACATTGGAAACTTCTGTTCATCTTGCATTACACTCCTCAATTCTACCCACTCAGATTTCAAGTTACTATTATTTTGTGAAATTAAAAGTTGTTAAAATTGAATTATAATTTTTTATAAGATTATTCTATTGATTTTCAATTTTATAGATTTTAAAATTATTAAATTATAATTTTCTTATTTTTAAAGGGGTCATGGCTCTTATCCATCATCATCTCAAGTTTCAAGTAGGTTATTTTAAGTTTGATTCATCTTGTTTTTAGATTTTTTTTTCAAATATTTTTGAGTTTTGACTATTGATTTTTATGATGAAATTGAATAGAATCGAATTGAAATTATATATTTGAATTTTCAAGTTGAATTTAGAATCGAAAGGTTTATCTTAAACAAATTAAAAATTAATACTCACTATTGGATATATATGGATTAATATTAGATATGCATGGTAAAAGTAGACCTTATGCATATGGGTATTGTTGCTTCCTTCCCTTTCATGGAAACGATCGAATGCCATCATAGTTCCCTAAGGGCCAAGGCAGAAAAAAAATGATTAAACTACAACTAAGATCATTAACTATTAATATAATTAGGTTTTAATCACTCAATTTTAAAAAAAATTATAAAAATGATCGTTGAATTATTTGAAATTTTTAATTTAAGTCATTGGGTTGTTAAAATCACTATTATATGTTCTTTTTTGTTCACACCATCTACATCAATTGAAAGATATCTTTCTCCTTCTCTTTTACTATTTAATTCTTTTTCATGAAACAACTTTGAACGTCACGAGTCTATAAACCAAAATTCTAACAATTTTCTTCTTCGATATACAACATTGACCATCTAATCAACTTAGATCTAGGTTATGTTATTGTACTTGTTGATGGGTATTTATTGAATTGTCGCTTGGAGTTCACTGGCTGAATTTTTTTAGGAAAAAAACTTAACAATGTAGTGACTTAGATAAAAACTTTCAAATAGTTCAATGACTTAAATAAAAACTTTCGAATAGTTCAATAATTATTTTGTAACTTTTTAAAATTAAATGACTAAAATGTAAATTTATTAATAGTTTAATAAATCTAATATAGTTTTGGGGGTAAAAAGTAAATATTATTATTTTTAAAGAAGTTAAAAATTTTGAGGGGACAATGTACCCAACCTAGATTCTCCTCATGCCTCTTTGGGGGGTTGAAAAATCAAATAAAAGAAGAAGTTCCACGAATGAAGTGGTGCTTAGAAATGGATGTGACTGACATGAGGTCACTGCTTGCGCATTTTCTACTGGAGTTGAAGATTCAAATGTATATTTTGTTTTTATTTAAGCAAATTTCCACAACGGGAGTGGCATAGAAGCTTTAGTTTAAAATTTTGTAGCAACTTATGGACTCAACCATTTGTGTGTGTTTTGTTGACCATGTTTTGGGTGTTAAACACGAACCCATGATTTGAATTTCACGTCTTTTTAAGATTGGAAACTAATGGTTCTTATATCATGATGTCTCACACTAATTAACTTTCCAAACCACATCATCCAATTTTCTTTTTCTTTTTCCATCAATGCACCGTAAAAGATTTAATATATTAATTTTGAGTTTGATGTTTAGGATAAGTTTAAATAGATAGTACATTTATCTGCGGTTAGTGTAAAAATAGAAGTGGTGATGAGATTAGATGATATAGTGTGAGACAAAAAGTAAATTAAACGTATCGCACTACATCGCACTGCCTATCCAAACTCACTCTTAAACAATTCTACATACCACACCACACCTTTGGCTAAATGCTATACTTTTTTTTTTTTAGAACATTAATAATTTAGTTTAATCATAGGTTAAATTAAAAATATTTTTAGCGACTCTTAAAAATTAATAATTCAATTTAAATAAATCTAATCCAAAATTATTTAGCTTTATTCTCAATTTTTGTTATATATTTTATCTCAAACCCCTAATATTACATGTTGTTAAGATTGAACAGTTTTTATATGCATAACTATTTTATAACAAGTCAAAACAAGAATATATTTTATTCTCAAATACAATTATAAAAAAGTCCCAAGTCATTGTTAAAAGATTTAACTTTGTTTTTCCATAAACCCTTACATGAAATAAGCAAACATGACGTGTGGTTGAGTGACGCCTAAAATCTTATGTATATATCATCACTGAAAAGGAATTATCATTTTTTTTCCCTTTAAGAGTTAGTGGGAGATTTCCTTTGTTTTTTAACTACACAAATGGCAGATGCTATCATATTTGTAATCAACTTAAAAGAATAAAATAAATAAAATAATACGCAAAAATAATGTATATTGCATAAATTTGTTAAAATATATGTAAAAAATATTAACATATTAAATATAATATATATTGAATACGACTAACACGAAGATACATACATGGTATGGAAAAATGTGAATTAGTGTAATAGTGTGTGCATGCATGCATGTATGTTTTTTATTTTGTTTTATGTTGTGTTTTGTATAGGCTACCATAGTACTCTATTTAGATAATAATTATATTCATGTTTATGTTGTGTCTAAATTTATTTCACATTTGTATAACTTAGTAGTGATGAATTTAAAGAAAAATCATATATTTATATCGTGTTTGTGCTTTTCTTTTTCATGTTCATATATTTTATATGTAAATTCCGACACATTTATGTATTTATATTGTTTTTATGCCATGTCATGTTTTTAATTATTTTACTTTATTTTCGTGATATTCTTAATCTATCTTTTTTTTTTTTATAATTATTAATATTAACTTTTTAAGAAATAAATAACACTTAAATATTAAAAAAACGATTAAATTATAATATATTATTTAAATAAACTCTGATAATTTTTTTTTTTTACCTTAAATAAGCCCATTCTTTTAGTACATACATATAAAAGACATTAGCTTTAATTATTGTTATTTTTTTATGACATAGAATTTAAATTAACAAAATTACATATAAATTATTTGTTTTTCTTATGATACATTTGATAATATCGAATCTCATCAAGAGATTTATGATAAATAAAAAGCGTAATTTTTTTTTACTTAGTAATATTTACTTGTTTGTCTAAGTAAACAAATAACTTATATATATATATATATATATATATATATATATATATTTTCAATTTAAATTTTATCATAAAAAAATTGCCATCTAATTAAAACTAAGTACTTTTATGAACATGTATTAAAGAATAAGAGCTTATATAAGTAAAAGAGAAAACTTTTTTTAGGAACCATAAGGACTTATATGAATAAACACTATTATAGTTTATAGACTTTTTAATATATAAATAATTAAATAATTCATAATCTCTTTTCTACATTAGTTTTTGTTTTCTTTTTTACTCTTGCAATAACTTGACTTAATTACCCCTATCATACTAAAAATTTCCATGACATTGTTTTCATAAAATTGAAGCCTTTAAAAGTTTAATTGTGGCTTCTCAATAAATGGGATAACTTTGTATAGATATGGCTTTTTTTTTCGAGTTACATTTTTAAATATTTATAGTGTTACAATAATTATAAATGAATGGGTATAATATTTTTTCGTTATTGATCAAGAGTTATATCACTTAATTTTTGATAAAATATTATAACTATACAAGTAATATTACTTGAATAATTATGTCTCTTTTAAAGAGTAATTATTCAAAAAAGACACCTATTGAAAGTTATGTCTTTATGAAGAGAAATAAGAATTCTTATAAATAGTAGTTAGATTTATTTGGAAAACATACCAAAAATTCTCAAAAGCTCTTTTTGTCATTCCTCCATCTTCTACTATTATTTTATTATTCTATATAAATTGATTTTCTTGTTATACTTTGCTCAATGTTTAGTGGATTATTTTCGTCAGTATTAAACGTAAATAGTCATCGAGTTTCGCTGTATCTTAGAGGTTCATTTGCTTAAAACTCATTTGCACATCAAGTGTAGATGGAGACGAATAGAACATTAAAAATAGTAGCTTGATACACACCCATATAGTGTAGTACTATTATTTTCATTTTTTGTTTGAATTGTTATTTGTGCTCCCTTCGTGTATTCGAAAATTTCCACCGATACCAAGTTTGCTTGTAAATATATATTTCATGTTCACCAAATTTCTATAGTGGGAACTGTCAAGTGTTGGGTTTTATATTTTAGTTCTTATATTTTTTGTTTTTAGGTTTCTTGAAATGTAATGTTGAATTCAATTATCAATTTAAATTGAGTTGTTGGTTAATTCAATTGGGTTTATGATTAAGGTATCAATTAATGCATTATTTAATCAAATCTTGTGGGAAAATTTTCAGCCTTAAAAGTAACAGTGAGTGGTTTGCTAATACATTTTATTATTATGGTACTAATTAGAAGTCATGATTTGATTCTTATCCCTTCAAATAATATATTAAAAAAATAAAGTGATATATCAACATTTAGTTTTTAAATCTTTTAAGTTTTTCAAATTTAGTTTAAATTTCTTTTCATGTTAATTTCGAAATATGACAATTTTTCTCAATTTAATCTTTGAATATGGATTCTTTTAAAGTGACATGAAACTTTTAAAAAAAAAATCATATAGAATTTAAAGAATACAAAAAATATATAAAAAAAAAATTACAATTTTTAAAATTTTTAAAGAGTGTTTGAGGTGATGATGTGATATAATTTTAGAATGTCATATCATCATACTTTAATAGAATCCGAGTTTACAGACCAATTTGAGAAAAGTCGTTAAGTCCTTAAAATAATGTGAACTCAAAAAATTAAGGACCAAAATAGAAAAAAAAATTAAATTTAGAGATTAACAGCTTGTTTGGTTGGCTGTAATGCTAAACCATTACAACCTTATTTAGTGGGCCCAACCCTATTCCGTTGTTTGGTTGGCTGAATGGGCTATTGCAGCCCTATTCCTTACAGCCTTATTCAAGGCAAGACTACCGTTTATCATTCAGTAGCCTCCTCACTGAATACCTATTCAGCGTGAAATTTTATCGACTTTGCCCTTCTCTTCTTTCTCACATCTGACCATTTTTCTTCTTCTTTTTTTTTTTTTTTCACTTCTGATTCGTATTTCCTTCCAACCTTCTTCATCTTTTCACCTCCGAACCATTCTCACCAACCCTATCCAAGCCCGAACCCAGATCCAATTTCAAACTAAAGCCACCAAATTCTTACCTACCAACGAATTCCATCGATTCTCGCTCCTCAAGCTCCGGTTGAATTCCATCGATTTCCCATTTCCACAAATTCATCCTCAAGCTCCGATTGTGAAGAGTGGATAAAAACTTCATCAGGATCCTTATCATCTTCAACCGCACATGCAGATTTATGTGGATTTTGTTTTTAAAACAGGAACGAAGCATTTCTATTAAAGAGTAATACAGCTGTTGTTGAAGATTTCTTTATGCACCTGGTATGTTCTCAATTAGTCATTTTCTATCAATTGGGTTAAGAAAATGCACAAAAATTAATACTTGTGTGATTTAAGTTGACTTATGGTTTAGTGCTATGTCTGAACAAGACCAGAATACTTATTTATAGTAGTATTGGACCACCTCTAATCCATATTTTCCTGAAATTAAAAAAAACCAATAATACGAGACACTTTATCCTCTCTTCTTTCATGAAGGATGTCCTAGTTTCTGCTTTGTGTTATTTGTATATGTATAGTATTAAATAAATGTCAAAGTAGTATGTGTTTAAGATTTTAGTTCCTCATTTCATAGAAAAGCAAGTTGTTAATGCTTCGTAGACATAGAGATATATTATAGATAAGCACAGGGGTCATTGTACTGGATCTTCCAAGTGAGTCTATAAGAGTAAATTTAATAATTTCTCTTTTTGTTGCTTTATTAATTTAGTACATTGAACCTTTTAAACATATAGGCAGCTTCATAATATATTCAAGCAGTTTCTTTATTACTTTAAACTAAATTCAATTGAATCATTATTTGGTATGAAGTGATGAAAAATCATGATTGATAAATCTGAGAGTCTAAAATAGGCTCCTTGTTGCCCCCTCCTGCCTGAAAAAATGGCCCTCTCTGAGCAGGTTGTGGGATCTGTAAATTATGAGGACTTGAATTCTTGAAGACCTTTAACACTATCTTGTGCTAGATTATTATGATGGCAGTGTTAAGTTACTCTATGTAACTTATGATTTGTAGCTAAAATATTTTTTTTAATCAGTACAAAATGATGACAAACACGCAACAAGGGGGCTGATTCATGAAGGAAGCCAGTTTATTTTTTTGTTCAAACAGTTGAAACAAAATTCAAATATTAGTTACTCCTAATAACATTTAGAGATTTGTTGAAGGTAGCTCTTCCCCGTCAAAGGCCCTCCTATTTCTTTCATCATTAACGCTAAAAAATAGATGGACCAAATGTGTCACTTCTCTATTATCTGTACAAGCATGTATACCTCTCAAGTCATTGCTCCTGCCACTCAACCCTGCCTGTATAGCCCATGTAATAATCTACATAGCATAAGCTAAGCTGCCTTTGTACTAGAACAGCTGCAAGTTTAAGCTCCCTTGTTGTGTACTATCTAAATCAAATTGTTGAAATGCCTTGTACCATATTTAAGGACAATCAAGATTAAGTGATCTTCTCCTAAGAACATAGAAACTAGTTCATGAAATGATTTTAAATCAAATAGAGATATACCCTATTTTGCAGTTTTCATATATAGTTCTTATAGATTGTAAATGATATTATTTTAATAGTTAAATTTTGATCTTATTTGTTTTTTTCAGTATTGCTACAACTATAAAAAATTATATATAAAAATCAAACATTATTTTAATTAAAATGTTAAAACTTAAAATCCATGGTTCGTTTATTTATTTAATATAAGAAGACAAAATATTTTTTATGATGCTCTCTATTCTTGTCATCAAATTAGTTGCTGATGCTTCTTGTTTTTCTGATGAGGTTTACATTTTTTCCTCAAGAGAACCTGTTATGTTTAGTGATTAACCTGGCATTTTACATAGGTTTCACCTTCAAAGCTCGACATAATTGTCGTGGGAAGCTTTTCATTGAGGAAAAGCCATAAATGTGACATAGCACATTCCATTTCTGTTGATAAAATTCTTGCTTTTATCTATTGTTGCATCTGTTGGATAGTTTTGACGAAATTCTTGCTAAATTCTTGCTATTTCATTTACAATATGCTACTGGGAAAAGGCAAATTATAATGAAGTTATGTTTTTGGCATGATACATATCTTTTGTCGGCTATTCTACCTGTGATTAACTTGTAATCTTTCACTTGTTGCAGATCATCTTATCACAAGAGAAGAACATTTAGAGACTTTAGGAACTTGTACGGAGCCTCCAACAACAACTTTTGCCTATTTTTTTTTTAACTCTCTATTAAATTTTGCCTAGTTTTATCTTTACCTGAATTTTTCTATTCAAATTTATTTAAAGATAATTTTTAATTAAAACATATTTTTAATGTTTTATTTTAATAGTTAAAATATTAAATTAATTAATATAATTTTAAAAATTAAAGTTAAGTTATATTTAATTTTCAAGTCTTTTAATTTAATAAATAAAAATTCTAATTTAATGTATTATATTTTATAAATTAAGTTATGGTTAACTATTAAAATAAAATATTTGAAAGAATATTTTTCTTGTTAAAATTTGTTTTCAAATCATCAAAATCAATACAGGGTGGTAAATTTTAATTAAAAAAAATCAAAGTTGGTGGAAATATTCAATAAAATTTAAATTTTAGTGGCAAAATTCAATCACATTAAGTTAATTGACAAATTTACGTATATTCTCAGAGTATAATGACAAATGTAAATTAAAATAAAGTATAATGCTGTTGTGTGTGCTCTCTAAAGAGGTAAACAAGATGAATAGTCACGAAATGTGCTCCATTCTCATGAATGGGGATCAAACTCCCGACCATAAGATAAATTAGTGAATTTATTTTGTATTTTTTTTTTGTGTTTGTAATATTTGGATGGTATAATGACATGATAGAATGTCATTACAATGCTGTAATTTCTTGATGTTGTAAAATTTTAAAACATATGGAGTATGACATACAAACTAATGAAATCATGTAACTTTTTGTTAATATATGAATATTATGCTTGGATGTGAAACATAATTCTCAAGTTATTTATTATTTTTTTAGCAATGAGTTATTTATTACTTCTAATATTTAATTGTTTTTATTGTAGAATAATTAAATTATTTGTTTCAGTAATGATATTTTAGCACATTAAATATGTATTGCAGTTTAAAAATAATAAAGTAGATTATATATATTTTTATAGTATTATATGTTTTGATTTTTTAATTCATATAATAATAATTATATTAAGAATGTTATTAAATTATATTTAATAATAATTATGTTAAAATATGGTTAAACTATTTATTATTTTTATTAAATTATTTTAAATAATAATCTTATTAAAATTTAATAACAATAACAATAATCATCTACCTTAAAAAAATTCTGTTGAGGGTATTCTGGTCATTTTAGTTTTTTTTCCTTATGCTATTATAACATCATTCCATTCAACCAAACATAAGAATACTATTACAGTTCTATTCCATTCCATTCAACCAAATAGTTGAATTACTTATTACAGTCCTATTTCATTACAGCTCTATTCAATTACAACTCTATTCAATTATAACTCTATTCCATTACAGTGAACCAAACGCACCTTATATCCAAAAATAATACTTAGGGCATGTTTGGTTGGATTTAATAGCCCATGCATTCAATGGGCCCATCATAAACAATTGTTTTGTTTGTTGTTACGGGCTGAAGGGAACAAGTTTTTATTGCAATACGACCTGTAAAAATAATAATTCAGGGGTTTAGGGTCTGAATTGGTTATTCAATAACACCCGAACCAAAATATCGTAGCAATATCTTACCAGAACTTCATTCATTTTGCTCTTTGAAACTAAACGACATACCCTTTTGCTTCTTCTCCTCTACAGGTAAACATTACTATATGGATGAATAATTATGAGTTTTATTATACATTTTTGTGTCTATTCGATGTTTAGTTGAGGAACATTACTGATATGGATTATGGAGTATACTTTTGGCAATATCTTTACAAATTATTACTCCAACTTTTATATTTGTTGATCTTATTATTTATATCAAGGCCTATGCATGGTATTCAGCTTTGTCAAACTCTTGTTAACTTATTAGAACTTGATAAACTCCATTGTTCTCTAGAGAACTGATATTTTCCATCTGGGTTTGTGGCCTTGACTGCAAGCATTTTATTTTATTTCTGGCATTCTGGTAGACAAAACCTTTTTCATTGCGGTTAGACTGAGTCCTTAGAGTAATATTTCATTTGTGTCTAGAAAGAATCTGTCAATTGCCTTTTCTTTATATGCTATTCTATTTATCACAAGCATTAGTTTTGTATCTTATTTGTATTCAGAGAACTTAAACCCTATGGTTTTTAATCTTTTTTTAGTGTTAATATATGCTTTTTTTTCAATTTTTTAATCATTTTCTTTTCCATTAGTACATATACATAGTTGACATGTTATTACTTATAATATTTATTATCTTGTAAAATAATATTTTTTGATAATTTTACAATTAAATTAAAAATAATATTTATTATTTTCCATAAAATGTTTAATTTTTTAATAATTTTACAATTAAGTACAGAAACAACTAAATTTGAGAGTGAAAATGTAAAACAATTATTACTACATAATTGCTAAAACTATTATTTTTAATAAATAAATTTTAGTTGATATATTATTTCTATAAAATGTAAGTTTTATATAAAAACATATTAATGAAAATCTTTAATAAACGGAATTTCATTTATAAGATATATTAAATATACAATTTAAATCTTACTAATTAATATCATTTTTAATAAATAGACTGTTGGCTTTGAAATAAGTAGGAGCATTGCCTCCGAAGTGCTAATTCAACAAAAATAAAAAATGGTCATTTAAGAAAGTGCTCTAAAATCACATCCGACCTCATGTGAAGTAGAAGGATTAACTGAGGATGAGCGCTATCGTGCGTTGAGCAAAATTCCAAATCATCCAACGCAAATGCTCATTTTCTTTAGTCTACATTCTTTTCTGCGATTAGAATGGGTGAGAAGATTTCTTTGTGACCATTAAAAATCATGGTTGTGTTGGTGATGTTTTGATAACATTTTATATATGTAATATTTGGATGGTATAATGACATGATAGAATGTCATAGACTGTTGTAACTTTTTTATCTAAAATTTAACATATGGATTATGTCATATAAGTTAACGACATTATGTAACTTTTTGTTATTGTATGAACATTATGTTTGGATGTAAAATATAATTCTCAACCTATTTATTACTTCTAATCTTTTACTTTTTAGTTCAAAAGATAATTAAATTATTTATTTCGCTAATTATATTTTAACACATTAAATATATATTGCAGTTTAAAAATAATAAAGTAGGTTATATATTGTTTTTATAATATTATATACAATGATTTTTATTAATTTATATTTTAATAATAATTATATTAAGAATATTATTAATCCATATATTATTTTATTAAATTATATTTAATAATAATTATGTTAAAATATGATTAAATTATTTATTATTTATTATTAAAATATAATTAATAATCTTATTAAAATTTAATAATAACAACAATAATCATCTACCTACAAAAATTTTGCTAAGGGTATTTTGATCATTTAAACCTTTTTACTTATGCTATTACAACGTCTATTCCATTCAACTAAACAGAAGAATACTATTACAACTTTATTTTATTCCGTTGAACCAAACAATTAAATTACTGATTACAACTCTATTCCATTACAATCCTATTCCATTCACTCTAATCAAACGTGGCGTAGGCTTTAACTAAAACGCTAAGGTTGATGTCTATTATGGAGCTTCACAAGTTATCTCCTAGATTATTTTGGATTTAAGTAACATAATGTGTGAGCTCACCATCCAATTTTTAATTCGATTATATTTTTATTGATTATAATTTTTATAAATTTCTTTTAGAAATATTGAAGTATGATGTTCTTTTCTTAATACTTTAAGCTAAAAGCAACGCTTTCATTTAGAACCGGATTTTGAGAAAGAAAGTTCATCATTTTTAAAAGCCACCTAAATTATATGTTGTTATATTAACACTACTTGTAATAATTTATATATTTTACAACATATTTAAGACTTTTCCTTACTATAACTACAAACGAAAAGTACAGCTTATAAAACAATTCAATGCACAAATCTCAATGATTTTTAGCAAAACCCAACTATTTATAAAAGTAGAAATTGAGTTAATCTATTTAAACTTTTTAAATATGAAGCAATTCAAACTCGAAATAATATGAATTTAAAATAATTCAAATGATCTAAATACACATTGAGTCAATTTGAGAAATCTTAACCTCAAACATAAATGATAAGAACAAAAAAGGCGAAATAATTTGAACTCGAAAGTAATCTAGACCCAAAATGATCCGAACCAAATTATCGTATAATTTTTAAAATCTAAATCAATTTAAAATCACTTAGATCAACTCAAATTCAATTTTTGATTTCTCTAGATACGCTTTTTTTTTAAAGTAAATATGTGAAATATTTTAATTTTTATGTGTTATATATTACATAATATATAAAAATAATATAATATAATATATTACAAGTAAATTGAATCCATCTAAACATAAGTTTAAACTCAAATCTGATTTATATTTTAAAGTAACATAAATTTTTTTAACCAAATCACATACAAGCCTAATATTTTTTTATTTGAAATTTCCAACCTTCCACTTCCTCAATAATAACATTAAAAAAAAAGCCCCTAAATTTGGGAAATTATTATAGTGGTATACTAGTATAGTGAAAGCCCCGCAAAAGCAGTAGCCTCTATTAAAATTTAGGGCTAAGTTTTCATTGTTAGGCCTATGTAAATTGCTTTACATCTAGACTGGCCGGCTTTAATCTAATGTTTAGGTCTTAATTTAGACTATTAAAATGGTTATATCTGTCCAGTGGGCAGCCTTTGGTGGATCTATTTTATACATGGGCCAATTTGTACTTCAAATTTATGAAGAAACAACATAACTTTTATTCATTGTTAATGGGATTAATAGTAAAATATATGGGGTAAATTTGCAATATATGCCAATTTTGGAAGATAATGGGGAAATAGGTCGGCTTTTCCGATATCTAGAGAAATAGGCGATTTTGGAGAGAGAAACAGGAAACGCGTCTTGCAAGAAGTGTTTTCTGCTGACATGTCTAAAAACACGTTCTACAAAATGCATTTTCTTTAATAACTTAATACATTAGCTTCTTTGGTTAGATGGTTAAATGTCAGCAGTTTTATCATTGAGTACCGGATTTGATTCCTTTCTTATTCACATTTTTATTTTTTTATTTCATGTTGTTTTAAACTTTTTTAAAACAAATTAATTAATAATTAATAAATATATTATTTTTAAGTTTTTGATTCATATTTTTGATTAATAACTTGTAACATCCGCATTATCCCTTGGAGTTGGGTACAGTACTATGCCAAGTTAGGAATATTAGAGAATTCTTAGAAATAAATAATGTTGATAATTTGAGTGTTGATAAATAAAGTAGTTAGAGCCAATAGGAAATTAGAATATGCTTTTAGACAGAGGAAAATTAATTTGAGATATTGACTAAATTGTAGAAGAATAGAAAGTATTGTGGTAAAAGTCGAAAATTAAATATTAGAAAAGAATACATAGAATTTGGAAAAAAGAGGAAAGACTAGAAGTGAAATTTGACCAAAATAAAGCATGAATCATGCATGGTATTGTAGAAAAAATTAAAGGGTTAAATAGTAATGACTTAAATTAGATAATTATGAAAAAACTTAATGATTAATGATTGAATTGTGTTAAAAGACGATTGGAGAATCAACAAAACTAATTGTAATTATTAAATTAAGAGATTTTTCTTTGTATAATTATGTAGAAAAGAAGTAGAAAAGATGAAAGCTTTCATCCCCTTAGGAAGAAACAAAACGTCACCCTTAAAGCCATCAAGCAAAATTTTGCTTTTATTTTAAATAGGTCATTCCTCCATTTCTAAGCCTTTCCAAGTTTAATTCTTTCAATTTCTTTAATGTTTTCTTAGTAAATGCAATAGAGAAGACTAGTGGTCATCTTAATTCCATGGGAAGAGACTCTATAAATGTATTGAAGGAGAGAGAAAATAGGAATTAAGTTTTGATTTCAAGTAATTAAGGTAAAAGATGATGAAATCCTCATGAAATACATGTTTATTCAATAAGATAGCATAGGAATGCTATTTAATTGTGGTTTTAACATGTAAATATTATATGTTTTGAAATGGAATTGAAGAAAAAGAGAAGAAAGGAGAGACTCAAATTGAAGACAAAGGAAAGGAAGTGATTAAGGAGTAAGAAGAAGGAAACCTCATCATCCATGCCTTGGTTTTAAGTACTTCAAGATTTTACCTTGTTTAACTTAAAATTTAATCATAAAATGTGTTAATTGAATAATTTAATTATTAGTATTATTTGATATGTATAGTAATCTTTAATGAAAATTTAAGTAAAAGATTTAAATTCTAGATTATATTGTGAATATGTAATGTTATATGTTGAAAATTGAAAAATGATAAGTGCTAAAAGTAAAATATTTTAACATTATTCTTAATGTATTTTTGGATGATTATTCGATGCTATTTGTGAATTTTATACCTCTAGTCCTTTAAATTAATGTTTTAATGCTTAATAGAGCAATTGAGAGCAAAAGGAACGAATATCGGAGCGTCGTAACAAGCTGCAGGAGCTATATGAGCTAAACCATTCCACACGGCCGTGTGACCCACACGGACATATGGTAGGTCATGTCGATTTCACTATATTGTGCACTGAACAACGAAAAATAACGATTTTAAAGTTTTTTGGGCATTCTAAGACGTATATATGAAAAAAGAAGAAGATATGAGTGAGCCTTATAGAATATTCAAGAAAACAACTTGAAAAACACCATTGAAGATGACTTTGAAGTAGATTTCCATCAAGATTGAAGATTCCCAGTTGATTTCTTAGGAAGTTATCATGAATTTCTTTATTTCTTTCAGTTATAATGTATCTTGGATGTTTCTATTTTCAAGCATGAACTAATTTTCTAAATACTTAGGGAGATGAACCCTATGATAGATTCTGTCGTTTGATTTTTATTTTACGCAATAAATATTTAGTTTCTTGTTCTCACTTATGTGTGCTTAATTCTTGGTTTGATATTTCTAGATTATTAATCCATATTTGATGTGCTTAAATCGGTGGTTGAATAAACCCTATTTAAGATTAGATCTTGCATAATCGAGTGGAGTTGCATGCAATCCTAGAAATAGGACGACATAAATCTATCGAATTAAAGTCAAATCTACTAGGAGAATCCATAGCATGAGTTAATGCAATAATAGGGGTTTAATTAGAAAGAAATTTCAATTAATCAACTCAGAATCAATTTCTCTTATGCTCGAAAGAGATATTAGCATAATTTAGGAATTTCTACAGATCAAGCAGCTAAGTAAATAAATTGTGTAATTTAGATTGATAGTGACAGATAAAATCTAGACGGATTTTTTCGTGGATATTGTTTCACTTATTGGTTGTTAATCGATTATTTTCCTGATTTGTTCTTTGTCGTATTCGTTAGTTAATTAATTTAGTTAATTTTAATTTTTAATCAATCACTCGAATTATTCGGTTAAACAATAGAAAGACAATAATTACTAGTATTTTTAGTCTTTGTGAGGATGATATCTTTGCTCACCATATCTATACTATCAATTGATAGGTGCACTTGTCTTAGTCAAAATTTTTACTTAGTTTCATGGACATCAAGTTTTTGGCATCGTTGTTGGGGACTAGAATATTAGGAAAACTTTATTTCTATTAATTTATCCATTTTAATAATTTTTTTTTAAATATAATTGTTACATCCTAGTTTTTCTTCTGTTAGATTCTTATAGGTTCTTTTGGTTTATAACTAGAGGCAACCTGGTGGAACCATTAATTTTTACAGTGAAATCAAAAAAATTGCTTGCAGAAATTGGAAAGAGGTTAGAGAAGTAAGGCAAGGTCAATAGATTTTAATAGAAGATCAAAAGCAAAAGGACATTACTCTGGAAATGGATAATAATCTTGTTAATCCGCAACTTCCTGCATGTCCCGCTCCTCAGATTATTTATGACTATGCTAAGCCACTCTGATTGGGGTTGAATCGAGTATTGTCAGATTGACAATTGTTGTAAATAATTTTGAGATTAAGCATAATACAATTTAGATTGTTCAATAGTATGTTCAGTTTGATGAGTTGCAATATGAAGATTCAAATGCTCATTTAGCTAACTTTCTGGAGATCTGCGACACATTTAAGATCAATGGCATTACTGATGGTGTCATACGCTTTCAGTTGTTCCCATTCTCTTTGAAGAATAAGGCTAAACAATGGTTGAATTCACTTCTATGGGCTTCCATCACGACTTGGGATCAGATGATTGAAAAATTTCTGTTGAAGTATTTTTCACCTGCCAAAACAACTAGGTTGAGGAATGGCATATCTTCTTTTACTCAATTTGAATTTAAGACACTGTACAATGCATGAGAGAGATTTAAGGATCTTCTGAGAAGGTGTCCTCATCATGGATTACCTTTATGGTTACAAGTTCAAACATTTTACAATGGTGTGAATTCCTCAACTAGGCAGATAATTAATGCAACAACTAGTGGAACACTAAATAATAATACACTTGAGGAAGCTCAAGAATTTATTGAGGAGATATCACTGAATAATTATTAGTGGCAAGTTATGATAACAAAGCCTATTAAGATAACCGATGTTTTTAATATAGATGTTGTTGAGGATGTGCCTTAGACTTCCTTAATAATAGGTTTGTAGACCAAGTTTTTAGGGATTTAAATTTTTGTTACATGATTTTAAGAATAAGTTAAGTGTTCGTGGCATGTTTTTTATGAGTAAGTTTTGCAGGTTTTTGTTATTTTTTTTTTGCTATATAATATGAACAATACAACAAATTTCAATATATCTTTCTTTCATATTTTCTGTGTTTTATATTGTTGCTAAAATAGCTACAATTAGTATCAGAGCTTTTATCTTAATGGATCTATGAATTGAGAGAAACACATAAGCTTTATACATGGAAGTTGACACAACGTTTTCTAGTATTGTTCCTCCAATTTTTGATGGTGGTAACTATCAAGCTTGGGTTGTTAGAATGATAGTCTATCTTGATGCAATGGATCTTTAGGAAGCAGTAGAAGAAGACTATGATGTTTCATCTTTGCCAACAAATCCAACGATGAATCAATTGAAGACTCACAAAGAGAAGAAGACAAAGATGTCCAAAGCTAAAGCATGTCTTTTTCTATTGTTTCAAGCAAAATATTTACAAGAATCGTGAATTTGGGATCAACAAAAGAAATTTGGAACTGCTTCAAGAAATAATATCAAGGCAATAAAAGAACAAAAAATATGCAAGTGCTCAATCTGATAAGAGAGTTTGAAATGATGAAAATGAAGGAGACAGAAACCATTAAAGACTATTCTGACAAGTTAGAGGCATAGTAAATAAGGTAAGATTACTGGGTAAGGATTTTTTCGATGATTGAATAGTGCAAAAAATTCTTGTCACTTTGCTTGAAAAATATGAGTCTAAAATTTCTTCATTAGAAGAATTTAAGGATTTGTCAAGTATAACCTAGGCAGAATTAGTGAATACATTGTAGGGTCTAGAACAAAGGAGAAAGATGAGACAAGAAGCATTAGTAGAGGGTGTTTTTCGAGTAAAGTTTGAAAATTTAGGAGGCAAAAACAAAAAGATTAAAGATGAGACCAAAAATAATAACAACAATGAGACATATTCACCATGTCCAAATTGTAAGAAGACAAATTGTAATAGTCCGGTTTTGACCCTAGTCAGAATAGTGGTTTCGGGACCATATATCCGAGTCAAAAAAATATTTTAATATTATTTTTCATGCCTATTATAAGTGAATTGACATGTGTGAAAGTCTCGTGTGGAAATTTAACTGTTTGTGTGCTTAATTTGCAAAAAAGACTTAATTGCGTAAAATGTAAAAGCTGTGTGCTAGATGTAAAAGTGCCTATATGACCTGGCTTTATAATTGTGAAGTCTTTATGTTGTAATTGGACCATTAACATGGTTAATGGACATTAATGGCCTTAATATATGTGTTTTGATAATGTTTTTATTAAGGTTAAAAATGGTAATTGATAATTCATGTTAATATTAACTTCATATACATGAAAATGGCCATTATCATCCTTGTTCTTGCCGAAAATACAAAGAAAATAAAAGATAAAAAAGCTTTAAGGGTTCGGTTAGGTTAAAGCTCAATTGAGGTATGATTTTTGATCGATTTTTGATAATTTCTACGTTTTTGTAATTGTTGCTTCGTATACCATTGAACCCATGCTTCAATTTTTGATTTTGGTGATGATTTTGAAATATTCCATTGATGAAACTATGAGTTTTGTGATGTTAGTTGATGAATTATGGAAGCTTGATGTTGGGTTTAGATGTTTTGTCTTTGAATTTTTGATGAAATTGAGTAATTTGGGCTAAATTGTAAAAACGTTATTTTGAGGGACTAAAATGGGAAATAAATGAAATGTATGGACTTGTATGAGAGCTAGGTGAATTCAGCTAAGCTTGTGTACAAGCAAATTTTATGTATTTTGTGATTTTGTGAATTAGGGAGTAAAGTGTCAAAATGTGAAAATGTGAGGGTTATTTTGTAAAATGCCCTAATTGTGTGTATATGAATTGTTTTGAATGATTTAGTGAATAAAAGGGTTAATTTTGAATACTTATAGATCAAGAAAAGAGGAATTCTGACTCAGACTGAGGGAAATCAAAGGTTGTAGAATAAACAGTTTGGGTCGACAAATTCTGAGTACGAGTTAAGTTCGTACTTAAAATTGATATTAAGTAGGTTTTGATGCTTTTATTATACATGGATGGTATATAATTGAATTGGACGAATATGAAGATGAATCGAAAGTACTTGGCATTAAGTGTGCGATTTAAACTAGCTTCGGCTATTAAAGGCACTAAGTGTGCGATACCAACTTAGCTTCGGTTAGTTGAGATGGCACTAAATGTGTAGAATCATTTTAGCTTTGGCTAATCTTTAAGTACTAAGTGTGCGGATAATTAAAGCATTGGTGATTATCAAAAAGTTTAAATTATTTGAACAAGAGGCGAGATTGAAAATGAATGAATATGAAAATGTTCCGGTAGGTATAATACCTATGTGGTAAGTGGTAAAATACATAGAAGTTTATTGAATTTGTATAAACATATAGTTGGTGTTGTCATGGACTTGATGAATGAATTGAGAGATTATAATTACTTATGTATTGATATATCATGTTATATATTATTGATATTTTTGGTACGAGCTTACTAAGCTTTTGAAAGCTTGCTTTGTGTGTGTTTAGATTGTTTTATAGATATCAAAGCTACTACAAGCTCGGGAATCGTCTAGGGTCATCACCACACTATCGAAGTTCATTTTGGTACTTTTGAAAATGCTTATTTTTGAAGTATGGCATGTATAGGCTAGTAGTTTGAGAAGTATGTTTCATGAAGTATATGCTTGGCCATGTGATTTGGCTACTTTGTGCTTGAACTTATATTTGATAATATGGTTCATGGTATATGATGGTAACATGAAATTTTGGTATGATTTAATTGGTGAGTTTTGGTAGGAATAACTTGAGATAGAATGAGGTATGAAGGAAATGTTTCGGAATGATATTATCTTATGATTGGCATGAATTAGTAAGGTTTAGGAGTATGAATTTTGGTGACTATTATACGATATGAAAGGATCATGTTTTGGTGTTGAACTGGCTATAATGGTAATATAAAAATGTTTGGTTCTTTTGCTAGTAGGAGAATCAAATTGGGGTGGCAGATTGGCTATTTAAATGGCCTATTTTTGTCCACACGAGTAGAGACACGGGCATGTGTCTCAGCCGTGTGCGACACGCGACCATGTTGCACTGTCGTGTGTCCCCTGAGGTACTCTTCAATTTTAAGTCAAGCTTGAACACAGTCAAGACACACGGGCGTGTGGTCTGGCCATGTGACCCTAATTGGTATGCTGACGTCACAAATAGAATACCCCTTATTTTTGGCACGGCCTAGCACACGGCTTGGACACGGGCGTGTGCGTAGCACACAGGCTAGACACACGGGCGTGTAGTCTGGCCGTGTGAGCAAGTCAGTAGTTATGCCCTATTTTACCACGGCTTAGACACACGAGCGTGTCTAGACCGTGTGAGGCACACGACTTGTTCACACGGGCGTGTGACTTTTGAAAAGTGGAAAATTTTTGTAAGTTCTAAAACTTTCATATGTTGTCAATTTGCTCCCGAGTACAGGTTTTAAGTATTGTATGCTCGAATTTAAGTTCATATTGTATGAAAGTGAATGACTTTTATTGTAATGAGTTGTCAATTGTTTTAAAGTGGTTCTGAATTGAATGATAAGCTGTGTAATGCCTCTTAACCTAATCTAGCGACGGTTATGGGTTAGGGGTGTTACACAAATCACTTACCAAAAAAAATTGGTGGAGGCCTGATGTCAAATGTAGAAAATGTGGTAGTATTGGGCACATAAAACGGGTCGTAAGTCTCAACACATGAAGAGGAAAAAACATCTATTGAGCAACAAGAAGATGAGTTCCTTTTTATGGCTACATGTTTCTCCAATGATTATTGGTTAATTGATAACGGCTACACAAATCATATGACCCATGACTCGACACTTTTCAAAGAACTTGATAAAACTATCATTTCCAAAATAAAAATTGGAAATGGTGAGTTTATTTTAGTTAAGGGAAAATGAACAGTGGTTATTGAAAGTTTAACAGGTTTGAAACACATAACTCATGTTCAATATGTGTCTAACATTGACCAAAATCTTCTAAGTGTTGGGCAGTTGATTGAAAAAGGATTCAGGATCATATTTGAAGACAAATGGTGCTTGATCAAAAACTCTGTAGGTTGAGATGTATTCAGAGTAAAAATGAAAGCAAAAAGTTTTTCTATAAATCTAATGGAGGAGAAGTCAACAATGAAGCAATTGCTAGAGACACTTCAATACTTTGATGACAATATCGATGATGTTCCAGTTCGTGACACAAGTTCTTTATCTAAAATTTATGAAAGGTGCAATGTTGCTATATTTGAGTCTGCTAAGTTTAAAGAAGCTAAGAATGATGACAAGTGGATTGAAGCAATGAGAAAAAAGTAACCCGAGGCATTCCAAGTTAAGGGATAGGAGAAGAAAGTCTACATGTTAAATAAGGCCTCATGTGGTCTTAAATAAACTTCTAAGGCCTGGTGTAACAAGATTGATGGATATCATTTGAAAAAAGAACAAAATATTGGTGAAATCAAATGTTTTTTCTATACGAATGAAGATCAAATTGTAGATATGTTAACCAATGATCTTTCAAAATTTAGATTTAAAGTTTTAAGAAATAAATTAGGTTTTTGCAATTACTAAGGCAATGAGAAGTGTTGAGGATGTGCCTTAGACTTGCTTAATAATAGGTCTGTAGACCAAGTTTTTGGGGATTTAAGTTTTTGTTACATGATTTTAGGAATAAGTTAAGTGTTTGTGGCATGTTTTTTAGGAGTAAGTTTTGCAGGTTTTTGTTTTTGTTTTTTTTTTTTTTTACTATATAATATGAATAATACAAAAAATTATAGTTTGCTTTCAATATATCTTTCTTTCATATTTTCTATGTTTTATATTGTTGGTAAAATAGCAATAGATGTGGTTGCTATGTTGGCGAGTTAGGTGGAAGCACTAAGTAAAAAAAAAATGATGTTTTGAGTTGTAGTAAACAGGTGAATCCGCTAATGCAATGTGATGCGGCTGGAGCGGGGATGATCAATCTATAATGGTTGCCCTTCAAGTGTAACATGGAGCATGAGTAAGTCTGATGCGATATGCGATCTCGTACTCGTCGGATGAATCGAGTCACTTGTGTTCCTGATTGTGAAATTAAGTAGTATAATGACTAGTTCGTCGAAAGGCTGAAATTGAAAGTAGTTGGTTTTAAATGTTAAAAGGGGGTGTTTCGTAGATGAGAAATAGATGGAAAGGTTCAGCTTAAGGCTGAAGAATGAACCAATATTATAGTTCAATATTGACCCGAATCTTATGTTAACACTTAAGATGGAAAAAAATAGATAAACCGTTACCCATTATCTATGTGAGATAGGAACCAAACGGTATAGATTGAACGCCACACCCGTTAAAGTGATAAGTTCACAAATGAATCAGATTGACGCTACTAGACTAGCTAGATATGTCAATTTGAGTCGCAAAAGAACAAGGAGAGTTGAACAACTCACAAATAGATTAAAACTCATCAAAGGTTCAAAAGTCTTTTTCAAATGTTTACAAAACAACTATTTATAAGAAAATATAAAAGAAGATGAATGGCCAACATTCAGCAGCCATTAATGTAGTTCATGTACACAAATCATACAATGAATCGAATGATTCATGAACTCCCTTAAATGCATATAAATGGTTGCTTCCTCCCCTTTGATGGTTCATGGACGTTCATCCCTTGTATTGGCATGTATTTGGACGTTCATGCACGTAATTGAATGATATTCATGCATGAACTTTAACTTGAAGAGTCACATTCTTCCTCCCTTTGTTGTGCATGGATTCTTAGCATAGAAGAAAGCTTCAAGTACATTGTATGATTACCAAAAGTCTCATTCATCTCCTTGGATTGTTCATGCACTTGCATAGAACATGCATTATCATAAAAAGGCACTTTAATGGCATGTAAGTTCATGAACTAGTTACATGCATCTTGCAGATTCATCCTCTATGATGTGCATGCATGTTACCATTCATTGTCCCGTATTAATTATTGAATTCTTTCCCCTTGGACATTCATGCATATAGCTCATGCATGAACATGAACCAAATGGTCACATTAAGCTCTTTTTGTTCCTACTTTCTATGTACATGAATTGGTGCATTATATTCAGCAACTCCAAGTGCATGTATTTACCTTGAGAAGAAGTTTCCTAGCAGTAGCCAATGTGAACAACCTGGACAACATTAAGACAACGTTTAAATGCACATTAAGACAAGGTTTATACACACTTTAATTTGTAGGAATCTTAGACACAAAATTTTGATGTCTGAATTAAGACATACTTGAAAACAAGTATTAAAGATGTTCAAACTATGTCATGATTAAATACCCATATTAATGATGTTCAAATTATGGCATAATTAAAACTCATATTAATGATGTTCAAACTAAGACATAATTAAAGACTTAAACTAAAAAAAATAACTAAAATAACTAAAATGGATAAATATCCTTATTTTCCAGCAACCAAATTAACAAACTGAAATTAAAACTTCATTTTACACTTGGGCCCCTCGCGCTTGGGCCAATTCCGATATCGTCGAATTGTATCATAACATGATGTGGCTGTGTTCACATCAAACTCGACTTTACCAATAATAATTCTAGACCTTAGGATAACTCCTACAACAACAATTATAATCCAGAATGGAGGAACCATCCAAAATTTTTTGGGGGTGGTAAAGGAAATCGAAGGTTACAACCCCCTCCGGGTTTTCAGCAACCTTATCAACAAGAAAAGAAGCCGAATTTGGAAGAGATATTGACTAAATTTATTTCAGTGTTAGAAACTAGAATACAAAACACTGAAACAAATTTGAGAAATCACCAAGCATGTATTCAGGGCCTTGAGAATCAAATTAGCTAGCTTACTAAATTGGTTTCGAAAAGACAATAAGACAGTTTACCTAGTAACACTAAAACCAACCTAAAGGAGCAAGTCCACACAATCACTATACTAAGTGAAAAGGTGTTAGTCGAGCTTGAAAGGAAACTGAATCTAGATGTTGATGAGAAAAATGATGGGGTTGAGGAATGTAAGAAAGAGCATAAGCCGGTGGTTAGAGAATTCAAATCACCAATTCTATATCCAGCAAAGTTGAAGAAAGACCGCATCGATGAACAATATGGTAAATTTCTTGAACTTTTGAAAAAAATTCATATTAACTTGCCTTTTGTTGAAGACTTTTCACAAATGCCCAAGTATACAAAATTTTTAAAGGAGCTGTTAACAAATAAAAGAAAGTTAGATGAACTATCCAATGTGGAGCTTAATAAGGAGTTTTTGATCATTTCCCAAAAAACTTACCTACCAAGATTAAAGATCCAGAGACTTTTACTATCCATAGTTTTATTGGTAGCTTAAATGTTGAAAAAGCTTTAGCTGATTTGAATACTTGTATAAATCTAATGACTTATAAAATGTTCAAACAACTTAGTGTTGGGGAACCAAAACCCACTAGGATGAGTATTAAATCAGATGGTAGGTCAATTAAGTATCCTAGGGGTATTATTGAAGATGTACTTGTTAAAGTAGATAAATTCATATTCCTCGTTGATTTCGTTATATTGGGCATGAATGAGGATGTTTGGATGCCTATGATTTTAGGTTGAACCTTTTTAGCCACTACTAGAACTATTATTGATGTGGGTAATGATGAACTTGTGCTTAAGGTAGGTGATGAAGGGGTTGCTCTTCAAGCACGTGACGTTGTGAAAGTTTTTAGTGGGCGAGATGATACTTGTCATTTTGTTGATGTTAGTAATTATGCAACTCAATATTCTTTGTAGGAAATCACTCACGAATATATGTTAAAATCGTATCCTTTTCAAGGTGATAGAAATTAAGGGACAAGTGAAGAGAGAATGGTGCAGTTCGATGAATTAGATGAATGGCGAACAAGGGTTGATGAGAACCTAAAAACGTTCAAAGAAGTAAAAAAACAATGTCATAGCATGCATGTAAAGAGGACGAACCAATTCAAAGTTGGAGACAAAGTATTGCTGGACCTTTTAGATCCATGAATGTACCTTGCAGAGCTGAAATTGAGATGGTCGAATCCATTTGTGGTACGAAACATGTTCCCATACAGAATTAATGAGGTAACACACCCTGATTACGACACATTCAAGATAAATGATCATTGATTCAACCTTTATCTTAGTGGTGATATTGATAACGAGAGAGAGGAGCTTCGACTCCAAAATCTGAATTAATTGTGAGCTTGAAAAGGGAAGTCGAACTTAGACTTTAAATATGCGCTTCTCGGGAGGCAACTCGAGTGTTTTTTTAAAAAATTTAATTTTAATTTAATTATGTTACATGCTTAGTACATTTATTTTTTATTACTTCAAAAATTTAAAAAAAATAGTTAAAAAATAAAAAAATTTAAAAATAAAAAAATTAATTAAAAAATAAAAAATGGTTCATGCATTCTGGGGTAGACCACACAGCCTAGTGAAACGATCATGTGACCCACACACCGTTTGACATGACCATGTGGTGCACATGGCCTAGACACACAAGTATGTCCCAGTCCGTGTGAACACTAGAGCAAATTTTAAAAGTTTTTAATAGGCCACACAGCCTTAGAGAGATACATGGCCTAGCTACACAGATGGCCTACATGGTCTGGCACATGGCCGTGTACCTCTTTTAAAGCTAGTTTTTTTTTTTTTAATTTTTTCTTTTGTTTCCTTCCCACTCTATCTCACTAAACCCAAACCTTAACCGCTGCTCTATCTTTATCGTCGTCATACACTTCGAAGTCCCTTGAACTATCTTTATTATTATTATTATTTTATTTTTTGAATTTATATGTTTTATTTTATTTTATTTTATTATGCACTTTCTTTTTTTTTTTTCATTTTTGTCACCTCTTTATCTTATTTTATTCTTGTCTATCTTCTTTCTAGTGTGCTCGGAATCATGAGCTTAATTTAAGATCTCTTATGATTCTAGATTTCTCTATTCTAGCACAATCATCTAAATTCAGGATTGTTTCAGTCCTCTTCCTCCCTTATGATATTTTGCTTATTGTGATTATAATTGTTTATACATTAAGGGTAATGTATATCTTAAGTGTGGGGAGAGTTTATATGTTTTTGCGATATAGTCCTTGAGTTATTTTTTTTTATGTTTAAGTAAATTTCTCAAACCTAATATTAAGTTAATTTTTTTAATTTGGAGTTTTTATTGATTACGTTTGGGATTAATTTGTGTATTTTTATGCATTGTGTGATTTATATTTAAGACAAAAGAGAGTCAAGCATGATAAGTTATTTTTTAGAAAATATTTTTTATGTTGTCTCCCTGAACTGAAACATTATTTTGAAATTTTAAACGTGTTAGTTTGACATCAAAACCATAACTTTTTGTGAGCTTTTAAACCTATATAGCATATATTTTATTTCGTGCTAATTTTATTTTTGGTTGTGAGTATGTCAAATTGATTTGTTATTCTAGAACTTGCTTCAAGTATACATGTTGAGACCACATTATTGATTTAATTTACTGAGATGATAGATACACTTAGGATTTAACCTGCCAAACCTTTAAATAATTTACCTGTTGAATTAACCCTTAGTAAACCCTGTTGATCCTAACACATTTTTTTTTACTTATCACTCATTCATGTTAACTCGAAAATCACACAATTTCGTAAATCACCCTTTTTATTGACTTCTTTTTTGTTGATATTTGATTTGATTAGTTGCCTGACTATATTTCATCATTTGCATTCCTGATTTTTTTCTTTGTTCTCAAAAAACAAAAAGAGATAAAAAAAGAAAAAAATTGAAAAAACAAAATGAAAAAAAATTGATTAAGCTTGAATCATTAGTCTCATTCACTTTTTTTTTCTTGTTGATGTAAATTCTTTTAATTCAACAATTGATTTTTTTTGTGGTGTGGTAACTTATCAACTCGATTCTCGATTGTAACCAACAATTTTGACCTGTTCCGTACCTTTAATCTAAGCTTAGTTACAACCTCATAAACTCCTCTTGATTTGTGTGTCATCTTATTTTATAGTGGTGGAGATTTGATTTTCAAGCAAGACTATGGTCATAACATTTCTTGTTCGATTGTTGAGTGGACATTACTTGAACCTTAAACACTTTAAGTTCTTGAGTGAACCTTTGTGGGAGTGTTAATTCTTATTAATTTTAAATTTAATGTAATTATTGAGATAGGGGAGATGCTTAAAGTTTTTATGCTTTAAAAATATTTGCTTGGATTTTTTAGTGTCATTTTAGTTTGAATTCCATATGCATGATTTTTTGTAAATTATCCTAAGACATTGTCAATGAAAACAGTAAATTAAGGGAAGTTAAATTGAATGTGGGTTGAGAATTTTTCTTTAGGACAAGTAAATGATTCATTTTTGGATGATTATTCGATGTTAATTGTGAATTTTATACTCATAGTCCTTTAAATTCATGTTTTAATTCTTAATAGAGCACTTGGGAGCAAAAAGAGCGAAAAATGAGTGAAAATTGGAGCGTCAGAGTAAGTTGCAGGAGTCCTATAGGTTGAACCATTCCATACGGCCAGAGTAGATGACCGTGTGACCCACACGGGACGGTCGTGTGGTTGGCCATGTTGATTTCACGAGATTATGCACCAAACAATGAAAAATTTTGACTTTTAGGTTTTTCGGGTATTCTAAAATGTATATATGACAAAAATAAGAAGATAAGAGTGAGCCATAATAGAATATTCAAGAAAACAACTCGAAAAATACCATTGAAGCAAACTTTGACTGTAACACCCTGAATTTGGGCCTAGAAGTTTTGGGCCTTGAGCATGGGAGCGGCTGAAGGCAGTTTATAATATTTTGTTGTACATGTAAATTTCATTAATGAAGGCTAGTTTTAGTGGTTGAGTGTGCTGAGAAGTGTTGGAGAAGTCCTGGGTTCAAACCTGGACTCTAGCAAAAAAATTGGTTTAAGGTGTATCAAACCCTGGGTGTAGTAGGTAGGCCTTAAGAATATTGTTGGAGAAATTGTGCCACAAAAAGCCTTGTGGTCTAGTGGCAAAGTAGTGCCACATAAGAGGCAGGAAGGTGGCGTCATGGAGTTGGCAAGGAGGTCCAGGGTTCGAAACTCATGGCAAACAAAGAACATTTATTTTGCTAACAGGGGGCGGTAAGAGTTGGTGTTGAATTTAAACTCTGATGATGGACGGATCCCACATTGGGAAGCTAACATAAGAGTGGATGCGAAGCTGGCTTTAAATAGAGAGAACCATGAGGAGAGTAAATGTACCTTTCTTGGCTGATCCCTTTCACTTTATGGCGTGCTCGTTTGGGTTAGGCGTCGGCTAAGAGTGCTCGGAGCACGGATTAACTCCAGTCTCCTATCAGGTGTGTGTTTCTCACTACTCTAGCTGTAGGATAGCTACTTCGGGCCGCGATGGGCTGAAAGGGGCCATGTGGGCCAATGGGCCTACGGGCCCAATTGGATAAGTTGTTTGATTGTGTAGTAAATATTGGACTAGGCTAGGTGAATCTCATATTTGTGGCTAGATTTGGGCTAAAAGGGCCACACGAGCGTGTGGGCCCATTTGGGCCGAGAAAGGGCTTTAGGCCTATTTGTATTGTTATCCCTGTTTAGAATACTTTAGTTTACCAAATTACTGAAATACCCTCGATTTGTAAAATTACCAAAATACCCCTAGTTTGTAAAATTACCAAAATACCCCTGGTTTATAAAATTACCAAAATACCCCTGGTTTATAAAATTACCGAAATACCCCTGGTTTGTAAAATTACCGAAATACCCCTGTAGGGTAGAATTACCGAAATACCCTTGTAGGGTAGAATTATCGAAATACACCTCTAGGGTAGAATTGCTAAAATACCCCTGTAGGGTAGAATTATCGAGATACCCTTGTGGGTTAAAATTACCATTTTGCCCCTAGGGTGTTAAATGACCGTTTTGCCCTTATGGCCAAGTGACTGACTTGGATTGTGTGGTTGACGGATTTGATTGTGAATATATGTTGGTGATATGAATGACTTGACTGTGGTTGTTTGATTCAAATATGGGCATGATATTCTGACTGAAGGGATAAGTTTTCGATTATACCCCTCGAGGGTAAATAACTGTTCTTACGCTATAATCTGACTGCCTTTCTGAAGCATGCCTTGTTAATTATGTATATTCTGCATACATGTCATACTGCATGGGGGTTGGGTTTTGTTATGGAGGAAGAACCCGTTCTGGTGGCTATGCCATATATTCTGATATAAGCAGCTTTGCTGCGGATTATAGTTAGTGCCGCAACCGGTGCTAACACTGTAAGTGTAGGGATGGCGTGGGTGATTTATTCCCCACAGGAAGTGTAGGGATGGACGGAGGCAAGTGCAGGGTTGGATGGGGTTATCATGCATTAATCATATGAGAATTTGCTTTGTTATGGGCCAACCAGTATTGAAATGGACCCAATCAGTGTTGATATGGGCAAGACCCAATATACCTCGACTTGTTATAGGGCTACGGCCCAGATTGATGTTGATATGGGCTAAGGCCCAGTTAACTCTGATTTTTGTATAGGGCTAAGGCCTATCTGGTACTCTTTGTTATAATGGGCTAAGGCCCAATTGATACTGAAATCGTAAGTAGGTGGGCCGGACTTTTATTCTTTTATATGACTCGATCGTCCCTTTTATATAGTAGGGGATTACACACTTGAGTTTTAGTAAACTCACCTGTTTATTAACCTTTCGTAATTTCCACCTTAGACAGATCGGAGTGCGAGGGGCTCGGAGGAGCCACACACACTTGCTTATGTTACGCTTTTGATTATTGCTTTTAAAGTATTTTATGTGGGTTGTAGTAAAGCCGTTGTAATTTTCTGGATTTCTAATTTGGAATTTTATTTATTGTTCTTATAATTGTTAGTATTAGAACATGGTTTTCCAAAGCAACTACTGTTTTCAAAACATCACATATCCGTAATTGTTTTTAAATTAAGCTTCCGCAAATGCCAAGATTTTTACAAAGTTGTTAAGAATGCTAATCAGCTGAGGTTTTCTAACAAGGTTTAAAAAGGGTATAAGTTTTTAATTATTAAGAAGGGTTTTTAATGGAAACATGGTTTTCGAAAAACACTTCAATGTGACACGCCAAATTCGGGCCAAACTTCTAGGCCGGGTTTGGGGTGTTATATTGACGCAGATTTCCTTCAAGATTGAAGATTCCCAATTGATTTCTTGGGAAGTTATCATGAGTTTCTTTATTTCTTTCGGTTATACCGTATCTTGAATGTTTCTATTTTTATGTATGAACTATTTTTTTAAATACATAGGAAGATGAATCCTATGATAGATTCTGCCGTTCGATTTGTATTTTACGCAATAAATATTTAGTTTCTTATTCTCACTTATGTATACTTAATTCTTTATTTGATATTTCTAGATTATTAATCCATGTTTGATGTGCTTAAATCGGTAGTTGAATAGACCTTGTTTAAGATTAGATCTTGCGTAATTGAGTGGAGTTGCATGCAATCCTGGAAATATGATTACATAAATCTATTGGATTAGAGTCAAATCTAATAGGGGACTTAGAGTTAGTTGCTCTTATGCTCGAAAGAGATATTAGCATAATTTCGGGATTTCTATGGATCAATGTGCTAAGTAAAAAAATTGTGTAATTTAGATTAATAGTGACAGATGAAATCTAGGCGGATTTTTTCTAGGTATTGTTTGCCTTCTTGGTTGTTAATAAATTATTTTCTTGATTTATTCTTTAACGTGTCCGTTAGTTGATTAATTTAGTTAATTTTAGTTTATAATCAATCACTCGAATTATTCAGTTAAATAATAGAAAGACAATAATTACTAGTACTTTTAGTCTTCATGGGAACAATATCTTTGCTTATCGTAGCTATACTATTAATTGATAGGTGCACTTGACTTATTCAAAATTTTTAGTTAGTTCCATGGACATCAAAAAAAGAAAGACTTAAGTAGAAAAATGATAAAATGGTGATGTTATGTGAATTAATTACGAAGTAAATTTACAAGCCAAGTTGTATTGTGAAGAAAAGGACCAAATTGTGAGAATTGAAAAGTTATAGTATATTTCTGGATTAAATAAATGCTATGGTTCGATAAAAATTGAGCCCATGTAGACAAGATTAGAACTATTAGGATATAGATGGTATGCCTTAAAGGAAGTTTAGCGCGCTTGCTATTCAATTAAGCACTACGGTGCTCACTACTACGCGAATTCACCTCGGTGCACTTTTGTATTTGTTCCATATATCCTAAGTGTTCAGCTTAGTCTACATTGGGCTACTATATGAAATACGAGTTAAGATATAGAAAAAAAATGTCATGGTAAGTTACGGTAAGTTCTGCAAGAATTAAATTTTGATCATTAGGGATTAGGTTTGAAATGAAGAAAGTTTATGTTTATTAAGAATATATTAGTTGTTTTTAAATAAAAGATTTATATTCTTAATGTACTTACTAAGCCTTCACCGGCTTAACACTTTTATTTTCAATGCATAGGTAGAAATTAATCAAACAATCTAGAACAAAGATCGGAAGCTGCTTGTCTAACCATAGTGCCAAGTTTGGAGAGGAGTATGGTACTAAATTTTGGTATAGTTTGGCATGTACATAGGTATTTTGGCACGTAATATAGATATAAAGTGAAACGCCCTAAACCAGACTCGATTTACTGGGTCCGGATTTAGGTGTTACTATACAAAACTTATTCATTAACAAAAAATAGTTTACAAATTTATTAATTTCTTTACACATGTTCTTTGGAATTTTAATTTAAAAATTATTACAAGAGAACAAGGGAAGTATTTAAAATATATTTGATTACATCAATCTTGATACAAATCTTTACAAGTTAGAAGTTTGTTTAAGACAGATTCTAAGGGTGTATTTCTAAACTACGCCACAACTCCACTTTATGCATAATAACCCATCTTGCCTGTGAGCTCATTGTAACATTACCTTGATGGATGCTTTGCACTATTGTATAAACTTTTGAATGCCAATTATTTTGCATCATTTATTTTGGTGGATGCCACCATAGAGTACCATTCTTTTAACTTCAGCTATCCTGCTCTTGTCATACTCCATGTTCTTTATCTATCTAACTAAGGAATCTTTCCAAACGTTTCATAAATCTCTTCTCCCATAATAATTTCTTAACAGTACATACCCTCAAACACCACTTCCAATAATCCTTGCCTTAACTAATACTCTTATTTAAAACAATTGTTTATTGACATTTATCACGAGCATATATATATGTTTTGCAAATATTTACGCAAAATATAATACCATCAATTTATATTCAGACATACCCTAATTCAACACCACACACATCCATACTTATAAATTACTACATAGACCATTCTGATGAATTCCATATCATTTTATATCAGAATATCATAATTCAAGTTAATATTAACTCAGATTCAAAATAGTTTTGGAAGAAGATACAATACCCCTCATTTTCCATATTCATAGACCATCATAGCAAATACCTTTTTTAACATATAGATATGCATCTCTTTTTTGTGGAAACCCTTAATATTTATTCATTCTTAACCTAAAACATATCTATGACTCGTCTTAGCCTTACTTAATACAAAACTAAGAAAATTTCATCATATCTTACAATAAAGTCAAATATTCAGATCCATTTCTTATTAGACATTCTTAAAAGTTCACGCCATACAGACAATCATGTAAGGTATGCTACCAAAACGATCCATTCAAAGTATGCCACAAAGACAATCTAATCAGAGTTCACCATAGAGGCTATCTATATAGAGTACGACACAAAGGCTATCTATATAGAGTACGACACAAAGGCTTACAGGATGCCACATAAACATTCTAAAACTACCATGTTTGCAATATGGATTTTCCTAAACTCACATTGAGTGAGGTTTGCCCATCATCGCCCTAGGACTTGCGTAGAACCCCATTAGATAAAATGTGATTCAACAAATCTTTTTTGGAGTATACCATTGCCATAGACTTTTTCCTTCAAAGTTTCATATCATAATTCATGTTTACAGTCCCGATGGACTTTTTTATTTACAACCGCGGTGACTCGACTCACTTTACAAACCTTACGTACCAGACATATCCCAGGCCCATGATTTTATAATACTTTTCATACATCCCATAGAACTTATTTCAAGTAGACTAACTTATCTCTTAGTCTAATCATATCCTTATTCCTATAATTGCATAAGTAACATATTCATAGTATACTATCTATAATTTCCAGTTTCCAGTTCGATCACTCTCATATAAATATTCTTCAGTATGAAAAGTATACATGCAAGAGTCAGAGTAGAGACTCACTTGATTCTCACTTATTGCAGTTTAAAACTCCAGATTTAGATATCCATCTCGAACTAGCAACAACCACTGCTTAGAAACATAATTTCACTATTATTACTCTTGTACATACAAATTACTTATCATCTCAATTGCTGGCAATCTCATGCAAAAACCTTATACTTACAGTCTTACTGTTCAATCATCATATACAGATTTACTCATTCAGAATTTAGCATGTAGAGCTGAAATGCTCACCTTGATGCGAAGTAACCACTGATCATGAAAGAACCATAGCTTCTAGATCATCGATGTAAGATACATTCAGGCTTAAGGAAGGTATCAGTAAATACCACTTAAGGAAGAGGAAGAAGAAGGAAGAACCCTTTCAGAACTCATCTCTCACATACAAATATGACTCAACTTACTTAGTGGAATTTAATAAGTGTCATACGTTTCGAGACTTGCCTTCTTAAAAGCCTACAGTTTCCGAGAGATTTATTAATAAATGCATTGCAATCACAATTATCCAGCTTGGCTATTTAGTTGATTTATAACCATATTACTTAAAATCTAGCTAGCATAGTATTCCATACAAACCAAACATACAATACTTTTGGCAAAAGCTTCTTCTATACTTACCCTTAATCTCTTAACATGAACTACTCTTTGATACATGGAAGAATATCAGAAAATCAAATTCTTACTTACTTTTGTGGCGGTTACTATACGCCCACATTTATATGCCAAAACAATATTTTAGGCGGATACCGCTACACTAGATAGACTATTTACGGCTATACGCTGAAACCTTGGATCCACTAGATCTGGGGTGTTACATAAAGGACTAATATATAAACTTGACCTATTTTTTGAATTTAATTCAAAACTATAACATGTTTGCATTGAGTTTGAATTGTTAATGTTATAATTGATTTATATTCTAGCAATTGTGGATTGGTTTGAATATGTTGAAGAAATTGGTGTGCAGAGACTTAAATGTATAAAGTTTTGAAGTTAGCAATTACCCTGCATCCCAAACGACAAAAACCTAATTTGGTATTGATACCATAGCCAAAGTACTGATTCTTACACTTTGGTACAAATACTAATGAATTTAATTCGATTTTCTAAAACTTCAAAGCTCAAAACAATATTCATATTTGACAGAAGTATCAATACCTACAACAATGGTAACAATACTTCTTGCCTAGTGTCGATACTTGGCCCCTGTTTTTCCTACGTAAGTTATTTTAATTGCATGAATGCTCGAAAGATTCATGCAGGCTCATCCCATTTTGTAGCACCAATACAATTATGATAGTTAAATAAAAATAATAAGTATATAATATTTTGTCTATTGCTAGGACATAATAGTCTTTTACTCTAACAATCAATGTGGCATTCCTATACCTAATTCGATAGTCAGGTTGGGTATAAAGGTGTTACATAACTCTTTTATCTATATAAATAAAATAATAAATATGTAATTATATAATAAAAATATATTTTATATAAATCATTATGTTAAAAATATTTTTAATTAATAACTCCTTTATTTATATATATAAATTAATAAATATGTAATTTTATAATGAAATTATATATTTTTTATATTTATCATTATGTTAAATATATTTTATTTTTAACTAATTTATTTGATATATTTTTTATTTATATATAATTTTTTATATATTAAAAAATTATTTTCTCTACCTACATTGTGGGTATGGTAAATTCTAATATAATAAAATTAAAATTAATTTTTATTATATATAAATAAAGGAGTTATTAATTAAAAATACTTTTAACATAATGATATATATAATATATATTTTTATTATATAATTACATATTTATTATTTTATTTATATCAATAAAATATTTATTAATTAAAAAGATGAAATAAAAAATTGAAAACAATATATTTATTAATTATTAATTGAAATTTAAAAAAAATTAAAACAACATGAAATAAAAATACAAATGTGAGTAGGAGAGAAATCAAACCCAAGACTCAATGACAAAATCACTAATATTTAATCATTTAACCAAAAGAGCTAATATGCTAAGCTACTAAAGAAAATGCGTTTTCAAAAACTTCAGCGTCTGCTTATCTCTCCAAAATCGACCTATTTCCCTAAATATCAAAAAAATCAACCTAAATCCCTAATTATTTTTTAATATATCTATATCTTAAAAATTTTCCATCAAAACAAAAAAATAAATGAGTGATCATATTTTAATCAATCTTTTTTTAAACAATATTTTAGTCCATCTTACAAAATAATAAAAAAGTATCTCGATAAAAGTTTTTTTTTTTAATGTAAAAAGATCAAAGAAGAAAATCATCCATTTCTAATAGGTGTAGTGATTTATTTGTCTTTTCAACTTTATAAAAAAGAAAGTTATTTTAGTTATTTTATTTAATTTTCTGCTTTTTTTTAACCCTTACACTAGCAATTTTTGGTTAAATCACCCCAAAAAGAATGGAAATGTTAACGTTTTTAACTTTACTAATGTGACATACAAGTAGATTGCCACGTAGATGCGTCATCATTTAATTAATTTTTTCAAAAAATTTAAAATTAAAAAAATATAAGAATTAGTGTGAGCAAAGTTAACAGACGTTAACTTTTCCATTCATTTTGGGGTGATTTGACAAAAATGCAAGTTCAAGGGTTAAAAAAGGTAAAAAATTAAATGGAGGGCTAAAATAATTTTTTTATAAAGTTGGAGGGACAAAAAAATCATTATGCCTTTCCAAAACCATAAATGGTCAATCCTCTCTTTAGTCCTTTTGATTTTTTTCCTTCCCATAGAAGGTTGATTAATTATTTTTTGGGATAAATATCAAAATTACATAAAATCTATACATGGAGTTTTGATTTGATTCAATTTTCATAAATCATTGACACCATTGTCACTATAACACTATTTTCCGTTTATATGTTGCATACTCAAATAAATATATTTATTCAATATAAAATTAAATTATTTATTTAAATATGTTAATTAAATAAAAATTAAAGTTTCAAAATAATTCTTTTCTTTTTTTTTTTATTACTAAAACTGAATTACAAAAGAAGCTAGGGCAGTTAATTTATTGTAACTTGTAAGAAAGAAAAAAATATAAAAAAATTTAAAATATTAAAAAAGAAGAAGATTGAATCTTAGTTTGATTGATCAATATAAAAAATGTAAGTTTGAACGTACTAAAATATATTTATCATTTTATTTAAAGGTTAGAAAGATTATGAATAACTTCAAACATTATATAAAAAAATTAAAAAAAATAATATTAAATCATAATGTTTAGGCTCCATGAATTTAGGATCTTGCGATCATCTGTCATGAATAAACAAAAGAGCTATGACCAATCCTTGTTGCTTTCCCGGAAAACCTGCCCTTGTCAAATGGCAACACTATTACAGGTAATATGCCTATATATATGACCTAAAATTAAAATAATTTATTTTAAATATATATATTTTTAACTTTTAATTTGGTCAATAATTTAATAATTGCAAATGGAAACACTACTTCAAGTAATGGGTTTAGTCTTAAACCAAACTTTATACGATTAAATTATTAAGTTTATTAATATAAACAAAAATTTTCTTGTATACAATATCTTTATTTATATAAATTGAGAATACTAGTATTATTAATATGTATTCAAGTATTGAAAATTTAATTTTCTCTTAAAATATGAGTAAAGTTAGAATACAAATGAGATGGTTAGTGTAGGTATGAAAAGAGGATGTCCAATAAAACCCATCTGTTGATTTTGAAGTGATGAGTGGGCAGGGCACATTACTCAAATCAAACCCTAGTTTAGTAGTAACTTGGTGAGTTGAGCAGCTGTCACGATTTAGGCCACCAGAGAGGGATAGATGACAATGATTGCATAACTAATCTTCTAGCATTTGTGCTACATTCCAACCACCATGTGCCATCTATCTCATACTCTAACGTGCTGCAGCCTCATTTATCCTTCGTCTTTTTTCGTTCTTTTTTAAGATTTGTCCATGTCTCACATTACATACTCATGTGCCTCAATCTTATAGTAGTATATAAAAGAATAAATAATGTTCGGTTCTGTCTGTAATTTGGGTTATAGAATATAATGATTCCTGACTTTATCACAATAATATTGGAAGTGCAAGCTTTTTCCCCAAATTCATTAGGAAATGAGACAATTTATAGTTACATCAGTACGAGTAAAGTTTAATAAAAAACTTAAACAAGGACGTTATTAAGTTTGATCTACATTTTTTAGATTTATGTAAATTAAATCTTTATAACTGGATAAATAATTATTTTAGGATATTTAGAATATAAGTTTAAGAAATATTTGATGCAAAATTAGGGCTGGCTCTTAACAGAAAACACCCGATAAATTGATTTTTCTCTCTTAACCTTTTTCCTTAATTACACAAACTTTAAATGATGGAGGTTAATCTTTAATGTGTTTTGTATGTGTAATCCTAATGAGTAGATGGAGAATCAACTTTTAATCCAGTATGTCCATCAAGTAACTGAGTAAATGGATAAATTTTAACTTCTATTCAAAATAAAACTCTTATCTCTTTTAAAGTGAGCCACATTATTTTAGCCCACATAATTGAACTAAAATCTTACACTTACTATATCAAATTAGAAGAAATTAAAGTTAAAAGAATAAACCCAAAATTTTAATCCCTAGAAAACAATGTTATAAAGTGTAAAAAAAAAAAAAAATTCATCTTTCAGCTAATTTCTATCCTCCCTTTGGCATTAATGGTAGCTTAGGAAGCCATTGCAATACACTTGAAACTTTGAAGATGCAATTTTGACTTAATTAACATCTTTGATTTGTGCATCCAAAAGAATCCTAAATACAAACTCCATGGCTAGCATCTATTATATGTATCTATGTATGCAAAATCCAGTCTTATATCACTGTTTTAATCACAGTGTACGTATTTACAAATTATGTGTAGGGTAGGCTGTGGGTAGAACTTGCATTTTACATCCTTCACCATCAATTTTAACGTTGCTACAATGGTTGAAACTGTCACCTTGCCATGTCCAAACTATGTCTTTCAATGCGGGCCTAATTTCTTCCTCGCAAAACTTAGCATACTCTAAGGTATCCCCGGCCGACTTGCAGAATTCAACCACCGCAACCTCCGGCGCCACCTCGAACACCTCCGCCATCACTGAAAGTCGCCCTTTCCTTCCCTCAGACGGTCCTTGTAATCTCAACTTGAAGTCCTTTACTTTCCCCACCTTAAAGTTCAACCCCTTGGCAACACCTTGGATTTTAGCTATGATATCACTAGCTGAACACCTAGACGTGAACATAGTCCCGGATTTCCTCTCCTTCTCGAACAAACTCGACAAATCGAATCCTGACGACATGGACGAAATGAACTCGAACGCGTTGAAGAATTTCGGAGACGGTAGCTTGTCATCCTCTACGTGATCCAGCACCGGTTCTTCGATCGAAAATGAGAGAGGACGTTTGAACCCTTTTCGAAACCAAGGAACACGCATTATATCCGGGATCGTGATCCTCTGTTCGGGGTCAGCCACTAAATGTTTCGAGATCAAATGCTTGGATTCGGTCGAAAACCATGGTGGAAATTGAAATTCAGCTTTGAAAACTTTCCTATACATGTTCATAACATTCTCATCTTGAAATGGCAAAAAACCAGCGAGAAGAACATACAAGATAACCCCACAAGACCATATATCAGCTTTGGGTCCATCGTAGCCTCTTTTTTTCAGTACCTCTGGGGCAACATAAGCTGGCGTGCCACACTGCGTGTGGAGGAGCCCATCATTGCGGACCTGCTCGGGCAAAGCCGATAACCCAAAATCAGAGACCTTAAGGTCTTCGTTTTCGTCTAAAAGGAGGTTCTCAGGCTTCAAATCACGGTGCGAAACGCCTCTGCTATGGCAGAAATCAACGGCGCTTATCAGCTGTTGAAAGTACTTACGAGCAACATTTTCTTTGAGCTTGCCTTTGTACACTTTGGCAAACAGTTCGCCCCCACGGACATGCTCCATAACGAAGAAGATCTTGGTCTTGGTCGCCATTACTTCTTTGAGCTCCACAATGTTTGGGTGACGAACAAGGCGCAGCACCGAGATTTCCCTCTTGATTTGCTCCATCATGCCTTGTTTCTTCACCTGGTCTTTACTGACGACTTTAATGGCCACGCTTTCGCCGGTTGTTAAGTCTTTGCAATGGTAAACCTTGGCGAAAGTGCCTTTCCCTAACAGTCTCCCCATCTCGTATTTCCCAAACAAAATATGGGTTTCCTCCATGGCAGTGAAAAAAGGTGATGTTTTTGGCAGTGGTGTGGTGCTAGCTACTGAAATTTGCTTTGGGGGTTATGTAAGGGAATCCAAGAAAGGATAGCGGAAATGTTGATATTGAAGGGTTCCATTAGATGAGATGATTACTGAGAGAAGAAGCCATTGAAGAGTAGTGGGTATTAGTATTATGAGAGACTTGGAGATGCCGCAAGCAAAAAATGAAAAGCTCACGAAAATGCTCCCATAATGATGATTGGTATAAATAGAAAGACGCGTTAAATGATGGGGGCTTTCAAATAATCAGCTTTACGTTTCTTCTATCTTTTCTTTTGGGTGACACTAACCCTTCTTTTCATAACAATGTCATATATTCAATTTCTGTATTTTTAAACTAAATTGTAATCTACTTAAACTTATTATTATTATTACTTATTAAGTTAGATATCGATCCAAAATGATTAAATAAAAATAAAAATAAAATTTATATTTAGTCATTTTATCATCATGTCTCCCCAATTTGCTATACTTATACAGCTAAAAACAAAATACTTCATTAATTAAATTCTTGAAAATACTAAAATTTATCACATTTTTTTTCTTCAAATACAAATTTAAGCTTAAACAATAATTTCAAATATATAAAAAATAGATATTCAGTTTGAATATCAATATATTTTTTTTATAAGAAATATCAATAGTTTTTATTCTTATCCAGTACCAAAGTCAAATATCTAAATATTTAAACTAAAATTAAAATGAATTTAAGTAATTTATATTATTTCATTGATATTCGTTCACTAAAAATCAACATTCAACAACAAATCTAATATTCAAATATGTATTATATAAATCCTTAAAATGATGTTGAATATTTAAATTTTTATTATACATTTAATGATGGTATGTATTTATATCAATAAAAGCATATATTGTCTTGTTTTAGGTTAAATTGTTGTTATAGTCTCTCTAGTATTCTTAAATTTGAGACTTAATTCCTATATTTTAATTTGACATAATTTGATCACTCTACTTTTATAATATCATTGGTTAGTAAGACTAATTAATACCCTTAGTATTACAGTTAAAATGCTTACGCAAACTTTTTAACATACACAAATTCAAATCTCATCATGTTAATTTATATTTCGTGTGTATTAGAACAATGTTTTAAGAAAAAAAATCAAATTAGCATTTTAATCATAATAGTTACTAATATAATTTATTTGCAACTCCTAATGACATTATAAAATTAAGAAAATCAAATTATGTTAATTAAAGTGTAAGAACTAAATAATAAATTTGAATATAATAGAGGCACCAAAACTGAAAATCAATTATTACCTTATAATGACAAATAATTTGAACTAAATAATTAAATTATAAAAGTAAGAAAATAAAACTATTTGAATTAATGTGCAAGGACTCAATCTAAAATTTGAATATAATAGAGGCCTCGACATTGAAAATAGATCATTACTTATAAAGACAAAAAATACAGTTGTCGCTGCCTCCTCTCTTAGAGAGAGTTTTTATGTAAGGTAGATATTACAAATTCTCAATAATCAATATTGACAGCAATTAATTAGTATAAGAGAGCACATTAATCTATTCATTATGCTTTTTTTATCTAAAGTATGCAAATGAGACTAGTTGAAATGGTACGAGTGAAGCTTTGAGACTTTGAGCTTCTATGTTCAAGCTTTCTAGTAAACTATGTCTGGATGAGTTAATTTAAGTTAAATTATTTTTTGAGTTGATTATTTAATTTTCTTTTCAGATGAAATTTCATTCATTTTAGAAAAGCCAGTTAACATCCATGTTGTCATCGTCACCATCACATGAGGAGGGGGAGGGAGAGCCAAAATCTAGCACTTCTTCACTACAATTGGCTTGATCAGGAAGTAAGCATCTTGGGGAGGCCACACCTAACGTGAAACCCAAAAGGAGATGCCAATATTTCCACAACATTAGAGAGAAATCTATGATAGAGGAGTTGAGGTCGAAACATCACCCTTTAGATGTTGATATGATATGTCACACCCTAATCTCTTAAGTTATGTTGGAATGGTAATTTTGGGGATTAATTTGAAAAGATTGCAAATTTAGCGGGCTCTAGTGGAAATAAGTAAGAAAGATGGACTGGTTGTGGAAAAGTTGAAATTCAACCTTGGTTTCGTTACATTTGAACTAGAGAGTTCTTAGTGGGAGACATGATGATTATAGATTTGCACACTTGGCTGTCGAAATTAAGATCGGTACAGGAAGTGCGCGAGTAGTATATAAGGGAGAGATGTTATTCTCCAGTATAGTTCTTTCATTCTTTCTTTATCTTTTTCATTGGTCTGGTTGAAAAGAGAAAGATTAAGAACGGTTTGCATGGAGGACAGAAACTAAAGTTTATATGTAAGCAATTGATAATTTACCAAGCTGGTAAGCTTTTTAACCTTTATGTGTCATAGAGTTAAGAAAAGTAAAGAAAGTTAAGGATTTCAGTCATCCATCGGTTTTGTCCCATTTTGGTTAAAAATTATGGATAATCTTTTAAATGGCCTCTGCATGTAAGCAAAGTAGGATTCTTATGATGATGAGTTATCTTCATTGAAAATTTTGAATTGGTTGTTATGTTTTGTAAGCTGGAGGCTTGGGCAGCAAGGGAGAAGTTAAATCAATGAATTTGGCATCAACCTTCAAGTGAGTTCCAGAACTCAAGCCTTAAATGGATGTTTATGCTTTGGTAGTGTTTGTTGAGTCTGTAACTTCTGTTCTAAGATGATGAATTCTTTGGCTGAATGATGATATATCAGGACACATGCTATGTGTAGATATGAAAGTCTATGGTTGGTTGTGAGTCTATTTATGAGGTATAATTGAGATGTTTGGTGTGATGTTTGCTGGTTATGGTGGTTAAGTGTTGAGCAAATGAAGCAAATGATGTGTCATCTTATGACTGAATGATATGTAATTGATGAATTACTTCGTAATTGAATATTGATTTATCGTGAGTTGTTGTGTTGATATGAAAATGCAATAAATGTTGGTGTAATGTGTGTCGTGCTTGAACAGTAGTGTTGTTAGAATGCCTATTGTAACACCCCAAACCTGGCCTGGACGTTATGGCCGAATCTGGCAATGTCACATTGAAGTGTTTTCACAAAGTGTGATATTGTTGAAAACCCTTTCCATATTTATCTTTGTTGTGTGATCTTTAATGATGATTTTAAAATGTGTCGTTCATTTTACTTGCGTCCCAATCAAAAGGTATTTACTTTAAAGACTTTTTGAATGTCAAGATATTGTTTTATAGCAGAAGCTTTCTAAAACAATTGCGTTTTTGCATTTACTTTGTAAAAACGTTTTTAAAGCTTGAGTTCCTAATACTAGCAGTTATTAGCAAAGCAATTTAAAAACCCAAATTAAGAATAAAACCCAAAGAGGCCTTATTACAATAAAAATTACCCAAAATAAAATTACTTATGATTTGAAAATCAAATACGAAAGTACGTGCGATTGTGTGGCCACCTTTGAGCCCCTCGCAGCACCGATCTGCCTAAGACTGGGGATTACTTGTACAGATAAACAAATGGGTGAGTTATGAAAATTTAGTGTGTAATCCCATATAAGCAAACAGTTAGAAAACAAGCACAGTTTGGGCCTAAGCCCTTTTTAGTAACAGTGACAATATCAGTTTGGGTGTGAGCCCATCTCAATACAGAAACAATCATGTGTTTGGGCCTTGGCCCATTACAGTACAATAAACAGTGCAGTAATAGTTTAAATACTATATAAGTCCTACCCATCCAGCCTCTACACTCCAAGTCCGTCCAGCCCTACACTCCATGTGGGGATATAATCAACCCACCCATCCCTACACTCCAGAGTTAGCACCGATTGAGACACTATATAGTAATATACAGCTGGGCTACTAGTAATTTAGGCTCGAGGCCATTCAGTACACTTCCTCCAATCAGTATAAACCCATCCCCATGCAATGCATCATACAATCATGTCATGTCATATCCGAATCATACATGCATCTATTACAGTTTAAATAGCATGCTAAAAATATGGTCATACATGCACAAATATACATACATCACATAGGGGCAAAACAGTCATCTTACCATATAAGGGCAAAATAGTCATTTTATCATATATAGGGTCTAGGTAAACTTACCAACCAACAGTAGGTCCACAGCCATCTTGAGCGACCCGTGCAACTTTAACAGTCAAACAGTGAAAATGAGTCCACAGCCCATAATGCAGCCCATGTGGGCCCACACGCCAGTATGACCCACATAGCCCAGAAATGACCCTGGCCGTGTAGATTACACAACCTGGCTCGATTATTACCACACGTTCGTATGGTTCACCCATATGGGGCCCACATGCCCGTGGGGCCCACCCGACCTAGTTCGACCCAGTAAAGCCCAAAACGGCCTCGGCCCATGAAATTGCTCATGACGGCCTCGTCGACCATCTGCCCATGTTTAGTCACACGGGCCACCACACGGCTAGCTGCACGCCCGTGTGGTGTCAACTAATCACACATTTTCGGCTTTTGCTGATTTACGATTAGGGCAATGTTTTTACACACCTGATGCGAGAGTGTGCAAATAGACCACAAGCGCTCCAACCCTTGGTCGATCGACTGATGATCACTCCCTTAATCTGTTGCAAACGACTGGTTCAACCCTTTTTGGAAGTATCCTACAATCCAACCAAGACTTAACAATCTAAACCATATATTGATCATACCAAAAGATTGCACTAACCGCATAACACTTACCGAAAGTGCCACACTGAAAAAAAGAAAGGAAGCAATCGGTCTATACCCCTAATGCGAGCCGAAACACACGTTACTACAGAAGCACAGACTAGCACCAACACGTCCCTATCCATAAACGGCAACAAAGGAAAAAGCTAGAAGAATATTACCACACAGAGAGAATGTAACACCCCTTACCCATGTTCAACGCCGGAACAGGGTACGAGGCATTACTAGACTTAAACATACACATTCATGCAAAAATTGGGCCATAAAATCTCTTTCAATTCAAAACCTTTCAAACACATGCATGTCGTCCCTTATTTGGGTCTACGAAGCCCAAAACATTCATCGGGATCGATTCGGGACTAAACCGAGAACTTTAAGAAGTTTCAGGAAAACTTAGAAAATTTTCCCATGAAACAGGGTCACATGCCCGTGTGGACATAGGGACACATCCGTGTGCCTTTGGCACGCCCGTGTCCTCAGGCCGTGTAACTCTCTGTTTGTGAGGTCAGCATGCATATCGAACCACACGGCTGGGCCACAAGCTCGTGTCTCCAGGCTGTGTCCCTCTCATGGTTGAGACACACGGCCGTGTCTCAGCCCATGTGGCTAACATTTAGGCTATTTTCCAAGCCTTCATGTTACCCATAATCTTTTACAACCTTATGCACATCAAAATCGCAAATCATGGGATCATTTTAGTGATTAAAAACTCTTTATTAAGACATATTCTTAACATTAACATGTCCTCTTATAAGTAATGCATCTACTCATGTAATACCAGGTCTAGACTCCTTATTTCACATTCATAAGACTTGTTATTTTGATGACCACTTTTATCATTATACTATGGTTACCAACTTATTCATCAAGCACTCATGTTCAATCATTACCACGTTGTGTTTATAATGTGCAATTACTATATGGCTATGACCACCTCAATTAGTTATAGAGCATACATCTAACACACATGTCATATTACTAACCATGCATGACAAACAAACATAATCACATTATAAACATTAGACATGACATGAATAGCTAGGCTTTCAAGCCATAATCAATATGAGCCACATCTCATGGCCATATACATATAACTCAATATAAGCCAACACATTTGGCCAAAGCAAAATAATACATGTCAATCAACTAGATCCTTATACATGCCACTCACTTGAAATTTCTAATATATGCTTCATTATTCCAAAGATAGCTACTTGATAGTGTGATGCTACCTCCGATGATTTCCAACCTCGAGGTAACCTGAAAACACTAAAGGAAAGGAAGGGAAGGGAGTAAGCTTTATAATTTAGTAAGACCATATGAAAATAATAAGCAATTTATCAACTTGCTTCTCATGGTAATATAACCCTATTTGCATCTGCACTCATGTTCCAGTCAAGCTGTTTTGTCGAGTCATAGTCACTAAATTATTTATATCTAGAGCTATGGAACTCAAAATTAATATTTGTTAATTTTCCCTGAAACTAGACTCATATATATTTTTACCATAAATTTTAGAATTTTTGGTATAGCCAATTAAAACAGTTTATTCTGTAAAGTCACCCCTGATTCGCTGCCTGACAGTTTCGACTAGTCTTTACTAAAAAAATATTATCTCCTCCTATGGGAATCGAATGATGTTCCCATTTATTTCTCTTAAAAATAAACTCATGAAGGAATCTAGACATATAAATTATAACCCATAATTATTTTTTACAATTTTTGATGATTTTCCCAAATCAAAACTAGGGATTTCAAAATTGTTCTGACTATGTCTCACACAATTTCAAATATCTCATAATATGAAATTCTTTTCTTACACCATTTCGTATATGTGCAACTAGACTCAATAAGCTTCAATTACATAGTTTATTCAGTCTCTAATTCGCTTTCTTCTATTTTTGATGTATTTTCAAAGTTGGACTACTGCTGCTGTTCAAAACATTTTTAGTACAAAAATATGACTAAGTTCATCACACCTTCACCAATCATTTCAACCATCATGGTATAAATATATATTTATACAACATAAGCATGAACACATAATTACAAGGTCATCACCAAATCATTCTCATACTCATGACTTACTTATTTACTTTGTTACAAAGATGCATCATAACCCGAATCATATCTCATGAGTTTTGCATACATACCCGTTCCACTTTGTAGCATAACCTTTATCTATTCTCACCATTGACATACCTCAATGGGATCATCATCAAATCATTCCTTAAACTACCCATTGAACACTTGGAATACTATTGGATATATTGGAAAACTTGCACATAAGTGCCATATAAGTGACTAGAACCAACTCAATAGATCACGACATATGTAGCCAATGCTACCTCATAACACGTAACACATGTTGCTCGCTTTCGAGCTACTCACAGGTCTATCCATAATAGCCGTCAGGTATCCGCAACACATGCTAGATTACCCTGCCTTTGTAAATCATACGAGACCAGCACCCGGAATGCTATAACATGTGTACATATATCATGAACTCAGACCAACTTATGAGCTCAGATCACATAGTCTCTAGCAATATGTCACTCGTATCCTAATCTATTCTTAAGGTTCAACGGGTTTTCTTGCTTAACACATGGTCGTCGCACTTGCTCATAATGTCGTGACACAACATACAAAATATCATTCCTGCTTTCATGGTAGCAAATAACATATATTACATGAAACTTCAAGGCACATAACACATGGTAGCCATAAAGCATTTAAATTTCACATAATACCAAGGCATTAAAAGTATGATACAATGTCACATTAATTATATATGTACTTACAATTCATGTAATATCAAAACATAAAGATTCAAGTTTGACATTGCATTATTATAATCACACGAACTTACCTCGAATACGAAAATGGCAATTTTACCATTTTAGTCCATAACCTCGTATTCTTTCGTTTTAAGCCCAAATCTCGATTTCCTTGATCTAGCATTTCAAATATAGCCTATTTAGGACTCACGTTATTCAAATTGACCAAAAAATCATATTATGGAAAATTTACAATTTAGCCCTTAAACTTTGACAAAATTACACTTTTACCCCTAGGCTCGTAAAATGATTTTTATTCAATTTCCTTACTCATTAAGCCTAGTCAAACCATTTTAATAACTATAGCAACTCAAGATTTCAATTATTTCACACATTTACTCTCTATTTTACAAACTTTATAAAATGATACTTTTAGGTGTTTTCATGCTAACACCTTTCACAAAAGTTATTTATTTCACAACTAAGATTCATTTTCTTCCAAAAAAATTCAGAAAAAAACATGAATATTCTCATGGTAAAACCCTATAATTTCAACCATTTTGCAAAATAGTCCCCTCATTAGTTAGATTAAGCTACAAGGGTTCCAAAAGTACAAAAATTATCAAAAATAAACATCTAAATCACTTACTTGTGAGGGTAAAGTGTTTGTTGAAATTTGAAGCTTCCAAACCCTTATTTTTGTTGGTATTTTTGGTGAAAAAAAGATGGAGAAGAAGGGTGGCTACTTTTGTTTTATTTTATTAGTGTTTGCTTATATCATCAAATACCAACCATACCAAATTTGGACTTTTCAACTCTTTTGCTCCCCCTATGGTCGTCCATCACTTATTTAATGGCCTAATTTCACTTTAAATACCCCCAATTAAGGTTCTCTAGCAATTTGACACCTTTGACTATTAAAACAAAACTTTTGCCCTTTATGCGATTTAGTCCTTTTTCGCGATTAAGCACTCAAACGCCAAAATTAATTCACCAAAATTTTCATACACTTATATAATCATGCTATAACACATAAAATAATATTAAAATAATTTATTAACCTCATATTTGTGGTTTTGAAACCATTGTTTTGACTAAGCCCTATTTCGGGATGTTACAGAGAAAAAGAGAACAGAGAAGAACCCTGTACCCACTGCTTGGTGAAAGCGCAATTGGAAAAATTGAAAACAAAATAGAGAGAGGGAGAGATGAGGTATTTGGTAAAATTGGAAAGATGACAAGAGAGGAAATCTATGAACCCAAAAAGAATCGAAGGAGGGGGAGGAAGGTGTGTTCGGTCAAACAAGAAGGTGAAGGAAAAGGAAAGAACTAAGAGAGAAAAATAATGAGTATTCAGCCAAGAATTGAGAGAGGGAGAGAAGGAAGCAATCAGTTCTAGGGAAGAACAAATCTGAAATAGACCCAATTGAGAAAAACCCCGAATGATCCCTAACAACAAAATCGGCCCCAAGAAGAGAGAAAAACGACAAGTCAAGAAGCAGAAGAAAGGCTGAAGCAAGAATTTGGCATACTAGGGAAAAGGGTTGACAGAAACTGAAACTAGGGAGAATAAATGCCTAGCCGAATTCTTGAGAAGCAGGAGTTCACAATCAGTACTAACTCTCCCACTCCTTCTAAAATCTTGAATTTTCCTCCCCCAAATCACTCAAACCGTCAACCAATCCCTTGATCCACTTCTCAAATCTCTCCTCCAATCTCTCAACCATCCAATTTGAATCCCCTTTAAACTTTTTATAGTTTCAGCCAAGCTAGAACACTCCCACGTACTCACAGCAAAATAAAACGCTCTACTGCTCAAAGCAGGACTCGAACCTCAGACCTCATGGAACAACAACATGCCACCTATCCCCTAGACTAGCAGGCCCTTTCTAACATAAAATACCCATATTTATTTATAAGCCTACTTCCTAGAGACATGGTTTATTCCTTTAAAAACAAAACTTTTGCACAAGCCAAGGCTTGAACCCAAGACTTCTCAGACACTTCCCAGAACACTTAACCACTGAAACAGGTACATAGTTGTGTGTCACTTTCTTGCACAACTAAACATTTATGTGTGGCCTCCTAACTGTTCCCATTCTCAAAACCTAATACTTCTAGGCCCAAAATTTAGGGCCTTGCACCTATGTATGAAATGCATGTTTGATATTTGGAGTGTGGAGGAATGTTTTGGCGGATGAAAGGTAAAGAAATGTCACGTTGTGCACTCTGTGCCGCATGTTAATTGGCTTTGCAAAGGTTCAGATGGATAGTAAGGAGAATGTATGTGCATGGTTTTCGGCTTTACAGAGGTTTGATTGGGTTGTTCGAAAATATATGCGCATATGAATATGGTAACCCAACGTGAGTTCTATGAATGTATGAGACTTTGCAGAGTCTAAGGCTTTAAGCCTCACATGTGTAAGCAAGTTAATGGCTATGGCATATAAAAGTTATGAAAGATATGGAAGTCTGCCAGATTTAGTAAGTCTGCCAAGAATGAGCTATCTATATATGCGAGTTTGTATGTACAAAATATGACAGCCTGTCAGGACTATCTTATATATGGAGGTTCGCCAGGATTATCTTATATATGGAAGTTTTTCAGAACTATTTTACGTGTATGACTTCGCAATGGGGGATTTTCCTTTAAGAGTCTTCTTACATGTTATCTGTTTCTAAAAGTAAACCGCGTAGAATAGGTCATTCGTTATTAGAAGAAAGGGGAAGGATTTGACGGTCCGTAAGATTTTTTTGCTTGATCAAAATAAGTTGATTTTCTCTCTTAACTATAATAGAGGACATCTTTATGAATTCATCGATATGTTTCCTAAACCATGAATCCATAGACTTAAGTCAAAAGCAGGAATCTGTGAGGATCGTAATATGAATCTGAGTCCATTAGGACAAACAATTAATAATAGTTTGCAATAGGAACCATTTTCCAGAATTAGTCTTATCTGGTTTTGTATTTATTGGTGCAAGATGTATTATGGGTATCGTTTATGGGTTTTCTTTTATGAATCTACAAGTAAGAATTCAAACCTCTTAAGGAAATATATGTTTAAGGGTTTGCAAAGGAAACTAGTGAAGATAAAATCTACAGGCCACTAAGAGGTCAATCGCTATAAAATCTGTATTTTGGTATTACATATATGAAGTCCCATAAGTGAAAGCTTTATGTGTGAAAGTCTTTGTTTAGCCAGATATGTGATCTTTTATGTTCAAAATGTCAGGTAGACAGAATGAAATCGAGTAAATTGAATCGTTGTCCAAGGTGTGCGAGTAAATAAGTAATGATGTATTTGAAGACAATGTACCAAGTACAACTAAGTCAGTTCGAGGGTTGCAAATAATACGTTAACAAAGTGCAAACTTTGTAAATTTATGCTAATGTCAGTTATGATTACTCACTAAGTTCATTAGAACTTACAAGTGTTATATTGTATTGCAAGTATTAAGGGAATTCGAGAGTTCGATGAGGGACTAGGCTAGAAATAACTGAGCTTAGACAATTTACTTTTTGTTGTACTATGCATACTGTGAGGTGACCCAGAGGCGGAGTCTCAAGTTAGACATAAGTTGAAAATATTACAGAGTTGTAGGATACATTTCTTTAAATTTACATAATACTGTCCGCATTTTAAAGTTACTTCGTAAAATACTACTTTCTAAAAATAATTGTAATTAAGTTCATGAATATTTAGAGGTTAATTTGATAAATTGTGTTTTCATATTACTTTTATTTCGTGATAAAAATTTTGAATTACAATAAGAATTAGTTAATTAATCCTGTATATTTGAGTGTAGCACCCTGTAGTCGAATCCGTCGGTCAGGCTGGGTATGGGGTGTTACATGATAGCCATTAGAACATAGCCTGGTGTGATAATGCTAACAACCATCAAGGATTAGAGCTAGTAGAAGACTGAAGAAACGTCGACGTTTAAGTATAAAAGGTCAACAACAGGGATTCACTTGTCAGCAGAGACAGCAGAAGGAAAAGGATGGGAGACATCCATAGATCTCCAAGACATTGCCTTTTACGGATGACCAAAGGAAAGTATTGAATTGTAGAGTAAACTGGAGCCCACCTAGTTTCCGAGCGACTATTCAAAGTCGATCCAAACCAAAAGGTTTGAGGGAAAAAGAAAAGGGACATTCTAGAGAGAAAGATCAGAAATTTCCTAGAAAGAGCCTTTAATGGTTGATTTTGATGATCATTATACTTTAAAAAAATATGTATTACTAGGTGTTGATTAAATAAGTTTTTAAGAAACCTAATATGATACAGTATACTAATATTTGATATTTTTCTTAATTATTTTAATTTTATTTATCAATTAGAACTACATTTTGTTGATGAATGAGCATCACATTAGGCATAACACCAACCAAAAATAATGGAAGACAGACAATACTTTCTTAGAATAAGTGGTATGTTTTTGTGTTGGATTAATAAAAAATTTGAAACTTAAAATTAAGGATTGTAAAAAAAAAAAAAAACTGTATTTGATCAATTCTAACTCGACCCAATAATGTTGATTTTTAAAAATTAGATTTGAGATGAATTAGGGTGGGTAATTTTTAATTGTGGTCGGGTTAGATTTAGAGAAACCTTGCCCCACTCCATCTCGGGATAATTACAAAATTGCTTTTAATATAATATATTAATAGGGTAAACTACTAAAATAGTCACTTTTGCTTGCCTCAGGTTACATTCTAGTAAGTTAGGATATAGTTTTGTTACGAAATGGTCACTTTTTCATTAAGACTTGTTTCCTCCTAAATGAAAGTTTGACGTGATAATTAAAATGGGTTTTAAATGCCAACGTGGATGTCCAAATGGGATGAGAAAAGTTGAAATTTTTTATGAAAATAGAATACAAAATTTTGTCCTAAAACCCAGTTTTCTTCATTTTAAAAAAAGAAGCTACAATTGGGTTTTTTTTGTTACCATCAGAGAAAAGAAGAGGAGAAGAGTAGAATGACATAGAAGAAGATGAAGAAGGAGAAGTGTGACAGCCCGTTTTTTGTCAAATTAGAACAGTAGTTTTGGAACCACAAATTTGAAGTCAAAATAATTATTTTATTATTATTTTAATGTTTACAGCATGATTGTATGTTTGTGTGAAAAATTCGTTAAGAAATTTATCGTTTGAATGGTTAATTTGATAAAAAGGACTAAATCGCGTAAAGTTTAAAACTTGTGTTCTATTATTTAAAGGTATTAAATTACTATGGAATCTTAATGTTAAGGTCCTTAAGTGGTAATTAGACCACTAATAGCATGAGTGGACAATTATGGATATAAGTTAGATGATTTATGATGTTTTTATTAAAGGTTAAAATAGTAATTTGTAAAATAAACTTAAGTAAAAATAACATAAAATAAGTCATCATCTTTTTGTTTCTTCATCTTCAATTGAATAGTAAAAAGGAGGAAGCCATTTTTAAGCATTTAGGGTTCAGTCACTTTGAGGCTAAATTGGTAAGTGATTTTTGTCCCATTTTTAATTATTTTTAAAATTTTAAGATCGTTACAGCTTAATCTAGCTAGCCTAGGGACTAATTTGCAAAACTGTTAAAGGTTTAGGGTTTTTCCATTGATGAATGTTGATGTATTTTGAAGTTTAATGGTAGAAAATGCAAGCTTGTTGTTAGATAAACAACATTTGTTAAGTGATTTTTAGTAAAATGTCCAATTAGGGATTAAATTGTGAAATATGAAATTTTTGGGGTTAAATTGTGAAATAAATGAAAAATTTGGATTGATAGGGACCTAATTGAAATTTGGCTAGCATGGGTTTTGGTTGAATTGCATGAATTTGTGATTTTATGAAATAAGGACTAAATTGTAAAAATGTTGAAATGTTAGGGGCAAAAATGTAAAAGTGCCTTAATGTGTGTTTTTGGATTGAATTAAATAGAGAGATTATTAAATAAGTTAATTTTGATTATATTTAGATCAAGAAAGGTGAAATACAGATTTAGATCGGGGAAAGAACAAAGTATCATATTAATCGACTTAATTTATTATTTTTACATCGGAGGTAAGTTCGAATGTAAAAATATTGGTTTAATTGTATTTTAAATGCTTTAATATTGCATAAATTGTGAATACGATATTGCGAACCTATTTGACGAAAATTCAGCATTGGAAATCCTAGTTGAACCTTAGGAATAGATTAGGATACGAATGACATATCATTAGGGATTATTATTGTTTTGGGTGTTGGTTCGTACGTCCTACAGGTGGCTGTGTTATCTGGCATGTGTTGTGGATACTCGTCAACTTGTGTGAGCAGCACCGTGTAGCTACGTCATGACCGTCATCTTGTGTGAGCAGACCTGTTGATAGCTCGAGAGTGAGCATTATTGAGATATGATATTGAGATAGCTTCAGCTATGTATTGGCACTTCGGTGCAAGATTTATTGAGATAGCTTCGGCTATATATACATTGGCACTTAGGGTGCGAGATTCTCGAGTATCCTGTATTATTTCAAAAGGTTCAATGGGTATATTAAAGATATGAAATGGTGAGAATAAATATGTAACAGTACAGGTATGTACGGAAACTATGTAAGCATCGAATTTATGGAAATTATAAGTTCATGGTTATAGTTGTGATTGAATACAAGTTAACATTTTGATTTGAATGTTTTGTAGCATATTATGTTTATATTATTTAATTGTGAATAAATGGTGAATTTGCTTATTAATTCATACGAGCTTACTAAGCTTTATAGCTTACATCATTTGTTTTTCTGTGTTTTATAGGGATTTCAAAGCTAGCTCGGATTCGGGATTGTCGGTGAGACTTCGTCACATTATCCTACTATCATTTTGGTACTTTTGAACTTAAGTATTTTGACTATATGACATGTATAGGAGTTTGGTTATTTTGGTACATATGTGTTAGCTATGAATTTAGCCATTTAAATTGGCTTGTAAATGTCTAAAGTTTGTTTTTGTATATATCAATGGAAGTTGGCTTAATTTGGTTGGATTTGGTTGTGTATATAATTGTACATATTTATTATGTGTGAACTTGATGATGGATTTATGTGATGCTTGTGATAATAGGTATTGTGGATGTCAATTGGTTGTTGAATTAAGAATAAGTATGCTTGTGAGTTTAGACAAATTGATGCATATTTGAAAATGGCTATGTAGTTGAATTGGGAATGTGAATTTGGTATAAAATGCAATAGCATTTTGTGATACATGTGAAGCTTGTTGTTGTTGGTATTGAAATGGTATGTTTTATGCTTGGTTGAGATTGGATGAGTGCCTTTATATGCTATGTTTTGGTGCTAAATGGGTTGGTTTAGGCGTGTGTGCAAGTTGGATGGCAAATTGGCTTGGTAAATAGCCTATTTTTGTCCACACGGGCAGAGACACGGGCAAGTGTCTCAGTCGTGTGTGACACACAGTCAGGTTGCACGACCGTGTGTCCCCTGGTGTTGAATAAAAAATCAAGTTAGTATGCTTCACACGGCTTAGCACACGGGCGTGTGATTTGGCCATGTGACATAAGTTAGTATACCCTACAGGTTTGGCATGACCTAGCACACGGCCTGGCACACGGGCGTGTGTGGCTGTTTTTAGGACACACGGGCTAGTCACACGGGCTGGGACATGGCCATGTGATCCCATTTTGAATGTCCACATGGCCTGTGACACGACCGTGTCCCACACGGCCGAGCTACACGGGTGTTTATTCCCTGTATTTTGTAAAATTTTCTAAGTTTTCCTAAAATTTCATAAGTTATCCGTTTAGTCCTGGACCTTTCCGAATGCATGTTTTGGGCCTCGTAGGCTCGTAATAGGGACAATATGATTGATGTTGAATGATGATATTGGAATATTTATGTGAAATGTACATATGTTTGTGTTATAAGTTTGGTAATGCTCTATAGCCCTATTCCGGCGTTGAATACGGGTGAAGGGTGTTACAAGAAGAAGAAGAAGAAGAAGAAGAAGAAGAAGAAATGGACGCACCGACCTTCATGCCTGCTTGCTATTGTGGTTGTGCTGTTATGTTGAGAACTTAATGGTTGTATGAAAATCCAGGTAGAAGATTTTTCGAGTTTCCAAATATGGGAATGGGATAAGGAGTTATTGACTTTTTCTATTGGTTTGATCCACCTATGATGCCTCGTGTAAATGTGGTTTTTGTTGGACCATTAAGGAAAGTGAGGAACTTAGAGTGGGAAAAAAGAACAAAGAGAATGATTTGAATTGTTGTAATTTTTGTGTTTCTTGTATTGCATTGGGTATGTAGGGTTTAGATGTTGGTTTACAGTAAAGGGAAGGTTGTTGTGATAGTAAAAAGAAATCAAAATTAAGTTACCTTTATTAGAAACTACATATTTGTAGCTTGTTTTTTTATTTTTTTACTAGAAAATCCCAGAGAGGTCGCTAATAATGCTTAGAACCCGCACAAAAACAAATCCCAGAGAGTCAAAATGGATAGACCTTAGTGGGTTGAGGCAACTATGGTTGTGGGCTGGGCTTTAAATTGTGCTTCCTATTATAGGTGCCATCTGGGCGAGTGTTAGAGGAAAACGAGTGCATATTTTAGATGTGGATCTATTGAGCACCGTGTTAGGGATTGTTTGCAATAGTCTCTTAGACGAGTGCATGCTTCAGCTCAGGAAGGGAATTAGAGGCTGGTCTATGCAATTAGAAGACCAGAGGATCGAGACACATTTGGCGGCAATGCAGTTACTTTTGTATCCATTTCACTTGTACCTTGCATTGATTAAGAATTATTTGTACCCAAGTGTTTATTGTAAATGGTGTTTCTGAAAATTTAAGGTAGAGGGATAGTTAGTGATATTTCTGTAGAGAGTTTTTGGAGACAATCCGAGATAGTGAATAAGAAGTTCGCTAAAAATATTATTTGGATTGGGAGTGAAATATTGTCTGGATTGCATTAAAATCAAAGTTGCACAATATTAGCGTGGTGGTCAGTTTGGATTGAGGAGTTTCAAAAGTTGTGGTTAAGTGAATGGTGTGGCAATGAGAATTTAGAGGATGGAATTCTTTTAAGGAGAGAGTTGTCACTTCCCAAAAATTGGGTTAGTAGAAATTGAGTTAGTGAAACAAAGAGTGGTCACGTTCTGTTTTTAAATTAAAGTTGTGAAAATTTTGCCAAGTGTATTAATCTAGTTTAGTGGTTAGGTGTTGTGCTTGTCTGTAAGAGGTTTTGGGTTCGAATTTTTTTCCTTGAATTTTTTTCTATTTTTGTCCAACTCCTATACTTGAACGTCTGGTTTATAAATTATTTTTGCTCAACTGATGATAAGAATAAGCTTGCTGGTTCAATGGTAAGGCTTCAGCTTACCTAGAGGTTCTGTGTTAGAATCCTGTGTGTGCAGAGTGGAAATTATTTTTTTTAAACTTTGAAGAAAATCTGAGGTGGACAATTGATAGGATTTAGTGGGTAGTTTTTTTTAATCAAGGATTTTTTCCTAATTCTTCTCCTTTCAACCGTCTCTCCCACTCTCATCACTAGTGACGTCCTCTCCTCTCTCTCTCCCTACTCTTCTATTTTTGTTTTCACATAACTGACTATTAAAAATTTCTTTGATTTCTTTCTTTCTTCTACTCCTATTTTATTTTTTTCCATTTCATCCATTCTCCTTTCTTCCAAAACTTCCCTTAATTCATGTTCTCTTTCCATATCTAGGCGTTTTGCTCTGAGCCGTCACTCTCTCTTGGATTTGTTGTTGTGTTGTTTTTGAACGTTTTGTCAGTAAGTTTGTGTTTGAGTAAGTGATTTCGGATTCTGGATGTGATGATGTTCATCTTTTTCTTTTATTTTACGAAAGATATGAGAAGGTTTGGTTTAATCTGTGAGTTTGACTTATCGATTTCGATATCTTTTGAATCAGAAGAAGGTCTAAAAGTAAATAATCTGCCAATGAGTTAAGATTCTTAGGAACCGTTCCTTTATTGGGGTAATTGTCTGAGTGTTTTGGTGTTATAACTGAATATCTGTAATCAAGTAGGGTCGATTTTGTTTTGAGTTTGATGTGTTTGTGCTAACAACTCATTCGGGGTGTTGTTTTAGGTTATGGAATTGTTGCTTTCATTTTTTCGGCATTGTAAACAGTCAGTGTGTAACGAAAATCTTGAAAAATAGCAAACGACGTAAAGCTAAAAAACTCACTGCCGATGCTAGACGGTCGTGTGCCAGACCGTGTGGGTAACACTGGCTGGGCCAGTTTGGCTGTGTGAACCCATTTTTTGTAAAATTTCGTTAAGACAATATTTGAAATGCAATTTGGAATTAGTCATTTTTTAGGCTCCAAAATGTGTATGTATGTATTATGAATATGAAATATGGTATTATGCCTCTGTTAGTGTGATTTTTGAAAGCTTGATATTAAATATTGGTATTGTATGTGTAACATTCAAGAGCATGTCTGGGGTATAATTTCTGCTTTTGATCTGTAATTTGAGAACATGTTTAAGCATGATTCATTTATGTGCACTTGAGTATGCAATATGTTTTGACATGTGTATTGGGGTGGGATGTTGATGTGATGAAGTGTTTTGGCAGTTTAACTGTATATTGATTTAGTAAGCCATCGTTGCTAGGAAAACCGGGGTGGTGGGTCACCGTTTCCGAGCAACCAGAGATGACTGAACTTATGGTTTAACAACTTATTTGATCTAGGGGCTTGACTACACTTATTTGATTCTGGTGGATTACCGTATTATATCTTGCAACTTGACTATGCTATTCTAAAATGTGACATACACTTCCTTATAGGTGTGTAGGGTTGGATGGGTATTCATTACCCTAATTGGTGTGTAGGGATGGAAAGAGATGGTTTGTAGCAGATGGGAGTAGGGCCTGTATCTTTATATGCATCTGCATCTGTAATTGTATTTATGTTTGTATCTGTATCTACATCTGTGTCTATATCAAAATTTGCAACTGTATCTATTTCTGAACTGTATTTATATTCATATTTGTTATCGTATCTGTATCTATTCTGTTTGTATAAGTTGAGTTACACACTAAGCTTGTTAGCTTACCCTTTTGTTTTCATCTTCTTAGGTCATCAGCAAACTTAGATCCAGACGGCGTGCGGGAGCTCAGATTGGTTTCTCAGTTATTTAAGTATGATGGTTCATGAATTAAAACTATCTTGGATTTTCTAGACTTTTTCGGGTTGTAAATTAGTTTTTGGATTTTGCTTTTCGTTTGGTTTGTTTTTGTTGGATTTAGTAACTATTACTTTAAAACTACAAAGTTTTGTGTTGTACAAACTAAGTCACGTTTTTCAAAATTTAACACTTAGAAATTTCCGCTGCAAAATAAAGTAATCACTTAAGTGTTTTTCTGTAATAAAATGAATAGTTTTAAAGAACATTTTCTAAAAAATTGGGAAGTTATTTTACAAAATTAATATTATCAAAGCACACGATTTCAAATTCAATTTCTGGATTTTAAAATAAGTTTATGTAGTACCGCAAGATTCGACCATAACTTTTAGGCCAAGTTTGGGGGTGTTACATTACAGACGCTAAACTAAGAATTTTTTTTTCATCTTGACTATTGTTAACATGGTTTAACAACCCTTCCCAAAAGATATAGTATTTGTCCACAAATCAAATTTCCCTAAACACAATATATTCTTAACTATACAAAAAAATAAAATCCAATTTAGTTAACGCAATTAATCCATCCTTGGCCATTTTTTAGATAGTGATAGTTGTGTTGGAGTGGAGTCATTAATCTGTCGAGTTGGCATCCACTTGACTATTGTTGGTTGACCAAGTGGATCCTTCCTTGTGAAAGGTAATTTGACCCTAGAAGTTGCTGTAGGGTTTGAGCTTTGTTGGGTTGTGGGTAGTTGGCTTGAAAAGTTATCCATTGAAGTGACTTGGTTTGAAATTTGCTGGCTTAGTGATTGATTTGCTATTTAGTGATACATTCAAAGATCATTGAATAGTAAGTCTATGTTAAGCAAAGTAAAATATATGCAATCAACAATGTAAACCATGTTGTTTCCCGCAACAGTCCCTTTGCAAGTCCTTGTATTATGGCTTTGTTTACGACATTTGGTGCAATTAGTTTAATGTCCTGTCTTGCTAAGTTTTGGTTCACTCTTTCTTACTTCATCAACTTCCCTCCTCGTTTGTTTGGGACTTTTTGGGTGCCTTCTAATCTTGGAAGGAAGAATGGGTTCTATATCCCTCACATGGTCCCATTGCATATGTTGAAATGTGTGTTGAAGCCCTATATATTTTGAGATATTTTAAAGTTATTTAGGTAGATAAATCTTATAATAATAAATTGAGATGTTTTAGGAATATTTTTTTTTATATTTTACTAATTTACTAGAATAATGAAATTATTTTCCCAGTTATGTTGCGAGTCTTTTTTCTATTTAAATTCAGTTCTTTACTTAATAAAATTAGAATAGCTTTATTGAATACTCTTTTGAAAACTTTCACGGTATTAGAGCTAAGTTAAATCTCTATTAAGGCCATGGTTAAAACAAACTTTACTAAAGCTAAGAGATCCAACAACCAAACAGAGATAGAAAGTTCTATCGTAGGAACAACTACCGAGAGTGCAATGACTTAAGGGACAAAGGTGACTCACCTCTCTTTTCAGTTGACATCTCACAAGTTGAATAGTAAGAATTACCTTGAATGGTTGTAGTCTGTGAAGTTAGCAATTAATGGACATGGCAAGCTAGGTTATTTAACCGGAGAAGTCAAGCAACTACAGGTGGGCAATTGAAAGATAAACACATGGAGGTTAGAAAATTATATGATAATTTTATGGCTTACTAATTCCATGAAAGCATCCATAGGTAAAACTTTTCTTTTTCTCCTGACTGTTAAAGATATTTGGGATGTCGTGAAAGACACCTATTCAAATTTAGAAAATGCTTCATTGATCTTTGAGTTAAAATAAAACCCTGGAAGGCTAGGCAAGGGGAAAAGGAGGTTACTTTTTATTATAACAAAAAAGATGTCTCTTTGGAAAGAACTGGATCATTGTTATAATGATGAATGAGAGTGTCCTAGAGATAGTGTAAAAGCTATGAAAAAAGAAGAGAATGAGCGAGCTTATTTATTTGTGGCAGGTTTAAATAGAGAATTTGATGAAGTGAGATATCAGATCCTAAGGAAAAAATCGCTCGCAACATTTCGTGATATTTTTTCTAAGATTAAAATAGAGGAGACTAGGAGGAGACTAGGAGAAAAGTAATGTTAAGGCCAGGATTTGAAGCTAACGATGATAATTTTACTTTTGTGTCTGTTAAAAATGATGATGATAGTGAAAAAAAAGGAAGACACCTTGGCACAACCACTACAAAAAAATATTGATACACTCGAGACACGTGTTGGAAGCTCTATGGAAAACCGATGAATGGGAGAAAGAAGAGTCATTAGGGATAGCAGAGCTTTCCAAATGACTAATGAAAATCATGAGGTACAAAGCTTTCTGGAAGGGTCTCCATTCATTAAGGAACAACTAGATCATCTACACAAGCTTTTCCAATCACCACAATTTTGGATGAATTCTTCTATTCCTAACTCATCCAGTAGTCATTCTTTCTCCTTTTTGTCACACTATTAAGGTCTCAAAATTAAGGAAAAGTTGGGAGTTAACTGAAAGAGATAGCAAGTTCGGCGAACTCTACTGTAAAATCTAGATATTTTAGTGGTTGATTAGTAAATAATTGGGTTTCAATTCTGGTTTAGTTAAGTTGGAACTGTCTGGTTCCTTAGTGGGAGACAAATTGATTACCGATGGATGGCTTACTAGGGGCTTTAATGACCGTACGAGAAAGGTTATATATATGCGTGAGAAGCCTTATTTAGCAAATGGAATTCTTCTGAATTTTGTTTATATTTTCCTCTCACCTGCATTGTTTTCTTCGGTTGCTTCGAAAAAGAGAAAGTTAAGGAGAATCCTCCATAGGGCAGTGATTGTGAGGTTTAAGTCTGGAATGTAGTGAATCAGGTGAACTAAGAAAAGAGAAGAAAAGTAAGGATTTCTTGAATCTTCAAAAAGCTTCAGCATGATAATGAATTTTGGGTTTTAAAACTTGAATGCCTTCAATTTAATTGATATATTTGGTTGTCATGCTTAGCTGCCAGGACGAAGGAGGCTCTAGCATTTGGACAAGCAAAGTTGGTGAGTACGAAGGATAGCAAGTGAGTTTCTCTACTCCACTTTGGGTGTTTGTTGCTTGAATGATTTGCTTGTACATCTGTCTTGAGTTAATTTGAATTTCATAGTTGTGAGTGATTACGGTGAAAGAGTATGCTATGCATGCGTAACGCTGTATAAATTTATGGATGCTTGCAAGTATGTTTTCTGGATGCCAAATTTGGTTGTGTATTGATGTATTGATAAGTGGTGTACTACATGTTATAGTAATAAGTGTAATGATATGCGTGAAATGTATGTTTATAAAATATGGAGTACAGAGGGAGTTACTTTGATGGGTTAGTTGAAGATAGAAAATTTGACATAATACAGGAATGGGCGGATTGAAGGGGATTCAATGTAGTATGGCGGCATCGTGGAATAATTGGCTACTAGCTCTTCAAAGTGTAACGGTATTTTTGTGCAAGTATACATAGCCGTTCAAGTAATAAGTAAGTAAAATGAGTTATAGTCTCCACAGGGATTGTGTATGTTAATTGATTATTTGTAAAATTATAAGTTAACAATTTGGTGGTAAAAACATAATACTTTGAGTGGTGGATGATTAAATTAAATTATCTTAGATGCAAGATGATCCTTATGCAATTAAATCTAAATGCAAATGATCTAAATATATGAACGGATTTTAGCAACAAAAACAAAATTTCAACAATTAATGAATAGGCTAGGAGAATCATATTAATCAATTGAATTCATTTTCATCATGCTTAATAGTGTCTGGAAAATTTTCCATGGCAACTCGATATTTCATGAGTTTGAAAACCAAATTAAGTCCTCTCAGATTTTTACATAATGAAAAATCATTTTACTAATCATATTAAACTAATGATTTCATAGTATTTATGTGAGGTAAACGAGACAATTAAGTTTGAAACAGTTTAATCACATAAACCTAAAAACTATGCAAGCTAATAGAGCTAAGTAAAGATATTATGAACCTTTAATTTAGTCAGATTTAATGATCTAAATTGAGCATTGCACTTTTCAATTATGTGCCTACTAGCCGTCATCTGGTTAGGATCGCTCTGCCAATCTGAATGCATCCAATCATGTATGAATGAAATACATCTTGATTTTAGTTGAAAACATGATCTATTGAGGCATAAACATGTTAACATGAATCAAACAAATATTATTGAATTAACATAATCATCCTAGCTAAACATAATAAAGCTATCATTGTTGATTACGAGATCAATAAACACTTAGCAAATATGTTTAAATTAAACAACAAAGAGGAAAGAGTAAACTCTAATTCAATTCAGCAGCCTTTCGGATCTTTCTGACTAAAGTGTTTTTTGATCCGCCCGTTGCTCCTTTTGAATGGTTTCTCAAGGTGGCTGACCAAGAGATGGTCTTGACAAGGCTTTTGTTGTCTAAAGATTGGAAAAGGGAAATGGAATGGCTAGGCATGGAAATGGAGTAGGGAAATGAGAGATTCTTGATGAATGAATGTATTAAAAGATGTGAGGGATGAGGAATGTTTTGAAAGGTGAAAGGTGTGTGGTATTTATAGGTAGTTGTACTACAAATTGAGTTTAAAAAACCTTTCTTTTCTCTCATGCTTGGTCATCCACAATTTGTGGAGAAAGAGGTGGTTTTGGTTGCTCATTTTAAATTCAAATCCTTGCTATTATTAGCCATGAAGTGGACAGTTTCAAAGATAAAGTTGGTGTGTTGATTTATGATATTTTCCAACTGTAGGGACCTCTAAATAATTTTTCCAAAGTTGATTTTTGGATAGCCATTTGTTTGTGCCGAAATTCGGCTTGACTTCTCATTTTTAGACAGTTTTGTAGTCCAATAATTAATCAAACATGTCCATCATGTAGTAATGCTTTTAGTGGTTCAAATTAATATCCTTATGACCTAGTTTTGTATGGTTTTGTCGTCCAAATAGCTTGGATGTGTGCATGTTCATGCAACATTTATATTAACCTCATCTTCCTTGGTCCCACTACATAGTGAAAATTAACATATTAATAATCAACATGAAAATAATATAAATTATGCATAAAAATCGTGTAATAAAGCATAATTTCATATACTTTACAAATTCATGTCCAATATTAATATTTAAGTAAAATTCACTAAATTCAATAACAATTACTCAACATTAACATATTTATTAAGTGAAAAGGTGGTAAAAATATATAGAAAAATCCTATATAATTTTGAGTTTATACATCCTCAAAATTAAACCATTACTTGTCCTAACTAATGTTCATGCACAACACAAATTTTGCTAAGACAGTTTTTGCAATATGATAAAGCAGCACCAATTTTTGCACATAATCTTGTATCAACAAAACCATGCTAAAAAATGCTTTTTATTGATAAGTAGCTCGAACGCAAATATTATTTGCAAACTTTATACTAATTACAACATAATGTCAAAATGAGTTATAGTATGCATGCTTTTCAATGTCATATATAACAATTACCAATTAATAAGCGTTCCTTATCAATCTAAACATAGTAATCACAAGGTTTAACTAATGGTCTTCATATGTTGAACTTAGCAATTCCTCTCCACTAATGTAGTCAGTATAATCATCAAATCAATAGATCTTTTATTAGGTTGTAGTAAGGCTAGGCTAAAGGCAGGATAAAGAGAACCAAATTTTTAGGTTCAATCATCTTAACCCTAACTTTGTCTTGGATCCTTTTGCATCACAACCTTCATACGAATGGGTCTTTGGAATACCCCCAAACTTATTTCAAACTCATGCTCAACTTTTACTTTTTAGACTTGGAGCAAACTTTTCTTTGCTTTTTATTCTTTTGAACAAACTTACCTTTTTTCTTTCATCTTTTTTTTTAATCATCTGAAGAGAATGCACATCTTTTGTCTTTTTCCTCAAGCTTTGATCACCAAGACAAATTTACTTAAGATAGGTGTACAAAATAGGATAAAATTAAAAAGAATTTAATGTGGATTATAATGTAGGTAATTTGCAATAAATAGAACCTTAAGCTCAAAAATAAAGTTTCAAGGGTTAATTTAATAAGGTCAGCTTGAAAGGCTCAAACGACCCAAAAAAAGTGCTTATATTGTGTTTAGATTCTTGTACCTTTTAAGATTTTGCCTCAAGAAAGTTACTAAGTCAATTCTAAAGACTTAAACCTTTATAAATGTCTATTTCTAAAGAACTAAAATTTTCATGGAAAATACTACTAAGACTAACGAACATACAAGCATTCCATCACTCAAGATAACAAAAGAATAACTTAGATAAAATTAGAAATCATGCTTGCATTTGAACAAACTTAAGAACACAAATTCTCTCTAAACATTCATTCATTTCAGGATACTTAGGTAAAAATATTGAAACATACTTGAAAAATTTAAAAGTTCATGCAAAATATTGTCTTACCGCCTTTTAACAAGAAACAATGTCCTCATTGCAAAAAACAAAGTAATGAATGAAAATTGAACACCAGGTAGGGTTGTAATTAAAGAGAGGTGAGTCATAGAGACTGCTTAAGTGCAAATTCCTTTTCAACAAGCCAATCTTAGACATGTTCATTCCCATTATCGTATCACTTTGCTTTTCCTAACGAAGAGGCATAGAGCTTATTTTATTTATGCTTGCAATTTATTATGCGAAAGAAAAATTCTAACTAGTAAATAAAAATAAATACTGAAAAAGAAATAAATACTAAAGACAAGAAATTCCCCCATTTTATTTATTTGACTTATCTTCCTTCTTTTATGCTTCATCTTCGCTTTCGTCCTCATCTTCCTTCCATGACTCGAAGATATAATCTGGGAACTCAGGAATAAAACTGTTAGAGATATTTTTGACAGTATTCCTTACAAAATCATCTCTAATCTTCGCATGTTTCCAATAAGTCTATTGTTGGTTATGCATAAATTTCATTATATCCATCATAATTGAAAATTTTGATTTCTTCGTAGTATTTTAAGAAGTGGGCATTGGAATGGTCCACTCAGGATCATCACTTGGTTCAAAGGGCTCATCAGCATTTGTCTCCTCTCTTCGTTCAGAAAGTTCTAGTTCCTTTATAGGTTTTGGATTGTTTGGTTCTTCTTCAAATTTTGCTTCTTCTGTCTCATCAATTGAGTCATCTTCCAGATCAAATTTGTTTGATGACTCACCAATTTTTGGTTTGGTTGGTTCACTTGGTTCAATTGGTTTAGCCCATGGACATTCTCCACTAACCTTTCAAGATCATGGGCAGTGATGCAACCTTGAACATACGGGCCCTTCAGGTTTAATGTTGTTATAACTTGGGCCCTTAAGCAAAGTGAAGTTATCAATGATGGAAAGTTGACAGTTCTTGTCTTCTTTCTAGGACAACCGTGGATCTCCTTGAGAATAATCTTCCTAACATTGATAGACCTTTCTGTCATAATTGAATACAACAAAAGTATTCGCTCCATCGAGATGATGGAACTATGTGAGATAGGCATGAAACTATATCGAACAAAGTAGAACCATAACTTAGCCACTGGTTTTAGATATTCCCTTCGACAAGAATGATTACCATACTTTCTTATAATCCATTCGGATCCTTGATTTGTCACAACATTAAGCACTTGTTGAAGAAAATCCCAATTTATATATCATGGAAAATTATTCATCTTCTTCAACATCAGGTAGGTTAACCAAATCATTAATGGACTTAAAAGTTAGGGTACCTGCTTCTTGCGAACAAGAACTTCATTAGCATCTGGCGTAGTTAAATTGGCATAGATTTCTCAAACTAACTCCTCTTCGGGCAATGATCATGTATCACAAAAATAGTTCCAATTAAGGGCATCAATTGTCTTTCGTATTGGCCATGATAGAACCATCTTATCATTTCTCTCTAAGTTGAAACCTTTTTTTGCATTATGGGTTGATTTTTGAAGATGGAATCAAACCTTTCTTTTGGTTCTTCATCTTGGATCACAAATGGATTGTTGGTAGAGGTCTTAGAAGATCTAGTACTTTTGTGAGACATGGTAATTTTTCCCAAGAATTAGGTAGAATTTTGGCAAAAAGAAGAGAAAAGAAATGAACAATAGGTGGTAGCTAGATATTTATGACAGTGATAGGCTTGCGACGGCAATGGGATTGCGACGGCGATAGGCGTGCAGCAGCAATAAGCGTGCTTCGGCAAAAGACTTGCTACGACAATGAAAAGGCTTTGCGACAAGGGAAGGATATTTGTGGAGATTCTTTAGGATTCAAGGCTGACAGCTAAGAGGAAAAAGAATGAGTGGCTAGGGTTTAGGCTAATTACTTAAAGGGTTGTGAAAAATATGGTGGTAGAGAGGGGTTTATATATTGATGAATTAGGGCAAACTTGTAGCAAAAAATTAGCTACAAAAGGTGACTTAGGCAACAAGTATAGAGGGAAAAATGGGGAGGCATAATTAGGGTTTTGAAGAACCATATTGACGACAACATGGGGTAAATTTTCTCCTTTTGCTATTTTAGGCCTTGAGTCCAAACTGTATTTACAAACTAGATTGTTTAAGATAAAACAATTTGATTAGTACTTGGGCCAAATTGACCCCCTTATTAAGCATAACAAATAAAATTTGAAAATAAAAATTAAAATGAAAATAAAAATTTCGAAGTTAATTAGAAAATTTCTTCTCAAAATATTACATTAAATTAATTCTTAGGAAAGGTTGGAGGGGTCCTAATAGTACCGCTTAAGTTCCAATCTCCTTAGACAGTATAAATTAAATGTACTATTTAAAAAAATAATTTTAATTATTTATTAAAAAGTAAAATATTAAAATTAAGGGTCTATAAATTTGAATGAGGTTTTAATTAGCTCAACTACACCATCCCAATAGTGCTTAAGACATTGGCCATTAACTTTAAACATACCTCCATGGTTATCATATAATTCTACAGCTCCATATGGATAAACTTTGTAGATGGTATAAGGTCCTCTCTATTGGGATTTCAGCTTCACAGGAAATAACCTTAGCCTTGAATTAAAAAACAACACTTTTTGACCTTTTCAAAATTCACGAGGTTGTATACGACTATTATGCCATCTCTTAGATTTTTCTTTACACATCTTGGCATTCTCATATGGAAATAACCTCAAATCTTCCAACTCATCAAGTTGTAGCATCCTTCTCTCATCGACTTGCTTAATATCAAAATTTAATTATTTCAAGGCCTAGTGAGCTTTATTTTCCAACTCAAGTGGTAAATGACATGTCTTTCCAAAAACTAGTCAATAGGGAATCATTCCTAACGGTGTCCTAAAAGCAGTTTGATAGGCCCATAGAGCATCGTCGACCCTTCGAGACTAATCTTTTCTGGTAGGATGCACTACACTTTTAAGAATACCTTTGATTTCACGATTCACCTTTTCAACTTGTCCATTTGTCTGTGGATGATAGACAGTAGCAATTTTATGTTTCACGTCGTACTTGTCAAGTAACCACTTAAGCCATTTATTTACAATGTGAGATCTTTCATCACTAATTATAGCTCTGGGAGTCCCAAACCGGGTAAATACATGTTTATGTAGGAATCGCATGACTATCTTAGCATAATTTTTTAAGTATGCCTTGGCTTCAACCCACTTGGATATGTAATCCACAGCTACCAAAATATATAGGCCTAGAAAATTAATTCCCCCTATGTTAAATATTTTAACCTCTAAAATATTTGTTAAGGGCATCTCGTTCCTCCTTGATATGTTTCTGGTTCTTTGGCATCTATCATAGTTTTTCACATATGCATACGCATCCTTAAACACTGTAAGCCAAAAGAATCTTGCTTGCAAAATTTTTTCTGTAGTACGAGAACCACCAAAGTGTCCTTCACTCTGAGATGAATGACAATGGTACAAAATCTCATCAATCTCACTTCTAACTATGCACTTTCTGATTATGTTATCTGCACATTGTTTAAACAAAAATGGATCCTCCTAGGAATAATACCAACTATCATGAAGGAATTTATTCCTTTTTTGGTGTGTCATTTGTCGAGGAATTATTCCACATGCTAAATAAGCTGCAAAACCAGCAAACCAAGGTGTTTTATGAATTCGACTTACCTCGAAGATATGCTCATCAGGAAAATTCTCATTAATTGGAACAAGTGAAGATGTTACCTCATTTTGTTCCACTCTCGATAGATGATCAGCTACTTGATTTTCAACACCCTTTCTGTCTTAGATCTCAAGGTTAAATTCTTAGAGCAAAAGTATACTATGAATTAGCCTTTGTAATAGCCCGATTTTAGTTAAATCAGAACAGTGATTTTGGAACCATAAATTTGAGGTTGTAAAATTATTTTAATATTATTTTTGATGTTTACGGCATGAAATTAGATATGTGTGAAATTTTCGTATGTTAATTTTATCGTTTAAGTGGTTAATTTGAGAAAAAGGACTTAATCGTGTAAAATGCAAAGGTAGCATGCTATAAGGTAAAAGTGCCAAATTGTTACGGTTTATTAAATGTGAGGTCCTTATGTTGATATTAGACCATTGATAATGGAAATTTTCATAAAAGGGCATTAAATGGATGATATTAAATGTTTTATAATAAGGTTAATTTGGTAATTTAGTAAATAAGTTATAATTAAATAAAACAAAGTAAGATGTGGCTTCATTATCATCATCTATAGCCAAATATTAAGAGAAAAAGAAAGCTTCCATGTCCATTAAGGGTTCGGCTAGCTTGTTCTTTGATTAAGGTATGTATTTTGCTCGATTTTTGATGATTTCTACGTTTTTGTGATTTTTGCTTCGTGTTCTAGCTAACCCATGTCTAAATTTTTGAATTGGTTGATGAATTTGTGAGTTTCCATTGATGAATGCTTGCTCTTTGTGATATATGATGATGAAAAATGAATAATTGTTGATAGATATCAATATTTTTGAGTGAAAATGCTTAAATAGGGTTAAATTGTGAAAAGTGTAAATTGATGGGTTGAATTGTGAATTAAATGAAAATATGGGAATCTAGGGACCTATAGAGAATTCGTCCAAGCATGGGTCTTATTGAATTTTGAGTAATTTGTGTTTTTTTATGAAATATAGACTAAATTGTTAAAATGTGAAAGTTTAGGGCGAAAGTACAAATTGGCTAAACTTATGTGTTTGTGGATTAAATTGAATGAATTGGTGATTAAATAGGATAATTTTGAATACATATAGATCAAGAAAGAATGAATTCGAATTTAGATCAGGGAAAATTGAAGGTTATCGAGTAAGCGATCCGATTCGTCAATTCTGAGTACGGGGTAAGTTCGTACGTGATAAACATTGTTATAGTTATGTTTTTAATGCTTTAATATTACATAAATTATATATATGTGACTACGATTGCGTACGATGACAAATCAGCTATGTTTGGCACTTAGTGTGCGTTTTCGTTTCGAGATAACTTCGGCTATACAACACTTAACGTGCGAATTGGAATAGTTTTGGCTTTATGTGGCACTAAGTGTGAGATACCAAAATAGCTTCGGTTTAATGTGAGGGCATTAAGTGTGTGATATCGTGATAGCTTTGGCTAAACATCTATGCACTAAGTGTGCGAGTTCTTAAAGCATTAAAAGATTTTTGAACGATTTAACGTAATAAACAAAGAGGTGAGAATGAGATAAATAAATACGAGAAAGTACATGTACGTAGAATACCTATGTGGTAGTTGATATTATGTGTATGAAGCTTGATGAATTTATATATACACGATAAATGGTCATGTATTAGAATTGAATGATGATATGAGAACTTCTAAGTGTTTATTAATTGATGATTTGTATTTTATGAACTGCTGAGTATTGTTGGTACGAACTTACTAAGCTATGAAGCTTACTGTGTGTTATTTGTCTTTGTGTTATAGATTATCGAAGCTAGCTCAGACATCGTGGATCATCGGGAACCATCGTTACACTATCGAATACTTGTTGGATTTTTGGATGCTTGTAAATATGATATATGGCATGTATAAGCTAGTAAGTTGATGATATGTTTTAAGTTATGGTTTTAGCCATGAGATTTGGCTTGTAAATGGTGATATGTATGGCCATTAGAGTTGGCTTAATGTATATGTTGACAAATGATATATGTGATGCTTATAACTTACCATGTGTTTAGGCATGTTTGTTATGGTTGTTAGTATGGCTAAGTGGATTGCACATTTGGTTAGTTATTAGTTGATATATTAATGTTTGAGAAAATGGTATATTTTGGTATGATTTATAGATGATGAATTGGTATGTTTGAGAAGCATGATTTGGTTGATAGAAAGGTGAGAAAATTCATTTAAGAGATATGTAAGTCTTGTTTACTTTAGTTTAGTAATTTGGTATGTTTTGAATAAGGATTTGAGTAGTTGAGATGGTTGATGATAGATGGTATGATAAGTGTGTGGATTTGGTATGTTTTGGCTGCTTATAATTGTATGGAAATGGTTCCAAATTGGTTGCTATGTGTACATGAGTGAAGGGTGGCAAATTGGCTTTTCAAATAGCCTATTTTTGTCCACACGAGCAAAGGAACGAGCGTGTGTCTCAGCCGTATGCGACACACGGTCATGTTACACGGCCATGTGTCCTCTGGGGTACCCTTTCGAATTAAGGCAGTATACCCTACAGTTTTGACGCGACCTAGACACACGGGAGTGTCTACTAGTCGTGTCTGACACACGGGCTGGCACATGGGCGTGTGGCCAGCCGTGTGACCCAAGTCAGTGACCTCCTAAGTTTTCCCACAGCCATGGTACATGGGCGTGTCTTCAACCGTGTGGTGCAAGTCAGTATGTATGCCCTATTTTCACACGGCCTGTGATACGGGCATGTCTGGTAGCTGTGTGAGGCACGGCCTGTTCACACAGGCGTGTGACCCTTAAATGTTGGAAAATTTTCTAAGTTGCTCAAAGTTTGAAAATGTTATCGGTTTAGTCCCAAACCACTTCTAAGCATGTTTTAAGGTCCCATAAGACCTTATAGGGGACAATGTGAGTGAATTGAGTGGATTATGATTATGATTATATAAATGTATATGACTGATGTGTATTATCCGTTAATGCCTCATAATCCTATTCCGGTGACAAATACGGATTAGGGGTGCTACAGCCTTGGTTTAACATCTTTCTTCATGAGCAAATACTTAATAGCTGCATATCAAAAAACATTGCAACTTTGGTACCTATAAGATATAAATGGAACTTGTCAAAAGCAAAAAATATAACAAAGATTTCTTTTTCAGTTACCGTATAATTGAGCTTGGCTCCTGTCAAAGTTCTACTTGCATAGTAGATAGGTGGAAAACTTTGTTTCTTCTTTGACCCATCATAGGTCCAACAGCGAAATCGCTTGCATCACACATTAACTCAAAAGGTGAGTTCCAATTAGGTGTAACAATTATTGGGGCTAAGATTAACCAGCTTTTTAATTCCTAAAAAGCTTCTAAACATGCTTTGTTAAAATTAAAAAAAAAAACAATATCTTTTTGTAAAAGCAGGCACAAAGGTTTAGAAATTTTTGAAAAATCTGTGATAAATCTATGATAAAAACCATCATGCCCTAGGAAACTTCTAACTCCTTTTACTCTAACTGGAGGTGGTAATCTTTCAATGATGTCCACCTTTTCTTTATCCACTTCAATTTTTTTTTTTTTGAAATTTTAGGTCTTAAGACAATTGTCTCCTTAACCATAAAATGACATTTCTCCCAGTGAAGAACAAGATGCGTCTCCTCGCATCTTTTTAGTACCTTAGCCAAATTACTCAAACAAAGATCATAAGTGTTACCAAAAATAGAAAAATCATCCATGAAAACCTCAACAAAATTTTTTATGGTGTCAATGAAAATTGCCATCATACATCATTGAAATGTAGTAGGTACATTACATATGTCGAAAGACATTCGCCTAAAAGTGAATGTATCATATGTGCAAGTAAAAATAGTTTAATGTTGGTCTTCCGAGGCTACAACTATTTGGTTGTATACCAAATATCCATCTAAAGTGAAGTAAAATTCGTTACCTGCCAATCGATTACTTGCCAGTAAATATAACATCTGATCCATAAAAGGCAACAGAAAATGATCCTTTCGAGTGGCTTTGTTCAATTTTCTGTAGTCAATACAAATTCTCCAACCCGTGATAGTTCTCATCAGAAATAACTCATTATGTTCATTCTCAACAATTGTGATTCCACTTTTCTTTAGTATACATTGTACCAGACTTACCCAAGAATTATATGAGATGGTGTAGATAGTTCCTACTTCTAACCATTTTATTACTTCCTTCTGTTTTACCTCTGTCATGATAGGGTTAAGTCTCATTTGCTCATCGATTCTACCTCACTCACTTTCCTCTAAAAAAATCTTATGCATATAGAAGGAAGTGTTTATACCTTGTATGTTAGCTCTAGTCCAACCAATTGCCTTTTTAAATTTTTTTAAAATATCAATCAATTGCTCATCTTGATGTTCTATGAGTTCTGCTGAAACAATCACAGGCAAAGTAGAACTATTACCTAAATAAACATATTTTAAATGGGAGGGAAGTACTTTTAGTTCAAGCTTAAGCGGTTCCTCAATTGACTACTTGGGCTGTGTAAATTCCTAAACTTTCAACTCTAGCTATTCAAATCGCAATGGTTGAACATAACTCCTTGGATTGGCTTCCATCAAAGCCATGTTTTTATTACCTTTTTCATCTTCCAATGGTTTAGACCCTAAAGTGTTCTCCAAAGTATCCTTCATAAATTTCATGTAGTTGGGCATTTGCTCTAAAGCCTCCACCAACAGGATGTTAATGTGAAGTTGCTTTAGAACATCCAAAAACTTCTTGAATTGTACCTCTTGTTTCTACTTATGTTGCTGGAGTCTTTGAGGATATGAAACTTTAGGTTGAGATGAACAACTTTTCTAAGGAGGAAAATCTGCAAAAGAAGGTGTTTGGATTCCAAAATCTTACCACTTTGTAATGCAACTACCTTACAATGTTCCTTACCCAAACTCCTTGGATTTTCTGTGTAGCTTGGCAAGGCTCTTTGTGGTCTACTACAAAGCTCAGTAGCTAACTGACCCATCTGGTTCTCCAGATTTTTCAGTGTTGTTGCTTGGCTTTGGATCAAAGCGTCATTTTTTACCATATGCTCCTTCAACAAGTCCTCCAAACTATTTGATGACTCAACTTGAGGTGGTTTTGGAGCTTGTTGACTAATCCCTTGGGATTGATTGGATCTATGCTGCATATGATTATTCGATCAATTTTTTTGGTTACTCTAGGAGAAGTTCGGAAGATTCTGCCATGATGGATTGTAGAAGTTGGACTTTGGTCTTTGTCCACTTCTATTTTGATACTGATTACTTACATAACAAACAGACTCGGGGTTTGAAGGGCAATTCTCGAAAGAATGACCATCCCCATAATACACACAAGAAACAACATCATACTGACTTAGTGATGGAGCTATAAAATTATTCAACCCATTAGTGGTAAACTGTTTTAACATTAAGGAAATAAAAGATACCTGAGCAGAGAGTGAAGTCAGCACATCCACTTCATGCACTCCAGCTACTCATCTTCCAAAAATTGCTCAATTTGTCAGCCACTAGTAACTGTTTCTAGTGATCCTTTCAATGATGTCGTAAGCCTCGTTATAAGTTTTAGACAAAATCACACCATTCGCAAAAGCATTTACCATTAATATTGTATGTGCGTTGAGACCATTATAAAACATCTCCAGTTGGATACAATAAGGAATCCCATGATGAGGAAACTTATGAAGCAATTCCTTGAATCTCTCGCACACCTCGTATAAGGACTTGTCATCCAACTGTTGAAAAGTAGTTATCTAGTTTCGCTACTTTGCGTTCTTAGTTGGTGGAAAATACCTTACCAAAAACCTTTCTGCTAATTCTTGCCAAGTAGCTGTTGAACTTGGTGGCAATGAATTCAACCACGCTTGTGCTCGATCTCACAACGAGTACGAAAAAACTTCAACCTTAATGCATCTTCAGTCACACCAGTTATCTTAAACGAAACATTCACTACCATGAATAATCGAAGGTGAAGATGTGGATCTTTCGTGGGCATACTGTTGAGCTGGCCCACCGATTGGAGCATTTGAAATATCACTGGTTTTAATTTGAATTGGGGTGCCTTGATATCCGGCCTCCTGATTCCCAGATTTAATTCATGAAAGAGTGGCACAACCTGTAATAGCCCAGTTTAGACCCTAATCGAAATAATGGTTTTAGGACCACAAATCTGAGTCAGAAATATAATTTAATATTATTTTTTCGTGCTTATGATATGTGAATTAGCATGTGTGAAAGTTTCGTATGAAAATTTAATCGTTTATGTGCTTAATTTGATAAAAAAGATTTAATCGCGTAAAATGTAAAAGCTGTGTGCTAGAAGTTAAAGTGCTTAAATGCTATGCTTTGTGAAATGTGAGGTCCTTAACATGTATTTGGACCATGGATAGTGGAATTGGTCATAAATGACCTTATAATGAATGTTTTAAATGGTTTTTCATTAAGGTTAAAAATGGTATTTAATCATTAAATGTTATATTAATAAAACAAAGCATCAAATTAGTGGGCATATTCATCTTTTTCCATTGCTCAACCGGAAATAGAAGAAAATAACGGGGTTTGGGATGCTTTGAACATTCGATACTTGCAAGGCTTAATTGGTATGTGATTTTGACTCGATTTTTGATAATTTCTACATTTTTGTGATCGTTGCTTAGTAAACTAGCAAGCCCATGTCTCAATTTCTAATTTTAATGATGATTTTGAAAACTGCCATTGATGAAATTGTAAGCTTTGTGAAGTTTGATGATAGTATATGAAAGATGTGTTAGATGATCATATTGGTATTGAGATTTTTGATAAATTTGATTAAAATGGGCTAAATTGTGAAACTTGTAAATTAAGGGACTAAAATGTGAAATAAATGAAATTTATGGGTTGTTAGGGACCATAGAAATATTCGGTTAAGGCATGGTTTCGATGAATTTTGTGTATTTTGTGATTTTATGAAATAGGAAATAAAGTGTTAAAATGTGAAAATGTGAGGGCTAATTTGTAAAATGCCCTAAATATGTGTATATGGATTGAATTGAATAAATTATTGAATAAAAGGGTTAATTTTGAATACATATAGATCAAGAAAAGAGGAATTCAGATTTAGACCGAGAAAAGTTGAAGGTTATCGAGTAGACAATCCGAGTCGACAATACCGAGTATGAGGTAAGTTCGTACGTAATACATGATGATGCAAGTATATTTTGATGCTTTGATTATACATAAATTGTGTATATATTTGATTTTGGTTTGAATACGCTGATAAATCAACTGTATTTGGCCTTAAGTGTGCGATTCAAAATAGCTTCGGCTATAAATAGCACTAAGTGTGCGAATTGGAATAGCTTCGACTACATGTGGCACTAAGTGTACGATACCGAGATAGTTTCAGTTTAATATGATGGCACTAAGTGTGCGATATTTTATAGCTTCGGCTAAATTGTTGGCACTAAGTGTGCGATGTTCTTGTACGTGGAAAAAGGATCTAACGAATTAGTGCATCAAGATTGAAGTGGTAATGTAATAGATAAGTACGAGTTTGTGTAGGTATGTATTGAATATTTATGGTTAATGATATGGTGTTTGAGATAGATGAACTTATGTGGTTGATAATTTTGTATATGAGTTATATGCAAGAATATGTGAACTAAGAAAATGATATGAAATGAGAAATGGTAATGAACAAGGTTGAGTAGTGATATGAATTGAACTATGTGTTAGCTTATATGTTTTATAGCCTATAAATGTTGAGTTAAGTGTATAATACTACGAACTTACTAAGCTTTAAGCTTATTGTGTGAAGTTTTCTCTGTTTTACAGTGTTAAAGTTAGCTCAGATCCGGGAATCATCAGCGACTCATTTACACTACCGAACATCTATTTTGGTACCATTTTAAAAGTTGTATATATGGTATATGGCATGTATAGGCTAGTGTCATTTGAATATGTTTTGTAATGTATATATTATGTAATGGGACATGGCCAATTTGTGTTTGAACTTATGATTGATATTGGTATAGGTATGTGATGTAAATGTGCCATTATGATGTGCTCTTGGTTGGCCAAAGGAAATGGTCAATTTGATAAGGTTTTGTCATGAGATGTGTTTGTATGTTTGGAGGTTATGGATCATATGCTTTGGTATGATTTTGGTTTAGATTTGTTATGACTTGGTTGATAAATTGAGAAAGGAATTTGTTGATAATGTAATTGCATGAATAATGTATGCTTTGGTATTGAAAGTGGCTGAAATTATGTTGAAAATATGCTTGGTTTGATGCTTGTAGGTTTAACCCAAATGGGGTGGCAAATTGGCTATTCAAATGGCCTATTTTTGTCCACACGGGCAGAGACACGGGCGTGTGTCTCAGACATATGTGACACACGGTTATGTTGCATGGCCGTGTTTCTCCTGGGGTGCCCTACGATTTTAAGTCAGTCTTGAGCATGGCCAAGGCACACGGGCGTGTGGCTAGCCGTGTGACCCAAGTCAGGCACAGCCATGGCCAAGGGACACGGGCGTGTCTTGTGGCCATGTGTGCAAGTCAGTATGTATGCCCTATATTGGCGACCTTGACACTCGAGCGTGTCTAATGCCGTGTGAGGCACACGGCCTGTTCATACGGGCGTTTGACTTGTACAACTATGATAAATGTTTAAGTTTTGAAAATTTTTGTATAAGCTCAGTTTAGTCCTGACCATTTCCTAAAACATGTTTAAGGTCTCGATGACCTATATAAGGGACTCCATGATATTGTATAACCTTTGATACTATGATGTTTATGAAATGAATGTTAAATGTTTTGAATTGTCTGATAACGCCTTTAACCCTAATTTGATAACGGATATAGGATAAGGGTGTTACATTTTATTGGTATCAAAGCTATGGTTTAGTCAGTCCTAGGACTACCATAGCGTTTGTGAGTCTAGCTATACATGCCATATATATGAGTTTCGCTAGTGTGATTATTCCTGAACTTTGAAATGTGTTTTTCATATAGCAATGGATCCCGAATGAGCAATAGGTGATGATGTTGAGAGCAATGCGGCTGCTCCCGCTCAAGGGACAGCACCAGTCGAGTCTAGGCCAATGTCTAGTAGTCAGGGAGGAAAGACTAAGTAAGCCTTCTTCCAAATGATGACTGAGTGGTTCACAGAATTCGTACGAATGAATCCGGCTGCTCAACAATCTCTACCCTCGCATGTTCCTCAACAAATCCTGATTATACCACCAGTAGTAGATCCGAATCGATCGAATAAGTGACATGTTGATAAAATTCATAAATATGGGCCTGAAGAGTTTTGGGCTACGATTGATGATGATGCCGAGAGGGTTGAGTTTTGGCTTGAGAATACTATTCGAGTATTCGATGAGTTGTCTTATACACCAGAAGAATGTATCAAATGTGTGGTATCCTTGCTTAGAGACATTGCATATCACTGGTGGAAAACGTTGATATCGGTGGTTCCTAGGGAACGAGTTGCCTGAGAATTCTTTCAAACCGAGTTTTGGAAAAAGTACATAAGCCATAGATTCCTCGATCAGAAACATAAAGATTTTCTAGAATTGAGCAGGGACAAATGACTGTAACAGAATACGAAAGAGAATTTGTACGTTTGAGCAAGTATGCTCGAGAATATGTGTCTACTGAAGAGATCATGTGTAAAAGATTTGTGGATGGATTGAATGAAGATATAAAACTGTTAGTTGGGATGCTTCAATTAAAAGAATTCGTAGTATTGGTTGAAAGGGCTTGTAAAGCCGAAGATCTCAATAAAGAAAAGAGAAAAGCTATTTCAAAAGCAAGAGATTCTGGAAGAGATTAATGCATAAATCTTATCATTCCTCGTTAAAGAAGTCTAGAGATTTTAATGATCGATCAACAGCTTCAGCGAGACATCAGGATAGAGATCGTGGAAAGCAATATACCAATCCTAAAGCTCAAACTACTTCAGTATCAAGTGTTGGAAATGAAAAGAATGAAAAACATGAGTGTAATTAATGTAGAGGACGTCATTTTAGAGAATACAGGGGAAAAAATAATAACCGAGCTTATTATAGTTGTAGTTCACGAGATCACTTTATAAAAGATTTCCCAGAGTTAGCTGAAAAAGATAATGTTCAGAATACGAGGTTGAGTAACACTACAGCTAGAGGTAGACCACCGAGAAACACAATAAATGCGAGTGGTGGTAGAGGTGTAACGAGAGACACTGTAGCGAGATCTGATGCTAGAGCACCCGCCAGAGCCTATGCCATCCAAACTCGTGAAGAAGCTTCATCTCCAGATGCTTTGAGAGATCCTGGATCAATACATTCGTATATATGCATGAACTTAGTGAACAGTAAGACTTTGCCTGTATAGTTTACTAAATTTGTAATTAGAGTTTCCAACCCCCAAGGCAGATGTGTTTTAGTTGATAAAGTCTACAAGAATTCTTCGTTAATGTTTCGAGACATTTGTTTTCCGGCTGATCTGATGTTGTTACCTTTTGATGAATTTGATATAATTCTGGGTATGGATTGGTTAACTTTGCATGATGCAGTTGTGAACTGGAAACGGAAAACTATTGATTTGAGATGCAAGAATGATGGAATAGTACGAATTGAATCTAGTGATTTGAATGGATTGCCTGCTGTGATATCTTCGATGAAAGCTCTGAGTATTTTGAGAAAAGGGTGTGAAGTTATTTTGCCTATGTGATTGATTCAAAAGTGTTAGAAAAGAAAGTTGAATCAGTGCCTGTTGTATGTGAGTTCCCTGATGTGTTTCTTGAAGAACTTTTGGGATTACCTGCGATACAAGAAGTTAAATTTGGCATTGAATTAGTGCCTGAAACTACTCCGATTTCAATAGCTCCTTATAGAATGGCTTCGAACGAATTAAAAGAATATAAAGTCTCAGTTGCAAGAGTTGATAGATAGAAGGTTTGCTAGACCGAGTTTCTCACCTTGGGTGCTCCAATTCTATTTATGAAAAAGAAAACGGTACGATTAGATTATCGTCAATTGAGCAAAGTGACTATCAAGAATAAGTATCCTCTGCCCCGAATTGATGATTTATTTGATCAGTAGGAAGGAGCTGCTGTGTTTTCACAGATAGATCTGAGATCGGGATATTATCAGTTGTGAGTAAAAGATTCAGACATTCTGAAAATTACTTTCCGAATGAGGTACGAACATTATGAGTTTTTGGTTATACCTTTCGGATTAACAAATGCACCTGCTGTGTTTATGGATTTGATGAACAGAATTTTTAAACCGTATTTAGATCGATTTGTTGTCGTATTCATTGATGACATTTTGATTTATTCACGTGATGAAAATGAACATGCCGAGCATCTGAGAATAGTACTGTAGACTTTGCCAGATAAGCAGTTATATGTGAAGTTTCTGAAGTCCGTAGTTTTCTGGGACTTGCTGGTTATTAGATGGTTTGTAAAAGGCTTTCTATGATTGCGACTCTGTTGACGAAACTACTTCAGAAAGATGTGAAATTCGAATAGTCTGAAAAGTGTCAAAAAAGTTTTGATTAGCTGAAAACTGTGTTGACTGAAGCTCTGGTGTTGGTACAACCTGAATTGGGTAAAGAATTTGTGATATATAGTGATGCTTCGTTGATCGGTCTGGGATGTGTTTTGATGTAAGAAGGCAAAGTCATTGCTTATGCTTCAAGACAGTTGAAGCTGCACGAAAAGAACTATCTGACGTACGATATTGAATTGGCTACGATTGTGTTTGCTCTGAAGATTTAGCGCCACTATCTATTTGGTGAAAAATGTCACGTGTTTTCAGATCATAAAAGCCTGAAATATCTGATGACTCAGAAAGATTTAAATCTGTGACAGAGAAGATGGCTAGAGTTGCTAAAAGATTATGAGCTAGTTATTGATTACCATCCGGGAAAAGCAAATGTTGTTACTGATGCTTTGAGTCAGAAATCATTGTTTGCATTATGTACTTTGAATGCTCAATTGTGTATGTCTGATGATGGTTCAATTTTAGCCGAATTGAAAGCAAGACCATTATTTTTACAACATATATCGAAGCCCAGAGGATTGATAATAAGATTTTAGCAAAACGAGCTCAGTGTGAAATAGATTCTGATTTAGAATTCAGAGTTGATAATGATGATTGTCTGAAATTCAGAGATTGAATTGTGTTCCGAGAAATACAGAGTTAATTCAGATGATTTTGAATGAAGCTCACAACAGTCGATTATCTATTCATCCGAGTAGTATAAAAATGTATAATGATTTGAAACAGTATTTCTGGTGGTCTGGAATGAAAAGAGATATCTCTGACTTTGTTTCAAAATGTTTAGTTTGTCAGCAAGTAAAAGCCGAGCATCAGATACCTTCTGGGTTACTTTATCCGATCATGATACTCAAGTGGAAATGGGACAGAGTCACGATGGATTTTGTATTCGGTTTACTGTTGACACAGAGCAAGAAAGATTCAATCTGGGTTATTATGGATAGATTGACTAAATCGGCTCATTTTGTTCTGATTCGAACAGATTATTCACTCGATAAGCTAGCTGAATTGTATGTTTCTCAGATTGTGAGATTACATGGAGTACTTATTTCTATTACTTTGGATAGAGATCCGAGGTTTACATCGCGCTTTTGGAAGAAACTGCAAAATGAGCTAGGTATAAAACTACACTTTAGTACTGCATTTCACCCGCAGACGGATGGTCAATTCGAGCGGATTATTTAGATTCTTGAGGATATGTTGAGATGTTGTATTCTTGAGTTTGAAGGTATGTGGGAACGGTACTTGATTGAATTTGCATAAAATAATAGCTTTCAATCGAGTATCAAAATGGCACCTTACGAGGCTTTGTACGGTCGTAAATATCGTACACCATTGTATTAGACTGAGCTAAGTGAAAATGAGTTACACGGGATTGATTTGATCAGAGAGACTGAATAGAATGTGAAAGTGATTCGCAAAAGTCTAAAAACAACATCAGGTCATCAGAAATCGTATGCGGACTTGAAACAAAAAGATATAGAGTTTCAGATAGGGGACAAAGTATTTCTGAAAGTATTTCCATGGAAGAAAGTTCTCAAATTTGGCAGAAAAGGCAAATTGAGTCCAAGGTTCATCGAATCGTATGAGATTACTGAGCATATTCGGCCGGTTGCTTATAGATTGTTATTGCCATCGAAATTGGAAAAGATCCATAATGTATTTCACGTATCGATGTTACGAAGATACAGATCATATCCTTCACATGTTGTTTCCCCGATTGAGATTAAAATTCAGTCTGTTATGTCTTATGAAGTAGAACCGATCCGTATCTTAGTTCACGAAGTGAAAAAGTTGAGAAATAAGGAAATTGAATTAATGAAAGTATTGAGGCATCGGCACGGGGTTAAAGAAGCTATGTGGGAACCCAAGGATGCTATAAGGAAGTGATATCCAAACCTATTCATTAGTAAGATTTTCGGGGACGAAAAGCCATAAGGGGGAGAGTTGTAATAGCCCGATCTAGACCCTAATCAGAATAGTGGTTTTGGGACAAAAAATTCGAGTTAAAAAAAAATTAATATTATTTTTCCGTGCTTATGATATGTGAATTAGCATGTGTAAAAGTTTCGTATGAAAATTTAATCGTTTGTGTGCTTAATTTGATAAAATGACTTAATCGTGTAAAATGTAAAAGCTGTGTGCTAGAAGTTAAAGTGTTTAAATGCTATGCTTTGTGAAATGTGAGGTCCTTAATATTTATTTGGACCATGGATAGTGATATTGGTCATAAATGACCTTATAATGAATGTTTTAAATGGTTTTTCATTAAAGTTAAAAATGGTATTTAATTATTAAATGTTATATTAATAAAACAAAATATAAAATTAGTGGGATGTTCATCTTTTTCCATTGCTCAACCGAAAATAAAAGAAAATAATGGGGTTTGGGATGCTTTGAACATTCGACACTTGCAAGGCTTAATTGGTATGTGATTTTGATTCGGTTTTGGATAATTTCTACGTTTTTGTGATTGTTGCTTAGTAAACTAGCAAGCCCATGTCCCAATTTCTGATTTTGATGATGATTTTGAAAAGTGCCATTAATGAAATTATAAGCTTTGTGAAGTTTGATGATAGTATATGAAAAATATGTGTTAGATTATCATATTTGGTATTGGGATTTTTATTGAATTTGAGTAAAATGGGCTAAATTGTGAAACTTGTAAATTGAGGGACTAAAATGTGAAATAAATGAAATTTATGGGTTGTTAGGGACCATAGGAATATTCAGCTAAGGCATGGTTTTGATGAATTTTATGTATTTTGTGATTTTATGAAATAGGGAATAAAGTCTTAAAATGTGAAAATGTGAGGGATAATTTGTAAAATGCCTTAAATATGTGTATATGGATTGAACTGAATGAATTATTGAATAAAAGGGTTAATTTTGAATACAGAAAGATCAAGAAAAGAGGAATTTAGACTTAGACCGAGGAAAGTCGAAGGTTTAGATTAGACAATCCCAGTCGACAATACCGAGTACGAGGTAAGTTCGTACGTAATACATGGTGATACAAGTATATTTTGATACTTTGATTATACATAAATTGTGTATATATTTGATTATGGTTTGAATAGGATGATAAATCAACTGTATTTGGCCCTAAGTGTGCGATTCAAAATAGCTTTGGCTATAAATAGCACTAACTGTGCAAATTGGAATAGCTTCGGCGACATGTGGCACTAAGTGTGCGATACCGAGATAGTTTCGGTTTAATATGATGGCACTAAGTGTGCGATATTTTATAGCTTCGGCTAGATTGTTGGCACTAAGTGTGCGATGTTCTTGTACGTAGAAAAATGATATAACGAATTAGTGCATCAAGCATTGAAGTGGTAATGTAATAGATAAGTACGAGTTTGTGTAGGTATGTATTGAATATTTATGGTTAATGATATGGTGTTTGAGATAGATGAACCTATGTGGTTGATAATTTTGTACCTGAGTTATATGCAAGAATATGTGAACTAAGAAATGATATGAAATGAAATGGTAATGAATAAGGTTGAGTAGTGATATGAATTGAAATATGTGTTAGCTTATATGTTTTATAGCCTTTAAATGTTGAGTTAAGTGTATAACACTATGAACTTACTAAGCTTAAATCTTACTGTATGAAGTTTTCTCTATTTTACAGTGTTAAAGCTAGCTCGAATTCGAGAATCATCAGTGACTCATTCACACTATCGAACATCCATTTTGGTTCCATTTTGAAAGTTGTATATATGGTTTATGGCTTGTATAGGCTAGTGTCATTTGAATATGTTTTGTAATGTATATATTATGTCATGTGACATGGCCAATTTGTGTTTAAACTCATGGTTGATATTGATATAGGTATGTGATGTAAATGTGCCATTATGATGTGTTCTTGGTTAGCCAAAGAAAATGGCCAGTTTGATAAGGTTTTGTCATGAGATGTGTTTGTATGTTTGGAGGTTATGGATCATATGCTATGGTACGATTTTGGTTTAGATTTGGTATGACTTGGTTGATGAATTGAGAATGAAATTTGTTTATAATGTAATTTCATGAATAATGTATGTTTTGGTATTGAAAGTGGCTAAAATTATGTTAACAATATGCTTGGTTTGATGCTTGTATGTTTGACCCAAATGGGGTGGCAAATTGGCTATTCAAATGGCATATTTTTGTCCACACGGGCAGAGACACGGGCATATGTCTTAGCCGTGTGTGACACACGATTATGTTGCACGACCGTGTGTCCCCTAGGGTACCCTACGATTTTAAGTCAGTCTTGAGCACGGCCAAGGCACATAGGCGTGTGGCTAGCCGTGTGACCCAAGTCAGGCTCAACCAGGACCAAGGCACACGGACGTGTCTTGTGGATGTGTGTACAAGTCAGTATGTATGCCCTGTATTGACACGGCCTGGACACACGGGCGTGTCTAATGCCGTGTGAGGCACACAGCCTGTTCACACGGGCGTGTAACTTGTACATCTTTATAATTGTTTAAGTTTTGAAAAATTTTGTATAAGCTCATTTTAGTCCCAACCCTTTCCTAAAGCATGTTTAAGGTCTCAATGACTTATATAAGGGACTCCATGATATGGTATATCCTTTGATACTATAATGTTTATGAAATGAACGTTAAATGTTTTGAATTGTCTGATAACACCTTTAACCCTAATCCGGTGACAGATACGGGATAGGGGTGTTACACAACGTATTATCTTATGGCACGATCCCTATCATCAGCAATAAGGATTGGGTTGTGCACATGATTGACTCCATTTCCTTGTCCATCATTTTTATTTCCAAGGTCCATCTCGGTTTGTCTTTGAGCGAATATCTCGCTTCTTCTCTTTCTAAAGTCTGCTCAATTTCAGGGTCTACAGGTAATAGATCGATGATTAAATCTGAGCTCATAAACACCTGAAAAATAAATCAAAAATAAAGAATAAAAAATAAATTAGTAATGTTATAAATTAAAAAAAAACCAACCTGCAAAAATAATTTCACAAAGAATGATTAAGGCAATAGTCCCCAGCAACGACGCCAAAAATTTGTCACAGTATTTTTGTACAGGTGTACACAGTTATTCAAGTAATAAGTAAGTAAAATGAGTTATCGCCTCTACAAGGACTTTGTATGTTAATCGATTATTTGTAAAATTAGAAGTTAACAATTTAGTGGTAAAAACACGATACTTTTGAGTGGTGGATGATTAAATTAAATTATCTTAGATGCAAGAAGATCCCAATGTAATTAATTATAAATGCAAATGATCTAAATGTATGAATGGATTTTAGTAACAAAAACACAATTTCAACAATCAATGAACATGTTCGGTTAATCATATTAATCAATTTAATTCATTTTCATCATGTTAGCAGTGTTCAGAAAACTTTACATGGCAACTCGATCTTTCATGAGTTTGGAAACGAAATTAAGTCTTCTCGAATCTTTTACTTAGTGAAAAATGCATTTTACTGATCATATTAAACTAAGGGTTTCTTAGTATTTATGTAAGGTAACAGGGACAATTAAGTTTGAAATAGTTTAATCACATAAATCTAAAACCTGTGCAAGATATTAGAGTTAACTAAAGATATTATGAACCTCTAATTTAGTTGGGTTTAATGATCTAAATTGAGCATTGCACTTTTCAATTATGTGTCTCCTAGCCGTCATCTGATTAGGATCGCTCAACTAATCTGAATGCTTCCAATCACATATGAATGAAATACATCTTGATTTTAATTGAAAACATGATCGACTGAGGTACAAACATGTTAAACATGAATCAAACAAATATTATTGAATTAACATAATCATCTTAGCTAAACAGAATTAAGCTATCATTGTTGATGGAAAGAGCAATAAACATTTAGCAAACATGTTTAAATTAAATAACAAAGAGGATAAAATAAACTCTAATTCAATTTAGCAGGCTTTTAGATCTTTCTGATTGAGGTGTTTCTCTGGTCCACCTGCTGCTCCTCTGTTAAGGGTTTCTCAAGGTGGTCCGGCAAGGCTTTTTTTGGCTAAAGAATGGAAAGGGAAATCGATTGGCTGGGTGTGAAAAAGGAGGATGAAAATAAGAGAATGCTTGATGAATGGATGAATTAAGAGTTGTGAGGGATGAGGGATACTTTGAAAGGTAACAGGAGTGTGGTATGTATAAGTGAAGTTAAGGGTAGAGTTTACTAAAAGTAGAGTTTGAAAATCCTTTATTTTCTCTCATGCGTGGTCGGCCACAATTTGTGGATAAAAAGGTGGTTTTGGTTGCTCATTTTGAATTCAAATCCTTTCTATTATTAGCCATGAAGTGGGTAGTTTCAAAGATAAAGTTGGTGTGCCGATTTATGACATTTTCCAATTGCAGGGACCTCTAAATAATTTTCCCAAAGTTAATTTTTTGACAGCCATTTGCTTGTTCCAAAATTGGGTTTGACTCCTCCTTATTAGATGGTTTCTTAGTCCAATAATTAATAAGACATGTCCATCATGTAGTAACACTTTTACTGGGCCAAATTAATATCCTTATGACCCATCTTTGTATGGTCTTGCCATCCAAATAGCTTGGATGTGTGCATGTTCATGCAACATTTATATTAACTTCATTTTTCATGGTCCCACTGCATAGTGAAAATTAGCATATTAATAATTGACATGAAAATAATATAAATTATGCATAAAAACCATGTAATAAAACATAATTTCACATACTTTATAAATTCATGTCCAATATTAATATTTAAGTAAAATTCATTTAATTCAATAACAATTACTCAAGATTAACATATTTATTAAGTCAAAAGGTGGTAAAAATCCTATATAATTTCAAGTTTACATGGAGCGATACTGTGTAAATGGTATACAACTCCTATAGGATGACACCATGTAAATAATAAATAGGTCCTTCGGGGTGGCACCTCGAAAGGGGTTTATTGATTCTTCAGAATCAAAATTCCATTGCTAGTTATTGCATGGTCTAATGGTAAATAGGTACACCTTATGACAAAATGAATCCACTAGGATAATGAGCAGGGAAGCTTGTTAGGGCATAAAAAATGAGGTCACTGTATGACTCGCGCGGTGAGCAGTCTAACAAGATGGTCACAGCGCGTTTGAGAATGCAAGCAACCGTGCTAATAAGAGGATTGGCCAAAAATGTGGAGGTAAAACGTATTGGTAGAAGTCTCTTAAATGTGAGCTTATTTGAAAGGAAAGGGTATTTTCTTCAAAGTATATGCAAAAAAGTATCTGTCATTAAGTGTTAGCTAGAGTAGACGTATAAACCATTAGCGGTCATGAGGTAATGGAAAGGTTCTTTATGTTTTAAATTATAAGTGTTTATTGATAAAGAGGTTGCCAGAAAAGTGGAAAGCCCGCCAAGGTTTATCTTAAGAAGAAAGTCCATTTCTAACTATCTTAGGTGGAATGTTAGCCGGGAATTAACAAAAGAAGTGGATGCTCATTAAGACTATCTAGCACAGGGAATTCCACTAAGGACTATCAAATGTGGAACTCCACCACAAGCAATCTAAGAAACAAGTAGTCCGCTAGGAACTATCTGTTGTTGGGAGTATCTTGGTAGATGGTATGAAGTGGGAAAGTCCTATGGGAACTATTTGTTGTTGTGAACTTTTATTATAATTTTAAATTCCAAGTCGCTATATATATATTAACATATACATGCTTAATATAGCCAATTTATTGTAAAAACCTTAGTATTGGTAGGAAGTTTATTTGTAGTTATATTTTAAAACCTATTGAAATTTAAAGAAATTAGAAAAATGTTATTTGATAAATATGAATCAATTTTTACGTTATTTAATCTGTAAATAAATCAAATTAGAATTTCTGTTAATAACTCGAGTTAATTGTGATATCTGGTACTCGAACCCGATGATAGGGTCGAGTATATGATGTTACAATTTAGTGGTATAAGAGCTTTAATTTAGCTGTTCATTTGGATGTAGGAAAGTAAATAATATCCCCTATACGCATGTTACCTTAGATTTGGCTTAGTCCTTTAGGCTACAGAAATGGTATTATAAGTGATATAGGTTGGTTGATTTTTACGAGTTTGATGATAAATATTTTGAGAACGACAGAAAGAAAGGTAAAATAAAGTAAACGTGGAAAATAAGTGAAGAAAGGAAGGATATTCTATTAAAAAGAGAGTTAGAATATATGTACAATAGAGAAATTCTAATTTTCCCCTTGAGTGGGAGAAGTGGCGGCATTTCTTGAGTTTTCATTTTCTGGGTCAGCCTCTTTTGAGGAAATATATTTGGATGCATCTGAATCTTGATGATAAAAGAGTTTATTAGATTCCTTCCATTTCCTCTGGAATTTTTCCCACTCAGCCTCCTTGGGATTTAGAACATCGAAGTCAAGGTCTGAGTTTTTGCATGCAATTAAAGTTCATGCGATGCAGATCGAAGGAACCTATAACGATATGTGCATGTAGCATTAAGTTAGACCTTAAGCTAGGCAGAAACGCTCGAATGTTCTTTCTCGGACCTCCAAAGCTTCGGACCTCCAAAGCTTGGTACTTAGTCTCCCAGGTGGAGACATATTGGGTAAGCTTGTGATTTTGACTGATAGTGGTTTTATATAATTGAGGGAGTTGGTTAAGAGATCGCTCACCAGAGAAAATAATCCTCTCAGATTCTGTCCTCCTAGCTTCAATTTCAGCACAAACCTTTTGAAGGGCAAACTCACGAGTCAACACTTTGCTGCTAGCATGAAGAAGGAACCCGCCAACTCAAAAAGAGTGGGTTCGTGAATGCCATCTGTGGGGGAGGAAGGATAAGTGAAATCCTTTAACTTTGAGACAACTCTCTATCCTTTGTTAGACAACAAAGGGAAAGAAGGGATACTGTGCCGTGCTAAGGTGTTTCGCCAAGAGAAGAAGGTTTGAACCTCGCTTGAAGGATAAGTTTAATAGAGAGCACCAATTGGTGGAGTATGAGAAGTCTAGGGGGAAGTGTTTAATTCTACATCTGTGGGAAAAGGCATCAAGTGGGAAGGCCTGCAGCACTAGCGAATTGAATGGGAAGCTTGGGGATGACTGGGGGAGGAACAAGAGATCCTTTACCTATGTATTACCACTTCTCTCTCTAGCACTAGAGGATCCTCTTTCAAATCTCGGTCTTTTACAATTACTATTTCTAGCCTGTGCCCTTAAGTTAGCTACTTTCATAGCCTCTTACACATTTTCCATTAGCATTTCTATGTCCATAACTCCGGGGCTAAGAGGGTGGTGGTGGAATTGAGGGGTGTGTAGGGACTGCAGTAGCAATAGAGGAGTCAGTAACACTCTCAGCTAAAATTCTACCTGACAACTCAACCCTAAAACCCAACATTGAGGTAGACCAGCGTCAGGGACGTAAATTGTAGACTGTGTAAAAGAAATCAGTGAGCCATATCCTCCTTCCAACCAAGGCCCACACTAATTCAGTGTTGACCCCAAAGGGCCACGCCTCTTCAATGGACTGCACCTGCTTAGGGCTCAGCCCCAGATAAAGATCGGTTGGTTCCAACCATTTGAGCTGCTTCCTTCTAAATAGTAGCGAAAGATATTTCTAACTGTGAGGAGCCTTTTGAATTCCACAGTGTGCATGGGACTCAACCTTTCAGCTTGCTTCGTGACAATCTCTATGTCCAATGGTTGAAACTGAAGGCAAGTGGATTCTTTGGGAATCAACCACTTAGTTAGAAGTCGAAGCCACTAGCAAGCTTGCTCTTCACCAAGGTGAATTTGTTGTGGTTCAGGAAAAGGTTTGAATCCCAATTTTTGAGAATCGCTTCATAACTTTGGTGAATACTGAAGTAAACCTTACTAGCTGTGGGCCCTTGAGTTTAGACCTTCAAATGATTGAAGCGTTGGATGCCGCCAAGCATGGGTGGTGTATTTCTTAAACTAACCAGCTACCCTGGTGCAATCCCGTACTCATTGAGGACTGTGAAGAAGAAAAGGTACAATAGAAGGTGGAAATCGACCTCTAACAGATAGAGAGGTAGTGTGAAACCCTTATTGGAATCACTCAGTTGTCCCTCCCTGTTGACAATTTCAAAGTTATAGGCGAAATTTGGCAACCGGATACCTCCAGTTGCCAAATAACTAACCATCTCCTCATGGTAGTTAGGCAATGGTGGAGACATTACTAAAGTACTAGTCTCTTGGAATTTTGGTTCATTATTGCTTACAACTATAGAATTACCATGGTGACCTCTTTGGCTTCGGTGCCCAAAACCCTTGGCCCTCCCTATTGGCACTGTTATGGTTTCAGAAATACTAAAAAGTGAATGAAAAATAGGTGTAGAAGGCAAAAGAATTACCTTGAAATTGGGTAATGTCTAAAAAGGAAGGATAAACTCCGATGACGAAATCAGAAGAAGAAGAAAGAAATGGGAAAAAAGGGATTTAAGGTTCAGGTAAAAACTTAAACGATAATGAATTTAGGGAAATATGATTTTTGATGTAAAGATTTCCTTTTTTCCTATACATCTCAATATATATATCCAATCGTGCTACGAAAGTTTCAAACTTGAAGTAAACTGTTCAAGTCCTCAAATCTGCATTTTACACCTATTGGCCAAGGGAAGGGTTTTTCTTGAACCCCTTTGGCATCCAAAAAAGTAGGAGTATTTACCAGAGTTAGTGTTCTAACAAGTACCCAACAATTGGTATTTTCCAATATAAGAATCCACTAAGAAGCATTGCATTGGGCAACTATCTGGTTCAGGGTGTAAGCCAAGAAAACTGTGAGTATGTCAGTATGTAAGCTTTTCGCACCAGGATGAGTTTAAATGGATCCGCTAGTCGAGCGGAGTGGGTTATGAATAATGTATGAAAAAATAAATACTACTAAATAATGAGGGAAAAGTGAAGGGTGATTACCTAGGGGATAGAATAAGGTTATTGAATATCAGAGTAATACTCTGAGTTCGCTTTTGGCTACAGTGACGAGAAAAAAATTTTGAGGGCAAAATTTTCTTTGAAGGTGGAAGAGTTGTCACACCTGGTTCTCCATTAAGATCTTGAAATTAAGGAAAAGTTAGGAGATAATTGGAAGAGACATCAAATTTGGCAGACTCTACCGTAAAATCTGGAAATTTTAGTGGCTGATTGGTAAATAATTGAGTTTTAATTCTGGTTTGGTTAAGTTGGAATTGGTTGGTTCCTTAATGGGAGACAAAATGATTACCAATGGATGACTTAATTGGGGCTTTGTTGATTGTGTAAGAAGGGTTATATATGTTGGAAAATCAGGTTTGAAAAACGTAGTGGAAAATATATTTGAGGAAAAGTCAAAGTTTTAATTTTTTTCCAAAAAAAAAAGAACTTAATTATGATATTTAAAGTAATAAACACTTAATCGAAATTGTAACTTTTCATTCGCCTATGACTAACGCTTCAGTCGAATAGTATTCTCCTCTATCCTCAAACTCACGTTTGTCGAGTATGGGCTCACTTTGAATAAAAAAAATTTTCACAAAATTATCAATGGGGCAATTTTACAATTTATCTAAACTCTAGGGGTCAAGTTGTAAATATGAAAAATATCTCTAAAAAGTTTTTGAAATAATTTCTTTAGAGAATTCTCTCAACAACTTTCTATTGAATTCAAGTGTGTAAAATAATAACTCATGACTCTCTTTATGTAAAGAGTTTAGAAAGTTTAACTATGATTAAACTTATTCACTTTAATATTATATTAATATAATACTTATCAAGATAAGTATTAGATTAAATTTAATATTAAATCTATTAAATTAATAGAATATTTGTCTATAAGAAAAATATTAAATTAATTTTTATATGAAATTTATTAAAATAATATTATTTTTGGAATAGTTAATTTGAAATCAAATTATCCGGTAGAGTCTCAGTAGGAACGTCATTCCTCCACTGCTCAACCATCAAAGGACCACCCATCAGCCACCGGAATGCTGCTGTTGGCATTGTCGTGTCTGGTGGTGTCGTCACAAGCGTGACATCCTTATGACACCTCGAGCTGGTACGACTGTTGCTAGTTTGGTCCAGGCTTAGTGACAACCCGACCGATGCAGTCCAGCCTGGTTTCACATACTAGGCCCGGTTCGACTAGTTTCTCCATCTCGATCTTGATTTTGGGTTCTCAAGCCTAATTTTTTATCCAGGTCCAATTTTCAAGTTCAATTACCTATTGGACCAATTGTCTAACTTGAAAACCAATTTCCAAAAAGTATCATATAAATTTTAATTAATTTGATTAATTTAATTTTACCTCACCTAGATTTTCCAAATTAATTTTTTCAAGAAAATTCTTTAATCAAATTCTCTAGTTTAACAATTCTCATGATCACCTAATTTAATTCCACATCGAATAAATCGACTCAATTAAATTATTTCCAAATTCGTAGAATTTTTTTCCGATTCAAATACAATCTGATCAAGCTTTTGTTGAGATAGTGGAGGAACCAATCGGACATATACAATTAGGCTTGGGTAATTGAAATTATACATAGAAACATCGTTCCAATAATTTGCAATTTACTTAATCTTGGAATCAGTCCACAAGAAGTACCATGATTGAAAACTCCTTATTGTATACTCTGTACGAAAGCAATTCATCTAAGTTTTTTTTCCAATGACCTCATCATGTGTGTGTTACCCTCATATGATATCCTTGATTTCTTTTAGTTAAACCTGTTCACTCAATACAATCCTATTTTATCTCATTGTCACCATAGTGTCTTTTTAATGATTAATATGATCACTCAACAAATGACAGTGATAAATTGCTTGTTCGAGAACAAGCAACTCGTGACCATTTTCCATATTTATCAATCCACACAATGCCAACGAGAGGATATCATTAACTCTTTAATCGAGATATGAATTCCATTATTGCTAATAAAGCCATATCATACACAAGTCATGTACCCAATATACTAGCTATGGGCTTGATCATCTTTAAAGCATAAGCCTCCACTTATATCAAAGCACATGAGTTACATACGCATGATCAGTGACTAACTCAGGATTTACGTAAATCACACTATGAACATCACAAGTGAATTGATTCACAAACGTATTCAATGTTAATTAAACTTGGGTCCAGTCTAATGTATCATTCTTCTAATGAGTATATCTTTGTCTCTACTCATGGAGTCAATTGCTTCGACAGCCAAGACTAGCCATCTCCTCAATTGGAACTGTGGAGAACATAATAATCCTTCTAAGTATTTGAATAAAATGTTCACTTTGATTCTTTTATGGGATTACAGACTCGTTTAGATTATCTACTAAAGGAAGTTGTCTTTCACGCAATGTAAATTATCTTACAATGCCACTTATAATCAATTTGAACTTAAACAATCAATGAGCTAACATTTGCTTGTCACATTTTTGTTATGCCTGCAAAACATGAAAGAAAGAAATACAAAAGGCATAATAGTGAAATGTGAAATTAAATTTATTTATTCATCCATTGTTCAAATACATAGAAAATAATTATATGTTTACTACAACATGGGTATATTTCCTAACAATATATACGTGTGAGAAGCCTTATTCAGTAGATAATTTTTTCTCAATTCTGTTTATATTTTCCTCTCATATACATCGTATTCTTCGGTTGCTCTGAAGAAGAGAAAGTTAAAGAGATTCCTACATGGGGCAATGATTGTGAGGTTTAAGTCTGGAATATACTGAACCAGGTGAACTGGCAAGCTTCTCAATCTTTTTGTATTCGTGGATTGAGTAAAGGAGAAGAAAGGATTTCTAGAATCTGTGAAAAGATTCAGCATGATAATGGGTTTAGGGTTTTAAATCTTAGATGCCTTTGATTTGACTGGTATATTTGGTTGTCATGCTTAGCTTCCAGAACGAAGGAGAATCTGGCATTCGGACAAGCTAATCTGGCTAAGACGAAGGATAGTAGGTGAGTTTTTGTACTCTATTTTGGGTGCTTGTTGCTTGAATGATCCGCTCGTACATCTGTCATGAGTTCAGTTTGAATTCTATGGTTGTGTATGATTATGGTGAAAGAGTATGCTATGCATGTATAACACTGTATAAAAGATATAGATGCTTACAAATGTGTTCTCTGGATACCAAAAATGGTTGTGTGATTATCTATAGGCTCTTTGGAGTGGCATCGTGTAAATGATATACAGGTCCTACGGGGCGACACCGTGTAAACAATATACAAGTCCTACGGGGAGATATTGTGTAATTGGTATACATGTCCTTCAAGGTGACACCTCAAAAGGAGTTTATTGATTCTTTGGAATGAAAAGTCTATGGTTAGCCATGGTATGGTCTACTGGTGAAAAGGCACACTTGTCACAAAAACAAGTTCGCCAGGATAGTAAATAGGGAAGCTTGTTAAGGCATAAAAAAAGAAGTAACTATATGAATCATGCGACGAGCAGTCTGACAAGATGGTCATTGCGTGTCTGAGAACTCTAGTAAGCATGCTAATAAGAGGATCCACTAAAAATGAAAAGTTAAGAGATACTGGTAAAAGTTTCATAAACGTGGCTTATGTGAAAGAACAGGTATTTCTTTTAAAGTACTTGCAAATAAGTATCTGCCATTAAGTGTTTGTTAGAGTTGATGTATAAATCAAAGCGACTATGAGGTAATGGAAAGGTTCTTCAGGTTCTAAATTCTAAGCATTTATTGATAAAGAGGTCACAAAAAAGTGGAAAGCCCGCCAAAGGCTATCTAAAGAAGAAAGTCCGCCAAGAACTCTCATAGGTGGAATGTTCGTCGAGAATTAAAAAAGGAAGTGGATGTCGGTTAGGACTATATAACGTGGGGAAGTCCACTTAGGACTATCAAATGTGGAAGTCCGTCACAGAAAATCTAGGAAAGAGATAGTTTGTTGGGAGCTGTCTGTTGTTGGGAGTATCTTGGTAGATGGTATGAAGTGGGAAAGTCCTACGGGATTAACTTGCAAGTAAGTGCTCGCAAAGAAAGGGGGTGTTTATCTATTAGTGAAATCTCATATTCAAGACCGGGTATTAGTAAATGGGTTTTCCTTTAAAGAATGGTCTATGCACAGGCTAAGTCATAGAAGATAAATGTTGGGGTAATACAGTAAGTCTATATTGAGTTCAGTGTGGGATGAATGGATCCAGGTAATAGTTCGTTGAGGTGGCAAGGTATTTGTAAGTCCGCCAAAGGTAGTCGACAATCCATATAACTACTTGCGAGGTTATCTTCAGATGAGTTAAATCAGCAAGGTAAATAAAATTTGAAGATGAAGTCAAACAATGTTAAATCTCAAATGAGAGTTAGAAAGATGATAGTTTCACCTAAATTAATTGAAATGTTCGCCAACTATCTGTAATAGCCCGATTTTAGCTAAATCAGAACAGTAGTTTTGGGACCACAAATCTGAAATTGTAAAATTATTTTAATATTATTTTTTTGGTGTTTATAGCATGTGAATATGTATGTGTGAAAATTTCGTGAGCTAATTTATCGTTTAATAGCTCAATTTGAGAAAAAGGACTTAAACGCATAAAATGCAAAAGTTGCATTCTACTTGTTAAAGTGTTTTATTTGCTAAGAAATTTAAATGTGCAAGTCCTTATGTGGGTGTTTGACCTTTAGTTAATGGGATGGACAAATATAGTCATCCATTAAGTGTGTTATTATGTTTAATTAATGGTTATTATAGTAATTTATATATTAATGACTAATTAAATAAAAAAATGATAAAAATCAGTGGGAATTATCATCTTTCTACCGAAATTCAAAGGAAGAATAAGATATTATTGGGTTTAAGGGTTCAAAAATTGCACTACCAAATTAGTATGTGATTTTTGCTCGGTTTTCGATAATTTCTACGTTTTTGTGATCGTTGCTTTGAGTACTAGCTAGCCTGTGCCTTACTTTTTGAAACTGTTAAAGATTTTGAGAGTTTACATTGATAAGTTATTGTGTTCTTTGATTTTTGATGATGAAATATGAATTTTTGATGTTAGATTATAATGTTTTGTAACGTGATTTTTAGTAAAATTGCATAAAAAGGATTAAATTGTGGAAAGATGAAAATGTGTGGTTAAATGTGTGAAATATTAATAAATATGGGCTGTTATGGAGCCTATAGATATTCGACTAGCTTGGGTTTACTTAAAATTATTGTAAATTGTGTTTTTATGAAATAGGGACTAAATTGAAAAAATATGAAATTATAGTGGTTAATGTGTAAAATGTCCCAAATTGTGTGTTTTGGATGAAATTGAATGAATTGAGGATTAAAAGAGCTAAATTTGAATTTACATAGATCAAGAACGAAAGAAATTGGATTTAGATCGAACGAAATCGAAAGTCATCAAGCAATCGATTCGATTCCTCTATTCCGACTACGAGGTAAGTTCATATGCAAATAAATGTCTTTGAATTGAATTATATATGTTTTATTATCATTGAATTGCTATGAATGTCGAATGAGCAAATACGAGTATGAATCGATGAAGTTACGACATCCGAAAGTCCCGTACGAACCTTAGGAATAGTATAGGATGCAAATGTCATGACATTAGGTTATCGAGATGTGATTACATATAAGACCATGTTTGGGACATTGGCATTATATTAAGATTACGTGTAAGACCATGTCTGGGACATTGGCATTGTTATTCTATTTCGTGGAAGACCCTGTCTGGGACAGTGGCATCGATATGTTTTAACAGGTAAGAACATATCTGGGATATGACTTTGTACAAGCTTATGTGATTGTCGAGTATCTTTAACGATCCCGAACAGTTCAATGGGCAAAGACAAGTCGAGAAAGAATGAGTTAATGAGTTAAACGACTCAGGTACGTATGAGATTCATATGAGAATTTGAAAAAGAAGTGGTTCATGAAATTACAGGAGTATTTGAATATACATTCATTGAGAAAGGTTTGTGTATCTATATATGTTTAATTGTATTTGGCCTATTGATAAAAATGTTATGATTTATGTGGTAAATTTATTTGTATATGGCTTAATAAGATTTTAAAGCTTACTTTGTGTGTTCTTTCCATGTTTTTTTATAGATCATCGAAGCTAGCTTGGACGTCGGGGATTATCGGGAACCATCATCACACTATCGATCGTCTCGTTGGTACTATTGGGAGCTTTGTATTGGTATATGACATGTATAGGCTAGTGGCATCTTGGTATGTTTTGAATTATGATTTAAGCCATGAGATTTGCCTTACTTTTGGTTGAAAATGTTGATATGTATTTGATCATTAAAGTTGGCCTCAGTGATGTGTTTGAAAGGTGATTATGTGATGTGTATAATGCCTTATATGTTCGCTTATATGGTGTGGTTATGTGTTAGTTATTTTTGTTAGTTGTTAATTGAAGTGCTAATGCTTGGAAGTTGGTATCTTGTGGTTTGTTTTGAGATGATGATATGGTATATTAGGTGACTTTAAATAGAGTATAAGTTGATGAGTTAATGCATTTGAAATTAGATAAATTGTGATAGTTTTGGCATAATGATTTGATATGTTTTTAATATGGAATTGAGTGTTTTAAATGGTTGTGAACATATGGCATGATATGTGATTGAATTGATATGTCTTGGTTTCCTATATATGTGTTAAAGTGATACCATTTTGTTGGCTAGGTGAGCATGAGAAAAGGGTGGCAAATTGGGTTTACAAATGGCCTATTTTTGTCCACACGGGCAGATACACGAGCGTGTGTCTCAGCCGTGTGCGACACATGGTCATATTACACGATCGTGTGTCCCTTAGAGAATAATTAGAAGTTCAAGTCAGTCTCGAGCACGGCCTAGACACACGGGCGTGTCTGGTGGCTGTGTGAGGCACACAGCCTTGGCACATGGGTATGTGTGGCCATTTCGAAGGGTACACGAGCTAGACACATAGGCGTGTGGTCGACCGTGTGACCCAAGTCATTTTGTATGCTCTTTTTTCACACGAGCTATGATATGGGCGTGTCTAGTAACTGTGTGAGGCACATGGCCCATTCACACGGGCGTGTGACCTATGATTTCATGAATGTCTAGTAACTGTGTGAGGCACATGGCCCATTCACACAGGCGTGTGACCTATGATTTCATGAAATTTTTCTAAGTGCTCGAAAACTTTTATATGTGTTCAGTTTAGTCCCGAACCACTTTTAAGCATGTTTTAAGGTCTCGTAAGACCTTATAAGAGACAATGTTATTGGGTTGAATGTATTTTGATTATGAATATATAAATGTATGTGATTAGTGTGTTTTATCCAGCAATGCCTTATAACCCTAATCCGGCGATAGATATGGGTTAGGGGTGTTACATTAAATTGTTACCAGAGCTACGATTTAGTCGATTTTAGGACTAACGTAGCGTGTGAGAGTCTAGCTATACATGCCATATATATAAACTGTGATAGTGTGATGATTCCTGACAATTAAAATGTGTTTTCGTATAGCAAATGGATCCCGATCGAGCCGTAGTTAATGATGTGGAAAGTAATGCGTCTGCTCCTGCTCAAAGGGCAGCGTAATCTAACTCTAGGCGTGTAACTAGTAGTCACGAGGGAGAGGCTAAGCAAGCCTTCTTCCAGATGATGAATGAGTGGTTCACTCAGTATATTAGAACTAATCCGGCTGTTCCACAACCTTCACCCCCGCCTAATCCTCCACAAGTCCCTATCATGCCACAAGTTGTGAATCATATTCAATTGAGTAAGCCTCCGGTTGATAAAATTAGAAAATATGAGGCTAAAGAGTTTCATGCTACCGCTGATGATGATGCTAAGAAAGCTAAGTTTTGGCTTGAGAATACGATACGAGTGTTTGATGAAATGTCATGTACTCCTGATGAATGTCTTAAATGTGCTGTTTCACTTCTGATAGATACAACGTATCATTGGTGGAAAACGTTAATATCTGTGGTTTCGAAAGAACGAGTCACTTGGGAGTTCTTTCAAACTGAGTTTAGAAAGAAGTCCATCAGTCAGAGATTCATAGATTAGAAATGCAAAGAGTTTCTTAAGCTAAAACAGGGTCATAAGTCTGTTACGGAATACGAATGAGAATTTGTGAGATTAAGTCAATATGCATGAGAATGTGTTTCGACCAAAGCAATTATGTGCAAGAGATTTGAAGATGGTTTGAATGAAGATACCCACTTGTTAGTCAGGAATCTGGAAATAAAAAAGTTTGTTGTGCTTGTCGAGGAGCGTGTAAAGCTAAGGAACTCGGGAAAGAGAAAAGAAAAGCCGACTTGGAAGCTAGAGAAGTACGAAAAAGATCATCGGGTAAGTCATTTCAGTCAGCATCAAAAAGGTTCCAAGATTATTTTAGCCGTTCAAAGGCTACTGCAGGTTATTCTAGACGGGACCGAGAGAGGTCACCTGTGAGTTCAAAAGCTACTTCAATAGCTGGTGTTGGAAATGTCAGACCAAATCAACCTGAGTGCAAACATTGCTGTAAACGACATCTCGGTAATTGTAGTTTAAATGATCAGTCTTGTTTCAAATGTGGATCATTAGATCATTTTATCTGTGAATGTCCTGAGTTAGCTGAACAAGGTACAGTGCAGAATAAGCGGCCGAGTAACACTGCAGTTAGAGGTAGACCACCTGGAAACATGAGTAATGTGAGTGGTTGTCAGAGAATGATTAAAGACACTGCTGTGAGATTTGAAGCTCAAGCACCTGCCAGAGCTTATGCTATTTGCGCTCGCGAAGAAGTTTCATCTCCAGATGTTATTACTCGTACTTTCACTCTCTATGATACTAGTGTTGTTGCATTAATTGATCTTGGATCTTCTCATTCTTATATATGTATGAACTTAGTATCCAGTAAGACTTTGCCTATAGAGTCTATTGAATTTGTGATTAATGTATCGAACCCCTTAGGTAGATGTGTATTGGTTGTTAAAGTATGTAAGAACTGTCCGTTGATGATTCAAGATTCATGTTTTCTGGCTAATTTGATGTTGTTGCCATTCGACGAATTTGATATAATTCTTGGTATGGACTTGTTAACACTTCATAATGCGATAGTGAACTACAAACGAAAGAGGATTGATCTGAGATGTCAAAATGATGAGATAATTCGTATTGAGTCTAATGATTTGAATGGTTTGCCGGTAGTGATTTCTTCAATGTTAGCTCAGAAATATGTGAGAAAAGGCTATGAAGCTTGCTTTGCTCATGTGTCTGACACTAAAGTGACCAAAAAGAAGATTGAATCAGTACTAGTTGTGTGTGAATATTCAGATGTATTTCCTGAAGAGTTACTGGGTTTACTACCGATCAGGAAAGTTGAATTTGGTATTGAGTTAGTGTCGGGAACAACTTTGATATTGATAGCTCCGTACAAAATGGAACCAATTGAATTAAAAGAGTTGAAAGCTTAGTTGCAAAAATTGACAGATAGGGGTTTCGCACGACTGAGTTATTTTCCCTAGGGTGCACCGATTTTGTTTGTGAAAAAGAAAGATGGAACTATGAGAATGTGCATTGACTATTGACAGCTCAATAAAGTGACTATCAAGAATAAATACCCTATACCACTAATAGATGATTTGTTTGATCAGTTGAAAGGGGCTACAGTGTTTTCAAAAATAGATTTGAGATCAGGTTGCTATCAGTTGCGAGTTAAAGACTCTGATGTGCCGAAAACTCCTTTTTGAGCGAGGTACGGACATTACGAATTTTTAGTTATGTCTGTCGGACTAACTAATGCACCTACTATTTTTATGGATTTAATGAATCGTATCTTTAGATCGTACCTAGATCGATTTGTTGTTGTATTCATAGATGATATTTTGATTTATTCGAGAGATGAAACTAAGCATGCCGAACATTTGAGAATTGTATTACAGACTCTACGTGATAAACAATTATATGCAAAGTTCAGTAAATGTGAATTCTGGTTGCTGAAGGTTGGTTTTCTGGGGTATATTGTGTCAGCATTGGGAATTCGGGTTGATCCGAGCAAAATTTCTGTGATTATGGATTGGAAGCCTCCAAGAAGTGTATCCGAAGTCCGTAGTTTCCTAGAACTTGCATGCTATTACAGACGATTCGTAAAAGGTTTCTCAATGATTGCAACTTCGTTGACGAGACTACTTCAGAAAGATGTTAAGTTCGAGTTGTCGAACAAGTGCCAGAAAAGTTTTGACAAGTTGAAAACTTTATTGACCGAAGCTCCAGTGCTAGTTCAGCCAGAATCGGGTAAAGAATTCGTAATTTATAGTGATGCATCATTGAATGGTTTAAGCTATGTTTTGATGCAGAAAGGCAAAGTCATAGCTTATGCTTCGAGACAATTAAAGCCACATGAAAAGATTATTCGACGCATGATTTAGAATTAGCAGCTATTGTGTTCGCGTTGAAGATTTGGCGCCACTATCTGTTAGGTGAAAAATGTCATGTTAATCAGATCACAAGAGCTTAAAATATTTGATGACTCAGAAAAATCTGAATCTACGATAGAGAAGATGGTTAGAACTTTTAAAAGATTACGAGCTAGTGATTGACTACCATCCGGGAAAGGCCAATGTTGTCCTTGATGCTTTGAGTCAGAAATCTTTATTTGCTCTACGTGCGTTGAATACTCAGTTGGCTCTTATAGATGACGGTTCTATTGTAGCTGAGTTGAAAGTGAGACAGTTATTTATACAATAGATTTGTGAAGCTCAGAAATTTGATAATGAAATGTTAACTAAAAGAGCTCAATGTGATTCGAACCTTGATTTGGAGTTTCAAATTGATTCCGATGACTGTTTAAGATTTAGAGGCAGAATATGTGTTCCGAGAAACTCAGAGTTGATTCAGATGATTTTGAGCGAAGCACATAGTAGCCGTTTCTTTGTTCATCCAGGAAGTACGAAAATGTATAACAATCTAAAATAGCTTTACTGGTGGTCTGGTATGAAGCGTGATATCTTTGAATTTGTTTCGAAATGTTTAATGGCATCGTGCCAGTCAAAGCCGAATAGTAGAATACCGTCCAGGTTCTCAGAGTGATTATGATTTTTGAGTGGAAATAGGACAGAATCACGATGGATTTTGTATCAGGTTTGCCCCTGTCTTTGAGTAAGAAAAATGCGATAAGGGTGATTGTTGATAGACTGAGAAAATTGGCTTATTACATTCTGGTACGAACGGATTATTTGCTCGATAAGTTAGATGAGTTGTACATTTCTGAGGTTGTAAGATTGCATGGAGTACCTATTTCTATTGTTTCGGATAGAGATCCAAGATTTACATCACGTTTCTAGAAGAAATTGCAAGATGCACTGGGTACAAAGCTACACTTTAGTACTACTTTTCATCTGCAAATAGATGCTCAATCCGAGTAGATTATTCAGATACTTGAGGATATGTTGAGATGTTGCATTCTTGAGTTTGAAGGTACATGGGAACGATACCTACCATTGATGGAATTTGCATATAATAATAGTTGTCAATCGAGTATAAAAATGGTACCTTACGAAGCATTGTACGTTTGCAAATACCAAACACCTTTGTATTGGGCTGAGCTCAGCGAGAATAAGATTCATAGGGTCGATCAGATTGTCAGAAATCATACATAGATTTGAAACGAAAAGATATTGAGTTTCAGATCGGGGACCGAGTGTTTTTGAAAGTGTCTCCGTGGAAGAAAATACTTAGATTTTGCAGAAAAGACAAGTTAAGTCTGAGATTCATTGGGCCGTATGAGATTATCGAGCGTATTAGGCCGATTACTTATAGATTGTTGTTGCCACCCGAGTTAGAAAAGATTCGTAATGCATTTCACGTAACGATGCTTCAATGATATCGATCCGATCCTTCACATGTGATTTCCCAGTCTGAGATTGAGATTCAGTCTGATATGACATACTAAGAAGAGCCGATCTGAATTTTAGATCGCTAGGTTAAATAATTGAGAAATAAGAAAATTGCATTAGTGAAAGTCTTATGGCATCGACACGAGGTTGAAGAAGCTACGTGGGAACCCGAGGATGCTATGAGAGAGCAATATCCGAACCTATTCACTGGTAAGATTTTCAGGGACGAAAATCCCTAAGGGAGGAGAGTTGTAACAGTCTGGTTTTAGCTAAATCAGAATAGTGGTTTCGGGACAACAAATTCGAGGTCATAAAATTATTTTAATATTATTTTTTGGTGTTTATAGCATGTGAATATGTATGCGTGAAAATTTTGTGAGCTAATTTTATCGTTTAATAGCTCAATTTAAGGAAAAAGGACTTAATCGCGTAAAATGCAAAAGTTGCATTCTAGGTGTTAAAGTGTGTTATTTGCTAAGAAATTTAAATGTGTAAGTCCTTATGTTGTTATTTGACCTTTAGTTAATGGGATGGACAAATATAGTCATCCATTAAGTGTGTTATAATATTTAATTAAGGGTTATTTTAGTAATTTATATATTAATGACTAATTAAATAAAACAAATGATAAAAATTAGTGGGAATTATCATCTTTCTCACCGAAATTCAAAGGAAGAAGAAGCCATTGTTGGGTTTAAGGGTTCAGAAATTGCATTAGCAAATAGGTATGTGATTTTTGCTCGATTTTTGATAATTTCTACGTTTTTGTGATCGTTGCTTTGAGTACTAGCTAGCCCGTGTCTTAATTTTTGAAACTGTTAAAGATTTTGAGAGTTGACATTGATGACTTATTGTGTTCTTTGATTTTTTATAATGAAATATGAATTTTTGATGTTAGATTATAATGTTTTGTAAAGTGATTTTTAGTGAAATTGCATAAAAAGGATTAAATTGTGGAAAGATAAAAATGTGTGGTTAAATATGTGAAATATTAATAAATATGGGTTGTTGTGGAGCCTATAGATATTTGGCTACCTTGGGTTTAGTTGAAATTGTTGTAAATTGTGTTTTTATGAAATAGGGAGTAAATTGAGAAAATGTGAAACTATAGGGGTCTAACAGTTTTGTAGCCCAACAACTTCACCAATTTGAAAGTATAGCCTGTGTCTATTGTAGGGAATGACATTTGTTCAAAGAATGTCCATCGAACCCTGAATCCATATATTACATGGGGAACCAGAACCAAAATCGAGGAAGGCAAGGATTGCAATCCAACTTCTATAACCCATCGTGGCTAAACCACCCGAATTTTTCCTAGAGCAACCAAGGGGCTGGAACCAGTAACAACTACGCCCAACCTAGATCGACTCAGCCACCTAGTTTTTCCCAACAAGTTCAGAAACCAGTTCAAGCTGAACCACCTAATAGCTTTGAGAATCTGCTGAAGGCATACATGGCGAAGAATGATGCCTTAATTCAAAGTCGAGCAGCTACATTGAAGAATCTGGAAAACCAAATGGGCCAGCTTGCAACTAAACTTAGGAACTGACAACAAGGTGCTTTACCTAGTGATAAAGAGAATCCAAGAAATCCGGGGAAGGAACATTGCAAAGCGTTAACATTGAAGAGTGGAAAGATAGTAGAGCCCAACACCATTGAAGCTGAAAAGGAGCCAGGTGACACTCAGGACTCAGAGGAAGTTCAACCAAGTGTTGAAATTCCAGTTTCACCAGAACCAGAATCTGCAAAAATCGACAAAGTAACGTCAAAACCACCCAATTCTGATCAACTAACAACTGCGTTAGATGCAGAATTACTACCAAAGTCAAATCAACAGTACCAGTTCCAGCAATGAACACTTCACCACCCTACCCTCAAAGACTTTAGAAGCAGAAACAGGAAATTCAATTCAAGAAGTTCCTTGATGTACTCAAGCAACTTCATATCAACATCTTGTTGGTAGAAGCACTTGAACAAATGCCGAACTACGTCAAGTTTATGAAAGATATCCTGTCCAAGAAGTGAAGACTTGGAGAATTTGAGACGGTAGCTCTGACAAAGGAATGCAGCGCATATCTTCAAGACAAACTACCCCCAAAGGATAAGGATCCTGGATATTTTACCATACCTTGCAACATTGGAGCAACATATTATGGTAAGGCACTATGTGACTTGGGTGAAAGTATAAACTTGATGCCTATGTTAATATTTTGAAAGTTGGGGTTAGGTGAAGTTAGACATACTACGATTAAACTTCAACTAGCAGATCGATCCTTAGCTCATCTAGAAGGAAAAATTGAAGATGTATTGGTACGTGTAGATAAATTCATTTTTCCTGCTGACTTTGTGATTCTAGATTTTGAAGCAGACAAAGAAGTACCAATTATCCTAGGAAGACCGTTCTTAGCAACCGAAAGGACCCTTATTGATGTGCAGAAAGGCAAGCTTACGATGCGTGTTTAGGATGATCAGGTAACATTTAATGTTTTTAAGTCTATGCGATTTCCTGACGCGATTGATGATTGTTTTGTAGTATCTGACTTAAAGGATTTAATATTGGAAAAGGAACTCAACTCTGTTGAGGATCCACTGGAAAGAATTTTGACATCTGACCCTCCAAATGATGAAAAGGAGGATGAGTACTTAGCTTTGCTAGAGGCTAATCAAAAGGGATTTAATCTGTAATCCCGTTTTGAATTTTTGGAGTTAGAGAAGAAGAAGTATGCCCAACCAAAAGCGTCAATCAAGGAATCACCTATAGTGAAACTCAAGGTATTACCTTCACATTTAAAATACGTTTATTTAGGTAACGCTTCTACCCTGCCTGTGATTGTTTCAGCAGAATTGACTATTGAGCAAGAAGAGAAACTTATCTTAGTCTTGAAACAATTCAAGAAGGCTATCGGATGGACTATAGCCGATATTCCTGGTATTAGTCCATCTGTATGCATGCACAAAAGATGGCGAAAAAGGGACGATTGATGGACAACGAAGACTAAACCCCATCATGAAGGACGTGGTGAAAAAAGAGATTATCAAGTGGTTAGATGTGGGTATCATTTATCCCATCTCAGACAGTTCGTGGGTTAGTCTGGTCCAGTGCGTGCCAAAGAAGGGAGATATCATAGTTGTAGAGAACGAGAATAACGAGTTGATACCAACTAGAACTGTTATGGGATGGAGGATTTACATCGATTACCGGAAGCTGAACAAGGCAACTAGGAAAGATCACTTTCCTTTGCCGTTCTTGGACCAGATGCTGGATAGACTCGTGGGGCGAGACTATTACTATTTTCTTGATGGATACTCAGGATATAATCAGATTACAGTAGCACCAGAAGATCAACACAAGATAACGTTCACCTACCCGTACTGTACATTTGCATTTAGATGCATGTCATTTGGTTTATGTAATGCACCTGCTACATTTCAAAGATGTATGATGTCTATTTTTACTGACATGGTTGAGAAGTACTTGAAAGTTTTTATGGATGACTTTTTAGTATTAGGAGATACTAGCCAATCTAGCTAAGGTACTAAGATGATGCAAAGAAACGAACCTCGTGCTTAACTGGGAGAAGTGCCATGTCATGGTACGAGAATGAATTATTCTAGGGCATCGGATAACGAGACATGGGATCGAGGTAGATAAAGCGAAGGTAGACGTTATTGAGAAGCTTCCACCGCCAGTTTCTTTCAAAGATTTATCAAGGACTTATCCAAAATTGCTAAACCCTTATGCAAATTATTGGAGAAGGACACGACGTTCAAATTCAATGATGAATGCTTAAGAGTTTTTAAAGATTTGAAGAGTCATTAGTTACGGCACCCATAATCATCACACCAGACTGGGATTTGCCATTTGAATTAATGTGTGATGCAAGCGACTTCGCGATAGGAGTTATCATGGGCCAACGAAGGAAAAAAGTTTTTCATCCCATCTACTATGCAAGCCGGACTTGTAAAGAAGCTCAACTGAACTATATGGTAACATAAAAAGAGTTACTTGCTATTCTATTTGCTTTTGACAAGTTTTGATCTTATCTTATAGGTACCAAAGTAACTGTCTATACGGGCCACTCAGCAATTAAGTACTTACTTGCCAAGAAAGATGCTAAGCCGAGACTGATCCGGTGGGTGCTTCTACTTTAAGAGTTCGATCTAGAAATTCAAGATTGAAAGGGAGTAGAAAACCAAGTAGCAGATCACTGGTCTAGATTGGAGTCACAGGAAGGGAATTCAGGAAACATTTCCAGATGAACACATACTGCAGGTAAGTCATGTCCATAATACCCCTTGGTTTGCTGATATTGCTAACTATTTAGCTTGTGGTTTGATGCCAATTGATAAGACGTATCAACAAAGGAGAAAGTTTCTTCATGATGTGAAGTACTATTTCTGGGAAGAGCCATATTTATTTAAAAAGTGTGCATATCAGATGATTAGGACATGCGTGGCAGAAAATGAAGTACAAAAGATTTTATACCATTGTCACTCAGCTTCGAGTGGAAGATACTTTGGAGGTACTCGTATGGCGGCCAAAGTATTGCAAGCGGAATTTTTTTGGCCAACACTATTCAAGGATGCATATGCATACATAAAGTGCCGTGACCGATGTCAAAACGTCAGAAATGTCACCAACAGAAATGAGATGCCTCGAACAACATCATTGAGGTAGAATTGTTTGATGTATGGGGTATTTACTTTCTTGGTCCTTTCCCTCCGTCTATTGGTCACAAATATATATCGGTAGCAGTAGACTATGTGTCCAAGTGGGTTGAGGCTGAAGCTTATTTGACAAACGATGCGAAGGTTGTAATGAAGTTCTTGCAGAAACACGTGTTCATAAGGTTTGGAACCCCAAGAGCTATCATTAGTGATGAAGGGCCCCACTTTGTGAACAAGTGGTTAAAATGGTTATTAGACAAGCATGGAGTGAAACACAAGGTTGCAATAGCTTACCATCCGCAGACGAATGGGCAAGCTGAACTGGCAAATAAGGAGATCAAAGGCATACTTGAGAAGGTAGTTTGCCTGAACCGATGAGATTGGTGTAAAAGGATGGATGATGTTTTGTGGGCTTACAGAACATCATACAAGACACCTTTAGAGATGTCACCTTACAGTTTGGTCTTTGGGAAAGCATGTCATCTACCCTTGGAGTTAGAGCACAAAGCTTACTAGGCTCTTCAACAGCTTAATTTGGATCCTAAGCTCGCGAAAGAGAAATGGATGTTCCAACTTAATGAGTTAGAAGAGTTCTGAATGTTTTCATATGAAAATGTCAAATTACTTAAAGAAAGACTCAAGAAATGGCATAACAAACACATTCGAGTTCGAGAATTTGAAGCTGGTCAGCAAGTCTTGTTGTTCAATTCCAGATTAAGGTTCTCCCCAGGTAAGTTAAAATCATGTTGGTGTGGTCCATTTATGATTCATCAAGTCTATCCATATGGAGTTGTTGAACTCCAAGGTAAGGTAGGTAATTTCTGAGTTAAGGCTCAGCGCCTGAAACATTATTGGGGAGATAAAATTGAACGGGATAAAATCTCATTCATTTTATTGGATACTTAATTTATCGTTTTTATTTTTGAATAAATGATTTAGGGTATATTTTCGGGTTTAGTATGTTTAAACAAATTCTGTCTAGGAGATTGGAACTTAAGCGGACCGCTTGTGACCCCTCCAATCTTTCTTGGGAATTTATTTTGACATAGTTTCCTAAGAAATTATTCCCTAAATGGAAAAATAAATTTTTAGTTTTTCACAATAAAACAAGAGATGAAAATTATGAGTAAATATGAACAAGTCACAAAATATAAAGTGTGGCAATAGATATATACATGTCTAGGATTGGATTCAGAGAGAGCTTGGTACTTAAGCAGTCAAATTGACTCACCTCCTTTTTTCTGGAATCCTACCTGGTGTATAGTATTTATTCACTTTAAACGATGAGTACATGCTCATTTTAAGTGGGGGGACCGAAATTTCTACTCAGAATAATTTTTTTTCTTTTAATTATGATTAGCATATATTTTGTTCAAAAATTTGAATTTTGTTCAGTATGCTAAACTTGAGTATGAATAAAGTTCTATTATTTCAATAAATTATTATGTTAGCTTAATAATGACATGAATGTATTTTTAATAAAGCATGCAAATTCGTTTAAGTCTTTAGAATTGACTTAGTAGTTTCTTGAGGCGAAATCCTATAGAGCATGGAACATTGGATATGATTTAGGCAACTATTGTTTGGACCGTTTGAGCCTTTCAAACCCACTATGGTAAATTTTATCCTTTGAAACCCAACTTTGAGACTATATGGCCTAATTTTATTTCGACCCTTGCAATATTTAGCCATTACTTTTCGCTTAATGATCTTAAAATTGTCCCAAACACTAGATTCAGTACTATTCAAAATGTTATTCGAAAATAAGTTTGGGGGAGTTGAAAAGAAGTATCAATTGCTCGAGAATTGCAGTATGCAAAGTAAGTGCTCGTGTTAGTTTTTTTTTTAAAAGAAGAGCACATGTATTTGAAAGAAATGTACAAAAGAGCATATTTGGTGTATCGAAGGTAAAAATTTTGAAGGTTCGATTGACGCTAAGTTTAGGCCTTTAAGCCAAAATTTATCCATCTTTCACCTACCCCTAGCCTAGCCACGTTACAATCTTGATAAAGACCTATTGATTCAAGGTCCTAATGTTACCTACATTAGTGGAGAGAAATTGCTACGATCAACATATGAAGACATAAGTTAAGCTTAATGGTTGCGGCTTAGTCTTGAATAAAGGAATAAAAATCAAATTGGTAAGGGTTAACATGTCTTTGTTACAAAAGCATTTAGTCTAAAATTTGCTTTTATAATAAGTTGTTGAATCTAATTTGAACGTTATACTTAAGTAGCATAACTATCATATTTCTTGGTTTTGAGCATGAAAATATCAAATTCATAATTTTAGGGAGAATGTTTTTTGAAGGAGTTTTTCAAAAGTGTTTCCGATAAATTCTTTTCAAAATTTGTGCATTACTCGGGACGAGCAATGAATTAAGTTGGGGGTGTAGAAACACAAAAATTTATATACTTTTTCATACCCATTTTCACTTAAATTCATGCAAAACCAGTTAAATTCTTGTCGAAAAATAATTAAATATTATAAAATAATTAAATTGTGTTAAAAATATGAACATGGTGAATTTTAGTTAATTTTATACTTAATTTTGATTAATTTTGACTATTTTCGACAGAATCGCGCAAGGGGCGAAAATTGGCTCGGCTGACACTGCTGAAAGCACAAAATCGAGAAGCAATTTAAAGTATCGAGGCACATAATTTCCAGCCTAAGATGGTCCACAAATGTGTATTAATTCATAATTCAATTAATTTTAATTTATTCCCCATTTAACTTGGGTCAAATAAATTATTTTTAATTAATTATAGAGAAAAGGTCCAGTTGAACTGCACTGGTCGAACCATATTGAGTGAATCGAACTAGCCCCTAATTGGGCAGCCCAGAACTGTCCATGCTCTGACCGAAATCAACATTTTATCTGATTAAATATGCTTGTCAAAAGGCCCTTGGAAGACTTCCAAATTGCATTCAAACCCACCTTTAATTGTGGCTTTGTAGATTTGCCCCAGGATATTTTTAGCTAAGTTTAGAATCTCAACTTTTTCCAAGTAGATGGCTGGCCATAGGGGGGCTCTTTGGCTGCTAGAATTTTATATTTTTAGCAGTCACAATCAGCTATAAAAGCCACCCCTTGCTGATCATTCAAACCATCCCTCAATCCCACAACGTTCTCTCATTCTCTCTTCTCCTCTCTCACTTTTCTCTCCATTTTTTCCATCCCATTTCCCTTTTTGTTCAAGTGCCAGTTTCTTCTCTTGGGAAAGAGGCTCTCATTAGCAATTTTGAAGCAGCAATTAGGTGTTCATAAGCCACCCTGATAGCCGAGGGTAACGAAGAATGAAGAACGGAGCAACTAGTCAAGCCACGGAGAAACACCGGATTTGATTCTTGTTCCCTAACTCTTTAATTTTTATTATTGTTTGGATGAACATGTTTATGAATATTTATGCTATTGAAATGGTTATTTTAATCAATTTAGCTTAAATTATGTTTGTGTTGGGTTGATTATATTCTGCCTGCTTGAATTGTTAAAATGATGTTTATGCTGTTATAGACCTCGGTAAATTGCTTGGTTAAGTAAAATCATGCCTAAGTTAGTCTTGCAATATAATTGTTAAATAACTAATGAATTAATTATTAAATCGTATTGAAATTATAATTAATAGGCACAATACTTAATCAGTGCATGTTTACTCTTCTAAAGTAGTTGAAGTTTAAATTAGCATTGTATTCGGCGATACATAGGCCTTGCATAACTTGCAAGATTTTTGTGATTAAACTGTTTCAAGGTAGAAATACCTTGCCTCACTTAATCTTTTATACGCTTGTGAAGATTGATTAACCGCTTGGATTTACATTGAAAAATGTTCAAGAGATTGATTAATTTAATAAGTATGTATGAGCAGTAGTTAGCAAATTACCGAGTTGACGTGAATTTATTCGTAGCAATATAAATGTAACACCCCTCACCCGTATCCGATGCTGGGATAGGGTTCGAGGCGTTACCAGGATTTCAAATTTACAAACATACCAAATCGGGTCACCAAGTTTCGCCCAAATTTTAAAACTTTTCAAACATGTGCATGACATCCCATATACAGGCTTTTGAGACTCTAAACGTACATAAGGCCGATTCGGGATAAAACTGAAAACATTATATGAACTTTGGGCATCTTAGAAAAATTCCCTTACTTTGAATAGTCACACGCCCATGTGGGTGGGGCCGTGTGGTTACGCACACCCGTGTGGCTTGGGATACGGCCGTGCCCTTAGCCCGTGTGCAACACTGATTTTAAAACACGGCCATGACACACGCCCGTGTGGCCTGCCCGTGTACTAAACTAACTTTAAAACACGGCCATGACACATACCCCTGTGTCTAACCCTGTGGATCCTATTAGGCTATTTTCTAAGCCTTTGATCGCCTTCTTATCAACCAATCATAAATATAGGTTACTTTAATACATACTAAGACCTAATTTATACACTTACTCTACACTTTGATGAATCTCATATCATGTAAACCTCATATCATTGGTTTTACACATGCTAGGTTAATTCCCATATTGTATTTAAGGAAATTTCTTATCTCATTGACATGTTTGAGATTGGCTCATTCTTGTGAATCATTTCCAATTAAAAACAAACCATTATATGAAGTATAAACATGCTTATATTTGTAGGTCATAGCCTACTTCAAATTAAGCCAATTCCCAAGGCCATATACAAAAAGATAGATATATCTTTACATGCCTTCATTTGGCAAATAAAATGACATATACAACAAAATACTCAAAAGTTCTATACATGCTATCGAAACCATTTTTAAATCGAGGTTTGGAAAATGGGAATCGACTTTAAAAACAAAAACGGGAGTCACCACCAATCTTTTTAGGTGTGATTGGATCACCTTTAAAACATTTTGTTTTAAAATCATTAGTTTTGGTCTTACGAAATCAGAAAACGGATTCAGGAGCCGGTTACGTACGAGGAAGGGTTAGCACCCTTGTAACGCCCAAAATTGGTACCTAATTGATTATCAAGTGTCTTTAATGTCGGAAATTCAAAAATTTTAAGATGTAGTCCTCTTTAAAATATTTTGATCTTTTTGTAAATTAGAGGTCACCCTCATCAAAGTGTTGACATTAAGTTAGCTTTTTAGAAATCCCTATCTCGAAATAATAAAACGCTACATCCAATAAGTTAGGACATATTGCTTTGCAATTCCAAGACAGTTGCTCACATTTTGAAAACCTTTAAAGACTAAGAAGGGTACTTGATTATTCGAACTCAACGAGAAAAGGCGCAACCCAATAAGTTAGGGCACTACTTTCTCGAAATTTCCAAACACCAAGCATTGCCTTTATATTTTTTTTGAAAACTTTAGGGCCTTGTTTTTAAACCGATGCATGAAGGAGCATATTAACATAACATACGAGATAACATGTTACAATGATAGGAAAGTAAGAGCATAACGACATAAATATCATACACTATTCAACATATATAAGAAATAAAACATGACAATTTTTAAATAAGAAACTATACATAAAATGGAATACATATTAAAGAAGAAATAGGTAAAAATCCCTAGACATATAATTCAACATATATTTGATCATATAAATGATGCATGATATACAATATAACACAAAAAAATATGCATTTGAAAATAAAATATAAAAGTCTAAGATATAATGTATAATACAACAATAATACATTAATACTAAAGTAAAAAAAAATTGTGTAATAAAAATATGTATAACATAAACAAATGATAAAATGTGATATTTAATAATAAATTTAAAATATAATGTATAAAAATGTATTTACAAGAGTAATAATTTAAAAAATGTTGGTTTAGTAAAATAATGTATAGAATATAAAATATATAAAAGAATTTATATCTATAATGAAATAATTTTATAATATAAATAAATATAAGTTTAAAATGAATAATTAATAATGAAGTCTATTTTATAATGTTATAATATCTTCAAAATGTATAATAATAGAATATAAATAGAAATAATTATTAACATATAAATAAAAGTAATATAATACAAGTTTAAAATCTTTAATAATAATAATATATAGATAAAAATGTGTAATAATATAAAAACGACTTAAGGATATATGGAATAATTATAATATATAGTATAAAAGCATATATATAAAAATAATACATAACACATAATAGGCATATAATATAATAATGTATGAATAATGATGTAAAATAATAATAACTTGTTAAATAAAAAAATAATATTATGATATATAATATAAAAATAAGGTTAAAAATAAAACGAATAGTAATATAATAAATATATATAGGGTTAAATTTGAAGTTCAATAAAATCACAGGGCAAATTTAAAAGAAATAACAGTGAATTAAGGTCCTAATTAAAAACAAGAGGGACTCATTGGGCAAATTGCCCTATTCCTTAAAACGGCAACGTTTCCCAGCATGTACTTTAACAACTATCGAGACTAAATTGAAGTAAACATAAAATATTAGGGCCAAATTTAAAAAAATAAAATAATACATAATTATAAATTAAAAGAGGTGAAAGGACCGATTAGGTAATCAACCCAATTCTAAAAACACGCGGATCCTCCCCGGGTAATCGGGTCAACGCGCGGATCCTATGGCTTAATACAACACCATTTTGAGCTTATTGAGTTAAACAGAAACGATGTCGTTTCGAAGAGGCTATATAAGCCAACTTTGCAGCTTAAAGATCATTTTAACACTGATCTAAAAAAAAAAAAAAAAGAAAATACTCTGCAGAAGGGAAGAGAGAGATCTCAGCTCCGACCTCCGGCCATGGTGCAGTGTTTACACACGCGCCTCACGCGCCTTCGCACACAGTGGTCTGAAGGCTTAAAAGCCTTCGTCCTTCCACATGTAATCTCTCCTCCCTCAGATCTTTACTCATACAGGTTAGAACAGTTCATGTATATTTAAAATAAAGCACAAAATATGCGATGTAAATCACTTTTTGAGACTGTTGATATGAATATCTGTGAATATATTTCTTTTTAAAAAAAATAATGGGTCCTTTTACAATGTTTGATTCTGGCTTTTATAGCCACTACTATGAATAGATAAACTGGAAAGAAATCAAGGATTTCTTTCCATTTTTTGTCTACTGTATCATATCTCTGATTGTGATTTGCTGGAATCTTTTTTTGTTTCCTTTTTTGTTCGCAGATAACCCACAAGAATCTCTCTCAATCACTGATGTTTGTACGCTAATGGAGCCAACGCCAGATTCTAGCGTGTCTTTCGCGTTGATGGTGGCGGTGACGAAGGCTTCGATGATGGTGGTGACGGTCTCGGCCTTGACTGCATTGATGGCCTCGATGGGGTAGTTGAAACGGCAGAATCTGAAGGGTCATGATGCTTGGCTTCTAGATCCTTCATTTGCGGTGCAAGGAAAAAAGAGAGGCAGAAACCCTAGGGTTTCATGCCTTGGTGTAACGGTTTGGGCCAATTGGGCCATTTTTGCCTTGGGTCTATTTGGATCTGTTGTACTGGGTCTTAGGAGTAGGATTTTTAGAAATGGGCTAGTAATGTAACGGGTATGGGTGGGTTTACAGGTTAGTGGGTCAATGTAAATGGACTGTTATATGGACTGTTTTAAAAACAATTATTTATTTATTTAATTTGTTTACTGCCCGGTCAAATTTGGGCTACTACAGCTGCCCCTCTTTGCTCATTGCTGTATAGCGGGAATTGAGCAAAGATTTAGAAAGACCAAATTTGACCGGTCCTATCATAGTCTTCAATCTTCTTGACTGTCATGTCAATATCTTCGATCTGCTCCCTACCAAATATAGAGAGATAAGATCTGTCATCTTGGATCTGCTTCAGCGTAAACATCTGAAGGTGAGATCTGCTATGTGTCTGCCTTCCATCAAAGTGGAAATGCTTGGACTTGATTTGTTCTCTCGACAATACAGAGACGACAAATCATCTTAGATTTGCTTCATCGTAAGCACGTGAAAGCCAAATCAGCTATATCTTCGATCTGCTCCCGCCACGAATACAGAGAGAGATAAGATCATCATCTTAGATCTGCCCGGCGTAAACATCTCGAAGGTGAGATCTGCTATGTGTCCACCTTTCATCAAAGTGGAAATGCCAGACTTCGATTTGTTCTCTGACAATACAGAGACGACAAATCATCTTAGATTTGCTTCATCGTAAGCACGTGAAAGCCAAATCAGCTATATCTTCGATCTGCTCCCGCCCGAATATAAAGAGATAAGATCTGCCATCTTGGATGCGCCCGGCAAACATCTGAAGGTGAGATCTGCTATGTGTCTGCCTCCATCAAAGTGGAGATGCCAGACTTCGATTTGTTCTCTGACAATACAGAGACGACAAATCATCTTAGATTTGCTTCATCGTAAGCATGTGAAAGCCGAATCAGCTATATCTTCTATCTGCTCCCCGCCGAATACAGAGAGATAAGATCTGCCATCTTGGATCTGCTTCAGCGTAAACATCTGAAGGTGAGATCTGCCATGTGTCTGCTTTCCTATCAAAGTGGAAATGCCAGACTTTGATTTGTTCTCTGACAATACAGAGACGACAAATCATCTTAGATTTGCTTTATCGTAAACACGTGAAAGCTAAATCAGCTATATCTTCGATCTGCTCCCCGCCGAATACAGAGAGATAAGATCTGTCATCTTGGATCTGCTTCAAAGTAAACATCTGAAGGTGAGATATGCTATGCTATGGCCTATTACCCTACTATTTTAGGTTTTAAAGCTCCCTGTCTCTAATAACCTGTAAAATGATTATGCTTGATGACTTAGGATGCTATGCTCGAAGTGAATCGAATGTTGTTAATAAAATATGTTATGATGCAAAATGTCATGAATATGATCCCTATCCTATACGTCATCATTCATTCCTTCATTTGTCTTTTCTTCTCTCAAGGTTTCATTCATGCTCAGCCTGTAAGCTATCTCCCAATGCTATGACCCACTGAGAATGTCTGTAAGAATTGGTTTATTGGCTTTGTCTATTTCCCTTTCGGACTGGAAGGAAAGGAGTTTCTTGAGTTCTTTCATCCCCTACTTACGTGAATTTCTCGAACAATTGTCCCATTTCAATCTCTTGTATTATCTAGGAATTTCAGAGTAATGCGCAAAACTTCATTTGTGAACATATCAGTTTATCTATTATTATTTCAATGCAACATACTTGAAGAATGATGGAAAATGAATAGATCCTTAAGAATAATGAATTGTCAATAATACAAAGGAAATAAATCTGATAGCATATCTTTAAGAAGAAATAGAATCTAAAGATAGCAAACAGGATAAAAATTAGATGCCCTAAATATCGCCACTTGAGCTTCTATACATTAGTTCCATGAGACCTTTCTTGAGTTCGACATGTGTTTAAAGGATCCAAAGTACTTTGTTGATGCCCCAATGTACACCATGCTTTACTCTTCGCCAAGTCAGATATAGCCAAATTGCAGTATGCCTTTCAAAATTTGAGCTGCCCTTTTGGGTTTTCAACTCAAAACCCCTTTGGTCACAAGGCGCCCTTTGCGGGTTTTCACCTTGGCCTCTCCATTTTTTTGTTTTTTTGAAAAATTCAAGGTGCCCTTTGCGGGTTTTCACCTTGGATTATTTTCTCCTTTAGACAAAGTACTTTTTGACTGAGTCTGAGTTCACTGGATTGGGTAGGCTCTTTCCATCCATTTCTGTCAAAATCAATGCACCGCCAGAAAAAGCCTTTTTCACGACGTATGGCCCCTCCCAATTTGGCATCCATTTTCCTCGAAAGTCCTTCTGGATGGGAAGGATTTTCTTTAGCACAAGGTCCCCCTCATGGAATTCCCTTAGATGAACCTTTTTATCATAAGCTCGCATCATACGTTTCTGGTACATCTGACCATGTCGGATAGCTTTCAGCCTCTTTTCCTCAATCAAGTTTAGCTGGTCATATCGGGACTGAACCCATTCAGCTTCATCTAACCTTATCTCTGTTAAAATTTAGAGAGAAGGTATTTCTACTTCAATAGGTAACACTGCTTCCATCCTGTAAGCTAACGAGAACGGAGTTGCCCCAGTAGAAGTTCTGACAGATGTTCGATAAGCCAAGAGTGCAAACGGTAGTTTTTCATGCCAATCCCTGTAAGTTTCAGTCATCTTTCCCACTATTTTCTTAATTTTCTTATTAGCAGCCTCCACTGCCCCATTCATCTTTGGATGATAGGGTGAAGAGTTGTGATGCTTGATTTTGAACTGGTCGCAAACCTCTACTATTGTTTTGTTGTTCAAATTCAATGAATTGTCAGATATGATCCTCTCAGGCATTCCATACCGACAAATGATTTCCTTCTTAAAAAATTGACTTACAGCTAACTTAGTAACATTTGCGTAAGAAGCAGCCTCTACCTATTTTGTAAAGTAGTCAATCACCATAAAGATAAACCGATGTCTATTCGATGCTTTCGGCGATATTGGTCCGATGACATCCATGCCCCACATGGAAAAAGGCCATGGAGACGTCATGACATGTAAAGGTGAGGGTGGTACATGAATTTTGTCTCCATAAATTTGACACATATGGCATTTTTTGGCATAGTTGATGCAGTCTCCTTCCATAGTGGCCCAGTAATAGCCAAACCTCATAATTTGTCTTGCCATCGTGAACCCATTTGTATGCGTACCACATACACCTTCATGAACCTCTTCTAGGATTAGCTTGGCTTCCACAGCATCAACACATCTCAAAAGTACTTGGTCTTTCCTTCTCTTGTACAGAACATCCCTGTCCAAGACAGAATCGCAAGCTGACCTTCTCAAAGTTCGTTTTTGTCATTTTCAGTTGCCTGTTCTGGATATTTACGATCTCTTATATATCGCAATATATCCTGATACCAAGGATTATCATCCTTTTCTTCCTCTTCAAGGTTACAACAGCTAGCTGGAGCTTCATAGACACTCATTTGGATTGGACTCATCTCCTCTTCTTTATTTGCCTTAATCATTGAGGCCAAAGTTGCTAGAGCATCTGCCATCTGATTCTCGTCTCGTGGGAGATAATTAAAGGTTATATCATCAAACTCCTTAAGTAACCCCAAAACTACCTTTCGATAATTGATCAATTTAGGGTCCCTTGTCTCCCATTCACCTCTAAGCTGATAAATTACCAACGCCGAATCTCCATATACTTCTAGGATTCTTATACCTCGCTCTATGGCCGCTTGAAGTCCCATGATGCATGCTTCATACTCAGCCATATTGTTTGTGCAATCAAAGTTCAACTTGCACGTGAATGGGTAGTGATCACCATTAGGGGATACCAAGATTGCCCCAATTCCATTTCCCACTGCATTAGAAGCCCCATCAAAATTAAGCTTCCACGAAAAATCTTCAGTCATTGCTATACACATTAACTCCTCATTTGGAAAATCAAAATTTAATGGCTCATAATCCTCTAGAGCTCTACTGGCCAAGAAATCAGCTACCGCACTTTCTTTTATAGCCTTCTGACTTACGTAGACTATATCGAACTCTGAACGCAAAATTTGCCATCTTGCCATCCTTCCATTTAGAGCAGTTGATTCCATCATGTATTTCAATGGATCCAACTTGGAGATAAGCCAAGTGGTATGGTATAGCATGTACTGTCTTAATCTTCGGGTAGTCCAGATTAGCGCGCAACACAACTTTTCAATTGGCGAATATCTCATTTCACAGCAGTGAATTTTTTACTGAGATAATAAATTGCTTTCTCCCTTTTCCTCGACTCGTCATGTTGACCAAGCACACATCCCATAGAATTGCTGAGCACTGATAAGTATAGTATTAACGGTTTATCTGGACTAGGTGGAGATAACACTGGAGTATTCAACAAATACTGCTTGACTTTCTCAAAAGCATTCTGGCATTATTCATCCCAAGTACCTTGATTATGCTTTCTGAGGAGGCGAAAGATGGGATCACATTTCTCGGTCAATTGTGAAATGAACCGAGTGATGTAATTCAACCTTTCTAGGAATCCTCGAACTTCTTTTTGAGTACATGGCGGAGGCAACTCTTGTATGGCTCTGACCTTGTCTGAGTCAACTTCAATTCCCTTTTCACTGACTACGAAGCCTAATAACTTCCCCGATCTGGCTCTAAAGGTGCACTTTGTTGGATTGAGCTTCAACTGAAATTTTCTCAACCTTAAGAACAATCTTCTCAAGACCTTAATATGTTCTTTTTTTGTTCGCGACTTGGCGATCATATCATCAACGTATACCTCAATATCCTTATGCATCATGTTGTGAAACAAGTTTACCATGGCTCGTTGATATGTTGCCTCTGCATTCTTCAACCCAAACAGCATTACTTTGTAACAAAAGGTGCCCCACAATGTTACGAAAGTAGTTTTATCCTTATCCTCTGGATGCATCCTTATCTGATTGTATCCTGAGAAGCCATCCATGAAAGAGAACAATGAATATCCTGCTGTGTTGTCTGCTAAAGTGTCAATGTGTGGCAGAGGAAAATTATCCTTTGGGCTTGCTTTGTTTAGATCTCTGTAATCTACGCACATTCGTACCTTCCCGTCCTTCTTAGGGACAGGTACAATGTTATCTACCCATTCGGAGTACTTCACTTCCTGCAAGAATCCTGCATCAAACTGCTTCTTGACTTCATCCTTTATTTTTAGAACAATATCCGGCCGCATTCTCCTCAACTTTTGTTGAACTGGTTTGAAATCTTGTCTTATAGGAAGACGATGTACTATAATGTCAGTACTCAATCTGGGCATATCTTGATAAGACCATGCAAAAATATCCTTGAATTCCTGAAGCAACTCAATCAAGCTACGCCTTGTGTCTTTGGTAATCAGTGTTCCAATTTTCACCTCCTTCCCTTCCTCTAGGGCTATGCTCTCTATTGCCTCTTTCTCATGTGGCATGATTTGTTTCTCCTCCTGTTTTACCATTCTTAAGAGATCGAGAGATACGTCACAATCTTGAACATCTTCAAAATCCTGAGGTTTCTCTAAACACATGTCTTGCTCACAAGAGAAATCAGGAGCGACAGTATTAGCACTCATATCATTGATATCTAGAGACCTGTGAGGGGTATGAAGGAATATACAAATAATGAATGAATTTAAGAATGATCGTTTATGTGCTATGAATAAAAGAATAAGAATTGTTAGAATTTAAAGGAATATTGGTTGATAAAAATGAAGCAATACTCTTTTAAATTGATAAAAGTTATGTTTTATTTGAATAATAATAGATGAACATGAGCTTATTTTCACAAATGTGATCTTACTACTCCTAGGCCCTAGAGTAATAAACATGTTTCGAGAATTACTCCGAAAAATTTCTAAAGACTATAGGAAGATCCTCCGCAGTCCAATTGTTCAGAGAGCTCCCCGGTTCGTAAGGGCGAATACCCTCAAGGTTTTCCTGTCCCAACCACTCACTATGTGCAACATTGATTTGATGACTCTCTTCTACCAGCAACTCTCCTGACTTAAAGGTTTTGGATATAGGTGGGAATGACATCGGTTCCCACTCTACCTCTCCTCCGTTCCAACGCGCCTTCCTTCTTGCTTGACGCTTTTCCATCTCTTGTCTCTTGTGCTTGTGGTCTGGCTTGAAACCCAAACCAAAGCGATCCTTCTTCTCCATCAGTTTTGGGATTTGAATCCCTCATTGCAACCGTTTTCCTAGTCCTTTTCCCGGTGATGCCCCCTTTCCCATCATCATTTGCAGGGCCATCCTTGTAGCTCTAGACATTTTAGGCACTGGCACCTCACTTCCTTCCGAAATGAAGGTTGCGTTGATAATTTCTAGAGAGCGAAAAGAACATTCAACAGACTCTTCATTGGCCTCGACATAAGGGGCTTTGCTAGTGACTGTTGCTATGATATCCTCCTCCGCATTGATAGTTATTAACCGTCCATCTGTTACTAACTTCAATTTCTGGTGCAATGAGGAGGGCACTACTCCTGCCGAGTGTATCCATGGCCTCCCTAATAAGCAATTATAGGAGGGTTTGATATCCATCACTAGGAAATTGACTTCATATGTATTTGGCCCGATTTCCAAGGGGATGTCAATTCGCCCCATCACCTTCCTTTCAGTTCCATCGAAGGCTCTTACAACATCGTGGCATGTTTTCATATACGAGCTATCAATGGGTAATTGGTTCAATGTGGATAATGGAAGGACGTTCAAAGCGAACCCATTATCAACGAGTACACTTGGAAGTGTGTATCCTTTGCATCAAGTAGTGATATGCAAAGCTTTGGTTGTCCCCATATTTCCAGGTGGAATTTCATCATCATTGAAGTAGATGAAATTATCAGCACTGATGTTATTCACCAACTGATCCAACTTATTAACAGATATATCGTGAGCGACATATGTCTCGTTGAGTACCTTCAACAATGCATCCCGATGTACTTCAGAGCTCAGAAGTAAGGCTAAAACTGATATGCGTGCTGGTTGCTTACGCAACTGCTCGACCACACTGTACTCACTATGCCTAAGGAACTTTAGAAATTCTTTAGCCTCCTCCTCCCTTACCGGCTCGTTGATAGGTACTTCGATCTTTTTCTCCTTCTTATCTTTTGCTTTGGTGGGTTCCACTTCAATGCCCCCGCTGTCATAACGCTTCCCACTTCGTGTATGGGAACCTTCGTCTTGCATGCTTTAAGATGCAATGGCCACAATTTCTCCCTGAGGTATTGTCATACTGCAGTTATAGCTCCATGGCACCCTTTTGTCATCCTTATACGAGAAAGGAGTAGGTTTATGGATAATGACCTTGGGTACTGCTGGCATCCCTACTTCATTATTCCCTGGCAAGGAGATAATGATCCTTGGTCGGCTGGTTCTTTGTCGCCCATCCTCTAGCACACATATTTGTTTTTTGTAAGAGCTATCCTAAAAAATCTGCAGCTCTTTGTTAGAAATAAGGCCTGCATCGTGGCCTTGAACTCCTCACAATTTTGGATTATATGACCCACCTCTTCATGAAATTCTCAATAGTTCTCTTTTTCTTCTTTTCCTTTTCCAGAGGTCAACAAACCTCTCTTCACCATCTCCTCCCATATTACTTTCATAGGTATCTTCATCTCAGCAATATCTTCTTTGGTTCTTCCTTCCCTAACTTCATCAATGGCATTCATTTCTTGATTGCCATGATCTAGCAGCGGATTTTCAGCATTAGGGGTACTGTCTAATCTCACAACCCCTATCTTGATAAGCCTCTCTACGGCCTTCTTGAATCTAGTACAATTTTCAATTGAATGCCCCTGTATTCTCGTATGATACTCACATTTAGCATTTTCATCATACCATTTGGGGTACGATGGCTGTAACGGTTTCAAGTGAAAAGGAGCAATGGCGTGTGCATCGTATAAGCTTTGATAAAGCTCACGATACGTTACAGGGATAGGCGTGAATTGCATCCTCTCCAAACTTTGCATTGATCCTGATTCCTGTCTTTGAATATTTTGCTGCCCAACCATAGCTATTTTGGACTGACTAACTCTGACTGCCTTTGAATTGAAGTTACTTGTGTTGTTCACCTCATTGTCCTTTCTTCTAGGGGCCGATCTTTTGGCGACTTCCCCCTCGATTTTACCGCCTCTTATGGCATTCTCAATCATCTCCCTTGCCATAACTATATCAGCGAAACTTTTCGTGGTGCTTCCAATCATGTGAGTGATGAACGGCACTTTCAAAGTGTTGATAAATATCATGGTGGTTTCCTTTTCTAACAATGATGGTTGTACTTGCATTGCCACCTCCCTCCATCGTTGTGCATATTGCCTAAAACTTTCATTAGGCTTTTTCTCCATATTTTGAAGTGCGATCCTGTCCGGCGTCATATCGGTCACATGGTTGTACTGTTGCATGAAAGCCTGTGCAAGATCTCTCCATGAACCAATTTTTGCACGGCTCAAATGATTGTACCACCTAGCTGCCTCTCCTACTAAACTGTCTTGAAAATAATGGATCAACAACTGATCATTGTTTACGTGTCCAGTCATCCTTCTACAGAACATTGTAATGTGAGTCTCTGGGCAAGTAGTACCGTTGTATTTTTTGAACTCTGGCATCTTGAATTTATGAGGCAGTCCTAATTCTGGGACTAGACTTAAGTCTTTGGCATCAATCCCATGATGATTACCGATGCCTTCCAAAGCCTTGAACTTTTCTTCTAGCCATTTGCAGCGTTCATCTAACTGCCTTGCAGCTTCAGCTTTCAAACCCTCTTTTTCCACCATATCTAGATCAGGAACGAGAGGATTAGTAGGATTGTCACCCAAACTGAATCCTGAACTAGCCGGGAAATTCATATGGATACCAGCATCAATCGGCCCATATTGAGGCCTCACAGGACAGATGGCCTTCTAGGAGGTGCCTCAGTTTGCAGTGGCACATGAGGCGGAGTAAAACTTGGAGGATGATCTTCACCCTCTTCTCCAGTGATAGCCATGGGGGCCTTCCCTTTATCAGTGGCCCTTAGAAGCTGAGCCATTTCAGCTATCATATTTTTCTGAGCCTCCAGCATCTGCTCCCTCATGTCATTCTGCATCTTGGTCAACTGCTCTTGCAATTGGTCCTGCATATCCTTTTGCAACTGCTCAAACCTTTGATCCATGTTCTTAGTTTTAGTGCAAGTGCCGTAAGGATGCGTGATTTCTAGATTTTTTTTCTACCTTTGTAAAGAAACTTTAACTAATTAGGGTCTTTCTATAACCTTGAATGCATATGATATGATGTAATGCAAATGCATGAATGTAGCAAAGGCATCGATCTCGATTCAATCTCATTTAGAAAACTTTATTTAGAAAAAGAATATCTTTACATATAAATAGATTACAAGTACGCTTTCACCCTAATGCCCAGAGTTTTAACTTTATCTAATAAAAGGGCTTACTCTTGTCCTATATCTGATGACGATCCGTACATCAGACTCAATACATTAGCTCGTATCGCTAAGTCTCGCACATATTCAGCAACCTCTCGAATCTGGGCTATAGCTTCTCCCATGACATGATCCCTTTCTCTGACCTGCCCTTTAGACTGATGAAGCTCTCCCTTTAGATAGTCTTCTTGCGCCTCGAGCTGCTCTAACCAAAGTTTACCCTCATGCAATGCTACTTCCAAATCGTCAACTTTACTTTTAAGTTCTTTTAACTCGACCGTAGAATCATGGCTACGATGCCAACGAAGGGATCTTCCAGGCTCAGTTACTTTGGACTTCAACCCCTTATTCTCTTCCTCTAATGCCAAATTCTGCGACTGCATCTCCTGGAACTTTCTCTCCCAATATTCGGCTCTAGTTCTTCCTTCTTGGACCTCTTTCTATAACTGATCTGAAGACCCTCCTACTCTCACCCTCTTCAAGGATACTTGCGCCTTTTTGTAATGTTCTTTCAAATCATCTCGAACTTCCTCGATCTTCTTCTTTTCTTTTCTTTCTTTCTCGACCTCCTTCTTTTGGACATCAACATCTAAACTCAAGTACATCTTTTCTTCTTCAAGCTTTGTTATCTTCTTCTCGAGCTCCAAGTTCTTTCTCTCAAATTCTTGCTTCATGATTTCTAACTCCGAGGGCATCACTCGTAAATATTCCTCTACCGGTCGAGCTCCTTCCGCGTTTGGCTTAGGGATGTTATCATTAACTCTTCTGCCTCTCCACTCGATGTATTCCGGGGTCGTAGTAGGGCTAATAGCTATTCCTTTCAACCGACAAGTCTTGTTCTAAGCACTAGAGATCTCACCGACTTTCTTCTTGTAGTTAGCTCCTCTATACACGAACTCACTTTGAGCCACCCATGAGTTCTTGATGCAATCGCCTTAAACTAAATTGCCTTAACATGAGCAAGGAGCATAACCAATGGCACCCTAAATTACCAATAGAGGGACCCAATCAAAACTACCACACCGGTAAAGAATCTCACCAGGAATCATCCACGGAGCTCTCCACTCAACATCTTTCGACTGAAGGTTCTGAACTAGCGTATCCAATTCTTCTCTGGAACATCAACTCTCCTAGTTGAAGCGACTATGTCTTTCAGGGGTGAATAATCTTCGAAGAAAACCCGACAAAACACCTTATCTATTAATCGTAAATGATTGTAGAACCAAGCTAAAAGTAACTGAGCACAACCAACAAACCTGCCTGTACCAGCCTTCCTACATGTGCCTAAGGACCTAAATGTCTCTGCCAAAATCGCAGGGACAGAAGTGACCCTCTTACCGAGTCGATGGAAAAGATCCGTGGTATCCTCATCCACATATCCCAAAGCTCTAGGGAACACCATCAATCCATATAAGCTTAAGGCAAAAACATCTACCTTCTTTGTCTCATCAGGGTGTGTCAAAATCAGACCCTTCAAAGTGTCCCACGAAATGCACTTGCACTCATCCTTCTCTTTAATTCTGGCAGTGATCCACTGCTCACTCATCCCTGTGATAGTCATCAATTTCTTCCAAAAGGTAGGGACACTAGCAGCTCGAGAATAGATCCTATCAATCTGAAACCTGGGACAACGAAGCAAGGCAGTGTACTCCTCTATGGTAGGCACCAAGTCTACTTCCCCAAAAGTGAAACAACTGTATGCTGGGTTCCAAAACTGAGCGAGGGCTCGAAACAAGTGCTCATCTACCTGAATATCAAGCAAGTAAGGTAAGTCTCCATAATTACCGTAGAATAACTATTTGGTCTCATTGCCCCACTGATTCCAAATCTTCTTTAGCTCTTGGAGATTATTCTGTGTGACACTGATGCGAGTGTAATCCGACAGCTCCGACATATATTCCGCAGCTATACTATCTCCCTTTTCTAGTTGAGTTTGCTCGGACCATCTATGGACATTGGCGTTGCCCTCCACTCTATCAAGAAGTCCGTTCTCCATGACAAAACTTCCTAACTTAGAGACTGATCGTGAATCGATACCTTTGTAGATGCAAAAATGTCATGCAAACACAAGAAAAGAAACAGTCAGTATCATATGATATCAATAAATCTCAACGATAATATATAAGGGTAATATCTAAAGTTTTAACCCTAACTAAATTGGGCTCTTACGGTGTTTCTATATGGAGTTGGTTCTAAAGATAGAGGTACCCAAACCAGCAGATTCCTCGATCCTTACCCATTATAGGCTCATTCGAATCAAGTTCAGTTCAGGGGGACACATTTCCCTATGGCTACACGGAGATGAAAAATCTCACGAAACCATAGGTATGGATGTATCCCGAAAGTGATCCACTATCCTGCACGGAGGCGAAAACCTCACGAAGGCGTAGCTTCTCACTCCCACTTAAGGGTGTGACCACAACGGTCATGCAAATGCAATGCGTATTAGAATATAGCAACACATGCAATAATGCAAACACATGTAATGCAAAGAGGATTAAATTTTAAAATTTTTAACTTCTGACATTAAGACAAGAGATAATCAATTACACGGCTTGACTCTCTTATTAGTCCCCAGTGGAGTCTCCAAGCTATCAAAACCATTTTTAAATTGGGTTTTGAAAAATTGGAATCAACTTTAAAAACAAAAACGGGAGTCGCTACCAATCTTTTTAGGTGTGATTGGATCAACTTTAAAACATTTTGTTTTAAAATCATTAGTTTTGGTCTTACGAAGTCAGAAAATGGATTCGGGAGCCAGTTACGTACAAGGAAGGGTTAGCACCCTCGTAACGCCCAAAATTGGTACCTAATTGATTATCAAGTGTCTTTAATGTCAGAATTCAAAAATTTTAAGATGTAGTCCTCTTTAAAATATTTTGATCTTTTTGTAAATTAGAGTTCACCCTCATCAAAGTGTTGACACTAAGTTAGCTTTTTAGAATTCCCTATATCGAAATAATAAAACGCTACATCCAATAAGTTAGGACATATTGCTTTGCAATTCCAAGACAGTTGCTCACATTTTGAAAACCTTTAAAGACTAAGAAGGGTACTTGATTATTCGAACTCAACGAGAAAAGACGCAACCCAATAAGTTAGGGCACTACTTTCTCGAAATTTCCAAACACCAAGCATTGCCTTTATATTTTTTTGGAAAACTTTGGGGCCTTGTTTTTAAACCGATGCATGAAGGAGCATATTAACATAACATACGAGATAACATGTTACAATGATAGGAAAGTAAGAGCATAACGACATAAATATCATACACTAATCAACATATATAAGAAATAAAACATGACAATTTTTAAATAAGAAAATATACATAAAATGGAATACATATTAAAGAAGAAATAGGTAAAAATCCCTAAACATATAATTCAACATATATTTGATCATATAAATGATGCATGATATACAACATAACACAAAAAAATATGCATTTGAAAATAAAATATAAAAGTCTAAGATATAATGTATAATACAACAATAATACATTAATACTAAAGTAAAAAAAATATTGTGTAATAAAAATATGTATAACATAAACAAATGATAAAATGTGATATTTAATAATAAATTTAAAATATAATGTATAAAAATGTATTTACAAGAGTAATAATTTAAAAAATGTTGGTTTAGTAAAATAATGTATAGAATATAAAATATATAAAAGAATTTATAACTATAATGAAATAATTTTATAATATAAATAAATATAAGTTTAAAATGAATAATTAATAATGAAGTCTATTTTATAATATTATAATATCTTCAAAATCTATAATAATAGAATATAAATAAAAATAATTATTAACATATAAATAAAAGTAATATAATACAAGTTTAAAATCTTTAATGATAATAATATATAGATAAAAATGTGTAATAATATAAAACGACTTAAGGATATATGGAATAATTATAATATATAGTATAAAAGCATATATATATAAATAATACATAACACATAATAGGCATATAATATAATAATGTATGAATAATGATATAAAATAATAATAACTTGTTAAATAAAAAAATAATATTATGATTTATAATATAAAAATAAGGTTAAAAATAAAACGAATAGTAATATAGTAAATATATATAGGGTTAAATTTGAAGTTCAATAAAATCACAGGGCAAATTTAAAAGAAATAACAGTGAATTAAGGTCCTAATTAAAACGCGCGCAAACAAGAGGGACTCATTGGGCAAATTGCCCTATTCCTTAAAACGACAACGTTTCCCAGCATGTACTTTAACAACTATCGAGACTAAATTGAAGTAAACGTAAAATATTAGGGACAAATTAAAAAAATAAAATAATACATAATTATAAATTAAAAGAGGTGAAAGGACCGATTAGGTAATTAACCCAATTCTAAAAACACGCGGATCCTCCCGGGTAATCGGGTCAACGTCACGGATCCTATGGCTTAATACGGCACCGTTTTGAGCTTATTGAGTTTAGCAGAAACGATGTCGTTTCGAAGAGGCTATATAAGCCAACTTTGCAGCTTAAAGATCATTTTAACACTGATCTATAAAAAAAAAACAAAGAAAATACTCTGCAGAAGGGAAGAGAGAGATCCCAACTCCGACCTCCGGCCATGGTGCAGTATTTACACACGCGCCTTACGCGACATCGCACACAGTGGTCTGAAGGCTTAAAAGCCTTTGTCCTTCCACAGGTAATCTCTCCTCCCTCAGATCTTTACTCACACAGGTTAGAATTGTTCATGTATATTTAAAATAAAGCACAAAATATGCGATGTAAATCACCTTTTGAGACTGTTGATATGAATATCTGTGAATATATTTTTTTAAAAAAATAATTGGTCCTTTTACAATGTTTGATTCTGGCTTTTATAGCCACTACTATGATTACATAAATTGGAAAGAAATCAAGGATTTCTTTCCATTTTTTGTTTACTGTATCATATCTCTGATTGTGATTTGCTGGAATCTTTTTTGGTTTCCTTTTTTGTTCGCAGATAACCCACGAGAATCTCTCTCAATCACTGATGTTTGTACGCTAATGGAGCCAACGCCAGATTCTGGCGTGTCTTTCGCGTTGATGGTGGCGGTGACGAAGGCTTCGATGATGGTGGTGACGGTCCCGGCCTTGACTGCATTGATGGCCTCGATGGGGTAGCTGGAATGGCAGAATCTGAAGGGTCATGATGCTTGGCTTCTAGATCCTTTTGTTTACGGCACAAGGAAAAAAGAGAGGCAGAAACCCTAGGGTTTCATGCCTCGGTGTAACGGTTTGGGCCAATTGGGCCATTTTTGCCTTGGGGCCATTTGGATCTGTTGTAATGGGTCTTAGGAGTAGGATTTTTAGAAATGGGCTAGTAATGTAACGGGTATGGGTGGGTTTACAGGTTAGTGGGTCAATGTAAATGGACTGTTATATGGACTGTTTTAAAAACAATTATTTATTTATTTAATTGGTTTACAGCCCGGTCAAATTTGGGCTACTACACATGCCATTGAGAAAAATAGAAATTTCTGTATACCAAAGATGGTCTATTTGATAGTGTGCTGGGTCTCCAACCATCTTCTAATCCTTAAAAGTCCTCAAGCTCTAAAAAGCCCGGAAAAGAGAGGGGTAAGCATTCACATGCTTTGTAAGCCCGAATAACCGGAAAGTAAATTCACCAAGTAATTAGCATACATCCATAATAGATAATGAAACCATCAAGTATGAAATGGTTCCCTATCACTTGCACTCAACCAATAAGTTAGTCACATAACAAAGCACCATGTAATTTATCTTAGATGAACTCATCATACATCCTTTCACTTATAAATCATTCTCAGGTTAGTCTCGTTGAGTTTCTAGGAAATCTCGATGGAATATCTGTTAACCATCAATTCATAAGGACGATCATTTCAGGTATGCACTCCTTAAAACCTCACATCTTTTGGCAGGATTACCAGCCTAGGCTAAATCCCCTATTTTATAAACTCATAAGGTGATGTCGGGATTACCAGTCCAGGTTAAATCCCCTATAACGACAAACACCTTTATTGAGCTCGAATCTGAATTACCAGTCCAGGTTAAATTTAGACCCTCAACAGATTACCCATCCGGGCTAAATCCATAATGCACATGTATTCTTCGGGGGGCTCGATCATCTAAAGGAACACCCGTTCGGGCTAGATACTTTTCATATTTGAGATCAATGGATTACCCATCCGGGCTAAATCCTTTCTGCAACACATGCGGGATTTCATTATACATATAAAACATGTTTTATCCATCGAATTCCCTTTTAAACCTCAACCGAGACATTTTTCAACATATCATTATCAAAGATGCATTTCATGAAATTTTTATGTCATCAATAAATGCCAACATCATTCATTCACATGTCATATAATTAGGCATATTAGGAGTTTACTTTAAGTTATCCGAACTTACCTGGTATTCATTTCGGTGTTGTATTTTGGTTATTCTGAAACCTTTCATTTCCCTCGATCGACCTCCGAAATTTGTTCCTTGGGGTCTATAACAACAAAATTAAATCATTAACACTCCATATTATACTCTTCAAGTCTAAATTTCCACCCTCGGTCCAATTGACCGTTTTGCGCCTAACCTTTCACATTTTTACGATTTAATCCTTAGGCTCGTATAATGAAACACATGCAATTTATATCTTACCCAAGCCTAGCCGAACACTTTTCCCTCTTATGGCAGCCCACATTTTCCATTATTTTCACATTTTGACCACACATTTAACAAGTTTTACAAAAAGGTCCCTTTAGGGGTTTTTCATTAAAATCACCTAGGAAAAGATGTTTAACATACATCCAACTTTCATATTCCTCCATAAACCATTAAAACACAAGTAACTTATGCATGGGTAAATTTTTAAACATGAACCCTAGTATGAAATATGGGTAGAAATGGAGAGAGTAAGCTACCGGAATTTCAAAAATACAATGAACATTAAAAACGGGGCTTGGGAGCACTTACTAATGATCTTGAAAAGCTTGAAAACCCTAGCTATGAAGGGCTTGAGAATTTAGGTTGGTAAAAGGGAGAAGATGGCTGATTTTTGGTTCATTTTTCCCATTTTATTTCATTAAAATGCCAAATGGCCAAAATGCCCATAAGTCCTTTTCTTTAAAATTTCATCCATGCAAGCCCATTTTTGACCAAAAACTTAGAATTTGGGCAAATTTCTGTCTAAGACCTTCTAATTTATAATCTAAAGCAATTTCATACAAATTGCTTCTAGAATCCAAGTTTTGCAATTTATTCAATTTAGTCCCTAATTTCTAAATGGACAACTTACTCAAAGAATTTCTTCATGAAATTTTTAACACATGCATATTCTTATATTCTAGACCTCATAATAATCATAAAATAAATATTTTGATATCAGATTTGTGGTCCCGAAATAGTTATTCTGACTAGGCCCTATTTTGGGATGTTACATTTCTCCCCTAGGGACTTTTGTCCTCGAAAGTCTTACCAGTAAATAAGTTCGAATATTGGCTTCTCATGGTTTCTTCCGGTTCCCATGTAGCCTCTTCCACACCATGTCGATGCCATAAAACTTTTACTAAAGCCAAGTCTTTATTCCTCAACTGTTTAATCTCACGGGCAAAAATCTTAACCGGTTCCTCTTCATAGGTCATATCCGGTCGAATTTAAACCTCAGCTGGCAAAATCACATGAGAGGGGTCTGATCGTTATCACCTTAACATAGATACGTGGAACACATCATGAATCTTTTCCAGTTCGGGTGGCAATGCCAAACGATAGACTAACGGTCCAACTCTTACACTTCGGCTTTTGATCATCTACACTCCCTACACTAGTCACCATCGGGGAGGAAGACTTCTGACTTCGTCGTTTAGAGCCTCTCGCTCTACTCGAATATCCTACCGATGAAGTGGAGCATTCATGTTGGCTTCTTGATTCCTTTATAGGAAACGAGAGTGTTTTGCCGCTAGACCTTTTACTTGAAACTCGAGCCTCTCTCCTTGCTTGCTTTCTTTCATTATTAAGCTCCTCGGCCTTCTTGGCCCGATCAGCCAATGCGGTAAACTCTCGTATTTTAAGAATCCTAATCAACAACTTGATTTCCTCATTCAGGCCTCCCTCGAAGCTTTTACACATCTCTGACTCAGTCTGAACCCATTCAGTTGCATACTGGCTTAGCCTTACGAACTCTCTTTCGTATTCTGCTATAGTCTTGTTCCCTTGTTTGAGTTCCAGGAACTCCTTTCCCTTCGAGTCTAAAAACCTTTGGCTAATGTATCTCTTCCTAAACTCTGCTTGGAAGAAATCCCAAGTGATATTTTCCTTTGGCACTATCGAGGATACAGTTTTCCACCAATGGTATGCAGTATCCTTCAGGAGAGGCACGACACACTTTAAACACTCCTCGAGTGTGCACGACTATTCATCTAACACCCGCGTAGTATTCTCGAGCCAGAACTCGGCTCTTTCAGTATCATCCTCGATTTTAGCTCTAAATTCCTCAGCCCCAGACTTTCTAAGCTTATCTACAAGGGCCTTACCAATTCTTACCGGTGCCGTACCTCGTGGCAAATCCTTATCAGATTGGTTAGTAGGCGGGGGTGGTCTTGGTATGTTGGGGCGATTCCTCAGGTAATCCACAAACCATTCATCCATCATATCAAAGAAGGTGACTCGAGCCTCTTCCCAGCCTTCCGACATAAGCCTTCTACTACTACTAGATACAGATCATTGTACGAAAGCTGGAGCATAGCTCTCGGCTCCCTTGGACTTATCTTGTGCTTGATTGGAAGAAATTTACTATAATCAAAAAAATTTAAACAGTTAGGAGATATCACACTATCAATATTTGAATAATGGCATGTATAGCAAACCTCAATATCTTTTACGGTAGTCCTGGAACCGACTAAATCGTAGCTTTGATACCATTAAATGTAACACCCCTCACCCGTACCCGATGCAGAGATAGGGTTTGAGGCATTATCGGGATTTCACATATACAAACATACCAAATCGGGTCACCAAGTTTCGCCCAAATTTTAAAACTTTTCAAACATGTGCATAACATCCTATATAAAGGCTTTTGAGACTCTAAACGTACATGTTACGCACGCACGTGTGGCTTGGGATACGGCCGTGCCCTTAGCCCGTGTGCAACACTAACTATAAAACACGACCATGACACATGCCCGTGTGGCCTGCCTGTGTACTAAACTGACTTTAAAACATGGCCATGACACACGTCTCTGTGTTTAACCCTGTGGATCCTGTTAGGCTATTTTCTAAGCCTTTGATCGCCCTCTTATGAGCCAATCATAAATATAGGTTACTTTAATACATACTAAGACCCAATTTATACACTTACTCTACACTTTGATGAATCTCATTACATGTAAACCTCATACCATTGGTTTTACACATGCTAGGTTAATTCCCATCTTGTATTTAAGGAAATTTCTTATCTCATTGACATGTTTGAGATTGGCTCATTCTAGTGAATCATTGCCAATTAAAAACAAACCATCATATGAAGTATAAACATGCTTATATTTGTAGGTCATAGCCGACTTCAAATTAAGCCAATTCCCATAGCCATATACAAAAAGATAGATATATCTTTACATGCCTTTGTTTGGAAAATCAAATGACATATAAAACAACATACTCAAAAGTTCTATACATGCCATTAAGCAAAATAGAAATGTCTTTATACCAAAGATGGTCTATTTGATAGTGTGCTGACTCTCCAACCGTCTTTTAATCCTTACGACTCTTCGATCTCTGAAAAGCAGGGAAAAGAGAGGGGTAAGCATTCACATACTTAGTAAGCTTGAATAACTGAAAAGTAAACTTACCAAGTAATTATCATACATCCATAATAGTTAATGAAACCAACAAGTATGAAATGGTTCCCTATCACATGCACTCAATCAATAAGTTAGTCACATAACAAAACACTATGTAATTTATCTTAGATGAACTCATCATACATCCTTTCACTTATACATCATTCTCATGTTAATCCCGTTGAGTTTCTAGGAAATCTTGATGGAATATCCATTAACTGTCAATTTATAAGGATGATCATTTCAGGTATGCACTCCCGCAAACCTCACATCTTATGGCGGGATTAACAGTCCAGGCTAAATCCCCTATTTTATAAACTCATAAGGTGATGTCGGGATTACCAGTCCAGGTTAAATCCCTTATAACGACAAACACCTTTATTGAGCTCGGATCTGAATTACTAGTCCAGGTTAAATTCAGACCCTCAACAGATTACCCGTCCGGGCTAATCCATAATGCACATGTATTCTTCGGGGGGTCAATCATCTAAAGGAACACCTATTCGAGCTAGATCCTTTACATTTTTGAGATCAATGAATTACCCATCTGGGCTAAATCCTTTCTGCAATACATGCAGGATCTCATTATACATATAAAACATGCTTTATCCATCGAATTCCCTTTTAAACCTCAACCAAGACATTTTTCAACATATCATTATCAAAGATGCATTTCATGAAATTTTTATGTCATCAATAAATTCCAACATTATTCATTCACAAGTCATATAATTAGGCATATTAGGAGTTTACTTTAAGTTATCCGAACTTACCTGGTATTCGTTTCAGTGTTGTGTTTCGGTTATTCTGAAACCTTTCGTTTCCCTCGATCGACCTCCAAAATTTGTTCCTTGGGGTCTATAACAACAAAATTAAATCATTAACACTCCACATTATACTCTTCAAGTCTAAATTTCCACACTCGGTCCAATTGACCGTTTTGCCCCTAACCTTTCACATTTTTACGATTTAGTCCTTAGGCTCGTATAATGAAACACATGCTATTTCTATCTTACCCAAGCCTAGCTGAACACTTTTCCCTCTTATGGCAGCCCGTATTTTCCATTATTTTCATATTTTGACCACACATTTAACAAGCTTTGCAAAAAGGTCCCTTTAGGGGTTTTTCATTAAAATCACCTAGGAAAATATGTTTAACACACATCCAACTTTCATATTCCTCCATAAACCATCAAAACACAAGTAACTCATGCATGGTTAAATTTTTAAACATGAACCCTAGTATGAAATATGGGTAGAAATGGAGAGAGTAAGCTATCGAAATTTCAAAAATACAATGAACATTAAAAACGGGGCTTGAGAGCACTTGCTAATGGGCTTGAAAAGCTTGAAAACCCTAACTATGGAGGGCTTGGGAATTTTGGCTGGTACAAGGGAGAAGATGGCTGATTTTTGGTTCATTTTTTCCTATTTTATTTCATTAAAATGCCAAATGACCAAGATACCCATAAGCTCTTTTCTTTAAAATTTCATCCATGCAAGCCCATTTTTGTCCAAAAACTTAGAATTTAGGCAAATTTCTCTCCAAGACCTTCTAATTTATAATCTAAAGCAATTTCATACAAATTACTTCTAGAATCCAAGTTTTGCAATTTATTCAATTTAGTCCCTAATTTCCAATTGGGCACCTTACTCAAAGAATTTCTTCATGAAATTTTTAAAACATGCATATTCTCTTATTCTAGACCTCATAATAATCATAAAATAAATATTTTGATGTCGAATTTGTGGTATCAAAACCACTATTCTGACTAGGCCCTATTTTGGGATGTTACAATAAACATAAGTTTGATAATTCTAAGTTAAAGAAATGTAATTAATCCAACACAAGTATGTTATCTTGATTAAATCTTATTTGAAATCGTGCATTAGAACTCCTTTGTTTTATTTTAATTATTTACTTAGTTTTTAAATAGTCTTTGACCACCTTTTAAAACCAAATTATTTTTACCTCACCAAAGTGTTTTACAATTAATTTCATAAATAATTCTTTTTACAGTCCCTGTGGGTACGATAACTAAACATTTACTTGTCACTTTATTACTTGTTGTGATTGTGTACACTTGCACATTTTTTGTCGTTTCAGTTAACATGTAAGAACATATCTGGGATATGGCATTGTACGAGCTTATGTGATTTCTGAGTATCCTTAACGATTCTTAATGGTTCAACGGGCACAGACAAGTCGAGAAAGAATGAGTTAATAAGTTAAATGACTCAGGTACGTACGAGGTTCATACGAAAATTTGAAAAAGAAGTGGTTGATGAAATTATAGGAGTATTTGAATATACATTCATTGAGAAAGGTTTGTGTATCTATATGTGTTTAATTGTATTTGGTTTATTGATAAAAATGTTGTGATTCATGTGGTAAATTTATTTGTATATGGCTTACTAAGCTTTATTGCTCACTTTGTGTGTTCTTTCCAAGATTTTTTTTAGATCATCAAAGCTAGCTTGGACATCGGGGATTATCGGGAACCATCATCACACTATCGATCATCTTTTTGGTACTTTTGGGAGCTTTGTATATATTGGTATATGGCATGTATAGGCTAGTGGCATCTTGGTATGTTTTGAATTATGATTTAGGCCATGACATTTGGCTTACTTTTGGTTGAAAATGTGATGTGTATAATGCCTTATATGTTGGCTTATATGGTGTGGTTATGTGTTAGTTATTTTGGTTAGTTGTTAATTGGTGTGCTAATGCTTGGAAGTTGGTATCTTGTGGTTTGTTTTGAGATGATGATATGGTATATTAGGTGACTTGAATTAGAGTATAAGTTGATAAGTTTATGCATTTGAAATTAGATAAATTGTGATAGTTTTGGAATAATGATTTGATATGTTTTTAATATGGAATTAAGTGTTTTAAATGGTTGTGAATAGATGGCATGATATGTGATTGAATTGATATGTCTTGGTTGCCTATATATGTGTTAAAGTGATACCATTTTGTTGGCTAGGTGAGCACGAGAAAAGGGTGGCAAATTGGCTTTACAAATGGCCTATTTTTGTCCACACGGGCAAAGACATGGGCGTGGGTCTCAGCCGTGTGTGATAGACTGGTCATATTACACGGTCGTGTGTCCCTTGGAGAATAATTAGAAGTTCAAGGCAATCTCGAGCACGGCCTAGACACACGAGCGTGTCTGGTGGCCGTGTGAGGCACACAGCCTTGGCACATGGGCGTGTTTGGCCATTTCCAAGGGTACATAGGCTAGACACATGGGCATGTGGTTGACCATGTGACCCAAGTCAGTATGTATGCTCTGTTTTCACACTGCCTATGACACGGGCGTGTCTAGTAACCGTGTGAGGCACATGGCCTATTCACACAAGTGTGACCTATGATTTCATGAAATTTTTCTAAGTGTCTGGAAACTTTTATATGTGTTTGGTTTAGTCCTGAACCACGCTTAAGCATGTTTTAAGGTCTCGTAAGATCATATAAGGGAAATGTTATTGGGTTGAATGTATTTTGATTATGAATTTATAAATGTATGTGATTGGTGTGTTTTATTTGTTAATGCCTCGTAACCTTAATCCGGCGACGGATACGGGTTAGGGGTGTTACACTATCCATTCAAGAAGAACCTATAACACCCCTAACCCGTCCCTATCGTCAGAACAAGGTTTCAGAGCATTACCAGAAAATGTAAAACATTTTTCAATTAGTCTATGTAAATTACTATTCATTTACCGAGATCATCCATAACGTCCCTTAATCGGGCCTTCGAGGCCCAATACCAGTATTAAAATCGAGTCGGGACTTAATCGGGACCTCTAAGATTTTTTCGCGAAATTACAAAATTTTTCCAAGGTGCAGGGCTCACACGCCCGTGTGGTCCAAGGGACACGCCCATGTTGGAGGCCATGTTCGACCCCATATAACTCTCTGACTTGCCCACACGGCCATGCCACACGCCCATTGCTAGGCCGTGTGGTTAATTAATTCAATTTGAAATTAGGTACAGGTTTTACACGGCCATGACACACGCCCATATTCTAGACCGTATGGCATACACGGCTGAGACACACGCTCGTGTCTCTACCCGTGTGCCCAATTCTGAGCATTCCATTTCTCAAAATTAAGGTGCTGGGGACAAATGACCTAACCAGGTGCCCATATTACCAGGCCGTGTGTGTCATACATGGTCTAGACACATGCCCGTGTGTCTGCTCATGTGGACAAAATGAAGCCATTTCTAGCTTCATTTCTCACCTAAAAGTTCACCCAAGACCTGCACTTGAAACACACAACCAATACCAACCATTCCAACCATTCAAAATAGGCAATTTCATCATTTAGCATGACATATCATTGCAAGCACAAGTGTTTATAAACTTACCTTGATTTAACTTAGGCAATAACAACATTTGATCACATGTACTCAACTTAACACATGTGTATATATATCATAATAGCCTACTTAGAAATATCAAAATTAACCATTACTATCCATTCCAATGTCTAAGTTACAAAATAACATTTCAAGCCTCTATTGACCAAGTTGTCCTATACATGCGATTATACCAAAATGATTTTACTAAGTATACCCAAAATGCTAGTTGATAGTGTGGTGATCCTCCAATGATATTCCAACCTTCACGAGCTTCCGAGCACTATAAAATAGGGGAAAATAAAATAGGGTAAGCATTACATGCTTAGTAAGTTTGTATAACTGAAAACTAAACTTACCAAAGTTTATTAAAATCTAGGCATACAATGTTATGTGTCCATTCATTTGGCTAAATTGCCTAATCACATACACTCAATCAAGCATGTTAGTCACAAAGTATCCATACACATAAAGTAAGAATAGATGAGCTCATCAAGCAATATTCTTTCAAGTCATTATTATATCATCTCAAAATTTCCATGCCATATCTAGAGTTTGATGTCCGTTGAATCATTAAAATTTCGATGAAGGCTCAAATAGTACACTTGAAGTTACCCCTTAGGGTACTTAACCAAGGAACACACTGTCAAGCCACTTGTCGTATAACAGGATTACCAGTCCAGGCTAAATCCTTTATATAGCGTATGCTCAAAAGAGCTCAATTAGGGTTACCAGTCCAGGCTAAACCCTAATCATAACATATGCTCTAGAGGTAATGTATCGGGATTACCCATCTGAGCTAAATCATTTTTATGAAAAGGTCTTTGGGATTACTCATCCAAGCTAAATCCCGCCCACAACAAATGCAAGACCTTATTTGTTTCGGGAAAGCGCATACAATCATCAGAATTCCACATTCAATCGGGACTTAACCCTTTATCACCATTTCAAGCATGTATTAAGTTTCTAATTATAACATTCAAGTAATGTACATCAATATAAATCACATTCCATACAACACAACATTCAATTAAACATATTTACATGCCGAATTAAGTTACACAAACTTACCTCGACACTTGTTCGCGTAAAAGTCTACTAATCCGAAATCTTTTCTTTTCCTTGATCTAACCTCGAATTAGTTTTGTCCAGATCTATATAAATGAATTTAACCATCAATTTCATACATTTCATACTTAAATAGACTCAAATTACATCTTAGGCAAAATTACCATTTTGCCTCTAACTTTTCCATAAATTATGATTTTGTCCCTAGGCCCGAAAAATGAAACTTGTGCAAATTACACCCTATTCCAAGTCTAACCAAAGCCTTATTACAAATTTTCCAACACATGTATCCATAAAATTTCAAAATTTTCATCAAATTTTACAACTTTTCTTTTTAGTCCCTAAATCATGTTTTCATCAAAAATCACTTTGTAAAAGTTGTTTATCTATCAATAATCTTTCATTTTCTACCATAAATTTCTAATTTCCAGCATAATACATCTGTGACCCATTTTCATACCTTGATAACTTTTCAAATTAATCCTTCAAATAGAGAGATTAAGCTATCCGAGTTTCAAAAATACCAAAATTACTAAAAACAGGACAAGAGAACTTACCCAATTAAGCCTTGAAAGTTTCCTCTCTTTCCTAGGGTGTCCATAAAATTTTAGGTTGAAGATGATGAAAATAAGATGATATATTTCTTTTCATCTTTTAATTAATTAAGTATTTTGGTATTTCCAATTTAGTCCTTGCACTTTTTCTATAATTCCATGGATAAGTCACCAAGAAAAATCTACATACTTTTCTTAATGATCTAATTACCATATAAGGACCTTAAGTTTTGAATTCTGTAGCTATTCGATCCTTATAGCTATTAGAATTCAGCTTTCGCATTTTATGCGATTTAGTCATTCTCGTAATTAAGCACTTAATTGATAAAATTTTCATTTCAAAATTTCAAGTGACATTTCTACCATATTACGGACCATATAAAAAAATAAAAATAAATCATATTTTTGGGTCAGATTTGTGGTCCCAAAACAACTGTTTCGATTTCACTGAAAAATGGGCTGTTACAGAATGAGTGGGCACCGCCTATGCCAGTCAAACTACAGAATCTCCTATGAGATTCATGGAGTTTAATTATGTGTATTACTCAATTATTCATGAACTTCAAGTCACTTGCGAACACTATTGTATAGATTCTCACTAAGTTCTTTCGAACTTACGTGTAATTTTCCTTGAATGTAGGGTCAAGGGATGACTCAAGGAAGGGTAGTGTGGAGGGAAAAAGCCATACACCACCAAGTCCACGCTAATGGCGTCATGGTTGTATCATGCTTATAAAGAGGCACCCTTAGAGGCTACGCATCAGGGTTCAAATAATTTAACTTTTATTAGAATTTTAAATTCCAAATCATTGTATATATATAAACATATATATGCTCAATATGGAAAATTGATTGTAAGAACCTTAGTATTGGCAGGAAGCTTATTTGTAATTATATTTGGCACTATTTAATTTTTAAATAAATCAAATTAGAATTTTTGTTAGTAACTTGTTTGTGATGCCTAGTGCCTAAACCGACGTTCGGGTTGGGTATACGATGTTACACTTTGCCCAATCAGGTACTGATTCTTCTATTTTTTTTCAATGTCAAGCCTTGTCTTGTAAAACAAACACGTTGATAATTGGTTATGGAGCTAGTGATCACTTTAATAGTAGTTATTTCATTTTCTCAACTTACAAACCTTGTGCAGGAAACAAAAAGATCAAAGTAGCAGATGAGTTATTCTCGGCAATAGATGGGAAAGGCACTATTAAAATTTCACCTTTCTTGGTTTAACATGATGCTTTACATGTGCCAAATCTAGCTTGTAGTCTCATATCAGTCAGTAACTTATCCAAGTCCTCGAATTTTCATGTTATATTTGACTCATCTATGTCTAAATTTTAGGATATGATCTCAAGGAGGATGATTGGCAAAGCTAAAGAATCTGGTGGAATTTACTTTCTTGATGACAACCATCTAAGTCGACTGACAACTACTGTGACAACCCGAATTAGGGCCTAATCAGAATGGTGGTTTCGTGACCACAAATCCGGGATAGAAATAATTATTTTATGATTATTTTGAGGTTTATGATATGATTTCATGATTTCGTGAAAATTTCGTGATGAAATTCTATGCGTTGAGCGCTTAAGTTGAGATTAGGGACTAAACCGAATAAATTGCAAAACTCGTGTTTTAGAAGTTTTTAGTATGAAATTGCTTTGGGATATTAATTAGGAGGTCTTAAATAGCAACTTGACCAATTCTTAAGTTATGGATAAAAGTGGGACATGGAGGGAATTTTTGGAAAGTTTAGTAGTAAGGGCATTTTGGTCATTTGTATATTAAATGAAATAAAATGGGAAAAATAACACAAAATTGGCCATCATCTTCATTAGTTGCTGCCAAAATTTGCTCTCCTCCATAGCTAGGGTTTCTTCAACTTTTAAGCTTCATAATCAAGAAAGGCGTGGAATCGACCTCGAACGGGGGAAGGAAAAAGTTTTGGACTAAATTGCAAAATTCTCATATTTTGCACCGAGGTAAGTTTGTATGTAAATAATACATTAATTTCATTTACATTTTTATATTTCAGTCTACATTATATATATTAGCTAATGTTGAAGCATAAATAGACTATTGGAAGAATGGAAATAAGTAATAGAGAGAGAAATCCCGGTTGAACATTCGGAAAGATCGAATAAAGTACATGGAGCGTAGCTAGGTCACATGTATGGTGCTGAGTGCACATCATGTGTACAAGAAATCTACGAGATATTATGTGGTAGCTAGGTCACATGTGTGATACGGGATGTATCCCATGTAGACAAGAGAGCTACGGGAGAGATAAATGTAGCTAGGTCGCATGTGTGATTCCAAGTGTATGACACCATGTGGACAAGAGAGCTACGTAATAAATTGACTAGGTCACATGGGTGGTACTAAGTGTTCACCATGTGTACAAGAGAGCCGAATTATATGAAATATGATGGTGGAGCTGTGTGCTGAAACCATCAAGTATCGGGAATTGATCCGAATTATTCAACGGGATGGCTTTATGGTGACATTGTAATTATGGACCTATACTTGTGATGTATGAAAAGTGATGAAAATGATTTGTGATATATATATATAAGTTAAAATGAGGTTAATACAAAGAAAGTGGGAAAGAGTGAATTAGCACTAAAACTGTTGTGGGACAGTAGCAGTAACGTGATTTTGAAAAATCACCAAAAATAGTAATAATTTAATTAAGGCTGAATGAGATGTGAAATTAAAGCTTAATGAGCCTATTTTCATAAAGGAATTCTATATTTTGAGATATTTATAATTGTGTGTGACTTGCTCAGAATGACTATGTGATCCCTTGTTCCAACTTTGAAAAATCATTAAAAATTGTACAAAACAAATTAAGAAACATATTTCATATGTCTAAATTCCTTATTGAGTCTAGTTTTAAATGAAATAGGTTTCATGGTTATATGAATTGTATACTTAGAGAAATTAAATTCGTAGTGAATAGAGGTCAGATCAGTCGAGCTGTGTAACAGGGGAAACTTTAACTAATAAACTGTACTAATTGGCTAGACCAAAAATTCTAGAAAAAACTTAGTAAGAATTTTTATGAGTCTAGATTCAGGGGAATTTTACGGATTTAAATTTTGAGTTTCGTAACTCGAGTTATGATTTATTTAGTGATCATGACGCAGGAGGGACAGCTTGATCAAATTGGAGTGAATAGTAAAATTTAAGAATATGATATAATTGAGTTATGTTGTAAACATATTAGATTCCTTATTTGTTATTTATATACTTACTTACTAAGCTATAAGCTTACTTTCTTTTCCCTCTTTTGTCTTATAGTGTTATCCAGGTAGCACAGGAGTTAGAGATCGTTGAAGATCCGCCTGCACTATCAATACTTTTGGTATTTGAACTTAACATTTTGAATTATGGCATGTATAGTAGACTTAGTTATTTTGTTACGTGTCATAATTGCCTAGGTCTAAAATATTAATTTTAGTATCAAACAAATCTTTTTGTACGAAGTCTTTGAAATTTGCTTGTATTGTTAATTGCATATGTTGTAATGATTCATGATCAAATAGCACGCCATATTTTGTCTCTCGGTTTTATTTAATAGTATGTATTATAATTTGTTAATACCTCGTACCACTTTTACGCGACGGATACGGGTAAGGGTGTGTTACATTTAGTGGTATCAGAGCTACAGTTTAGTCGGTTCTCGGACTAATAAAGAGTGTGTAAAAGTCTAGCTATACATGCCATAAAAATATTGTGATAGTGTGGTGACTCCTGATTATTCTAAACTGTGTTTTGTTTTGATATAGTAATGGATCCCCACAGAATCAAGCACGATGATGTTTGCTAGTAATGCGCCGGCTCCTGCACAAGGGACCGCGCCTGTGGAAAGTAGACCTGAGACATTGAGACAGGGAGATGAGGCTCGGGATGCCTTTCTCCAAATGATGAACAATTGGTATACTGAGTTTATTCGAGCAAACCCAAATGCTCAACCTCCTCCACCCCCTCCCATACCTCAGACGATTCCTGTAGCTGCTCAAGGCATAGATTTGGTAAGAATGAACAAGCCTCCAGTTGATAAGATTCGAAAACAAGGGGCTGAAGAGTTTAGAGCAAAGATCGATGATGATCCCGAGAAAGCGGAGTTTTGGCTTGAAAATTCTACCCGTGTGTTTGATGAGCTTTCATGTACACCCGAGGAGTGCTTAAAGTGTGCTGTATCACTTTTGAGAGATTCGGCCTACCACTGGTGGAAGACTTTGGTAGCAGTGGTGCCAAAAGAAAAAGTTACTTGGGATTTTTTCCAGAAGAGTTCGAGAAAGAAATACATAAGTCAATGATTTATTGATCAAAAACGGAAGGAGTTCCTTGAATTGAAACAGGCAAGATGTCTCATGGCGAATATGAACGTGAATTTGTAAGACTCAAGCAAGTATGCCCGAGAATGTGTATCCACCGAGGCCATTATGTGCAAAAGGTTTGAGGATGGGCTAAATGAGGATATTAAAGTGTTTGTGGGAATTTTGGAGTTGAAAGAATTTGTAGTATTGGTTGATCGAGCTCTTAAAGCCAAAGAATTGAATAAAGAAAGAAAAAAGCTACTATTGAGGCTCGAGATGCCGAGAAGAGGCCGATAAGCAAGTCATTTCAATCTCAATCAAAGAGGTCCAAAGAGACAAACCCTTGAATGACAGGTTTCAACTGGGGATTCACACAGAGATCGTGGTAGAACATATTCGGGTCTAAAGCTCAAGCTACTTGGTGGCAAGTGTGGGTAATGTGCGATCTAGAAAGCCCGAGTGTCGACAATGTGGCGAGCAACATTATGGTGAGTGTTGGGGAAACGAAATGAGCTTGTTTCAGTGCGGTTCTTGTGAGCATTTTATCGAGACCGCCCTGGAGAAAGTTAAAGAAGAAAAATTTGAGTGCTAGGCGAATACCACCGCTAGCGAGCGGTAGACCACCGAAAAATACTGAAGTGGAGCTAGCGATAAACTCAGTAATGAAAGATTCAAAGATGGCGAGATCGGAAGTTAGAGCGCGTACTAGAGCTTATGCCATACGTGCCCGGGAGGATGCATCATCTCCCGATGTGATTACTGGTACATTTTCTCTCTATGATGCTATTGTTATTACATTGATTGATCCCGGGTCCACTCATTCCTATATTTGCATGAATTTAGTATGTAATAAAAATTTGCCTGTTGAGTTTACTGAGTTTACGATTAAAGTGTCGAACCCCTTAGGCCAATATGTGCTAGTTGACAAGGTTTGCAAGAATTGCCCATTAATGATTCAAGGTCACTGTTTTCCGGCTAGTCTGATGCTGTTACCATTTGATGAGTTTGACGTTATTTTGGGAATGGACTGGTTGACATTGTATGATGCCAAGGTAGATTGTAAACAAAAAACATTGGAGTTGAAATGTGAAAGTAGAGAAATTCTGTGGGTTGAAACAGATGAATCAAATAAATTGCCTATGGTGATTTCGCACATGTCTGCACAGAAATACATGAGAAAAGGGTATGAAGCCAATTTGGCTTATGTAATGAATACTGAGTTGCCTTAATTGAAGTTTGAATCAGTACCTATAGTCTGTGAATTTCGAGATGTATTTCCAGGAGGAATTGTGCCGGATTGCCTCCAACAGAGAGATAGAGTTTGCCATTGATTTGTTACAGTGCACTATACCGATCTCGATTGCTCCATATAGAATGGCTCCATCGAATTAAAAGAATTGAAGGCTCGATTGCAAGAGTTAACAAACAAGGTGTTTGTGAGACCGAAGTTTCTCTCCTTGGGGTGCTCCTGTATTGTTCGTAAAAAGAAGGATGGTTCAATGAGGCTTTGCATTGATTACCGCCAGCTCAATAAGGTGACTATAAAGAACAAGTACCCGTTGTCGAGGATTGATGATTTATTCGATCGGTTAAAGGGGCCACAATGTTTTTTCAAAGATCGATTTGAGGTCCAGTTACTACCAGTTGAGAGTTAAGGAGTCGGATGTGCAGAAAACGCTTTTAGGACACAGTATGGACATTATGAGTTCCTTGTGATGCCTTTCGGCTTAACAAATGCTCCAGCTATATTTATGGACCTGATGAACCGAATCTTTTGGCCATATTTAGATAAGTTTGTAGTGGTGTTTATAGATGACATTCTAATTTATTCTCGGGATGAGTCTGAACCCGCCGAACACTTGAGAACTGTATTGTAGATTTTAAGAGAAAAGAAACTGTTTGCTAAGTTTAGTAAAAGTGAGTTTTGGCTTCGTGAAGTCTGATTTTTGGGACATATAGTCTTAGGTGATGGTATTCGGGTAGATCCGAGCAAGATTTTCGCGATCGTTGATTAGAAACCGCCAAAGAATGTATCTGAGGTTAGAAGTTTTTTAGGCTTGGCCGGGTATTATAGACGTTTTGTCGAGGGATTTTCGACGATTGCCTCTCCTATGGCTAAGTTGTTGCAAAAGAATGTTAAGTTTGAATGGACTGATAAATGCCAGCAGAGTTTTGAAAAGTTGAAAGCACGATTGATCAAGCACCAATTTTAGTACAAATTTTGAGCCGGGGAAGGAGTTCGTAATTTATAGTGATGCATCATTGACAGGCCTTGGGTGTGTGTTGATGCAAGTGGGTAAAGTGGTAGCTTATGCCTCGAGACAGTTAAAACCACATGAAAAGAACTATCCTACACATGATTTGGAGTTGGCCGCTATTGTCTTTGCCTTGAAGATTTGGCGACATTATTTGTATGGTGAAAAATGCCGAATTTTTACTGATCACAAAAGTTTGAAGTATTTGATGAATCAAAAGGATTTGAATCTGCGACAACGTAGATGGCTTGAATTATTGAAGGATTATGAGCTAGTGATTGATTATCATCCAGGAAAAGCGAATATAGTTGCCGACGCCTTGAGCAGGAAATCTCTTTTTACTTTGAGGGCCATGAATACGAGGTTAGCATTGTCTGATGATGGGTCAATTTTGGCAGAGATGAGGGTTAAAACATTGTTTCTCCAGCTAATCTGTGATGCTCAAAAGAATGATAGTGAGTTGCAAACCAAGAGAACTTAGTGCGAATCGGGTTACGACTCAAATTTTTGAGTTGGACCGATGATTTGTTTGATGTTTTGAGATAGGATTTGTGTACCAAAAATGATGAATTGATTGAGAAAATATTACATGAGGCGCGATGGTTTTTTTGTCGATTCACCACAGTAGCACAAAAATGTATAATGATTTAAAGAAGTTATATTGGTGGCGGTATGAAAAGGGACATTTACGAATTTGTAACCAAGTGTTTGATCTGTCAACAAGTAAAAGTGAACATCAAGTGCCTTCGAGATTACTCCAACCGTAATGGTGCACGAGTGGAAATGGGATAAAATTACTATGGATTTTGTAACCGGTTTGCCTTTGACTCCTAAAAAGAAGGATCTTTATCTGGTAGTGGTTGATAGGTTAACAAAGTCACCCATTGTATACTAAATGCGTACTGATTACTCACTTGATAAATTAGCTTGAACTATATATTGCTTTGAAATTGTGAGGTTGCACGGTACCTATGTCTATAATATCGAGATAGAGATCCGAGGTTTACCTCGAGATTTTGGAAAAAGTTACAAGAAGCTTTGGGCACAAAATTGAACTTTAGTCTGCGTTTCATCCACAAACAGATGGTCGATGGGAAGAGTAATCCGGTACTCGAGGATATGCTTAGATCTTGTGTTTTAGAATTTGGAGGTAGTTGGGAGAAATATCTATCTTTGGTTGAATTTGCCTACAATAACAGATTTTGATCAAGTATACAAATGGCACCGTCATTTAAGCCTTGTATGGTCGCAAATGTCGGACTCCTTTATATTGGACCGAACTTAGTGAGAAACAGATTCACTGAGTTGATCTAGTTAAAGAAAGGAGAGAGAGAGTAAACGTAATTCGTGATTGCTTAAAAGCTGCTTGGATCGACAAAAGTCATATGCGCATTTAAAAGAAAAGAGATTGAATTTCGGTGGGTGATAAAGTGTTCTTGAAGGTGTCACCATGGAAGAAGATTATGAGATTTAGCCGAAAAGGCAAATTGAGTCCGCGTTTTATTGGGCCGTACGAGATTACTGAGAGAATCGGACCAGTGGCATATCGGTTGGCCTTACCGGTTAGAAAGAATTCATAACGTGTTTCATGTATTAATGTTGCGACGTTATCGTTCAGATCCTTCACATGTGATTTCTCCAACAAAAATTGAGATTCGACCGGATATGACCTATGAGGAGGAACCAATAAAGATTTTGGCTCGGGAAATTAAACAGTTAAGAAATAGAAGTATAGCATTAGTGAAATTATTGTGGCATAGACATGGGATAGAAGAGGCTACGTGGGAACCTGAGGAAACTATGAGGAAACAAAGATGCGAACCTCTTTCTGAGTAAGATTTTCGGGGACGAAAATCCCTAAAGGGGGGAGAATTGTGACAACCCGAATGAGGGCCTAATCGGAATGGTGGTTTCGTGACCACAAATCGGAGATAGAAATAATTATTTTATGATTATTTTGACGTTTATGATATGATTTCATGATTTCGTGAAAATTTCGTGATGAAATTCTATGCATTGAGCGCTTAAGTTGAGATTAGGGACTAAACCGAATAAATTGCAAAACTCGTGTTTTAGAAGTTTTTAGTATGAAATTGCTTTGGGATATTAATTAGGAGGTCTTAAATAGCAACTTGACCAATTCTTAAGTTATGGACAAAAGTGGGACATGGAGGGAATTTTTGGAAAGTTTAGTAGTAAGGGCATTTTGGTCATTTGTATATTAAATGAAATAAAATGGGAAAAATAACACAAAATTGGCCATCATCTTCATTAGTTGCTGCCGAAATTTGCTCTCCTCCATAGCTAGGGTTTCTTCAACTTTCAAGCTTCATAATCAAGAAAGGCGTGGAATCGATCTCGAACGGGGGAAGGAAAAAGTTTTGGACTAAATTGCAAAATTCTCATATTTTGCACCGAGGTAAGTTTGTATGTAAATAATACATTAATCTCATTTAAATTTTTATATTTCAGCCTACATTATATATATTAGCTAATGTTGAAGCATAAATAGACTATTGGAAGAATGGAAATAAGTAATAGAGAGAGAAATCCCGGTTGAACATTCGGAAAGATCGAATAAAGTACATGGAGCGTAGCTAGGTCACATGTATGGTGCTGAGTGCACATCATGTGTACAAGAAAGCTACGAGATACTATGTGGTAGCTAGGTCACATGTGTGATAGGGGATGTATCTCATGTAGACAAGAGAGCTACGGGTGAGATAAATGTAGCTAGGTCGCATGTGTGATTCCAAGTGTAGGACACCATGTGGACAAGAGAGCTACGTAATAAATTGGCTAGGTCACATGGGTGGTACTAAGTGTTCACCATGTGTACAAGAGAGCCGAATTATATGAAATATGATGGTGGAGCTGTGTGCTGAAACCATCAAGTATCGGTAATTGATCTGAATTATTCAACGGGATGGCTTTATGGTGACATTGTAATTTTGGACCTATACTTGTGATGTATGAAATGTGATGAAAATTATTTGTGATATATATATATAAGTTAAAATGAGGTTAATACAAAGAAAGTGTGAAAGAGTGAATTAGCACTAAAAGCTGCTGTGGGGACAGTAGTAATGCGTGATTTTGAAAACTCACCAAAAATAGTAATAATTTAATTAAGGCTGAATGAGATGTTAAATTAAAGCTTAATGAGCATATTTTCATATAAAAGAAACGGAGCAAGTAAAGGAATTCTATATTTTGAGATATTTATAATTGTGTGTGACTTGCTCGTAATGACTATGTGATCCTATTCCAACTTTGAAAAATCATTAAAAATTTTACAAAACAAATTAAGAAACATAGTTTATATTTCTAAACTCCTTATTGAGTCTAGTTTTAAATGAAACAGGTTTCATGGTTATTTGAATTGTATACTTAGAGAAATTAAATTCGTAGTGAATAGAGGTCAGATCAGTCGAGCTGTGTAACAGGGGAAACTTTAACTAGTAAACTGTACTAATTGGCTAGACCAAAAATTCTAGAAAAAATTAGTAAGAATTTTTATGAGTCTAGATTCAGGAAATTTTACAGATTTGAATTTCGAGTTTCATAACTCGAGTTATGATTTATTTAGTGATCATGATGCAGGAGGGACAAACTTGATCAAATTGGAGTGAATAGTAAAATTTAAGAATATGATATAATTGAGTTATGTTGTAAACATATTAGATTCCTTATTTGTTATTTATATACTTACTTACTAAGCTATAAACTTACTTTCTTTTCCCTCTTTTGTCTTATAGTGTCATCCATTTAGCACAGGAGTTAGAGATCGTTGAAGATCCGCTTTGCACTATCAATACTTTTGGTATTTGAACTCAACATTTTGAATTATGGTATGTATAGTAGACTTAGTTATTTTGTTACGTGTCATAATTGCCTAGGTCTAAAATATTAATTATAGTATCAAACAAATCTTTTTGTACGAAGTCTTTGAAATTGGCTTGTATTGTTAATGGCATATGTTGTAATGATTCATGATCAAATAGCACGCCATATTTTTGTCTCGGTTTTATTTAATAGTATGTATTATAATTTGTTAATAACTCGTACCCTGTTCTGGCGACGGATACGGGTAAGGGGTGTTACAACTACTCTATGTTTGAACTCTGTTTCTAGTTTTGATAAGGTTATTATTTGGCATTATAGGCTTGGACACCCTAATTTTTTCTATTTAAGACATTTGTTACCTGATCTATTTAAGAATAATAGTCTTTCTTCGTATCACTATGAAATTTATGGATTAGCTAAACATCATCCGTCATTCTTTTCACCTAAAAAATATAAAGCTTCCAAATCTATTTTATTAATTCATAGTGATATTTGAGGACCTTTGAAAGTCTCAACTTTTCATGAAAACGTTGGTTTGTCACATTTATTGATGATCATACTCACATTTGTTGGGTGTTTTTATTAAAAGATAAGTTTGAAGTTAAAAATGTGTTTTAGTCTTTTTATGCTATGGTGAAAACACAATTTGGTGTGGGAAATAAAAATATTTTGGAGTGACAATGGTGTGGAATTTTTTAGTGACCAATTAGGTGTGTTCTTAACCAAGCATTGAATAGTCCACTAAAGCTCTTTTACAAATACACCAGAACAAAATTGGATTACGAAAAGAAAAAAAATCACCATATTTTGGAAGTAACTAAACCCTTGATGTACACTAGTCATGTACCACATTATCTTTGGGGAGAGGTCTTGCTAACAACTATATATCTTATTAATAGAATGCCCAATAAAAATCTAAACTATAGAACTCATTTAACTCTTTTTAAAGATAACTTTTCTAAATTTAAATTGATCATAGATTTACCATTTTTAGTTTTTGGGTGTAGTTTTTTTGTTCATCTTCACAACCAAGGTAAACCAAATCCTAGAGCAAAGAAAATGTGTCTTTGTTGGGTATGCTTCTAATAAAAGGGTTACAAATTCTATGATCCAATTTATAGGAAGATTATTGTAACCATGGATGTCACATTTTTTGAAGCACAATCTTACTTTGATTCTAATCTTTAGGGAGGGAATTATAGCAAGGAATATTCAATAATTGATCAAGAAAAGACTAGGAATATACAACATAAAGATTCTAATAATGGGGAAGATGAATTTATGATCAACTCAAAAATTAACGATGTTAATGTTGTTAACAAAAGGGAGTATGAATGTGTCTCGATACTGTGGAAATACCCAAAAATGTGAAAGATTCTTTACAAGTTCCTGAATGGAAGAAGGTTGTTTTAGAGGAGATACGTGCTCTTGAAAAAATAGGTACATAGGAAACAGTAGGATTACCTATATAAAAAAAATAGTGGGTTGTAAATGGTGTTCACAACCAAATTCAGACTAAATGGATCTTTAGGCAGATACAAAGCTTGACTGGTGACTAAAGGGTACACTTAAACATATGGGATAAACTATCTTGAGTCATTTGCTCTGGTAGCTAAGTTAAATTATTTTGGAGTTCTTTTATCCATTATTATTAATCCTGATTGGTATTTACAGTAGCTAGATGTGAAGAATGTTTTTCGAAATAGGAAACTTGAAGAAGAAGTTTACATGGATCCTCCTTTAAGTTTTGAAGAAAAATTTGGAACTCAAGTATGTAAGCTCAGAAAATCTTTCTATGGTTTAAAACAGTCTCCTCGAGCTTGGTTCGAACAGTTCACTCAAGTTGTTAAAAAAGAAGGTCACTCACAAGGGCAAACTGATCAGACAATGTTTTACCGACACTCACAAAGAGGTAGAAAAATAATTATTATAGTTTATGTCGCTGATAGCATTCTTACAAGAGATGATATAGATGAAATAAGACATCTCAAGGAGCATCTAAAATTAGAGTTTGAGATCAAAGACTTGGGTCCTTTAAAATATTTCCTTGGAATAAAAGTTGCTCAATGAAAGAGGGATCTTGTGGTCTCTCAGAAAACAATATGTGATTGATCTTTTAAAAGATATTGGGATGAGTGGTTGCCGCTCAGCTGACACACCAATTGATCCAAATGTAAAATTTAGATATAAAGAAGGAAGATCAATGAATAAAGGGTAGTAACAGAGGTTAGTTGGTAAGTTAATCTACTTATCACATACAAGCCCAGACATAACTTTTGTAGTAAGCTTAGTGAGTCAATTTATGCACTCCCTAATGGAGGTACATGAAGAAGCAGTTTATCGGATTCTAAGATGCTTGAAGAGTTCACTGGTAAGGGCTTATTCTTCAAGAAAACTAAAAAAAAGAAGAATTGAAGCTTATAAAGATGCAAACTTGGTAGGCTCAGTAACAGATAGAAGATGTACATCAGGGTACTGTACAATTGTTTGGGAAACCTTGTGACTTGGTGAAGAAAGTGTTGTAGCAAGAAGTAGTGCAGTGGTTGAGTTTAAATCAATGGCTCAAGGAATTGGTAAAATGAAGTGGTTAAAAAGAATTATAGAGGAGCTGAGGAAACCAATAACTTCACCAATGAAGTTGTACTGTGATAATAAAGCTGCCATTAGCATTGCTCACAACCCAATCCAACATGACAAAACTAAACATGTTGAGATTAATAAACACTTTATCATGGAGAAGGTTGAAGAAGGCCAAGTGTGCATGTCGTTTGTTCCTTCAAATCAACAGATTGCTGACATGCTCACCAGAGGGCTCTTTAAGACAAGCTTTGATTTTCTTGTAAGTAAGTTGTGCATGATTGATGTATAAACTTGAGGGTGGTTTTTGAAACACATGTTGAAGCCCAATATATTTTGGGATATTTTTGAAGTTATTTAGGTAGATAAATCTTAGAATAATCAATTGAGAGTTTTTAGGAATATTTTTTTTATCTTTTAGTAGTTTACTAGAATAAGGGAATTATTTTCCCAATTATATTGTAAGCCAACTTACTAGAACAGTTTTATTGAATACTCTCTTGAAAACTTTCACATAGGACCTATACGCTAAAATTTAAATATGTCAAACAAATTGTACAAAAAAGTAATAAGCCATAAGGTATAGGGTTTTAGGTGTAACACCCTATACCCGGTTTGATCACCCGACCTGAGTTATAAGATAATACAACTATAAAACGATATCTCTTTCCAATAATAAAATAATATAGACAAAATAAATCATTTCATAATAAATAATAATAATTGCCATGTTTTCAATCATATCTGGACCTTAATCGGGCTTACGAAACATTTAAAACAAATTGGAATCAATTCTGGAATAAATTGAAACTTTTACTAAATTTTGAGTAAAAAGTGTAAATAAGGGTCAAATGGCCATGTGATAGAGGCCAGCCCATGTGGCCCCAGGCATGGCTGTGTGGCTAGTCTACCCGACCGTGTTCTCAAACCATGTACAATTAGAATATAGGGTCACACAGCCATGTCGCTAGGCTGTGTAACAACATGTGACCATGTGAAAAATCCTACACCTAAAATCAAACAACATGGCTGTGTGGGTGACCGTGTGTGGCACACGGGTTGTCTAACTACCCGTGTCCCATGCTACACCTGAAATAACTTCATAACCAATTTTTTTCACCTACCGTTTCTTCAATTCCAAGCCAAACCATTTCCAAATATTTTTTCCTATTCAAAACACATTAAAACATGCCCAAAACATACCAAAATCATTCAACCTAAGTGTCTAACCAATATGTGTTCAATGGCACCACATTACAATCATAAAACAACAATCATTCAAATCATTCAACTCATTCATTCTAACGTAAAAAACTTGCAATATTCATACCAAAACCGCTTATCACCTAAAAATCTAAAACACCATTCAAACTTGACTTATAACCATACATTACGAAAACATCAAATATTCTGTACATACAAAAAGTTTGCATACAAGATCACTTACAAGTAAAGTACCAAAACATATTCAACATTTGCAAAGAAAACATCCTATATACATGCCACAAGTAACCACAAGTTCAAACTTCAAAATCTACTGAGTCAAAAGATGGTAGGCGTGAGCTCCCACTGATCCAACCGACACGTTTAGTTTATCCAAAATCTACAGAACATAATAACAAAAGTAAATATGTAAAATACTTAGTAAGCTTATACAATTCAATCGAATAACTTACCTTACTCATGTAATAGTTAATGCCAAATCGCTATTCAAATTATTATCCCTATCATGACAAAGTTCAATTATTCCGAATCAACAAATAATGATCATACGGATAGTAAGAATTCATATTTTTTCCACATTAACAACACATTATATATCCTTTGATTTTTTGATTGAACTTTGCAAAAGAACTCAATACACGAATGCGGGAAACATGTAATGCTCGTTCAAGCTAGTGGGCTATAGAAATACATGTGTTAAGTTACCCGTCCGGGCTAAACCAATGATAACACAGAAAAATAGCCTAGCCAAGGCTATATACACATATAAGGTTACCAGTCCAGGCTAAACCTTTAAACAACACCAGATTAGCAGTCCAGGCTAAATCTATGCCACATGTATATGCGAGTCTGCAACAAATGCTTGAGCTAGGTCCAGAATGAGAATCACTCAAAGACCTCGTGTATGAGACTTTTATTCGGTCTACTGAAATTATCTCAAAATTCAATTTATTACCACAGAGTCTGATTTCTATTTCAACAGTTTATATACAAATATTTAACTACATTCAATAAGAAACTGTAACCACAGAAGATAGTATGAACTTACTTGTCGAAGTGATAAGACTCAACTATCAAGGCTATTCAATAATTTTTCCTTTTCCCCGTATGTCCTTCGGTCTTTGAGATTCTTGACGTAACGTATAGTTTAATTTAATTATTCAATTCAAACCATAAAAACAATCAAACTTATGCATTTAAGCCCTTTTAATCACATTTTTACAAAATTACCCCTAAACTTTATCCCTTATGCAATTTAGTCCCTAAGCCTGAAACTTTCAAATTAAACATATTCAAGCTTAAACTAGGCTAACCAAATTTCTTGTAGTCCTTGAACAGCCCATATATTTCATGGTTTCACCATATTTTCATGAGATTTTACTACTTTAACAATTAAATCCTTAAACATCAAAATCACTAAAAATTACTTTACAAAATAGTTCTATTTAACAACCTGGCTAAATAATCTAACATAAAACTTCAAAACCACTTCAAACTTATCAATGGCATAATCAAAAACATTTAACAATTTTACATATTAACCCTCGGGTTAGCTAGATTAAGCTAAAACAAACTCAAAAACATAAAAATCTCTAAAAACGAAGCTAGAATAACTTACATCCAAAAAAGAACATGAACCAAACCTTCAAGCTCCCTTTCTATGGTGTTTTGGTTGAAAGAAAAATAATTGGAGAAAAAGATAATTTTTTTCTATTTGTTTTTCATTTTAACCACTTATTTACCATTTTACCCTTATGAAATGAATAAAATTTCTTTAATAAACAAGTCAAAACCATCCGGTATATACTAATATGGTCTTGTTACCAATTAAGGCCATCAAATAAAATTTCTAAATCCATTTAACACATTTAATCTAATAGTAAGTAAAGTTTGTAGCTTTTACGATTTAGTCCTTTTTACTTAATTAATAATTAAACATTAAAATTTTCTAACCAAATTTTAATAAGACCTTTTAATACTCCTCTAAATAATAAATAAATATTAGAATACTGACCCACTTGTCGAAATTGTGGTCCTGAAACTACTATTTTCGACATCACTGAAAAGTGAGATATTACAACTCTCGCCCTAAAGAAATTTTCGTCCTTGAAAATATTACCAGACAATAGGTTCAGTATAGCAATTTCATAGATTCTTTTAGTTCCCATGTAGCTTCTTCAACCCTATGATGTTGCCAAAGTAATTTTACTAAAGCTATGCGTTTAATTCTTAATTTTTTGATTTCCCGAACCACAATTTTAACCGGTTCCTCACTATATGACAAATCCAATTGTAACTCAACTTCATCAACAAATAACACATGTGATGGGTCTGAATGATATCGACATAACATTGATACATGGAAAGCATTGTTAATCTTTTCCAACTTTGGTGGTAAAGCCAAACGGTATACCATGGGTCCAATTATTTCAAAGATTTCATACGACCCTATAAACCTCGGACTAAGCTTTCTTTTTCTTTCAAATCTTAACACTTTTCTCCAATGTAAAACTTTTAAAAATACTGTATCCCCGACTTAAAATTCGATATCTTTTTGCTTTAGATCAACATATGGATTAACATATGATTTATGCCGTTCTGAGGTAGCTTTCAAACAATTACGGATAATTCTGACTTTATCTTCAGTTGCACGGATCAAATCAATATCAATTATCTTTCTTTCACTCAACTCGGACCAATACAGAGGAGTTCTAATTTTTGTGGGTATAAAGCTTCGTATGGTGCCATTGTTTGATAGCTATTATTATAAGCAAAATCAAAGAGTGGTAATAATTTCTCCCAACTGCCTTCAAACTCAATAATACAACATCTCAACATATCTTCAAGAATTTGAATTACTCACTCAGACTAACCGTCTGTCTGTAGATGAAATGCCGTACTAAAAGCCAATTTAGTGCTCAAAGCCTTGTGTAATTTACTCCAGAACCTAGAGGTGCACCATGGATCCCGGTCAGAAATAATTGACAATGGTACACCGTACAATCCAAAAATCTCAGAAATATATAGTTTAATTAATCTTTCTAGTGAATAGTCTATTCTGACTGGAATAAAGTGTGTCAATTTTGTCAATCTATCGAGAACAACCTAGACAACATCTTTCTTTTTTGGAGTCAGGGGCAATCTCAAAAGAAATTCCATAGTGATCCGTTCTCATTTCCATTCTGAGATCATTACTAATTGTAATAAACCTGATGGAACTTGCTGCTCGACTTTCACCTATTGGCACACTAAACATTTAGTTACAAAATCAGATATTTCGCATTTCATACCTGGCCACCAGTATATTTGCTTCAAGTCATTATACATTTTGGTACTAGCAGGATGAATAAAAAAGGAACTACTGTGAGCTTCACTCAAAATGTCTTGTTTTAATGATGTATCATTCGGATTACACAAATGACCCCTAAAATACAAATTACTATCATTACCAATACTAAACTCTGTAGTTTGACCATTTTCAATAAATCCACGCTTTAATTTCAGCACAGAATCATTTTTATGCAACTTAGAAACTCGCTGAAAAAATGTTGGTCTAACACTCCATTCAGCTTGAATTTAAATTCAACCAAGTATTCAATACTTTAAGAGAAAATAAAAATTTTCGGTTCAAAGCATCATCAACCACTTTCACTTTACCATGATGATAATAAATAATCAGATTGTAATCTTTCAATAATTCAAGCCACGTACACTGATAAAGGTTCAATTCTTTCTAGGTATCAAATATTTCATGTAACACCCCTAACCTGTATCCGTCGCAGGAATAGAGTTACGAAGCATTACCGAAACTTTCAGAACATTTTCAGATAATTCAAACATTTATTAGTCATTCCTCGAGATTTATTCGTAACATCCCTTAAATGGACCATCGAGGCCCAAAACGAGCATTAGAATTGAGTCGGGACTTAATCGAAAACTTTAAGAATTTTTTGTGAAATTTCAAAAAAAATTCCAAGTTACAGGGCTCACACGCCTGTGTGGTCCAATGGTTATGCCCGTGTGAACCTAAGACACAACCGTAGTACAAGCAGTGTACGACCTCGGGTAACTCTCTGACTTGTGCACACGGCCATGCCACACGCCCGTGTGCTAGGCCGTGTAGCACACACAGCTGAGACGCACACCCGTGTCTCTGCCCATATTCTCAATTCTGAGCATTCTATTTTCTCTAATTTAAGGTACAGGGGACACACGGCCTAACCACACGCCCATGTACCAGGCCGTGTGTCACACACGGTTTAGACACACGCCCGTGTGTTTGCTCGTGTGGACAAAATAATGTCATTCCTTCTTCATTTCTCACCCAAAATCATACCAAATTCCTACAATAAACTTACATCCAAACACCAACCAATCCAAGCATTGAATTCAAGCAATTTATAACATCTGATATGATATACTGTTACATGCACTCATGCTTTTAATCTTACCTTTTATAAGCATACTCATTTTAACCTTTCTCAATCAATCAATAAAAAACACTTATGTTATCTCCATAAAATAAACTTAAATGCATATATATACATGTACCAAAACATAATCATTACTAGCCATTCCAACGACTAGATTACAATAATGATTTACATTTACATGCCAATATGACCAATATAACCTATACATGCCATTGTAACGATAATTGCTTTACCATATTGCATCGACATGGACCGATGGATAGTGTGAGTGATTTTCGCTAAGCTTCCAATCCAATGAGCTTCCAATTTACTCTAAAACAGGGAAATAAAACTAAGTAAGTATGAAATGCTTAGTAAGTTCGTATAACATGGTACTTCATTTACCATTCATTCTATTTTGAGGTAACTATGTAAGGCATATTCAATCAATTTGACCTCAAGTCCTACACAGATACTCATTGCCCTTGTTGGTCATATATTTCATAATAACATCAAGACATATATGGGCTAAATAATAATCAAGTTTCCATGCACATATGCTTTCCACAACATGTATTCATTTAACATGTAAAAATCATCTCTTTATATTACAAGTATAATCTCATAATAGTTCATCTCGAGTTCAGATTATTTCATGTCAGAACTTTAGTCATATCATTCGAAATATCAAGGTCACACGAGTAGTAGTACACTCAAGGTGTACAAGTCTATAATCAAGGATGAACATTCTCATCAAATAATTTCCATGTACAAATATCATCTTCTCATACTTTCATATATCACTTGTCATGTATCATCATTTTCTTGTATTTCAGATGGATTCATGTAAATAACTCATTTTATTATTCATATCTTCTCATGTCTGGATTGTCACCCGTTGAATTTATTTGAAATACCAATGGATGCACAGGTAGTACACTCAAGGTGTACAAGTCAAGATCCGTCAATTCATATTCTTTTTTTTTTGAACAAAACCGTCAATTCATATTCAATGGTACCCATAAGGTACTATTTCAGAGAGTACACTCTGGAGCCAGACATGTATACAACAGGATTACTAGTCTAGGCTAAATCCTTTTTGTGACATATGCTCTAAGAAAACATATAAACATACACAAATTAGTTACACGAACTTACCTCAACAAATGTTCGTGTAGGTAAAATCTACTAATCCGACATTTTCCTCTTTTCATCATTCTAACTCTGAATTTGGTCTATCCGAATCTATAAGAGTAAATTTCACATCAATTTATCACATTTCATATTCAAGTGAACTCAATTTTCATCCTAAGCAAAATTACCATTTTGCCCCTAACTTTTCCATAAATTCCCATTTCGTCCCTAGGCTCGAAAAATAAAATTTATGCAATTTACTCCTTATTCCAAGCCTAATTGAAATTTCACCTTAAAATTTACAGCACATATATTCTATAAAATTTAGAATTTTTCTTTAATTTTCGCAACTTTACATTTTAGTCCCTAAATCATATTTTCATCAAAAATCACTTTGTAAAAGTTGTTTATCTATTAATAAACTTTAATTTTCTACTATAAATTTCAAATTTTCAGCATATACATCCATGACCTAATTTCCATACTTTGATAACGCTTCAAATTGATCCGCCAAATAGATAGATTAAGCTATCCCGGTTTCAAAAATATCAAAATTACAAAAAACGAGACAAGAAAACTTACCCAATTTGGCAAGAAAGTTTCTTCTCTCTCTTCTAGGGTTTCCATGGAATATTTTGGGAAGAAGATGATAAAAATGATTTTTATTTCTATTTAATTAATTTATCATCTTTAATAATTTTGATTTCCAAATTAGTCCTTAGCCTTTTTCTAATTTTCCATGGATGAATCATCCAAAAATATCTATTAACTTTTTATTAATGGTCTAATTACCATATAAGGACCCTAAGTTTTGAACTCCATAGTTATTTGATCCTTCTAGCTACTAGAATTCAACTTTTGCATTTTATGCGATTTGGTCCTTCCCGTAATTAAACACATAATCGATAAACAATTTTGTATCGAAATTTTCACATGACATTTCTAACGTAATACGGACCATGTAATAAAATAAAAATTAATTTTATTTTCGGCTAGAATTTGTGGTCCCAAAACCACTGTTCCGATTTCACCGAAATTGGGCTGTTACATTTCAAGCTTTTATAATCTGTGAAGATATGACATTTTTCACTGAAAAGGTAATGTTGCCAAATTTTTAAGGCAAACACAACCGCAACTAATTCCAGATCATGTGTCAAGTAATTTCTTCATGAGTTTTCAATTGATGAGAGGCATAAGCTATCACATTGCCTTCCTGCACATGTGCACAACCTAGTTCATTCAATGAAGAATCATTGTAAACTGTAAATTCTTTTTCGGATTCAGGCTGAGTCAACATTGGAGCTTCAATTAACATCTTTTCAACTGCTCAAAACATTGTTGACATTTCTTAGACCAGGCATCTTTCTTTAGTAGTTTCGTCATCAAGAAAGCAATAATAAAAAAAATTCACAAAACGATGGTAATAACTTGCTAAACCCAGAAAACTACGTACCTCGGTAACCTTACATAGAGATTTCCAATTTCCAATTGTAGAAATCTTGTTCAAATCAGCTCTAATTGTAACACCCCTAACTCAAATCCGTCGCCAGAATAGGGTTACAGAGCATTACCAAAGATTTCAATTCAAAAAAATAAAAAAAATTTAAAACGTTTAATTCATATCATTAATCATAGCCAAACCAACCAATAGCATACATACTGTCCCTTACACGAGCCCTATCCCAGGCCATGTGGACATTCAAAGTAGGGATACATGGCCAAGCAACACGTTTGTGTGTCAAGCCGTGTACCCTTTGAAATGGCCTCACATGCCCGTGTGCCAGGCTATGTGCTAGGTCGTGTAACAGCCTGACTTGCAACCCTTTGCAAGCTACAGGGGAAACATGGTTGTGTCGCATAGCCATGTGTCACATACGACTGAGACACACACCTATGTCTCTGCCCTTGTGGACAGAAAAAATTGGCCAATTTCAAGCCATTTTTCTTACCCATTCAAGCACATACCTACAATGAAATTTCCACATATGAACAAGCTTTCAAATTGCACTAAAAACATGCATAATCAAGATATTCCAATAAGGTACAAATTCATACGACCGATATGCCTAAAAGGCATCTCAATCACAACAATTAAACATGTACAACAATATGCAAAATTTGGCCAAAAGTTTAACTAATTTATAACTAAGTTACTGCCAAATCATATCATTTTTTTTACCTATCAAATTCACACCAAAAAGTACTAAATATGCCATTTAACATCTAGCACCATTAGCATACATGTTATATATAATAATTATGCCAATTCACCATATTCAAACATATCAAAAGAACATTTATAACATACATTTTAAACTACCATTCCATCTTCTACCATTCAAGCAACGTAAACTATGATATCAACCATTATAAGGCCAAATATATACATGCCAAAATTAGATCCATTTCACCATCCAAATGCCATAAACACAAGCTAAAAACAAATGGCTAAAACATCAAACAAGAACACCTATACATGCCATTATAACTAAAACCTAGAAACACCAAAATCTACCGATTTAGCCAATGGATAGTGTGATATAACTCCGACAAGCTTCCAACTCAAACGAGCTTTCGATTTACTATAAAACACAGAAATAACACAGAGTAAGCATAAATTCTTAGTAAGTTCGTATAATGTAAAACTCAACTTACCATTTCATTACATATTAAGTAAGTTAAACATGGAAAAATCCAACCACACTTAGCCAAAGCCTAAACACTTTGTAACAACCCTAATTAGACCCTAGTCGGAATGTGGTTTCGGGACCACAAAATCGAGTCATAAAAATTTATTTTTGATTTAATTGCATATATTTATGTGTGATAATGTATGTGTGACAAATTAAATGCTTTAAAATTAGCCTTAGGCATGAGAATTTGCTTGAAATGACTTAATTGAAAAATTTAGGAAAGATGATAGACCAATTTGTAAGGCTTAAATGACAATAAAGTGGAAGGCTTGGAGTTGCATGTCAAATGTCCATTTTTATGTTTAGTGGCCGGCCAAGCTATGATGCAATCCACTAAATTAAGTTAATTTAGTATATTTAAATAGTAAAGAAATAAAATATGGATAATAAAAAGATTAATAAAAGAAAAGATGAAAAGGGAGGTGTTCATCTTCTTCCTTGAGTGAAAACCGAAACAAAAAGGGGGAAGTTCATTAGGGCAATTCGGCATGCACTCATAGTCAATTGAAGGTAAGATTTGAGATGTTTTTGGAAATTTCTTTCTAAATGCTTAAGTTAATTGGAAATGCACTTCTTGGCCATGTTTAAAGAAATCAAATTCTATGGTATTTTGAGGCACTAAACCGTATGTCATAATAGTAGAAATGGGAGGTTGTCTTTCATGTTGTTCTAAAATTTTTTATGAGAAAATGAAGTTGAATTTGTTGAATGATTAGATGAGTAGCACATTTTGTATATTCGGCTATGTGGTCTTGAATGAAATATTCATTGTGGTTACTATTTTATTTTATAGAAAATAGTTCAAGGCAAGCCGAATAAACCATAGTAGATAAGCCAAAGAAATGCATAATGAAAACATAGTAGGTTAAGTGCATATTTTAGTTTAAGTAATAAGTAGAATTTAGTTAAATTAGCTTGATATGATATATATGTGTGTGTGGTTGCCGAATTTAATTTTGGTTAGATAGAGTAATTACATTGGACATTGAGATGTAGAGTTTATGAAATTAAAGAAATACTAGTTTGATAAATTTAAATGGATAATAATGTGAAATTGCCGAAAGTGATCTTGAGGTATAGTGAATTATTGGAGTAGATGGGAAGCATGTTGGATAAGCATTAAATTGAAAATTTAATTTAAAGTTATGCTTAAGCAAATGCCGAATCATTGTGTGTGTGTATATGAGGTAGAGGTATAAAATTTGGGGTTACGATTATCAAATTATTTTATTTGTTTAGCCGGAGTTGGAGCTCAAGATCAAAGGGAGCCAAGTTCAAAGCAAAGGGAAAGCAAAAGCGAAGTGGAGTAGCCGATCGGAGTTGTTCATCCGAGTAAAAGGTAAGTCCTTAAGTAAATTATGTTAGATAGGATAACATAGTATGTATGAATCATTGGGAATAGAATGCTGAATTTTTAATTAATTTATGATAATGAGATGAATAAAGGTAAAGAATTATAGCACTAGGTGTGAGAGGTTAATTGAATCATGTGCGGGGAAAAATATTGCACCTTTGTGTGTGCGAATAGGCAAAAAGCACTATGTGTGCAAACTTGCAAATCAAGCACTAAGTATGAAATGTTAGTTATGGGGCATTATTTGGACAATTTAAATTGTACTTGAGAACTTAATTTGGAACTTTGATTTTAGATGGAGTGTTTGGTTTACGCTTTGAATTTTTGGGGTTGTATATTATATATACATATATTCACACATATGGATACATATATATATATATATATATATATATATATATATATATACTGACAATGGTAGTATGTGACAATGGCTATGGTATTTTAATTATGTATAAATAGATTAGGTGTGCAAAGTGAATTCGGTAAGCTTGTAAGAAAAAAAAAAAAAGAGGTAATGCGTTTGTAACTTAATGTTTCTTTGTGACATCTTGGTTAAATTCAGAGATTTTCGAGCTAATTATTTAGATTAAAGATGGATGATTTATCATAGTGTAAAATTTTCTTAGGACTTCTTCAAGTTAACAACTCATTCGGTTTGGTTTGTTTTGTTTTGTTTTGACTTAGATCGACTTATCAAGAAAAGCTTGGGAACCATCACGAAGTCATCACCACTTTTGTCAAACTTTTGGTACTTTTGTTTAAAACTTAGTAGACATTATGGCATGTATAGATTAGAAATTTTGGGAAGTTTGCTAATCCGATATATATATTGTATTAAGGCCATACGAATATGGCTAAAGTCTATGTATATACATATATGAATTTTCAAATGTTTAGCTTATGAATCCTATGGGTTAATCAACTTGAATTAGAATTTTATACTTGTGAGATCCTTAAATTGATATTTTTATGTATGTGTACACTCAATAATAGGGGTTAAATCACTACATAAATAAAAGGATTTTAATTGGGTAACGATACTCATTAGGTTTTAGATTTCACTTTTAAAATTTCTATCGAACCTTAAATGTTCTCTTGAATAATTGAGAAAATTACGATATATGAACCTATATTAGTGATCAACACGGACACTTGGGTGTTACATTTTATTGGTATCAGAGCTATGGTTTAGTCAGTTCTAGGACTACCGTAACGTGTACGAGTCTAGCTATACATGCCTTAATGTTAGTATATGATAGTGTGATGGCTTTTGACGGTTGAAATTATTGTTTTGATTAGTAAATGGAACCCAATCTAGAGAGAGCCTTGGCGGATGATGTTGAAACTATAGCGGCTGCTCTCTCGCAAGAAGAACACCGCTCTTCAACCTCAATCATCTGCAAATAATCATGATGATGGGGCAAAACAAGCCTTCTTTTCTATGATGAATGAATGGGTCGCACAATACGCCCGAACTAACCCGGCTGCTCAACCGTTTCCAAACTTAAATAATCCGCCTCAGGTTCCTATCATACCAACGACTATTGATCCTTTGAGGCTGAGCAAACCTCCTGTAGATTTAGTGAGAAAGCGCGAGCTGAGGAATTTCGAGCTCACAACATCGATGATGATCTTTGAAAGCCGAAGTTTTGGCTTGATAACACCATTCGCGTTTTGAAGAGCTTTCTGTGCACACGTAAGAGTGCCTAAAGTGTGCTATATCCTTAATGCGAGACTCGGCCTACTATTGGTGGAGAACTCTGATTTCTATTGTTCCGAAGGAACGTGTTACTTGGGATTTCTTTCAGGCAAAATTTCGAAAAAAGTATATTAGTCAACGATTCACTGATCAAAAGCGTAAAGAATTTTTGGAACTCAAACAAGGTCGTTTGACAGTATCTGAATACGAGCGCGAGTTCGTAAGACTTAGTCGATATGCTCGGGAGTGTGTAGCTGATGAAGTCGCTATGTGTAAAAGATTTGAAGAAGGATTGAATGAAGATTTAAAACTACTGGTGGGTATTTTAGAAATAAAGGAATTTGTAACACTGGTTGAACGGGCATGCAAGGCTGAAGAGCTCGGGAAGGAGAAAAAGAAAGCTGAATCTGAAGCCAGAGACTTTCGTAAAAGAATGGCGGGTAAAACTACTTTCTCGACTCCAAAGAAATTCAGGGACGATACTAACAAATTAAAGACGGCTACAGGAATTTCTATTAGGGAGCGACCGTCAACGGATTCTCAAGTTACTTCGGTTGCTAGTGTTGGTAACAGCCGACAAGAAAAACCCAAATGTACACAATGTGGAAGACGACATGTAGGTGAATGTTGGGGTAAGTCTATTAACCGAGCTTGTTATAGATGCGGATCACGGGATCATTTTATTCGAGATTGTACGGAACCTGATGAGAAGAATAAGGTACAAGGTACAAGATCGACCGGCGCAACAGCTAGAGGTAGACCATCGAGAAATACCGGAGATAGAAGTGGTGGTCAGAGAGGGATTTCTGATACGGCTGATCGATCTAAGATTCGTGCTCCTGCCAGAGCTTATGCCATCCGTGCACGAGAGGAAGCATCTTCTCCTGATGTTATCACTGGTACATTTACTCTCTTTAATACTGATGTCATTGCTTTGATTGACCCTGGTTCTACTCATTCATATATATGTGAGACTTTAGTATCCAGTAAGACTCTACCTGTCGAGTCTACTGAGTTCGTAATCCGAGTGTCAAATCCCTTGGGTCGTTATGTACTTGTGGACAAAGTATGTAAGAAATGTCCCTTAGTAGTCAGAGGCTCCTGCTTTCCAGCTGATTTGATGCTTTTACCGTTTGATGAATTTGATGTTATCCTTGGTATGGATTGGTTGACTGTCCATGATGCAGTAGTGAATTGCAAAAGAAAGACTATTGATTTGAGATGCGCAAACAATGAGATAATCCGAGTTGAGTCTACTGATAGGAACGGGATACCAGCAGTTATATCCTCGATGTTGGCTCAAAAACATGTGAGAAAGGGGTGTGAGGTATACCTGGCATACATATTTGATGACAAAGAGTTAGAAAAGAAGCTTGAATCAGTGCCAGTGGTCTGTGATTATCCGGATGTCTTCCCCGAGGAACTACCGGGGTTACCACCTGTTCGGGAGGTAGAGTTTGGCATTGAACTTGTACCTGGGACTACACCGATTTTTACAGCTCCGTATCGTATGGCACCAACGGAATTGAAAGAATTGAAAACTCAGTTGCAAGAGTTGATGGATAAAGGTTTTGCTCGTCCAAGTTCCTCACCTTGGGGTGCGCCAGAATTGTTTATGAAAAAGAAGGATAGAACCATGCGATTATGCATCGATTATCGTCAATTGAATAAAGTGACAATAAAGAATAAATATCTCGTTACCGTGTATTGATGATTTATTCGATCAACTGAAAGGGGCCTCTGTATTTTCGAAGATAGATTTGAGATCGAGTTATTATCGGGCCATGAGTTAGAGACTCGATATACCCAAAACTGCTTTGAGCGAGATATGGTCACTATGAGTTCTTAGTGATGCCGTTTGGGCTTACTAATGCCCTCGCGTATTTATGGATTTGATGAATCGAATTTTCGACCATATCCGGATCGGTTTGTAGTTGTGTTTATCGATGACATTTTGGTCTATTCAAGAAATGAAACCAACATGCCGAGCACACGAGATTAGTGTTACGGATTTTGCGGGATAAGCAATTGTATGCTAAGTTCGATAAATGTGAGTTTTGGTTGAGAGAAGTTAGTTTTTGGGTCATGTGGTGTCCGCATCGGGTATTCGAGTTGATCCGAGTAAAATTACAGCCATACTTAATTGGAAGTCTCCGAAAATATTACTTGAAGTTCGGAGCTTTTTGGGACTTGCTTGTTATTACGGACACTTTGTAAAGGGTTTTTCGACGATAGCCACACCAATGACAAGACTACTTGAGTAAAGATGTTAAGTTTGTTTGGTCGAAAAAATGTCGAGAGAAGTTTCGATCAATCAAAACTTATTTAATCAAGCTCGATGCTAGTACAACCCGAATCCGGTAAAAAGAGTTTGTCATCTCTGAGTGATGCGTCTTTGCTTGGGCTGGGTTGTGTGTTGATGCAAGAAGGTCGAGTAGTAGCATATGCATCAAGACACCGAAGCCGCATGAGAAGAACTATCTCGACTCACGATCTCGAGTTAGCTGCAATTGTTTTCGCTTTGAAAATATGGCGACATTACTTGTTTGGAGAGAGGTGTCATGTATACTCAAATCATAAAAGCCTCAAATATTTGATGACTTAGAAAGAATTGAATTTGCGACAAAGGCGTTGGCTTGAGTTGTTGAAAGATTACGAGCTGGTCATAGACTATCACCCGGAAAGGCTAACGTAGTTCTTGATGCGTTAAGTCGCAAATCACCGCTTTGTTTTTCTGAGCAATGAATGTACACTTGTCCGCTCTATCCGATAGTGCGTTAGTAGCGCGAATTAAAGGCTAGACCACTGTGGATTCATCAAATTGGTGAAGCTCAAAAAGTCAATGGTGAAATGGTTGCTAAACGAGCTGAATGTGCCACGGGTATGGAATCAGAATTTCAAATTGATGACGACGACTGTTTAAGGTTCAGAAACCGATTGTGTGTTCCAAGAAATTCGGGACTTATCTCGATGATTTTAAATGAAGCTCATAATAGCCGAATGTCGATCCATCCCGGTAGCACGAAAATGTACAACGACCTAAAATGTCAGTTTTGGTGGTCTGGTATGAAACGAGACATTTCCGATTTTGTTTCGAAGTGTTTGGTATGTCAACAAGTGAAAGCGGAACATCAAGTACCTTCAGGATTACTTGACCGATCATGATACCCGAATGGAAATGGGATCGAATAACGATGGATTTTGTATCCGTTACCGTTGTCGCTCAAGCAAGAAAGATGCGATCCGGGTTATCGTAGATATATTGAAAAAGTCGGCTCATTTTATTTCCGTGCGCATGGATTATTCACTTGATAAACTAGCCGAGTTGTATGTTTCTCAGATTGTGAAGTTACATGGAGTACCTATTTCTATTGTGTCAGATAGAGATCCAAGATTCACATCGCGATTCTGGAAAAAACTACAAGAAGCTTTGGGTACTAAGTTGCATTTTAGCACCGCTTTTCATCCCCAGACTGATGGTCAATCGGAACGGATTATTCAAATACTCGAGGATATGTTGAGATGTTGCATCCTTGAATTTGGTGGTTCGTGGGAACGATATTTACCCTTGATTGAATTTGCTTACAATAATAGCTTTCAATCAAGCATTAAAATGGCACCATACAAGGCCTTATATGGCCGAAAATGCCGTACTCCATTGTTTTGGACCGAACTTAGCGAAAGTAAAATCTTCGGAGTTGATTTGATCAAAGACGCTGAGCAAAAAGTAAAGATAATCAGTGAAAGTTTGAAGACGGCTTCAGATCGACAGAAATCGTACGCGGATTTAAAAAGAAAAAACATTGAATATCGGATCGGAGACAAGGTATTTCTTAAAGTCTCGCCTTGGAAGAAAGTACTCAGATTTGGCCGTAAAGGCAAATTGAGTCCGAGGTTTATCGGACCGTATGAGATATCCGAACGAATTGGACCAGTCGCATACAGATTAATTTTACCCCCTGAACTTGAAAAGATTCACAACGTTTTTCATGTTTCGATGCTTCGACGTTATAGATCCGATCCATCGCACATAATTAGTCCAGCAGAGATTGAAATTAAATCCGATTTGAGTTATGAAGAAGAACCGATCTGTATCCTAGCTCGCGAAGTGAAAGAGTTGCGAAACAAAAAGGTTCCTTTAGTAAAGGTGTTATGGCTCAAACACGGGATCGAAGAAGCTACCTGGGAAACCGAGAACTCTATGAAAGAACGATACCCGAATTTAATCATTGGTAAGATTTTCGGGGACGAAAATTCTTTAAGTGGGGAAGAGTTGTAACAGCCCTAATTAGACCCTAGTCGGAATGTGGTTTCGGGACCACAAAACCGAGTCATAAAAATTTATTTTTGATTTAATTGCATATATTTATGTGTGATAATGTATGTGTGACAAATTAAATGCTTTAAAATTAGCCTTAGGCATGAGAATTTGCTTGAAATGACTTAATTGAAAAATTTAGGAAAGATGATAGGCCAATTTGTAAGGCTTAAATGACAATAAAGTGGAAGGCTTGGAGTTGCATGTCAAATGTCCATTTTTATGTTTAGTGGCCGGCCAAGCTATGATGCAATCCACTAACTTAAGTTAATTTAGTATATTTAAATAGTAAAGAAATAAAATATGGATAATAAAAAGATTAATAAAAGAAAAGATGAAAAGGGAGGTGTTCATCTTCTTCCTTGAGTGAAAACCGAAACAAAAAGGGGGAAGTTCATTAGGGCAATTCGGCATGCACTCATAGTCAATTGAAGGTAAGATTTGAGAGGTTTTTGGAAATTTCTTCTAAATGCTTAAGTTAATTGGAAATGCACTTCTTAGCCATGTCTAAAGAAATCAAATTCTATGGTATTTTGAGGCACTAAACCGTATGTCATAATAGTAGAAATGGGAGGTTGTCTTTCATGTTGTTCTAAAATTTTTTATGAGAAAATGAAGTTGAATTTGTTGAATGATTAGATGAGTAGCACATTTTGTATATTCGGCTATATGTGGTCTTGAATGAAATATTCATTGTGGTTACTATTTTATTTTATAGAAAATAGTTCAAGGCAAGCCGAATAAACCATAGTAGATAAGCCAAAGAAATGCATAATGAAAACATAGTAGGTTAACTGCATATTTTAGTTTAAGTAATAAGTAGAATTTAGTTAAATTAGCTTGAGATGATATATATGTGTGTGTGGTTGCCGAATTTAATTTTGGTTAGATAGAGTAATTACATTGGACATTGAGATGTAGAGTTTATGAAATTAAAGAAATACTAGTTTGATAAATTTAAATGGATAATAATGTGAAATTGCCAAAGTGATCTTGAGGTATAGTGAATTATTGGAGTAGATGGGAAGCATGTTGGATAAGCATTAAATTGAAAATTTAATTTAAAGTTATGCTTAAGCAAATGCCGAATCATTGTGTGTGTGTATATGAGGTAGAGGTATAAAATTTGGGGTTCGATGATCAAATTATTTTATTTGTTTAGCCGGAGTTGGAGCTCAAGATCAAAGGGAGCCAAGTTCAAAGAAAGGGAAAGCAAAAAGCAAGTGAGTAGCCGATCGGAGTTGTTCATCCGAGTAAAAAGGTAAGTCCTTAAGTAAATTATGTTAGATAGGATAACATAGTATGTATGAATCATTGGGAATAGAATGCTGAATTTTTAATTAATTTATGATAATGAGATGAATAAAGGTAAAGAATTATAGCACTAGGTGTGCGAGGATAATTGGCACTGTGTGTGCGGGAAAAATATTGCACTGTGTGTGCGAATAGGCAAAAGCACTATGTGTGCAGCTTGCAAATCAAGCACTAAGTATGAAATGTTAGTTATGGGGTATTATTTGGACAATTTAAATTGTACTTGAGAACTTAATTTGGAACTTTGATTTTAGATGGAGTGTTTGGTTTACGCTTTGAATTTTTGGGTTGTATATTATATATACATATATTCACACGCATGGATACATATATATATATATATATATATATATATATATATACGGCAATGGTAGTATGTGACAATGGCTATGGTATTTTAATTATGTATAAATAGATTAGGTGTGCAAAGTGAATTCGGTAAGCTTGTAAGAAAAGAAAAAAAAAAGAGGTACGTTTGTAACTTAATGTTTCTTTGTGACATCTTGGTTAAATTCAGAGATTTTCGAGCTAATTATTTAGATTAAAGATGGATGATTTATCATAGTGTAAAATTTTCTTAGGACTTACTGGGTTAACAACTCATTCGGTTTGGTTTGTTTTGTTTTGTTTTGACTTAGATCGACTTATCAAGAAAAGCTTGGGAACCATCACGAAGTCATCACCACTTTTGTCAAACTTTTGGTACTTTTGTTTAAAACTTAGTAGACATTATGGCATGTATAGATTAGAAATTTTGGGAAGTTTGCTAATCCGATATATATATTGTATTAAGGCCATACGAATATGGCTAAAGTCTATGTATATACATATATGAATTTTCAAATGTTTAGCTTATGAATCCTATGGGTTAATCAACTTGAATTAGAATTTTATACTTGTGAGATCCTTAAATTGATATTTTTATGTATGTGTACACGGTCAATAGGCGTTAAATCACTACATAAATAAAAGGATTTTAATTGGGTAACGATACTCATTAGGTTTTAGATTTCACTTTTAAAATTTCTATCGAACCTTAAATGTTCTCTTGAATAATTGAGAAAATTACGATATATGAACCTATATTAGTGATCAACACGGACACTTGGGTGTTACATTTTATTGGTATCAGAGCTATGGTTTAGTCAGTTCTAGGACTACCGTAACGTGTACGAGTCTAGCTATACATGCCTTAATGTTAGTATATGATAGTGTGATGGCTTTTGACGGTTGAAATTATTGTTTTGATTAGTAAATGGAACCCAATCTAGAGAGAGCCTTGGCGGATGATGTTGAAACTATAGCGGCTGCTCCTGCGCAAGGAACACCGCCTGCTGAACCTCAATCATCTGCAAATAGTCATGATGATGGGGCAAAACAAGCCTTCTTTTCTATGATGAATGAATGGGTCGCACAATACGCCCGAACTAACCCGGCTGCTCAACCGTTTCCAAACTTAAATAATCCGCCTCAGGTTCCTATCATACCAACGACTATTGATCCTTTGAGGCTGAGCAAACCTCCTGTAGATTTAGTGAGAAAGCGCGGAGCTGAGGAATTTCGAGCTACAGCTACTGATGATGCTGAAAGGGCCGAGTTTTGGCTTGATAACACCATTCGCGTTTTTGAAGAGCTTTCGTGCACACCAGAAGAGTGCCTAAAGTGTGCTATATCCTTAATCGAGACTCGGCCTACTATTGGTGGAGAACTCGATTTCTATTGTTCAAGGAAGGAGCGTGTTACTTGGGATTTCTTTCGGGCAAAATTTGAAAAAAAGTATATTAGTCAACGATTCACCGATCAAAAGCGTAAAGAATTTTTGGGAACTCAAACAAGGTCGTTTGACAAAGATCTCAATCTGAGCGCGAGTTCGTAAGACTTAGTCGATATGCTCGGGAGTGTGTAGTGATGAAGTCGCTATGTGTAAAAGATTTGAAGAAGGATTGAATGAAGATTTAAAACTACTTGGTGGGTATTTTAGAAATAAAGGAATTTGTAACACTGGTTGAACAGGCATGCAAGGTTTGAAGAGCTCGGGAAGGAGAAAAGAAAGTCAATCTGAAGCCGAGACTTTTGTAAAAGAATGGCGGGTAAAACTACTTTCTCGACTCCAAAGAAATTCGGGGACGATACTAACAAATTAAAGACTGCTCAGGAATTTCTATTAGGGAGCGACCACAACGGATTCTCAAGTTACTTGGTTGCTAGTGTTGGTAACAAAATAGACAAGAAAAACCAAATGTACACAATGTGGAAGACGACATGTAGGTGAATGTTGGGGTAAGTCTATTAACCGAGCTTGTTATAGATGCGGATCGCGGGATCATTTTATTCGAGATTATACGGAACTCGATGAGAAGAATAAGGTACAAGGTACAAGATCGACCGGCGCATAAACTAGAGGTAGACCATCGAGAAATACCGGAGATAGAAGTGGTGGTCGAGAGAGGATTTACGATCTGGGTGATCGATCTAAGATTCGTGCTCTGCGGAGCTTATGCCATCCGTGCCACGAGAGGAAGCATCTTCTCCTGATGTTATCAACGGTACATTTACTCTCTTTATCATCGATGTCATTGCTTTGATTGACCACGGTTCTACTCATTCATATATATGTGAGACTTTAGTATCGATGAAGACTCTACCGCCGAGTCTCACGAGTTAAGTAATCCGAGTGTCAAATCCCTTGGGTCGCGTATGTACTTGTGGACAAAGTATGTAAGAAATGTCCCTTAGTAGTCGAGAGGCTCCGCTTTCAAATGATTTGATGCTTTTACCGTTTGATGAATTTGATGTTATCCTTGGTATGGATTGGTTGGCTGTCCATGATGCAGTAGTGAATTGCAAAAGAAAGACTATTGATTTGAGATGCGCAAACAATGAGATAATCCGAGTTGAGTCTACTGATAGGAACGGGATACCAGTAGTTATATCCTCGATGTTGGCTCAAAAACATGTGAGAAAGGGGTGTGAGGTATACCTGGCATACATATTTGATGACAAAGAGTTAGAAAAGAAGCTTGAATCAGTGCCAGTGGTCTGTGATTATCCGGATGTCTTCCCCGAGGAACTACCGGGGTTACCACCTGTTCGGGAGGTAGAGTTTGGCATTGAACTTGTACCTGGGACTACACCGATTTTTATAGCTCCGTATCGTATGGCACCAACGGAATTGAAAGAATTGAAAACTCAGTTGCAAGAGTTGATGGATAAAGGTTTTGCTCGTCCAAGTTCCTCACCTTGGGGTGCGCCAGAATTGTTTATGAAAAAGAAGGATAGAACCATGCGATTATGCATCGATTATCGTCAATTGAATAAAGTGACAATAAAGAATAAATATCCGTTACCGTGTATTGATGATTTATTCGATCAACCAAAGAGGCCTCTGTATTTTTCAAGATAGATTTGAGATCGAGTTATTATCGATTGCGAGTTAGAGACTCGAGATATACCCAAAACTGCTTTCAGAACGAGATATGGTCACTATGAGTTCTTAGTGATGCCGTTTGGGCTTACTAATGCCCCTGCGGTATTTATGGATTTGATGAATCGAATTTTCAGACCATATCTGGATCGGTTTGTAGTTGTGTTTATCGATGACATTTTGGTCTATTCAAGAAATGAAACGAAGAACATCTTTGAGCACACGAGATTAGTGTTACTGATTTTGCGGGATAAGCAATTGTATGCTAAGTTCAGTAAATGTGAGTTTTGGTTGAGAGAAGTTAGTTTTTTGGGTCATGTGGTGTCTGCATCGGGTATTCGAGTTGATCCGAGTAAAATTACAGCCATACTTAATTGGAAGTCTCCGAGAAATATTACTGAAGTTCGGAGCTTTTTGGGACTTGCCGGTTATTACAGACGCTTTGTAAAGGGTTTTTCGACGATAGCCACACCAATGACAAGACTACTTCAGAAAGATGTTAAGTTTGTTTGGTCAGAAAAATGTCAGAGAAGTTTCGATCAACTGAAAACTTATTTAACTGAAGCTCCAGTGCTAGTACAACCCGAATCCGGTAAAGAGTTTGTCATCTACAGTGATGCGTCTTTGCTTGGGCTGGGTTGTGTGTTGATGCAAGAAGGTCGAGTAGTAGCATATGCATCAAGACAGCTGAAGCCGCATGAGAAGAACTATCTGACTCACGATCTCGAGTTAGCTGCAATTGTTTTCGCTTTGAAAATATGGCGACATTACTTGTTTGGAGAGAGGTGTCATGTATACTCAAATCATAAAAGCCTCAAATATTTGATGACTTAGAAAGAATTGAATTTGCGACAAAGGCGTTGGCTTGAGTTGTTGAAAGATTACGAGCTGGTCATAGACTATCACCCGGGAAAGGCTAACGTAGTTGCTGATGCGTTAAGTCACAAATCACTGTTTGTTTTACGAGCAATGAATGTACACTTGTCCGCTCTATCCGATAGTGCGTTAGTAGCAGAATTAAAGGCTAGACCACTGTGGATTCATCAAATTGGTGAAGCTCAAAAAGTCAATGGTGAAATGGTTGCTAAACGAGCTGAATGTGCCACGGGTATGGAATCAGAATTTCAAATTGATGACAACGACTGTTTAAGGTTCAGAAACCGATTGTGTGTTCCAAGAAATTCAGGACTTATCTCGATGATTTTAAATGAAGCTCATAATAGCCGAATGTCGATCCATCCTGGTAGCACGAAAATGTACAACGACCTAAAATGTCAGTTTTGGTGGTCTGGTATGAAACGAGACATTTCCGATTTTGTTTCGAAGTGTTTGGTATGTCAACAAGTGAAAGCGGAACATCAAGTACCTTCAGGATTACTTCAGCCGATCATGATACCCGAATGGAAATGGGATCGAATAACGATGGATTTTGTATCTGGGTTGCCGTTGTCGTCAAGCAAGAAAGATGCGATCTGGGTTATCGTAGATAGATTGAAAAAGTCGGCTCATTTTATTTCCGTGCGCATGGATTATTCACTTGATAAACTAGCCGAGTTGTATGTTTCTCAGATTGTGAAGTTACATGGAGTACCTATTTCTATTGTGTCAGATAGAGATCCAAGATTCACATCGCGATTCTGGAAAAAACTACAAGAAGCTTTGGGTACTAAGTTGCATTTTAGCATCGCTTTTCATCCCCAGACTGATGGTCAATCGGAACGGATTATTCAAATACTCGAGGATATGTTGAGATGTTGCATCCTTGAATTTGGTGGTTCGTGGGAACGATATTTACCCTTGATTGAATTTGCTTACAATAATAGCTTTCAATCAAGCATTAAAATGGCACCATACGAGGCCTTATATGGCCGAAAATGCCGTACTCCATTGTTTTGGACCGAACTTAGCGAAAGTAAAATCTTCAGAGTTGATTTGATCAAAGACGGCGAGCAAAAAGTAAAGATAATCGGTGAAAGTTTGAAGACGCGGCTTTCGATCGGCGAAATCGTGACGCGATTTAAAAGAAAAAACATTGAATATCGGATCGGAGACAAGGTATTTCTTAAAGTCTCGCCTTGGAAGAAAGTACTCGATTTGGCGTAAAGGCAAATTGAGTCCGAGGTTTATCGGACCGTATGAGATATCCGAACGAATTGGACCATCGCATACTGATTAATTTTACCCCGAACTTGAAAAGATTCACAACGTTTTTCATGTTTCGATGCTTCGACGTTATAGATCCGATCCATCGCATATAATTAGTCCAAAGCAGAGATTGAAATTAAATCCGATTTGAGTTATGAAGAAGAACCGATCAGTATCCTAGCTCGCGAAGTGAAAGAGTTGCGAAACAAAAAGGTTCCTTTAGTAAAGGTGTTATGGCTCAAACACGAGATCGAAGAAGCTACCTGGGAAACCGAGAACTCTATGAAAGAACGATACCCGAATTTAATCATTGGTAAGATTTTCGGGGATGAAAATTCTTTAAGTGGGGAAGAGTTGTAATGACCCTAATTAGACCCTAGTCGAATGTGGTTTCGGGACCACAAAACCGAGTCATAAAAATTTATTTTTGATTTAATTGCATATATTTATGTGTGATAATGTATGTGTGACAAATTAAATGCTTTAAAATTAGCCTTAGGCATGAGAATTTGCTTGAAATGACTTAATTGAAAAATTTAGGAAAGATGATAGGCCAATTTGTAAGGCTTAAATGACAATAAAGTGGAAGGCTTGGAGTTGCATGTCAAATGTCCATTTTTATGTTTAGTGGTAAGCCAAGCTATGATGCAATCCACTAACTTAAGTTAATTTAGTATATTTAAATAGTAAAGAAATAAAATATGGATAATAAAAAGATTAATAAAAGAAAAGATGAAAAGGGAGGTGTTCATCTTCTTCCTTGAGTGAAAACCGAAACAAAAAGGGGGAAGTTCATTAGGGCAATTCGGCATGCACTCATAGTCAATTGAAGGTAAGATTTGAGAGGTTTTTGGAAATTTCTTCTAAATGCTTAAGTTAATTGGAAATGCACTTCTTAGCCATGTCTAAAGAAATCAAATTCTATGGTATTTTGAGGCACTAAACCGTATGTCATAATAGTAGAAATGGGAGGTTGTCTTTCATGTTGTTCTAAAATTTTTTATGAGAAAATGAAGTTGAATTTGTTGAATGATTAGATGAGTAGCACATTTTGTATATTCGGCTATATGTGGTCTTGAATGAAATATTCATTGTGGTTACTATTTTATTTTATAGAAAATAGTTCAAGGCAAGCCGAATAAACCATAGTAGATAAGCCAAAGAAATGCATAATGAAAACATAGTAGGTTAAGTGCATATTTTAGTTTAAGTAATAAGTAGAATTTAGTTAAATTAGCTTGAGATGATATATATGTGTGTGTGGTTGCCGAATTTAATTTTGGTTAGATAGAGTAATTACATTGGACATTGAGATGTAGAGTTTATGAAATTAAAGAAATACTAGTTTGATAAATTTAAATGGATAATAATGTGAAATTGCCGAAAGTGATCTTGAGGTATAGTGAATTATTGGAGTAGATGGGAAGCATGTTGGATAAGCATTAAATTGAAAATTTAATTTAAAGTTATGCTTAAGCAAATGCCGAATCATTGTGTGTGTGTATATGAGGTAGAGGTATAAAATTTGGGGTTACGATGATCAAATTATTTTATTTGTTTAGCCGGAGTTGGAGCTCAAGATCAAAGGGAGCCAAGTTCAGCAAAAGGGAAAGCAAAAACAGTGAGTAGCCGATCGGAGTTGTTCATCCGAGTAAAAAGGTAAGTCCTTAAGTAAATTATGTTAGATAGGATAACATAGTATGTATGAATCATTGGGAATAGAATGCTGAATTTTTAATTAATTTATGATAATGAGATGAATAAAGGTAAAGAATTATAGCACTAGGTGTGCGAGGATAATTGTACTTTGTGTGTGCGGGGAAAATATTGCAATCGTGTGTGTGCGAATAGGCAAAAGCACTATGTGTGCAGCTTGCAAATCAAGCACTAAGTATGAAATGTTAGTTATGGGGTATTATTTGGACAATTTAAATTGTACTTGAGAACTTAATTTGGAACTTTGATTTTAGATGGAGTGTTTGGTTTACGCTTTGAATTTTTGGGTTGTATATTATATATACATATATTCACACGCATGGATACATATATATATATATATATACGGCAATGGTAGTATGTGACAATGGCTATGGTATTTTAATTATGTATAAACAGATTAGGTGTGCAAAGTGAATTCGGTAAGCTTGTAAGAAAAGAAAAAAAAAAAAGTAGGTGCGTTTGTAACTTAATGTTTCTTTGTGACATCTTGGTTAAATTCGGAGATTTTCGAGCTAATTATTTAGATTAAAGATGGATGATTTATCATAGTGTAAAATTTTCTTAGGACTTCTTCAAGTTAACAACTCATTCGGTTTGGTTTGTTTTGTTTTGTTTTGACTTAGATCGACTTATCAAGAAAAGCTTGGGAACCATCACGAAGTCATCACCACTTTTGTCAAACTTTTGGTACTTTTGTTTAAAACTTAGTAGACATTATGGCATGTATAGATTAGAAATTTTGGGAAGTTTGCTAATCCGATATATATATTGTATTAAGGCCATACGAATATGGCTAAAGTCTATGTATATACATATATGAATTTTCAAATGTTTAGCTTATGAATCCTATGGGTTAATCAACTTGAATTAGAATTTTATACTTGTGAGATCCTTAAATTGATATTTTTATGTATGTGTACACGGTCAATAGGGGTTAAATCACTACATAAATAAAAGGATTTTAATTGGGTAACGATACTCATTAGGTTTTAGATTTCACTTTTAAAATTTCTATCGAACCTTAAATGTTCTCTTGAATAATTGAGAAAATTACGATATATGAACCTATATTAGTGATCAACACGGACACTTGGGTGTTACACACTTACACCTAAAACGTTGGCCATATAAGCATATAACTTAAACAATTTAATCATATATTATCACAACATTTAATCATGTATCATATGCATATATCATCTATCTCAACTTTCATTATACCATGTATCACAAATTTAATGTAATTCACATGTGTTCATGTCTTAGTTCATATCGAACTCTTACCATACTCTTTCAAATCATGCCCGTTGAACCATTTAGAATACCGTTGGATACCCGAGATAGCTCACACATAGTGTGCTAACTCATAACTGTAATTTGTCAATTCCTGTACATGTATGCTCACACGAGCTATGAATCAGAATGCTTACACGAGCTGTGAAAATGGGCCTGCTCAATCGAGCTGTCGGTCGAAATAGAGCTACACGAAGCTACTCAAACGAGCTATGGCTGTAACACATACCAGACCTTAGCCATCAGTAGGACGTTCAAGACCAACACTCGAATCATGTAAACATTAATAACATGTCATTTGTATCCTACAAATTCCTAAGGTTCAAACAGGGCTCGGTACTCGGCGTAACATCATTGGATATGCAATTGGTATATATATGGCAATCCAAATTTTATATAGGTCCTTAGCAAGCCCTATTTTTCATTTATTTTACAATTTCACCATGAATATTTTTAATTTTTCTATTTGAACCCTATTTGACAATTTCATCAAAAATCACTTAACTAAAGTTGTTTATCTATCAACAACTAACAATTTTCTTCCATGAAACATCAAAACTCATACACATTCATTCATGGCAAAACCCTAACCTTTTAAAAGTTTTACAAATTAGTCCCTAAGCTAGCTAGATTAAGCTATAACAATCCCCGAAAACATAAAAATCATTACAAACGGGATAAAAATGCTTACATGCACAAACAAAGGTTGACCGAACATTCAGGCTCATCTCATGGAGTTTTTAAGTCTAATTTTTTGGTGGATATATGCATTTAGGAAGATGACAACTTGTTTTTCTTTACTTTACTTAGTTTATTATATTAAATTACATTTTAAACCTTAATATAAAACCTTTAAAACACTTAATAATGTGTCCATATATGTCCACTCACATTACGAATGGTTTAATTACAACATGAACCCTCCAACCTTTTATTATCAAAGTTATTTAATCCCTTTATCTTATAGAACTCAAATTCTGCACCTTTTGCAATTTAATCCTTTTTTATCAAATTAAGTATTCAAACGGTAAAATTTCTTAACGAAAATTTTATACGGTAATACTAATAAATATTTTATGCCAAATCTATGGCCCCAAAAATACTGTTCCAATTTCATTAAAACAGGCTGTTACACTAATACCATCCATAAAAATAACATGCCCTAGAAATCCAACCTCAGGTAACTAGAACTCACATTTGCTGAGATGCTGATCATGTTCAATTTCATTCTTCGAGTAAATCAAAATATCAAACACGGCCACAAATTGATCCAAATGCGGCTGAAATACTCTATTCATCAAATCCATGAATGTGACAGGGGAATTTGTCAAAAGGAACAATATGACAAGAAATTCATAGTCACCATATCAAGTTCTAAATTTTGTTTTCGGAACACTTGGTTCTATGAATTGCAATTGGTAATAACTTTTAGTAAATAAATGTTCAAAAATATAGTCGCTCCTTTTAACTGGTCAAATAAATCATCGATTATCGGTAACGAGTATTTATTCTTTATTGTCAGTTTGTTGAACTTCTGGTAATCGATACATAACCTGAGGGTGTCGTCTTTCTTTTTAATTATTAAAATAGGAGCTCCCTAAGGTGATACACTCGGTCTAATGAACCCGCGATCTATCTGTTGGTGTCATTCTGTATGGTGTTATAGATATCAAAGCATTTCTTGGTACAAGATCAATTAAAAAATCAACTACTTTTTCGGGTGGTAACCTAGGTAATTCTTTCGGAAAAAGATCTGCAAATTCACACACTATTGGAACTTGAGCACCTTTTCGGATAAGCCAAAAAAGCTTCAACACCTTTTTGGATCAATTTCTGAGCAGCAGAGGTTGGTATCTTGCTAGTTACACAATCAGATTTGTCTGTTTCAATGCTAACCAAATCTCCACTCGGATGTTTTAAAATAATCCTTTTGTAACAGCCCATTTTTCTGTGAAATCAGAACAGTGGTTTCGGGACCACAAATTCTACCCAAAAATAAAGTTTATTTTTATTTTATTACATGGCCTATATTATGATAGACATGTCATGTAAAAATTTTGATATGAAAATTTTATCGATTAAGTGCTTAATTACGAGAAGGACTAAATCGCATAAAATGCGAAAGTTGAATTCTAGTAGCTATAAGGATTAAATATCTATGGAATTCAAATCTAGAGGTCCTTATATGGTAATTAGACCATTAAAGAAAAGTACGTAGATTTTTGGTGACTCATCCATAGAAAAATTAGAAAAGAGTATGGACTAAATTCGAAATTAAAATAATTAATTAATTAAAAAGATGATAAAAGATATCATCTTATTATTTTTGTCATCTTCAACCCCAAAATTATAAGGAAACCCTAGGAGAGAGAGAAAAAACTTTCAAGGCTTAATTGGGTAAGTTTCCTTGTCCCATTTTTAGCAATTTTCATATTTTTGAAATCGGGATAGTCTAATCTATCTATTTGGAGGATTAATTTGAAAAGTTATCAAGGTAAGAAATTTGGGTCATGGATGAATATGCTGAAAATTATAAATTTATGGTAGAAAATGAAAGGTTTTTGATGGATAAACAACTTTTACAAAGTGATTTTTAATAAAAACATTATTTAGGGACTAAAATGTAAAGTTGTGAAATTTGATGAAAATTTCTGAATTTTTATGAATACATGTGCTTTAAATTTTGTAATGGGATTTTGGTTAGGCTTGGAATAGGGAGTAGATTGCATAAGTTTCATTTTTCGAGCCTAGGGACGAAATTAGAATTTATGGAAAAGTTAGGGGCAAAATGATAATTCTTCCTAGGACATAAATTAAGTCCAAATGAGTATGAAATATAAGAAATTGATGATTAAATCTATTTATATAGATTCATACAACTCACATTCGAGGATAGATCGAGGGAAAGAAAAGGTTTTGGATTAGTAGATTTTATACGCGAACAAGTGTCGAGGTAAGTTAGTGTAACTTAATTGAGCATGTGATTCTGTGAATTGAATGTTGTGTTTGCATGTAATGTGACTTATATTGAAATGTATTACTTGAATACGACAATGGACAAGTTAATACATGCTTGAAATGGTGAAAAAGGGTTAAGTCTTGATTGAATATTGAATTCCGATGAATATATGTGCTTTCCCGAAATGGATGAGGTCCTGCATTTGTTGCGGATGGGATTTAGCTCAGACGAGTAATCCTATAGGCCTCATTATAGAAAGGATTTAACCCGAATAGGTAATCCTGATATAATACCTCTCGAGTATACGTTATGATTAGGGTTTAACCTAGACTGGTAATCCTAATTAAGCTCTTCTAAGCATATGTTATATAAAGGATTTAGCCTGGACTGGTAATCCTATTATATGATATGTAGCTCGAGAGTGTGTTCCTTGATTAAGTTCCCTAATGGGTACTCTTGAATAAGAATTGACAGATTATTGAATCGTACACCTCGAGTGTACTACTTGAACATCTATCGAAATTTCAATGATTCAACGGACATAAAACTCTTGACATGGTATGAGAATTTTGAGATGAAATGATAATGACTTGAAAGAATATTGCATGATGAGCTTATCTATATTTACTTGATTGATATGAAGATTTTGGTGACTAACATGTTTGATTGAATGCATGTGTTTAAGCAATTTTGCTAATGGATGGAAAACATGATATTGTCTGCTTAGATTTAATAAACGGGATTGGTAAGTTTAGCTTCCGTTATATGAACTTACTAAGCATGTAATGCTTACTCCATTTTATTTTCTCTGTTTTTTAATGCTTGGAAAGTCACGAAGGTTGGAGATCATTGGAGCATCTTCACACTATCAATTAGTTATTTTGGGTTATACATATAGTAGAATCATTTTGGTATAATGACATGTATAGGACAACTTGACCGTTAGTGGCTTGAAAATGATGTTTGTAATCTAGCCATTGGAATGGCTAGTAATGGTTGTTTTGATATACTTGTAATGTCATGCTATGGTAGCTAAATATATGTTAAGTGGTTGTTCAAATTATGCATAACATATGGAATATACCAAGGTAAGATTATAAACATATATGCATGTAATGATATGCCTTGTTGAATGATGGAATTTGCTTAATTTGAATGCTTGAATTGGTTGGTATTTGGATGTGTGTTTTAGTATAGGAAAATGGTAAATTTGGGTAACAAATGAGGCTAGGAAATGGCTTATTTTGTCCACATGAGCAGACACAAGGGCGTGTGTCTAGACTGTGTGTGACACACGGCCTAGTAACATGGGCATGTAGTTAGGCTGTGTATCCCTTGCACCTTAATTTTGAGAAACAGGATGCTCAGAATTGAGCACACGGGCAGAGACACGGGCGTGTGTCTCAGCCGTGTGTGCTACACGGCCTAGAACATGGGTGTGCGTCTTGGCCATGTGAAACCTGCACCTAATTTCGAATTTAATTAATTAACAACACGGCCTAGCACAAAGCCGTGTGGCATGGCCATGTGCACAAGTCAGAGAGTTACACGGGGTCGAACACGGCCCGTAGTGTCCCAAGGTCACACGGGCGTGTGAGCCTTGCACCTTGGAAAATTTTTGAAATTTCGCAAAAAATTCTTAGAGTTCTCGATTAAGTCCCGACTCAATTCTGATACTTGTATTGGGCCTCGAGGTTCCAATTAAGGGTCGTTTTAAATGGTCTCAGTTAATGAATAGTAATTTACATAAATTATTTGTAAAATGTTTTAAAAGTTCTAGTAATACTCCAAAACCCTGTTCTGATGATGGATACGGGTTAGGGGTGTTATACCTTCTCTGTTTGCAACTAGCAACAACATCATGAGCTATTAACCAATACATACCCAGAATAATGTCGAATTCATAGAAGAGCAACAACATCAGGTCAGCAAGAAATTCGTAACCTTAAATTTTTAGTGGACAATTTTTTCAGATTTTATTAACTATCACACTTTGACTTATTAGATTTGACACTCTAATATCAAATTCAGTAGATTCTACTGGTAATTTCTTTTCTATAGCTAATGTTGTGCATATATAAGAATGTGTGGGTCGGGGATCAATTAATGCAATAATAGTAACAGCAAAAAGAGTGAAAGCACCAACAATAATATCAAGTGTCGTAGCCTCCTCACTAGTAGGAATTGCATAAGCTCTGGCTGGTGCTCACCCATCAGATTTGACAGTTGTATCATGCGTTTCATTGCGACTAAATCTAGAAGTATTTCTAAGCCTTGTTTTCCTACCCCTCTAAGATATAGTCTCCGATATAACAACTTGTTCTGTACCAAATTCAACTTTACTCAGACATTCTCTTAGCAAATGTTCACGTGAACCACAACAAAAACATGCTCCTTTTTTTAGTCTACATTTTCCCATATGAATTTTACCATAGTGATTACAGGTAGGTGTGTCTGTATTCTGTACACTACAGCACTTGCGACCAAAGTAGCCTGAGTCTTTAAAGGATTTACCTTAGCGTAGTTTTTCTCGTATTCCAAGTAGTAGGGACAAATTGGATTACAAAATCTCTTAGCTTTTTAGACGGAGGTGCAGAGGATTTTCTGAATTCCTTCTCAGCTTTTACTTGTTTCTTATCTTTCCAGATCACCTCCATTTTCTAAGCATGCTCAGACAATATTACAAATTCTTTAAAATCAAGTATTCCCACCATTACTCGAATGTTTTCATTTAATCCCTTTTCAAATCTAGCATACAATTCAGCTTCTGAAGCTATTTGCTTCCGAGCATACTTATTAGATTCACAAATTTGCGATCGTATTCAACAACTGACATATTTCCCTAATTCAGATGCAGGAACTCGCATTTCTTATCTTCTAGATATAGTGGATTAACGTATTTCTTTCTAGACTCAGTTTAAAAAAATTCCCATGTTAGCCGATCTTTTGGAACCGTAGATGTTAAGGTAACCCACCAGTAATAAGCATCTTCTTTTAATAATGAAATATCACATTTTAAGTTGTCTTTAGGTGAGAAGTTTAGTTAATTAAGAACATGTTGAACATTTTCTAACCAATACTAAGTTTTTCTCAGATCTTCATTATACAATCCACGAAAATCTTCGGCTCCACATTTCTAAATTTTATTGGTAGGGGGTCTATGAACAGGTACCTAATTTAAGTTTTGAAGATGAACAAGTGCCGGGGGAGGCACATGAGGGGGTGGGGGTTGTAGAGGCATCAGATTATTCTATAAAAATTGTGCAAACTAATTATTTATCAATTGGAAGAAGGTATCATGATCTCAAATTCCCAATAATTGAGATCCAACCATGTCCTGACTTGCTCCCTTATTGGAAGTCAGAGCATGACTTTCAACATCATCATTATCAACACGATTAAATACGTTTGCCATTGTAAATCTATTAAAGAAAACATTGTCAGATTAGATCATGAGCATCACACAGCTTACACGTTATTGTGGCATGCATTTCTAGACTCAATACATGCTATTCTCAATCCTAGAATTGACTAAACTATTGCTCTGATATCACTAAATGTAACACCCTATACTTGGTTCGGTCACCAAACCCGAGTTATAAGATGATACAACTATAAAACGCTATCTCTTTTAAATAATCAAACAAATATAGACAAAATAAATCACTTCATAATAAATCATAATCAGTTCCATGTTATTCAATCATATTTGGACCTTAATCTGACTTACGAAACATTTAAAACAAACTGGAATCAATTCTAGATTAAATTGAAACTTCTACAAAATTTTGAGTAAAAACTGTAAATAGAGGTCCCACGACCATGTGGCTAGGCCGTATGACGAAGGCCAACCCATGTGGCCATAAGTATGGTCGTGTGGCTACCCCAAACGCCCGTGTTTTCAGACTGTGTACAATTCTAATATTGGGTTGCAAGACCGTGTTGCTAGACCATGTAACAACCTATGACCATGTGAAAAATGTTGCACTTAAAATCAAACAACCACACGGCCGTGTAGGTAACCGTATGTGGCACATGGCCGTGTGACAACCTGTAACAACCCATTTTTAAGTCAAATCAGAACAGTGGTTTCAGGACCACAAATCCAAAGTCAAAATATTTATTTTATAATTTTAATAAGGTTTACAACATGATAGATTAATTATGTGAAAGTTTTGTAAAGAAATTTTGTTGTTTAAATGCTTAATTCAGTAAAAAGGACTAAATCGCGTAATGCGTAAAATATGAGATCTATTAGTTAAATGAATCAAATGGCTATGAAATTAATATTAGAAGTCCTTAAGTTGATAATGTACCTTTGTTAATGTTAGTGGACATTCATGTCCACGAATTACATGATATATTAAAGTTTTATTAAAGGTTAATATAGTAAATTAGTAAATAAGGTTAATTTTAATTAAGTAACTTGTATCATCTTCTTCCATTATCTCTTCATCACCAAAATTAGGGAAAGAAAATATCCATTAAAGGGTTTAAGGTTCAGCCAAGCTGTTTGTGCTCATCTAGGTACGATTTTTACTCAGTTTTTAATGATTTCTATGTTTTTGAGCTTGTTGCAGCTTAATCTAGGTAGCCTGTACCTTAATTTTTGAATTTGTTCATGATTCTGAAATGTGCCATTATTGAATAATCGAGTTCTTTGAAGTTTAATGATAGATTATGGAAGCTTGATGATAGTTTTACAAGTTTTATAAAGTGATTTTGATAAAAATGTTAAATAGGGATTAAATTGTGAACATGTAAAATGTGGTAGTTAAAAGTGTGAAATAATTAAAGATATTGTAACACCCCTTACCCGTATCCAACGTCAGAACAGGGTTCGAGGCATTACCGGACTTACATAAAAACATTCATACAAAACCAGACCATAAAATTTCATCCAAATTAAAACTTTTTATACACATGCATAACATCCCGTATACGGGCCTACGAGGCCCAAACATACATCGGGGGTGGTTCGAGACTAAACCGAGAACTTTGGAAACTTAGAAAATTTCATCATGAAACAGGGTCACACGCCCGTGTGGCTCGGGACACGCCCGTGTCCTCAGTCCATGTAACTCTCTGTTTATGACATCATTACAAAAATAAGGGCACACGGCCAAGGCACACGCCCGTGCCTCCAGGCCGAGTCCCTCACACAGTTAAGACACATGGTAGTGTCACAGCCTATGTGGCCAATTCGACACTAAAGTACATGATGCAGGGGTCACACAACCCGTGTGGACAATTTTTAGGCTATTTTCCAAGCCAATTTCCACCCTCAATAACAAACTCACATGCTTACTTTTATTGACCATGAACATGACACATTTGAACATTCAATCATCTACAAACAATACAAGATCATGGTAACCTCATATAATATTTTACATACTTAAAACATCATGCTTAGTCAAGCTTAAATTTACTAATTCTCATGCATCAAAGTTTATAAGATTACTCCCATATCACACATTTAAGCCTTAGTTATCAACACATCATCTCATCTCAATTAAACCATCAAGCATTCACCACCAACAATATAACTCATTACATACACACGATCACAAGCCTCATCTCCATGACATAGGCATATGCATAATCATATAATCAACATAAGCCACCATTCATGGCTATACACTGTAACACCCCTAACCTGTGTCCGATCGCCAGTTTGGGTTAAGGAATATTACCAAACAAGAATGAAATTTCTTTTGACTATATTTAAAAGAGTCATCTCAAGTTAATGGATACATTGATCAATTCTTAAGTTCAATTCACGTTAAAACATTTAAAACATAAGTCTAATATCAACCACACATTTACATTAACTAAGTGAAACATATATAGTAACTTAATAAGCCATTTTCGCATGGCTATACATATATACATCACCAAAAAGATACTTATTTAACATCAAAAGTCAATCCTATACATGCCATTATCAAAGTTCAGCTACAAGAGTACCAAATGGGCTTAGATAGTGTGAGCGACTTTGACTTTGGGAATCCCGAGACCGTTAGCTAACAAACGAGATCTATAAACAGAGAATTAAAGCAACAGAGTAAGCATTTCGATGCTTAGTAAGATTTAAGTAATGAAATCATTTAAAGCTAAAACATAGCATTCATAAGGCTAATCATCTTTCTGACCAAATGTAACCAAGATTAAATACACCACTATTGTTCATACATGTCATCTTAAACTTTCCTTAAACACTAATTCGTATCATGAAGATAATCTATTTTTACCCAACCAACTTCATCCTTTGGCCGAATACATCTAATTCGATTACAAGGCTAAATAAATACATATATTCATGTTACTTCACATTTTAACCAATATACTTACATGCTCATAGTCAATCTTAACTTAATTTCACTTAAACTAAGATTCATGTATCCCGTATAAGCTCTAGACTTCAATAACCCTAAGAAATGGCCGAAAGAGCACTATTCAATTGAATAATCACAATTTGTACCGAATCAAATTTTTCAATGTATATACGGTACATACCTGATCATCTTAGGGTTGTAAGTACATTAATTGAAATTATTACGGCAAGATCGCACATTCCAACACAAATGCCTTCGGGATTTAAATTCAATACCAGCACAAGCTCATGGGAATTTAAACCCGGTATAACACTGACTCGAGCTCATGGGACTTTAGCCCTGATATATTCCAAAGATATAGCTGCGAACCTTAAGTCCGGATATATTCCAGCACATAGCCTGCGGACTTTAAGTCCGGATATATTCCATCACTGAGTATCGTGCATATTTATTTGCAAAAGAATTCAATTCACATAACATCTCACAATCATAGTTTATATACTCATTCGAATAATGGTATAACATGGACACCAAATCATTAATTTTTGGCTCAGTAATATACATAAGAATATATGTTCATCTTACCTTCCAAATTTAACTTTCTAATAACTATTCGGCTTAAAGTCTTAAGCTTGATTTATTCATCATATAACTATATTCAAAAGAATCAATTAATCGTAGTACAATTATCATTCATATATCAAGACATTATCAATTATGTACTAAATGTGACTATTCGAACTTACCTTGGTATTTTCGAACGGTTGTGGATTGGCTACTCTATTGCTTTCTCTTTTCCCTTATCCAACTTTGATCCTCCTTGCCCTTGAGCTAAATAAATGTAAATAGATTTGTTTAATATTTTAACCAATATTGTTTACTTATTATTCACATTCGGCAATCACATAACAAATTCAATATGTATTATAATTTATAAAATGCCTTGATTGAAATTTCATACTTATTTATAACCGAAAATGGCAAGAACTTATCAAGCCATGAAAGTCACTTATAACTCAAACTTCAAATGATCATATGACCCTAATAACTGATTATTCAACTTATACCAGTTTTGCATACACAAGCAAAACTCACATAGCTTATCTTGTTTTCTTATACACTAGTTTAACCACTGCAATTATTACCAAATAAATCACATATATATATATATATATATATATATATATATATATATAACACTACTCATTTCACATATACAACAACTATCAAAATTCTGAATCCTTAGTTAATGCCAAATGCTTATATAATATAAGCCTTAGGTCATCTTTACACATTTATCAACTTTCCAGTTCAACTTAATACAAAAATTAATATCACTTAAACAACCAACACCAAAACATTTGTTTAAAAAGGACCTAGCCGAACACCCCACTTAAATAAAAGATTCGCACAAAACAATAATAGCCAACTCAATTTCATCCCTAATATCTCTTATAACAAAATTTATAAAAATTCAATAAGAAATACATTAATTTCCATAACTGAATTTGCATCTCACCATAATAGCCACTTGCCATAAAACAATTAAGCCACAATCATTCAATTTTACCTAGGTTCGACTTCATTTATAATTATCTAAATAATTTAAACATTTAACAACAACTCTTCTTTAATTAAGCACATATTCGGCTAGGACAATGGTAATTTAGCAAACCTTAATTTAACATTTAGTTGATTAAAACACATTTTAAGCATCTCTTTCATTCTATCAATTCAAAGCACATACATTACTTAATATAACCAAGTTCATATTCGGTCATAGCACACAATATGATAGCCGATTCTTCCCACTTAGCATCTAATGCACACATAGGCTCATTGGTTAGGCTCAAACACCTATTTACCATTATTCATCCAAAATAACATGAAACAACAACCATAACCTTTATTAACTACCAAGGCCGAAAACTCTAATCATTCCCAAAAATCAAAAATTTAACATGGGTTAAATAAAGAACTTGGTAATTAACTCAAAATCAACTAAAATTTCAAGAATTAACATAAACTTCTTACCTTAATGTAAGCCTAAGATGACCGAATGGTGTTTCTCCCCTATTCTTCTATACATTCGGCTCAGAAAAAATAAAGATGAACATCCTTTTTTTCTCCACCCATTTTCTACTTTTAATTATTATTATCCTATAATATAAAGCCATTTAATTAAATTATACTAATAGAAAATTCATATATTATATTTTAACTAATAACATGGCCGGCCACTATCTAAAATGGGTAAATTGACATGCAAGACCATTCTTTTCAATATATGCATTAATAGACCATTACAAAATTAACCTATCACATTTCAAAAATGTTTCACAAAAGTCCTATCTAATAAATTTCACATACAAATGACCAAATCAAAGCATGAAACTTTCACACATGCATTTACTCACATCATAAACATAGAATATAACGTTTAATTACTTTTATGACTCGATTTTGTGGTCCCGAAACCACTTTTCAACTAGGGTCAAATTAGGGCTGTCACAACTTTCCCCTCCATAAAAATTTTCGTCCCCGAAAATTCTTACCAGTGAATAAATTAGGATATCGTTCTTTCATAGAATTCTCGGGTTCCCAAGTAGCGTCTTCGATCCCGTGCTTGAGCCATAACACCTTTACTAATGGAACCTTTTGTTTCGCAACTCTTTCTCCTTGCGAGCTAGGATACGAATCGGTTCTTCTTCATAACTCAAATCAGATTGAATTTCAATCTCTAATGGATTAATTATGTGCGATGGATCGGATCTATAACGTTGAAGCATCGAGACATGAAAAACGTTGTGAATCTTTTCAAGCTCAGGGGGTAAAATCAATCTGTATGAGACTGGCCCAACTCGTTCGGATATTTCATACGACCCGATGAACCTCGGATTCAACTTGCCCTTACGGCCAAATCTGAGCACCTTTTTCCAAGGTGAAACTTTAAGAAACACTTTATCTCCAACCTGATATTCAATGTCTCTTCGTTTTAAATCTGCATACGACTTCTGACGATCTGAAGTCGCTGCTTTGGACTTTCACAGTTACTTTTACTTTACGCTCGATCTCTTTAATCAAATCAACCCCAAAAATTTTACTTGCACTAAGCTCGGTCCAAAACAACGGTGTACGGCATTTACGACCGTACAAAGCCTCATAAGGTGCCATCTTAATGCTTGATTGAAAACTATTGTTGTAAGCGAATTCAATCAAAGGTAAATATCGTTTCCATGAACCACTAAACTTAAGGATGCAACATCTCAACATATCCTCGAGTATCTGAATTATCCGTTCGGATTGACCATCAGTCTGGGGATTAAAAGCGGTGCTAAAATGCAACTTGGTACCCAATGCTTCTTGCAATTTCTTCCATAATCGTGATGTGAATCTCGGATCTCTATCCGACACAATAGAAATAGGTACTCCGTGTAACCTTACAATCTGAGAAACATACAATTCAGCTAGCTTGTCAAGTGAATAATCCGTACGTACGGGAATAAAATGAGCTGACTTTGTCAATTTATCAACAACAACCCAGATTGTTTCTTTCTTACTTGACGACAATGGCAACCCAGATACAAAATCCATCGTGACTCGATCCCATTTCCATTCGGGTATCATGATTGGCTGAAGTAACCCTGAAGGTACTTGATGTTCCGCTTTCACTTGTTGACATATCAAACACTTTGAAACAAAGTCAGAAATGTCTCGTTTCATACCGGGCCACCAAAACTGACATTTCAAATCATTGCACATTTTCGTACTACCTGGGTGGATTGACATTCGGCTACTATGAGCCTCGCTCAAAATCATTGAAATAATTTTTGAATTTCTTGGAACACACAATCGACTTCTGAACCTTAAACAATCGTTGTCGTCTATTTGAAATTCTGATTCCACGTTAGAAGTACATTCAGCTCGTTTAGCAACCAATTCATCGTCAACTTTCTGAGATTCATGTATTTGATGAATTAATGATGGTTTGGCCTTTAATTCTGCTACTAACACATTATCAGATGACACGGACAGGTGTACATTCATCGCTCGCAAAGTAAACAGTGATTTACGACTTAAAACATCGGCAACCATGTTAGCCTTTCCCGGGTGATAGTCAATGGCAAGCTCGTAGTCTTTCAACAACTCAAGCCAACGTCTTTGTCGTGGATTCAAATCTCTTTGAGTCATCAAATATTTGAGGCTTTTGTGATCCGAATACACATGACACTTCTCTCCAAACAAGTAATGTCCCCAGATTTTTAAAGCGAATACGATGGCAGCTAATTTGAGATCATGGGTCAGATAGTTTTTCTCATGTGGCTTTAATTGCCTCAACGCGTAAGCTACAACTCGACCTTCTTGCATCAACACACAACCCAGCCCAAGTAAGGATGCATCACTATAAATGAAAAACTCTTTACCGGATTCGGGCTGCACTAGCACTGGAGCTTCAGTCAAATAAGTTTTCAATTGATCAAAACTTTTCTGACATTTTTTTGACCATTCAAACTTAACATCTTTCTGAAGTAGTTTTGTCATTGGTGTGGCTATTATCGAGAAACCCTTTACAAACCGCTTTAGTAATGTAACCTAAGTCCCAAAAGCTCTCGAACTTCGTAATATTTCTGAGGCTTCCAATCAAGTATGGCTAAAATTTTGCTCGGATCAACTCTAATACCCGTCACGGATACCACATGTCCCAAAAAGCTAACTTCTCTCAACCGTAACTCACATTTCTTCGAACTTAGCATATAACTCGCTTATCCCGTAAAATCGCAACACACTAATCTCAAGTGCTCGGCATGTACGGTTTCATCGCGTGAATAAATCAAGATGTCATCTATAAACACAACTACAAACCGGTCCAAATACTGTCTGAAAATTCGATTAATCAAGTCCATAAATACCGCAGGGGCATTAGTGAGCCCAAATGGCATCACTAAGAACTCGTAGTGACCATATCTCGTTCTGAAAGCAGTTTTGGGTATATCTGAGTCTCAAACTCGCAACTGATAATAACCCGATCTCAAATCTATCTTTGAAAACATTGAGGCTCCCTTCAGCTGATCAAACAAATTATCAATACGTGGTAACGGATATTTATTCTTTATGGTCACTTTATTCAATTGACGATAGTCGATGCACATTCTCATGGTTCCGTCTTTCTTTTTCACAAACAAAACTGGTGCACCCCAAGGTGAGAAACTCGGTCGTGCGAAGCCTCTATCCGTCAACTCTTGCAACTGAGTTTTCAATTCTTTCAATTTCGTTGGTGCCATACGGTACGGAGCTACGAAATTGGTGTAGTCCCAGGTACAAGTTCGATGCCGAATTCTACCTTTCGAACCGGTGGTAATCCCGGTAACTCCTCAGGAAAAACATCTGAATACTCACAAACCACTGGCACCGATTCAAGTTTCTTTTCTGACTCTTTGCTATCAAGCACGTACGCAAGATATGCTTCACACCCCTTTTTCACATATTTTTGAGCCAACATCGAGGATATTACTGCTGGCAATCCGTTCAAGTCAGTAGACTCAACTCGGATTATCTCATTACTTGCACATCTCAAATCAATGGTCTTTCTTTTGCAATTTACAATTTTATCATGTACGGTCAGCCAATCCATACTGAGAATAACATCAAACTCATCAAATGGTAAAAGCATTAAATTGGCCGGAAAATAGGAACCTCAGATTATTACAGGGCATTTCTTGCACACTTTGTCGACAAGCACATATCGACCCAAGGGATTTGACACTCAAATTACGAACTCAGTAGACCCAACAGGTAAAGTCTTACTGGATGCTAAAGTCTCACATACATATGAATGAGTAGAACCAAGGTCAATCAATGTAATCACATTAGTATCAAAGAGAGTGAAAGTACCGGTAATAACATCTGGCGAAGAAGCATCCTCGCGTGCGTGTATAGCATAAGCTCTGGTAGGAGCACGAGCCTCAGATCTAACCGTAGCATCTCTAGACCCTCTCTGACTGCCACTAGCATTCCCCGTATTCCTAGAAAGTCTACCTCGAGCTGTAGTAGTACCCGGTTTACCACTCTGGTTCACATTCTGTTCAGTCAATCTCGGGCAGTCCTTGATAAAGTGGTCAGCTGATCCATACTTATAACAGGAGCGGTCATGAAATCTACAACTCCCCGAATGCCATTTCCCACAATACTTGCACTCGATCCTATCCCGACGATCGTTTCCAACACTGGCAACCGAAGTGGCTCGCATACTTACAGGGGGTCGATCACAGTCTCGTCTGGAAAAACCCGAAGTGTTCTTAGATCGGCTCGAATCATCTCGAAGTTTCTTCGATGACTGCTGAAAGGGCTTTTCCGAAGATCTTTTACGAAACTCTCTAGCTCCATCTTCAACTTTTCTTTTCTCTTTACTGAGCTCTTCGGCTTTGCAAGCTCGCTCGACAAGTACTACAAACTCTCTAATTTCAAGAATGCCAACAAACAATTTTATATCTTTGTTCAATCCATCTTCGAAATGTTTACACATTATAGCTTCTGAAGAAACACATTCTCGGGCATACCGGCTAAGCCTCACAAACTTTCGTTCATATTCAGTAACTGACATGGAACCCTGCTTAAGTTCAAGAAATTCCTTCCGTTTCTGATCGATGAATCTCTGGCTAATATACTTTTTCTGAAACTCGGTTTGGAAGAACTCCCAACTCAGTCCTCCCTAGGCACAACAGAAACTAACATATTCTAGCAATAGTAGGCAGAATCACGTAGCAAAGATATAGCACATTTTAGGCATTCTTCGGGTGTGTAAGATAATTCATCGAACACCCGGATAGTATTGTCCAACCAAAATTCAGCTTGCTCAGCATCATCACTATCGGTAGCCTTAAATTCAGTAGCCCCGTGCTTTTGAATTCTATCAACCGGGGGCTTATTTAACCTCATCTGATCAATTACCGGAGGTATCGTGGCTGCAGGGGTGTATTAGTCGGAAGTGGGGGCTGTAGAGCAGCCGTATTAGTTCGAATGTATTGGTTAAACCAATCATTCATCACATTATAAAAGGCTTGTCTAGCCTCGTCATTTTGATTGCTCGCAATAAGTTGAGAGTCCATCGGCACTGTCCCATGCGCGGGAGCAGGCGCTACACTCTCTACATCATCAGCTACCGCTCGATTGGGATCGGGATCCATTACTATACGAAAACACATTTTTAACTGTCAGAAATTATCACACTATTGTATTAACATTGTTTGGCATGTATAGCTAGACTCATATATGCTACGTTAGTCCTAGAATCGACTAAACCGTAGCTCTGATACATATAAAATGTAACACCCCTAACCTGTGTCCGATCGCCAGTTTGGGTTAAGGAATATTACCAAACAAGCATGAAATTTCATTTGACTATATTTAAAAGAGTCATCTCAAGTTAATGGATACATTGATCAATTCTTAAGTTCAATATCAACCACACATTTACATTAACTAAGTGAAACACATATGGTAACTTAATAAGCCATTTTCGCATGGCTATACATATATATATCACCAAAAAGATACTTATTTAACATCAAAAGTCAATCCTATACATGCCATTATCAAAGTTCAGCTACAAGAGTACCGAATGGGCTTAGATAGTGTGAGTGACTTCGACTTTAGGAATCCCGAGACCGTTAGCTAACGAACGAGATCTATAAATAGAGAATTAAAGCAACAGAGTAAGCATTTCGATGCTTAGTAAGATTTAAGTAATGAAATCGTTTAAAGCTAAAACATAGCATTCATAAGGCTAATCATCTTTCTGACCAAATGTAACCATGATTAAATATACCACTATTGTTCATACATGTCATCTTAAACTTTTCTTAAACACGAATTCATATCATGAAGATAATCTATTTTTACCCAACCAACTTTATCCTTTGGCCGAATACATCTAACTCGATTACAAGGCTAAATAAATACATATACGCAAAATCACATATTCATGTTACTTCACATTTCAACCAATATACTTACATGCTCATAGTCAATCTTAACTTAATTTCACTTAAACCAAGATTCATGTATCCCGAATAAGCTATAGACTTCAACAACCCTAAGAAATGGCCGAAAGAGCACAATTAAATTGAATAATTACAATTTGTACCGAATCAAATTTTTCAATGTATATACGGTACATACCTGATCATCTTAGGGTTGTAAGTACATTAATTGAAATTATTACGGCAAGATTGCACATTCCAACACAAATGCCTTCGGGATTTAAATTCAATACCAGCACAAGCCTGCGAGAATTTAAACCCGGTATAACACCAGCTCGAAGCCTGCGGGACTTTAGCCCGGATATATTCCAGCATATAGCCTGCAAACCTTAAGTCCAGATATATTCCAGCACATAGCCTGCGGACTTTAAGTCCGGATATATTCCAGCACTGAGTATCGTGCATATTTATTTGCAAAAGAATTCAATTCACATAACATCTCACAATCATAGTTCATATACTCATTCGAATAATGGTATAACATGGACACTAAATCATTAATTTTTGGCTCAGTAATATACATAAGAATATATGTCCATCTTACCTTCCAAATTTAACTTTCTAATAACTATTCGGCTTAAAGCCTTAAGCTTGATTTATTCATCATATAACTATATTCAAAAGAATCAATTAATCGTAGTACAATTATCATTCATATATCAAGACATTATCAATTATGTACTAAATGTGACTATTCGAACTTACCTCGGTATTTTTGAACGGTTGTGGATTGGCTACTCTATTGCTTTCTCTTTTCCCTTATCCAACTTTGATCATCCTTGCCCTTGAGCTAAACAAATGTAAATAGATTTGTTTAATATTTTAACCAATATTGTTTACTTATTATTCACATTCGGCAATCCATTAACAAATTCAATATGTATTATAATTTATAAAATGCATTGATTGAAATTTCATACTTATTTATAACCGAAAATGGCAAGAACTTATCAAGCCATGAAAGTCACTTATAACTCAAACTTAAAATGATCATATGACCCTAATAACTGATTATTCAACTTATACCAGTTTCTCATACACAAGCAAAACTCACATAGCTTATCTTGTTTTCTTATACACTAGTTTAACCACTGCAATTATTACCAAATAAATCACATATATATATATATATATAACACTACTCATTTCACATATACAACAACTATCAAAATTCTCACTCCTTAGCTAATGCCGAATGCTTATATAATATAAGCCTTAGGTCATCTTTACACATTTATCAACTTTCCAATTCAACTTAATAGAAAAATTAATATCACTTAAACAACCAACACCAAAACATTTGTTCAAAAAAGACCTAGCCGAACACCCCACTTGGATAAAAGATTCGCACAAAACAATAATAGCCAACTCAATTTCATCCCTAATATCTCTTATAACCAAATTTATAAAAATTCAATAAGAAATACATTAATTTCCATAACCGAATTTGCATCTCACCATAATAGCCACTTGCCATAAAACAATTAAGCCACAATCATTCAATTTTAATTACCTAGCTTCGACTTAATTTATAATTATCTAAATAATTTAAAACATTTAACAACAACTCTTCTTTAATTAAGCACATATTCGGCTAGGACAATGGTAATTTAGCAAACCTTAATTTAACATTTAGTTGATTAAAACACATTTTAAGCATCTTTTTCATTCTATCAATTCAAAGCACATACATTACTCAATATAACCAAGTTCATATTCGGTCACAGCCCACAATATGATAGCCCATTCTTCCCACTTAGCATCTAATGCACACATAGGCTCATTGGTTAGGCTCAAACAACTATTTACCATTATTCATCCAAAATAACATGAAACAACAACCATAACCTTTATTAACTACCAAGGTCGAAAACTCTAATCATTCCCAAAAATCAAAAATTTAACATGGGTTAAATAAAGAACTTGGTAATTAACTCAAAATCAACTAAAATTTCAAGAATTAACATAAACTTCTTACCTTAATGTAAGCCTAAGATGACCGAATGGTGTTTCTCCCCTATTCTTCTATACATTCGGCTCAGAAGAAACAAAGATGAACATCCTTATTTTCTCCACCCATTTTCTACTTTTAATTATTATTATCCTATAATATAAAGCCATTTAATTAAATTATACTAATAGAAAATTCATATATTATATTTTAACTAATAACATGGCCGGCCACTATCTAAAATGGGTAAATTGACATGCAAGACCATTCTTTTCAATATATGCATTAATAAACTATTATAAAATTAACCTATCACATTTCAAAAATCTTTCACAAAAGTCCTATCTAATAAATTTCACATACAAATGACCAAATCAAAGCATGAAACTTTCACACATGCATTTACTCACATCATAAACATAGAATATAACGTTTAATTACTTTTATGACTCGATTTTGTGGTCCCGAAACCACTTTCCGACTAGGGTCAAATTAGGGCTGTCACATACACAAATTGAACTATAACCATTATAGGCCAACGCATTTGGCCACATTAGTAATGACATAATTACAAAAGATAAAGCCCCTATACATGCCATAGACTTAAGTATTTGAAACTTATACCCAAAATGGTAGCTTGATAGTATGATTGAATCTCCGGTGATCTCTAACCCGATCTAGCTAAATAAACCTATAAGAGATGAAAAGGAAAGGGAGTAAGCTATAAAGCTTAGTAATTTCATATGAAAATAATTAGCAATTTATTAACTTGCTTCTCAAGGTAATACAACCATATTTGCATTTTTACTTATGTTTAGGTCAAGCTGTTTTCTCGAGTCACAAACACTAATTTATTTATATCTTGAGCTACGAAACTCCAAATTAAGTTCTGCCAATTTTCCTTAAAACTAGACTGACATATATTCTTACCATAAAATTTTTAGAATTTTTGGTTTAGCCAATAAGTACAGTTTATTCTTTAAAATCACCCATGTTTTGCTACCAGACAGCTTCGACCTTTCTTCACTAAAAGGTAATTATCTCATAGTACAAGACTCAAATTATGTTCCCATCTATTTTTATTTAAAATACACTCATTATTAATTATATTAATATAAATTATAACGCATAAATATTTTTTTACAATTTTTAATGATTTTCTCAAATCAGAGCAGGGGATTTCAAAACTGTTCTGACTCTATCCTACACAACTTCAACTATATTATAATATGAAATTATTTTTCTTACACTGTTGATTTTATAAGAAATTAGACTTAATAAGCTTCAATTTCATATTTTATTCAATCTCTAAATCACTTTGTACTATTTTTTGTGTATTTTCAAAGTCGGACTGCTGCTGCTGTCTTTAGTAAGAAAATTATAATAAATAAATTTACCACACCTTCCTTTCTTTCAATTAGAAATCCATACATTTATTAACATATATCATTATTCACCAAATTAACACAACATCATTTCACAATGCTCATGGACTTACCATTCATGGATTTCATATTAAGTTGAGTTTCTGTACATACCTGTACCGATCCTTACCATTTCATACATATAATAATGCTGTTGCATCTTTGATGTCTCGTACACTATGTACCATACTCGATACCTCGCAAGCTAAGTGCTATTCTGGATGTTTCGCACACTAAGTTCCATCCTCGATACTTTGCACACTAAGTGCCATTTATATATATATATAGCTGAAGCTATCTCAAATTGCACACCAAGTGCCACTTTTAGCCGAAGCTATTTCGAACCACACACTAAGTGCCATTTTAGCCGATAAGTCGTTAATCATAACAATAATCACGTATAGAAAATTTATACAATATCAAGCATTAAAAGCATAAATTTAACAATGCTTAATACATACGAACTTACCTCGATCGTCGAAACATTGATATGGATCGACTAGTTCAAAACTCTGTTCTTCCCTCGATATAGACTCGTACGAGGCTTAACTTGATGTAATCAATCAAATTCAGTATTTCAATTCACATTCTATTCATTTTAACTCAATTTCATATTTTGGTAAAATTACTATTTTACCCCTACACTTTTAACCTTTTTACAAATTAGTCCCTAAGCTCGTAAAATGCAAATTTAGTCAATTTCATCATAGCCCAAGCTATTCGAATTTTATACATGCTCATATCAGCCCATATTTTTCATTTATTCACACTTTTACCACACAATTTATTATATTTCACAATTTAGTCCAAAATTGATATTTTTGCTAAAATTCACTTAACAAAACTCAATAATCTACCATCAAAGATTTATTTTCTATCATTAAACATCAAGATACCCAAATGTTCAACAATGGCATCATCCAAATACTTTAACAATTTTGAATTCGGAGGTACGGGCTAGCTAGAACACAAAGCAACGATCTCAAAAACATAAAAATTATTAAAAATCGAGAAGAAATGGACTTACATGCATGAACAACCATGGCCGAACCTTTAAAGCTTTGAGAACATTATTTTCTTTCTCACATTCGGCTATTGATGAAGATGATAGCATGTAATTTGGCTTTTGTTTTATTTTATTTTATTATAATTACCAAATACCATATTTAACCTTAATATACATTAATAATTTCCATTATACCAAGCCATGGAATTCCACTATCAACAATTATGGAATAATTACCACTTAAGGACTCCCACTATTTAATTCCATAGCTATTTAATATCTTTAACTTGTAGAACACAACTTTTACGCTTTGAGCGATTTAGTCCTTTTTGCTTAATTAACTATCAAAACGATAAAAATTTTCAACAAAACTTTAATACCATCTTATTGCCACTCTGTAAATATTTATGAAAGTATTTACGACTCGGTTTATGGAAACGAGGTCTCGATACCTAATTTTTTAAACCCATTTGACCTTAGGGTCATACCACTTGAGCTTAATAAATCGCTTATAAAACAAAAATCACAATCTCAAAAACCTTTTTTAAACTCACAATTAACTCATAAATATTAAATATAATATTTACAAACCTACTCGTCGGATTTGGTGGCCTGAAACCACTGTTCTAATTAACCCTAAAAACGGGCCGTTACAACTCTCCCCCCTTTAGGGATTTTCGTCCCCGAAAATCTTACCAAAAGAAGTTGCTTCCAAATCTTATGAATCACTTTCACTATTTTCTCAAGGTCACAAATCGATTTCAGCCTCGCATATCTTTTTCCCAGAGCCTTTGAATTTTAACACACAGTGCCGGAGCATATTGTCAAAATTTTGAATTACTCACTCAGAACACATAGCTTAGTTGATCTATCAAATAGGAACTCTGTATATACTAAAACAATCATGCAGATTTTTTTTCCATCATTAGATAAGATCAATCGAGTAACCATACTCACAAAAATAAGCAAAGAGCTTTCTATTCAGCATCTGTCATTATATCTGCTTTCTCTATATTCTCTTAATGAAACATATTCCAATCAGTTCACTAGTACATTACTGAAAATCATAACTTCTTTACTTAATCTAGACTGAACTCAGCACTAAAGCTTCAGTTAATAACACTTTCAACTATTTCCAACTTTGCTAACTCGCATCGATCATTCAACTTTCACGAACATGATAATCTCATTAACTAGAACAACTTTAACTCATAACAACATCATTCGGTTAGAATATTCCAATAAGCATAGTTCCGTATCATACTCTCGAGAACATAGTTTCTTTATTCCAACTATCCGTCTATCTATATACTCATGATTGTACAAAAATTCATCACCATACCAGAGAATCATTTAAATACATATAACTCAATTCACATCTCGACAAATCAGTTCGCGTTGATATAAACAACTGAGTTGATTTCCACTACTACAACCCAAGTACATGCACTAGTTTATAATTCTCTTATCATGCAAATCAAAGATCTCACAACTATATTAGCTCAAGGAAACGGAGATATTCCGATTAAACTCACTAACCTTAGTCAAGCTTACCTGAGAAAAGAAAACCACTACACATTTCAAGCTTGAGTTTCCATCATTTATGCCTTTGCTGATGACAATTCTTTATACTGAAAGTCAGAGAAATCCAAATACTAGAATTTTCCTCATTCCTATTATCAAATCTAGGAATACCTTCAAATAAACATAATCATCATAGATCAAAGAATGTAATTTAAAGATGAGCCATGTCAGATAATCCACACAATGAGCATGAAAAGAAAACCCTAGATACGATCTCGCAATAGAAACCCGAGAACATAACTCATAAGAGAATAATAATGAAGACTCAAAAAATTTTCTCAGAGAAAACCAGAAGAAAAATAATACTTACTTATTCTGGAATTCCATTATAATAGAAATATCATATCTTTCGAGTATACACATAAGACAAATATCATTTGGCAAGAATGGAAGAATAGCCTCACACAAATTTTTACCATCGTCCTTATTCCAACTTAATAGAATAGAATTTCAATGAGAATAAAGAAATGCCAATCATAAACCAATGGGTCCAACAGTGCTTACGTCTAATATCATAGTTAGCTAATATTCTCACACAATAAGAATTTAATCAGAAAGAGAACGATCATATAAACCCCTGGGGATAATTGTATATTTAGAACACACAGAAGAAGTCACTGTAATTTATTCAGCTTTCACCGTTACACACAGACATCTTTACAACTCATTTATCCTTTTTCTGACTAATTCTATCATCAAGGACCCTGTATTATCCCATTTACTAACGAAAACCAATTCGGAAGGAATCCCAGCAAACATATCTTTAAACTTCATACCCAAATGAGTAGAATAGCTGAGACCAATTTTTGTCTTTAACTAAAACATTACATACTCTGTATGATCTTTTAAAACATCCTGATATTTCTTCTAAAACTGAGTTCATTTGTTACTCTGTACTTTACTCTGTTTGCATTACTAATTACCCTACCATTGAACTCTTTAATCTCATACTTGTGAGCTTATTCAACATAATTCTCGTAAATTTTTTTTGTCACAAAAGCAACACTGGTAAGGAAAAGTTGTAAAGCCTCTAACTTGACTCTCATAAATACACACTTATGAATCAAAACACAATTACCAAGGCCCTGCCGTGGTCTTTATTTCACTTTCCATAACCCGGTTATGGTCTTATTAGTTGATTGACATATGTATATTTAGTAAAAGCAACTATAATTTATATCTCACATAACATTCAATACATACTTCATTATAGTCAAATAAACACATTTTGACATGAAACATATCTATACACAATTCTTTCTTATTTAATATACATAATACGATATGAACTCACCAATTTTACTTTCATTTGATTTTCACATAAGTTTTGTACGTACCTGTATTACTTATTCTGATCGTACTTTAATTCTCGTCTTGAATATGCCCGTTGAACCATTCGGAATCGTTACAGATACTCGATAATCATATATAGCTCGTACAATGCCATATCCTAGATATGGTCTTACATGTTATCACATATCGATGTCACTATCCCATATAGGGTCTTACACGAAATCACAATACAATGCCAATGTCCCAGACATGGTCTTACATGTAATCACATATCGAGTCGATGCCATGTCCCAGACATGGTCTTACATTGACTCTCTTATATCGAGGCCAATGCCATATTCCAAACATGGTCTTACACTGGCTCTCCTCTTTTTGTGCCGATGCCATGTCTCAGACATGGTCTTACATTGACACATATCAAGCCGATGCCATGTCCTAGACATGGTCTTACACTAGCTCACATGTATTGCCATGGTCCAACCATGGTCTTATCCTTCAATTCATCATCAAACGATTGTACTTATTTCCTACGTTCTACTCAATTTGATCTTCCAATTCAATTTCATATTATCATATTATTTATGATTCCATATCAAAACCATAATACATAACATTATAATACCTTTAATTTAGCAATTGAAACATAAGAGTTAATCATATAAACACACTGATTATATATCATTCGATAAGTGTACATAAACACACATTCTGTCATTTTGAGTAAATTAGCTTATCATATTCACTTCATCAGATAGATTGGGCACATAACATCATACGAATACCAACATACATAGATAAGCTTATCACTACATAAACTTTTATTTCATTCCATGTTTCCATATTTCTTAACTTATGATTATCACATTGCTTACGTTAGCACATAAATATCATGAACTTCTAGTCATACCTTTCTCAATTTTGACACATCATAAGCATGTTTCAATCCTCTCAATATAATTTTTTCGCATTACTGAAAATAGCTTGGTTGGAAGTCACCTCTGTCTTAACAAAACAATTTCGTTAAAGCTGGGAGATATCACACTATCATGAGTAGTAATATGGCATGTATAGCCAGACTCACATACGCTAGGTTAGTCTGAGAATTGACTAAACCATAGCTCTGATACCACTAAATGTAACACCTCTTACCTGTATCCAACATCGAAATAGGGTTCGATGCATTACGGGACTTACATCAAAACATTCATACAAAAGCAAGCTATAAAATTTCATCCAAATTAAAACTTTTTATACACATGCATAACATCCCTTATACGACCCTACAAGGCCCAAAACATACATCGATGGTGGTTCAGGACTAAACTGAGAACTTTGGAAACTTTTGGAAAACTTAAAAATATTTATCATGAAACAGGATCACACACCCGTGTGGCTCGGGACACGCCCATGTCCTCAGTCCATGTAACTCTCTGTTTATGACATCATCACAAAAATAAAGGCACACGGCCAAGGCATACGCCCATGCCTCCAGGCTGTGTCCCTTACACAGTTGAGACACATGGCCGTGTCATAGCCCGTGTGGCCAATTCGAAACTAAAGTACATAATGCAGGGGTCACACGACCCGTGTGGACAATTTTTAGGCTATTTTCCAAGCCAATTGCCAACCACAATAACAAACATACATGCTTACTTTTATTGACCATTAACATGGCACATTTGAACATTCAATCATCTACAAACAATACAAGATCATGGTAACCTCATATAATATTTTACATACTTAAAACATCAAGCTTAGTCAAGCTCAAATTTACTAATTCTCATGCATCAAAGTTTATAAGATTACTCCCACATCACACATTTAAGCCTTAGTTATCAACACATCATCTCATCTCAATTAAACCATCAAGCATTCACCACCAATAATATAACTCATTACATACACACGACCACAAGCCTCATCTCCATGACATAGGCACATGCATAATCATATAATCAACATAAGCCACAATTCATGGCTATACACAAATTGAACTATAACCATTATAGGCCAACACATTTGGCCACATTAGTAATGACATAATTACAAAAGATAAAGCCCATATACATGCCATAGACTTAAATATTTGAATACTTATACCAAAAATGGTAGCTTGATAGTATGATTGAATCTCCGGCGATCTCCAACCTGAGCTAGCTAAATAAACCTATAAGAGATGAAAAGGAAGGGGAGTAAGCTATAAAGCTTAGTAAGTTCATATGAAAATAAAAAGCAATTTATTAACTTGCTTCTCAAGGTAATACAACCATATTTGCATTTTTACTTATGCTCAGGTCAAGTTGTTTTCTCGAGTCATAGACACTAAATTATTTATATCTAGAGCTACGAAACTCCAAATTAAGTTCTTCTAATTTTCCTTAAAACTAGACTCATATATATTCTTACCATAAAATTTTTAGAATTTTTGGTTTAGCCAATAAGTACAGTTTATTCTTTAAAATCACTCATGTTTTGCTGCCTGACAGCTTCAACCTTACTTCACTAAAAGGTAATTATCTCATAGTACAGGACTCAAATGATGTTCCCGTCTATTTTTATTGAAAATAGACTCATTAAGAATTATAGTAATATAAATTATAACCCATAAATATTTTTGTACAATTTTTAATGATTTTCTCAAATCAGAGTAGGGGATTTCGAAACTGTTTTGACTCTATCTCACACAACTTCAAATATATCATAATATGAAATTTTTTTGCTTACACTGTTTATTTTATAAGAAATTAGACTTAATAAGATTCAATTCCATATTATATTCAATCCCTAAATCACTTTATACTATTTTTGGTGTATTTTCAAAGTCGGACTGCTGCTGCTGTCTTTAGTAAGAAAATTATAATAAATAAATTTACGACACCTTCCTTTCTTTCAATTAGAAATCCATACATTTATAAACATATATCATTATTCACCAAATTAACACAACATCATTTCACAATGCTCATGGACTTACCATTCATGGATTTCATATTAAGTTGAGTTTCTGTACATACCTGTACCGATCCTTACCATTTCATACATATACATAATGCCGTTGCATCTTCGCTGTCTCGCACACTATGTACCATACTCGATACTTCACACGCTAAGTGCTATTCTGGATGTTTCGCACACTAAGTTCCATCCTCGATACTTTGCAGACTAAGTGCCATTTATATATATATAGCCGAAGCTATCTCAAATTGCACACCAAGTGCCACTTTTAGCCGAAGCTATTTCGAACTGCACACTAAGTGCCATTTTAGCTGATAAGTCATTAATCATAACTATAATAGGCCAATTTTGGCCTGGGGTCGAAAAAATAATAACCGAAGCCAAAGGATGCAATCGGTTGAAAACAAGCCAAAAATGGTCAAATTGAAAGACAATCATTAAATTGTGGCCAAATCAAAAAGATGGAGAAAACCAAGGGGTTATCAAATTTTGTTGACTTGGTAAAAGGCTAAAAATAGGAAGATATTATTTTTATTTTATTTTATTATTAAATTAGTTAAGCTATTTTTAGTAAACCCCATGTATATAAATAGGGGCATTTTGTTCTTTGAGAGAGATTTTTACTTTTGATATTCCTACTTCAATTTGGAATTGGATTATTCTTTCTTTTCCGATTTCCACTAGAATTGAATTATTTTCTTTTCTTTTTCAATTACGTGGGAATTTTGTACATTTCATTTCAATTTCTTTGTTTTTTCTAAATTCATCCAATTGCTTTTAGCCCTTCTGTTTTTTATTTGTTTTGCAATTAAGTTTTCATTATTCTTAATTTTGGCCCTAAAATTTGTTTTGACTACATTTTAGTCTTCCTTGAAGCTTTGGGTTTTGGAGGGTGGAGATTATTCCCTTTTGGTCCCTCCTTGTTATTCGCACGTTCAAATTGGTCCATTTTCTTTTATTTATTTTTTATTTGCCCTAGGCTTTAAGGTTCGATTTAATCCTTTTTTATTTTTGCTATTTTATTATCAAATTAACTAATTTAATATATTATTGATATTATTTTTATGTTTCTATTTATATTTATTTTTTTATTCTAATACTATTATTATTTATCTAATTTTTATTTATCTATTTATATTTCTACTATTGTTATATTTCTATTTATTAAATTTTTATTTCTATTTATATACTAATATTATTTTCATTATTATTTTTCTTATATATGATTTTCACTCTTGTTATTAACATTCTATTTATTTATTTATTTTTTTACTTTTTTGTTATTATCCTTTTTAACTTTTTATATAACGCTCATTTCAAATTTTTATACATTATTTTCTTTAATATTTTCATATATTATGCATTTCAAACTTGTTTTACACATTATATATTTTGAATTGTTTATATATTATTTTTAAAGAGTTTTATATATTATTTTATCTTGGATGGATACAATTTTTTTTGTAAAATTATTTTATATACTTTAGATTGCTTTTATAATCATCCTCATTTAAAAAAAAAAACCTCTCAAAATAAGGAAATATTTCGTGTTTGGAAATTCGAGAAATCGTGCCCTACCGTGCTGGGTTTCGATTTTTCATTCAATCGAATAACAGAATATCCTTTTGAAATTTCATTCATGTTTTCTTAAATTAAAACGACGCAATATTTCGTGTTTGGAAATTCGAGAAATCGTGCCCTACCGTGCTGGGTTTCGATCTACCGTTTGACCAAATAGCCAAATATCCTTTTAAAATTTCAAATGCATGAGTTTTGGAAATCATGAGATAATATTGTATCGAGGGTTCGAAATGTTGTGTCCTAACGTGCTGGATATGATATTTTATTCCTTCTGAACAAGAGAATCTCAATATCCAATTCAAGTTATCCAAACATTTTTAAAGGAATTGTATTTTAAAATCTTTTCAAGTTTTCAACATTAGGACGTTAATTGATCAATACGGTACCAATTTTGAGCGTTGCGAGGGTGCTAATCCTTCCTCGTGTGTAACCGACTCCCGAATCTATTTTCTAGTTTTTTGTAGACCAAAAATATTGTTTTAATAAACCAAAATGCTTTATTAAAATGAGCGATCACAGGGTGACCCGATCACACCTAAACAAAAAGGATTGGTGGCGACTCCATACCTCGTTTTAAAGTCGATCCCCGTTTTTCAAAATAAAAATGGTTTCGACAGCTTGGGGACTCCACTAGGGACTAATAAGAGAGTCAAGCCGTCAAATTGATTATTTTTTGTCCTTTTGTTGAAGATTGAAAATTTGATTTGAAAATCATGATTCTTTGTTGCATTTGTTTTTGTGATTGTTGTGGTTTGAGTCTTGTAGACTATGGCATTGCATTGCATGATCGTTGTGGTCACACCTTTTAAGTGGGAGTGAGAAACTATGTCTTCATGAGGTTTTCACCTCCGTATGGGCTAGTGGACTGCTTCCGGGATACATCCGTACCTATGTCTTCGTGAAGTTTTCACCTCTGTGCAGCCATAGGGAAATGTATTCCCCTGAACTGAACTCAGTCCACATGAGCTTATAATGGGTGAGGATCGAGGAATCTACTGGATCGGGTACCTCTACTTTAGAACCAAATCACATATAGTGAGCCTCAAGAGCCCAACCCTAGGTAGACCCACTCCAAACCCTAGCGGTTACCCAAGTAGGTGTCCTATATTGGTTTTTTTCTTCCTGTGCTAATGTGTTTTGTTTTGTTTATGACTAAATTGCATTACATCATCATATAAATAAGGTGTTGATTCATATTTGATTGCTAAATAGAACAGATTGTCATAAGAAAATGAATTTCTTGATAATGTGGATTATAATACGGTTGTCTGAATGTGGTCCAAGTAAAAACCGAAGAAGGTTGATAGTTCGCAGAGGAAAACAAGACTTTACCTAAGGATTCAAGTTGATAAAGATTATTCGAGAGCCGTCACATCTCGACTTTCTTAAAAGAGCTAACAAGCATCGCGAGGATAAGTAAGTAATAAGTCGCGGCCTGGATTAAGCAAAAATGAGCTAGTGGAGGCATCTATTGGAAGTTTGCGTAGTTTGACTTTTACAAAAAAAGGGATCGCCTGGAATATAAGGGCAAAGCCGTATATGTAATCCGTTTTGTGTAAAGGAATTTGTTTTCTAGAAAAGTTGTTCTAATAGAATTGAATTCAGAATCAACGCATTACTTTCTTTTGCATTCATCCCATGCATTGGCATTGCATTGCATCATGTGCATTAAACTTCACAAAAGAACCTTAATTGATTAGAAATCATGTTTTAGTTACCCTGGAACATCACTACTACACATGGGGAAAAACTAGAGTTATGGATCAAAAACTAGAGAAACTGGAACAAATATAGAAGGGAATATAGGATCGGCTGCAAACACAGATGCAAGAGCAACTGGCCAAGATTCAGCAGGATATGAAAGATCAGATGTTAGAATCACAGAAGGACATGATGAATCAGTTAACCCAGTTACTGCTTGGAGGGCCAGAAAAAGGGAAGAGCCCTATGGTCAAACCGGGAGAGGACATACCCACCGGGTTTTGCCCCGACAAATACCCCAGTGCAGCTTAACGCATATCCACTAGGGTTGTCTATCAATATCAGTCCTCAGCATCAAGCCAGTGTTTCGGCATTAACACACTTCTCGAAAGGCTCAGGCACCGGAGACAAGCCGGCAAATCTCAGTGTCCCTAATTTGGATGACACAACAGAGGTAGAAAGGACAGAAGGAGAACTCCGAAAGCAATTAGAAGACCGATACAAATGGCTGGAGGAGAAATTCAAAGCGTTGGAAAGTGCTGACTATCATTACGGAATGGATGCTAAGGAGTTGAGCCTGGTCCTAGATTTGGTACTCCCTTCGAAGTTCAAAATGCCAGAATTTGAAAAGTACAATGGAACTAGTTGCCCTGAGGCTCACATCACGATGTTTTGTCAGAGGATGACTGGTCATGTCAATAATGATCAGTTATTGATTCACTATTTTCAGGACAATTTGGCTGGGGCTGCAGCCAAATGGTACAATCAGTTGAGTCGTACCCAAGTTAAATCATGGAAAGACTTAGCACAGGCCTTCATGAAGCAATATGGCCATGTGACCGACATAGCGCCTGATAGGATCACGTTACAGAACATGGAGAAGAAGTCAAATGAAAGTTTCAGGTAATATGCTCAGAGATAGAGGGAGGTTGCTACACAAGTCCAATCCCCACTGTTAGAAAAGGAAACAACCATGCTTTTCATTAATACCTTGAAAGCACATTTTATTAATCACATCCTGGGAAGTGCAACTAAGAGTTTCGCGGACATAGTTATGTCTGGTGAAATGATAGAGAATGTGATAAGGTGCGAAAAGATAGAGACTGGGGAAAGCACCAAGAGGTCGGCCTTGAAAAAGAGAGAAAATGAAGTCAGTAATGTGAGCATGGGTTATGCGAAATGAATCACGGCGAATCAACCGAAAGTGATAGCCACAGGCCAACAAGCGTCGACAAGGCAAGAGCTCAATACAAAGCAGAACACGGAGAAGCCCCAGTTTACTCCTATTCCAATAACGTATCGAGAGCTGTACAAAAGTTTATTCGATGCACACGTTGTATCTCCTTTCTACCTAAAACCATTGCAACCCCTATACCCTAAGTGGTATGATGCAAGTGCTTAATGTGAATATCATGCGGGAATTACGGGACACTCGATAGAGAACTGCACCTCTTTTAAAAGGGTAGTCGAAAGGCTCATCAACATGGGTGTTGTGAAATTCGATGATGCACCTGGTGTAGGAAATCCGTTACCCAATCATACTGATAATGGGGTAAATGCGATGGTTGAGAATATGGGAAGGAGAATTAAGTTAGATGTGGTAGAAGTGAAAACACCGATGAGGGAGGTTTTGAAGAAGATGATGGAGAGAAGTTTAATCATGCGAGACTTTGGGAGAAAATCCCGAGAAACAGGGAACTATTGTGAGTTCCACGAAGAGAAGGACCATGAGATTGAAACATGTAATGAATTCAGAGCCCTGGTACAGGGTCTAATGGACAACAAAGAGCTGGAGTTCTTTGAGCTTGCTGAGGAAGAAGATGTATGCACCTCAGAGGAGGGGCTGATAAAGAAGGTCTGTGAGGTCAATCACCCAGTGGTGATCATTTCACGACCGAGAATCAATGAAGCTGGAGCAAAAATGGCACCAAGAGTTGTAATTTAGAAACTCGTGGCTTTTCTTTATAAGGATAGTAAAAAGGTGTTTTGGAATTATAACTGCAATGTGACATCATCAGAAGAGAGAACCGGGGAATAAAAGTTTCCAAACCCTTATGTACTTGGGGATGTTTTGAATAATGGGACTGTAGAAGTGATCCCTGTATTTTTAGAGATGACCTAGAGTAATGTTCCAAAACACGCTTGTTTCTTTAAGCCTTGGGGCAATAAGAATCCTCATGAGAAATAGGCTTGTGTTCAAAATCTTTATTTCAATCAAAATGCATCTTTTTGAGTAAATGTTCTTTCATTCTTGATATATTCTTTTGACTGTATTTTTAAATGTGTTTCATTCATGATCATATCATACAAATAATCATCATTAGAATCATTTATTCTTTGGAAATATGCCTTTGTACCTACAATAGGTCCCTAGATATCAACGACATGAGCAACACTGTAATTGACTCCCTTTTGGGGTGAGATATGTGTTTAAGTGGATCTCAGGAGTTTAAAGGTGGCAGAGATTGTAACTTATCTCTTGATTTTTTAAGAATGATAGAGCAGGATGAAAAACAGATCCTACTCTACAAAGGGTCGTGGACATTGCGAGCCTAGGAAAGAGGTGGAGGTCGAATCCTAGCTCACCGTAAAGACAAAGCGAATCATCATTTAGTTATTCCAAGAAATCAAAGAGGTTTTTGCGTGATCATGTCAAGATATACCCGAGATATTAAGACCTGTAGGTGATAAAAAATGTCTATACGGTGTCAGACGGACACATGTTAATAGCTTCATGGTAGCCACGCTAATCATGAGGTTTGGGTACTGTTGATCCACCATGGAATGGGATTGCATCAGCTATTTAGTGAGACAAGATTCATGTGCCTTATTCATTTCTTCATAAGATTTTCTCTATGTGGAGCATGGATTTTATCAGGTCATTCTCGTCTAATGTACATCGATTTATCTTGGTGGTCATCGATGACTTTACGAAGAGGGTGAAGGTCGCTTCATATGCCAATATTACAAGGACGATAGTCATCAAATTTTAAAAAAAAGGGTGCCGACAAGTAATGTCAGAAAAGATCATAGAACTGCACAATCTTGTAGTCTGTTCAAAGATCAGACACCATATTACAGTGCAGCAAAAGCAGCCAAATAGGAACATAAAAGTACAAAAAAGAAAAAAGAAAAAAATAAAACGAAGGTCATAGTGAAAGGCGACTGAGACTTGTAAAGATTGGCATGAAAAAGTTACCATTTACCCCCTATGCTTATCGAATGTTGACCATGACTCATCGGGCAACACATTGCTCATTAGTTTATGGGATAAAAATGGTTTTTAAAACGAGATTCTTTCTCTCCGAGTCTTGTCAGAGCCGAAGCTGGATAGGGCAGAATAGATCTAAGCTTGATATGATCAGTTGATTTCGAAGAGAGGAGATTCTGTCGTGGTCCAATGCATCAGAAATGAATGATGTGAGCTTATAATAAAGAGGTTTATCTTAGAAAATTCCATAAGGGAAACTTGATATTGAAGAAGATCTTTCCTATACAAAAGGACTCCAAAGGAAGAAATATGCCAAATGAGGAGGGACTTTACGCAGTAAAGAAGGCCTATTCTGGGGGAACATTGATATTGACCAAGACGGATGACAAATCTAGTCAATGAGGGGAGAGGCCAAGGTGGAAACCCGCAAAGGGCACCTTGAGACCTTAAAAAAAGCAAAAAAAGTAAAAAAATAATCAAAGAAAAAAAGAAAAAAATGAGAGGCCAAGGCGAAAACCCGCAAAGGGCGCTTTGAGACCAAAGGGGATTTGAGTTGAAAACCCAAAAAGGGCGGCTCAAATTTGGAAAAGTGGGGCCCACAGTAGTCTTGCTATGCCTGAATTAACAATGAAGAAGTATGCTACATCTGGGGGCATTGTCAAAGTACTCCGGATCCTCTAAACACAGATTGAGCTCAAAGTGGTCCTCAAGAAGTTGGTACAGAGAAGCTCAAGCTGTGGTACCTGGGGCACCTAGTGTTCCATTGTACCCATTTTGGATTTGATATCTTTGATTATCTTATTCTTTTCAAGATACATCCTAATAAATTTCCTTTTTAATTGCATTTGCTATCCTTGGTTAACGTACTTTCTTCGAGCTATGTTTCTGGTCCGTTGTTATGATCTTTTTCAAGCATTTTGCATTGAAATAATGATTAGTGGACTAATAATACTTTCATAAAAGGATTTTCATATATTACTCTGGAAGCTTCTAAATAATACAAGAACCTGAAATGGGACAATTGTTTAAAACTCATCAAGCTTAAGGGTTGGAAATATTTAAGCCCAAATTGAAATTATCTCCTTGGGGTTTCTGTCAAAGATATTGGTTGAGAAAAAAGAAAATTACATTAGTGTTACAATCCGGCAAAGAACGAGCAATGGAATTATTCTCGAGAAAAGGAAAATGGTATTCTGTATTGATGCAGATATCAGGCATATACATTTGTTCATTACACCCGAGGAATGGTGTAATAGTCCAAATTGATGAAAGAATCAGGTCCTATACTCCTGAGTTGCAAAGAAGGATTTGAAGATGATACAAACCTTGGGTCTCAAAAGTACAGTGAAATGGACCCTGAAATTACAATGGGGCAAACCAGTTGAGCAAAGTGGGTTGTTTCTACGAGTTTTGGTTGGAAATGCTAGCCGAGCAGGAATGCAGCATAATACGATAGTGATAAAACTCTGATGAATAACAAGTGATGTCACTTTAAGCATTTAAAAGGAATCATTCTCATGACATTTCTACACTCATAGCATTCATAGCGCATTTGGTTAGGAGCATCTAATTCATTTTGACCATAGTATTCTAATCAATTTGGCATAAACATAGGCATATGAAACCAAGTTTACAAGGCATGTTCCCTAGAGGACAGTGCAGTGACATCGATGAATTTACAAGTCTTATCTTTCTAAGGTAGCAAGGAAGCAGACTGAAAATTACAGATCTTATCTCCATGTATCAACTATGAAGCAGATCGAAAATGGCGAGTCTTATCTCCATGTATCGGCTATGGAGTAGATCGAAAATGGCGAGTCTTATCTCCATGTATCGGCTATGGAGTAGATTTTAGCCACCAACCTTATTTTTCTGAGGTAGCAAGAGAGCAGGTTGAAGATACAAGTCTTATCTTCCAGAGGTAGCAAGGAAGCAGACTGAAAATTACAAATTTTATCTCCATGTATCGGCTGTGGAGCAGATCGAAAATGGCGAGTCTTATCTCCATGTATCGACTATGGAGCAGATTTTAGCCACCAAACTTATCTCTCTAAGGTAGCAAGAGAGCAGGTTGAAGATACAAGTCTTATCTTCCTAAGGTAGCACGGAGGCTGAAAATTACAGATCTTATCTCCCTAAGCAGTAGTGGAGTAGATTGAAGACAGCAAGCCTTAACCCCCTAAGCAGTAGGGTAACAGGCTGAAAATATAGATCTTGCCCCTAAACTGTAATGGAGTAGATCGAAGACAGCAAGCCTTAACCCCCTAAGTAGTAGGGTAACAGGCTAAAAATACAGATCTTGCCCCTAAATAGTAGTGGAGTAGATCGAAGACAGCAAGCTTTAACCCCCTAAGTAGTAGGGTAATAGGTTGAAAATACAGATCTTGCCCCTAAACAGTAGTGGAGCAGATCAAAGATAGCAAGCCTTAACCCCCTACTGCTTTCGATCTATTTCATCCAATTGCTTTTAGCCCTTCTGTTTTTTATTTGTTTTGCAATTAAGTTTTCATTATTCTTAATTTTGGCCCTAAAATTTGTTTTGACTACATTTTGGTCTTCCTTGAAGCTGTGTGTTTTGGAGGGTGGGGATTATTTCCCTTTTGGTCCCTCCTTGTTATTTGCACGTTCAAATTGGTCTATTTTCTTTTATTTATTTTTTATTTTCCCCAGAATTTTGCTTTAAGGTTCTATTTAATCCTTTTTTATTTTCGCTATTTTATTATCAAATTAACTAATTTAATATATTATTGCTATTATTTTTATGTTTCTATTTATATTTATTTTGTTATTCTAATACTATTATTATTTATCTATTTATATTTCTACTATTATTATATTTCTATTTATTATATTTTTATTTCTATTTATATACTAATATTATTTTCATTATTATTTTTCTTATATATGTTTTTCACTCTTGTTATTAACATTCTATTTATTTATTTATTTATTTACTTTTTTGTTATTATCTATTTTAACTTTTTATATAACGCTCATTTCAAATTTTTATACATTATTTACTTTAATATTTTCATATATTATGCATTTCAAACTTGTTTTACACATTATATATTTTGAATTGTTTATATATTATTTTTAAAGAGTTTTATATATTATTTTATCTTGAATGGATACTAATTTTTTTTTGTAAAATTATTTTATATACTTTAGATCGCTTTTATAATCATCCTCATTTTTTAAAAAAAAACCTCTCAAAATAAGGAAATATTTCGTGTTTGGAAATTCAAGAAATCGTGCCCTATCGTGCTAGGTTTCGATTTTTCGTTCAACCGAATAACAGAATATCCTTTTAAAATTTCATCCATGTTTTCTTAAATTAAAACGAAGCAATATTTCGTGTTCGGAAATGAGAGAAATCGTGCCCTACCGTGCAGGGTTTCGATCTACCGTTTGACCAAATAGCCAAATATCCTTTTAAAATTTCAAATGCATAAGTTTTGGAAATCATGAGATAATCTTGTATTGAGGGTTCGAAATGTTGTGTCCTAATGTGTTGGATATGATATTTTATTCCTTCTGAACAAACGAATCTCAATATCCAATTCAAGTTATCCAAACATTTTTAAAGGAATTGTATTTTAAAATCTTTTCAAGTTTTCAACATTAGGACGTTAATTGATCAATACGGTACCAATTTTGGGCGTTGCGAGGGTACTAATCCTTCCTGGTGCGTAATCGACTCCCGAATCCGTTTTCTAGTTTTTTGTATACCAAAAACATTGTTTTAATAAACCAAAATGCTTTATTAAAATGATCGATCACAGGGTGACCCGACCACACCTAAGCAAAAAGGATTGGTGCGACTCCATACCTCGTTTTAAAGTCAATCCCCATTTTTCAAAATAAAAATGGTTTCGACAATAATAATAATCACGTATAGAAAATTTATACAATATCAAGCGTTAAAAGCATAAATTTAGCAATACTTAATACATACGAACTTACCTCGATCGTCAAAACGTTGAAATCGATCGACTAGTCTGAAACTCTATTTTTCCCTCGATATAGACTTGTACGAGGCTTAACTTGATTTAATCAATCAAATTCAGGTATTTCAATTCACATTCCATTCATTTTAAGTCAATTTCATATTTTGGTTAAATTACTATTTTACCCCTACACTATTGACCTTTTTACAAATTAGTCCCTAAGCTCATAAAATGCAAATTTAGTTAATTTCATCATACTATATTTCATACATGCTCATATCAGCCCATATTTTTCATTTATTCACACTTTTACCAGACAATTTATTATATTTCACAATTTAGTCCAAAATTGACATTTTTGCTAAAATTCACTTAACAAAACTCAATAATCTACCATCAAGGATTTATTTTCTATCATTAAACATCAAGATACTCAAATATTCAACAATGACATCATCCAAATACTTTAACAATTTTGAATTCGGAGGTACGGGCTAGCTAGAACACAAAGCAACGATCTCAAAAACGTAAAAATTATTAAAAACTGAGACGAAATGGACTTACATGCATGAACAACCATGGCCGAACCTTCAAAGCTTTGAGAACATTATTTTTTTCTCACATTCGGCTATTGATGAAGATGATAGCATGTAATTTGGCTTTTGTTTTATTTTATTTTAATATAATTACCAAATACCATATTTAACCTTAATATACATTAATAATTTCCATTATACCAAGCCATCAACAATTATGGAATAATTACCACTTCAGGACTCCCACTATTTAATTCCATAGCTATTTAATATCTTTAACTTATAAAACATAACTTTTACACTTTGCGCGATTTAGTCCTTTTTGCTTAATTAACTATCAAAACGATAAAAAATTTTCAACGAAACTTTAATACCATCTTATTGCCACTCCGTAAATATTTATGAAAATATTTACGACTTGGTTTATGGAAACGAGGTCTCGATACCTCATTTTCTAAACCCACTTGACCTTAGGGTCATACCACTTGAACTTAATAAATCGCTTATAAAACAAAAATCACAATATCAAAAACCTTTTTTAAACTCACAATTAACTCATAAATATTAAATATAATATTTACAAACCTACTTGTCAGATTTGGTGGCCCCGAAACCACTGTTTAGATTAACCTTAAAAATGAGCTGTTACAGATATGGGTTGCTATGAGGTTATGTGAAATTCGGCTATACATATGTTAAGGATAAATTGCATAAATTTGTCATTTTGTGTAAAAAGGACTAAATTGCAAAGTAGTTAAAAGTCTAGGGTAAATTTGTAATTTTGCCAAATTGATTGTTTTATGCTAAATTGAATTGAATGAAAGTTTAAATGAGTTAATTTGATATCATATAGATCAAGATAAGCAAATACCAGAATTAGATCGGGGGAAACGAAAGGTAAATGAATAGATGACGGTTATACGAACAAATACGAGGTACGTTCGTATAATTAGAATTGAACTTTTCTATGCTTGTGATTATTGAAAAGAATGTGTATAATTGAGATATTTAAAGTATAAATGTCTTATTGCTATATTGTATGTGTTACCGAGCTCCGTTTGAACTATTTGAATTTATTGGATACGAGTGGCATGTTACTGGAATTACCGTAATGGTCGAGCTCCTACATTTGTTGTGGACTCACCATTGTTCGTATGAGCTTACTATTTCAGCTCATTGGAGCTTACCGATTCAGCTGGAAAGAGCTTATTGTTCAGCTCAATAGAGCTTACTGTTTATCAGCTCAGTAAGAGCTTACCGACCATGACTCGAAAGAGCATGTATGATGATGATTTGACGAATTATTTACATTGTTCACTTGATTATCCTTTGAAGTTATAATAGGTTCAACGAGCCTAAATAATGTTATACGGACAAGTTACGATTTATATGTGGTATTAAAGTTATATATATATGATGTATTATATTAGAAAGATATGATGTATTATTTTAGTTGATGGTTTATGTTTGTGATTAGGTGATGGTTAAATTGAATTGTTGGCATTTTATTATTGCTTTGATTATTTTTAAATGGTAAGTTTAATTCTGAATTATACGGGCTTACTAAGCTATAAGCTTACTCCGTGTCTTTTTCTATGCCTTATAGAGGTTCGTTTGCTCTCTCATTTCGGACAAGTCAGAGTTGCACATCACACTATCCAATTTTCGTTAGGTATTTTAAACTTATGACCTTATGTAAATATGGCATGTATAGGCTAGTTTGATAGTAATAGTTATATTTTGGTATCATGGTTTGAGAATGAATTTATATATAAATTAAGCCATGTGATTTGGCTTATTGTGGTATCACATTTGGATTACAAATATGTGCTTAATGATGGTATGTTTTGGTATGGTAATATTTGAATGAAATTATGCAAAAGAAGTTTTGATATATGGAAGTTAGATGAATGAATTGTATATGTGATTATATAGGTATATGGACATGTAAATGGTAAGTTTGGATATGACTTATAATGTGTATTGAATTGGTTAATTTAGTTGCCAATTGAGTCGCTTAAATGTGGCCAAATATGAATGTAAATGCTTATGTTTTAAGGTGGCAAATTTGACTTTTCAAGTGGCCTATTTTTGTCCACATGGGCAGAGACACGGCCGTATGTCTCAGCCGTGTGCGACACATGGTCACGTTACACGTTCGTGTGTCCCCTAGCGTACCCTACGAATTAAAGTCAGTATACCTTATAGTTTTGACACGACCTAGACACACGAGTGGGTTTATTGGTCGTGTGTGGTACACGAGCTGGCACATGGGCGTGTGGTCGGCCGTGTGACCCAAGTCAGTAGCCTCTCTAATTTTCACAGGGCCTGGTACACAGGTGTGTCTTGTGGCCGTGTGGATAAATCAATATGTATGACCTGTTTTGCCACGGCTTAGACACACGGGCATGTCTAATGCCGTGTGAGGCACATAGCCTATTCACACGGGCGTGTGACACTTTAAAAGTTGAAAATTTTCTAAGTTTCTGAAACTTTTATATGTTATCAATTTAGTCCCAAATGCATGATTAAGACTTGGTATGATTGATTTAAGTACATTTTGAATGTGAATGAATGATGGTTACTGAAATGAGATGAAATTTGTTAAATGATTATTTTAAATTAAGTTACAGGTCTGGTAAAGCCTTTTAACCTATTCCGACAATGGTTACGGGTTAGGGGTGTTACATTTGTTGGTATTAGAGCTACGATTTAGTGGATTCTAGGAGTAACATAGCCTATGTGAGTCTAGCTATACATGTCATATATATAATTGTGATAGTGTGATGACTCCTGACGTTCTTAAATTTGTTTTCATATAATAATGGATCCCAAACGAGCTGTAGTGGATGACGTACAAAGTAACGTGCCAGCTCCCGCTCAAGGAGCCGCGCCTACTGAATCTAAACCTGTGACGAGTTGTCATGGGGATGAGGCTAGGGAAGCCTTCTTTCAGATATTAAATGAGTGGTTTACACAGTATATACGTACGAACCCGACTGTTCCGCAACCTCCACCCCCACCTGTTCCCCAACAGATCCCAGTAGTTCCTTAAGGTATCGATCCTTTGTAATTAAATAAACCACCTGTTGATAGAATTTGGAAACACAGAGCTGAGGAATTTAGAGCTACTGCTAATAATGACCCTGAAAAGGCTGAATTTTGGCTTGAAAACACAATTCGGGTGTTCGATGAATTATCCTACACACTCGAAGAATGTATGAAGTGTGTTGTATCATTGTTGAGAGATACTGCATATCAGTGGTGGAATACCTTGATATCCATAGTTCTGCCAAAGCGAGTCACTTGGGATTTCTTCCAAGTGGAATTTAGAAAGAAATACATTAGCCAAAGATTCATTGATCAGAAGAGAAAAGAATTTCTTGAATTGAAGCAGGGTCGTATGTCAATTACAGAATATGAACGAGAGTTTGTATTACTTAGCAAATATGCTCATGAATGTGTTTCTTCTAAAGCTATAATGTGTAAAAGATTCGAGGATGGATTGAATGAAGAAATCAGAGTGTTGGTTTGAATTCTTGAGCTGAAAAAGTTTGTTGTTCTGTTTGACCGAGCCTGTAAAGCTGTAGAGCTTTGTAAAGAGAAAAGAAAAGATGATTCTGTGGCTAGAGAGTCTAGAAAAAGATTTACGAGCAAATCACATTAGTTAGCATCAAAGAAATTTAGAGAATATCACCATTGTTCTACAGCCTCTGCGGGAATTTCTATCAGGGATAGAAATGCGAGGCAATCAAATTCAAAACCTTAGGCAACATCTGTGGCCAGTGTGGGAAGTGTTAGAAACACTGGATCTGAATGTAAACATTACAATAAACGACATTACGGTGAATGCAGATTAGTGAGTGGAGCTTTTTTTAAATGTGGGTCTTTGGATCATTTTCTTTGTGATTGTCCTTAAAATTTAATAGCTAAAAGAGAACAACCAGTGAAAACAAGTAACACGACTACTAAAGGGAGACCACACCGAAACGCTGAAAATGTGAGTGGTAATCGAGGTGCTACGAGAGACTCGACTATGAGATCTGAGGCACGAGCACCTGCTAGGGCTTATGCTATATGTGGAAGAGAGGAAGCATCACCACCAGACGTTATCACCAGTACTTTTTCTCTTCTTGATACTATATAGTTGCATTGATAGATCTAGGATCATGTAACACCCCTATCCTGTATCCGTCGTCGGACTAGGGTTAAAGGCGTTATCGGAGTGACCGTATCTCGTTCTAAAAGTAGTTTTAGGTATATCTGAGTCTCGAACTCGCAACTGATAATAACCTGATCTCAAATCTATCTTTGAAAACACTGAGGTTCCCTTCAGTTGATCAAACAAACCATCAATACACGGTAACGGATATTTATTCTTTATTGTCACTTTATTCAACTGACGATAGTCGATGCACAATCTCATGGTTTTGTCCTTCTTTTTCACAAACAATACTGGTGCACCCCAAGGTGAGAAAATCGGTCGAGCGAAACCTCTATCCGTCAACTCTTGTAACTGAACTTTCAATTCCTTTAATTCAGTTGGTGCCATACGATACGGAGCTATCGAAATTGGTGTAGTCCCAGGTACAAGTTCAATGCCAAACTCTACCTCCCAAACAGGTGGTAACCCAAAGAATTCTTCTGAAAAACATCCGAATATTCACAAACCACCTGTGCTCGATTCAAGCTTCTTTTACGATTCTTTACTATCAAGTGCACGATGCAAGATACGTTTCACACCCCTTTCTCACATATTTTTGAGCCAACATCGAGGATATTATTTTTGCTGGCAATTCGTTCAAATCAGTAGACTCAACTCGGATTATCTCATTATCTGCACATCTCAAATCGATATTCTTACTTTTACAATTCACAACTGCATCATGTGCGGTCAACCAATCCATACCGAGAATAAGATCAAATTCATCAAACGGTAAAAGCATCAAGTCGGCCGGAAAACAGGAACCTCGGATTATTAAGGGGCATTTCTTACACACTTTGTTAGCGAGTACATATCGATCCAAGGGATTCGAAACTCGAATTACGAACTTAATAGACTCAACAGGTAGAGTCTTACTGGATGCTAAAGTATCACATACATATGAATGAGTAGAACCAGGGTCAATCAATGCAATCACATTAGTATCAAAGAGAGTGAAAGTACCAGTGATAACATCAGGTGAAGATGCCTCCTCTCGTGCACGGATGGCATAAGCTCTGGCAGGAGCACGAGTCTCAGATCGAACAGCCGTATCAGAAGTTCCTCTCTGACTACCACCCCTACCTCCTGTATTTCTCGGTGGTCTACCTCTATTCGTTGCGCCACTCGATCTCGTATCTTGCACCTTATTCTTTTCGGCAGGTTCCGTACAATCTCGAATAAAATGATCCCGCGATCCGCATCTATAGCAGGCCCTGTTAATAGACTTACCCCAACATTCACCTACATGTCGTCTTCCACATTGTGAATATCGGGTTTTTCCTGTCAATTGTTGCCAACACTAGCAATCGAGGTAGCTCGAGAGTCTGTTGATGGTCGCTCCCTAATAGAAATTCCTGCAGTCGTCTTCGATTTATTAGTATCGTCTCTGAACCTTTTTGTAGCCGAGAAAGAAGTTTTACCCGCCGATCTTTTATGAAAGTCTCTAGCTTCAGATTCAGCTTTCTTTTTCTCCTTTCCAAGCTCTTCAGCCTTGCAAGCCCGTTCAACTAGTGTTACAAATTCTTTTATATCTAAAATACCCACCAGTAGCTTTAAGTCTTCATTCAATCCCTCTTCAAATCTTTTCCACATAGCGACTTCATCAGCTACACACTCCCGAGCGTATCGACTGAGTCTTACAAACTCACGTTCGTATTCAGATACCGTCAAACGACCTTGTTTAAACTCCAAGAATTCTTTACGCTTTTGATCGATGAATCGTTGACTAATATACTTCTTACAAAACTCCGCCTGAAAGAAGTCCCAAGTAACTCGTTCCTTCAGAATAACAGAAATTAGAGTTCTCCACCAATAGTAGGCCGAGTCCCGTAATAAGGATATGGCACACTTTAGACACTCATCGGGTGTGCAAGACAGCTCTTCAAAAACACAGATGGTGTTATCAAGCCAAAACTCGGCCCTTTCAGCATCATCAGTAGCTGTGGCTCAGAATTCCTCGGCCCCGCGCTTCCTAATCAAATCCACAGGAGGTTTACTCGGCCTCATAGGATCAATAGTTGCTGTTATTATAGGCACCTGAGGCGGATTATTTAAATTCGGGAAAGGTTGAGTAGCTGGGTTAGTTCGGGCATATTGTGCGACCCACTCATTCATCATGGTAAAGAAGGCTTGTTTTGCCCCATCATCTTGATTATTCGCAGATGATTGAAGTTTAACAGGCGGTGTCCCTTGCGCGGGAGCAGCCGCTACACTCTCAACGTCATCCGCCAAGGCTCTCTCTAAATTGGGTTCCATTTACTAATCAAAACAATAATTTTAATCGTCAAAAGTCATCACACTATCATATACTAACATTAAGGCATGTATAGCTAGACTCATACGCGCTATGGTAGTCCTAGAACCGACAAACCATAGCTCTGATACCAATAAAATGTAACACCCCTAACCTGTTTCCATCGCTGGAATGAGTTACGAGATGTTACCGAACCAAATACTTTTTCATAAATTTTCATGCATCTACTTCTATCATAGTCATTTCATTAGGTACTTTAAACCATCACATAAGTTTACGACATATAACAACCGTATTAAAAGATTTGATGTTATATTCCAACATAACCAGATGACTCATTACGCTATCTCAAATTAAAATACTAAGATCAAATACAATAGTCAAATTACAATTGTTCACTTATATAAATGTATCATAATCGAACCACTCCAAACATAAAATCGATATTTCTAACATTCTCAGCACTCAAGCGTATATATATATATTTTTATATCATGCATTTTTAGTATTAAACATTATAACCAAGACAAATAATACCATGATTAAACATAACCAAATTCAAACTTAATATTTAAGCCATATTCGTATGGCTAGAAGTATACATATCAAAATTCAAACAAAATACATTTTAGCCTATACATGCCATAATGTTCACTTAGAAAACTAAGAAGAAGGTACCAAAATGTTGCAAGTTGGTGTGATGACTTCGACGATGGCCCAAAGCACGCAAAATGGGTCAGAGCATCTAAATAGGAGACAAGCAAACACACAATATGAGTATTCAACTCAGTAAGTCGTAAGCAATGAAATGTAATAGTTAACTAACTAAAAAAAATAGAAATCAAAAGATTCACATAATGTCTAAATTATTAATTCACTACTAGTCAACTATCACCATTAAATCTAATTATTATATAATCAATTTCACATAAGAAGTGCTCGGATAAGAAATTTTTATACCCATCATGCCATATTAACTCTCACACATGGTTCTTTAGAAATCCACACGCGAAACGACAGTTTAACTCTGCACACCAATGCCATATATATTCGCACACATAGTGCCATACAATTTTCTGCACACTTAGTGCCATACAATTTTCTGCACACTTAGTGCCAAGTCATTTCGTTATTACAAAATGATTGATTTAATTAACTAAATAGAATCGGCTATTACCCTTTTCAATCAAAGAATATTTATATGAGGATAATTCTTTCATGATATGCATATACCAATTATGTATAAAATAAACAATCTTAATTGCTTATAGACTTACCTTGTTTCGAATAAAACGACCCTATCAGCTACTCGATGTCCTTCGACTTGCCCTTGCTTGATTCCCCTCCTTTAAGTTCTTGAGCTTAATCAAAATACATTAACTAGTTTCATTACCTTGCTAGTTATTTATCTCCAATAATATTAATGATTACATAACACAAGAAACTCACGGTAAAATTTTTATCATTCTACCTTATGCTTTTATGTTATTTGGCTATCAACCACCTAATATCACTTTATTAACAATAATCCAATCAATACTTTAATTACACTCATATATAAACACATATATATATATATATATATATATATAATATATACACGGCAACCACCCTTGCTAATTTCTCACATATATATTTTAATGATTTTCAATTCATCTTACAACCATTATTGTTCAAAACATTAAAAACTTAACTAATACTTATAAAGTGTCTCAAGGCTGAATGCATTCTTACTTCCAAAATAACATAGCCTATGATATATTTCACTTCAATGTACATATTCATGAATCAAATTCAACCGTATAAGCCAATATCACCCATTTGATCAATTATAGAGAATTAAAGATAATATCACAAATGTGTAGCCTATATGGCCGATTATACATAATCAAATTTAACATCGTCTATGTATTTACTCATATGGCCGAATATACATACTCCAATATAATATCATTTTCATTTCATTTAACACTTAATTTTTACCACATATCAAATTGACCAAATATTTCTAACTAGCAAAACTCCTCATCTATTCATGCTATTATTCAAAAACACATATGTCCATTAGCTAGTTCATTATTCAACTTCTAATATATCCATCCTAAGCCTCAACACTATCTCTTAACATCTAACCATAGTAACCGTATATACATTTTGTCACTAAATAGAGAAAATCAACATATGGGTTGGAATATGAACTTAACTATGAACTAAATTCTCATAAAATTTAATGAAAATAGCATGAAATCTTACCTTAATCAACCCTAAGTTGGCCGAATGCCTTCAAAAATTTTCTTTCCTCCCTCACTTTAGTTTCGGCTTTTGCAAGGAGAAGATGAACACTCTCTTACCTTTTTCTTTTTCTTGTTTTATTAATTTTATTTTATCATATTAAAATTGTATTTAATTAGACTTAGTGGAGTAACATCATTTTATGGCCGGCCACTACATGCATTAAGGGTAAATTGACATGCAAACCCAAGCTTTCTCACCTTATTGTTATTGGATCCTTACAAATTACCTATCATCTTTTCTAAATTTCCCAACTAAGTCCTTTCAAGAAAAATTTACATTCCTAAGACTAATTTAAAACATTTAATTTTTCATACATACACTATCACACATAAATATATGCAATTAAAATTAAAATAAATTTTTGTGACTCGATTTTGTGGTCCCGAAACCACATTCCGACTACGGTCTAATTAGGGTTGTCACATGACTTGTCCACACGGCCACAAGACACACCCGTGAGCCAGGCCGTGTGAAAATTAGGGAAGCTATTGACTTGGCCACACGGCTGACCACATGCCCATGTGCCAACCCGTGTGCCACACACGGCCAATAGACACGCCCGTGTGTCTAGGCCGTGTCAAAACTAGAGGGTATACTGACTTTAATTCGTAGGGTACCCCAGGGACACACTACAGGTAACATGAACATGACAGTGTGTGACACTACCGAGATACACGCCCGTGTCTCTGCCTGTGTGGACAAAAATAGGCCATTTGAATAGCCAACTTGCCACCCCAATTGGATCAAACCTACAATCAATGAAACAAGCATCTATACACCACCATTTCAGCCAATCTCAATACCAAAACATACCTTATTCATAACTTAACATAATCAACAAATTTCAATCTCAATTCATCAATCAATTCATACCAAAAATTAAATCAAAATCATACCTAAATATATGTTCAAATACATCATTCAATCTCATGCTCAAACTTACCAAAACTTCTCACCATTACCATTTCTTTGGCCAACCAAAAACATACCATAATTGCACATTAGCATCACATATCATATACCATTGTCAAACTATAAGTTCAAACATAAGTTAGCCATATCACATGGTATCATATATATACATTACAAAACATAACCAAAGTATTTCTAGCCTATACATGCCATACTTCAATTTATACATTTTCAAAAGTACCAAAATGAGTTTCAATAGTGTGATGATGATCCTCGATGATCCCCAAGCTCACAGTAACTTTGATATCTATAAAACAATGCAAACACACACAAAGTAAGCTTTCAAATGCTTAGTAAGCCATAAACAAATAAACACATCATTCAAAGCAAATAAGCATCATTAAATCATTTATTATTTGTAGACAAATATCAACACAAATCTCATATTCATATACTTGCCTTTCATTCTCAAATAGGTTATACAAAGCAAACATACCTGAATCGAATATAATTTCACAAAGTCATTCATTTTCTCAGAATGCCCGTTTTGAACCATTCAGAAAAATAAGGATACACGGATAGCTTAGAAAGTACATACAATGCCAACGTCCTAGACGTGGTCTTACATGTAATCAGATATCAATGCCACTGTCTCAGACAGGGTCTTACACGAAATCAAATACGATTTCGATGTCCCGGACATGGTCTTATAGGTAAGACAGAAGTCGATGCCAACATCCCAAACGTGGTCTTACACGATAACATATATCAAAATCCTATGTCATGACATATGTATCTTAACTATTCCTAGGGTTCGTACGGGGCTTTTCAGACGTCAGAACTTTGTCGATACTTTCTCAAATGGCACATATTTAGCTCGAACATTCAATTCAAACACGTTTATTGTATATTGAATTACCTCGTACGTATTCAGATAGATTGTATCGGCTACACGACGACTTTTGAGTTTTCCCGATCTAATTTCGTATTCTTTAATTCTCGATCTATATAAATTCAAATTTAACCATTTTATTCACCAAATCATTCAAACCAATCCATATACACACAATTAGGGTATTTTGCAAACTAGCCCTCACATTTTCACATTTTGACACTTTAGTCTCTAATTCACAAAATTACAAAATACACATAATTCGCATATACTCATGCTTAGCCGAATTTTTCTAATGCTCATACAAGTCCACACATTTCATTTGTTTCACATTTTAGTCCCTCAATTTAAAATTTTCACAATTTAGTCCATTTTACTCAAAATTATCAAAAATCCAAAGACAAAACATATAAACCCAACATCAAACTATCATATTTCATCACACAACAACATAAAACTCATGAATTAATCAATGGCTCATTTCAAAATCATCAACAAAATCAAAAATTGAGACATGGGCTTGATAGTATATGAAGCAATGATTACAAAAACGTAGAAATTATTAAAAACCGAACAAAAACGGACCTTTAATCAAGCTAGATGTTGGTCGAATGCTTCAAACGCATAAACCCTATATTTTCCTTTTAAATTTTGGCAAAGATGAAAGATAATGACTTATTTTATGCTTTTTTTTTGTTATAAAACATATTATTAACTAAATTCCAAATTTACCCTTTGTTATAAAATTATTTATTCACCTAACACATGCCCTTTTATGTCATTTAATTCATTCAATGGTTAAATAACTCATAAGGACCTCACAATCATAAAGCTAAATCAATTAAGCACTTTTAACAAATAGTATGCAACTTTTACATTTTATGCGATTTGGTCCTTTTATCAAATTAAGCATACAAACGATTAAATTTTCATACGGAATTTTCACAGATGCTAATTCACGTATCATAAGCACGGAAAATAATATTTTAAATTTTTTTTACTCAAATATGTGGTCCTGAAACCACTATTCCGACTAGGGTCTAAACCAGACTGTTATATATCAACCCATTCATATATCTGTGTGAATTTAGTATTTAAAAAGAGTTTACATGTAGAGTCTACAGAATTTTTAATTAAATTATCGAACCCCTTAGACAAGTTTGTTTTAGTCGATAAAATTTGTAAGGATTGTCCTCTGATGATCCGGGGTTACTATTTTCGGGCTGATTTGATGCCTCTACCGTTCGATGAGTTTGATGTGATTCTGGGTATAGACTGGCTGACTATGCACGATGCAGTTGTAAATTGTAGACAGAAGATTATAGAATTGAAATGTTAAAATGGTGAGATTTTTCGGATTGAGTCTAATGATTCAAGTGAATTACCTACTGTGATATCGTCTGTGTTAGCTCAAAAATACTTGAGAAAGGGCTATGATGCATATCTTGCATATATATTGGACACGAAAGTGCCAGAATCAAAAATTGAATCTGTACTTGTCGTTTGTGAGTTCTCAGATGTATTTTCAGAAGAATTAATGGGATTATCGCTGATCAGAGAAGTCGAATTTGGTATTAAGTTAATACCAGGAACAACTCCAATATTGATAGCTCCGTACAGAATGGTTCCAACAGAATTAAAGGAGTTGAAAAATTCAGTTGCAAGATTGATAGACAGAAGTTTTGTACAACCGAGTTATTCTCCTTGGGGTGCACCAGTATTGTTTGTGAAAAAGAAAGATGGCACGATGCACATGTGTATCGACTATAGACAGTTGAATAAAGTGAATATAAAAAAAATACCCTCTACCGTGAATTGATGACTTATTTGATCAGTTGAAAAGGGCTACAGTATTTTCAAAGATTGATCTGAGATCGGGTTACTATCAGTTGTGAATTAAAGAGTCGGATGTGCCGAAAACCACTTTTAGAATGAGGTATGGCCATTATGAATTTCTTGTTATGCCTTTTGGTTTAACTAATGCTCCTGCCATTTTCATGGACTTGATGAATCGTATATTTAGACCATATTTAGATAGATTTGTTGTAGTATTCATTGACAATATTCTGATCTATTCTCGAGATGAATTTGAGCATACCAAGCACTGGAGAATTGTGTTACAAACTCTACGTGATAAGTAGTTATTTGAAAAGTTTAGTAAACGTGAATTCTGGCTCAAAGAGGTTAGATTTTTTAGACATATTATTTTAGCCGATGATATTAGAGTTGATTCGAGCAAGATTTCTGCTATTGTTGATTGGAAACCTCTAAGAAATGTGTCTGAAGTTCATAGTTTTCTGTGATTAGCGGGTTATTATTGAAGATTTGTGAAAGGCTTCTCAATGATTGTGACACCAATGACTCGACTGCTACAAAAAGACGTGAAGTTTGAATGGTCAGAAAAGTGTCAACAGAGTTTTGAACAGTTGAAAGCATTATTAACAGAGGCACCAGTTTTGGTTCAACTTGAATCGGGTAAGAAATTTATGATCTATAGTGATGCATCGCTAAATGGATTGGGCTGTGTTTTGATGCAAGGTGGAAAATTTATAGCTTATGCTTCCCGACAACTGAAACTGCATGAAAAGAACTATCCAACGCATGATTTAGAACTGGCTGCGATTGTATTTGCATTAAAGATTTGGTGACACTACTTATACGGTGAAAAATGCCATATTTATATAGATCATAAGAGCTTGAAATATCTGATGTCACAGAAGGATCTGAATTTGCGACAATGAAGATGGCTTGAGTTGTTAAAAAATTATGACTTTATGATTGATTATCACCCAAGAAAAACTAATGTAGTTGCTGATGCCTTGAGCCGAAAATCATTGTTTGCGTTACGAGCCATGAATATCCAGTTGATGATATATGATGATTGTAACATCCCAAACCCGAATTCGTCACCGAAGGGTTAAGGAATATTACCATACAAGCACAAAATTTCATTTAACTTTATTCAAATAACTCCCATTAACACTCTTTAAAACCAAATTCCAACTTGTTTTTCCAATTATACTATATAGAATAAAATCATCTCAAGTTGATAAGTACATTGATTCATTCTTAAGTTCAATTTACATCAAAACATTGACAACACTAATCGAATATCAACCACACATTCACATTAACTATGTGGAACACATTTAGTAACTTAACAAGCCATTTTCGCATGGCTATACATATATACATCATCAAAAAGATACTTATTTAACATCAAAAAGTCAAGCCTATACATGCCATTATAAAAGTTCAACTACAAAAGTACCGAATGGCTTAGATAGTGTGGATGACTTCGACTTTGAGATCCCTGAGACCGTAGCTAACGAACGAGATCTATAAAACAGAGAATTAAGGGCAACAAAGTAAGCATTTCTATGCTTATTAAGTTTTAAGCAATACAAACAATTAAAACTTGTCAATTAAATCGGGCATTTAGTATCACAAAACTAATATACTAGTTAGTTATCACTTGGCCGAATATATATGTATATAAATACGTGAATACACAAAGAAATTTCAGCATGTAACTTTACTTTATTCATAGCTCATACAGTTGATTTAAGTCACAGACTTTCATATAATGTCTAACATCGAGCAAATAAGTCATGCTTAGTCGAAGATATAGTAATCATTCACACGCATATATCGTTTTTTTGATACTAATAACTCACCTTAGAAATCAATTCACATGCGAGTACATAATACATACCTGGCTTTCACAATATCATACATAATCACTATTAGTTTATCTCGAACTCTCAAATTCACAATCTTACTTGAATCACCTACGTTAAGCCTACTGGGTTTAAAACCCGAATCCAGTCATCAGTTAAAACCTGCGGGGCTTTAAGCTCGAATATAATACCAGCACTAAGCCTGCGGGATTTAACCCGGATATAATACCAGCACTAAGCCTTTGGGACTTTAACTCGGATTTAATACTAGCACGAATGCCTTCGGGACTTAGCCCGGATATAATACTCAGACAAGGCCTACGGGTCTTAGCCCGGTTATAATCTCAAATTATCATGCACATATATATATATATCATAACACATCGGTATTTCATTTACATTACTAGAACACAAGCACAATATGCTTATCAACCATTCCACTTTTGGCTCAATAGCCACATACAAAGAGCACGATTTCGATTCGCTATCCAACATGACTTCTATAACCATTCGGCTACAAGTCATAAGTACAAACTATTTATCTCACTACGTAATTCAAGTAGAACCATTATGTCACAATTTATTTGTTATGCTTATATATCATGATTTTATCAAATCATAAGCTAAGTTCCATTACTCAAAGACTTACCTCAGATATACTTGAACGGTTACGAAATGGCTACTCGGTTACTTTCTATTTTCCCTTATCCGAAATTGCCCCCTATGCTCTTGAGCTTTAATTCAACAAATTTTAAACTAGTCATTAATCGACTATTCAAGTATTACTTTCAGAATATAATACATATATATTCGACTTTCACACATACAGATTATAGTAAGCTTATAAAAATCAATAAGCAATTCATTAGCAAATTTTTCTCAATGTTTACAATATAATTACAATTTCACTATAAATTGACTTCCTGAGCAACAGTTACTAAATTATTTATAACTGGAGCTACAAAACTCCAAATCAATATCTGTAAATTTTCCCTGAAAATAGACTCATTTATCTATTATCAATAAAATTTTAATAATTTTTAGTTTAGCCAATCAATACCAGATTTTTCCTAAAGCTTCCCTTGTTTCATTGTTTGACTAATCTGACCATTCTTCACTATGAAATAAATTTCTCATTGTACAGAATTCAAAATATGTTCTTGTTTATTTCATTTGAAACTAGACTCATTAAGGAGTCTAATAATATAAACTTTATCATATGATCATTTTTATATATTTTATAATGATTTTATAAAAACAGAATAGGGGATCTAGAAGTCATTTTGACTCAGTCCCACATTACTTCAAATATCTCATGATTGGAAATTATTTTGCTTTTAAAGTTTCTTTTATAAGAAACTAGACTCTTAAAACTTTAATTACATAATTTATTCAGCTTCTAACTCAACTCCTAAAATTTATGGTGATTTTCCAAAATCACCTTACTGCTGCTGTCCCAAGCAGATTATTACCAATTCACTCTTTCACACATTCTTTGTATACATATTATTTAAGCATGTATATCACCAATCGACTTCATCATATATATATCTATAAATTCACTTAAGCATGATCTTAATACAACACATTGTGCTCAAATCATTATTCAAGTTCAAATTCGGCTAACACACATATAAACACTAGCAACTAAATATTAACATTGGCATTTCACCATAATAGCTAATTTAGCAAACCTTAATTTAACATATAATTGTTCATAACACATTTAAAGCATCCACTCCATTCCATCAATTCAAAGCACATACATTACTCAATAATATCCAAGTTCATATTCGGCCTTAGTACACAACATGTTAGCCGATTTTTCCCATTTAGCAACTAATGCACATATATGCTCATTTGTTAGACTCTACTTCACCTATCTACCATTATTCATCCAAAATAACATGAAACAACAACCATTTCCTTGAACATCTTCCTTAACCGAATACTCATGTTACCAACAAATTCAAAATTTGGACATGGGCTAACTAAGGGACTTAGTAACTAGCTTAATACATGCAACAATTTCAAAAACTACCATGAATTACATACCTTATTTCATGCTCAGAGTGACCAAATGCTATTTCCCCTTTTCTTTCTCTAATATTCGGCTACTAAGGAAGAAGATGATACAAGCCTTTTGTTTATCCTTTGTTTTTCTAATATCTTTATTTTTTATTCCATAAATTAAGCCATTACCATATTATAATATTATTACATAATACATATTGCTTATCATCATTAACATGGCCGGCCACTACTACTAAAGTGGGGAATTTGACATGCAAACCCACAAATATACATCATTAATTAATTGGCCACTACTAAAATAACCTATCATATTTTCACAAATTTTCAAATAAGTCCTTTTTAAAAAATTTCACTCACAATTAGCAATATCAAAGCATGAAATTTTCACACACACACCTTCACATATAATAAGCACAGAATATAGCATTTAATTATTTTTATGACTCAGTTTTATGGTCCCAAAACTACTTTCCGATTAGGGTCAAGTTAGGGCTGTCACAATATGGGTCTATTTTAGCTGAATTAAAAGCTAAACTGGTATTTCTGCAACAATTTTTTTGAAGCTCAAAAAAATGATCGTCAATTACAAGCTAAACGAATTTAATGTGAGTCTATTTCTGATTCAGAATTTCATATTGGAACTAATAATTGTTTAATGTTCCAAAATAGGATTTGTGTACCAAAAAATACAGAGCTTATTTAGAAAATTCTATATGAAGCACACAGTAGTCACTTTTTTGTTCATCTGGGTAGTACCAAGATGTATAATGATTTGAAATAGTAGTATCGGTGGTCAGGAATGAAGCGAGATATATCAGAGTTTGTATCAAAATGTTTGATTTGTCAACAAGTAAAAGTTGAACATCAAGTACCATCTGGTTTATTGCAGCCTATTTTAATTCCTGAGTGGAAATGGGATAGAGTCACTATGAATTTTGTATCGGGTCTACCCCTAACTCTGAAAAAGAAAGATGCTATTTGGGTTGCCGTTAATTGACTAATAAAATTTGCTCATTTCATATCGGTACGTACGAATTACTCTCTAGATAGATTAACTGAATTGTACTTGTCTGAAATCATACAATTACATGGTGTACCGATGTCTATTATCTCCGATAGAGACCCGAGATTTACGTTAAGATTCTGGAAGAAATTACAAGAAGCTCTTGGAACAAAATTGTATTTTAGCACAGATTTTCATCCCCAGATGGACAGTCAGTCTAAAAGAGTTATACAGATACTTGAGGATATGTTGTGTTGTTGCATTCTTGAGTTTGAAGGTAACTAGGAGAAATACTTGCCTCTGATTGAATTTGCGTATAACAACAGTTTTCAAACGAGTATAAAGATGGCATTGTACGAAGATTTATATGGTCGCAAGTGTTGAACACCATTATACTGGACTGAATTGAGTAAGAAAAAGATTCACAGGGTTGAATTAATCAGAGAAACAGAAGAAAAAGTGAAAACGATTTGAAATAGTTTAAAAATAGCTTTAGATCGACAGAAATCCTATGCAGATTTGAAATGTAAAGAGATTGAATTTCAAGTCAGAGACAAAATGTTTTTAAAAGTGTCACCATGGAAAAAGGTTCTTCAATTCGGCCCTAAAGGAAAGTTAAGTCCATGATTTATCGGGTAGTATGAGATTGTTGAAAGAATAGGGCCTGTAGCATATCGACTATCGTTACCATCTGAGCTAGAAAAGATACATAATGTTTTTCATGTTTCAATGCTACGTCATTATAGATCCGACCCGTCACATGTAATCTCTCCGATAGATGTTGAAATTCAGTCTGATTTATCGTATAACAAAGAACCGATCACGATTCTGGCTCGAGAGATTAAAGAATTGAGGAATAAATGTATAGCTCTTGTGAAAGTTCTTTGGCATAAACAAAGAATTGAGGAAGCTACGTGGAAACCCAAGGAAGCTATGCGAAAACAGTACCCTAACCTCTTTACCAATAAGATTTTCGAGGACGAAAATCCCTAAAGGGGAGAGAGTTGTAACAACCTGTTTTTAAGTCAAATCGGAACAGTGGTTTTGAGACCACAAATCTAAAGTCAAAATATTTATTTTATTATTTTAATAAGGTTTACAGCATGATAGATTAATTATGTGAAAGTTTCGTAAAGAAATTTTACTGTTTAAATGCTTAATTCGGTAAAAAGGACTGAATCGCGTAATGCGTAAAATATGAGATCTATTAGTTAAATGAGTCAAATGGATATGAAATTAATATTAGAAGTCCTTAAGTTGATAATGTACCTTTGTTAATGTTAGTGGACATTCATGTCCATGAATTACATGATATATTAATGTTTTCTTAAAGGTTAATATAGTAAATTAGTAAATAAGGTTAATTTTAATTAAGTAAATTATATCATCTTCTTCCATCATCTCTTCATCACCAAAATTAAGGAAATAAAATAGCCATTGAAGGGTTTAAGGTTCAGCCAATCTATTTGTGCTCATCTAGGTACGATTTTTGCTCAGTTTTTAATGATTTCTATGTTTTTGAGATCGTTGTAGCTTAATCTAGGTAGCCTGTACCTTAATTTTTGAATTTGTTCATGATTTTGAAATGTGCCATTGTTTAATAATTGAGTTATTTGAAGTTTAATGATACATTATGGAAGCTTGGTGATAGTTTTACAAGTTTTATAAAGTGATTTTGATAAAAATGTTAAATAGGGATTAAATTGTGAAAAATGGTAAACATGGTAGTTAAAAGTGTGAAATAATGAAAGATATCGATTGCTATGAGGTTATGTGAAACTCGGCTATACATGGGTTAAGGATAAATTGCATAAATTTGCCATTTTGTGTAAAAAGGACTAAATTGCAAAGTAATTAAAAGTCTAGGGGTAAATTTGTAATTTAGCCAAAATGAATGTTTTAGGCTAAATTGAATTGTATGAAAGTTTAAATGAGTTAATTTGATATCATATATAAGCAAATATCAGAATTAGATCGGGGGAAATGAAAGGTAAACGAATAAACGACAGTTATACGAACAAATACGAGGTAAGTTCGTATAATTAGAATTAAACTTTTCTATACTTGTGATTATTGAAAAGAATGTGTATAATTGAGATATTTAACGTATAAATGTCTTATTCCTATATTGTATGTGTTACCGAGCTCCGTTTGAACTATTTGAATTTATTGGATATGAGTGACATGTTACTGGAATTACCGTAAACTTTGAGCTCCTGCATTTGTTGTGGACTCACCATAGCTCGTATGAGCTTACTGTTTTAGCTCATTGGAGCTTACCGATTCAGCTCGAAAGAGCTTACTGTTTAGCTCATAGAGCTTACTGTTTATCAGCTCTGTAAGAGCTTACCGACCATGACTCGAAAGAGCATGTATGATGATGATTTGATGGATTATTGACATTGTTCACTCGATTATCCTTTGAAGTTCTAATAGGTTCAACGGGCCTAAATAATGTTATATGGACAAGTTATGGTTTATATGTGGTATTAAAGGTATATATATGATGTGTGATATTGGAAAGATATGAAGTATTATTTTAGTTGATGGTTTATGTATTAGTTAAATGACTATGATTATGTGTGATTTGGTGATGGTTAAATTGAATTGTTGGCATTTTATTATTGCTTTGATTATTTTTAAATGGTAAGTTTAATTCTAAATTATATGTGCTTACTAAGCTATAAGCTTACTCCGTTTCTTTTTCTATGCCTTATAGAGGTTCGTTAGCTCACTCGTTTCGAACAAGTTGGAGTTGTACATCACACTATCCAATTTTCGTTAGGTATTTTGAACTTATGAACTTATGTAAATATGGCATGTATAGGCTAGTTTTATAGTAATAGTTATGTTTTGGTATCATGGTTTGAGAATGAATTTGTATATAAATTAAGCCATGTGATTTGGCTTATTCTAGTATCACGTTTGGATTACATATATGTGCTTAATGATGGTATGTTTTGGTATGGTAATATTTGAATGAAATTATGCAAAAGAAGTTTTGATATATGGAAGTTATATGAATGGATTGTATATGTGGTTATATAGGTATATGGACATGTAAATGGTAAGTTTGGATATGGCTTATAATGTATATTGAATTGGTTAATTTGGTTGCCAATTGAGTTGCTTAAATGTGACCAAATATGAATATCAATGCTTATGTTTTAGGGTGGCAAATTTGGCTTTTCAAATGGCCTATTTTTGTCCACACAGGCAGAGACACGGGCATGTGTCTCAGCCGTGTGTGACACACAGTCACGTTACACGATCGTGTGTCCCCTGGGGTACTTTACGAATTAAAGTCAGTATACTCTACAATTTTGATACGGCCTAGACACACTGGCGTGTCTATTAGTCGTGTGTGGCACACGGGCTGGCACATGGGCTGGCACATGGGCCTGTGGTCGGCTGTGTGACCCAATTCAGTATCCTCCCTAATTTTCACACGGCCTGGTACACAAGCGTGTCTTGTGGCCGTGTGGATAAGTCAGTATGTATGCTTTGTTTTGCCACGGCTTAGACAAACGGGCATGTTTAATGCCGTGTGAGGCACACGGCCTATTCACACAGGCGTGTGACACTTTAAAAGTTGAAAATTTTCTAAGTTTCTAAAACTTTTATATGTTATCAATTTAGTCCCAAATGCATGATTAAGACTTGGTATGATTGATTTAAGTACATTTTGAATGTGAATGAATGATGGTTACTGAATGAGATGAAATTTGTTAAATGGTTGTTTTGAATTAAGTTACAGGTCTGGTAATGCCTCTTAACCTATTCCGGCGACAGTTACGAGTTAGGGGTGTTACACAACCCATGTCCTAAGCCGTGTGCACCTGAAATAACTTCAAAATCAAGTTTTTTCACCTACCATTTCTTAAGTTCCAAGCCAAACCATTTCTGAACATTTTTGTCTTTTCAAAACACATTAAAACATACCCAGAACATACCAAAATCATTCAACCTCAGTGTCTAACCAATGTGCCTTCAGTGGCACCACATTAAAATCGTAAAACAAAAATCATCCAAATCATGCAACTTATTCATTCTAACATAAAAAAAAAAACTTGCAATTTTCATACCAAAACTTGCTATCACCTAAACATCTAAAACACCATTCAAACTTGACTTAAAACCACACATTACCATAACATCAAATATTCATTACATACATCAAGTTTGCATATAAGTACATTTACAAGTACCAAAACCTATTCAGTATTTTCAAAGTAAACATCCTATATACATGCCACAAGTAACCACAAGTTTAAACTTCAAAATCTACCTAACCAAAAGATGGTAGGTGTGAGCTCCTACTGATCCGATCGACACGTTCAGATTATCCAAAATCTATAGAACATAATAATAGAACTAAATATGTAAAATACTTAGTAAGCTTATATAATTCAATCCAACGACTTACCTTACTCATTTAATAGCTAATTGCAAATTGCTATTCAAACCAAACAAACAATCAAATTTACGCATTTAAGCCCTTTTAATCACATTTTACAAAATTACCCCTAAATTTTATCCCTTATGCAATTTAGTCCTTAAACCCGAAACTTTCAAATAGAACATATTCAAGCTTAAACTAGGCTAACTGAATTTCTTGTAGTCCTTGACCCATATATTCCATAATTTCACCATATTTTCATGAGATTTTACTACTTTAACAATTAAATCCTTAAACATTAAAATCACTAAAAATATTTTACAAAATAGTTTTATGTAACAACCAAGCTAAATAATCTATCATCAAGCTTCAAAAACATTTCAAACTAATCAATGGCATAATCTAAAACATTTAATAGTTTTACGAATTAACCCTTGAGTTAGTTAGATTAAGGTAAAACAAACTCAAAAATATAAAAATCACTAAAAACGAAGCTAGAATCACTTACATGCAAAAAAGAGCATGAACCAAACTTTCAAGCTCTCTTTCTATGGTGTTTCAGTTGAAAGAAAAACAATTGAAGAAGATGATAATTTTTTTCTATTTGTTTTTCATTTTAATCACTGATTTACTATTTTACCCTGGTGAAATTAATAAAATTTCTTTAATAAACAAGTCCAAACCATCCACTATAAGCGAATATGGTCTAATTACCAATTAAAGCCATCAAATTAAATTTCTAAAGTCATAACACATTTAATCTAATAGCAAGTAACTTTTGTAGCTTCTATAATTTAGTCTTTTTTTACTTAATTAACCAGCTAAACATTAAAATTTTCAAACCAAATTTTAATACGACCTTGCCATACTCCTATAAATAATCAATAAATAATAAAATATTGACTCACTTGTCAAAATTGTGGTCTCGAAACCAATGTTTCTAACATCACTTAAAAAAATATGTTACATTAGGGCTACTACCTTTTATAGGGTTAATCAAGTGGTTGTAAATATCCAACTGGGTTGTGATATCACAGCATGTATTGACATAATTTTTAGGGCTCACAAAATGTAATTGCATGCAAGAAACAACATGCTTACATGGGATTCCTAACAAGTCCCATTTTTTGTATGAACAAGAGGAGTTGAGGAGGTCAACCACATTCTTGTTACCTAATCCATAGTCTACATTATACTTCTCATTTCCAACATATACTAGCCATACCCTACAAATAAAGTAACATTTTAATGTTAAAACTTTTTGCGTCTAAGTAACAGAATTCAAGCTAAGTAAAAAAGAGTTAGATGAACTTACTTATTGGATTGACTAACAATTTCAGACAACTCATTTTGTATCCTTGGACACAAAGGTCTAGGATACTTCTCAAAAACCTCCCTCATGGAAATGAAGTTAGTTATGACTTTACTTCTAATTATTTCTAACATCGTTAGGATAGGTTTATCTCCGTAACATCTTGATTTCGGGCCTAGTCGAAATAGTGGTTTTGATACCATAAATCTAAAGTAGAAATATTTGTTTTATTATTGTCTTGAGGTTTATGATGTGTTTTCATGATTTTGTAAAAATTTCATGAAGAAATTTTATGTGTAAGGTGCCCAACTTGACTTTAGGGATTAAATTGAATAAGTTGCAAAACTTGTGTTCTAGAAGCTTTAATATGAAATTTCCATGGATTATTACTTAGAAGGTCTTAAATATTAATTACCCAATTTCTATCTTTAGGGACAAAAATGGACATGCATGGACAAAGTTTGAAAGTTTAGTAAAAAGGGCATTTTAGTCATTTTGTAAATAAATGAATTAAAAGGGAAAATAAAGCCAAAATCTACTCATATTCTCCATGCTTGTTCCAAATCTGAAGAGTCAACATAGCTAAGGTTTCTTCAACTTTCAAGCTTGGAAGTAAGTCAATCCTAGCCTTGTTTTTAATGCTCTTTACATTTTTGAGATCCTTGAAGCATGATCTATCAATTTCTAGCTATATTTTGAGCTAGGGTTTATGTATGAAATTTGACCCATGTGTAACATGCATGGTTTTTGATGTTTAATGGAAGAATATGAAAGTTTTATGTATGTTTAACATCTTTTACTAAGTGATTTTTAATGAAAACCCTTAAAAGGACCTTTTTGCAAAATATGTAAAAATAGGTGTTAAAAATGTGATATGATGAAAAATGTGGGTTGTTATGAGAGGGAATATAAATAGTCTAGGCTTGGGTAACCAAGAAAATAGACACATTTCATTTTACGAGCTTAGGGACCGATTTGTAAATAAGTGAAAAGTTAGGGGTAAAATGGTAATTTTTACCAAAATAGGTGTTATGGGTCGATTTGACCAATGTATGTATTGAACAAGGTAATTTTAGCATTATAGATCAAGAAACACGTGATTCGGGTCTTGATTGAGGAAAAAACAAAGTTTATGAGGATTAGGCTCGTTTCTATCATTTTGTACCAAGGTAAGTTCATTTGCAAATAATGCAACATGTACCATGCTTTGAATGCCTTAATATTGCATGTATGGTAAGTGTATACATATTTAATATGATGTTGTATCATAAGTTTATTGCCTAAATTTTATCATGAATTATGCTTTGATTATTCCATGAATAAGTGATCGGTACTTTGGGTATTGAAATCGATGATACGAGCAAGTTCAAAAGAAATGTAGTATCAAAGAATCCCGTTTGAACCTTAGGAATAGTTTAGGATACATGTGACATGTCACTAGGAACTATGTGATCTGAACTCATTGAGTTTTGGTCTGAGTTCATGATATATCTGACATCCAAACTCATTGAGTTGTGGTTTGAGTTCGTGATATATATATGACACATATTTTGGCGTTTGGGCACTGGTCTTGTATATTTTACTGGTGGTGGGGTAGCCCGGCATGTGTTGCGGATACCTGACAGCCTATATGTGCAGGCTCGTGAGTAGCTTGAAAGTGAACAACATGTGATGTAAGGTAGCATTGGCTACATATGAGGCACTTAGGTGTGAGATTCTGATGTATCTGATAGTATTTCGAGTGTTCAACGGGTGGTTCTAAAGAAAGTTCAATGCGTAATCTTGATGATTACGTGGGAGACAAGAAAGTAAGTTATTATGTGCAAATGGGCATAGGTATGTACATCGAATTCATGAGAATAACATAGGATATGATGAACGTGTGGTATGAATATATATATATATATGAAGAATAAGTTTAAGAGATTTGATAAAATGCAAAATTATGTTCATTATGTTAAATGTATGACTAATGCTTGTTTAAGTTGCATTTTATTTGCATGTGAACTTACTAAGATTTAAAGCTTACCCTCATTTCCCTTCCTTTTCTTATAGTGTCGCCAAGCTAACTCAGGGATCGTGGAACGTCGGAGACTCAAACACACTATCAATTGGATTGGGTATAGTTAGACTTATCATTTTGAGTATGGCATGTATAGGAACTTGGTCTTTTTGTTATGTGTCATATTGATTGGACAAATATGTTGGCTCATGATGGTAATATGGTCATTTTGTATATAGCCATAAGATATGGCTCATATTGGTTATTGGGTTGTAACCCTAATCATTTACGCATGCATGCAAACGTGTTTTTGTGCTGATGTGGTTTGGTTGCTTGTGGATGATATATGATATGAATAGCACATGTATTTAATGGATGAATGAGAACTATTGGATATGACCATAATTATGGTGTAATTGAGTAACTTGAAAGAAGAATTATAAAGATGATTAAGTATGAAATTGGAGTGGAATGTCATATGGGAGTATAATGGTGTATACTTGTGTAAATAAATGTGCCATGTTACATGCTATGAAGTAGGATTGAGTATGTAAATGTTTAAGGGTGGCAAATGGCTTGGAAAATAACCTTAAAGTTGTCCACACGGGCAGACACATGGGCATGTTTCTAGGCCGTGTGTGACACACGGTCTGCCCTATGGTCGTGTGATTCAGCCGTGTGTCCCCTGCACCCTAAATATGCAAGTCAGTATCCCAATAGTAAACACACGGGCAGAGACACAGCCATGTGTCTTAGCCGTGTGAAGTACACGACCTCAGGACATGGGCGTGTGCCCAGGTCGTGTGAAGTCTGCCCTTAATTTTTGGAATTTAATTCGACATACGGCCTAAGCACACAAGCGTGTGACTTGACCGTGTGACCTTATTTGGTTGATGACGTCATAGCCAGAGAGTTACACGGGCTGAGGACATGGGCGTGTCCCAAGCCACACGGGCGTGACTCCTTGAAACATGAAAATTTTCCAAGTTATCCCGAAGTTCTGAAAGTTCTCTATTTAGTCCCAAACTGCTTTCGATGTATGTTTTGGGCCTCATAGGCTCTTATAAGGGACAATTTGCATATGATTGAAAAGTTTTAAATTGGTACTTCCTATTTCATTGTCATCCCTATTTAAAATATACTCCAATTTTTTATACATTTCGTAGGTACTAGAAACTCATGAAGGAATTAATTAATTCACCAAAAACTCGTTGTTACAAGCCATACTTTTATACAAAATGAGAACTTCACTAATCGATTTACAACAATCCTCTAATAGAGTCTAACAATACTCTAACAGGGCCTAACTAACACAATTACTCTAACATTCCCCCTCAAGTATCTTGACACAAAACACTTGCAACAACAACATTCATTCGATCACGACAATGAGAAAAGGCTGCAACTGTTAATGGTTTGGTCAACACACTAACCACCAATCACAACTGAGAACAAAACTCACGCAAAGCTGATCACTTAGGACCTCTTCACGAACAAAATGAATGTCCAACTCCACATGTTTAACCTTAGCATGTAGCACAGGATTAGCAGCTAAGGAGACAACACTAGAATTATCACTCCAAAAATAGGTGTACCACTGAGCTTTAACCCTATCTCATTCAACAAAGAATGAAACCACGTTAACTCAGATGTCGCATTAGCTAAACTTTTATATTTAGCTTCTGAAGTAGGCTGACATGCAACACTTTGTTTCTTGGACATCCAACCAACAAGATTATACCAAGATACACATAAAACCCGAAAGTAAACTTGAGATCTTAAAGTGAATCGCCTAATCAACATCACTAAAACCAGTTAAACTCATACTCAATGCTTGAAACAACAACCCATAATCATTTGTACCCTTAAAATACCACAAGAAACATTTTACAGCTTTCTAATGTACATCATGAGGTTTATGCATATATTGACTAACTTTATTGACAACAAAGGACAAATCAGGGTAAGTTAAACACAAATACTGCAAACTACCTACAACCCGTCGATAAAGTGTACTATCTGACAATGGTGGACCCAATCAAGGATATAAGAGTTGGATAATTCACCATAGGAGTGTTTATTGGCTTGGAATTCACCATATTTGTGCATTCTAGCAACTTACGAGCTTATTTTTTCTGAGACACATACATTTGATCATTATGTCTCAACACCTTAAGCCCAAGAAAAAAATTCAACTCCCTTAAGTCTTTAAGAGAGAACTGATGATCAAGATAATAAATAACAGTATCTAACTCAGCACAATCACCACCTGTAATAAGAATATCATCAACATACACAAGAAAATAAACACTTCCAGCAATTTTATGCTTGTAAAACAATGAAGAATCAACTCTCGAAGCCTTAAATTCCAACAGTTTTACTAAAAAATTCCTCAAATTTTCAAACCAAGCCCTTAGTGCTTGTCTAAGACCATATATGGTCTTACTCGAACTACAATCCAGTGGCTATCCATGAGCATCAAACACCTCAAACCTGGGAGGTTGCTTCATGTAAATATCCTTAGCTAGATCTCCATTTAGAAACGTATTGTTCATGTCAACCTGTCGAAGCTTCCACTTTTGAGACACAACTAAGGTGAGATTCATGTGTATAGTATTTGCTTTAACAATTGGACTAAAAGTCTCATTATAGTCTAGTCTAGCTACTTGAGAGAATCATTGAGCAACCAAGTGAAACTTATTATGTGCTACACTTCCATCAGGATTCTTCTTCATCTTAAACAATCATTTGCATCCAACTAAAGACTGATCAGTCGGTACTGGAACTAAATCCCACGTATGATTCTAAATTAAGGCTTGAAGCACATCATTTATAGCCTACTTCCAAGAAAGAATCGTTATTGCCTCATGAATAGTTGAGAGCTCCAAATCATTAACCATTACCATATAGGCCTTTGGTTTGTAAATCCCCATTTTACTACTAGTCATCATGAGGTGACAAGTCATTGAAGTAGACATTGGTTGCTCAACAGCTGGAGTACACCCCCACTACTCAACAACTGGCTCTGAAGTACCTACAGGACTTACTGAAGTTGAGTCTAAAGCACCATTCTTAGAAGAACTCAAGACACTATTATCACTAGCTGAAACTGAAACAACTCTAGATTGTGTTGAACTCACTGTTGTAGAACAATAAACACTGGCAAGATAGTAACAGCACTCGTGTAACAACTTAAATTATTGTCAATGACAAATACCGTAGAAGTAGATGCTTGAGAAAATGGAAAAACATTATCATCAAATTGAACATGTCGAGAAATGTAAACATGACTGGACCGATCAACACATTTATACCCATCATGATTTAAAGCATAACCAAGAAATGTACAGTCCGCTGACCTATATTGTAGCTTGTGCTGATTATATGATCAGAGAAGTGGATAACAAAGACATCCACAGACACAAAGTTGGTGATAATAAGGTTTGTGGCCAAAGAGCTACTCTTCTAGAGATACACCATTTAATACCATCGTTGGGAGAACATTTATGAGGGGCACAACTATAGCAAACACATCAACCTAGTAAGAAATGGGCAAGGAAGTCTGAGCTAACAACACCAGCCTTATTTCAACAATCTGCCAATTGCGCCGTTCTACTAAGCCATTCTGCTCAAAGCTATGTGGACAAGACACTCGATGAACAATTCCACATTGTTGGAGATATGAGGCAAAAGATCAAAACTCCCCACCTCCATCGATTTGAATTTGTTTGAGTTTAACACCTAATTGTAGTTCAACACATGTCTTAAATGACACAAAGGCATGAAAAGTATCAGATTTCTTTTTAAGAAAATATATCTATGTATGCCGTGAGAATGAATCGAGAAATGACAAGTAGTATTGGTAGCAAGAGGAGTAACAAGGAGCTGGCCCTCATACATTAGCTACCACAAGTTCTAATGAGCAGCATACACTGAATCAGAAGAACCAAATGGTGATTTGTAACCTTTCCCAAGTTCACATGCATTACACAATAAGTAAATATTATTTCTAGATATTATAACATTACAAGCATTCAAAACAATGCTAACAACACCATATGATCAATGACCCAATCTTCTATGCCACCTGTCAAACCTAACATCTGACCCCTGCTATTGAAGAGACCTTGCACTAGCTATACTTACAGCATTAAAGGCAGACTTGGATTTGGTAGTATCAAATTGATACAGCCTATTTGATTTACTTCCATAAAGAAACGTTTGACGAGTCTTTGAATCCCAAACATAGCACTAGTTAGGATAAAACTAAAAACACACACCAAAGTCCTTTGCAAACTTCAAAACAAACAATAATTTTTTTACGAAGATTAGGAACATACAATAAGTCCTTAAGCAACAACAAACTAGAATCTTAAACTAAGATAGATAAGCCACTAACATGCGTAATAGGTATAGGAAGACCATTACTTATAATGACCCGACCTCCTCCATTGTACAAAACAAATCAGAAAGTTTTGTCGGGTCACTCATCATGTGAGCAGTGGCACCACTATCTGGATACCACACCAAGTTGCAACTATAGAAAGACTAACAAGCATAAGTGGCCTAGTCGATACCAATTTCATAATGTGTCCTATCAAAAAAGAAGACTAAGATGAAAGAACATATCTACGATGCACAAAGTTAGACTCATAAGCTGAAGACTCACTTGACATATGGTCAAAAGCAAAAGGAGATTGAAACTGATGGGCCACGGTGAGCTTGATCTGTCTCATAAACTAAAAGGTGAATATGACGAAGTGGACCACGTACTACTGGATCAGAAACATAGTGAGGAGACTTTAGCCCAAACCAGTTCGATCCACCATTCGTGTAACATGACCCAAACCAATTCAATCCACTATTTGTATAACACATATATGCAGTAATAGGCTTACGACTCGCATGAGATACAAATCCAACCCAATTAGAATTCTCACTATCAGCCTTCATTCTAGGGTTTTCCCCTTACCGTTAGATGTCGAATCATACCGGTAGAAGCATCTCCAAGGAAGGTGCCCAAACTTTCTACAAATCTGGCATTGAGGCCTCGTGCTGCCGTTAGGTTGTCCTCTACCCTGATCGTAATGAGAAAACTCGAATCCATGAGATGATTAAAACATCTCTGGTGGCGGTTGTCCAGCATACGATGGAATGTCTGGTGCCGAAACAGTCCTGATTGCCACTGCAACATTCAATGAAAATTACACCTGCGATAAATGGCCTTGTTGTTGAGCCTCAACATCCAAATTGTATTGGGATATGCTTGTTTACTTACCTATTATATGACTATATGGTAAGTTAAATTCTATGTTATACGAACCTACTAAGCTTAAATGCTTACTATGTGTTATTTTTATGTGTTTTATAGTGAATCGGAAGCTCGTTTGAGTTGGAAACTTGTTGGAGCTATATCACACTATCCATTGACTTTTTTGGTACATTCGATTGTTTAATTTTGGTTATAATGACATGTATAGGTTAAAGGCAGAGTTGGATTTGGTAGTATCAAATTGATACAGCCTATTTGATTCACTTCCGCAAAGAAACGTTTGACGAGTCTTCGAATCCCAAACATAGCACTAGTTAGGATAAAACTAAAAACACACACCAAAGTCCTTTGCAAACTTCAAAACAAACAATAATTTTTTTACGAAGATTAGGAACATATAATAAGTCCTTAAGCAGCAACGAACTAGAATCTTAAACTAAGATAGATAAGCCACTAACATGCGTAATAGGTATAGAGAGACCATTACTTATAATGACCTGACCTCCTCCATTGTACAAAAAAAATTAGAAAGTTTTGTCGGGTCACTCATCATGTGAGCAGTGGCACCACTATCTGGATACCACACCAAGTTGCAACTATAGAAAGACTAACAAGCATAAATGGCCTAGTCGATACCAATTTCATAATGTGTCCTCCTATCAAAAAAGAAGACTAAGATGAAAGAACATATCTACGATGCACAAAGTTAGACTCATAAGCTGAAGACTCACTTGACATATGGTCAAAAGCAAAAGGAGACTGAAACTGATGGGCCACGGTGAGCTTGATCTGTCTCATAAACTAAAAGGTGAATATGACGAAATGGACCACGTACTACTGGATCAGAAACATAGTGAGGAGACTTTAGCCCAAAACAGTTCGATCCACCATTCGTATAACATGACCCAAACCAATTCAATCCACTATTTGTATAACACATATATGCAATAATAGGCTTACGACTCACATGAGATACAAATCCAACCCAATTAGAATTCTCACTGTCAGCCTTCATTCTAGGGTTTTCCCCTTGCCGTTAGATGTCGAATCATACCGGTAGAAGCATCTCCAAGCAAGGTGCCCAAACTTTCTACAAATCTGGCATTAAGGCCTCGTGCTGCCATTAGGTTGTCCTCTACCTTGATCGTGATGAGAAAACTCAAATCCATGAGATGATCAAAACATCTCTGGTGGCGGTTGTCCAGCATACGATGGAATGTCTGGTGCCGAAACAGTCCTGATTGCCACTGCAACATTCAATGAAAATTACACCTGCGATAAATGGCCTTGTTGTTGAGCCTCAACATCCAAATTGTATTGGGATATGCTTGTTTACTTACCTATTATATGACTATATGGTAAGTTAAATTCTATGTTATACGAACTTACTAAGCTTAAATGCTTACTATGTGTTATTTTTATGTGTTTTATAGTGAATCGGAAGCTTGTTTGAGTTGGAAGCTTGTTGGAGCTATATCACACTATCCATCGACTTTTTTGGTACATTCGATTGTTTAATTTTGGTTATAATGACATGTATAGGTATTTTGATTAGTGTTGACCTATATGTTTTGTTGTAAACATAGCCATTTGATTTGGCTTGTGTTTGGCATATTTTGGTATGTATATTAGTAGCATTAACATGGTTGATATGTGGCTTGTTTTGTGTTGAACAATGAAAGGTAAAATGATAGTTAAATGTGTTTTGTGATACAACTTATATGGTGATTTGGTGCTAGTTTAGAATGACATATTTGGTACCAATTGAGAAGTTTTGGTAAGTAACTAAGTAGCATGAATTGATGCAAATCTATTTGAAAGTTAGTTGATCATTTTGACCAATATGAGTACATGATTATACATGTTTGCATATTGTCATTTGAGGTGCCTAGGGCATATTGGTTGTATGATATTATATCATATGTATATGATTTTTTTATGCTTTATTTAGATGCCTTGTTATAGCTTGTAAGTATGTGCAATGTTGTGTGTGTAACAGCCCATTTTTAGTGAAATTGGAACAGTGGTTTCGGGACCACAAATCCGAGCCAGAAAGAAAATTTATTTTAATATTATTGTATGGTCCGCATTATGATAGGAATGTTATATGAAAATTCTGATAAGAAAATTTTACCGATTATGTGTTTAATTATGGAAAGGACCAAATTGCATAAAATGAAAAAATTGAGTTCTAGTAGCTAAAAGGATCAATTAGCTATGGAATTCAAAACTTGAGGTCCTTATATGGTAATTAGACCATTAAAGAAAAGTTAGTAGATATTTTTGATGAATCATCTATGGAAATTTAGAAAAAGAAAAGGACTAAATTGGAACTGAGAAAAATTAAAAGATGATAAATAAGAAATAATACCATTTTCTATCATCTTCATCGCCAAAATTCTATGGAAACCCTAGGAAAGAGAAAACCAGCTTTTCTTGGCTTAACTGGGTAAGTATCTTTGTCCCGTTTTTAGTAATTTTTATATTTTTGAGATCAGGATAGCTTAATCTATCTATTTTGGGGATTAATTTGAAAAGTTACCAAAGTAAAAAAGTTTTTCCATGGATGAATATGCTGAAATTTTTAAATTTATTGTATAAAATGAAAGTTTGTTGATAGATAAACAACTTTTACAAAGTGAATTTTGATAAAATTATGATTTAGGGACTAAATTGTAAAGATGTAAAAGTTATGGAAAAATTCTAAATTTTGTGAAAACTTGTGCTGTAAATGATATATGAAAATTTTGATTAGGCTTGGAATAAGGATTAAATTGCATGAATTTTATTTTCCGAGCCTAGGGACGAAATTGGAATTTATGAAAAGTATAGAGGCAAAATGGTAATTTTCCCTAGGGTGTAAATTGTATCCAATTGAATATGAATTGTATTAAATTGATGATTAAATTCATTTATATAGATTCAGATAACTCAAATTTAGGCATTATATATATCACATATATAATACTTACCAAACACAATTCAAGCCAACGTTAATGGTAATACATACCAACATTTACAAGTCAAATCTCATGGCTAATATCATAGTTCAAAACATACCAAAATGACTTTAGCCTATACATGCCATATACTATATATACAAAGCTCCAAAAGTACCAACAAGTAGACGATACTATGGTGATGATTCCTGATGATCCCCGATGTCCGAGCTAACTTCGATGATCTATAAAATATGGAAAGAACACACAAAGTAAGCTTTAAAAGCTTAGTAAGCCATATACAAATAAAGTCATCATATGAAAATATGCACATTAATTCAAATATGCTAAGCATAACAATTTATATACAAGTTCACAAACCTTTCACCTTGAACACATATTCTATATCTTAATCAATTTCATCATATACTTCATCTTTCAATACTCATATAAATCTCATACGTACATGAGTCATTTAACTCATTCACACATTCTTTCTCGACTTGAATTTGCCCATTGAACCATTCGGAATCGTTAAGGATACTTGTAAATCATATAAGCTCGTACAAAGCCATATCCCAGATATGGTCTTACATGTTAACACATATTGATGCCACTATCCCAGACAGGGTCTTATACAAAATCGATTAACGATGCCAATGTCCCTGACATGGTCTTACACGTAATCTCAATACAATGCGAATGTTCCAGACATGGTCTTACATGTAATCACATCTTGGTAACCTAATGTCAGGGCATTCGTATTCTATATTATTCCTAAGGTTCGTACGGGACTTTCGGATATCGTAACTCTGTCAATTCTTGCTCGTAAGTACTCGTTCAACATTCATAACAATTCAATGACAAGTAAACATGTATAATTCAATTTAAAGACATTCATTTGCATATGAACTTATCTCGTAGTCGGAATAGAGGGACTAGATCGACTATTTGACAACTTTCGATTTCCTCCGATCTAGATCTGATTTCTTTCTTTCAGGATCTATATGTATTCAAAATTAATCTATTTAATCACCAATTTAAACAATTTCACCCAAAAACATATAAATGGGCATTTTGCACATTAGCCCCTAATATTTCACATTTCTTACAATTTAGTCATTATTCACAAAAATCAAAATTTACAACAAATTTAAATATACCCGTTTTTAGCCTAAATTCATATGAGTTCCTAGCAGCCCTTAACTTTCATTTACTTCACATTTCAACCCTTTAATTTGCAAATTTCACAATTTAATCCTTATTTGACATTTTTGTCAAAAATCACTTTACAAAACAATAATAATTCATTTTCCATCATCAAACATTCAAGATCTCAAGAATTCATCAATGGCACTTTACAAAATCATCAACCAATTTAAAAATTAACACACGGGCTAGCTAGTACTCAAAGCAACGATCACAAAAAACGTAAAAATCATCAAAAATCGAGCTTAAAACATACCTCAATCAAAGACAATGAGAGCTGAACCCTAAAATGCTCTCCAAGCTTTATTTTCCTTTGATGTTTGGTTAAAGAAGATGAGAAATGGCCAACATTTTGTTTTGTTTTATTATTAATGGCATTAATAATCCATTTACTAATTTACTCTTCATTAAACCATTTAAAAACCACTTAATGAATGCCCATCATAAGGACCTCATAATTAACAAACCATAGCAATTAAACACTTTTAACAATTAGAATGCAACTTTTGCATTTTACGCGATTTAGTCCTTTTTTTTCAAATTAAGCACTTAAACGAAAAAATTAGGACACGAAAATTTCACACATACATATTCACATGTTGTAAACACATAAAATAATATTAAAATAATTTTACAACCTCAGATTTGTGGTTTCAAAACCACTTTTCTGATTTAGCTAATACCGGGTTGTTACAATCATTTTGGTATGTTTTGAACTTTGAATTTGGCCATGTGAGTTGGCTTGTAAATGGTGTTGTTGATGAAGTTGAATTTGACTTATGTTATGAGTTAATATGTGACATCTGGTGTATTTATGATGCCTTATGTTTTGGTAGACATGATATGGTTATTTTGATGGGTTGATGAATAAGTATTTAGTAAATTGTTAATAATGTGTTATGGTTTGAGAAATGGTAAGCTTTGGTATAATTTAAGATGATGTTTGGATGCCATTTTGGTTTAGTAAATGCTTGATGATTTGGGTTATGTCTAAATGTGAATATTAGTTAAAGCATCAATTTGATTTGTCATGTTTTTGGTTGTGGAATTGAGTAGTGAAAAGGATGATGTATAAATAGAAAGAAATGCATACGAAATAGCATGTTTTGGTTGCCTATGAATGTATTGAAATGGTACCATTTTGGTTTCTAGGTGTGTATGAGGAAAGGGTGGCAAATTGGCTTTGAAATAGCCTATTTTTGTCCACACGAGCAGAGACACGGGCATGTGTCTCAGCCGTATGCGACACACGGTCATGCTACACGGCCGTGTGTCCCCTGGGGTAGCCCTTCGATATTAAGTCAATATACCTTACATATTTGACACGATTTAGACACATGAGCGTGTCTATTGGCCATGTGTGAGACACGGGCTGGCACATGGGCGTATGGTCGACCGTGTGATCCACGTCAGTAAACCCTCCAGATTTTCCACGGCCATGGCACACGGGTGTGTCCTCGGCCATGGCACACGAGCGTGTCTGGTGGCCGTGTGAGGCACACGGCCTGTTTAGACGGGCATGTGACCCTTAAATATTTGAAAATTTTATGTGTTTCCTAAATTTTGCAAATGTTATCGGTTTAGTCCCAAACCACTTTTAAGCATGTTTTAAGGTTTTGTAGGGCCTTATAAGGGACAATCTGAATGTGTTGAATGGATTTTTGATTATAAATGCATGAATGTATGTGTTATGTATGTGAATGATGTATATTGTTCAGTAATGCCTCATAACCCTATTTCGGCAATAGATACGGGTTAGGGGTGTTACAAGTGGCCGGGTTTAAAGTGTGAGGTTATGAATTTTATGGCTCGATATCTAACGTGCTAGCAGGTTAAGGCTGAGAACTAGTTGCCTTTGGGTTTCTTGCATTAAGATTCCCTTATGGAAATAGGAATGTGTGACGATGGACTTCGTTAGTGGGTTGCCCTTAACACCCACTAAGAAGGATTCTATTTGGGTCATCGTGGATCGATTGACCAAGTCTGCTCACTTTATTCCAGTTCGGATGGACTATTCTCTGCAGAAGTTGGCGAAGCTCTACATTTCTGAGATTGTGAGATAGCATGAGGTGCCTGTTTCGATCATTTCCGATAGAGATCCTCAGTTCACATCTCGGTTCTGGAAAAAGTTGCATGAGGTTCTGGGTTCAAAGCTCGACTTCAGTACTGTATTCCATCCTCAGACCAATAACCAATCTGAGAGGGTGATTCACATACTGGAGGGTATGCTTCAAAGTTGTGTGATTCATTTTCGAGGTAACTAGGAGGATTATCTGCCATTAGCTGAGTTTGCCTACAATAACAGTTTTCAGTCTAACATCTAGATGGCACTTTACGAGGCTCTGTATGGTCGTAAGTGTCGTACTCCACTATGCTAGACTAAATTGGGTGAGCGTCGGGTTTTGGGTCCTGAGTTGGTTTTTGAGATCGAAGTTAAGGTTAGTGTAACACCCCTAACCCGTATCCATCACTGAACTAGGGTTAAAGGCATTACCAGACAAATCGAAACATTTAACATTCAATTATAAATTTCATAGCATCATAATTCAAACATCCATATTAAGTCCCTTACATAGGTCATCAAGACCTTAAACATACATTAGAAAGAGGTCGGGACTAAACCAAACAAATACAAAATTTTTCCAAAACTTAAACATTTTTGTAACAAGTACAAGTCAGACACCCGTGTAAACAGGCCGTGTGCCTCACACGGCATTAGACACGCCCGTGTGTCTAGGCCATGTCAAAACAGGGCATACATACTGACTTGCACACACAGCCACAAGACACGCCCGTGTGCCATGGCCATGGTCAAGCCTGACTTGGGTTATACGGCTAGCCACACGCCCATGTGCCTTGGCTGTGCTCGAGCTTGACTTACAATCGTAGGGTACCCCAAGGGACACACGACCGTGCAACATAGCCGTGTGTCACACAGGGCTGAGACACACGCCCATGTGGACAAAAATAGGCCATTTGAATAGCAAATTTGCCACCCCAATTGGGTCAAACCGACAAGCACCAAACCAAGCATATTTGCACAACAAATTTAGCCAATTTTTATACCAAACCATACATCATTCATACAATAATATTATCAACCATTTACATGCTCTTAAACCTTACTAATTTATGCCAAAACATAAGACAAAATCATATCAAAACATATGGTTTATAAACCTTAATACACATCATTCAATCTCATGCTATGAACTTACCAAAACTTATCAACATTGACAATTTCTTTTGGTCATCCAAAACATATCATATGGTTCATAATGCATCACATATCATATAACAATTCCAACCATAAGTCCAAAGACAAGTTAGCCATATCACATGGCATGATGTATACATTACAAAACATATCCATACACTACTAGCCTATACATGTCATACTTTACTATATACATTTTCAAAAAGGTACCAAAATAAGATTCGATAATGTGGTGACGATCCTCAATGATTCCTGAGCTCCCGATAGCTACGATATCTATAAAATAATGCAAACACATATAGAGTAAGCTTTCAAAAGCTTAGTAAGCCATATATAAATAAACCTATCATTCAAACATATAAGCATTGTCAATTTACATATGCTTTGTAGCCGAAAACTAACACAAACCTCTTGCTCATATACATGTTTCATAATCTCACTTCATTTACACATATAACATATGTTCACATACTTAGATCATATATCATCATTTGCTTGTATACTTACCTTTCATTCTCAATCATCATATACAATTCAAACATACCTGGATCGGATACAATTTCACAAAGTTATTCATTTTCTCAGATTGCCCGTTTGAATTGTTCAGAAACATAAGGATATACGAATAGCTCAGAAAGTATATACAATGCCAACGTCCCAGACGTGGTCTTACATGTAATCAAACATCGATGCCACTGTCGCAGATAGGATCTTACACGAAATTAGATACGATACCAATGTCCCAGACATGGTCTTACATGCAAAACAGAAGTCAATGTCAACATTCCAGGTGTGGTCTTACACGATAACACATATCGGATGTAACACCCCTTACTCGAGACCGTCGCCGGAGTCGAGCACGAGGCGTTACCAGACTTATCTTACCTGTTCGGGGCATAAAAAAATTTACTTTTAAAAAAATTAATTCACTCACGTTCATCCAATAAATCCATAAAAAGGGCCCTCAAGGCCCTAAAACGTGCAATTGGAACGATTCAGGACCAAACTGGGAACATAAAAAAATTTTCGATTACTTACACAAATCAAAACAATTTATTTCACTACTCATAATAAAACTATCCATCTGCGTAATAGTCACTAAATTAATTATAACTCGAGTTAAGAAACTCAAAATTTAAATCCGTAAATTTTCCCTAAAACTAGGCTCATATATCTTCTTACCAAAATTTTTCCAGAATTTTTGGTTTGGCCAATTAGTACAGTTTATTCATTAAATTTTGCCCTGTTTTGTAGTTCAGCGAACCTGACCTCTCTTCACTAAAAATTGATTATCTCATTATACAGAAATCAGATAATGTTTCTGCCTGTTTCTAACAAAAATAGACTTACTAAGGAATCTAAAAATATGAACTTTTACTTATAATTATTTTTGTACAAGTACTAGTGATCTTACAAATTTAAAATAGGGGATCACGAAGTCACTCTGAACTAGTCTTACAGAAATTTAAATATCTTAGAATATAGACTTCCTTTGCTTCCTTTGTTTCTTTCTTATGAAAATAGACTCAATAAGCTTTAATTTTATATCTCATTCACCATTTAATTCTATTTCTAAAACTTTTAGTGATTTTTCAAACCTCGTCACTGCGGCTATTTCCTTCTGTTCCATAGCCAACTCTTACTCTTTCATAGTTTCTTTGCATCAAACCTCATTTAGGCATACATAATACCAAAACATGTTCTTATTTAGCTATATCATAAGCTAATCATTACCAAGAATTCACATGTAATTCTTTAATCATATCATAAGGACATACACACAAAATAGACAAGTCCATATACATGCCATAACTTAAAGTATTTCTAGTCACAAAATACCAAGATAACTCGTTGATAGTGTAAGGCGATCTCTAACGTCCTTATGATTTTCTGAGTTGGCTTTGCGATACTATAAAAAAGAGAGAAAAGAAAGGGAGTAAGCATAAAGCTCAATAAGTTTGCATGTAAATAAATAACAACATTTATAATAAATTATCAAGATAACCTAAACCTTTCGAACATGGACTTATCTTACCTTCCCTTTAGTACACTCCTTGAATTTTTTTTTCCATTGAACCATTTGGAATACTAAGGATACACGAGTACCTTTCCTTTTTAAACTTACCATTGCCATGTCTTGACATGGTCTTACGTGGTATCATTTCCTTATGAACTCACCATTGCCATGCCTTGGCATGGTTTTACATGAGATCTTTGCCTTATAGTAGTTTATCAATGCCATGCCTTGACATGATCTTACATGATTTCCTTGCATCGTAAAACTTACCAATGTCATGCCTTGGCATGGTCTTACTTGGTATTCTTAAACCCTAATGTCATGAAATTTGTATCCTACACATTCATAAGGTTCAATTGAAACTTTTTAGTATCATTTCTCCGTCAATTCTTACTTGAATCATCAAGGAATAAATTTACAAAATAAATATATAGATGCTGAAAAATAATGCCATTAATTATAAATAATAAAACATTGCATTTATTTACTGCAAACTTACCTCGATACAAAATACGATCAAATATTTTGATTTAGTCCTCAACCTTTTTCTTTCCTCGGTCTAACCCCGAATTTCATTCTTCTTGATCTATAATAGAAAATTTAACTTATTTAATACTCACATTTATCAAAACAATCCTTAACTCTAACTTTGGCAAAATTATGATTTTGCCCCTAAACTTTTGCATATTTACACTTTTGCCCCAAGGCTCGGAAATGAAACTTTATCCCTAATTCTTATGTTTTATGACATGTTGATCATTTATTTACCTACGGAAACATCAAATTCCTACTCTAACATGTACTTATGACCATTAGGTATTTTTACCGATTATGCCGTTTTACTTGTTTTCACTTAAAATCGCTTAGCTCAAGTCGTTTAACATAATTTCAAGCTTCATATTCTACCATAAAACATTAAAATAAACACATTTCACCTATGGGTATTTTTCCAAATATGAACCCTAGGTTAAATTATTGCTAGAATAAATTAAATCAAGTTACCGAGACTTCAAAAATGTAAAGAACATTAAAAATGGGGCTTGGAATCACTTACCATGAAGCTTGGAAGCTTGACAAAACCCTAGCTATGAAGAACCCTTGAAATTTCAGTCTAATGAAGAAGATGGGCACATTTTGCCATCTTTTTCCCTTTTTTAATCTTGTAATTACCAAATGACTAAAATACCCTTCATTAAAACTTTAGTTACTTTTATCTATGTATGTCCATTTCTGTCCATGAAAACTTAATGGTCTAATTATCATTTAAGGAAATCTACTTCAATTATACTCTTCAATTTAATCCTTTAGCATCTAAAACTCATATTTATCAACTTTTGCAATTAAGCCCTAGTAGGCAAATTAAGCATGATATCTATAAAATTTTCCATCGATACTCTAATCACTCGATAAATTAAAAAAATTAATCGGAATAAACTTTTCTATCTTGGATTCGCAGTTTCGCAACCACTGTTCCGTTTAGACCCTATTTTGGGATGTTACATTTCTCCCCTTTTTAAGGATTTTCGTCCTCAAAAATCTTACCTGTGAAAAGATTTTGATATTGTTTTTGCATAACCTCTTCAGGCTCCCATGTAGCCTCGTCTACCCCATGCCTATTCCATAATACTTTCACAAGTGCAATACTTTTTTTCCTTCGTTGCTTGACCTCTCGAGCTAAAATCTTTATCGGTTCTTCACCATAAGTCATATCTTGCTAAATCTCAACCTCTGTCTGTGAAATCACATGTGAAGGATCAAAACGGTAACGACATAACATGGACACATGGAACACATCATGAATCTTCTATAACTCTGGTGGCAAAGCTAACCGATATGCTAATGGTCCAACTCTTTCAATCACCTCAAACGGTCTAATAAAACGTGGACTTAGTTTGTCTTTCTTGCCAAATCTAAAGACTTTCTTCCACAAGGATAGTTTCAAGAACACTTTGTCACCAACTTGATACTTAATCTCTTTTCTTTTCAAGTCTGCATAAGACTTCTATCTATCTGAAGCTGCTTTCAAGCAATCTCTGATAACTTTCACTTTCTCTTCAGTTTCCTTAACTAAATCAACCCCGTAAATCTGATTTTCTTTAATCTCTGTCCAATACAAAGGTGTACGACAATTACGTCCATACAAAGCTTCATAAGGTGCCATTTTCAAACCCGACTGGTAACTATTATTATAAGTAAACTCTACCAATGGCAATTATTTCTCCAACTACCTTCAAATTCTAAGACACAACATCTGAGCATATCCTCAAGCATCTGAATAACTCTCTCTGACTGACCATCGGTCCTAGGATGGAAAGTTGTACTAAAACTCAACTTTGTGCCCAAAGCTTCCTGTAACTTCTTCCAAAATCACGAAGTGAATCTTGGGTCTCTATCTAAAATAATTGATAACGATACTCCATGTAGTCTGATTATCTCTGAAATATACAACTCGGCCAACTTGTCAAGTGAATAATCCATACGAACTGGAATAAAATGAGCCAACTTCATTAGCTTATCAATCACAACCCATAATGCATCTTTATTTCTTGGTGTCAACAGCAATCCTGTCACAAAATCCATGGCAACTCGGTCCTATTTCCACTCAGGAACTAACATAAGCTACAATAAACCTAAAGGTACTTGATGTTCAGCTTTTACCTGCTGACAGATCAAGCATCTAAAAACAAACTCTGAGATATCTCTCTTCATTCCTACCCACCAATACATTTTCTTTAAATCATTATACATCTTTGTACTACCTGGATGAATAGACAAAAAACTGCTATGTGCTTCCTCTAAAATCTTTCGAATAAGCTCATCATTCTTTGGTACACATATCTAATTTCCGAACATTAAACAACTGTCAGAACTGATCTGAAAATCTGACTCTATACCCGACTCACACTGAGCTCTTTTAGCTTGCAACCCACTGTCATCTTTCTGAAATTCACAAATTTCTTCAAGAAACATTAGCTTAGCTCTTAATTCGGCTAAGATAGAACCATCATCCGATAAGGTTAAACTAGTGTTCAAAGCTCTTAATGCAAATAAATATTTTCTACTCAAAGTATTAGCAACTACGTTTGCCTTACCCGGGTGATAATCGATCACTAGTTCATAATCTTTAATCAACTCTAGCCATCTTCTTTGCCTCAAGTTCAAATATTTCTGAGTCATCAAGTATTTCAAACTTTTATGATCAGAAAATATTCGGCACTTCTCACCATACAAGTGATGTCTCCAGATTTTCAACGCAAATACAATGGCAGCTAGTTCTAAATCATGTATCGGATAATTTTTCTCATGTGGCTTTAGCTATCTAGAGGCATAAGCAATTACCTTTCCTTCCTGCATAAGTACACAGCCTAGTCCATTCAAGGACGCATCACTGTAAATCACAAACTCTTTACCCGGTTCTAGTTGTACTAAGACAGGAGCTTCAGTCAACAATGCCTTTAACTTGTCAAAACTTAACATCTTTCTGTAGCAATCTTGTCAATAGAGTAGCTATTATGGAAAATCCCTCTACAAATCGTCTATAATTGTAACATCCCGAAATAGGTCCTAAACGGAACAGTGGTTGCGAAACCACAAATTTGAGGGAGAAAAATTTATTTTATTATTATTTTGAGGTTCATGATATGATTGCATGATTGTGTGAAAATTTCGTGATGAAATTCTATGCATAAAGTGCTTAAGTTGAGATTAGGGACTAAATCGAATAATTTGCAAAACTTGCATTCTAGAAGTTTTTAGTATGAAATTGCTTTGGAGTATTAATTAGGAGGGTTTAAATAACAATTTGACAAATTTCTAAGTTCATGGACGAAATAGGACATGGATGGAATTTTTGAAAGTTTAATAAGGAAGGGCATTTTGGTCATTTGGAATTAAATGAAATAAAAAGGGAAAAATAACACAAAACTCATCATCTTCTTCATTAGCACGAAATTTCAAGGGTTCTCCATAGCTAGGGTTTGTTTCAAGCTTTCAAGCTCCATAGTAAGTGATTCCAAGCCCCGTTTTTAATGTTCTTTACATTTTTGGAGTCCCGGTAGCTCGATAAAGCTTATGCTAGCAATAATTTAAGTTAGGGTTCATATTTGGAAAAATACCCATAGGTGAAAAATGTTTATTTTGATGTTTTATGATAGAATATGAGGTCTTATATTATGTTAAACAACTTGTGCTACTCGGTTTTAGGTAAAAACGAGTAAAAGGGCTTAATCGGTAAAAATACCTAATAGTCATAAGTATATGTTAGAGTGAGAATTTGATTTTGCTATAGAAGGGAAAAACAATCAGCATGTCATAAACATAATAAAATAGGCTGAAGTTTAATTTACGAGATTTGGGGCAAAAGTGTAAATATGCAAAAGTTTAGGGGCAAAATGTAATTTTTCCAAAGTTTGATAAAGGACTGTTTTGATAAATGTGAATATTAAATAAGTTAAATTTGCTATTATAGATCAAGAAGAGCGAAAATCGTGGAGTAGATCGGGAAAAGAAAAGTAAAGGACTAAATTGTAAAGTTTAGTCACATTTTGTATCGAGGTAAGTTTACAAAGAAATAAATGCAATATTCTTTTATTTTACGTTATTATTTTCAATTTCTAGCATTTATATACTTATTTTATGAGAATATTTAAAGTCGAATTAAAGGTGAAGTGACAGAGAAAAAGCATTAGGAAGCCCCCGCTTGAACCTTAGAATGTTAGGATATTGGGATTGATAAGACAGTAACAGACGAGAAATGAGCCATGTAAGTCCATATCGATATATGGCTTTGGAGACAGGAATGAGCCATGTAAGCCCATATTAGATATATATATGGCATTGAGATGGAATAATTCATGTAAGTCCATGTCGAAGACATGGCATTGGCAGGATATTGATAGACAGGAACGACCCTAGTATCCTTAGTATTCCGAGTGGTTCAATGGGTCATTGTACACGTTAAATTACAGTGAATTATCAGCAAAAGAAGAAGGTAGATTATATTTATGAATAGTGAAAGGTCAGGTAAGAAAGAAGGTAAGTGAGTAAAGAAGAAGGTAGAAAATGAGAAGTAAAGAAAGTTTATGAGGCTAGGTGATATTATGTATAATTATTCATTATGTTGAATGTTGTAATTTATTTGCTTGTAAGCTTACTAAGCCTAGTGCTTACTCTCTTTATTTTCTTTTTCTTATAGTTTTTATCAAGCCACTCTCGGGATCGAAGGAAACGTCTGAGACCCGATCACACTATCGAAGGAATCACATTGGTATAGTTAGACGCTTCGCTTTGTGTATGGCATGTATAGGAACTTGGTTTCTTTTGATATGATATGATCAATGAATGATGTGTAAATACTTGCTAATGATTAGCTAATAGAATAGCTGATGATATACATGTTTAATAGTATGTATGATTAAGTAGTAACTATCACATGAAAACTATGAAAAATGTGAAAGTAACTTAAAAATGGATTCAAGTATCAGAAATAATGTGACTTTAAAAAATCACTAAAAATCATAGAGACTTGGTTTTATGGTGAATAATATATGAAATTAAATCTCATTGTGTTTAATTTCATATGGAATAAGCAAAACAGGTAAAGGTTTTGTATTTTATAAGATATCTGAGTTTTAGTGAAATATGGCCAGAGCGATTTCTGGATCCCCTATTTCAACTTTAGAAATTCACCATAAATTTTACAATAATAATTAGGTGGTGTAATTTATATGGTTAGAATCCTTACTGAATCTAGTTTTAATAAAAACAAACGGTATAGTCATATGAATTTTTTACAGGGATAAAAGTGGTTCGTAGTAAGTAGAGGTCAGTGCAGTCAAATTCTGAAACAGGGGTAATTTTAACTAATAAACTGTACCAATTGGCTAAGTCAAAAATTCTAGAAAAAAATTAGTAGATAGATATATGAGTCTAGTTTTATGAAAAATTTATGGATCTTAATTTCAAGTTTTGAAACTCAAGAAATTAATTTTTAAGCAACTATGATGCAGAAAAATAGTTTATTCCGAAAATTAAAATAAGTGGTTTAGAGTTGTTTAAAAGGTAAGATAAGTTTAGTAACTCCTCAAGCTTGACTCCGGTGACGGTTTCGGGCGTGGGGGCATTACAATAATAACCGGCGAGACCTATAAAACTTTTGATCTCTGATACATTCCTGCGAGGCTTTCAATCAAAAATGGCTGAAATCTTGCTCGGATCAACGCTAATACCTTCACCTGAGACTATATGTCCAAGAAAACCAACTTCCCGTAACCAGAACTCACTTTTGCTAAACTTGGCATAAAGCTTATTATCTCTCAAAGTCTATAAAACTGTTCTCAAATGCTCTGAATGCTCAGTCTTATCATGAGAATAAATCAAGATATCATCAATGAACACAACTACAAATTTGTCCAAGTAAGGTCTGAAAATTTGATTCATTAAGTTCATGAAAATGGTAGGAGCATTAGTCAAGCCAAATGGCATCACAACGAACTCATAATGGCCATTCCTAGTCCGGAAAGCAGTCTTCGAAACATCTAACTCTTTAACTTGCAACTGATAATATTTGGATCTCAAATCTATCTTGGAGAACATAGTAGCTCCCTTCAATTGATCAAACAAATCGTCAATTCTAGGCAGTGGATACTTGTTCTTAATAGTCACCTTGTTAAGCTGCCGATAATCTATGCACAATCTCAACGAACCATCTTTCTTTTTCACAAAGAGCACTGGTACACCCCATGGTGAACAACTAGGTCTTGCAAAGCCTTTCTCTGTTAGTTCCTGCAGCTGAACTTTCAATTCTCTCAATTCCATTGGAGCCATTCTATAAGGAGCAATAGAAATGGGTGTTGTACCCGGAACCAATTCAATACCAAACTCAACTTCTATGATAGGAGACAAACCTGGTAGTTCTTCCGGAAACACATTAGGAAACTGACATACCAAAGGCACAGATTCAATTTTCAACTTTGGATCTTTAGTATTCAACACAAAAGCAATATAAGCTTCATATCCTTTTCTCAAGCATTTCTGAGCAGACATAACAGAAATCATAGCAATTGAACTATCTGACTCATCTGAATTAACCTGAAGAATTCCACCATTTTTGCATTTCAACTCAATGAATTTATTTCCAAAATTCACTATCACATCATGCGCAGTCAACCAATCCATACCAAAAATCACATCAAACTTATCAAATGGCAATAGCATGAGATCGGCCGGAAAACAGTAACCTCTAATTATCAAATGGCAATTTTTACATTACTAATACATGCTGACCCAATGGATTCGATACTTTAATCACAAATCCCGTAGACTCTATGGACATGTTCATACTAGGCATCAATTTCATGCAAACATAGGAATGGGTCGAACCCGAATCAATCAAAGCAATAACATTAACATCATGAAGAGAAAATGTACCTGTAATTACATTGAGGGAGGATGCCTATTCACGAGCACGGATAGCATAGGTCCTTGCAGGTGCTCTAACATCTGGTCTCGCTGCTGAATCTCTAGATACACCTCTACCTGCCCCTATTCCCGAACTTCTCTGAGGTCTGCCTCTAACAGGGGCATTGCTTCATCTTACACTTGGTATTACTTCTCTTTTAACCATCTCAAGACACTCCCGAATGAAATGATCCGATACACCACATCGAAAACAACCAATCTTATTTGTTCGACTTTGACTTGGATGACGTCGACCACATTGAGGACACTCAGGTCTATCAGGCTGAATACTTCCAACACTCGCAATTGAAGTGGTCTGAGCTTTCTGACCCATAAATCTTCTACCTCTGTTTCGGGTAGAATACCCTGCTGAAAAATTAGATCTCGTAGAGAACTCTCTAGGCCTCTTGGATGTAGACTGAAACGACTTGCTCATCTGTCTTTTCTTCATGTCTTGCATCTCAATTTCACTTTACCCTTTCCTTTCAAAGAACTTCTCTCGCCTTACAGTGCTCTTTCAACTAAAATGACGAACTCTTTTTTTTCTAAGACACCGACCGATACATAATATCATCATTGAGCCCATCTTCAAATCTCTTGCACATAATAGCTTCAGTAGACACACACTCTCGAGCATAATTACTAAGTCTGACAAATTCACGTTCATATTCAGTCATTGTCATCTTACCCTGGTTTAGTTTAAGGAATTCTTTTCTTTTCTGATCGATGAACCTCTGACTAATGTATTTCTTACGGAACTCCTCCTGAAAGAAATCCCAAATAACCCTCTCTTTCGGTACTACTAACACAAGTGTCTTCCACCAATGGTAGGCTGAGTCTCGTAAAAGTCATACAACACACTTCATGCACACTTCAGGTGTGCAAGGTAACTCATCAAAGACCTTGATAGTATTTTTGAGCCAAAACTCAGCTTTCTCTGCATCGTCATCTTTAGTAGCCCGAAACTCTTCGGTACCTTATTTTCTAATTTTATCAACTGGTGGCTTCTCTCTTCTAACTGTATCTGTAACTAGGGAAGCTACATGGGTAGTCTGAGGATCATGAGGGGGTGGAGGTCTAACGGCCGGATTCATACGAACGAACTCGGCAAACCATTCATTCATAGCTTGGAAGAAGGCTTCTTGAGCCCCTCCTTCCTGACTAACTGTAACGGGCCTTTCACTACTATCTGGTGGTACCGTCCCTTCTGTGGGAGCGGGAGCGTTACTTTCTACATTATCTGCACCAACTCGTTTGGAATCCATAACTACAAAAGAAAAACATTTTAAAATCGTCAGGAGTCGTCACACTATCAAAATATAAGTATGGCATGTATAGCTAGACTCTTAGTCATACTAAATATTTCAAGAACCGACTAAACTCTTACTCTGATACCAATAAATTTAACACCCATTACCCGAGACTGTCGTCAGAGTCGAGCACGAGGCGTTACCAGACTTATCTTACCTGTTCAAGGCATAAAAAATTTACTTTTAAAAAAATTAATTCGCTCACATCCATCCAATAAATCCCTAAAAAGTGTCCTTGAAGCCCAAAACATGCAATTGGAACTGTTCTGGACCAAACCGGAAACATAAAAAAATTTCTGATTACTTACACAAATCAAAACAATTTATTTCACTATTCATAATAAAACTATCCATCTGCATAATAGTCACTAAATTAATTATAACTCGAGTTACGAAACTCAAAATTTAAATCCGTAAATTTTCCCTGAAACTAGACTCATATATCTTCTAACCATAATTTTTCCAGAATTTTTAGTTTGGCTAATTAGTACAATTTATTCATTAAATGTTCCCTTGTTTTGCAGTTCAGCAGACCTGACCTCTCTTCACTAAAAATCTATTATCTCATTATACAGAAATCGGATAACATTTCCGTTTGTTTCTAACGACACTAGGGAATATAAAAATATAAACTTTGACATATAATTCTTTTTCAACAATTTCTAGTTCTTTTCCAAAGTTGGAATAGGGGATCACAAAGTCACTCTGAACCAGTCTTACAGAAATTTAAGTATCTCAGAATATAAACTTCCTTTGCTTGCTCTATTTCTTTCCGATGAAAATAGACTCAATAGGATTTAATTCTATATCTCATTCACCATTTAATTCCATTTCTACAATTTTTAGTGATTTTTCAAAACCACGTCACTGATGTTATTTCCTAACTGTTCCATAGCCAACTCTTACTCTTTCATAGTTTCTTTGCATCAAACCTCATTTAGGCATATATAATACCAAAACATGTTCCTATTTAGCTATATCATAAGCTAATCATTACCTAGTATTCACATGCCATTCTTTAAACATATCATACGGACATACACACAAAATATCCAAGTCCCTATACATGCCATAACTTAAAGTATTTCTAGTCACAAAATACCGAGATAACTTGTTGATAGTGTGAGGCGATCTCCGACGTCCTTACGATTTTTCGAGTTGGCTTTGCGATACTATAAAAAAGAGAGAAAAGAAAGGGAGCAAGCATAAAGCTCAGTAGGTTTGCATGTAAATAAATAACAACATTCTAAACAAATTATCAAGATAACCTGAACCTTTCGAACATGGACTTATCTTACCTTCCCTTTAGTACACTCTTTGAATTTTTTTTTCCTTTAAACCATTTGGAATACTAAGGATACACGGGTACCTTTCCTTTTTAAACTTACCATTGCCATGTCTTGACATGGTCTTACGTGGTATCCTTGCCTTATGCACTCACCATTGCCATGCCTTGGCATGGTCTTACATGGGATCTTTGCCTTATAGTAGTTTATCAATGCCATGTCTTGGCATGGTCTTACATGATTTCCTTTCCTTGTAAAACTTACCAATGCCATGCAGGTCTTACTTGGTATCCTTAAACCCTAATGTCATGACATTTGTATCCTACACATTCCTAAGGTTCAACCGGAACTTTTAAGTATCATTTCTCCGTCAATTCTTACTTGAATCATCAAGGAATAAATTTACAAAATAAATATATAGATGCTGAAAAATAACATCATTATTTATAAATAATAAAACATTGCATTTATTTACCGCAAACTTACCTCGATACAAAATACGATCAAATATTTTGATTTATTTTCTTTCCTCGGTCTAACCCCAAATTTCGGTCTTCTTGATCTATAATAGCAAATTTAACTTATTTAATATTCACATTTATCAAAACAGTCCTCAACTCTAACTTTAGCAAAATTATAATTTTTCCCCTAAACTTTTACATATTTATACTTTTGCCCCAAGGCTCGAAAATGAAACTTTATCCTTAATTCTTATGTTTTATGACATGCTGATCATTTATTTACCTACGGAAACATCAAATTCCTACTCTAACATGTACTTATGACCATTAGGTATTTTTACTGATTATGTCATTTTACTCGTTTTCGCTTAAAATCGCTTAGCTCAAGTTGTTTAACATAATTTCAAGCTTCATATTCTACCATAAAATATTAAAATAAAGACATTTCACCTATGGGTATTTTTCCAAATATGAACCCTAGGTTAAATTATTGATAGAATAAGCTAAATCAAGTTACCGAGACTTCAAAAACGTAAAGAGCATTACAAACGGGGCTTGGAATCACTTACTATGAAGCGTGGAAGCTTGACAAAACCCTAGCTATGAAGTACCCTTGAAATTTCGGCCTAATGAAGAAAATGGGCACATTGTGCCATCTTTTTCCCTTTTTTAATCTTTTAATTACCAAATGACTAAAATACCCTTCATTAAAACTTTAGTTATTTTTATCTATGTATGTCCATTCTATGTATGTCCATTTTTTCCCATGAAAACCTAATGGTCTAATTACCATTTAAGGACCTCTACTTCAATTATACTCTTCACTTTAATCCTTTAGCATCTAAAACTCATATTTATCAACTTTTGCAATTAAGCTCTAATAGGCAAATTAAGCATGTTATCTATAAAATTTTCCATCGATACTCTAACACATGTATCTAATCACTCGGTAAATTATAAAAATTAATCGAAATAAAATTTTCTATCTCGGATTTACGGTTTCGCAACCACTGTTCCGTATAGGCCCTATTTTAGGATGTTACATCGAAAATCCTATGTCATGACATATGTATCCTAACTATTCCTAAGGTTCGTACGGGGCTTTTCGAACGTCGGAACTTTGTCGATACTTTCTCGGGTGGCACATATATAGTTCGAATATTCATTCATCACAGTTGAATATCATATGAATAATAGTAATTCAATTCAAACACGTTTATTTGTATATAAACTTACCTCGTATGGATTCGAACAAACAAAATTGACTACTCGACAACTTTCGACTTTCCCCGATCTAATTTCGTTTTCTTTAGCTCTTGATCTATATAAATTCAAATTTGACTTATTCAATCACACATTCATTCAAAACAATCCAGAAACACAAACTTAGGGCATTTTGCAAACTAGCCCTCACATTTTCACGTTTTGACACTTTAGTCCCTAATTCACAGAATCACAAAATACACATAATTTGCATATATTCATGCTTGGCTGAATTCTCCTAGTACTCATACTAGTCCAAACATTTCATTTATTTTACATTTTAGTCCTTCAATTTACAATTTTCACAATTTAGCCCATTTTACTTAAATTCATCAAAAATCCAAAGACAAAAGTTATTAACCCAATATCAAGCTTTCATATTTCATCATTTAACAACACAAAACTCATAGTTTCATCAATGGAACATTTTAAAGTCATCAACAAAATCAAAAATTGAGACATGGGCTTGATAGTATTCAAAGCAGCGATTACAAAAACGTAGAAATTATCGAAAACCGAACAAAATCCATACCTTAATCAAGAAAATAAATGGCCGAATGAAATAAAGCTTAAAACCCTTTCTTCTCTTCTATTTTGAATAGAAAAGGATGAATAAAATGGCCACATTTTGTTTTGTTTTGATTAATATTAATATATTAATCAATTTCCCATCTTGCCCTTAATGAATAACCTTTAAAAACATTAACATTAAGGCCATAAAAGTCCACTCATTCTTTTAATGGTCAAATATCAATATAAGGACCTCATAATTAATAAACCATATCAAATAAGCCCTTTAACAAATAGCAGGCAACTTTTACATTTTACGCGATTAAGTCCTCTTATCAAAGTAAGCATACAAACGATTAAATTTTCATACAAAACTTTCACACATGCTAATTCACATATCATAAGCACGAAAAATAATATTTAAATATTTTTATGACTCATATTTGTAGTCTCGAAACCACTATTCTGACTAACGTCTAAACTGGACTATTACAATTCTCCCCCCTTAGGGATTTTCGTCCCCAAAAATCTTACCGTTAAATAGATTCGGATATTGTTGTCTCATAGCATCTTCAGGCTCCCACGTAGCCTCATCAATACCGTGTCGATGCCACATCACTTTTACTAACAAAATTTTCTTATTTCTTAGTTCTTTAACTTCGCGAGCTAAGATAAGGATCGGTTCTTCTCCGTAAGTCATACCAGACTGGATCTCAATTTCAGATAGAGGAATCACATGTGAAGGATCGGATCGGTATCGTCGAAGAATCGATACGTGAAGCACATCATGAATCTTTTCTAGCTCTGGTGGCAACAACAAACGATAAGCAACTGGCCCGATTCGTTCAATAATCTCATACAGTCAGATGAACCTCGAACTTAATTTGCCTTTTCTACCAAACCGAAGTACTTTCTTCCATGGAGATACTTTCAAAAACACTTTGTCACCGATCTTAAATTCAATATCTTTTCTTTCCAAGTCTGCATAATATTTTTTTGATGATCAGAAGCTGCTTTCAAACCATCTCGAATCACTTTTACTTTCTGTTCTATTTCTTTTATCAAATCAATTTCACGAATCTTATTCTTGCTGAGTTCATCCCAATACAATGGTGTATGGCATTTGCAACCATATAAGGCCTTGTATGGTGCCATTTTGATACTCGATTGAAAACTGTTATTGTAAGCAAATTCAATCAAAGGCAAAAATTGTTCCCACATACCTTCAAACTCAAGAATGCAACATCTCAACATATCCTTGATTATCTGAATAATCTGCTCAGATTGACCATTATTTTGCAGGTGAAAAGTAGTACGGAAATGCAATTTAGTACCCAGATCATCTTCTAATTTCTTCCAAAATCATGACATGAATCTCGGATCTTTATTGACACAATAGATAATGGCACACCATGCAATCTCACAATATCCGAAATGTACAATTTAGCTAACTTATCAAGCGAGTAATCAGATCGTACCGGAATAAAATGGGTTGATTTTTGTTAATTGATCAACTACAACCCAGATAGCATCTTTCTTTCTGGGAGATAAGGGCAAACCCAAAACAAAGTCCATTGTCACTCTGTCCCATTTCCATTCAAGAATCATAATTGGTTGTAGCAAACCAGATGGTGTCTGATGTTCAGTTTTAACTTGCTGACAGATTGAACATTTCAAAACAAAGTCAGAGATAACTCTTTTCATTCCAGACCACTAGTAATGATGTTTCAGATCATTATACATTTTCGAACTACCCGGATGAATAGATAACCGACTGTTGTGAGCTTTATTCAAAATTATCTGAATTAACTCTGGATTTTTCGGAACACAAATTCTATCTCGGAATCTTAGACAATCATCTTTATCAACTCTGAACTCTGAATCAGAATCTAAATGACATTGAGCTCATTTTGCTAAAATCTCATTATTAATCTTTTGAGCTTCGACAATCTGTTGAACAAATAATGGTCTTGCTTTTAATTCATCTAAAAATGAACTATCATTGGACAGAACCAAATGAGCATTCATCGCACATAAAGTAAAAAGTAATTTTTGACTTAAAGCATCAGCAACAACATTTGCTTTTCCCGGATGATAATCAATCACAAGCTCATAGTCTTCTAACAGTTCTAGCCATCTTCTCTGTCGCTAATTCAAATCTTTCTGAGTCATCCGATACTTTAAACTCTTATGATCAGAATATACGTGACATTTCTCACCAAACAGATAGTGGCACCAAATCTTCAAAGCAAATACAATCGCAGCTAATTCTAAATCATGCACCGGATAGTGCTTTTATGTGGTTTCAATCGTCTCGAAGCATAAGCAATGACTTTACCTCCTTGCATCAAAACACATTCCAGATCGATCAACGAAGCATCACTGTAGATCACAAATTCCTTACCCGATTCAAGTTGCATCAATACCAGAGCTTCAGTCACCAAAATTTTCAACTGATCAAAGCTTTTCTGACATTTTTTTGATCGTTCAAATTTCACATCTTTCTGAAGTAGCTTTTTCAACGGAGTCGCAATCACCGAAAAGCCTTTTACGAACCGTTTATAATAACCGACAAGTCCCAGAAAACTACATACTTCAGAAACATTTCCTAGAGGTTTCCAATTCAAAATAGCTAAAATTTTTCTCGAATCAGCTCGGATACCTGACGCTGATACAATATGTGTAACAGCCTGATTTTGGGCCTAGTGGGAACAGTATTTCTGGACCACAAATTTGACGTAAAAAAATTTATTTTTATTATATTTTTATGGTTTAAAATTTCACAAAATAGTTTCATAAAAATTTCATTCAAAAATTTTAACGTTTGACCACTCAATTTAGTCAAAAGGACTAAATAGTAAAAAGTCTAAAAGTTGAGTTCTACATGCTAGAGGTGTCCAATTGTTATGAAATTTTAAATTGGAGGTCCTTAAATGGTAATTAGACCATTGTATAACTTTTTGGACAAAAATGGACATGAAATAGGTGAAATAGAATTTTTTAAGTTAGGGGCATTTTGGTCATTTAGTAATTAAAAGAATTAAAAAGCCAAAATCAAAGCAAAATTGTGTCCATCTTCAACCTATGGCCGAATTTCACAAGGGGAAACCATGGCTAAGGTTTTTCAAGCTTCCAAGCTCGATTATAAGTCCGTTCTAGCCCTATTTTTAATGTTCTTTACATTTTTGAGATCCTCATAACTCGATTTAGCTATTTCCACCATTATTTTGAGCTAGGTTTTGTGTTTCAAAATTTACCCATGGATGACATGCATGTGTTTTTATGTTTAATGGTAGAATATGAATGCTCAGTGAGTAATAAACGACTTTTACTAAGTGATTTTCGGTGAAATTGCCAAAAAGGATTAGTTTGTAAAAAGTTGTAAAACATGTCTAAGTGAGTGAATAAATGGAAATTGTGGACTGCTATAGTTATGAAAATGGTTCATCTAGGCTTAAAATACAAGGAAATTGAATAAAAATCATTTTACGAGCCTAAGGGAAAAAGTCTAAATATGACAAAGTTTAGGGGCAAAAATGTAAATTTTTCCAAAATGTGAATTTAGGCTAATTTAAGTAGCAGGATGAATAAATGAGTTAAATGTGTTGTTATAGATCAAGGAAAACGAGATTAGGACTTAGAACGGGAGGAAAACAAAGAATATGACGAATAAGTCCTTTTCACCGATTGTGCTACCGAGGTAAGTTTGTATGTAAATAATATATCATTTTTACTTATGCTATAATGTTTTGTTATTATATGAGAGGTGGTTTCATATTGAATGATCACTTGATATAAATTATGAATTGAAACTGATTATGGATGAATTGGTAAAACGTTGAAAAGTGAGGAATTTCTCGGTTAGACCTTCGGTATAGAAAAGATACGAATGATCCATTGTGAGAACACATGTGTAGTACTATGTGCAAGCTACTATGTGTTTAAAATGGTCTTAGGTCACGTGTGTAGTACTAAATGCAAGCTACTATGCGTACCCGATAGCTTCGATCACATGTGTGGTACTAAGTGCAGGCCACTACGTGTAAAAGATAGCTTTGGTCACAAGTGTGGTACTATGTGAAGGCCACTTTGTGAAGAAGGTAGCTTTGACTACAAGGTTGGTACTATGTGTAGGCCACCGGGCATCCGTTATTATTCTGATGTGTTCAACGGGAAATGACTAGGTGTAATTGAATATGACTATGTGATGAATAAGTGAAGGTTCGCGTGTGTAAACTTATGAGCAACGTGCTCGATATGTTATCGAACTTTGGTAAGATTGATATGGAGTAAGTGTTACAATGAAAGTTACTATAAAGAAAACATGAAAGAGTGAAATTTAGTAATAAAACAGTTTTAGACAGTAGCAGTTGTGTGACTTTGAAAAATCACCAAAAATGGTGGAAATCGAATTAGAAGTTGAATAAGATATGATATAAAAGCTTATTGAGTCTATTTTCATATAAAGGAAAACGTGTAAGAAAAATAATTTCATATTATGATATATTTGAATTTTTGTAAGACAGAGTCAGAATGATATCAGAATCCCTTGTTCTGATTTGGGAAAATTATTAAAAATTGTACAAAACTAATTATGGGTTATAATTTATATGCTTAAATTCCTTAATGAGTATATCACACTAAAAAATTATTGATTGGTATAGTGTTAACGATCTTCAAGTATTTTTAAGTCTATTGCATGTATAGGGACTTGATTATGTGTATATGTTATTATGAGTTGGCCTAAAATGTTGGCCTATAATATTTGATAGTTCATTTTGTATAAGGCCATTGAGGATGGCTAATATTAGTTAAGTTATATGTTTATGATGTTGTATTTTCTGGATGTGCAAGCTTGGATGACTTGGTTGAATGAGTGTGTGATGATTAATTATGGAAAGTGAAGCATGTGAATGGTTGTGTGAAGAACACGGCCTTGGACACGAGCGTATACCCCTATTTTCAAGAAATTTTCTAATGTTTTCCAAAGTTCACAGTTTAGTCCCTGACCAATTCCACGACGTCTATTACTTATGGTGTATGTCCAACAGGCACGTCATCGACCTCGCCTACTTCATCGCCCTTACTATATGCCACTAGACGAAGCGACATCAGAGAGGGGTCACCTCCATTGGCCCCTACGTGACTCGACTGGCGCGACACTTCGGACTCCTCAACACCGCGGCTCAAGAATCATTCTTGACCCTTATTGGCAAGATGTCCCCACAAGGCATCTCGAGTATGCTGAGCATGAGGATGATCGAGAGGCACCGAGGAACCTACCCTCCCCAATATCGTCTTGCTCAATCCACCGAGGAGGAGGTTCCTGAGGACATTACTGATGATGTCCCTACCCAACATGAGGACCCACCTTCCTACCCACCACCACCACCTTCTCGGCCAGTTCATCCGGCAGCTTCATACGCTGACATCTTTGAGCGTCTTAACAGATTCGAGCAGCAATGTTTTCACAGATTTTACAACATTGATGCTAATCTACAGTAGATTTGTCAACACTTCCACATCTTATCGCCAATCCCACCTCGCGAACCATCTAGTGATGAAGATGTTTAGAAATTTTTGTTTTTTTTTTTATTTTCATTTAAGACAGCTTTTTATTTTTCTTTTATTTTATTTTTATTAGGATTTTAATATTTATCTAACAATTTTTAATCTCGGCTAATCTTTTACAAGTAAATCATTTTTCCTAATACCCCCTAAACAGTTCCTGCTTTTATCACAGTTACCAAAGAGCTCCAAAAGCTCGCAATCATTTAGGAACTTCAAACTCCGATGGAAAAGGTTCGCCACAGTTACCATGCCCTGCTCAATAAAGAGATATAATATTCTTTTGGCACAGCACTTGTGGTACCCAACCTCTACCACCACCGGAGTATCCTCCTCCACCTCCATAACTTCGAACTAGGACACTCATTCACCACTCAGAAAGTTTCAATTCTCACCCTCTCTCATGATCTTGTACTTTCTTGTATATCTAACCTTGTACATTGAGGGTAATGTACATCTTAAGTGTGAGGGGTAATCATTTCATTATCTGAAAATCCTTGAATAGTGCTTTGCTCTCTTATGAATCTCTCATATCATGTTCAAGTTGAATTTTGATTGACTGATAATTTTGATTGATATATCTTGAATTAAAACATAGGCATTCATGTATTGATTGTTAAACTCTAAGACACTAGAAAATCAAGCATGATAAGTTGATTTTTAAGAATTTAAAATTTTAGGTTTTTTCCCTAAATTTAGGTATTATCTTGAATCAAATCCCACAGATTTAAACATCAAAAAGCCATAATTTTTTGTGAGATTTTTTAGCCTTTTGAGCATCTATTAATTCTTTCATGCTCACTTTTATTATTGCTTTGACTGTGCCAATATTGAATTGTTATTCTAGAACTTGCCTGATTATACATGTCAAGACCACACTATTTGATTTGATATATCAAGATGATAGAGGCACTTAGGATTAACCCACTCATGCCATGAAAAGCCTACCTCCACGATTAACCCTTAGTAAACCCCTTTGAGCCTAACAAGCCATTCCTTGTACCACCCTCGATATTAACCATTAACCCATTATTGTTGAAATCCCCTTAAATTAATTTGATCCCAATTTTTTTTCGAGAATTGATTTGAATAAATTGCTTAACTATGTCTTATTCTTAATAGTAATCTATGATATTTGACTTGTTCTTAAAAAAAAAAGAACCTGTATACATGTCAGTAGTTATCTTTTGCTTGTAAGTCTCATTCCATAGTCAAAGAAGAAAGCTTTGTTGTACACAAGTGATGATTAAATATTTTTCTAGTTAAGAAAATTTTCAAGTCAATCTCAATCCTGACCCTTTCTTTCAGCCTATGACCACACCCCCTAACCAAACCTCGTTACAACCCTTTAAAGACCTTTGGATTGATGTATCATCTCGATTTATAGTGGTGGAGATTTGATTTTTAGGGAAGCCTATGGTAATAACTTTTCATATTGACTGATAAGTGCTAATTTCATTGTTCTTAAACACTTCAAGTGATTTGAGTGAATCTTTAGTGAGGAAGTTAAACTCTATGAGGTTCCGAATCAATGATAACTATTTACAGGAGGGGAGATACCTAAGTTTTTCATGATTAAAATACTCAATTTAGAATGTTTGAAGCTCTAATGTTCTTTTAGTTGAATTCACAATGTATGATTACTTATGAGATGGTTTGAGATAATATTGATAGGAATTATAAGTTGAGAAAAAGGAGGTTTTAATTGTGATTCGAGGATTTTGATTGAGGACAAGCAAACGCTTAAGTGTGGGGGTATTTGATAAACCGTAATTTATACATATTTATAACCCATTCTTAACGCCTTTTATGAATGATTTCTCCTTATATTTGGTGAATTCGATACTCCTAATGTCTTAATTTCATGTTTTATTCTCAGGTAGGCATAAAAGAATGAAAGGAACGAGAAACGGGCCAAAAACAGAGAAAATGGGCCAAAGCATGAAATCAACACCGCCTGGAGCTCCTCACACGGGCAGATCACACGGTCGTGTCAATTTGGTAGAATTGAAGCACGATTCACACGGGTATAACACACGCCCGTGTACCTCAAACACGGCCTAAAGTTATCGCACACGGGCGTGTCACACGGGCGTGTCCCTACTGAGCCCAAGTTTAGTCCAATTCTGAAAAAGCCACTTTTGAGGGTTCTTAGGCACTCCAAAGCCTATAAATACACCCCAGAAGAGGAAGAAAAGGGGGATATAGAATAGAGAGTAAGGAATTACTCCAAGGGAGTCGATTGATCCATCTCAAAAGCCAGAGCCATTATCAAGACTGAAGATCTCTCCTAAACTTCCCTTTCAGGAGTTTTGGGTTTTCTTATTGTTTTGTATTTATTATTATTCTGAGATGTTTTCTTGTTTAGTTATGAACTAAATACCTAAGGGGGATGAAACCTATGACGAAACCTTGTTATTATTTCTTAATTATGTGTTCTTAATTCTTGTTTTGGTATTTCAGGATATCACTTCAAGTTACTACTCTTAGTTGGAGGAGGAATAGACCCTGACTAGGAGTAACTTTGTCATAATTAAGTGGAGTTGATTGCACGCCTAGAGATAGGGTGACAAAATTTTGTTGGAATAGGGTGAAACCTAGTAAGGGAATCCATAGATCGAGTTAATGCAACCTTAGGGTGTTAATTAGAGATAACTCTCGATTATTCAACCTAGGGATTAGATGTTGTTAGTCTCAAGAGGGATAATAATATACAGTAGGGATTTCTACGAAACAAGTTAAATAAATAAATCGTCCGGTTCAGAGCCAGAATATAAGTAAAAGTCTAGGTGGATTTTTCCTTAGGTATTGTCTCAGTCAATCACTTCTCCAAAAGTAATCTCCCAACTTCTATTTTCTGCAACTTCTTAGTTTAATTAATTAGTCAGTTAAAACAAATCTCTTTTCTTCGGCTAGATAATAAGAAGACAGTCATTACTAGTACTCCTAGTCCTTTGGGTTCGACAATCCGGTCTTGCTAAAGCTATACTACTGTTCGATAGGTACACTTGCCTACGTCGTGATAATAGTTAGTTTCAAGAACGATTCATTATAAATTTATAAAACTTATCACGAGAAAATCACGATCAAGTTTTTGGCACCGTTGCCGGGGACTAAGATATTAGGAACGTTCAATTTTTATTACTTTAGCCATTTATTTTCTTGCAATTTAACTTTAATTTTACTAATTTTCTTTCTTTTTCTCCTGGCAGGATCTTGTAGTTTATGACTAGAAAAACCCGTCAGGACCATTGCTTTTTGATGAGGAAATTGATCGTACAGCTCGTAGAAATGGACGAGAAATTAGGCGCAGCTTAAGATATACAAAAGAAGAGCAAGAGGACGATATCTCAACTACAACTAAGGAGATGGCTGAAAATCGGGACAATCCACTACCTCCAGCCATATCCGCTGAATTAGCAAATCAGAATCCTACTCCTCGTACTATGTATGATTATGCTAAACCTAATTTTACAGGAATTGAGTCAGGTATAGTTAGGCCTGCTATTGCTGAAAATAATTTTGAACTAAAACCTAACACGATTTAGATGATACAGCAATTTGTTCAGTTTGATGGTTTGCAGGATGAGAACCCCAACACTCACTTGCAAATTTCCTAGAACTGTACGTGACACTTTCAAAATTAATGGTGTTACTGATGATGCCACTCGCCTTCGGTTATTCCTTTTTTCACTGAGGAATAAAGCTAAACAATGGTTGAACTCACTACCTCAAGGGTCCATTACCACTTGGGAACAAATGACCAAAAATTTTTTATTAAAATATTTTCCAACGGCAAAAATAGCTAAGTTGCGTAATGATATATCTTCTTTTGTGCAGATGGACTTAGAAACACTTTACGATACATGGGAGAGATACAAGGACCTTTTGCGAAGGTGCCCACACCATAGATTACCTCTATGGCTGCAAGTTCAAACATTCTACAACGGTGTGAACCCTTCAACAAGACAAATGATTGATGGAGCTGCTGGTGGGACCATCAATAACAAAACACCTGAAAAGGCTTCTGAATTTATTGAAGAAATGTCACTGAATAACTATCGGTGGCAAGTCATGAGGACTAAGCCAACAAAAACAGCAGGCGTTTATAACGTCGATTCGGTCACTATGTTGTCAAATTAGGCAGAACTTCTGAATAAGAAAATTAATGGTTTACTTGGTTCTACGCATGTACATCCAACGATGAGGTGTGATTCAAGTGGAGGAGGTGTGGTTACAGAATACCCACCATTCAATCCTACAACCGAAGAGGAACAAGTCAACTATATGGGTAACAATAATGTTAGATCTCAAAATAACCCATATAGTAATACTTATAATGCAGGTTGGAAGAACCACCCAAATTTCTCTTGGGGCGGTCAAGGAAATCAAAGGCCACAGAATCCTTAGGGTTTTCAACAGCCACCTTATCAACAGGAAAAGAAGCTGAACCTTGAGGAGATGCTATCCAAATTCATCTCAGTGTCAGAAACTTGTTCCCAGAATACCGAGCAGCACTCAAAAATCAACAAGCATCAATTCAAGGACTCGAAACTTAGATAGGTCAGCTATCCAAATTAATTTCTGAACGACCACAAGGTAGTTTGCCAAGTAATACTGAACCGAACCCAAGGAAACAACTCAATGCAATTGATGCTCAAGAAGGATGCGTTCAGACAGAGCCAGAACCAAGGCAAGAAGATATGGAAAGCAAAGGTGATGGTGAGGTAAGTCATAATAAAATGGTGAATGTAGAATACAAACCTCGTGTACCATACCCTAACGCGACAAGAAAAGACCGCTCAAATGAACAATTCGGTAAATTCCTTAAACTTTTGAAAAAATTACATATCAACTTACTGTTTATTGAAGCTCTATCACAGATGCCAAATGCAATGAAATTTTTAAGAGAGCTTTTAGCAAACAAGCGGAAGTTGGACGAAGCATCGCATGTGGAGCTAAACGCAGTTTGCTCAGCTATTCTACAGAATAAGTTACCCAACAAATTGAAAGATCCAGGGAGTTTTACAATTCCCTGCTTAATTGGTAGTTTAGATGTGAATTATGCATTAGCTGATTTAGGGGCAAGTATCAATGTCATGCCTTACAAAATGTTTAAGAAACTAGGTCTTGGGAAACCTAAACAAACTAGGATGAGCATTCAATTGGCAGATAAAACTATAAGATTTCCTAGAGGTATCATTGAAGATGTACTAGTGAAAGTGGATAAATTCATATTTCCCGTTGATTTCGTTGTTTTAGACATAGAGGAGGAGACCAACACCCTTTTGATTTTAGGGAGGCCTTTTTTAGCAACTGCTAAAACAATTATTGATGTTGGCACAGGTGAACTTACACTTCGCGTGGGAGACGAAACGATCACCCTTCAAGCTCATAATTCTAGCATCACATCGAACATGGAAGGTAATGATCCACACCATCCTACTAAAATTGATAATATGACACAATCCACTGTGCAAAAATTAAGTTTGAAAGAAGTACACGAGCCATGTTCCAACAACAATAGAGGATTCATTCATGAAGAACGAAGGCTACAGATAGAGGAGCTAGAAGAATGGCGAGCACATAAACCAAGAACACCCGATAAATCGAAACTACGCCAAAACAAGCTCGATGCCTCCCCAAATCAACTTAAGGTTGGAGATCAAGTCTTATTAGATGTCGTAGACCCTCACATTGTCACTCCTAACCCGGATGAAGAAACCCCTCTTACGGTACTTAGTATTTTCCCATTCGGTATAGTGGAGGTAAGTCATCCCAAGTTTGGCACTTTTAAGGTAAACAATTCCCGGCTAAAGCTTTATTTTGATAAGAATGATGGCAGGAATGAGGAGTACGAACTCCTTAAACCACCTTGACCATTCAACAGAGAGGTAAGTCGAGCTTATATTATAAATAAGCGCTTCTCGGGAGGCAACCTGAACACTAATTGCCATGACTAACAGAGCTCTTGAAAACAGGTTTACCACAGGGACACGGCCAAACACACGGGCGTGTGTAAGATTGTGTGGAAACAGGGCAAGATTTTCCCAAAACACAGGCGACGATAAACCGCCACGGCCATGGGACATAGCCGTGGGCGAACCTGCCAAAACAACACGGGCGTGCAACACGTCCATGCCTTAGGACCGTGCAACACACCCGTGGGCAAACCTACCAAATTAACACAGGCGTGGGGACCGCATACACGGGCGTGAGAATAGCGAACAAGGTAAAACACGGTCGTGCAACACGACCGTGTGCAACAACACGCCCGATATACACGGGCGTGTGTCGAATTTCAGACGCGCCAAAATAGGAAAAACATAAAACACACGGCCTGAAATTGGGACACACGAGCGTGTCCCCTGGCCGTGTGCCCCAAAATCTATAAATACCCTGCCCTATTCATTGTCTTCCCCACTCAAAAAACCCTAACCCTAGCCGCTGTAAGTCCACACGTTCTCCACGCCATGCACGTGTGCCGCCTCTAACTTCGTTTTTTACGTATTTTCTCCTCTTCCTAGCATTTGTTTACTTCGTCTTTTTCTATTTTATTGATTTTTAGGCCTATTTATCATGATAATATGCAAGTTTGTGACTTTATTTCTATATTTTCATTATTTAAATATCATAATCTAGAATACCCATCATTTGTTTTAAGTCGTTGCATGCATTCTTTACTCCATTCATTTAGTTAGAAGTAAAACTTTCATGATAATAGTAGTTGACATTTTTCATGTATTTTATGTCTGGCCATTCTCTTATCCATTTAATATATTACCTTACATTCTTTGTTATCTCTGCTTCATGCCACAATGCCTAAAGAATGTGTTACTAAACTTTAAATTGTTGTGGCTGAAAATATCTATGCAACTTTCTTCTTACAATCTAGCTTCATTTTCTTATGTTTATGCTCTAAGGCAATTCAATAATTTTCATTATAGGTTTTCGATGTCGTCTTCATGAGGAAAGAAAGTCATCATTCCCGCTTCCAAGAAAAGGAAAGGAGCATCATCCTCCTCAGGGCCTACCACAAAAATTCGCCACCCATTCCTCCAATTTCCCAATGGGCCCCAAGAGGAACTTTTTCAAATATTACGGGCCCGACCCTTAACAGTAGGACGCTTCATTGATTGGGCTGCTGTCTAACAAGTCCAGTTGGCTGACACAATCCGAGCCCTCCGTACCACCGACCCATGAGAGTTATTTTTTGGGATCATCGAGCCGACGTACCTCGTGCTCACAATAGAACTATGCTCAACATTCCATCTTCAAACTGTCATGACCAACTACGATGATCCCGGCACAGTCTAGTTTCGCTTAGGTGAATTAGTCCGCCAACTAAGCATTCTCGAGTTTGAAACCGTATTGGGTCTTTATACTGAGGAGTTCAGAGAGGAGAATGATTTACACGCTCTTGACCGCCACATCCATCGTTCTCCCTCACGTTGTTGGAACGCCCTCGTCCCACGTTCGACCACCTACGACCCCAGTCACACCAAAGCATCGTCCCTCCCTCTGTCTCTAAGGTACCTCCATTCTCTCTTATCTCACACTTTGACAGGACGGAGGGAGAGCACCGGCGTTGTCACTACCCACGACGTCTATTACTTATGGTGTATGTCCAACGAGCACGTCATTGACCTCGCCTACTTCATCACCCTTGCCATACACCACCAGACGGAGCGACATCAAAGAGGGGTCATCTCCATTGGCCCCTCCGTGACTCGATTGGCACGACACTTCGAACTCCTCAACACCGCGGCTCAAGAATCATTCTTGACCCTTATTGGCAAGATGTCCCCACAAGGCATCTCGAGTATGCTGAGCATGAGGATGATCGAAAGGCATCGAAGAACCTACTCTCCCCAATATCGTCTTGCTCAATCCACCGAGGAGAAGGTTCCTGAGGATATTACTGATGATGTCCCTACCCAATATTAGGACCCACCTTCCTACCCACCACCACCACCTTCTCGGCCAGTTCATGCGGCGGCTTCATACACTGACATCTCTGAGCATCTTAACAGATTCGAGCAGCAATGTTTTCACAGATTTGACAACATTGATGCTACTCTACAGTAGATTTGTCAACACCTCTACACCTCATCGCCAGTCCCACCTCGCGAACCATCTAGCGATGAAGATGTTTAGAAATTTTTGTTTTTTTTTATTTTCATTTAAGATAGCTTTTTATTTTTCTTTTATTTTATTTTTATTAGAATTTATAATATTTATCTAACAATTTTTAATCTCGGTTAATCTTTTACAAGTAAATCATTTTTCTTAATACCCTCTAAACAGTTCATGTTTTTATCACAGTTATCAAAGAGCTCCAAAAGCTCGCAATCATTTAGGAACTTCAAAATCCGCTGGAAAAGGTTCGCCACGGTTTCCATGCCCTGCTCAATAAGGAGATATAATATTCTTTTGGCACAACACTTGTGGTACCCAACCTCTACCACCACTGGAGTATCCTCCTTCACCTCCATAACTTCGAAATAGGACACTCATTCACCACTCAGGAAGTTTCAATTCTCTCCCTCTCTCATGATCTTGTATTTTCTTATATATCTAACCTTGTAGATTGAGGGCAATGTACATATTAAGTGTGGGGGGGTAATCATTTCATTATCTGAAAATCTTTTAATAGTGCTTTGTTCTCTTATGAATCTCTCATATCATGTTTAAGTTGAATATTGATTGACTGATAATTTTGATTGATATATCTTGAATTAAAACATAGGCATTCATGCATTGATTGTTAAACTCTAAGACACTAAAAAATCAAGCATGATAAGTTGATTTTTAAGAATTTAAAATTTTAGGTTGTTTCCCCAAATTTAGGTATTATCTTAAATCAAATCCCATAGATTTAAACATCAAAAAGCCATAATTTTTTGTGAGATTTTTTAGCCTTTTGAGCATCTATTAATTCTTTCATGCTCACTTTTATTATTGCTTTGACTGTGCCAATATTGAATTGTTATTCTAGAACTTGCCTGATTATACATGTCAAGACCACACTATTTGATTTGATATATCAAGATGATAGAGGCACTTAGGATTAACCCACTCATGCCATGAAAAGCCTACCTCCACGATTAACCCTTAGTAAACCCCTTAAGCCTAACAAGCCATTCCTTGTACCACCCTCGATATTAACCATTAACCCATTATTGTTAAAATCCCCTTAAATTAATTTGATCCCCATTTTTTTTTTTGAGAATTGATTTGAATAAATTGCTTAACTATGTCTTGTTCTTAATAGTAATCTATGATATTTGACTTGTTCTTAAAAAAAAAAACCTGTATACATGTCAGTAGTTACCTTTTGCTTGTAAGTCTCATTCCATAGTCAAAGAAGAAAGCTTTGTTGTACACAAGTGATGATTAAATATTTTTCTAGTTAAGAAATTTTTCAAGTCAATATCAATCCTGACCGTTTCTTTCAGCTTGTGACCAGACCCCCTAACCAAACCTCGTTACAACCATTTAAAGACCTTTGGATTGATGTACTATCTCGATTTCTAGTGTTGGAGGTTTGATTTTTAGGCAAGCCTATGGTAATAACTTTTCATATTGACTGAAGAGTGTTAATTTCATTGTTCCTAAAAACTTCAAGTGATTTGAGTGAATCTTTAGTGAGAATGTTAAACTCTATGAGGTTCCAAATCAATGATAACTACTTAGAGGAGGGGAGATACCTAAGTTTTTCATGATTAAAATACTCAATTTAGAATGTTTGAAGCTCTAATGTTCTTTTAGTTCTCACAATGTATGATTACTTATGAGATGGTTTGAGTTAATATTGATAGGAATTATAAATTGAGAAAAAGGAAGTTTTAATTGTGATTCGAGGATTTTGATTGAGGACAAGCAAACGCTTAAGTGTGGGGGTGTTTGATAAACCGTAATTTATACATATTTATAACCCATTCTTAACGCCTTTTATGAATGATTTCTCCTTAGATTTGGTGAATTCGGTACTCCTAAAGTCTTAATTTCATGTTTTATTCTCAGGTAGGCATAAGAGAATGAAAGGAACGAGAAACAGGCTGAAAACGGAGAAAATGGGCCAAAGCATGAAATCAACACCGCCTGAAGCTCCTCACACGAGTAGATCACACGGCCGTGTCAATTTGGTAGAATTGAAGCACGATTCACACAGGTATAACACACGCCCGTGTACCTCAAACACGGCCTAAAGTTATCACACACGGGCGTGTCACACGGGCATGTCCCTGCTGAGCCCAAGTTTAGTCCAATTCGAAAAAAGCCACTTTTGAGGGTTCTTAGGCACTCCAAAGCCTATAAATACACCCCAGAAGAGGAAGAAAAGGGGGACGGAGAATAGAGAGTAAGGAATTACTCCAAGGAAGCCGATTGATCCATATCAGAAGCTGGAGCCATTATCAAGACTGAAGATCTCTTCTCAACTTCCCTTTCAGGAGTTTTGGGTTTTCTTATTGTTTTGTATTTATTATTATTTTGAGATGTTTTCTTGTTTAGTTATGAACTAAATACCTAAGGGGGATGAAACCTATGACGAAACCTTATTACTATTTCTGAATCGTATGATAAATATTTGACTTGTTCTTAATTATGTGTTCTTAATTCTTGTTTTGGTATTTCAGGATATCACTTCAAGTTAGTACTCTTAGTTGGAGGAGGAATAGACCCTGACTAGGAGTAACTTTGTCATAATTAAGTGGAGTTGATCGCGCGCCTAGAGATAGGGTGACAAGATTTTGCCAGATTAGGGTGAAACCTAGTAAGGGAATCCATAGATCGAGTTAATGCAACCTTAGGGTGTTAATTAGAGATAACTCTCGGTTATTCAACCTAGGGATTAGACGTTGTTAGTCTCAAGAGGGATAATAATATACAGTAGGGATTTCTCGAAACAAATTAAATGAATAAATCGTTCGGTTCGAAGCCAGAATAACAAGTAAAAGTCTAGGTGGATTTTTCCTTAGGTATTGTCTCAATCAATCGCTTCTCCAAAAGTAATCTCCCAACTTCTATTTTCTGCAACTTCTTAGTTTAATTAATTAGTCAGTTAAAACAAATCTCTTTTCTTCGGCTAGATAATAAGAAGACAATCATTACTAGTACTCCTAGTCCTTTGGGTTCGACAATCCAGTCTTGATAAAGCTATACTACTTTTCGATAGGTACACTTGCCTACGTCGTGATAATAGTTAGTTTCAAGAATGATTCATTATAAATTTATAAAACTTATCACGGGAAAATCACGATCAGACACTTTAGTCCCTAATTTACAAAATCACAAAATACACATAATTTGCATATACTCATGCTTGGCTGAATTCTCCTAGTACTCATACTAGTCTGAACATTTCATTTATTTCACATTTTACTCCTTCAATTTACAATTTTCACAATTTAGCCCATTTTACTTAAATTCATAAAAAATCCAAAGATAAAAAATATTAACCCAACATCAAGCTTTTATATTTCATCATTTAACAACAAAAAAGTCATAGTTTCATCAATGGCACATTTCAAAATCATCAACAAAATCAGAAATTGAGACATGGGCTTTATAGTATTCAAAGCAACGATTACAAAAACGTAGAAATTATCAAAAACTGAACAAAATCCATACCTTAATCAAGAAAATCAATGGCCGAATGAAATAAAGATTAAAACCATTTCTTCTCTTCTATTTTTAATAGAAAAAGATGAATAAAATGGCCACATTTTGTTTTGTTTTGATTAATATTATCATATTAATCAATTTCCCACTTTGTCCTTAATGAATAACCTATAAAAACATTAACATTAAGGCCATAAATGTCCAATCATTCTTTTAATGGTCAAATATCAACATAAGGGCCTCATAATTAATAAACCATATCAAATAAGAACTTTAACAAACAGTAGGCAACTTTTACATTTTACGCGATTAAGTCCTTTTCTCAAATTAAGCACACAAACGATTAAATTTTCATACGAAACTTTCACACATGCTAATTCACATATCATAAGCACAGAAAATAATATTTAAATATTTTTCTAACTTGGATTTTTGGTCCCAAAACCAGTATTTTGACTGGGATCTAAACCGGACTGTTACAGTTAGACTGATTCGAGATCTTCTGAAGGCAGCTTCTAATAGAAAAAAATCATATGCAGATCTGAAGAGACGTGGTATTGAGTACTCTATAGGGGACATTGATTTTCTTAAGTTTCTCTGTGGAAAAAGGTTTTGAGATTTGGTCGTAAGGGCAAGCTAAGGCCCAAGTTTACCGAGTCGTATCAGATTCTGAAGCGTGTGGGACCGATCGATTACCAGTTGGAGTTACCTCCAGAGTTAAACCGTATCCACGATGTGTTTCACATGTTGATGTTGAGGTGATACTGGCCTGATCCATATCATGTAGCCTCTGTTGAGGAGATTAAGGTTAGACCAGACTTGACTTTTATGGAGGAGTCGGTTCAGATTCTGGATCGCGATATTAATGTTCTAAGGAGGAAGTCCATACCGTTAGTTAAGGTTTTGTGGTGGAATCACGGTACTGAAGAAGCCACATGGGAACCTGAGGATTTGATGCGTCAGCAATATCCTCATCTATTCTGATCAGGTAAATTTTGAGGTTAAAATTTCTTTTAGGGGGTAGAGTTGTAACGCCTTGAATAATATGTTTTTGTTTCTGTATAATCTGACATAAATGTGTATCTACTTCTATGGTTAAATGTTCTAGGTGTGTGTGAGGTCTCAAGTTCAAGCTTTACCTTTAACTAATTATGATATTTTGGAATTAAGCCTTATCCTTGTTTAGCGGGCTTATATTTAATTGCTTGTAATTCCATATCAGAATGAGTTTGCTGGTTTGAGTGGTAAGGGAATTGGTGTGTTGGAGGTCCTGTGTTCGAATCTCTGCGCGAGCCTTGGTATTATTATTTTTGCTCGGCTCTGGGATAAAGTTTCGGTTGCTCTAGAATTCTAAGTAGTGGGTGGTTAGGATGTAGTGGGATATCATCAAAAGATTAAATTTGATTTTTATTTTGATTTTGTTACTTTTCTCTCTCCTACCAAATTTCTGCTCTTTTTTTACATTCCTTCTTCCCTTCTTCTTTTCCTTTTTCTTCTCTCAATTTCATTTTTCATCTCTCGAGTCATCGTCATCGTATCCATTAAATCATTGATTCCCATCAGGTTCTAGTAAGTAGGATTTTTTTAAGTGGTTTTTATCTCTTGTGTGTCACTGTCTCTATCTTTTCGGAATTGGGCTGGTAATGTGTGTTAGAGGTTTTGATCATTAAGAATTTTTTATTCGTAGGGAAAAAGTGTTGAATCAGGGAACGTTATTTCAGTGATGTGAATCACGTGTGAAGTCATTTTCGCTTGTGGTAAGTTTGACAGTGCCACTCAGTTTTTGAGTTAATTAGAGCATAAATTACATGCTAATAGGACATTAGAATGTTGCCTTAGGTTATTGTGTGCTCGGGATTATTGTAACTTCTAAACCGAATCAGGTGTGTACCCTAAGCGCAAAAATCTAAGTTTTGGCGAAAGCCAAAAAACTACACTGTCAATGCCACACGGGCGTGTGGTCTCCCGTATGGATGGTCTTGTGCGAGACATGACCATGTGGTCGACAAAGGCATGGTCCTACGCAGCACACGGTCATGTGGTGGCTCGAGTGTAGCTGTGTGGGCCACACGGGCAATTACATAGGCGTGTGGATTTTGGGCCAAGCCGTGTGGACCACACAGGCAAGGCCAATATAGGCGTATGGGCCCACACGGGCAAGTGGGCCCATATTTCTGTAATTTTTCCTAGGGTCGCACGGGTCACTTTGATCGACTGTAGGCCTGCTATAGGGTCGGTAAGGGATAAATAAACCCTATTCTGTATGCGATGAAATTCTAATAGACTGATCTGAGTAGGATACTAAATATATGTCTGACTGTACTGTATAAGCATATATGTTGTCTGTACCTAAGTATGTTAAGCATGTTATTTTGTAATTTAGTATTCGTTATCTGTATCTGTTTTGGGGTGAGATTTATATGCGGAGGAAGTGTTTTGTATGGCGATCATCGCCTATTACCTGACAGCTTGGCTGCACTATATCTGATGCATGTCGTAACGGCACAATATGGTATGTAGGGATGGGTGGGAGTTTTTAACCTCACATGGTGTGTTGGGATGGTCAAAGATGGTGTGTAGAGGATAGGGATGGGATTCTGATTATCTGATTCTGGTTACTGTATCTGAAATGGGCCTGAGCCCAAATATGTATCTGTATCTGACCGTGCATATGATTCTGTTTGTATTTCATATCTATTTTTGTTGGGTTACACACTAAGTTTACGTAAACTCACCTTTGTTTGTCTGTTTCCATTCAGGTAATCCACAGACTTAGGCGGATAGGTGCAGCAGGGACTCAGTGGAGACCACTTTTCCATAAAACTGTTTAAAGTTATTAACTTATGGTTTTATTTACTATTTTGGGTTATTTTCTGAGAGTTTGTAATTTCTGGAACTCTCTGGACTTTATGATTTTTAACTGAGGTTTTTGGGTTTTAATTTGTATGCCATTATAAACTAATTTAGTAAATCAATGACTTCTAAGCAAATGAGGTTTTTCTAAAAATTCGAATCGGATTTCAAAAAAACGTATCAGTTTGTAAAGCTTTCGCTGTAAATTAGGTTTTGGAAAATAAACCAATTAATAAATGTATTTGAAAATGGATATAAAGTATATGATTTAAACAACTGGAATGATTTTACGTAATTAAACCCATTTTCTCTAACCTCTCCAGATTTGGACATAACGTCTAATATAACAGCCTGTTTTTAGTTAAATCGAAATAGTGATTTCGAAACCACAAATTTGAGGTTGAAATATTTATTTTATTATTATTATAAGGTCTACAGCATGAATATATGCTTTGTGAAGGTTTCGTTTATAAATTTTATCGTTTGAATGCTCAATTCGGTAAAAAGGACTAAATCGCGTAAAGTGCAAAAGTGTTGTTCTATTAGCTAAAAGTGCCTAATAGCTATAGAACCTTAAATTTAAGGTCTTAAGTGGTAATTAGACCATATTAATTCTGAATGGACAATTTTGGGCATATATTAAATGTTTTTAATGCTTTAATATTAAGGTTAATATGGTAGATGATAATTAATAAGTAAATTAAAATAAAACAAAGCCATAAATTTTTTATTCATATTCAACCTTGCTAATTTTAAAGAAGAAAGGAAGCCATATTTATGGTTTTAACATTTGGCCACTTCATGCTTTAATTGTAAGTCCGTTTTTCTCCTGTTTTTAATGATTTATACGTTTTTTATATCGTTGCAATTAGGTCTAGCTAGCCCAGGGACTATTTTGCAAAATTGTTAAAGACTTTGAATGTTACCATTGATGAATGCATGATTATTTTGATGTTTAATGATAGATTTTGAATGTTCGATGATAGTTATACAAGTTTTGTTAAGTGAGTTTTAGTGAAAATACAAATCAGAGATTAAATTGTGAAATGTAGAAAATTTGATGTTAAAATGTGAAATAAATGAAAAATATGGGCTTCTAGGGACCTAATTAAAATTAGACTATCATGGGTTGTGGTTGAATTGCATTAATTTGTGATTTTATGTAATAAGGACTAAATTGTAAAAATTGTGAAACATTAGGGGTAAATGTGTAAAAGTGCTTTAAAGTGAATTTTTGGACTAAATTTAATAGAGAGATGATTAAGTAAGTTAATTTCAATTATATTTATATCAAGAAAGTGAAATACAGACTTGGATTAGGGGAAGAACAAGTCACAGAATAGTTGACTCGTTTCGCTATTTTAGCATCCGAGGTAAGTTCGTATGTGATAAATTTATTATAAATGTATTTTAAATGTTTTGATATTGCATAAACTGTGATTACAAGACTATGGACACATTCGACAATGATTCGACGAGTATTCAACATTTGAAATCCTGATCGAACTTTAGGAATAGCTTTGGATACTAGTGACATGTCATTAGAGGATTAATGCGATTGTGTGATCCGAGTGCTGGTCCTGTACGTCCTACTGGTGGCTGAGTATACTGGCATGTGTTGTGGATACTTGACAGCTTGTGTGAGCAGCACCGTGTACCTACATCTCGACCGACAGCTAATGTAAGCAAACCCGTTGATAGCTCTAGTGTGAGAAGTATATGTGATATGAGATTGAGTTGGCTTCGGGCCATGATATTGGCACTTAGTGTGCGAGGTTTCCAAGTATTTGATAGTATTCCAAATGGTTCAACGGGTAAATGAAAGATGTGATTGTGTATGAGATTGATACGAAATGGTACAAGTATGTACATGAACCGTATAAGTTTAAATCGAAGAAGTTGTGAAGTTATATATAAAATTATGATTGAAAAATGTGAAAGGTTGGTTAGTTACATGAATTACATGTTGATATGTTCAAATTAATGATTTGAATATTCATGTTTAAATTGAGTTTATTTCATACAAGCTTACTAAGCTATAAAACTTACTTTGTTTATTTTCCATGTTTTATAGTGACTTTAAAGCTAGCTCGGACTCGGGGATCATCAGAGAAATCGTCACACTATCCAACTATTAGTTCGGTACTTTTGAGCTTATGTTTTAAGTATATGGCATGTATAAGAACTTTGGTCATTTTGGTTATATGTTGGAAGTGAATTTAGCCATTTGAATTGACTTGTAAATGTATATGTTTTTGGTTTGTATATATAGCCATGAGTGATGGCTCATTTTGGGTTGTTTTGATATGTTTGAATCATATATATATATATGGCTGGGATTGTGAGTTCATGGATAGGTATATGATAGTTTTGTGATGCTTAATGGTAATAGGCGTTATGTGTATCAAATGGTTGATTTGTGAATATTGGTTTGATTGGAAAATTAGGCTAAATGACGCACATTTGAAAGTCTTTTACTTAATTGAATTGTAAATGTGAATTTGGTATGAATGGTAGGACATGTTTTGAGATTAGTGTGTATAGAAAATGGGAGTATTGAATGTGCATGATTTATGTTTGAATTGGTTGAATTGAAAAGACTATTGATGCTATGTATTGGTGCTTTTGAGTTTGATGTAGGTGAGCACAAGTTTGGGTGGCATAATGGCTTGGTAAATAGCCTATTTTTGTCCACACGGGCAGAGACACGGGCGTGTGCCTCAACTGTGTGTGACACACGGTTAGGTTACACGGTTGTGTGTCCCCTGGTGTTAAATTAGAAACCAAGTCAGTATGCTCCACATGGCCTCACACACGAGCGTGTGACTTGGTCATGTGGCATAAGTCAGTATACCCTATAGGATTGGCACGGCCTAGCACACGGCCTGGCACACAGGCACGTATGGTCATTTTTGGGGCACACAGGCTAGTCACACGAACGTGTATGTTGGCCGTGTGACCCAAGTTAGAGAGTTACATGGGTTCAGACATGGGCTAGGACACGGCCATGTGTTTCCATTTCAAATGTCCACACAGCCTGCGACACGGTCATGTCTTTGGCCGTGTGAGAGATACGGCTGGGCCACACGAGCATGTGTCCCCTTTTTTTGAAAAAATTTCTTAAGTGTTCAAAAAGTTTTCAAAGTTATTGGTTTAGTCCCAAACCACTCTTAATGCATGTTTAGGGCCTCGTAGGCTCGTATTAGGGACAAAATGATTGGCTATGAATTAACTGTATTTGAATTGAATATTAGTATGAGCAATGTATGTTTAAATGTGTTATAAGTCCAGTAATGCTCCTTAACCCTATTCCAGCGTTGAATACGAGCGAGGGGTGTTATATCTACGCTGAGTTTGGGGTGTTACAGATGTTGTACTACATAAAATCTAATACAGTCTAAAATTGCAACCCTACTTACAAGTTCTTCTTGGTGTAGGGCTAAACTTGGGGACAACCCATCAGTATTTGCTATTAAACTCTCTGGACCATCCGAGTTAAGGCTTAGATCATGATAGTGTTCAGTGTTATTACCTTCTTCATGGGAATTTGTCTGCTTTGATTCATTGTCCCTAAAATAATCCATTGCAAGTGTTTTATGATCCAATACAACATTTAAAGGAAAACAAAAAACAAGGGAAGGAAGGGCAAGGAATGATACAAACATGGGTTTTGGTCTTGGTGTCAAACATTGAATTTTCATATGCATGTCAGAATCATAAGTGTAATATTCTTTAGAAAAACATTCAATTTAATGTTTCATTTAAATTATCAAAAATCCTACTTTAATTGAGTTAGCTTATGTAATTAACTTTACATTAAAAAGAAAATCCAAATTACTTAGGAGGTAATCATCTTCCTAAGATATCTCTTTCGCTTTTTTATTTGTTTCAACCAAACTTGAATATTCTAACAACTTACAACTACTAAATCCAAAGATAACTATTCTCTTAACTAAATCTAGTTACCCAAAGACCAAAAGAAGTTCAACAGATAAACTAGCAGGAAGCAACATATACATCAGATTTCATATTGAAAAATTAAACAAATTAAACTCATCGTCATCTTCTTCTTCATCAATCATACAAAAACATATACATAAGATTTCATATGGATGAATTATATATAGCAAATGAAGAAATTGCCTCAAAACAAATTTGTCTTTCGCAGAGTGCGTTTGCAAATATTTCCACTTTTATTTAAGAAATTTAAAGAAAAAAAATAAAAAGAAAAGGAACTATTATTATTGAATGAACATAATTTCTTATTCAATTGGTTCAACCCCTTTTGTTCAGACCGGTATATCAATTGATTCCATAAAAACAAAATAAAAACCTAATTAATGCCTCAAATTTTTTTTGTAGCTTTTCTAATTTTTCATCAAAGCTAGCTGTAGAGCAAAAGAGCAAAAGAACAACGAAAGGACAATGAATAGTAGTTAAAAATATGCAAAGAGTTTCACATAAATATGTAAATCAAACATTTTATTATTCAAATAATGTATATTCTTAACATTTAATTATTTGAAAACAAACAGATAATATATGATGATTCTCTTGTCCAAGTGCCACCATGACTATAAATTCATAGTAAGTAGGCAATCTAATGTGAGAAATTTAAATAATTTTTTTCTCATAATAATGTTTTTCACAAATAGCAAGTGTAAAATACGGATTTGAATCCATCATCCAAAGTTAACTATGAAAGTAGACACAATCTAATGCAAGCCTACCACAAAACCTCTTTAAAAACAACACAAACGGAACTTCAACAGACACATGCCAGTGGCCATAAAATGGAAGAACCGTTTTGTAAGAGCTACAGGAAAGGCACACACACATACACATACAAAGCAAAGAGGAAAACATTTTTCATGAATAGTAAATAATCCTAAGATGAAATCTAAATTAATAAGATATTATACCAAATGAAGTTAAACTCTCAAAACTATCTTGAGCATGTATGATTGACTGTGCAATTAGTTGTGGATACGTAATTTGCAACTAAGCTCTAAATGTGATAAACTATCAATTGTTAACTTGAACTTGTTCACAACCTTCTTCCACAGTTCATATTTTCCCTATAATTCTAACTACTTCCCAACAACTAAGTGAATCAATTGAAAGCATAAAAAATCAAGCAACACGGCAAAAACCCAAGAAGAAGAAAGGTTTTGGCATTAAAACAAAAAAAGGTATAAGAACTTGCCAAATGCGATGGAGATGCTTCTTGGCATTGGCTTTACAGGTGGAAGTGAGCTTAATTTTCTTCCAAATCAGATCACTAGAGTTGTGCTTCTTCACTATCTCCATCACTCTTGTTCCCCAAAACACTTCTGCCATCTCTCTTACCGGTTGCTCTTCCTCTTGCTCTCTTCCTTACCTCTTACCCTATTTTCCAAATTGGGCCTAAAACCCTAAAAATAGTTTAAAAAGCATTCAAATCTTAATCTAAACAAAATTGACCCCAATAAAGGAAAAAGATAGAAAAAAAACCTTTCTTAGCTTGAAGGAGGTGCCTTCCAATAGAAGTGAAAAAGTCAAAAACACTATCTATACTCATTCAAATCGTCGCATATCAGAAAAATAAAAATGGGTTCCACAACAAACAAAGAGAAGCTACGAATTTACTGATAAAATACTAGGAATCAAAGTACAAGTAGATAAATTTGAACTTCCTGTATGAAAAATATCAGAACAAAATTACAAAAATTAGAAAAAAAACAAAATGGAAATCAGATTATTGAAATAAAATTGTTGCCTATTTACCGTTCAAGTTAGGAAAACTGGATTCCTCGAATTACTTTAAAAGGGAAATTAGATTATTGAAATCAAATCAACCTCCTTTGTGAAACCAGTGGTTTGAATGAAAATTATTGAGGATTATGAATTTTTTTATACGATATAGAGAGGGAAAATGTAACACCCATCACCCGTTTTCACTGTCAGAATAGGGTTATAAGGCATTACCGATCAATACACATCATTTATCATACATAACTCATACATTTATGCATTCATATTCAGATACCATTCATTACAATCACATTATCCCTTATAAGGGCCTACGAGGCCTTAAACATGCTTTAGAATTAGTTCGAGACTAAACCGATAACATATAAAAATTTTGGAAACTTAGAAAAATTTCAAACAAATAAGGGTCACATGCCCGTGTGAACAGGCCGTGTGCCTCACACGGCTTCAGACACGCCCGTGTCATAGACCGTGTGAAAACAGGGCATACATACTAACTTGGACCACACGGCCAACCACACGCTCGTGTGTCTGGCCCGTGTGCCCTTCGAAATGGCCACACATGCCGTGTGCCAGGCCGTGCCAATCCTGTAAGGTATACTGACTTATGCAACACGACTAAGTCACGTGCCCGTGTGTGAGGCCATGTGGAGCATACTGACTTCAATTTAGTTAAAACACTAGGGGACACATGGCCGTGTAGCATGACCGTGTGTCACACACGGCTGAGACACATGCCCGTGTTCCTGCCCGTGTGGATAAAAATAGGCCATTTACAAGGCCAATTTGCCACCCTTTTTCATGATCACCTAAACAACAAAAATGTACAAATTCATCATACAATAGGAAGCCAAAATCATCATCAATATACACAATTCATACCATATCCGTTTCAACAAAATCAATACTCAAGTTAATACTAATTCCCTATTCAAACACTTATATCATCAAGCATTAATTCACAAGCACATAACTTCTCAAGTTAACAACTTCAATCACACCATATAAATCATTTACCAAACTCAAAATATAACCATTAGAGCAACTATGAAACCATAACCACATTTATACCAAAACATACCAAAATAAGCCACCACTCATGGCTATATATACAAAACAAACATATACATTTACAAGCCAACTCTCATGGCTATGTTTACAACCAGAGTATCACAACTAGCCTATACATGCCATATACCATATATACACAACTCAAAAGTACCAACTTAGGTGTTTGATAGTGCAATGATGTTCCTGACGACTTCCAGAATCGAGCTAACTTCGATTCACGATAAAACATAGACAAATAACACAAAGTAAGCTTCATAGCTTAGTAAGTTCGTAAATGAATAACTCAATTCATCAAATAAATGTAATTCAATTAATTACGAATTACTAAATCATAACCACATTAACTACAAACCTTTCTCGTGTCTCAAAACATGATTAAGTACCATCTCATTGAACTTTTTCTATTTAGTACTCGAATAGGTTCCGTACGGACCTGTGTCACCTTGTACTAACCTCTTTTTCAACCATATCATTCATTTACCTATTGAACCATTTAGAATAGAAGTCGGATATTCAAGGATCACAGTTGATAAGTACCTATACCATGGCCCGTAGCCAAATTAAGGTAACTTATCTCGGAGTACCTATACCATGGCTCGTAGCCAAATCAAGGTAACTCCTCTCTGAAATACCTATACCATGGCCCATAGCCAAATCAAGGTATCATTCACGCCTGAAGTGTTGATATCATGGCCTGAAGCCAACACAATAGCCTAATGACATGTCACTAGCATCCTAAACTATTCCTAAGGTTCAACTGAGAAGTTTCACTTGTCGATTTCATCGTCGAACACCTTCGTAGAGTCGTATTCACAATTCAAACATTATTCGAAATCTCATAATCATAGTTTATACAATATCAAAGCATTTAACATTCATTTATAATGAAATTACCACATACGAACTTACCTCGTATTCGGAATTGACGAATCGGATCGATTACTCGATAACCTTGTTTTTCCTCTGATCTAAATCTGAATTCTTTCTTTCTTGATCTATATGTATTCAAAATTAACTCATTTAATCACATACTCACTCAATTTAGTCCAAAAATACACATTTGGGCCTTTTTACACATTAGCCCCTAAAACTTTCACATTTAATCAATTTAGTCCCTATTTCACAAATACACAAAATTCAAGCAATTTAATCTAATTTCATCATGGCCGAATTTCACTCGTGTCCCTAGCAGCCCACATATTTCATTTGTTTCACATTTCAATCACACAATTTTCACATTTTACAAACTAATCCATTTTTGACATTTTTGTCAAAAATCACTTTACAAAACATGAAAATCTATCATCAAAAATTCATATTTCATCTTCAAACACCAAAGAACACATAAACTCGTCAATAGAAACTCTCAAAATCTTTAACAGTTTCAAGATTAAAGGTACGAGCTAGCTAGATTGAGCTGCAACGATTATAAAAACTTAGAAATCATTAAAAACTGAGCAAAAATGGACTTACAATTGAGTAATGAAGCAGCCGAAACTTAAAAACCTAAAAATGGCTTGTTATTCTCTTCATATTTGGCCAAGAAGATGAGAAATAAGCTTAAAATTGATTTTGTGTTAATTAACACATAATAATTATACAATTACTATTATAACCTTAATGAAAAACCATTTAAAACATTCATTAAATGTCCATATAAGTCCACTATCATTTAAAATGGTCTAATTACTATTTAAGGCTAACATATTTAAAAGCCAAAGCTATTTGACACCTTTTACTAATAGAATGCAACTTTTTCATTTTACGTGATTTAGTCTTTTTTCACAAATTGAGCTATTAAACGATAAAATTAGCTCATGAAATTTTCACATATACATGCTATCATGCTGTAAACACATAAAATAATATTAAAATAGTTTTTTGACATCGAATTTGTGGTTCCAAAATCACTATTCTAATTTAGCTAAAATCGGGTTGTTACAGGAAAAGAACAAACGGAGAAAAAAAAAGAAAAGATTAAATTTTAGGGATTTTATTTTAGGGTTAGGAAAGGGAAAATGTAAAACAAAATAGTGGGATAAATCACAAATACAACCCAAAAAAGGTTGGGATAGGTTATATTTTCCCAACTATTTCTAAAAAGTTGGAATATAATATATTTTGCCAACACCTAAGAAGTTGTTTAAATATACAAATTTAAACAACCCAAAAAAGGGTCGACATAGTTCAAAAAGAGTCGTCTTAGGCTTTTCCTATAGCAACACTTTTATATAGTTGGGAAAGATATAACAAATGTAGGCATAGTGTTGGGCAAAATCGACACTTTTTTAAGTGTTGCCTTAGGCATGTATATCCCGACGCTTACACAAGAGTAGGCCAAAGTGTATATAAACAAGTCTATCCTGACACTTAGAAAAGTGTCGGCCCAAAAGTGTCGCGATAGACCTATTTTGTTGTAGTGCACCATTTGCGGAGGAATAGTAACCGTCCTATCTATAAACATTTGTAAGTAATGAGTCTTAACAATCAACAGTACGTATTGTTTTCAAGCCAAGAAATTCCCATCATCCACTAGAACGGCCACCTTCTGTGATGCAAGGGCCAAAAACTTAACTGTTGCTAACTCCACAGATGCCATTACTAACACAACAACCTCTCACACAAGAAAAATATACTATGATACCATATTAGAAACTCGTGAATGACTTAATTAGTTCACCAATAACTCATTGTTCAGTATACAAGCCATACATTTATACATCAAGAGAACTTTACTAACTAATTTACAACAACCCTCTAACATAGTCTAACAATACTCTAACAGAGCCTAACTGAGATAGTTACTCTAACATTAGGAAGTTATCTTTTTTACTTTTTAGATTTAAAAACTCAGATCTAGTTGTTAACACCATAAAATTCTTCTGTTAAATTCACTAGTGAGGCATTTTTAAATAATAAAAAAATCACTTGATAGCCATTAACAAAAAAAAAAAAAACATGTTGAATGCTAATGTGGATTTTTTAAAACCACTCTTTCGAACTCGTCATAATAAAATATTTTTTGTTGGAATAGTTTTCAAAAGAAAAAAGTGATGTTAGCAGTTTAATTAAAATAATTAACAATATTAATTTTAGGCTAATTGATGATATTATAAAAATAGAGTGACCAAATTATGTCAAAAATTATGAATTAAATCTTAAATTTTAGCATGGTATTTCAAAATTGAAATTTGAAAATTCTCTTATAATGTAAAAAAAAAAATTCATATAACCCTACACCAATTATGTTATTAAAAATAGGTAATTAAAATTACAAATATCATATAACTATTGTGAGATGTAAATTATAAAAAAGAAAATACCAGCATGTATATTATTAAGAAAAGGAAATACTGCAATTTTCTTTTTTTTTCAAAAATAATTTGAATTCGAATTATTATTAAAAAATTATTAATTACGAGTGTTATTTGTTTTTTTTAAAAGATAAATTGCATATGGTCGTATTTGATTTACTATCTAATTTTATATTTTTGTATTTAATTTTTAAAATTATCTATATAGTTGACATTTTAAAGAAAGAATACGAGGCCTTGGATCTCAAGTCTCAATCTCATGTTGATAGTCAGTCTCTTCTCACATGGTTTAATTGGGCTCCACAGTCGGGTCCTCAACGAATAGTCACCATGTTTCAAAATTTTTTGAGCAGATTTTTAAAAATTAAATCACCCATTTTTAAGGTTTGACATTGTATTTATGGATTATATATATATATATATATATATATATATATATATATATATCTATCTTTATAGTGTTTAATTATAGCCATAACAACTAATAAAAAGTATTTAAAAATAATTAAATTAAAATCTCTTAATTAGATTTTTTTTTCCCAAAATTTTCGTAAAATAATAGATTAAGAATCATTAATTTGGTGCAGAAAGGGTCACATCGATGGGTGGAGCATTATTAATTTGATTTATAAAGCAATCATGAATTAGAAATTAAAAATTAAAAAAAAAAAAAAAAAGATGGATTGCCTAAAATTGATGAGTTTAGTGCTCGTTGGGGATGCTCATCACTGATTGTTTTGCTTGTTCAAAGGCTGTTGGCAAAAATAACTTCCATTTCGCAATATCTTAATTTTCAATGTTTTATGTATAACTTGCACCGCACATCCCAATTTGAAAATGTAATAAAATCTATTTCTATTCACCCTGGATTTAATTATAAAAATACCCAACAATTCAAATTTATTTAATTCAAATTAAATTCAAAATCACTCTAAATAATATGAAAAGTCGAAACCCAAAATAATTAGAATTTTAAGTGATTAAAATTAGATGTTTTCATGGGTCGGGTTAGACCCACGCAATGTATCTAGACAAATTTTCAAGCTTAAGCCTGGCCTGGTTCAAAAAATGGGCTTGCTTTTTTACTCAAGCCTGACCCAATTTTAGAAAGATTAATTCGGACCTGACCAACATATTGGATCTAGTGCCCTAAGTGTATCGTCTATATACACTAGTAATTTTTCCGAACAGATTGGTTAATAAAACAATTCATGGATTACATTAATATATTTTGTATAATTGTCCTCATTTAATTTTTGCATACAAAGCAAAATAGAATGAAATATTAGCTCACTAGTTGTCTAATATTTAAACTAATACCAAGTGGTATTACATGGTCAGATTGTAATACGAAAAGACAACTTATATTAGTAGACGAACCTAATCATGTCATTAATCTAATTGGAAATGAGAAAACCGATTGAAAGACTAATATGTTGTCTATCAAGTCCAATTGGGAGATGCTTTATCTTGGGCATCGAAGCAAATGACTCTTAGAAGAGAGCAACATAGATGTGACTAACTAAACTGACAGTACATCGGACTGGACCCAAGAAGAATAGATCTTGAATCCATTTATGGATTTATTCACTTGCGGCGTTCATAGTATGGCAATACCTAAATCCTAAGTGGATGATAGACTATGAATGCATGACTCATATATTTTGATGTAAGTAAAAGTCTGAGTTCAATTAGATAAGGAACCGAAAACTAGTGTATTGGGTATATGAATTCTGCAGCATATAGCTTCATTCACAATAATGAAATTCATAGCTCCAAATATGTGTAAATGATATCTTCTCATTGGAATTACATGGTTGATGAAAAGTAAAAGTGGTCACAGGTTTGTCATCCTTGTTATGAATGACTTGATTGCTATTTGATAGTAATTGACTTTTCATTAAGAAAGATATAATGGTTACCATGAGATAAACTAGGATCATACTTGGGAGAATGAATATTATCCGAAAGAAGTTAATGATATCATATGAGGGTAACACACTTATGAAAAGTTGTGAGTAAATCAAACTTTAAACACATAAATACATTAGATTAAGAATATTAAATTAATACAATTGTTTATCATGGTGTTGTCATCAATCCTAAGTTGGTATCGAGTTAACTTGTAACACTAACTCAATCAACAACATTATTAATAAAGGTTATTATTAAAGTGTGCATAATTAAATTAAAATGTATAAAAAATTAAAATAAAGCTTTGGGTAAGTCTTAAATTTAAGATTTCACTAATGTAATTGGTGTGGGTTTAAATCCCACCCTATCCATAGTTTTTATTGTTTTTTTAATTAAAAGGACTAAAGTAGTCTTAATAATATAACTTGTTTTAAAAATAAAAAGGACATTTTGTAATTTCTCTAACCAAGTTGGTGCCCTTTGACTCGTGACACCAATTCAGTCAAGGGTTTAAATAATAGTTACGTACAGAGATACAGTTGATGGAGGTAATAAAATGTATATAATAAAATGATACTTTGGTTGAGTGGTAACATTAAGATTTTATTAATGCAACCGACATTAAGGTATTTTTTTTGGTTTTTTAAATAACAATACTAAAGTATCCTCAAATAATATAACTTATTTTAAATATAAAAGGACATCAAAGTAGCCCAATTGACTCGTGACACCAACTCAGTCAAGGGTTTAAATAACAAATATAGATATTGACCGCCTCCGAATATACTAACGTCTAGAGTGTGAATATTGTAACCAAAATATAAGCGTTAGGTGGTTTCTGCAAGCATACGGGTCAAGTTGTAATATAATTTACAGCAAAGTATGGAAGTACTCCAAGGATCGTACCCAAGGGAGGCGAAACTAAACTAATCTTAATTTCTATGCTAATGGGTCTAATTATTAATTTAATTAAACTATATTACGATTACTCCTAAAGTGATGGAAAAGAATAATTTATTAAAATACTAAAAGAACATAAAAAAAATAAGGAAAATAATTTGTAGATTTTATCAAATTTAACGACAAAAAACTAACTCGCTTCAATGTTTATAATTAACTCCTATTTCGGGTTCTATCCAATCATCTAGTCATTAACCTAGCAAGGCCTCTCGGCCTTCCATTAACCTAATGAGTCGGCAAGAGCTACTTATCTCTTGACCTTACAGTCCAAACCAGATTGGTGTAAGGTTGTCACGTATAGACAATACCAATTTTGGGTTCATTCTCACCTATATGACTTCCTAGGGTCGTTAAGCCTAGGGATTTAAGTTCTTTCTATCCCAACCAGTTGATCCTCAAAGAAAACCTACATAGAAGCTACTTAATCACACATCCACTTGTTAATCTCCCGTTACCGGATTAGTTCCCCATGGATTTAACAAACATCATGAACTTGACTAAAAAGATAACCATTAGGCATAGATCAAGAAAAGAGTTGAGAAAAATCATGATATGTATTTATACTGCGCGAATGATAATCTGTAAAAGAGTTTGATTGATCCACGAGTCGAATTCCGCAAAAAAGAAAATAAAAAGTAAACTAGATTACAACTATAAATAAACCTAAATTACAAATAGAAATAAAACTAACAAGGAACAAAAAATTAACTAAGTGAAAAAACTTGTCCTTAAATTGAGAAGAGCAATCCTATTTATAGGCCTAGGGTTACCCGTCAGTCCTTGACCTAATTCGGCTGATTATTTGATGTTAAAGTTTCCTGTGTAGACGGAAACACCCTTACTTCATTAATTGATCTCGTTGCGTAGGTGTCGCGACACTACTGGCAGTCTACTAATTTGGTTATGTCTTCAGAGCTGTGTTGTGACACCCTCTGCCTGTGCCGCAACACCAAAGGCAATTTGCTCTTTTGTTATTTCTTTTTCCGTCTTGCGACATTCTAGCTCCGTGTTAATCACAAGCAGTCTACTATCTTTGTGCCTCCAAATAGTGCCCTACACACTTACTGAACAAGTTAGTCTACCTTTAGGCCTCTCTTCGCCCACACTGTCATATAAATAGTCAAAATTGTTCATTTTATTATTTGGGAACTAAAAATGAAAACTAAATAAAAACATAACTAAATTGCTTTCCTACGAGCTCATAAGTACGGAAAATAGTTTAATTTGCTACAACGAATTGCAGCAGATCAGATATACAAGTGATGAAGATAATAAAATGTGCACAATAAATTAAAATGTATAAAAAAAAAATCAAAATGAAGCTTTGATGTAATACTAAAGTACTCTTAAACAATATAATTTATTTTAAATACGAAAGGATATCAAAATAATTTTCTTAACCAAGCTGATGCCTGGTTCATTTGTGACACCAACTCAGTCGGGAGTTTAAATAATAGTAAATAAACATATATAATTGATGAAAGTAATAAAATGCGCATAATAGATTGAAATGTATAAAAAAACATCAAAATTAGGATTTGATACAATACTAAAGTACCTTCAAATAATATAACTTATTTTAAATACGAAATGATATCAAAGTAATTTTCTTAACTATGTTGGTAGCCTGTTAAATTGTGACACCAACTTAGTTAGGGGTTTAAACAATAGTAAGTATAAATATACAATTGATGGAGGTAATAAAATGTGCATATAATAAATTAAAATATTTAAAAAAAATCAAAATAAAGCTTTAATTGAGTGGTAAATTTAATGTTTTACTAATATAATTGACATGGGTTTAAATCTCATTAAATCTCATTGTATTCGTATTTTTATTGGTTTTTAATAAAAAAATTAAAATACTTTTGAATAATATAACTTATTTTAAATACAAAATGACATCAAAATAACTTCCTTAACTGAGTTAATGCTTGATTGACTTATGACATCAACTCAGTCACGAGTTTAAATATAAATAACAAGAATTTGTTAACAATTTGTTAAATGTACCACATAATTATTAATTTATTCCATTACATGCTTTTATTTATTTATCTTAAATTAAATATTTTACCATAAATTTTTTTATAAGAAAAGGTAAACTACATTATAAGTTACCCAATTATTTTAAAAAAAAATTGTTACCGAATTACAAAAAGTTACAAAAAATCATTTAATAATCACATGTCTTTTCTGATTCAATTTAATTAATTATCATAATTTTATCATGAAAAGATAATATGGTAGCTCTAGAATTAGTAAATATCAAATTTTGTCATTAATATTTATGCTAATTTGGCCTGACTTTAAAGAAATTAACCCTCAACATTTACATATTATCTCAATTTAATTTTGATTCTAAAAAATTATAAAATTAGCTTTTTACTTGCGCTCTTAAAAAAATAACAATTATTTTTAAAATTATAAAATTATAAAATTATAAACCAACAATTTATTAATTGAATAATTAAAGGAAATCAAACAAATTTAACTTCTCTTTTTTTAATATTAGAAGTGAGAACCAACCAAGAGACGAAGTAGAGAAGAAGAAAAAAAGGAAATTAATGAAGGAAGAAAACTTAGATTTTTAAATAAAAAAATTTTTGAGTTTAGTTGGCTAATTGATTTAATTCACACTTGTATATATTACTTACATGTTCCTTTTCATATACAGCATCTAAAAAGTTTCAAAAAAAAAAAAAACCGTCGTATGATACTGTGTGAATTGTATTTTAATACTCAAATGAATTACTTGGATTCAAAAAACTATTTGAATTAAATTAACCAATTATTTAATATTAAATTACATGGATAATATTTATTGCGAAACTTATTTAAAATATTTACTATCAAACTATTTGAGTGTCTAATTTAATTAATATTTAAATTAAAATAATTTAATATTTTATACATACAATTTAATATTATAATATTTAATAAGTTTTTAAAATATATTAAATAATTGATTATATATTGTTATATATAATTATAATAAACATTATATTTTAATTTCATCAATTAGTGCGGTGAATGTGAATCAAGCACTAACCTTCAGATAATTTCAAAACCCATCGTTTGACAGCCCCTTCCTTGCCGAAAACAACCAAAATAGCCGGTACTTTCCTCCCTCAACCACTGAAAAATCCCGCCAGTATTTGATTCAATGGCTGATAGGTCCTGTAAGAGGGTTAAAGAAAAGAAAGATAGAAAAGAAACCGAAGAAAATACATCTGCTTCTTCTGAGATGGAGCGGTCTGTTAATTGGTGGGGTGTGCTTTCCAAGAGGATGAATGGCTCTGGGTCTTTGTCTCCATCTCCTATCTGCCTTAGAAATAAAAAAAATGGCGAAGAAAGCTTCCAAGTAAAAAAAATGATCGTTCATCTTCAGCTTTCGTTACTTCCGCTAAGAACCCATCAATGGCCTCCGATCATCAAATGGCGTTAAGGGTAAACTCAATGGTGATGGGGGATGTTGAGAGAAAGCGAGCGACATCAGTAGAAGGGACATGCACCAACTGTAGTTTTATGGTTTTATGGACACAGTGGTCGATTTCTGCTGGCTGATGCGGATAATGTTGACTTGCGAAGATAGAAAATTTATCTTATTTTATATTAAAAACCACTTTTAAACAAGTTGAAGATACATTTAAGGAGTTCACCACAAGAGAGTATATTGCTGTCGTTCTGATAGGCCAATATGAAAGTGATTTCCAGCAGATATTGCCATAAATCATCAATTCTATTATGCATTTTTTATGCGAACATTTATATGTTTGTTAAGCAGTATCATGCACAAAAGTTGTAATGTGTAGCTGGAGACCTATGAAATCCTAACAAGCACAGATCATGTAAATTCTCTTGCTTCCATCTTATTATTAAGTCACACTTACACCGCTCCATAGAATTGACTGTTGGTCAATTATCTATGACATGTTAACCTATATTGCCTTAAAGCTCAGTGACTCATATACTGGATTCAGTAATGAAGTGCAGTGTTTAAATGACTATATGTGCTAACTTCTCGTTACATGAATCATGTTATCAATGACAACAATAGGGACTGCTACATTAGTAATACCGATGAGGAGATCTGATCAAATAAAAGATCTGCTATTTGATAAAATGCCTCTGTAAAATTTGGTTAGTACCTAAACTTCTTCATGACTAGCTAAAACCATTTAAATCAAAATTTTGTTTCAATTGGCAATCGTTTCTCATGCTCCAAATGTTACTGACGTTGTTATACTAAAACCATTGTCCTTGTGCTGTGTCCTTTTCTCTTTGTGCATTTACTAAAGTTTTAAATTTCTCCTCTATTTGCATTCTTGCTTTATTGGAATGAGACATGCAACTTTAGCAAATATTTTTTATGTTTCTATACTAGAGTATCAAGATAGAATCCGAGTTGGAAGTGATGCGTTATGATATGTGTTGAGTTAGAGGTGACATAAAAGCATGCAACATTGCCTAGATTAAGGTAGGTTCAACGTTTTCTAAACTTGTTTGTATTAATGATATTTTAAAGATTATGGAAAGTTGCTTTTAATTGTTGCTAAGTTACTAATTTTTGTGGAAATTCTGTAAGTTGGCCTGGTGCATTAAGATTTGAGGCGAAGTATCGTAGACAACTGAGTGTAATAGATTTCCATGGTGAAGGCCTTCTTATGTTTGTACAAGGTTCAATTCGCTATAGTGATGTACGATAGTATTTGAATGTGAACATTATTATTTATCCTTTTATATGGATTCTATTATTTCAATGTTTTTGCCTATCAAGAAGCAACAGGTATTAAGCAACCGTCTTGCTAACATAGTCGGACAGGTTAAATGTACTGAATTTTGGATTTTAAAAGAAGCTCTTGGGCTGTGTGACAGATGGCTGTACAATCGTGTTTCTCATAAGGAGAAGTATCTTATCATAACCATTATTTATGCATATTTACTTTTTGAGGTAAAAAGTGGAATTATTACTGGGATTTGATTCTTTTCTGAGTTTCAAGAATTCTTCTCGCCAATCTAGTTATGAGTCGATTTGAAATGCTTGACCTCTTTGCAGGTACCTTAAATTTTTCACCTTGTGATTTAGATAAATTTTCTGTTTTATTTGTGTGTAGCCATTTTGAGGACAAGTTATTTCTGATACAATTCTTCTCCTTCTGCTTTTTGTTTTTTGTGTTTTTTATATTTAATTGTTTCTGGATAGCATGAATCCTTGTAAGAAAATGGATCATAACTGAGTTTTTCTATCTTACCAAGTTTATTGTCCTAAGCATTTCATTTGACAAGAGTCTTGTTACCCTATTTATGCTTTCTAAACTTATTATGTAATAATGGGATGTGCAATGTTTGGCTCCTAACTTTTGTTCTAGCATCACATCAAAAGCATCTAATGCGATATACTACTGTCTTAGGCTATGTTGGAACAAGGGATTTCCTTTTGTAATTTTAGAACCTGATTCAAGAATGGTGATTTTAAAGCTTCTTGTATTTGTACAATCAAAACATGTTGGAATCATATTGAAAAGAGTTCGGATTTGTCAAATTTATCATATGAAATTATGTTTCCCCTTGATGGAGTGAATACACTTTTGTTCAATGATTTTATAGGCATTTGTTTTCCTGGATTAGTTAGTTGATAAATGAATATACTCTATTCTACCAAAAAAAATTCGTGTAGAGAATAAAGGTTTAGGATTAAAGGGTTGAGAAAATCTTAGTTGAGGTCATTTTATATATAGTGGAAAAGTCAACAATCTTAAATACACCATCACGATCTGTTAGTATGTTGATCTTTTTGGCCTACAATTTATTTTTCAAACATTAAATATTGTTGAAGATCTATAGTTATTACATACTATTACTCATTATTATCTATATTATTCTTCAGAGTTTGTCAACAGGAGAAAGAAGGTCTTATAGATCTTGGGTGCCAATGCAAAGACGGTCTTGCAAAAGCGCATCAGTCTTGCATTGCCACTTGGTTTCATACGAAAGGGTCCAACAAATGCGAGATATGCCATAACTGTAAATATGACAGCTCCGCACCTGAGTGCAGTGTAGGTATTCTACGCTTAAGTGAAAGGGCTAGCAAAGAGTTTGCTTGTTTCATTTAGCTAGCCTATTGTGGTGGTTTATATATGCCTAAATTTAAAGTTGAACATTAAAGCAAAGTTGACAATTCAGTGTGTTGTTATTTGCCGCCTATTATGCTTGCCGTTTACAAATTTTAGAAAGATATAGATGAAAGGCACGTTATACCCCCTGGTTAGGTGTTCTAGCACTCTAAAAGCATTCGTAATTGATGATATTGATTTTTGGTGTGAAGCAAACATTGAAACTGGTGTTGCAACTTTCTGTGCCTTTTGTTTTCATAATTGATTCCATTGTTTTGAATAAATTTCTTTAAATTGGACATGGTTCCTTTTTGAAGAAAACTCATGTGTGCTATGTGATATTGCTCATTGCTTTAAACCACATGAAACAGCTTGTTGATTTAAGATCACAACTGATATTATTAAGGTTAGCTGATTTAATATTGCAACGTAAATTTATTCGAGTTAGCTGATTTAAGATCGCAACTCTTACACAACTCGCTAACCTACGTTCACAGGTGATTTTATTAAGGTTAGCTAATTTAAGATCGTAAGCTAAATTTATTCGAGTTAGCTGATTTAATATCACAACTCCTACACAACTCGCTGACCTACGTTCACAGGTGATTTTATTAAGGTTAGTTGATTTAAGATCGCAAGCTAAATTTATTCGAGTTAGCTGATTTAATATCGCAACTCCTACAGAGCTCGCTGACTAAGGTTCACAGCTGATTTAAGATTGCAACCTAAATTTATTCAAGTTAGTTAATTTAAGATTGCAACTCCTACACTGCTCGTTGACCTGCGTTCACAGTTAATTTTATTAAGGTTAGTTGATTTAAGATCACAACCTAAATTTATCCGAGTTAGCTTGTTTAAGATTGCAACTCCTACACAGCTCGCTGACCTATGTCCACAGTTGATTTTATTAAGGTTAGCTAATTTAATATCACAACCTAAGTTTATTTTAGTTCACTTATTTAAGATCGCAACTCCTAACAGCTTATTGATTTAAGATCGCAACTGATATTATTAAGGCTAGCTGATTTAAGATCGCAATTTAAGTTAATTTGAATTTATTGATTTAAGATTGTAAATTTAAGATCGCAACTCTTAACAACTCGCTGATTTAATATCGGATCTAATTTTATTAAGGTTAGTTTATTTAAGATTGTAATCTAAATTTATTTGAGTTAGCTGATTTAAGATTGTAACTCCTCCACAGCTCACTGACCTACATTTACAGTTGATTTTATTAAAGGTTAGTTTATTTAAGATCGCAACCTAAATCTATTCGAGTTAGTTAATTTAAGATTGCAACTTCTACACAGCTCACTGACTTACGTTCATAGTTGATTTTATTAAGGGTAGCTAATTTAATATCACAAACCTAATTTTTTTCAAGTTAGCTAATTTAAGATTGCAATTTCTACATAGCTCGCTGACCTACGTTCATAGCTGATAATACTAAGGTTAGTTGATTTAAGATCGCAGCCTCCGAACAATACGCTAATTTAATATCGCAGCTGATATCACTAAGGCTCGCTGATTTAAGACCACAACCGAAAGTTATTCGATTTAATGTCATGAGAAAATTTCTCTGAGCCCACTAATTTACAATTTTTTTTTTCTTACGGGAAATATAATTCACAGTATTCTGCAATACAATTATTGACTCCTGTACCACATTATCGAAAAAAAAAACTTGCCCAATAAAGTTTCAACTTAAAACCTATATAGTAAACCCTAAATTACACACATCATAAGTGTAAGCTTGTCTCAGAAGAGCCATTTTATAACTCTTCTTCGACAAGATGAGGGACAAATTGTTATATATAATTATAATAAACATAATCCAACTCGATTAATCATATATAATTATAATAAACATAATCCAACTCGATTAATCAAGACCCGAAAAACCGACCCAGAAAACCCCCTAAAATACAATTCCAAAGACTCTTTGGGGAGGCCAAACCACCATTTTTGGGGTCGTCTTCTTCTCTGTTTCTTGAATCCCCTTTTGATTCCTAACTTCCGTTGATATTGTATATCAACAAACTCTAAAACACAGTTCCCAAACTAATGAACTTCCTCTTTATTGTTGGTAGTTTATTTTATTCTTAACCATATTTCTTTATATTCAAACATCGTCGTTGATCATTTCTTGTCTATATATTTTTCTCAGTTTGGGCCAAAATTGTCCATGTGCCACGCCTTTATGGAGGCCCATTCAGTCCATTTTGGAGTTGGCCTTAGGTTACTGGCTCAACTTTATTTTATTATATAAAAATATAAATTTTTTTATTAATATATATCTATATATATTTATCATTAAATTTAAATAATTTTTTATTATTTTAAACAATAAAACATTTTTTCTTTTTGGAATTGAGACTGCCCATGTGCACTTTTAATCGCAGGCTTGTGGTGTTGTGGTGGTAGTGTTGTCGTTTTGGAAATGGGACGAGGAGGATCGAATTTAGTTATAGATATGAGCTAGTGTTGTTAAGGAGATATTTAGGAACTAAATACGATTAATGTTGTAAATAAAATAGAAAAAAAATAAAAATATGTTCTTTGTGACTTAAATTGATTGAATACTAACTTATTTAGTAAGAGATTAATATAACAATTTTTAAGAAACAAATAAATAATAAGATAAATTCCATCACAGATCACTCAATTATGGGTTCGTTTCTTTTTTGGTTACTTAATTATGGAATTGTTTCTTTTTTGTCACCAAACTATGATTCTTTTTTTAAATTGGCCGCCCAACTAATTGAGGTTATTTTTTTGGTCCATTTTTGTTAATTGTACTAACAAGAGGGTGAGGCGGTAGTTGAAAAATTGGCACAATAACAAATTTAGTCCTCAATTTTTATATATTATATTAATTTAGCCATAATTTTAAAAATTTAATTGTCAATTTACAAATGATCTTAATTTGATCCTAATTTTAAAAAAATAAATATACATAAATATTTTCAAAAATATAATATTTTTTTTTTGAAAGAAAAATGAAAGAACATCAATTACATAAAACAAACATTGTCTTTATCTCTCTGTAAACATTCCATTATTTCTTTAAAAATATATAAAAATAAAAATTTTTGACAAGAAATAATAATATATAAAATTTAAACATAAATAAATATATAATTAAACATATATAAAAATGTATAAAATTATAATAATAAAATTAATTTAAATATTAATATTAAATAAAAAAATAAAATAAAAAACCCCTCTCCCCCTTCCTTCCCCCCCCCCCCCCCCACCGTCTCCTCCCCCTCTTTGCTGCTGCAGCAGTAGAAAACCTATTTCTAACAGAACAATCATCACTTGGTTTTGTGCTTAAGTTTGAACGATCGTGGTTGAAATGAAATAAAGATATCAAGCTTTGACTCAACTACAGTAGAAAACTTGGGTTTTATAGATAACAACAACAGCAGAGAGGGAGAGGGACGATGGGGGAGAGAGAGGGAGAGGGTGAGGGAGAGGGACGGGGTGGGGTGGGGTGGGGTGGGGTGGGGTGGGGGGGGAAGGGAAGGGGTTTTTTTTTATTTACTATTATTATAATTATTTTTATATAATATTAATATAAAATTTAAATTTATTAAAAAATATATAATATTTATGTATTTTTATATATTTTTTAAAATATATATTATTATTTCTTGTCAACAATCTTTTTATTTTATTTTATATATTTTTAATTTTATTATATATCTTTATATATTTCTTTGATTTTTTTAAAATTAGGATCAAATTGAGACCATTTGTAAATTTTAAAGGTTAATATTTTTTTAAAATTATGACTTAATTGATATAATATGTAAAAGTTGAGGGCTAAATTTATTATTATACAAATTTTTCAACTGCCACATTACCCTTCCATTAGTGAAATTAATGAAAATGGACAAAAATAATAATCTCGATTAGTTGGGTGACCGATTTAAAAAAAAGTTATAGTTGGATAACCAAAAAAGTAACAAACCCATAGTAGGGTGACAAATTTAAAAAAATTGGTAGTTGAGTGACCAAAAAAGAAACAGACCCATAGTTGGGTGACCCCTGGTGTAGTTTACCCTATTATTTACTTGTTTTTTAATTTTTTTTTAATCTTTTACTAAATAACTGGTATCTAATTAACTTATAACGCCAACAACATATCTTTCTCCATCACTTAGTTTTCTTTTAATAAAAATCATCACGAAGGAGTAAAACCTACAATCTCCATTTAATTTTCAATCATGACTATAACACCCCACACCCGTACCCTACGCAGAGACGGGATACAAGACGTTACCTAACTTGAACACATACATTCACACATTTCCTAGTCATCAAGATTTGGTCAAATTTAAAACTTTTCCAATATTTATCAAAAACTTCTTAATATGGGCGTACGAGGCTCCAAACATTCATTTAAAACCATTCGAGAATGATTTAGGTCTTTTAAAGAACTTTGTAAAATAACATTGGACATAAGGGCACACGCCCTTGTGGAGGGGCAACTGCAACACCCCCTAACCACAAACCGTCACCACAACAGGGTTACGAGGCATTACCGGACATATCAGACAACTTACGAATAATTCACAATTATTATAACATTCATAGTATAATTTAAGAATTAAGTTCCTATATTAGACTCTCGAAGCCCAACACATGTCTTAAAAGTAGAACGGAACGGGACTTGTTCAAGTATTCCGGAATTTTTTTTTTTTACAAAAATTTCGATAGCATTTCTTCTTATTTTTACATAAAATCCCTTGCAAATTCAAACCAGAAACCAACTAATCCAAAACCAATGGCACAATCAAAAACAATTTAAAACTAAATACACCTAAATCATAACCAATTCATTAACATAATCATTTAATAACTAAACATTTATGATATTAATCAAAATTAACTAATAACTTCATTCATTTTTCATTCCATCTTAATACCAAATTATATAATATAATCTTTACCATTTTATCAAACTAATAACAAAATATGGTATACCATTCTTACAACCAACATTATAAACATATCTATATAACCTATACAATACCTAGTATATGCCACTTTCAATTAAGAAAGAAAACATCACCAAAATCTTTTTGTTGGAGTCGGGATCGTTCGGATGCTGGGCCGAGACACTAGACTCCTATTAACCTGAGCACGAAAACAACCGCACGCTAAGTATTCCATACTCAGTGGTATTACCATAATTCAAATTATAATAGCAATAAAGAATTATAATTACCAAATATGTAACTATCAAATTTCTCAAATATCAAATCATTCTTAAACTTTCATTAATTAATAATAACAATATAATTTTTAGCTATTCTTCAATTTCCATCACATATCACATGTAACAATTTCAATCACTACATGAACATTAAGTTCATGCCTTTCATTTTCAATCTCAATTTCAATCCATAACTCAACTTTCTCATTTCTTTCAATATTTCAATAATATAATCAATCAATTTATTTTAAATTTCTCATTTTAGATGTTCACCCTATTAAAAAACCCGGGCTTTGACGGATACACGGATTCCAACTCAAACACACCAGTACGGCACATTGTGCCTAAAACGGTACATAGTACCTGATCAATATACGACACATAAAGTGCCTAAAACGACACATGAGGTGCCTGATACGACACACGAGGTGCCTGAAATACGACACATAAAGTGCCTGATCGGTAAAGCAGGCAAATCCCGTACACTTCCAGATCCTGGGGCATGCCAATTATATCCGGCTTAGCCCGACTAGTTAATAGGGTATTTCAATTCTCAATTCACTTTTCAATTACAATTTCACATTCAAATCAATTTACAATTCAATTATACATACACATTCACCATTCAATTCAATTCTCATTCAACTCAAATATCAATACTTACCTTATAACTCACTTATTAAATATAGAATTTATATAAAACATTTAATAAAAAGTAATTTGAATTATAGTAATACAAACTGTGAATTTCTCGTTTTAATCCTCGATAGCTTTCTCCTTTCCCTTGTGCGCCGATGTCTTGGGTTCTTTGTTAACTACGAAAATAATAATAATTTATAATCATCAATTCAACACAATTCAATTTAATCCATGAGCCTAAACATGCAATTTAACCATTTTTGTACATATAATTCCACTATTTACTTATATGTTCATTCAAAGCTGCCTACTTGAGTCATTGTTACTAAATCATTTATATCTTGAGATAAGAAACTCCAAATTAAAATCCACTAATTTTTCCTGAAACTGGACTCACATATCTTCTTACCATAAAATTTTTAGAATTTTTGGTTTAGCCAATAAGTACAGTTTATTCTTTAAAGTTGCCCCTATTCTGCTGTCAAACAGTTCTAACCATTCTTCACTAAAAATTATTTATTTCCTTGTACAAGATTTGAAAGATGTTCCTGTTTAATTATCTTGAAAATAGGTTCATTAAGGATTTTAAACATATAAATTACAAAGCATAATTTTTTTTATACCATTTTTAATAATTTTTCAAAGTCAGAACAGGGGAACCCGAATTCATTCTGACCTTGTCTCACAAAACCTATAATATCTCATGATCTACAATTTCGTTGCTTATACCATTTCTTCTATAAGAGACTAGACTAAATAAGCTTTAATTCAGTTTTTTTTCATTCTCTAGTTCGATTTCTACAATTTTTTGTGAATTTTCAAAATCAAAACACTACTACTGCCCAAAACTGTTTTGGTGTAAAATGTTAATAACTAAATTTACAACACCAATTCACACTTTATTTCTATTCAAATTTCATTCAAACTCAAATTTAACTATTAAATTTTCAACATATTTTCCTAATTTTGAATTTTTATCAATTTAGTCCCTAAGACACAAAACTTATAGCTTACTTTACATTTCAATCTCTATTCTAACTTAATTTCATTCAATTAAACCCCTATTTCATCATTTTATTCAACATGAACTTTGTTTAAAAACCTAATAACTTCTAAACTACCAACTTAATTCTATCAAAACCTTGTTTTAATACTTTTAAAACATCAAAATTAAAAGAAAAGGACTTGATTGAGCTTACCAATTAAACTCCAAGCTTCAAAAACCCTATTCCCCCTTTTTTTTTTCTTCTTTCCTTCCCCTGTTCGAATGCTTTCTGTTTTCTTTTTTGCGTTCTTTTGTTTCTTTTCTTTATTCTATTTCTTTTATTTGTTTTAGTTACTAATAATAAATTATAATAATTTATTTATATATAATATATAAATATCTTCAACTTAATTAATAAGAAAACATGTAATCATGTTACAAGTGTATACTTATTATTATTACATTTGTATTTTTTTATCACCATGCACTTGTCAAAATCATACTTTATTATCATATAAAAATCTAATTATTTTAAATTGATTTAATAAAATTTATAACTAAATTAAATATTTATATAGTCATTGTTTAAAAAAAAATCTTAGATTTTTACTCCATTTTGCTGCCTCATCTTTCCATATAGGCTTAATTTCCTATTTGGTCCTTATTATTTTCTATTAATCTATATTTAAACTTTTATCTCTTATTCAATTTATTCTTTTTTTACTAATTACTCTAAATTAAGCTAAATTCACCTAATTTAAACTTAATTTAATACATCGCTAAACTCATAAATATTTCTAATAAGTATTTTCGAACTCGATTTACTAAGACGGAGGCCCGTTAATGTACTTTTCCAATACCTGTGAATTTTGTGTCATTACAGCAACACGCCTGTGTGACCATTTCAACATGGTCATGCTGATGGCCCGTGTGGTTCACACAGGCTAAGCACTTAGGAACACGCTCGTGTCCTCCATTCGTGTGGAATTAATATTAAATTTACACCTACAGGGGTTTTCACATGGCCTGGCACAAGCCCGTGTCCCTCACACGGCCATGACACGCCCGTGTCTAAAAACCTTGTCATTCTATTTCTAACGTCAGCAATCCTTAAGGGCCACACAACCAAGGCACACGCCCGTGTGTTAGGACGTGCCCTTCACACGGCTGAGACGCACGGCCGTGTCTCTGCCCGTGTGTTTACTACCGTGCATACTGACTTGCAAATTTTACTTGCAGGAAACACACGACCGAACAACACGCTCATGGGGCTGGCCGTGTGTCACACACGGCCTAGACACATGCCCGTGTGCCTACCCGTGTGGACAAAATAAGGCTATTTACCAAGCCTCTTTGCCACCCTTACTTACACAACCTACATAAGATCACTTTATACCAACACAAGGACACATCATATAGCCAGAACAACCACAATGGACAACATTTCATTTGTGCAATTTACTCATCTGTGAAAATAACATCTTCTATATATATATATCAAAATGAATATTGACCATTATCCATGGCCTTATAAAAAATAAAGGGATTTAACCCAAGCCAACACATTTGGCTAATTTCTCAAGGACATAAAACATTAAAGTCTAAGCCCTATACATGCCATACTAAAAAACAAGTAATCTAACTATACCGAGTGCTTCGCCTGATAGTGTGATTGTTGCCTCCGACGTCCGTTGGTCCTCGAGCTATTTAGGCAGCACTATAAGAAAATGGAAAAGAGAGGGAGTAAGTATACAACTTAGTAAGTAGCATGCAAATACATAACAACAATTTTACCATTCATCAACATGATCTTAATACAAAAATAGGTATAAGTACAACTTACTCATCACTATCCAATACACATCATGTAGCATATATTGAGCTTAGGTTTCATACATACCAAATAGGTACATATATCACTCACAACACGGTTATACTTTTCTCATTAACTTAAACTATAATTCTCACCATTGAACCATCCGGTACACTACCGATATTCAATAAGCTTCAACATGGGGTAGAATGCCGATGCCATGTCCCAGACATGGTCTTACACTGGCTCATCTCGTAGCCGATGCATGTCCCAGACATGTCTTACACTGGCTTACATCTTGAGGCCGATGCATGTCCCAGACATGTCTTACACTATCTCTCGACTCAATGCCGATGCCATGTCCCAGACATGGTCTTACACTGGCGCTCGTAATGTGGCCGATGCATGTCCCAGACATGTCTTACACTAGCTCACAATAACCCATACGTCATGGCATGAATATCCAATTTATTTCCTATGGTTAAAACAAGAATTATACCATCTCAATTATCATCATGCATTCTCATTTCCACAATCAAGCAATTCATGCTAAATTAATTCAACACATATTATGACAATGTAGTTGTATTATTTGCATACAACTTACCTCGGGTTACAAAATATGGCGACTAGTCAGTCTAATCTACTTGCTTGGCCTTCCCCCGGTCTAGGTTCAGATTTTGAATTTCTTGATCTATAATAACAAAAATTCACAAATTTAATCGTTTTATTGATCTAGGCACTCACAAATCTATAATTAGGCAAAATGACCATTTTGTCCCTAGACTTTTGCAAAATGACCATTTTACCCTTAGGTCCAAAAATCGATCTTTATCGAATATCTTCATATCTTAAGCCTAGCCGAACCCTTTTTACACTTATAGCAACCCAAAATTTCCATTATTTCTCACATTTATCAACAAATTTTCAACTTATGCAAAATAGTCCTTATCAGGGTTTTCATGAGAAATCCCTTTACAAATGTTGTTTATAACACAACCAAGACTCGTATTCTTCCATAAAATTTCAGAAAACTACATGAACACTCTCTTGGTAAAACCCTAGAATTCCTACCATTTTGCAAAATGGTCTCCTCATTTGAAAGCTCATGCTTCAAGTGGTCCAAAAATGTAAAAATCATCAAGAAAACTCATTAAAATCGCTTACTTGTAGAGAGACTAAGTGGCTGAAATTTTCAAGCTTCAAAACCCCTCTAATGGCTCATATTTTTGGTAGGAAAGAGATGAGAAGAAAATGAAAAATGACAATTTTTTTCTTTTTGTTATATTCTATTCAATTAAGCCACCAAATATCACCTAATTTTTTACTTTTCTCATCTTTTTGTCCCTATGGCCGACCAACTCTCCTAGTAGGGTCTAATTACCCTATTAAGACTCCCAACTTATGATTCATGGCTAAATTAACATCTTAGCTATCAAAATAGAACTTTTTCACTTTATGCGATTTAGTCCTTTCTCGCAATTGAGCTCACAAATGCTAAAATTAATTCACCAAAATTTTCATGCATCTTCATGATCATGCTATAACCCATAAAATAATATTTAAAATAATTTCTCTAACCTCGGGTTAGTGGTTTCGAAACCATTGTTCCGACAAGGCTCAAAATCGAGCTGTTACAATGATAAAGGTTATCATTGTTAACATGTTCTTTGCTCCTCTTTCTCTCCCCAAATTTCAAGCCCCAAAATTCTCTTTATCATGCATAAACCTCAAATCGGATGGTTTATTGATCAATTTTTAGTTATTTTGTTGATATTTTCTAGTTGGTACATTGTCTTAAGTAATTTGGTGAATGTTTATATAGTAAAAGTGTTTTGGGGAAAAATATATATTCCTTATGGCATTAAATAGCCCATTTTGAGGGGGGAGCTCTAACATCATGTTTGGTTCAATGGAATAGCTATTCTATTACGTGTGACTTCAGTGTACTACAATGAAGCTATAGTTTAGTTCAAGGATTCATTATGCAGCTGAATTGTTGATTCCTCTTCTATTCCATAAACACCTATAATACTTATTCAACAGCTCCCCTTAGAATGGCTATTATGGGCAATCACTGAATAGCTCCCAAAATATTATTCCTCAAATATCCTCAGCAAATAACGTAATAGACCATAAACAAACTGCAAAAATCAAAATTAAATTAAATAAAATGAAAATAATACACATGCTGAACCAAGACAATACATCAAGAATCCAAGTAAAGAAATAGGGAGAGTGATTGTCACTCGCGATAAGTTTTAAAATTTATAATTGATCATACTTGAACTAACTTCTATCACGATGAAGGCAAGCGTACCTATCGAACAGTGGTATAGTTTTAGCAAGATCGAATGTTGAACCCAAAGGAACTAAAAGTACTAGTATTACCTTTCTTTTTATTATCTAGCCTAAGAATAATGGAGGTTTTTTATCTAAACTAATTAACTTACCTAAGAATGCACAGAAAGTAAATTGGGGAAATACTTTTGGGAAAACTGATTGATTTAGATAACACCCAAGGAAGAATCCACCTAGACTTCACTTGTTAATTGACTCTGAACCAAACGATTTATTTACTTGACTTGATCCGTAAAAATTCCTGATTTATATTATTATCCCTATTCAAGACTAATAACGTCTAACCCTAGGTTGATTAATTGAAATCTCTTTCTAATTAAAACCCCTAGTGTTGCAATAACTCGATCTATGGATTCCCTTATTAGATTTGACTCTAATCCGATAGATTTATGTCGTCCTATCTCTACGATTGCATGTAACTCCGCTTAATTATGAAAGATCTACTCTTAGACAGGGACTATTCATCCTCTGAATAAGCACATCAATACTTGAATCAATATCCTGGAATATTCAAACAAGAGTTAAAAACATAATTAAGAACAAATCAAGTATTTATCATATAGTTCAGAAAATATTAACAAGATCCGTCTCAGGTTTCATCCCCTTTAGGTATTTAGGGGATTTAGTTCATAATACTGAAAGAAAACATCTCAGAATAATAATAATGACAAAACATAAAGAAAACCCAAAAACCCCTGAAGGAAATTGAAGGGAGATCTTCAGTCTTGAAGGTGAATTCGGCTTCCGAGATAGATTAATCAACTTTCTTCGAGTAATTCCTTGCTTCCTGCTCTCTGTGTCTTCTAAGTGCCTCCTCCAGCGTTTAAATAGGCTTTAGAATGCCTAAAAGCCCTCAAGAGTGGCCTTTTTCGAATAGGACTATACTTGGGCTTGACACGGACACGCCCGTGTGACACGCCCGTATGTGATTACCTCAGACCGTGGTCAAGGCTGTTAAATAGGCACGAGCGTGTGGTCTACCCGTGTAAGTCATGCTTCGATTCTGCCAAATGGACACAGTCATGTGGTCTACCCGTGTGAGGAAGTTCAGGTCGTGTTGATTTCCCATGTTGGCCCATTTTCTCCGTTTTCGACCCATTTCTCATTCTTTTTACTCTCCTGTGCTCACCTAAGTATAAAACATGAAATTAAAGGATTAGGAGCATCAAATTCACCAAATTTAAGGAGAAATCATTCATAAATGTGTTAAGCATGGGATAATAATATGTATATATTATGGTTTATCAAATACCCCCACACTTAAGCGTTTGCTTGTCCTCAAGCAAAATCCTCAATTTACAATTAAGAATTTATTTTTCTCAACTTATAATTCCTATCAATAATATCTCAAAATAATCCATAAGTAATCATACATTGAGAATTCAACTAGAAGAACATTAAAGTTTCAAACATTCCAAGTTGAGCATTTTATCACGAAAAACATAGGCATCTCCCCTTATCTAAGTAACCGCCTTTGATTCAAAATATCATAGAGTTTAACATCCCCACTAAAGATACACTCAAATCACTCGAAGTGTTTAAGGATAATAAAATTAGCACTCAACAGTCAATATGAAAAGTTACTGCCATAGGCTTGCGTGAAAATCAAATCTCCACCACTATATATTGAGATGATACATCATCAAAAGGTCGTTAGAGGGTTGTAACGTGGCTATGGTTAGGGGGTGTGGTCACAAGCTGAAAGAGAAGGTTAGAATCGAGATTGAATTGAAAATTACCTAACTAGAAAAAAAAATTTAATCATCAATTGCGTACAAGCAAGCTTCTTCTCAGAATATGGAATTAAACACTTAAGCTCAAAAATAACAAATTACTGCTAATATATAAATATGTATGTATTGTTTTTTTTAAGAACAAATCAAGTAACATAGACTGACTATCAAAGATAAAACATAGCTAAGCAATTTATTCAAATCAAATCTTGATAAGAATAGGGATAAAATTAATTTAGGGGATTTCAACAATAATGAGTTATGGGTTAATATTGTGGGTAAATTAATGAATGGGATGTTAGGCTTAAAGGGGTTCACTAAGGGTTAATTGTGAAGGTAGGCTTTTATGGAGTGAGTGGGTTAAACCTAAGTGCCTCTATCATCTTGACATATCAAATCAAATGGTGTGGTCTGGACATGTATAATCAAGCAAGTTCTAGAATAATGATTCGATATTGACGCACTCAAAGCAACAATAAAAGTGAGCATGAAAGAAATAATAGATGCTCTAAAGGCTCAAAATCTCACAAAAATTATGGCTTTTTGATGTTTAAACCTGTGAATTTCAATTCAAGATAATACCTAAATTTGGGGAAAACAACCTAAAAATTTTAAATTCTCAAAAATCAACTTATCATGCTTGATTCTCTAATGTCTTAAAGTTTAAACAATCAATGCATGAATGCCTATGTTTTAATTCAAGACATATTAATAAAAATCATAAATTAATCAAAATTCATTCTAATAATGATATGAGGGGATCACATGAGAATAAAACAAAATTCAGGGATTTTTTTAATAGTGATATAATGGACCCCCCACACTTAAGATGTACATTGCCCTCAATGTACAAAGAAAAAGTTAGTGGCAAATATAGATATAAGATCATAAGATAGGGAGAGAAGTGAAACTTCCTGAATGTTAAATGGATTTCTTAAAAAGTAGTTATGAAAAATGATCGGCTACGGCAAGAAGGAGGATACTCCGGTGGTGGTAGAGGTTGGGTTCCACAAGTGCTGCGCCAAAAGAATATTATATCTCGTGGTAGCTATGGTCGTGATCGAGCAGGGCATGGCAGTCGTGGAGAACCTTTTCCAGTGGAGTTTCAAGTTCCTAAGTAATAGTGAGCTTTGGAGCTCTTTATAACTGTGATAGAATCAGAAGCTTTTTAGGAAATATAAAGAAGAATAATTACTCGTAATGAAATAGCTAAAATTATATATTGTTTATAAAACCTAAAAATAAAATAGTATCAAAATGAAATAAAATAAAAAGTATTTTCAAAGGATAAATAAAGATAAAAGTGAGAATAAAAAAAATAATAAATAAAAAATCTTTAAACATCGTCATCGCCGGATGGTTCGCGAGGTGGTGGTGGCAATGAAATGTGGAAGTGCTGACAAATCTGATGTAGAGTAGCATCAATGTGATCAAAACGCTGAAAACACTGCTGTTCAACTTGAGTAAGGCGCAAAGAGATGTCAGAGTATAAAGCCGCCGTATAAACTCAACGATGGATGGGTGGTGGCTGAGACGGTGGGTCCTCATGTCGTGGAGGGACGTCATCAGTAATGTCCTCGGGGTCCTCCTCCTCGGTTGATTGAGCGAGGTGGTACTGAGGAGGGTGAGTTCCACATCGTTTCTCGATCATCCTCATATGCAGCAAGCTCGAGATGTCTTGTGGGGACATCTGGCCAATAAGAGTGAGAGAGGATGCTTGTGCCACTGTGTTGAGGAGCCTAAATTGCCGAGCCAATCGAGTCACATAGGGGCCAATGGAGATGACCCCCTTCCTATGCTGCTCCGTCTGATGGCGAATGGCGAGGGCAATGAAATAGACGAGGTCGAAGACGTACCCATTTGCCATACACCATAGAAAGTAGGCGTCGTGAGTGTTGACGATGCCGGTGCTCTTTCGCCTTCCTGTCAAAGTGTGGGCTAAGATGGCGTGTAAGTACCTCAATGATGGGGCGAGAGCCGAGGCCTTGGAACGGCTAGGATCATAGGTGGCTGAGATAGGGACTAAAGCACTCCAGCACCGTGAAAGAGAATAATGGATGTGGCGATTGAGAGTGTTGAGGTCGTTCTCCTTCATAAACTCCTCCGTGTATAAGCCCAATGCGATACCGAACTTTGAGACGCTCAACTGGCAGACTAAAGCGCTGAGGCGAAATTAGACTGTTCCAGGATCATCAAAGTTAGTCATTACGATCTGAAGATAGAACGTTGAGCAGAGTTCCAATGTGAGCTCGAGATACGTCAGCTCGACGATCTCAAAGAAGAGCCCCCAAGGGTCGGTGGTGAGGAGGGCCCAAATTACGTCAGCAAGTTAGACTTGTTCAAGTGTGGCCCAGTAAATGCAGCGGCCCACACCAAGGGTCAGGCCCGAAGTATCTGAAAGAGTTCTTCTTGGGGTCCCAATGAAACTGAAGGAACGAGTGTCTGATCTCCGTGGTAAGAGCCGATGAAGATGACGCACCTTTTTATTTTTTCGAGGTGGGGACAGCTGTTTTCTTACCACGTGGGGTTGACATTGTATACGTAAGAGGGAGGAGCTTGGGTAGTCAGAAATTGTGCTATGGTCGGCGCACGGGTGTGGCAGGGAGGCGTGTATTTAAGTTACAACGGCTAGGGTTAGGGATTTTTGGGAAGGGGGTGATGAATAGTGAGGGGTTTATATAGATTTTAGGGCACACGGCTGTGGGGCACGCCCGTGTGCCTTTATTTTAGCCCGTGTGTTTCGCGATTTTCAAATTTGGGTACATCTACATTCAGTCCACGCCCGTATTCCTTGGGCGTGTTGGTGCACATGGTCATGTCGCACGGCCATGTCCTGTTTTGTTCGCTTCTCCCACGCCCGTGTATGTAGGCCCACGTCCGTGTTAGTTTGACAGTGTCGACCAGAGGTGTTTGGGCACGGGCGTGTCACACGCCCGTGTTACTTTTTTAGTTTCAACCACGGTTCTAAGACACGGGCGTGTCGCACGCCCATGTTGTATTGGCAAGATTGCCCACGGCCATGTTGCACGCCCGTGGTAACTTATCGCATCTTGTGTTGGGGAAAAATTTTGCCCTGTTTTCACACGGCCGTATCGCACGGCCGTGTCGCATACTGTGGTGTGAGCACGGCCTAAGGCACGCCTATGTTCTTGGCTGTGTGGTTTTGGAAAGCCTGCGTTCATTGATTCGGTTAGTATGTTAGATGTTAAAAATTAAAATTTTAAGAAATCAACACTGTTAGCGCTCGAGTTGCCTCCCGAGAAGCGCTTATTTAAAGTCTAAGCTCGACTTACCTCTCTGGTATGTGGTCATGGTGGTACGAGAAGTTTACACTTCTCATACCTGCTATCAATTTTATCAACGTAAGGTTTCAGACGAGTACTATTTACCTTGAACGTGTTGAATTTGGGATGAATTACCTCGACTGTACTGTATGGAAAAACACTAAGTACCGTAAGAGGAATTTCTTCATTCGGTTCAGAAGTGGTAATACGAGGGTCTGCTGCTTCTAATAGCACTTTGTCTCCAACCTTAATTTGATTTGGGGAAAAATTGAGCGCTCGTCATGGTGTGTTTTTGGTTTATCATGTGTTCTCGGTTTATGTGTCCGCCATTCATCTAGCTCCTTGATTTGTAGCCTTCGTTTTTTATGGATAGGTCCTTTGTTGTTGCTTGAACATGGGTCATGTATGTTCTTCGAACTTATTTCCTACAAAATAGGTTGCACCATATGGTCAATTTTAGTAGAATAATTTATACAACCATCTTCAATTTTTGATGTGTTACTCGAATTACGAGCTTGAAGGGTAATTGTTTCGTTTCTCACATGAAGTGTGAGTTCACTTGTGCCAATGTCAATAATTGTTCTAGCAGTTGCTAAAAAGGGCCTTCTTAAAATTAAAGGAACGCCACTGTCCTCTTCTATATCTAGAACGACAAAATCAATTAGGAATATAAAATTATCGATTTTTACAAGTATGTCTTCAATGATATCCCTAAGAAATCTAATGGTTTTATCTGCCAATTGAATACTCATCCTAGTTTGTTTAGGTTTCCCAAGACCTAGTTGTTTAAATATTTTATAGGGCATGACATTAATACTAGTCCCTATATCAGCCAAAGCATTTTTAACGGTTAAACTACCAATTAAACAAGGAATCATAAAACTCCCTGGATCCTTCAACTTGTTGGGTAGCTTATTCTGTAGAATGGCTGAGCAAACTGCGTTCAACTCCACATGCGATGCCTCATCCAACTTCCGCTTATTTGCTAAAAGCTCCTTTAAAAACTTCATTGCGTTTGGCATCTGCGAAAGAGCTTCAATAAACGGTAAGTTAATATGTTATTTCTTTAGCAGTTTAAGGAATTTATCGAATTGTTCGCCAATGCGGTCTTTTCTTGTCACGTTGGTGTATGGTACTCAAGGTTTGTATTCTTCACTTACCAGTTTTTGCTTACTGTGGTCTACCTTATCCTTACATTTACTTACCACAATTTCTTGCCTTGGTTCTAGTTTAGGCTCAACTAATCCTTCTTCACCTCGAACGTTAATTGCGTTGAGCTGTTCCCTTGGGTTAGGTTCAGTATTACTTGGCAAGTTACCTTGTGGTCGTTCAGAAATTAATTTGGAAAGTTGGCCTATCTGAGTTTCGAGCCTTTGGATTGACGCTTGTTGATTTTTAAGTGCTATCTTGGTATTCTGGAAACGAGTTTCTGACATTGAGATGAATTTTGTTAGCATCTCCTCAAGGTTCAGCTTCTTTTCTTGTTGATAAGGTGGTTGTTGAAAACCCAGAGGAGTTTGTGGCCTTCGATTTCCTTGACCACCCCATGAGAAATTTGGATGGTTCCTCCAACCTGCATTATAAGTATTACTATATGGGTTATTTTGAGATTTAAAGTTGTTATTACCCATATAGTGGACTTATTCCTCCTCAGTTGTAGGATTGAAGGGTTGATATTTTGTGTGTACGCCTTCTCCACTTGAATCACACCTCATCACTGGATGTACCTGCGTAGAACCAAGTAAGCCATCAATCTTTTTATTCAAAAGTTTCACCTGATTTGACAACATATTAACTACGTCGACGTTTTACATGCCTGTTGTTTTGGTTGGCTTAGTTCTTATAACTTGCCACTGATAGTTATTCTATGACATTTCTTCAATAAATTCGTAAGCCTCTTCAGGTGTTTTGTTGTTTATGGTTCCACCAGTAGCTGCATCAATTATCTATCTCGTCGAGGGGTTACACCATTGTAAAACGTTTGAACTTGTAGCCATAGAGGTAACCCATGGTGAGGGCAACTTCGCAGTAGATCATTGTATCTCTCTTATGCATCGTATAGTGTTTCTAAATCCATCTGTACAAAAGAAGATATATCATTCCTTAGTTTAGCTGTTTTAGCAGGTGGAAAATATTTAAGTAAGAACTTTTTGGTCATTTGTTCCCAAGTAGTGATTGATCCTCGTGGTAACGATTTCAACCACTATTTAGCTTTATTCCTCAACGAAAAGGGAAATAACCGAAGGCGAATGGCATCATCAGAAATGCCATTGATTTTAAATGTGTCACAGAGTTCCAGAAAATTGGCCAAATGAGTATTTGGGTTCTCGTCCTGTAAACCATCAAACTGAACAAACTGTTGTATCGTTTGAATTGTGTTAGGTTTCAGTTCAAAATTATTTGCAAACAATAGCGAGCCTAACTACACTCGATTCGGTTCTGTTAAAAGTAGGTTTAGCATAATCATACATAGTACGCGAGGAGCGAGGATTACGATTTACTAGATCGTGACAACAATTGCAGGAGGTAGTGGATTATTCTGATTATCAGCCATCTCCTCGGTTGTAGTTGGAATATCGTCCTCTTGCCCTTCCTCTATGTATTGTAAGCTTCTCCTAATTTCTCTTCGGTTTCTGTGAGCTGTGTTTTCAATCTCACTATCAAAAAGTAATGGTCCTGACGGGTTTCTTCTAATCATAAACTATGAAAACCTGCCAGAAGACAATAGAAGAAAATTTAGTAAAACAAAATCAAATAAAAAAGAAAATAATGGCTAAAGTAATAAAAATTGAGTGTTCCTAATATCTTAGTTCCCCGGCAACGGTGCCAAAAACTTGATTGTCACTCGCGATAAGTTTTAAAATTTATAATTGATCGTACTTGAACTAACTATTATCAGGATGAAGGCAAGCGTACCTATCGAACAGTAGTATAGTTTTAGCAAGATCGGATGTCGAACCCAAAGGAACTAAAAGTACTAGTATTAACTTTCTTTTTATTATCTAGCCTAAGAATAATAGAGGTTGTTGATAAACCGTAATTTATACATATTTTTACCCAATGCTTAGCGCATTTTTTGAATGATTTTTCCTAGATTTGGTGAATTCGATGCTCCTAATCCTTTAATTTCATGTTTTATACTTAGGTGAGCATAGGAGGACGAAAAGAACGAGAAACGGGCCAAAAATAGAGAAGATGGGCTAAAGTACAAAATCAACACAGCTTGAACCTCCTCACACGGGCAGCTCACACGACTGTGTCAATCTGGCAGAATTGAAGCACGACTCATACGAGTAGAATACATGCCCGTGCCAATTTAACAGGCTCGAACACGGCCTAAAGTTATCACCCACGGGCGTGTCCCTACCGAACCTAAGTTGAGTCTAATTCAGAAAAGACCACTTTTGAGGGTTGTTAGGCATTCCAAAGCCTATAAATACACCCCAGAAGAGGAAGAGAAGGGAGAGGGAGAAGAGGGAGTAAGAAATCACTCCGAGGAAGCCGATTGATCCATTTCAGAAGCCGGATTCACCATCAAAACTGAAGATCTCTCCTCAATTTCCCCTTCAGGAGTTTTGGGTTTTGTATTCTTTATTATTCTGAGATGTTTTCTTGTTTAGTTATGAACTAAACCCCTAAATACCTAAGGGGATGAAACCTAAGACGAATCTTGTTATTATTTTCTAAATCGTATGATAAATATTTGACTTGTTCTTAATTATGTGTTCTTAATTCTTGATTTGGTATTTTAGGATATCACTTCAAGTTACTACTCTTAGTTAGAAGAGGAATAGACCCTAACTAAGAGTAATTTTGTCATAATTAAGCGGAGTTGATTGCGCACCAAGAGATAGGGTGACAAGATTTTATCGGATTAGGGTGAAACCTAATAAGGGAATCCATAGAACGAGTTAATGCAACCCTAGGGTGTTAATTAGAGAAAAGTCTCGATTATTCAACCTAGGGATTAGACATTATTAGTCTTGAATAGGGATAATAACATAACTTAGAGATTTCTACGGAACAAGTTAAATGAATAAATCGTCCGATTTGGAGCCAGAATAACAAGTAAAAGTCTAGGTGGATTTTTCCTTAGGTATTGTCCTTAATCAATCGTTTTCCCAAAAATAATTTCCCAATCTTATTTTCTACAATTTCTTAGTTTAATTAGTTAGTTAAAACAAATCCCTTTAATTCTTAGGCTAGATAATAAAAAGACAGTCATTACTAGTATTGTTAGTCCTTTGGGTTCGACAATCCGGTCTTGCTAAAGCTATACTACTATTCGATAGGTACACTTGCCTACATCGTGATAATAGTTAGTTTCAAGAGCGATTAATTATAAATTTATAAAACTTATCACGAAAAATCACGATCAAGTTTTTGGCGCCGTTGCCGGGGACTAAGATATTAAGAACACTCAATTTTTATTACTTTAGCCATTTATTTTTCTTGCAATTTAATTTTTATTTTTATTTACTAACTTTCTTTTTCTTTCTTTCGGCAGGTTCTTATAATTTATGACTAGAAGAAACTTGTTGGGGCCACTGCTTTTTGAAGAAGAAATTGATCGTACAGCTCGTAGAAACCGACGAGAAATTAGGCGAAGCCTAAGATACACAGAAGAAGAACAGGAGGATGATATCTCAACTATAACCAAGGAGATGGCTGAAAATCAAGACAATAAGCTACCTCCAGCAATGCCGACTGAATTAGCAAATCAGAATCCTGCTCCTCGTATTATGTATGATTATGCTAAACCTAATTTAACAGGAACTGAGTCAAGTATAGTTAGGCCTGTTATTGCTGCAAATAATTTTGAACTGAAACCTAACACGATTCAGCTGATACAGCAATTTGTTCAGTTTGATGGTTTGCAGGATGAGAATCTGAACACTCACTTAGCGAGTTTTCTGGAATTTTGTGACACTTTCAAAATTAATGGCATTTTTTATGATGCTATCCGTCTTCGGTTATTCCCTTTTTCACTGAGAAGTAAGGCTAAACAGTGGTTGAACTCGTTACCACGAGGGTCCATCACTACTTGGGAGCAAATGACCGAAAAATTTTTATTAAAATATTTTCCGCCAGTAAAAACGGCTAAGTTACGTAATGATATCTCTTCTTTTGTGCAGATGGACTTAGAAACACTTTATGATGCATGGGAGAGATACAAGGACCTACTGCGAATGTGCCCTCACCACGGGTTACCTTTATGGCTGCAAGTTCAAACATTCTACAATGGTGTGAATCGCTCGACAAGACAGATGATTGAAGCAGCTGCTGGTGGAACCATCAACAATAAAACACCTGAAGAGGCTTACAAATTTATTGAAGAGATGTCACTGAATAACTATCAATGGCAAGTCATGAGGACTAAGCCAACGAAAATAATAGGCGTTTGTAACGTCGACTCGGTTACTATGTTGACAAATCAGGTAGAACTTCTTAATAAAAAAATTAGTGGTTTACTTGGTTCTACGCAGGTACATCCAGTGATTGGGTGTGATTCAAGTGGAGGAGGTGTGCATACAGAATATCAACCATTCAATCCTACAACCGAAGAGGAACAAGTCAACTATATGGGTAACAATAACTTTAGATCTCTAATAACCCATATAGTAATACTTATAATGCAAGTTGGAAGAACCACCCAAATTTCTCTTGGGGTGGTTAAGGGAATCAAAGGCCACAAAATCCTTAGGGTTTTCAACAGCCACGTTATCAATAGGAAAAAAAATTGAACCATGAAGAGATACTATCCAAATTCATCTCGGTGTCAGAAACTCGTTTCCAAAATACCGAGACAACACTTAAAAATTAACAAGCATCGATCTAGATGCTCGAGACTCAAATAGGTCAGCTGTCCAAGCTAATATCAGAATGACCACAAGGTAGCTTGCCAAGTAATACTAAACCTAACCTAAGGGAACATCTCAACGCAATTAATGTTCAAGATAAAGAAGGATCTGTTGAGCCAGAGCCAAGACCGAGGTAAGAAAATGTGGTGAGCAAATGTACTGGTGAGGTAAGTTATAGTGAAAACAAAATGGTGAAGGTAGAATACAAATCTCGTGTGCCATACCCTAATGCAACTAGGAAAGACCGCTCAGACGAACAATTCGATAAATTCCTTAAACTTTTGAAAAAATTACATATTAACCTACCGTTTATTGAAGCTCTGTCGCAGATGCCAAATGCAATGAAATTTTTAAGAGAGCTTTTAGCAAACAAGCGAAAGTTGGACGAGGCGTCACATGTGGAGCTAAACACAGTTTGCTCAACTATTTTACAGAATAAACTACCCTACAAATTGAAAGATCCAGGGAGTTTTACAATTCCTTGCTTAATTGGTAGTTTGGATGTGAATCATGCATTAGCTGATTTAAGGGCAAGTATTAATGTCATGCCTTACAAAATGTTTAAACAACTAGGTCTTGGGAAACCTAAACAAACTAGGATGAGCATTCAATTGGCAGATAAAACTATAAGATTTCCTAAGGGTATTATTGAAGATGTACTAGTGAAAATAGATAAGTTCATATTTCCTGTTGATTTCGTTATTTTAGACATCGAGGAGAATAACAACACCCCTTTGATTTTAGGGAGGGCCTTTTTAGCAACTACTAAACCAATTATTGATGTTGGCACAGGTGAGCTCACACTTCGTGTGGGAGATGAAACAATCACCCTTCAAGTCCGAAACTCTAGCAACACATCAAATATTGAAGGTAATTGTCCACACCAATCTACTAAAATTGACAATATGACGCAACCTACTTTACAGGAATTGAGCTTGAAAGAAGTACATGAGCGATGTTCAAGCAATAATAGAGGACCCATTCATGAAGAACGAAGGCTGCAAATAGAGGAGCTTAACGAATGGCTAGCACATAAACCGAGAACACACGATAAACTAAAACTACGCCAGAACGAGCTCGATACCCCTCTAAATCAGTTTAAGGTTGGAGATAAAGTCTTGCTAGATGCCGCATATCCTCATATTGTCACCACCAACCCGAATGAAGAAATCCCTCTTACGGTACTTCATATTTTCCCATTCGGTATAGTGGAGGTAAGTCATCCCAAGTTCGGCACTTTTAAGGTAAACAACACCCATCTAAAACTTTATTTTGATAAGATTGATAGCAGGAACAAGGAGTATGAACTCCTTAAACCACCATGACCATCCAAAGGAGAGGTAAGTTGAGCTTAGACTATAAACAAGCGCTTCTCGGAGGCAACCCGAGCACTAATTGTATTAACTTCTTTAAATTTTAGTGTTTAACACCTGACATACTAACGGAGCTCTTGAAAACAGGTTCACCACAGAGACACGGCCAAGCACATGGGCATGCTTAGGACCGTGTAGAAATAAGGTAAAGATTTTCCTAAAACACGGGTGATGATAAATCGCCACGACCGTGTGACATAGCCGTGGGCGAACCTGCTAAAGCAACATGGGCGTGCGATACGGCCGTGCCTGAAAACCGTGGTTGAAACTGAGAAACTAGCATGGGAGTGCGACACGCCCGTGCCTAACACCCGTGGTCGAACCTGTCAAATTAACACGGGCATAGGGCTTGCATACACGAGTGTGGGAGAAGTGAATAAAGCTAGACACGGTCGTGCGACACGGTCGTGTGCATCAACACGCCTGAAGTACACGGGCGTGTGTCGAATTTCAAACGCGTAAAAATAAGAAAAACGCGAAACACACTTGAAATTGGGACACACGGACGTGTCTCCTGGCTGTGTGCCCCAAAATCTATAAATAGGCTGAACTATTCATTGTCTTCCCCACTCAAAAAACCCTAACCCTAGCCTCTGTAAGTCTACATGATCTCTCTGCCACGCCCGTGTACCGCCTCCAACTTCATTTTTGACGCCTTTTCTCCTCTTCCTAGCGTTCACTATGTCATCTTCGCGAGGGAAGAAAACTGCAGTCCCCGCTTTCAAGAAAAGGAAAGGAGCATTCCTACCATGAAAATTCGCCACTCGTTCCTACAGTTTCCCAACGAGCCCCAAGAGGAACTTTTTCAAATACTACGGTCTCGACCTCTAACAGTGGGCCGCTGCATCAATTGGGCTGCCGTCGAACAAATTTAGATGGCTGATGTGATCCGAGCCCTCCTTACCACCGATCCATTGGAGTTATTTTTTAGGATTATCGAACCGACATACTTAGAGTTAACGATGGAACTATGCTCCACGTTCCATCTTCAAACGGTAATGACAAACTACGATGATCCCGACACAGTCCAGTTTCGCTTAGGTAGATTAATCCGCCAACTAAGTGCTCCAGAATTCGGCACTACATTGGGTCTTTATACCGAGGAGTTCAGAGAGGAGAATGACTTACATGCTCTAGACCACCACATCCATCGTTCTCCCTTACGTTACTGGGATGCCCTCGTTCCACGTTCGGCCACCTACGACCTTAGTCGCACCAAGGCATCATCTCTCCGTCCATCCCTAAGGTACCTCCATTCTATTTTATCTCACACTTTGACAGGGCGGAGAGAGAGCACCGGCGTCGTCACTACCCACGACGTCTATTACTTATGGTGTATGTCCAACAGCCATGTCATCGACCTCGCCTACTTCATCGCCTTTGCCATATGCCATCAAACGGAGCGACATCGGCGGGGCGTCATCTCCATTGGCCTCTACGTGACTCGACTGGAGCGACACTTCGGACTCCTCAACACTGCGGCCCAAGAATCATCTCTGACCCTTATTGGCCAGATGTATCCACAATGCATCTCGAGCATGCTTAGCATGAGGATGATCAAGAGGCGCCGAGGAACCTACCCTCACCAATATCGTCTCGCCCAATCCACCGATGAGGAGGTTCCAGAGGACATTACTGATAATATTCTCACCCAGCACGAGGACCCACCTTCTCAGCCACCACGTCCCACTGTCCAATTCAAGCGACGGCTTCATATGCGGACATCTCTGAGTACCTTAACCGATTCGAGCAGCAGTGTTTTCAACGATTTGAAAATAGTTCCTGCTTTTATTACAGTTATAAAGAGCTCCAAAGCTCACAATCACTTAGGAACTTCAAACTCCATTGGAAAAGGTTCTCCATGACTGCCATGCCCCACTCAATGATGAGATATAATATTCTTTTGGCACAGCACTTGTGGTACCCAACCTCTACCACCACCGGAGTATCCTCCTCCACCTCTATAACTCTAAACTAGGACATTCATTCAGTACTCAGAAAGTTTCAATTCTCTCCCTATCTTATGATTTTATATTTTCTATATATCTATCTTTGTACATTAAGGGCAATGTACATCTTAAGTGTAGGGGGTAATCATTTCATTATCCGAAAAACCCCTGAATATTGCTTTGTTCTCTTACAAATCTCTCATATCATGTTTAGGATGAATTTTGATTGACTAATAATTTCTATTGATATATCTTGAATTAAAGCATAGGCATTCATGCATTGATTATTTAAACTTTAAAACATTAGAAAATCAAGCATGATAAGTTGATTTTTAAGAATTTAAAATTTTAGGTTGTTTCCCTAAGTCTAGGTATTATCTTGAATTGAATCCCACAGATTTAAACATAAAAAAGCCATAATTTTTGTGAGATTTTTGAGCCTTTTGAGCATATATTAATTCTTTCATGCTCACTTTTATTATTGCTTTGAGTGTGTCAATATTGAATTGTTATTCTAGAACTTGCTTGATTATGCATGTCAAGACCACATTATTTGATTTGATATGTCAAGATGATAGAGGCACTTAGGATTAACTCACTCATGCCATGAAAAGCCTACCTCCATGATTAACCCTTAGTAAACCCCTTTGAGCCTAACAAGCCATTCCTTGTATGACCCTCAATATTAACCCTTAACCTTTTATTATTGAAATCCCCTCAATTAATTTGATCTCTATTTTTGTCGAGATTTGATTGAATAAATTGCTTAGCTATGTCTTGTTCTTAATAGTTAGTTTATGATAATCTAACTTGTTCTTAATTAAAAAAAAATGAATGAATACATATTAGTAGTGATTTTTTTGAGTTTCAGTATTCAAATTTCATAGTCAGAGAAAAAGCTTTGTTGTGCACAAATAATGATTAATTATTTTTCTAATTAAGTAAATTTTTTTAAATTAATCTCGATTCTAACCTTTTTCTTTCAGCTTGTGACCACACCCCCTAACCAATCCTCGCTACAACCCTTTAAAGACCTTTTGATTGATGTATCATCTCGATTTATAGTGGTGGAGATTTGATTTTCATGTAAGCCTATGGTAATAACTTTTCATATTGACTGATGAGTGCTAATTTCATTGTCCTTAAACACTTCGGGTGATTTGAGTGAATCCTTCAGTGAGGATATTAAACTCTGTGAGATTTCTAATCGATGATAACTACTTAGATGAGGGGAGATGCCTAAGTTTTTCATGATCAAATACTCAACTTGGAATGTTTGAAGCTTTAATGTTCATTTCGTTGAATTCTCAATGTAGGATCACTTATGAATTAATTTGAGACATTATTGATAGGAATTATAAGTTGAGAAAAAGAAATTTTTAATTATGATTTGAGGATTTTGCTTGAGGACAAGCAAACGCTTAAGTGTGAGGGTATTTGATAAACCGTAATTTATACATATTTTTACCCTATGCTTAGCGCATTTTATGAATGATTTTTCCCTAGATTTGGTGAATCCGATGCTCCTAATCCTTTAATTTCATGTTTTATACTTAGGTGAGCATAGGAGGACGAAAAGAATGAGAAATGGGCCAAAAATGGAGAAAATAGGCTATAGTACGAAATCAACACGGCCTGGACCTCCTCACACGGATAGCTCACACGGTCGTGTCAATCTGGAAGAATTGAAGCACGACTCACACGGGTAGAACACACGCCCGTGCCAAATTAACAGGCTCGAACACGGCCTAAAGTTATCGCGCACGGGTGTGTCACACAGGCGTGTCCCTACCGAACCTAAGTAGTCTAATTCGAAAAAGGCCACTTTTGAGAGTTCTTAGGCATTCCAAAGCCTATAAATACACCCCCCAGAAGAGGAAGAGAAGGGAGAGAGAGAAGAGGGAGTAAGAAATCACTCCGAGGAAGCCGATTGATCCATCTCAGAAGCCGGATTCACCATCAAAACTGAAGATCTCTCCTCAATTTCCCCTTCAGGAGTTTTGGGTTTTCTTTATGTTTTGTATTCTTTATTATTCTGGGGTGTTTTCTTGTTTGGTTATGAACTAAACCCCTAAATACCTAAGGGGGATGAAACCTAAGACGAATCTTGTTATTGTTTTCTGAATCGTATGATAAATATTTGACTTGTTCTTAATTATGTGTTCTTAATTCTTGATTTGGTATTTCAGGATATCACTTCAAGTTACTACTCTTAGTTGGAGAAGGAATAGACCCTGACTAAGAGTAACTTTGTCATAATTAAACAAAGTTGATTACGCGCCTAGAGATAGGGTGACAAGATTTTGCCTGATTAGGGTGAAACCTAATAAGGGAATCCAAAGAACGAGTTAATGCAACCCTAGGGTGTTAATTACAGAAAAGTCTCGGTTATTCAACCTAGGGATTAGACGTTATTAGTCTTGAATAGGGATAATAACATAACTTTGGGATTTCTACAGAATAAGCTAAATGAATAAATCGTCCGGTTCGGAGCCAGAATAATAAGTAAAAGTCTAGGTGGATTTTTCCTTAGGTATTGTCCTTAATCAATCGTTTTCCCAAAAGTAATTTCCCAATCCTATTTTTTGCAATTTCTTAGTTTAATTAGTTAGTTAAAACAAACCCCTTTAATTCTTAGGCTAGATAATAAAAAAACAGTCATTACTAGTACCTTTAGTCCTTTGGATTCGACAATTCAGTCTTGCTAAAGCTATACTACTGTTCGATCGGTACACTTGCCTATATCATGATAATAGTTAGTTTCAAAAGCGATTAATTATAAATTTATAAAACTTATCACGGAAAATCACGATCAGTTGTTTTATCTAAACTAATTAACTAACCTAAGAATGCACAGAAAGTAAACTGGGGAAATACTTTTGGAAAAACTGATTGATTTAGGCAACACCCAAGGAAGAATCCACCTAGACTTCACTTGTTAATTGACTCTGAACCAGACGATTTATTCACTTGACTTGATTCGTATAAATCCTTGATTTATATTATTATCCCTATTCAAGACTTATAACGTCTAACCCTAGGTTGATTAATTGAAATCTCTTTCTAATTAAAACCCCTAGTGTTGCAATAACTCGATCTATGGATTCCCTTATTAGATTTGACTTTAATCCAGCAGATTTATGTCGTCCTATCTCTAGGATTGCATGCAACTCTACTTAATTATGAACGATCTACTCTTAGACAGGAACTATTCATCCTCTGGATAAACACATCAATACTTGAATCAATATCCTAAAATATTCAAACAAGAGTTAAAAACATAATTAAGAACAAATCAAGTATTTATCATATAGTTTAGAAAATATTAACAAGATCCGTCTTAGGTTTCCTCCCCCTTAGGTATTTAGGGGATTTAGTTCATAATACTGAAAGAAAACATCTCAGAATAATAATAATGACAAAACATAAAGAAATCCAAAAAAACCCTGAAGGAAATTGAAGGGAGATCTTTAGTCTTGAAGGTGAATCCGGCTTCCGAGATGGATCAATCGGCTTTCTTCGAGTAATTCCTTGCTTTCTACTTTCTGTGTCTTCTAGGTGCCTCCTTCGGTGTTTAAATAGGCTTTAGAATGCCTAAAAGCCCTCAAGAGTGGCCTTTTTCGAATAGGACTATACTTAGGCTCGACAGGGACACGCCCGTGTGACACGCCCGTGTGCGATTACCTCAGACCATGGTCAAGGCTGTTAAATAGGCACGGGCGTGTGGTCTACCCGTGTAAGTCGTGCTTCGATTCTGCCAAATGGACACGGCCGTGTGGTCTGTGAGGAAGTCCAGGTCATGTTGATTTCCCATGTTGGCCCATTTTTTCCGTTTTCGGGCCGTTTCTCATTCTTTTTACTCTCCTGTGCACACCTAAGTATAAAACATGAAATTAAAGGATTAGGAGCATCGAATTCACCAAATCTAAGGAAAAATCATTCATAAATGTGTTAAGCATGGGATAATAATATGTATAAATTATGGTTTATCAGAAAGAAATTAAACTTAAAAGTTTTTTGGAGTGTTAGGACCATTAGGATTACAAAGAATAAACAAACATCATCAACATATGAATTGTTTTTTCTATTAAATTATTCAAGAACTTGAAAACTAAAAAATATGAGTTTTTGATGCTTGGGTTTGACCTAGATTTCTTAAATTTCTTTCACAAAGTGTTCAACAGTTGGAAGGAGAGCAACACTGAGAATTAAGACGAAGAGCTAAATAGAACAAAATAGATTTACACCTGTTACAAAATGTTATGATAAAAAAAATTAAAGGGTATATTTTCCATTTCAGCATTTAACGCTTTTCGTTTTTTAATATTTTTACAAAAATAAAAGCATAATGTAATGTTAGAGGTGATCATGGGCTGGGCCGGGCCAGGCCCAAACAAATTTTTAAGCCCATTGTCTAGTCCCAGGCCTGGCCCGACCCAAAATATGGGCCTAATAATTTGTCGCAGCCCAGCCCGAAAGAAAATTACTAAGCCTGAGCTCGACCTGGCCCGGCCCATATTAATTTTTTTTTACCTTATTTCATTTAAAAAAATTAAAACAAATATTAAACCAAGAAACAAATAAACTAAAACAATTTTTAAAATAATACACAAATTGAAAATATAACAAAAAGCGATTATATTAAAATTGAAACAAATTAGAACTAAAATAATAACTAAATTAATAATAAAACAAAAGTTTTACAATATCAAAATAATATTAAAAACGACAACAGAAAACATAAATTATTTTGTAAGACCAAAGCAAGTAGCACCAAAATAAAATAGTTTCAAAAGAACAATAAAACAACACCAAAACAACATCAAGGTTTATGGTTGATACCACTTTCATACCACACAACATAACAACTCCTGAGTCAGTTGTAAGTTGTAACTAAAGCAAGTTCAGGAGAGAGAAGGGCAAAGCTCAAGTCCTTCGGTTGACTGCTAATATCAGCTGAATCTCCATCTCCACACTGATCCCCATGAAGAGAAATTCTCCATATCTGGAATAGGGGTACCATTAAAAAGAAAATAGAAGAAACAATAGAACCTACACGTCCAAGAGAAAGAGATCCCATGTTCATAGACACAAGAAAAGGAAAAGAAAAGAAAAAGAGAAGACTGATAGCATCATAAAATTACTACTAAAACTCTAACATGAGGTTTTGAGAATCTTTACTACAGCATAGGGAACTCAATATTTAAAATGAAATACCAGTTCGACTGAAAGTAGAATGTGTGAATGCCAAATCTTCCATGTACTTGAATAAATCATTTTGCAAGAATATTAGAAAAAGTTGTACCTTTAAAAGTTGTACTTTTTGCACCTCATAGGTTCTATTATGATTTTTCTTTTGGCCTAAATTAACATAATATACCCAAAGAAATACCACTTAAAAAGTTTCATGTTAGTTTTAATTAAACCATGACATTTGCATCATAAATGGATTAGTCTACATTTTTTTTTTTTTGCCTAACATATTCATGTCAAATATATAATGGACATTTCAAAGAAGATACTAATGTGAGAATATGACCTTTGTTGTATGGTATAGGGGAAAGCTTATATTCATGTCAAATATGTTCCTATACCTAAGTATAAAAACAGTAACAAAACAGCACCAACACAGCACCAAAACAACACCAAACAACACAAAAAATAGCACCAAACAGCACAAAAAACAGCATCACCAACAATACCAAAATACCACCAAAAACCTACAAAATATAATCAACCAACCAGAATATCTATACATTAACCAATCAACATATTTAATTTTATAACAAACTATAAATTCTAAGCTAAATTAAATTGTCAACAATTAGAAAGGAAGGTAACCTAAAAAGCAATCGAAGAAACATCATCCTCATTGTCCTCATCGTCCTCATCGCTATCATTATTCTTGCAACCAATTTCTAACATGAAATAAGAATAAATAATTAGATAATCAAATTGATAAAAAAATAATATAAAATAATAACAATAAAATGAGAATAATAATTACCAGTTGAAAATCCCTTAGCTCATATCCAATCATCCAAGCAAACAACGGCTTGAACCATTTTTGGCTTAAGTGAACTCCTCAAAGGTGTGATAACTTTCTTACCCATGCTAAAAGCCGATTCGGAAGCTACAGTTGATACTGGAATTGCCAAAAGATCACGAGCCAATAATGAAAGCTCATTGTATCGAACTGAACTTTTGCTCCAATAATCCAAAACATCTATTTTACTATTCAACTCAAGCTCCAGTTCTTCCAAATAAATATCCAACTGTGAATTTTCACTCCTAGTGCTAGATTCATTTAAATACCGTTTATAATCATCACTCTCATCAAAATCTCCCCCAAAATTAGCACTATTAACATTGTGTTCATCCAAACTAGAATCAATAGGATTTTTATCCGAAACATTAGAACTCCGAGCCAAAAAGGAAGACGTGAATTTGGATTTCTTAACATACTCGTCAAACAAGAGTCTAAGATTACTAAGAATGGTTTCAACAAAATCTGAAGCATGAATACCATAGATTGTAGTAAAGCAATACTGCACATAATTCAACTTGTAACGAGGATCTAAAATTGCAGCACATGACAATATCAATGAATACTCAGCCCAATATTTATTAAATTTCTCTTGCATTTGCTTAACCATTGGAGTTAAAAACAAATAAGGACCTTTAACCGTATCGAGCGAGACCTTGTGAACCTTCCAAACCCCTCTAAAATAAAGATTAGTCGTTGGATAATTAGAACCAGAAAAAACACAAGTCACATATAAAAGACTTTCAAAAATTTGTAAAGAATAGCAATATTTCTCCACTCCTCGTTAGAAAGTGCAACCATTTGATAATCTTTATCCCGTTGGCCTCAATAATCTAGCACATCTTTATAGTAAAGAGAAGATTCAAGCATCAAATAACTAGAATTCCATCTCACACACACATCTTGACGCAACTTTTTGGTCACGTTCAAATGAAAACTTTTGTCGGCCACATCATAAAATCTTTTCCTACGAATTCTTGACTTTTTTATGTACTTTATTCCATTTCTAATCTTACCAACAACATCATTAGCAAGTTCCAAACCAGCTTTAACTATAAGATTCAATATATGTGCACAACATCTAATTTGAAACAATGCACCATCACACAAAATAGCTCGGTTTGCACGAAAACGATTTTTAAGACAAGAAACCATAACATCATTATAAGAAGCATTATCCAAAGTGATGCTAAAAATTTTCTTATCTATACCCCATTGAGATAAACATAAAACAAGTTCATCCGCTATGTTCAAACCATTATATAGAGGAAATAAAGCTTTAAACCATATGATTCTCTTTTGTAGCTTCCAATCTTTGTCAACCCAATGAGCAGTAATGAAAATATATTCATCATTAGTATACTCCAAGTTCCAATTATCAGAAGTTAGACAAATTAAACCAGGTGCTTTAGCCAACTCTTTTTTGACACGATCTCTCTCTTTTGCATAATACATTAGGACATCCCTAGCAGTTGTATGCCTACTTATATTCTTAAAATTAGGACTAGAAATACTCATCATGTATCTAAATCCCGGTTCTTCAACTGTCCTAAATGAATGCTTGCCTCACACAAGAAAAGTAGAAATAGCTTTACGACACTCATCAGCATCAAACTTGTAGTTTTTTATAGATAGAACACCTCCTAATGATGGTTGAGCGGCTATGGTGTATTGAGTGATGTCCTTATTAACTTTTTTCAAACAACTATTTAGATGATGTCTTAAATGAGAGGTTCCACTAGAAGATTTAGTAGAGAAGATAGTCTTATAGTGATTACATTGTGCCTTCAATTCATTTTTGTTCTCGCATTCAAGCTTTTTCATTTCATCCCACACCTTTGAAGTGGTAGACTTTTGACGTTTGAGAGCACTTTCATACTCATTAAACCCATCGTCCACAGGTATAGGAGTGTTCGAACTAGCCATGGTCATAAAAACTCAAGTCCTGAAATCCAAATAAACCAAAAGATTATATAATTGTTCAACAATTGTATATAATATATGAATTATTCCATATTATTATTTACTATCATAAAATATTAGCCCAACTTAAAAGTTAAAAATCAATTGTATATAATGCATGATTGGCATAACACAAGAAAGATAGAGAAAAAGGGAGAAAATGTGTGTCAGAATCTGACACATTTACATATATATAGAAAAGACAAACATATAAATATCAGATAAAAATATAAAATTAAATAGACTGAAATATTTTACATCTTATCTAATTATAGATAATTATCAATGCATTAGTCACACTAAAGTGGACAAGTGGTTTCAACTTTCAATTAATTAAACTGGACCAAAACAAAACCCAAATGAGAAGATGTCATTTTGGAATCTCATATTGCCTAACATTGAACCAAACACATCCATCCTAAAGGTGAACCAAAGTTAATTGAAATTGACTTACCTAAGCCGTTTTGGTCAAATTGACTTAATTAAATTAGTTTTAACTTTGGATCAGTTGGAGAGGTTGGTTAAAATTTTAATACATTTATTAAATCTAAATTTCGTATATTTCAACTATTAGTAATTATATAATGTTTATAAATAAAAAATTGTAATTTACTTATATTTTAAGTTTCATTATATAATAATATTTATATTTTTGTTTTTTGCTTTTTAATTATTAATTTAGACTTTTTCTTATTTAGAATAGCGGGTTTACATTAAATCCATCTCAAATTTTACGACTTAATTTTATTTCATATTAGATTTTTTTTAAGCCTGAATTGTTAGTACTCAAATTTTATTAGGCTCACGTCTTTGACTTTTTAAGCAAATTTGGATTGGATGAGATTTTCTTATTATGTTAAAACTACATGGGCATACTGGCCACTCTTGCTTATAAGCTTATGATTGTTTATATTTACCATAAGATAAGCAAGTATCTGTGTTCAACATTCATGTTTGATGCATATCTGAAAACACGTATAAAGATAGGACTTTTTGAGGATCTTACGAGTTCAGTAGAGGTGGTTAATGTAAATATACCAAATTCAATATTCGATATCTACATGCTCTTTTCTAGGGAGTGCATGTACATGAAACACGTAAAAAAAGTTGAACACACCCGTGTCAAGGACATACTCATATCCAACAGTCAAACATAAATCCGAGTAACATAGGAACAAGGAACAATGAATACAAAAATGATTCAACTCCTAAAATCCAAGTCCAACTACCATCAAAGCGAAAGCATGAACATTTGAAATTGTATGAGCTCTTTGCTTATGAATGTTCCATTGATACATGTTCATGTATATATACTTATATCTATATTGGATTAGTCATCATGAAACATACCTAGTCAACAGATACATAGAACTTTAAGCAAACTATCTATGTTCGAGTTTTCATTTTCTTAAGCAATATTCATGTCAGACACTCGTGTTGGACACATTCCCGTATCTAAAACTCACGAATGAGTCTGGACAACAAAGATTAGCATGATCAAATCAAGCTCTAGTTTAAACAAATAGTATAAACAACAAAATAACATATAAACAGACAACACGGATTGATATAGCTAAACATGAAGCATCAACATATAGATATTATGATCATAAAGCAGTTAAAAAAGTATCCTTTTGAGGTTTTAAAAAACAAAAATATTACCGAAGGCCGAAGAGATACTAAAAAATCTGATCCAATCCCTTCAGAAGCTTACGTTTCTTTTTTATCTACAATCCAGACAAATAATAATTACAAAAATAAACTAAAAAAAAAAAGAACAAGAAAAAAGAAAGAAATACTAGAATCTTTACACATGAATTAATATTTACCTAAACCTGATTAGTTAGAATAAGAAGAACAAGAAAAAAGAAAGAAATACCAGAATCTTTTTTAGCTACTAGTCCTTTTCATTGTTAGGCAAAATGAAGTTATGAACTAAAAAAAAAAAAGAATAAGAAGAAAAAGAAAGAAATACAAGACTTACACAAATTCCTATTGACGAAATATAAGGGCTAGCTACTAGAACTGGATTTTGGAATTTAGGATTTTGAATCTTGATTCTGGAATTTGATGGAGGTGGATTGGTGGAGGTGATGAGTTAAGGCTTAGGGATTTTGAAGCTTTTAGAATTGGGAAAAAATGGAGGGCACGAACGGATAAAGTGAAGCATGAAATGAAAGTTAAAATTTTTAACTTAAAAAACATATTTGATTAAAAATAAAAAATATATATATTTAATATATGATCCGGGCAAATTGGGTCTGAGGCTAAAAAAATTTACAAGGCAGCCCGTTTTCTAAACGGGCCTCATTTTCCACCCAAACCCATATTTTGAGCTATATTTTTACCCGAACCCTCCCATTTTTCGGGCGGGCCTTCGGGCCAGACTGGGTGGCCCAACCCATGATCACCTCTATGTAATGCCCAAAAATTAGAGTTTTAGAATTGTTAAAAATTGTCAAAGTGAATTGTTCCAGTTTAGAGGTTGAATGTTGTGTTTGTGTGTATGAGGTTTTGGGTTCGAATCATGTTCTTTAATTTTTTGCTAATTTTGTCTAAACCTCTATATTTGAGTATCTAGTTTAAAAATTATTTATACGTATCTAATGATAGAATGAGCTTGTTGGTTCAGTAGTAAAGTTTCAGTTTACCCTTAGGTCTTATGTTTGAGTCCTTCTGTGTTCAAATGGGAATAATCTTTTCTATTTCCATGCATTGTGCCGCCCATGTGTTATAGATTAGGTTAAATTTGAAATCTGGATAATCTAATAAGTTATTAGAAATTTAGTTTGGTTAGGATTTTTTTTTTTTTTTTTAAAAAGTTAATAGTCATATTAATAAATAAAAAATTAAAAGATTTTTTTCATACTCTTTTTCCATAATTTTCATGTACACTTCCCCTATTTTTTCAAATTTTTTCCTTTTTCCTCTCTCTATCGTTTTCCCTAATTTGTTTTTCCCTTTGCTGGTTCCTGGTATTATGCCTATTGGATGGAATTTAACGGGGTTCACCTTTGTGTAAGTGTCGTTGGGTTTCTTCTTTTCGTATTGTGTGTCTATAATTGTTGTTTCGGTTGATTCATGAATAGTTGGTGTTCTGAGCAGCATTTTCTGTCACTTTTAATTGTGTGGGGGTTTTTCTGGGTGAAGCTTGTGAAACACTAATTCCTTCAACGGTTTAATTGCGATCTAAAGCTACTATTTTTGCAAGGGTAAGTGGTTATTTGCTATGGTAGGGGTTGATTTTTTCTGAAATTAAGTTCGATTGTCGATGATTTTGTCATATAAGTGAATCGAGTTTGGTAAAATCGTGCTAATTAATCTGTTTCTAATTTTTGCAAGGGTGTAAAGCGTTTCTAGTTTATGTGCAAGATAAGAGTGTTGTGGAATCTTCTATTGAGAGTATTAAGATAATTACATAATTTTTGAATAATTTTCCCGAGGAATTGTCGGGGTTACCACCGGATAAGGAGATCGAGTTCGATATTAGGTGATTGCCTAGAATAGCTCCGGTGTCTATATCTCCCTACTGCATGGCACTAAAAAAGTTTAAGAAATTGAAACTGCATCTTTAGAAACTTCTTGATAGAGGGTTCATCAAACCTATAGTATCCCCATGGGGAGCACCAATGCTTTTTGTTAAAAAGAGAGATGGTACTATGAGGATGTATGTGAATTATCAACATTTGAATAAATTAACAATAAATAATAAGTACCCACTTCGGAGGATTGATGATCTATTTGATCAGTTCTATGGGGCATCTGTATTCTCAAATATTGACTTTGTTCTGGGTACCATCAGTTGAAAGTGACAGAAGTTGATGTGCATAAGATTGCTTTTAAGACTCATCATTCAGTTTGACTAATGCTCTGGCTGCATTCAAGGATCTTATGAATCGATTTTTTTAGTCATATCTGGATTAATTTATTGTGGTTTTCATCGCCAACATTTTGGTGTACTATAAGACTGAGGTTGATCATAATGAGCATCTTAAAGTAGTTTGGCAAATTCTTCGTGAGAAGAAACTCAATGTTAAGTTAAGCAAGTGTGAATTCTGGTTGAGAGAAGTCACTTTTTTGAGACATGTGGTTTTTTCCGAGGGTATTTGTGTGGGCCCTAAAAAGATTGAGGTTATTCTTGAGTGGAAACAACCTAGATCGTGTCTGAGATCCGAAGTTTTTTTGGTTTGGCGGGTTATTATCAGAGGTTTTTTTAGGAGTTTTCGTTAATCATGGCTCCTTCGACTAACTATTGCGTAAGAATACACCATTTGTGCAGACTGATGAGCAGCAATCAGGCTTTGAGAAACTTAATTCTATTTTGACTTAGACACTCGTTCTAATACAACCTGAATCTAGTAAGGAGTTTATTCTATATAGTGATGCATCTCACATCGGTTTGGGTTGTGTTTTGATGTAAGAAGGTAAAGTGGTGAGTTACACATCCAGATAGCTTAAGTCGCATGAGGGCAACTATCCGACGCATGATCTTGAGTTAGCTGCGGTTGTCTTCATACTAAAAATATGGAGGCACTATTTGTATGGTGAGAAGCCTATCATCTGCATTGATCATAAGAGCCTCGAGTACATCCTTACTTAGAAGGAGTTGAATCTTAGGTAACATAGATGGATTGAGTTGCTTAAGGATCATGACTATGTTATAGAGTATCATCTTCATAATGCTACTGTTATCGCCGATGCTCTTAGTCAAAGATCGATGACTGAGTTGAGGGCGATGTGTTCTCGCCTAAGTCTATTTGAGGATGGTGATCTGTTAGCTGAGTTGCAAGTTATATCATCATGGATTGATTAGATTCAGGGAAACCAATTATTAGATGACTCTCTAATTTTTTGGTTCTAGTAGATTGAGGAGGGTGAGACTTCTGATTTTGTGTTAAACAGTAAGGGTGTTCTCTATTTCAGAGGTCGAGTCTATGTGCCAAATGATACTGAGTTGAGGCAGTCAATCTTGCGAAAAGCGCATAGTAGCCCTTATCCTATGTATCCCGATAGGAATAAAATGTATCAAAATCTTTGAGAGTTGTATTGCTGGCCTGATTTGAAGCGTGAGGTGGTTAATTTTGTGTCTCGTTGTCTGACGTGTTAGCAAGTTAAGGGTAAGCATCAACTGCCTTTAGGTTTGCTTCAACCTGTTAAGATTCCATTGTAGAAATGGGAACAGATGACTATGAACTTTGTGAGTGAGTTACCATTGACATCCACTACAAAGAATTCTATTTGGGTTATCGTGGATTAGTTGACTAAATTTTCTCAGTTTCTTCCAGTTAGGACCGACTATTCTTTGTAGAAGTTAACAAAGTTATATATCTCTGAGATAGTAAGACTACATGTAGTTCTGGTATCGATTATCTCTGATTAAGACCTTCGATTTACATCTAGATTTTGGAAGAAACTATATGAGGCTTTGGGTACTCGATTAGACTTCAGTATTGCATTCTATCCACAAACTAATAGATAGTTCGAGAGAGTGATTCATGTATTGGAGGATATGCTACAAAGTTATGTTATCGATTTTCGTGGTAGTTGGGAGGAGTTTCTGCCACTGGCTGAGTTTGCATATAATAATAGCTTCAAGTCCAGTATTCATATGGCACCATATGAGGCTCTTCATGATCGTAAGTGTCGTACCCCATTATGTTGGACTGAGTTGGGTAAGAGGAGGATTATGGGTTCGGATTTAGTTTCTAAGACTGAGCATAAGGTTAGATTAACTCGAGATTGTCTTAAGGCAGCTTCTAATAGACAAAAGTCTTATGCGAATCTGAAAAGGAGAGATGTAGAGTTTGCTATGAGAGATTAGGTTTTCCTTAAGGTATCTCCTTGGAAGAAGGTCCTTTGGTTCAGACGTAAAGGCAAGTTGAACCCTAGGTCCATTGGGCTTTATTGAATTTTGAGACGATTTGGGTTGGTCGCCTATCAGTTAGAGTTGCTTTCAAAATTAGACCCTATATACGATGTTTTTCACGCCTCTATGTTAAGACAATATTTTGGTCTGATCCATCTTACATTTTTCCTGTTAAGGAAATTGAGGTAAGGTCGGATTTAACTTTTGAGGAGGAGACGGTACATATTCTGGATTGAGAGGTAAGGTCTTGAGAAGGAAGACTATTCTGTTAGTTAAGGTTTTTTGGTGAAATCATGGTACAAAAGAAGCCAATTGGGAGCTTGAGGACTTGATTCGACAACAATACCCCCATCTGTTTGATTCAAATAAATTTCGAGGTCAAAATTTCTTTTAAGGGGAGAGTTGTAACGCCCCAAAAATTTGAGTTTTTGAATTGTTAGAAATTGTTATAGTGAATTGTTCTGGTACAGTGGTTAAGTGTTATTTTTGTGTATGTAAGGTTCTAGGTTCGAATCTTATTCCTTAAATTTTTGTTAATTTTTTCTAAACCCTTACCTTTGAGTATCTGGTTTAAAAATTATTTGTGTGCATCTAGTGATAGAATGAGTCTGCTGTTTTAATGGTAAGGTTTCAATTTACCCTTTGGTTCTGTGTTTGAGTCCCTACACGTGCAAATGGGAATAATTTTTTCTATTTCCATACATTGTGTCGCCCATATATTAGAGATCGGGTTAAATTTAAACTCTAAATAATCTGATATGTAACACCCCAAACCCGGCCTGGAAGTTTGGCTCGAATCTGGCGTGTCACATTGAAGTGTTTTTCGAAAACCATGTTTCCATTAAAAACCCTTCTTAATAATTAAAAACTTATACCCTTTTTAAAACCTTGTTAAAAACCTCAACCTGAATAACATTCTTAACAACTTTGTAAAAATCTTGGCAGTTGCGGAAGCTTAATTTAAAAACAATTGCGGATACGTGATGTTTAGAAAACAGTTGTTGCTTTGGAAAACCGTGTTCTAATACTAGCAATTATAAGAACAATAAATAAAATTCCAAATTAGAAATCCAGAAAATTACAACAGCTTTACTACAACCCATATAAAAACTTTTAAAAGCAATAATCAAAATCAGAACATAATAAGCAGTGTGTGTGGCTCCTCTCAGAGCCCCTCGCAGCTCTCTGATCCATCTAAAAATTTGAAATTACACGAAAGGTTAATAAACGGGGTGAGTTTACGAAAACTCAGTGTGTAATCCCCTACTTTATAAAAGGAACAGTTAGTCATATAAAAGAATTAAAAGTCTAGCCCCAGCCCTACTTACAGTTTTAGTATCAATTGGGCCTTAGCCCATTATAACAGACAGTACCAGATGGGCCTTAGCCTATCTGAGTCTGAAATGAAGCCCATAGGCCCATAACAGATCTGAAATGTATATTTCATGTATGCAGAAACCCAACCCATATCCATCCGTATACACCCCCGTACCAACCTTACACCATGTAGGGAGACAACTCGACCCACCCATCCGCTACACACCATAGAATTTGCAGCATGGCTGCCAGAATAGATATTGTGACAGAGTCAACAGATACAGATATTGTGGCAGAGCCACCAGAACAGATATTTGTGGTATAGCCACCAGAACAGATATTTGTGGCATAGCCACCAGAACGCTTCCTCCATCAATATAACCTGTATCTCATGCAACAGATATACATGTCATGGCATACAACATACATAATCAGAATATCATGCCCATATTTGATTCAAACAATCACAGTCAAGTCATTCATATCACCAACATATATCCACAATCAAATCCGTCAACCACGCAGTCCAAGTCAGTCACTTGCCCACAAGGGCAAAACGATCATTTAACACCCTAGGGGCAAAATGGTAATTTTACCCCACAAGGGTATCTCGATAATTCTATCCTACAAGGGTATTTCGGTATTTCTACCCTACAAGGGTATTTCGGTAATTCTATAAATCATGGGTACTTTGGTAATTTTACAAGTTGAGGGTATTTCAGTAATTCGGTAAACTAAAGTATTCTAAACAGGGATATCAGTACGAATGGGCCTAAAGTCCTTTCTCGGCCCAAATGGGTCCACACACTCGTGTGGCCCTTTTAGCCCAAATCAAGCCACAGATATGAGATTCACCTAGCCTAGTCCAATATTTACTACACAATCAAACAACTTATCCAATTGGGCCCATAGGCCCATTGGGCCCACATGGCCCCTTTCGGCCTATCGCGGCCCGAAGTAGCCATCCTACAACCAAAGAAGTGAGAAATACACACCTAATAGGAGACTGGAGTTAATCTGCACTCCGAGCACTCTTAGCCGACGCCAACCCCAAACGAGCACGCCATAAAGCGAAAGGGATCAGCCAAGAAAGGTACCTTTGCTCTCCTCATGGTTCTCTCTATTTAAAGCCAACTTCGTATCCACTCTTATGTTAGCTTCCCGATGTGGGATCCCTCCATCATCGGAGTTTAAATTCAACACCAACTCTTGCCGCCCCCTGTTAGCAAAATAAATGCTCTTTTATTGCCATGAGTTTCGAACCCTGGACCTCCTTGCCAACTCTATGACGCCATCTTTTTGCCTCTTATATGGTGCTACTTTTCCACTAGACCACAAGGCTTTTTGTGGCACAATTTCTCCAACAATATTCTTAAGGCCTACCTACTACACCCAGGGTTTGATTCACCTTAAACCAAAATTTTTGCTAGAGTCTAGGTTTGAACCCAAGACTTCTCCAACACTTCTCAGCACACTTAACCACTAAAAAAAGCCTTCATTAATTAAATTTACATGCACAACAAAATATTACAAGCTGCCTTCAACCGTTCCCATGCTCAAGGCCCAAAACTTCTAGGCCCAAATTCAGGGTGTTACATGATAGGTTATCAAAAATTTAGTTTGGTTAGGATTTTGTTTTTTTAAGTTAATAATAATATTAATAAATCAAAAATCAAAACATGTTTTTTCACATTCTTTTTCCACGTTTTGCATGTACAATTCCCCTTTTTTTCAAGTTCTTTTTCCTTTTCTTTTTTTTTCCTCTCCCTATCATTTTCCTTAATTTGTTTTTCCTTTTCTTTTCATGGTTTCGCACCTTAAAGAAAAATACCATATTTTACTATTTTCTTTTGCCAATTCAATTTTTATTGGAGTGTAAATCATTTTGTTGTTCCTCATGTTGTGCTTATTGGATGGAATTTAATAGGTTCATCTTTTTGTAAGTGTCGTTGGGTTTCTTTTTTCTGTAGAGTGTCCATTATTGTTGTTTCAGATAATTCATGAATAGTTGGTGTTCTGAGCCGCATTTTCTGTAGCTTCTAATTGTGTTAGGGTTTTTCTAGGTGAAGCTTATGAAACACTAATTCCTCCAAAGGTTTAATTGTGATTTAAAGCTACTATTTTTGCAAGGGTAAGTGGTTATTTTCTGTGGTAGGGGCTGATTGTTTTCAAAATGAAGTTTGATTGTCGATGATTTTGTCGTATGAGTGAATCAGGTTTGGTAAAATCGTGCTAATTAATCTGTTTCTAATTGTTGTTTAGGAGTTTGGAAGTGTACTGTAGCATCACGTATCAGAAACAACCAGATGTGTAACAGAATAGACAATTATAAGAAATAACATTGTGGTGAACCAAACAATGGTTTAAATGTAGCTCACTGAATTAAGCGTGAATGGTTTGGCTATTGATGCCAACCAAACATGCTGTAAGTGTTTGTATATGACAAAAGAGGTGAGAGTTCTTTAGCAATTCATGGCCTTCAATATTGATTTTATGGCGTATCAGCGATGGCGAAAGAGCGAGGGAAAAGGAGGACGGTGGTGGCAAGGAGGGAGGGGGACAGTGATACGGTTGGGGAAAAGAGAGGGACAGAGGTGGGGAAGGGGGCTGTATTTTTTATTTTATTTAAATTAATATAAATTTATTTAAATATTTATTTATTTTTTTATAATTATGATCAAATTGAGGCCATTTGTAAATTTGTAGGGTTAAGTTTTTTTAAAATTATTACTAATAATATGTAGAAGTTGTTGGGTGACCAATTTTACTGGTTTTTTACCAGTCTTGTCACCCTCTCGTTACGACACTTAATGGAAATAGGAAAAAAAATCTCGACTAATTGGGTGGCCAATTTTAAAAAAATCATAATTGAGTGACAAAAAAAAAAAACCCATAGTTAGGAGACTTGTGGTGTAGTTTACCCTAAATAATACTATAATTGTACTTTTGTATTTTTAATATTTTATATAAAATTTTTAAATAAAACAACTAAAAAATGAGAAATTATTTTATAGATCCTTCCTATCATATCATTTATGGTCTCTACCAATTAAAAAAAAACAAATATTTTTTTTTTCCAAAATTTCAAAATCTATCATCTTTCTCATATCCATCTCAATATTCACTACAAACCCAAGATTATTGTGGCATTCATTAATTGTTTCTTCTCGAATTTACTTCTTTTTCCAATTCCAAATCTAATTACAATACATAAAATTAACTTATATAATCAAAATTGAAAATGGTCAAATATTAACCATACTCTTTTTCCAAACACTAAACTTTTATTCTTCAATTTAGAACTATGTTTTTATTTTGTGTGATTAAAATTAAAAGTTTTCATTCTGATTCTCGTTTTGTTAAATAAACTTGTATGTTTTCAGGTCTTTCTTTGTTTTTATTCTCACCGTCGGTTTTCTAAAATTTTCAAAATTAAAACTGCATGCAAATTAAAATTTTCAAATATGATTTCATCGCCGGCTTTAATATACTTGGATTACAGTTTGGTTCCAACAAGATAGATTTCTATATCATTTTAAATTTCTAGCCCCATCAGTTGCTCATCATTCTAAAAAAATATTAGATATATTTTTTCTTGATGTTGGATTTGCACTGAGTATTGGGATGAAAAAAGTTTTGATGGATTTGGAAAGATGATGCCTTTCAAATTTCATTTGGTATAAATCACATGGGAGAAATGGTTATGTCTTCTTCTTCTTTTTTTAATTGGTAGAGATCATAAATGAGTCTAAACTGATATATTGATATTTATGGGTGTTTTTTTGTAGTGTGGACTAATATATTAGTATTTATGGGTTTTTTTTTCTAGACTGATATTTCAATTTTTTTCCCATCCATTATATTGGTATATGAGCGTAATGCTATTAGTTTTTTGCTGATGTGGCAGCATTGACCAATCTCGCACCACCACATGATGTCTTCATGTACCACTTAGTCTTTTTTCTTCATTTCCCTCATTTTCTTCCCATTTTCTTTTCTTTTCTTATTTTTGCTATCCATGTCTTCTTTATCTTTCTTCTTCACTCATCTTTATCTTCCAGTATAAGGGCCAATTGCAATAAAGGACCAGCGCCAGATTTTTGGGGTTTTTTTTTTGCCTTTTTAAGAAAACAAATTAATTTCGATATTTCAAGTTCTGGATTTTCAACATTTTACTTTGAATCAGTATTTTTTTTAATTTGTAAAAAATCCCCTCGTATATCTTTTCCTTTTCATGATTTTCTTCAAATGGGTGCTAAATTGTACTTTAGCCAATAATTGTAAACGTAGTGGTAGTAAACGATGCTCCTTACAGGCAGCGCAACACAATTCGTCATCAATATGGGTTTCATTTTTTTCATCGTCGGTATTGCTTCCACCACCGCTTTCAATGCTGGCGGTTGCTTGTTCTGTCCGACATTCTAAATCTCCATCTACGATAACTAATCAATTAACCGCTCAAATCATGGATATGGCTTGAAATTGAATGGATTTGAAGCAAAAGCCATAACTTACTTGATTGAGAGCAATAATAAAATAGCATCTTGGACCTATAAAATAATAAATAAAGTTCCTTGAAGCACAATATGGTTGTCAGAGACAAGTTCAACGAGGAACCAGACCTTGAATCCTTCAAATACTCTAAAACCCCAAGGAAAATTTCAATCTTTCAGACCAAAGACCTAGGAAAAAGGAAAAGAAAAAAGAAAAAAACTTTGTGTTTTGTCCTTTTCTCTTAGGCTTTTTTCATGCTTTGTTCTTTTCTTCCTTCCTTGCTTGTGTTTTCTTTTTTCCTATAAGAAATTCAATGCAATTGGGGAAGAAGACATTGAAAAAGAAAGATGAAGAAGACAATGTGGCGACCAAGGCAGGAAAAGAAAAAGTAGAAAAAGGGAATAAAATGAGGGAAAATTAAAAAAAAGGGAAAAAATGTACAAAGAGGATGGCATGTGGCACCGCGCGAGTGATCAGCACTATCACGTTAGCAAAAAAGTAATGGTGTTAGGTTCGGGTACCAATATAATGGACAAAAAAGAAGTTTAGGTACCAATTTGGGGCAAAAAAGCCATAAGCACCAATCTAAGAGAAGTGGACAAGTTCGGGTACCAATTTTATATTTAACCCTTTTTATTTCACAATGTCATACCAACAAATTTAACAAAAAAAAGTGTTAATAATTGGATCTGTATTTTGAAATCTGAAAAGTAAAGAGACTAAATTCCTAAAAATAAAAATACAGAGACTAAATTCCAAATTTGTGAAGAGAATAGAGGCCTATGACATATTTTAACCAAATAAAGATGGTTGAATATTTAATATTTCTTTATATATATAAAAAAATCAAGTCAAAATATTTAATAGTTTAATATCTCATAGGATTCTTAACATCGAAAGGTTTAACAAATGCGGGAAAAAGGGTTATGTGAATATCTAATGCAATTCCCAACATTATTTTGCAACAAAAAAAAACAATTATTTTGAAGGAAAAAATGATAAAGCAACAAAATAAATTAATTTCCCTCTTTCTTGGTGAAAATTGGGAACTAAAATATGGGACTCCCTTTGTTAGGAAATGAAATTGCAGCAAATTCAAAGAAATCGCATCAAAAGTATAAAATTGAAGGCAGACCCATTCTTGACATTTTTGGGACCTTAGACGAAACAATAAATCGGGTTGTTTTAAAAAAATTATAAAATGTAATACAATAAAATAAAATCATATACTAGTAATTTCATTAAAATAATACGTTTTATGACATTAAGCGAATAATATATTTTTCTAACAAAATTTAAAAAAAAAACATTTTTCATTCAATTTACTTCTATGTTATCAACTACATAAACACAAAAAAATCATTAAAAAAATGGGTTCTACGAGCATTCTGAGATGCAAAATTATTAATGATAACATCAACATCAATGTTTTTCAAAAAAATCCTTCTCGATTGATAAAATTGCCAAACCATTCAACCATTTTTGTGACATTGACGACCTCAAGTAGGTTTTGATTAACTTTAGCTTTAAAAAACTTATTTCAACTAATGCTACAGTCACAGGGACCATTAAAAAAAATTCTATAAGTAATTGAAACATTCGGATATCAATCTACAGATTTGACAAACTTAAGAATTTCAGTGGCTGACATTAATTCATTAGGTAAAATAAATTTGAATTCAAAGTGATCTAAAGAAATCCTATGTTTATTTAATAAAATGTAAGAAAATAAATTAAGACATATTTTTAGAATTCGAAAATCGAAATAGTTTTTGAAGTATGGTACAATTATGATAGGAATCGAAACGCTTTTTATATAACATAACAGGTACAACCCAATATCTAGTTGGTTTGATAAATCCTTAAAACAAACGCAAAATGCTAACGAATAATACAAAAATTACATAAATCTTCGTTGGGTGTGGTGTTGAAATTGTGATCTCCAAAAATCATATTTTTTCATTCATTTATTCAGTCAATTAATAAGGATTTTTTTATAGATTCATAAAAATCATACAAAAGAATGAGAAACACTTTCAATTCAGAGAAAAGATCATTTAAATCAACATCTGAAGAATCACCATGAGAAAAGGTAGAGTGAAAAGTAGCACAGCATTCTCTCAATTCCTTTTCATCCAATGGCTTTAACTTGTTTGAATCAAACAAAAACTCAAAAATACTTTCAACTGTTTTTAGTTGCTCAAATCTGTTCTTCAAAGAAGTAATTGCCATGTCTACAATAATTAAAAAATAATCAACTCTAAATAATTCATCAGCCGGCTGAATTTCTTCATTCTCTTGGTTATTCTCGTCAAATAGTTTTTTTCTAATAACACAACGCTTTGTTGGAAGGCTCTACATTCATATCAAGTGCAATACTTTTAACAATATTCATACTAGAAGTAAAGCCTTCATCTTTGTACTTTTCAAAATATGACAATACACCTTCTAATTGCTTTATGGTGGTGTCAATGCACATGGACTTAGACTGCAATTTCTTGCTCACCATATTTATAACAAATAAAATTCCATACCAAATTACCATACAAAGCAAAAACTCAAAACTCCCAAGTGCATTGACTAAACTCTCCGCTTCACTCTTTGACTTTGCATCATCACAAGATTCATAAAATTCTAACAAAGTTAATCTTATTTGGAGAGTTTGAAATCTAATAGCTTTAACACTTTTAATTCGACTCTCCGAACGAGTATTAGATAAAAATTTTACAGTTAATTCAGGGACATTATCAAGCAAAATTTTTCATCTTTTTGTATAACTCTAAAATAATGAATATATGTGTTGAACAATTCCAAAAAATGAAATAACTCTAATGCAAGAATAAATCATATTACTAAAAGTAGGATTCAAACTATGACAAGCACAAGTCATATATAATACTCCCAGGTTTATTTCAAGAAATCACTTTTGAACACCTTGGTGCTTCCCTTTCATATTCGAGCCATTATCATAACTTTAGCCCCTTACATCATCAATATTAAGATCAAGAGACTTCAAAATATCTTGTAATTCATTAAAAAGTCTCAACTCAGATGTATCATCCACTTTCAGAAATACTAAAAAAATACTCCTTAATTTTTATTTTATTAGTTGACGTATTCACACAGCATAGTATTAAAGTCATTTATTCTTAATGACCAATATCTGGGGTACAATCAAGAATTATAGAAAAATATTTCAACTCTTTGATGATCTTAATTATAAACCTTTTAAGACTATCAGCCAAAAGGGAAATCAATCCATTTTGAAATTTATGCCCAAGAAAATGATAATGAATTTCACGATTTTGAATACGTCTAACATGATCTTGCATTATCACCTCGAATTCTACAATCATTTCAATCAATCCCAGGAAATTACCATTGCTATCTTGATAGAGTTTTTCATTGGATCCTCGAAAAGCCAAATTATGAGTAGCAAGACATTTCACAACTAAAAATATTCTAAGTAAAACTTGCCTCCATCGCTCTTTCTCTTTCATAATCTGTTCTTGAAAGCTTTTATCAATTGTTTCATTGTTATCCAACCTTACACTCATTTCATTCCAAGTATTTGTATTAGTCATAGGCTTAGCACTGTTTTCATGTTGTTTGAGCCTCTCACTAATATGCTTCCAATCAATTAAACCCTCATTTGCTAACAAAATTTTGTTACTAATAGATTTAAACAACTTACAACAAAAACAGAACACTTTGTCAATATGTTTGGAATAAACCAACCATTTTCTATCGCTAATCTCACCATTGTTCAACTTCCTAGAAAAATAAGCATATGAAAAATGCTTATTTTTATTATCGAGAGGAAAATTAAGATTTATTTCTCTTATATGCCTCTTTTCAACTAAAATGTCTCTTGTTTTGTTATTAAGATTAACCCAATTTCTAGGATCACAAATATCCAAAGAAGGAATTGTTTGTTCTTCATCAAAGCCAATATTAGGAGAAATTGTTTTTTCTCCATTAAGACCAAATTTTCAATATTGGATACATTTGGCACATCATTAGGCTCATTTGGATCATTAATTTCATCATTCTCGTTGACATCATTATGCAAACTTTCATTTGATTGATCCAAATTTTCATTAAAATTTACTTTTTTAAAAACAAATTTATCAATAGTACATTGTTGTGATTTTTTTAACTCTTCATCACATTTTCTCTTTTTCCTTTTTTCACTTCCAGATAAATGTTTTTTAGGCAACATTATATATAAAAGATAAATCAAATACTTAAGAAACACAAGAAAATAAAACAATAGCACTTGATAGAAGAATTCCAAGTTGAATATTTGCTTTCACATTTGCTAATTCCAAAAGTCAAATCAAGTCATTGGAATTACAATGTCCAATTATTTGTGAGGAAAATACAACTAAAAAATTAAATGAGTAACAAAAATAATTAAAATTCCAATCGCATAAAGCCATAAAGAAAAGGTATGTAGTAGTATATTGTACAATGGTTCAACAAAAAAAAGAATTAGGGGGAGAAGCTAAATATAAGGATGAGTTAAAGACTTTATTAGTTAAAACCCAAAAATATCATCAAATTAAGAATGAAAATATTACAAGAAAGAAGAAGAAGGAGGGAGAATTAGATCTACAACAATGGTAGATCCGACAGACTGCCGATGGGAGGCTCTCAATCTCTCAAATATAAAGTAAAAATTAATAACTTTAAATCATTGTTGCTAATGACTGATGAATAATGTATTACTCAAATAAAATTTGGCCCTATATAATCTGTATAAAACTTCTCCCATTGCCATGGTTATGGGAAAATAAAGAAGGTTGAATGGATTGATTTTTTGGGGGAAATTTAAAATTCTTTTTTAAATTTAATGGTAGTAGATGGAATTTAGGAATTTGAGGAGGTTTAGAGAAGCTAGAAAGTTGAAGATGAAATATTTATGGCTAAGAATTAAAAACCCTAAATAAATTAATTTATTTTAATTTAAAAAATTCCACATTAAATAAATAATTTTTTAGGTCCTAGGTGGTTGCACTTTAAAACAGCCCCAAGGTTGGCCCTGGTTGAAGGCAATGATAAAAATGATGGGGTTAAGAATTGTTGAACCAAAAACAAAGAAATTGCAACAAAAAACAATGGTTTGGGGTCTTGCACAGAGGAAATAATAAAAATTACTCAAAAAGGAAAAATATATATAGGGATTAGATATGTAATTTTATCTAATTTTTTATTTGGAAAAAATGATATAATGGTTTAATAATTAAAATGTCGTTACACCATTAATGGTTTAATGACTAAAATGTTATAAATCAATAATGTTATTGATGATTTCATAACAAATAAAAATTTAGTTGATGCATAAATATATTTTATTTTTGAAATATATCATAATTTAATAGAACACAGAAATTTATTATTCAAAGTTGTTAGAGAACATATATTGTTAATCTGTTATCATTTTGTTACTTAGTAGAGTTTATTAACGACAGTTACTCAAATTCAAGTATAAAAACATTAGCATGATAGTAATTCAAAAACAAAATAATACTAAGAAATTTTCTTCAGTAATTCATATTTCTCTTTGTTTGTATTCAAGAATACTGTACCTAATATGGTATCAGTCACCTAAGGTTTTGGTGCCTGCTTCCTCTGCCGATCCATGGCTAATTCAATAGACTCCACTTCCATTGACCATTCTAGCCTACAGTTTTCAAGCTCTCATTTGATTCAGTCATTTCATTGCTATGACACAGTAAAACTAGATAAGAAAAGCTTTGTTCAATGGCAGCAACATGTTCATTTAATCGTTGAGGGCTATAAGTTGCTAAGGTTTTTAAAAGGTACATTACCTATTCCGCTGAGGTTTGTGGCGTCTCCAAATGATGCTTTAACTCCTAATCCCGATGCCTCTGCCTTCATTTAACAAGACAAACTCCTCACATCCTGGTTGCTTTCCACGATCAATACTTCTCTATTGTCATGTTTTACGGCCACTAAGATGGCATATGACTTTTGGACTATTACGAATCATCTATTCATGGCATCTGTTGGTGCTAAGGTGTCTCGTGTTCGGCATGAATTACACTTCGTAACAAATGGTGAGCTCTCTATTAAAGAATACATCGCAAAAATTTAGAATCTTTGTGCTTTGCTTGAAGCATCTAGCTCAGTGTTTCGGAGACTAAAAAAGTAGAAGTTATTCTTGCGGGATTGTCGTATGAGTTTGATGCTGTGTTAACTCTGGCGTCATTTTCATTAGAGGCTCTTCCATTCTAAAAATTGGTCGATGTACTATTGGAGATCAAAATTCGCCAAACACGGACGATGAATGATGTGCCAATCTTGTCGAAACTCCTCTAGGGACTAAGCCTGGTCGAGGTGATGTGTGCAGTGGTCGTTCCTCTGGCTCGCGAGGGCATGGCTTTCGTTCGTGAGTACAGCACCAGATTTGCGGCCATTATAGACATCTTGCACAATAATGTTTATATCGATTTAATTGAGAGTATTGATACGATCCGCCTCGGAGGAGTCGAGTCGTATTAGGGTGCCCGATCGTCGACAAGAAGTTACGTTAGGTTTAATTGAAAGGTCAGATAAGAGAAAGAAGGATATTGGTTTTGGTTTGAATTAGGATAGGTAAGAAGAATTGAAAGTTTGGGTTTAGGGTCCGAATAGGTATAGATGAATGAATTGGTTCAATTAGGTAAAGGGAATTGAAGTAATGGTCGTAATGGTAGGAAAGGTAAGAACGAAATGGAATTATGAAATGGTACGAATGGAATGGCCGGTTTAGGTGCAATTTGGTAAATAGAGAAATGGGTTTGAACAAAAAGTACAAACAAGAACCAATACCGATTTGGTATCGACCCGTTGTTTATAGGCTCTTTTAGTTCGGTTTGGTTTTGGTAAAGGAAAACCTCGACCCACTATCTAACAAGATAGGAACCTCGGTATGTTTGAACGCCACACTACGAGTAGTGATAAGTTCGGTTTCGACAAAGAACAACGGTTGACACAACTAGAACGCTAGGAAGCCAATCGAATCTTTGAACGAAATTTGAGAAAAGTTTTGCCTCACAATTTTGGCAGCATAACATTAACAAAGTCCAAAAAAGTTCATTTACAAAGAAAAATAACAAGTATTTATAGCCTAAAGACTAGCTAACCGAATGGACACTTTACATACTTAATGATTAAGTAAAAGTCTCATGAATACATCTTGAAAATTCTAAAAGGAAGTCCTTTGATGTTCATGACCAGATTCGGCTATGGGGAGATGTCTTGAAAGTTCTTCATGCTTAAGGAAATAAATCATGAATAAAAGACTCCCTTGGACATTAGCTAGGTTCGGCCAACTTGAGTAATTGAGGCAATCAATTCATATTGTTTGGTGAAAAGTTGGAAATTAATTGAGGAGACTTCATGAGCCAAATTAAGTGTGAATATTGATTCTTGAAGAGTCCATAGGTGTGAACACTTTGAATTGAAAGGCCATGCCATGTGAACATAATGTGAACGGGATTTTAAGGTTCATGGAGGGAGATGTTCGGCCACATGTATGAAGTAATGGGAAGCCTCCTTTTAGCCGAATAGTCACTTGAAAAAAATGAAGAGTAGCACACCATACATGAATGGAAACATTCATGGACCTTGAACACATTGAATGTGGCCATACATGTACTTAGCCGATCATGCACCTAGGAGATTCAAAACCCTTAACCGTCCATGCACCTCCAAAAAGACATGTTACTTCATGCTCCATACGTCCATTGAGTTTCTACAAGAAAATGTGACCAGAATTAATTCAAGCTAATGTGAACACAAATGTAAACATTAAATTCGGTTATGACAAATTAATTAACATCAATAAACACTTTTAAGACATATTTAATAAAACTAATGTGAACTAAATTTAATATGTGGTTTATTAATTAACTAATTAATGAACGTATTAAATAAAAATTTAATAGTTTTCAAATGAAGTCAGAGTAGTCTTCATGAGCTAGAATTCAACTCATGAGCTAAAACCGAGCTGGACTTGGACTCATGAGATAGTAGTGAGCTGGACCCGAGCTGGGGAACTGGAAGTGAGCTGATTCCAAGCTAGTGAGCTGGTTTCGAGTTGAATGGGAACTTGCTTGAGCTGGTAGTGAGCTCGATGAACTGAACTGGACGTGCAGGTATTTGCATGGTGAGTTCAAAGAGCTGGAACCAGCTTTCTCGGAGTGTCCTAATAGCGTTTCATTCCAAGTTTGAGCTACAAAAGCTGTGATAGACTCCTTAAACTTCTTAGCTCGAGCTCGAGTAACAGGACCTTGCGGTATCACCATAGAATCCTTGCTCGAACTAGCTGAACCATGGGGCGCAATCGCATCAAGTATGGTGCTCTGGCTGCTTCATTGGTGGCGCGACCCTCGTCTACTAATACTAGACAAGAGGTGTCCGATAGTCGATATGCTCGATAGGAGGTAGTTTAGTGCCTTTTCCTGGTGGTGTATCTTGGGGCAGATAGCCCTCATTTCTGGGTTTTGGAACTGCGCCGTAGTATAGGGATACAAATCCCTTTGTCCATGACAAACTAAATCAGGTAGGTCACGTGTTTGCATCAGATGGTGGCCCACATAGGCATTAGACTGGGTCTAGTGGCCCAAGTCTACTTTATGGTCCATATCACAAACCTTGCATGGAGCGCTCATTGGGCTAGCGACGATTTGAGCCATCTACTGAGGTTTTAGCGTTCGCGTAGTGTAAGCCAGTCTGCTGGGCCGGCTGGTCCTAGTAAGCAAGTCGCTGCTGGGCCACGTTTTGGGCAAGTCGCTACTGGGCCGAATTTTGGGCCTAATTCTCTTGGGCCATCAGCTCATTATGTTGGACTTGAGGGCACGACTCCTTTGCCAAATCATAATCCAAGAGTTCCATGGCGGACTAAATCTCGTGCACGTATTATTGATTGTGACTCTTCGCCATGTATTGGTTTACCTCGTATCCTTGATTTTTATGCGTTTGATTATTCAACTGCTACTAAGTACAGGTCTAATTTTGATAATATTGATTCCTATGTTTCTGTACCTATTGGGACTTCGTCTTGGTATCTGAATTTCGAGGCCACTCATCATGGTTGTCAGAATGTCTCTGGTTTGAATGAGTCCACTCCATATTTAGGTACTTCCTCTCTTTTAATGGGGAATGGGGCTCCCACTAAAATCTCGTCTATTGGGAATTCTATTTTGCCTACAAAGAAGAGGTTATTACATCTTTCTAATGTCTTGTATGTGTCGAGTATCCAAAAGAACCTTATTTCTGTTTCTCAGTTTGCTAATGACAATAATGTATGTTTTAAATTTCATCCGTAATTGTGTTATTAAGGACATCTAGACACAGGAAATTTTGCTGCGGGGCTAAGCTCATGATGGTTTATATCAATTTTCTGCCAATCCGTTTGGTTCATCTAATACTATTCCTGCTATTCACAACACTAGCCTTCAAGAGTGTTCTTTAGATGCTGATGTCTTTGCACTATGGCATAAGAGACTTGGTCATCCTTCTGTTGCTGCAGTTAAAATTGTTCTTGATAAGTGTCAAATTGTTTCCAATAAGAAATTTTTCGATAATGTTTGTATTGCCTGTCAAAAAGGGAAATTACATAAATTACCCTTTTTACCCTCCACTACTAAATATATGGAATCATTTGAATTAGTTATTTCTGATTTGTAGGGTCTGGCTTTTGTTGCTTGTGGAAATAATCTGTACTATGTTTCGTTTATTGACATAGGTAGTCAATTTACTTGGATTTATTTGATTAAACGAAAATCTCAAGCGGATGAGTGCTTTCGTCAGTTTCAGCAGATGGTTTTCACTCAGTTTGGGAAAAATATTAAGAAATTCCAGAGTGACTGGGGCGGTGAGTTTCGTGCCTTTACGTCGGTTTTGTCTAGTCATGGGATTCTTCATCGTCTTTCCTGTCCACATACGCCCAAACAAAATAGTGTTGCTGAGCGTAAACATCAGCATATTGTGGAGACCGGTCTTACTCTCTTAGCCCAGGCTAATCTACCGATGTGTTACTGGGATTATGCTTCCTGTAGTGCTTTTCATCTTATCAATCGTTTGCCGACTCTGGTTCTAAAAGGTCAGTCTCCATATCAGGCTCTTTATGGTCATGAACCTACGTATGATCACTTACGGGTGTTTGGGTGTTGTTGCTTCCTGTATTTGCATCCATTTTTGCATCACAAATTGGATTTCGTTCCCAGCCATGTACGTTTTTAGGGTATAGCTCTCAACATAAGGGTTATCACTGTCTCACACCAAGAGGTGCGGTTATTGTCTCTTGGCATGTTGTCTTTGATGAGCGTCGATTTTTGTTCCTTTACCTGATCTCTCCACTGTTCAATATTCTCCATGTGTCACCACATATGTTCCTATTGTTTGCTCTTCCCCTATTCAATCCACAGCCACACCTAGTCGAATCACTGACTATCACCCATTTTATCTTTAGATCCTACTCCAAGTAGCAATCCTGTTCAATCTGATGGCTCGCCAGCTATGTGTAGTCTAGTCCAGACTGTTCCTGTTGATTCGTCGACTGCAATAGGATCTGATCGTTTTACTTGGATGTCTGATCCAACCGTTGTGTTTTCTGCTCCTTTTAGTAATACTGACGCTATGGTTACTTGATCTAAGGCAGAGATTTTTAAACCTAAGGCTTTATCCGTTGAAGCTGTTGATTTTGAGCCACGTACTGTTGAAGAAGTGCTTGCTCATAAAGAATGGAAACTAGCTGTTCAAGCTAAGTTTGATGCCTTAATAGCTAACTCCACCTGGGAAATTGTTTCTTTGCCTCCTAGACGGAAAGCGATTGGGTGCAAATGGCTTTTCAAAACCAAAAAGAATCTTGATGGGTCCATTGATCGATGAAAGGCACAGTTGGTAGCAAAAGGGTGTGCACAAGCACCTGGATGTGACTTCAAGGAAACCTTTAGTCTGGTGGTCAAACCTGCCACCATCCGACTTATTTTACCCATTGTTGTAACTAATAGTTGGCAACTCTGTCAAGTTGATGTCAACAATGATTTTTTAAATGGTGAGCCCACTAACGAAGTATTCATGCAGTAACCTCCTGGCTATGTTTAGTATGGACCAAATGGTGAACCTTTGGCCTGTCGTCTGACAAAGGCATTGTACGGATTACAGCAAGCTCCCCATGCTTGGTTTGACAAATTGAAACAATTTCTTATTTCTAATGGTTTTGTCTTATCAAAATCTAATGCTTCCTTGTTTGTTAAAGTTACAACCAAGTTTTTCGTCTATGTTTTGGTCTATGTAGATGATATTATTATTACTAGCAGCTCGGCTAACGAGATAAGTTGTTTTGTTCAGCAGTTACATAAAGAATTTTCTCTAAAAGATATGGGCGATGTTCATTATTTTCTGGGTATTGAAGTTAATCGGTTATCCAATGGAAGTCTCCACTTATGCCAATGCAAATACATTCAGAACCTGCTTGACCGGAGTTCTTTGGCTAATGCAAAGAGTGTTCACACTCTGATGGTAAATTCCTCGCTGTTGTCTAAAGATGAAGGTGATCGCCCTGTTGATCCTACTGAATACAGGAGCCTTGCAGGTGCTCTTCAATATGTTGTCTTAACTTGGCCAGATATTGCTTATACGATTAATCGTGTGTGTTAATTCATGCATGCACCTACTACAGTACATCTGGTGGCATTAAAACGTATTTTAAGGTATCTCCATGGCACTATTACTCATGGATTGGGTTTTTACCCATCTGATAAACTATCTTTAGTTGGATATACTGATGCCAACTGGGGTCTCGATTTTGATGATTGTCGTTCTACGACTGGCTATTGTATCTACTTTGGTCATGCACCTATTTCCTGGTGTTCTAAAAAACAACAAGTTGTTTCTCGATCCACAGTGGAGGCTGAGTATCGAAGCTTAGCTGCAGCTACCAGTGATATTGCTTGGTTAGTCTCTCTGCTAACAGAATTACAAGTTCATTCTACTGATCCTCCGGCTGTTTGGTGTGACAATTCAAGTGCAGTAGCTGTTGCAGCTAATCCGGTGTTACACTCTAAGTTTAAACATGTCGAGTTTGACTTATTTTTGTTCGTGAAAAGGTGGCTAGTGGTTCACTAGTTGTCGGCGAAGTGCCAGCCTGTAACCAGGTCGCTGATATCCTCACAAAACCACTGTCGATCTCAACGTTTACTCGATTTCAAAACTTACTTCGGGTCCTACCTATTGGGGAAGCTAGGTGAATGTTAGAGAACAAATATTGTTAATCTGTTATCATTCTGTTACCTAGGTTAGTAGAGTTTGTCAATAGCAGTTACTCAAATTCAAGTATAAAAACATTAGCATGATAGTAATTCAAAATAAAATAATACTAAGCAATTTTCTTTAGTAATTCATATTTCTCATTGTTTGTATTAAAGAATATTGTACCTAATAAAAGCGTATCCAAATTCCAAAGTTGATGATGTGAAAACTAAAAGGATATTTTTGAATAATCATGTTACACGCTTTGTGCCTTTTGACTAGAAATATTAATACTCCAAACGCATAGATTTCATACTTCATTTCATTCACCAACTTTCATCTTTCGTTTTTTAAAAACCATCTTCAACAATCAACATTCTATTTTATATTTTTATTATTTATTATTTATCCCTACGGATTTACTATGTATATAAATTATATAACATATCTGTAATATTTTGAATATGTTATATGGTGGGAAAAACTATTAAAATTTAACTAGTATTAAAATCTATTTTACATAGAATGATCATGTATGTTAATTAAAATATATTTCTTTTTTATAAAAATATTTTAAATAAAATGATTTAATATGGAGAAAACTATAATTATAATTTTATTTACAATAAAAATTAGGAAAAAAATTATTTTTTATTTTTACTTTGTATGTAAAATTTCTGAAAACATTAATATTTAAATAGTATTAAGTGCTTGTTTATACTTTATACTAACAACATGTATAAGTTGCAAAATAAATAATTTATATAAAGTTTAAGCCAAAAGTTAATAATAAGTTCAAAACTATTTAATTTCAATTAAATAATACCTGAATAAATTTAAAAAAAACTACATAACAAATAAAATTTAGACACTACAATGTTAAAATAATTCAGATAATCATTATCGTTTTTTAATAAGTTTTTTTAATAATGTATATGAAAAACACTTATTTTATTAAAATTTAAATAAATAAAATAAATAAAAATATTTTTTATTACTTCATATGTAAAAGTTGTTTTTATTTAAACATAAAAATTAAAATGATCATGCAATTTCATAAAAATATGATATTAAAAATTTAAAATGGAAATTAATTGTTTAAAGTTGTTTATTATTCCCTTTTGACCATGTAGTATGTATAAACAAATATTCCAATGGTTGCTTTCGCTGTTACCACATTCTCGTTCATTGGTTCGCTTCTACATCATGATTTCCATTTATATAAATGGGTTTTTAAGTTCTATCAACATTTTCTAGTTTTTCTTTTCTTTTCCCTTTTTCTACTGTTGTTATTTTTTTGGATTTTTTTATATGTTTTATTATCGGGTTTATAGTTACACCTTTTAACAATATTATTTTATATCGTTTAAATTTGTATTTTCTCGTTAAGAATGCAATGTGCATTATCATTTTTCGTCTATAATCATTATGTTTTGTTCTAATTCTTGTTTGAGTTTATATAAACAGAGGTATTTGAGCTTGACAATTTAATCCTACTTTGTACTTCAATTTTTTTATTGGTACTTCAACTTCAAAATTGTAAGTCCAGTTGATACTTGTTATTGGTATTTGACTAACACCATTAGATTTTGGATTGATAATCGATAGAATGTTGACATGTATCACAACAATGATTTTTTTTAGAAAATAAAAAAAAAAGAGAAGTTTTTGGTTTTTTTTTATTTTTTTTATTTTACATACATAATGAACCTAGATTCATCTTAACTTATTTCATTTTCACATGGACAATTTTTGTCTAGGTTCATTTTATTTTTTTTAGTAATTTTATTAATTTAAAATAAAATAAAATTCTTATTTTAAAATATTTTTATTTTTTTGAAACTTTTTAATATTTTTTTCTTGAATTTTAGGTTTTTTTTTTTTATTTCACTTGCACAATGAATTTGGATAAATGGTTGTCTATATTTAAATTAATTTGGGCAGTAATTTGTCCAGGTTCTTTGAGAACGTGTATTTTTCCAGTAATTTTATGTACTTTTATAATTTCAAAAAATAATAAATAATAAATTTAATTTTTATTCTAGAATAAATCTAGATACTTTTTATACTTAAGTGACGAATTTAAAATAAATTTCAGATTTTAAAAAGATTATAAATAATTTAAGTAACAAAGTGAAGTTTATTTTAAAAATATTTTTATTTTATTTTTTGAAAGTAAAAAAAAAAATACTAAAGAAAGATGCATTCAGAATGAACATTCAGACAATCATTTATCCATATTCATTACATAGTTAAAATCAAAAAATAAAATGCTTCAAAAGAATTCTAAAACAAAAAAATTTATAAAATATTGGAGTTTATATTTTAAAAAATATTTTTATTTTTAAAATTATAAAAATATAAAAATTTCTTAAATCCCACATAGGAGAGTATGTGATTTCCGATTATATTTTTATTAAAAAATATTTTTATTTTTGAAGTTATAAAAACATTCTATCGATTGTTAGTCCAAATTAGGTATCAATAAAAAATACTAATTTGATTTATGAATTTTAATTTTAGGTACCAATTAAATTTTATAAAAAAAAAAGTACTAAATAAATACAAGTTACCAAGTTCAGGTACCTCAATATATGTTAAGTTTTCTTGTTTTAATTTGAAGTTTAAGATTTAAACTTAGTTTAGCATTATTTCTTAAAAGCACCTTTGAGCAAAAGTTAAAATTTTTTCTTCTATTTTTACGAAACATTTTTTTGTCCCAAAAGCATTTTTGAAAAGTTTAAAAACATTTTGTTAGTAATATATGTATCTCAAAAGTACTTTTTGTCCAAAAATACTTCTTAAAAGCGATGCTAAACTGATACTCAATTTCTTTAATTTAGTATAATTTAATTATTTTATTTTTATTATATTTCTTATAGAGCTACCTCGATAATAATTATATTAATTAAAAAGACATTTACATTTTAATAGAATATCTAAAAGTTATTTTTATTTAAAAAATTATATCACTTTATTGATTTCAACTTACGTATAACATAAACCTAGTATGAAGACATAACTAGACCTAAAACAAGTAAGTTGAATAGTACAATTTTTAATAAAATTTGTGCTATTATTTTACCATGAAATTATATCCCACCTAATTTATTTTACTATGATATGGTCATACAATTATAAATGACTCATCGGTCATCACCCCTTTTCTTTAGAATTTTCTTGGAAAATCTGAAAAGTTAAAAACAAAACCCCAAAGTTTTTGATATAATGAATTATTTCGTTCTTTAATTTTATAAAAACAGTTATTTTAAATTTATTTTTTTATTTTTTAATTCTTAAATTTACTTTTTTTTTGTTAAATCATCCTAAAATAATTAGAAATTTTAATATTTTTTAACTTTATTATGTGGCATAAACAATGGATGTTATGTGGATGACGTGTCAGCATTTAATTAATTTTTTAAAATTTAAAATTATTAAAATTATTCAAAAAGTATAAAAAATGTTATGAATATCTTATTAAGTGGATATCTATCATGATCAAGATAAAGTTTTAATGTACTTTAAATTCTAATAGTTATTAGAATTAGATCTCTATTCCTATTATACTTCTTATGCTTATAAATAGAGACTCTGACGAAGCATTGCAATTACCCTTTTTTATCAATAAAGTAAATTCTCTATTACTTTCGTATTTTCTTTGTTCTTTATTCTCTCTATCTCTCTTTATTTTAAAACACGTTATCAGCACGATGATTCTCTATTTTTTTAAAATCTTTCAAAGTCGTCCCACAAATCAATCTTCAGGATGTTGAAAGATTCAATCTCAGAATGGATGCTCGTGATAATAGTCAAGGTGATGACGATAATGTTAAAGATCTTCAGTTATATTTTACTATGTTTTATTTATTATATCATATTTATTATAATTAGAGAACAATCATGACAACATGAATGGATATATTCTGATTTAAAATCTACGTATGTTTATAATGTTGATTATGAAATAAAAAATCAATAGAGACGTTAAGAAGTCTATCCTACCAGATTTGTTGCATTCCCCGAAGTGAATGTAAACATAAAGAAAATAAAAGATATACTCATGGACCATTAAAAGTGGGAACATAGTAATAAATAAGAGAATAATAAGAGTTCTCAAGATAACTCTTCAAAGGGTAAAGATAACTTATGTTATCAATGTGATAGGAAATATTATTGGCCACATATGATATTTTGTTTTTGTTAATATTCTTTGAAGAAGGATATGAGAATGTAGTAATAAACTCTATCATTATAGATAGAAAATATTTATCTTATTTGGTACTAAAACAAACAAATATTATTTCAATATTTGATAGTACAAAATTAGTCGAAAGCTCTAGAAGAGCTAATATATTAATATCTTGTGATGGTTAATCTATTGGTTTTAAAATATATTTATAATGGATCTTATATTGAGATTTTGAATGAGGAAAATATTATATTTCATATGAATCTCTATTGCTATACATATCTATTTTGAAATGATGAAAAATGGAGGATCGAGTTATTGATTACTCTTGTTATTAAATTAAATTAATTGTGATTATCTTTGTTATCTTTTTTTGTCATCATCCCCATTAAGAGGTTGGAAGCAAAATATTTGACTGTGAAAGATCTATTTATGAGCATCATATATGACTGTGAAAGATTTGACTGTGAAAGATCTATTTGACTGTGAGAGATCTCGATAGGTTATGTCAATTCAAGAAAATATGAAACCGAATAATAAAAATGGTCAACAATGATTTTGCATGCAATATTATTATTGAAATAATGAAATAAAAGGAGGATCTTGAATAAATCTATTGAGAAATATAGATATGGAATAAATTGATCAAAATAGAAAGACGCAACTCAAGTACAATTAAATTCGTGGAGTTTTTGGACTAATAGTCTAAATATCTAAATGTATAAAGCCAGTGAGGGTGCAATTGAAATAGTTTTGCAAAAGCGGAATAAAAATATGAAGTTTTTCACTAAGTCCTGATATTGATTATGACAAGGTATAATATTCTTTTGTGGTGGATGCAATAACCTTTAGATATATTATTAAATTGACAATTCATAAAAGATTTAACTTGCATCTAATGGTTTTTGTTACAACCTTTTATGAATCACTATATAGTAAAGTTTATACTAAAATACTTGAAGGATTTAGGATGCTAGAAGAATATTGAAATTCTTGAGAAATTGTTCATTTATATGAATTGAAATAATTTGAGCATATGTGGTAAATTTGACTTAGTAAATAGTAGTTGAAAGATGATTATAAAATGATCCAAAATACCTATTTGTATTTTTATAGAAGAATCATGATTAAAGTTTGTTATGATTATTGTTAAATCTCCTGAAGAGATCAAAATATATTTCCCCAAATTTCCCTCATTCATGACTTTTAAAATAATGGTAATATAAATGCTTAGCAAATACATTCAAACAGTCATTTGAAAAACCAGTATTCAAGATTGAATACGTAGAATATGAGAAAATATGTGATGTTTTCATGAGGGGGAGTAAATACACGTTGTACTATTTTTCCCTTAACCAAGATTTTGTCCCATTGGGTTTTCCTGGTAAGGTTTTTAATGAGGCAGCATATTATGCGTATTATATATAGTGTACTCTTTTTTCTTCATTACGTTTTTATCCCACATGATTTTTTTCTTAATAAGGTTTTAACGAGGCACATTATCTATCAATGGACATCCAATGGGGAGTGTTATGAATATCTTATTAAGTGGATGTCCATTATGATCAAGATAAAGTTTTAATATACTTTAAATTCTAATAATTATTAAAATTAGATCTCTACTTCTATTATGCTTCTTATGCCTATAAATAGAGACTCTGGTGAAGCATTATAATTACCCTTTTTGATCAATAAAGTACATTCTCTATTACTTTTTTATTTTCTTTGTTCTTTATTCTCTCTATCTCTTTTTATTTTATAACAAAAAATATATTTTTAAAAATTTTAAAAAATAATTAAATGATGATATTTCATCCATGTGGCAATCCACATTAGCAAAGTTAACAAATGATAAATTTCTATCTATTTTAGAGTAATTTGACAAAAAAATACAAATTTAAAAACTAAAAAAATGAAAATTAAATAAAAAGCTAATATATATAAATATATATATATATATTATAAAGTTAGAAAAATAACTTTTTAAAGTCTACAAAATTGTCCACGTATACCCACCCAGCAGAGTTGGTGTAACAACGTGATTGCATAAAAGGCAAACAAAAGATGTGATGCATTTAATTAATTAAGACCTAAGTGCTTACTTCAATTGCATGATGTCATTACAATTACGATATATTCCCATAGCTACCATAAATACTTTTTTTACATTAAATACCCATAATAACATGAGTATGATTATCATGGTTTCCACCACAATCTCTTTCCCTCTTAGGTTTTCAACTACGGCCATGGATGCTCCCAAGTTCAACTATGACAAGGTCTCATTTTCACTTTCTTTTGAATGTTTTAGAGATTTTTACTCTTTTTTTTTTTTTTTTTTTTTAAATTTTGGTGAAAGGTTTTTTTAGGTGGAAGCTCTTCGAAAGCAGTTGGAACATTTGCAGAAGGAGAACCAAATGCTTAGACTATTACTTGAAGCAATGAGCGAAAAGTACAATATACTTCATAGAATTTATCTCCAACAATCGAATTTGAAGTTGGATTCATATGATGAATACTCGAATAAGGGGCTAAATTGGCCTCCAATTTCGACCGTAATGAAGACTTCGCATGTTTTTGTGAAAACAGATCCTAAGGACAATAGTCTTGTAAGTGATCCATAATCTATAGTTTTTCCATTCATATATTTTAACTTTTCTTTTGAAAAATGGATGTGAGGCGAGATGGGAATGATTTTTCTTTTAAACCGTTAGTATAAAATTACCATTTTACTTTTATATATGTATAATTATTAAAATGGTAAAAATATAAAAAAAACATATTAGAAAAAAGGAAACCCTTATGTTTTATATACAATTTTTTAAAATGCTTAAATATTTATTTGACTTTTAAAATATTGAAATATTAAAAAAATAGGTGAAATCAAATTAAAACGAATAATAATAGATATATCTAATATTTATGGAAATAATAATGGTTTTGAAGATTACACTCTTATAATGAAATGAGGTGAGTGATGAATCTAACAATATAAATGCTACATAATCTAATGTGTATATATACCATACATGTTATTGATATATGGCTTAATATATATATATATATATATATATATATATATATATATAAACTGATTTCTTTACATTACTATAATTATTAGTATACGTGTTATTGATAATATTACTTTGATTGAAAATGAGTTATTTAGATAGTTGAAGATGGATATCAATGGAGAAAATACGGTCAGAAAGTTACTAAAAATAACCCATCACCTCGCGCTTATTTCAAGTGCTCTGTGACTCCTGCATGTCCAGTAAAAAGGAAGGTATTTACATATTTATTCTCTTCATTTCCTGTATTCAAATATACACAATTTATAACGTGTGTATTTATCTCTGCTCCGCTTATTAAGTTGATATTATGAATTAGAGAGACGAAGTTAGAAAATTCTTTTAGAGAGTCAAAATTAAATTATAATTTTTATGATAGTAAAAATATAATTTTATAATTTTAATAGTCTATATTTTTAAAATTTTTAAAAGATTAAATCAAATTTTTATTATTTTTAGGGAGTAAAAATACAAATTTTCCTTTACTGATTTAAAATTTTAAAAGATTTAAATGAAAATTTTTCTATTTTAGGGGTAGCGCCCAATGATGAGTCAACTCAATACTAATTTAGTTGTAAAATTATTAATTAAAATACTCTTATTACAAAGAGTAATTAATATTATTATAAAAATATTTTTTTATCTTTTGTTACTTTATATAATATTTTAAATAAAGCAATTAAAAAATATTATTGCGGAATCAAACACGAGACTAATAAATTCAAATAAAAATTTGTTACCACTCCATAATAATGATAAATTTATAAATATATTTTTAATATAAAATATACCCAGGTCGTTGTATAATAAAATCTAAGATATTTTTATGTTTCTAGGTTCAACGATGCGTGGAGGACAAATCTTTTCTTATGGTAACGTATGAAGGACAGCATAACCATGATGTTAATCCTACAGTAGGACAATCTTTGTCTTCCTCAACTACCTTTCCTATTCTTTTTGTTAATCCATTTCGACCGACCATCACTAAAAATTATCTTGGGAATGTTATGCAAAATTATGGCACAAGCAATAACGTTGATGACGACTGCGACGACGACAACAACCAACAATAATGTGACTTTAGCCTCTACAGTTTCTCGTTCCATCAATCTCATGAACATAAAAATGAAACTAAAATGCTGGGGTGATTTTAATATGTGAAAAGAAGGGGAGGGGAACAAATGATTTGATAAGGCATCATTTCAAGTTGTGGTTGAATTAATTTTTTTCAATTTTTTGTATTTTATTTTAAGCCCATAAAATTGAATGATTTAAAATAACTTTTCAATTACTTAACTTTTAAAAATTATGTAATAGTCACTAATGTTATCAAATTGTTACATTTTGATCACTCGTTCGTTAACTTTCATTAATATGATGACGTGGCATGTTAATTCAAAAGGTTAATAATTATTGGCCCCCTAAATTATGGTTTAAATATCATTTTGATATTTTTAATTTTTCTCTTACAAATAAATCTAATTTTTTTAAATGTCTTATAAATCTTAAAATTGATTAAAAATTATAAAAGGACCCTCTCTCTCATTTCATCTTTGTTATATCAGAAAAAATCCTTTTTGATCCTCACTCTCCTCTCTAAGATTCCCTTAATTTTTCCCTTACTTTTTCTCTTTTACCAAACAAAATCCAACTCCAACTTTCATTTATTTTATGTTGGGGATAAACCCGAATTAAGCAATGAACAAGAACAAATAGGAAAAGTTAGACACAAATATTTACATGGAAAAACGCCTCTAGAGAAGATAAAAACTATTGGATCATCGGTAACCTCATGGCACAGCGAAAAAACTATTCATGTGATCATCAACCACAAATCCATGTACAAGGAACAAATCAGGTTGAACTAGGGTTGAAAATATACCTTTTTCAAACTGAAAAACAGCATGCAACGTTGTTGGTTGGAATCCTTTGCGCAATGTCAATCCAAGCCGCGACAAAAGTGTCTCAGCCTCTACGTAGTCCACCCAGTCAACCACGAACAGAAAAAATCTTTGAACAATTTTAGAGAGAATTCAAATACAACTGCTAGACCCTTTGAATTTTTCCTTACTTATTAACTCTCACATAATCAGGGATTATATTCCATTTACTAATATCATATATTAAAATGGAATAATTCCCCTTTTACTTTCCAGAGAAAATCATGGAAGATATTGAAATTATATTCTTTCCAAAAGAATAATAGTTTCCATAATTATTAACTCTTAAAGATGTTACGAATCATATCCACCAGGTAATCCTTCTCGCCAGGTAATTTTATCCGCCAAGCTATACTATTCGCCAGGCAATACTGTTCGCTAGGCGATACTATCCACTGGACGATATTGTTCATCAAGTAATACTGACCGCTAGGTGATACTTATCCTCCAATGATAAGAATACGCTATATCATATGTAGAAGGGTATGTGTTCATTCTATTGGTGTGAAACCTATTCACTTTAACCATAGGGTCTAACCTTGTAGATTCTTAGAACGTTGGTAGTAATACTAGAACATTTCTAATGTTACAAGCAATGAGTGGCGTCTAGCAATGCATCATTACTATCCAAGTTACAAGAAGTCGTGATTCGACATAACCTTTCTGTGATTAACATTTTCATGTATCAGATCATTTTATCCTTTATATCTAGATTGGACACAAATCATGGTATAGTCACACTTATATAGTCCAATCTCATATTTCTTAATAATCTAAGTAAACTATGTTAAAAAAATAAGTGTGATATCTCATATCAACTTATTTGAGCATGGCTATGCATTTCTAGTCTTACTCTATCAAGTGGCCGAAGATATTACTCCTATTATGTAGGAGGGATAAATCATATCTTAATCAATCATATCCCACTACATGGATTGTGGTATTTCCAAGATCAATCTTTATAATACAACTTGTTATGGTAGAGTTTGACTGTATCAAAATATACGACTCACGATGTTGGGACAATGATGATCTCAAGTTTAAGGATCATATACATAATAATCACTGTGAGTAATGTTTGTGACTATTACATAATAATCCAAGAAACATACTCATGGTAGGTTAGTCTAGTATGTTATTGTCTAACATATACTCATGTATTGATTTTAACATCCATATGTCAATGTCAATACTTTGTTATCAATCAACTACACATTACTCTAAATGCATTATTATTGTCCAAGCCCACAATAATATTTGACTAAGGACTTTTTAAGAATAATCATATTATTCTTAGGACTTTATTATTATTCAATTTATTCTATACATAGAATAAGAAACTGAAATAACAATGGCAATGTATATTAATAACGAGGTAAAATGAGCATGTAATTACAATAATATCATGATTGGTCTTTAGGCACACTCTAACAAAAACCAAAAGAAAAGAAAACTTCACTAAAACGACAAATAACCGAAGAAGAATACAAGATGGAGAAAAACAAAACAAGCCCCTAAATCCCAAAAAATAAAAAACTCTCTAGCTAAAACATAAAATTTCCTTTAAACTCTCTTTTGTTGAGTTGTTGAATCAATCTCTCTAGGGTTGCTAAAAACTCTATTTATAGGTTGAAATTCTTAGGCTAATATGATTAAAATATCCCTATAGTTATTAAAGCTTGACTGGAAAAAGATAGTAGAGTTTAACTAGGGAAAAAACTCGATTAAGTATGGAACATATTGCCCTGTCGTGACGTTGTTTATTGGCTCACCATGACATCATTTGTCGCGTCATCGGGACATCATGTGTCACGTCGTTAGGACATCGGCTCTTTCTCGTAAAGATATTAACATTGTTTTATCCAAAATGTGAGTCACACGCTAAAAATCTTCACTTTGACTCGTATTTTTGTAACGCCTTTTTTGTTGAGCCTCGTTAAGGACTAACTCAATTTTTACAGGATACTAACCAAGTCCAAAAAATGTTTGAACTTGAAAACTGGAAGGTTTTTGGTCATCACAATGGTTGGATTATTTTTTCTGCCGATTTTGTGAACCTGAACATCTTCTTGAGCAACCACCTCTCAAACAAAGTGGTACCAAATTTCCATATGCTTTGTTCTTTTGTGATGCATCTGATCCTTAGTGAGATGTATAGAACTTTGACTATTGCAATATACAATAACCACATTGTGTTTATAAACCGGCTCTCCGAATAGACCTCTCAACCAAATGGCTTCTTTCACAACTTCTGTGATTGTCATATATTCAACTTCAGTAGTTAATAAAATAATAATAGCTTAAAGCATAGCTTTCCAGCTAATGACGCATTTGCTGAAAACGAACAAATGTCCCATAAAGGATCTTCTTTGGTCTAAATCTTCTGTATAATTCGAGTCTAAGAAGCCCACTAGGCCCTCTAAACTTCTTTCAAACTCTAAATGAGTATTTGATGTCCCCCTCAAATATCTGAGAATCCACTTAACTGCTTGCCAAAGTAATTTACTGGGTCTAGCCATGTGCCTCTTACAACACTAACAGCATGTGAATTATCAAAATGAGCTCAAACCATCGGATACATTAAGCTTTTGACTGTACTAGAGTAAGGAATCAAGGATATATACTTTTCTTTGTCTTCGATTTGTGGTGACTCTAAAGCCGAAAGTTTGAAGTGTGCAGCTAAGGGAGTATTAATTGATTTCAAATTTTGAATTTTGAACTGATCAAAGATCCTTTTGATGCATCTTTTTTGGGACAAGAATATCTTCTCGGAGTGTCTATTTTTAGAAATTTCTATTCTATAATTTTCTTAGTTGTACCAAAATCCTTCATCTCGAACTTGTAATTTTTCGAACAAACTGATTAAATAAAATTCCATCATTATCATTAATATCTTTTGTATAACAACCTCAACATTTTTTGCATGAAAAACAAATGAAAGCAAACATTATCTCATTGATTATCTAACATTCAACCAATCCTAAGTTCTATTACGTGGTCAGATCATAATGCGAGAAGACAACTTGTATTACTTGATAATCTATATGGGCAATAGTCTAATTGAAATTGAGGAAGTCAATTAAAAGACTATTATGTCGTGTAGCAAGTCCAATTAGGGAGATACTTTGTCTTGGGTATCAAAGCAAATGACTCCTAAAAGATAGAGATATAAACATTACTATTTAGACTAACCGTACATCTGATAGGACCTAAGTAGAACAAATTTTAGACCCATTTGTGAATTTATTCATTTGTGACAATCATGGGTGACTTACCTCAATCTTGAGTAAGTGATGGATTATGTATGCACGACTCGTATACTTCGATGTATTAAAAGCCTGAGTTCAATTAGTAATAAAGCCGAAAGTTGGTACGTTGGGTACATAACTTTTACATGACATAACTTCACTCACAATAGTGGAATTCATAGTCCAATAAAGGGTAAATGATATCATCACATCATCATTACATGATAGATTAAAATGTAACATGGCCACGGGTCATTTTTTTAAATATGAATGATTTAGTAAGGAACAAGGAGTGACAAACACTATTCTCAAAACAAGGTGTTGCCACCAACCCTATAAGCACTCCTAATGGAAGTGTGTTTTTCCTATTAAAATATTATTATTCAGGTATTCCTCGTTCAATTGAGACTTCTTTTATTTTCTCTATAAATAGAGACTAAGGGCTAGGTCAAAACACACATTACTTTTGCATCAATATTCTTTCAAAATATAGTTGAGTTATTTTTCCAAAATAAATTCTATATGTCTTCAATTTCTAGCCCTTTAAAGTTGACATGTTGTTTTAATCGATTTACAAATAGAGTCTACACTTTAGCAAACCAAAATCGAGATTAGCGTAGAAGAATGAGTGGTTAAAAGTCGGGAATGATTGAATCCGCCTACTACGAATCACAAGTATAATTCACGTAAAGAGGTTTATTGTTATAAATATCACAATGACTTGGTTTTAAGAAATTTTAAAACTTTTGTTATGCCTAAAAACACTATTTTCAAACTAATTTTCCCAACAAATGGAATTTCAGCTGATGGTTTAGTACACATATCAACAACTTGTTCTTAAGCAAGAACATGATTAATCAACAACTATCCTTGCATCAGTTTCTTTCGGAAAAAGTGTACATCTAACTCAACATGTCTTATTTTAGCATGAAAAACTAGATTTGTTGGTTTTGAATAACTATCATATTATTATACGAAATGGTTGGAGTTTCAATCAATCTTTCTCCAGGTTCAATCACCAAATGCACAACCCAAGATAAGTCAACAGGTGTATTAGCTATGATTTTATACTTTGCTTGAGAGGTTGAATGTAAGACTACATTTTACTTCTTAGATGACTAATTTTATCAAATTTCCACCCAAGAATATACAAAATCCAAAGGTTGATCTACAACCTTCTAGTGAACTACCCCAATCTAAACCGAAGAAGGCAGTTAGTGTAAGTTGATCAACTAGTGTAAATAGTAGTTTATGTGTCATAGTACCTTGAAGATACCTTAAGATTTTTTTTTATAGCCAACCAATGTTTATTACTTGGTTCTTGCATATATTGACTTGCCTTGTTTAGAGAAAATTTATTTTCAGGTCTGGTTAAGAAAATATATTGAAACCCTTCAACTATACTTATATATTTAATAGCGTGCTCAAGAAAGAGTGGATACCCATCTATAGTTAGTAATATTGTCATAAGTGTAGGTACCAACTTAGACCTTGTCATTTAAGACTTTGTGCAACACATCTCTAATGTACTTCTTTTGGGACAAATACACCATTTATTCATGTCTGTGAATCTCAATCCCAAAAAAATAGGTTAGCTCGTCTAGATCCTAAAGTGAAATTTTTTTATTCAACTGCTGAACAACAAAATGATTTCCTTTGACTCATCTCTAGTAAAGATGATGTCATCCATATATATTGAGCACAAAATACAAGTGGTAGTGCCACCTCCCCAACCCGATCTAGACGTTAGGCCCGAATTCAAAAGATTACATCGGCCACCAAGATGGCCTAGTACGATTGGAGTTTATAAAAAAAGTCAATTTAAAACATTTATTTATTTTAGAAAAAATTAGTCTATTTTAAAAAAAAACTAGCGAGTTAACAAAATCCAATTAATTTTAACCTTATTCTTGTAACGGTGACTATTTTTGAAAACTTAGTTAATATTTCATTTATTTATTACTCACAATACTTAATTACAATCTAGCAGCGAAAAAGTGATTTTTAACTTAGTTTTATTAAAACTATATTTCATGCTTAATTAATTAAAAATCATTAACTTAGTTTTATTAAAACTATATTTCATGCTTAATTAATTAAAAATCATGTCTTAAATTATGTTAAATGTCATGCATGTTAAATAAAACCAAAACTTAAGTCTCATGCCACAGTTTCAAAAAAATAAATCCATGCAATCTCTAAATAATAAATTATCAAATAACAAATCTAAAATATTTATATAGAAAAACAGATCCGAGCCGAGCCCTTCTGAATGTCGTGTTTGCGTCCTAACCTAATGGGTTTTATGAAAAGATGGATATTTAAAAGGGAGTGAGTTTGTAATAGCCCGATTTTAGGTCTAGTCAGAACAGTGGTTTTGGGACCACAAATCCAACATAGTAAATTTTATTTTTATTATATTTTTATGGTCTAAAATTTTATGAAATTGTTTTTTGAAAATTTCGTTTGAAAATTTTGATGTTTGGGCACTCAATTTAGTCCAAATGACTAAATTGTAAAAAATACAAAAGTTGAGTTCTACATGCTAGAGGTGTCCAATTGTTACGAAATTTTAAATTGGAGGTCCTTATATGGTAATTAGACCATTGGTTAAGTTGGTGAACAAAAATGGACATGATTAGGCATGTTTCCAAAGTTTTTCATTAAGGGCATTTTGGTCATTTAGTTATTAAAATGAATTAAAAACAAAATTAAATTGTCCATCTTCAACCCCTTGGCAGAAACATGCATGGAGAAATCATGGCTAGGGTTTTTGAAGCTTCCAAGCTCGATTGTAAGTCCATTCTAGCCTCGTTTTTAATAATTTTTACGTTTTTGAAATCCTCGTAGGAAGATCTATCTATTTCTACCACTAATTTGAGATATGGTTAAAGTCTAGGGTTTTGACCCATGATGAATATGTGTTTATTTTGATGTTTAATGGTATAAAATGCATGTTTATGGTTAGATAAACGACTTTTACTAAGTGATTTTCGATGAAAATGCCTAAAAAGACTAATTTGTAAAAGTTATAAAATATGTCATAAAAGTGTATTTTAATGAAAATTGTGGGCTGTTATAGTTGCGAAAATGGTTCGGCTAGGCTTAAAGTACAAAGAAATTGAATGAAAATCATTCTACGAGCCTAGGGGCAAAAGTGTACATATGACAATGTTTAGGGGCAAATTGGGCTCAGTTGATTAGTATAATGATTAAGTAAGTTAAATGTGATGTTTTAGATCAAGAAAAACAAGGTTCGAATCTAGATCGGGGAAAAATAAGTAATTGACGAATAAGTCTTTTTCACCGATTTTGCTTTCGAGGTAAGTTTGTATGTAAATAATGCATCGTTTTTACTTACGTTATCACATTTTATTATGTTTTATGAAATGTGGTTGAGTATTGAATGAAATTGAAAAGTATCGAAAAGTGAGAAATTTCCCGGTTGAACATTAGGAACAGAATAGGATACAAGTGACATGTTACTAGTGACTCAAGTGTGGTACTATGTGAAGGCCACTTTGAGAAGAGATAGCTTGGTCACAAGTGTGGTACTATGCGAAGGCCATTTTGTGAAGAAAGATAGCTTTGGTCACAAGTGTGGTACTATGTGAAGGCTACTTTGTGAAGAAGGTAGCTTTGATAACAACGGTGGAACTATGTGTAGGCCACCGGGTATCCGTTATTATTTCGATGTGTTCAACGGGAAATGACTAGGTGTAATTGAATATGACTATGTGATGAATAACTGCAGGTACGTGTGTGTAAACTTATGAGCAATGTGCTCGATATGTGATCGAACTTTGGTAAGATTGATATGGAGTAAGTGTGACTTTGAAATTTAGTAAAATTTAGTAATAAAACAGTTTTGGCCAGCAGCAATTGTGTGACTTTGAAAAATCACCAAAAATGGTGGAAATTGAATTATAGGTTCAATAAGATATGAAATTAAAGCTTATTGAGTCTATTTTCATATAAATGAAATGGTGTAAGAAAAATAATTTCATATTATAAGATATTTGAAATTTTGTGAGATAAAGTTAGAATGATTTTGGAATCCCCTGTTCTGATTTGGGAAAATCATTAAAAATTGTAAAAAAAAAATAATTATGGGTTATAATTTATATGTTTAAAACTTTTAATGAGTTTATTTTCAAACAAAACAAATAGGAACATCATCCAAATCCCGTACAAGGAGATAATTAACTTTTAGTGAAGCGGGTTCAGAACTGTCGGATAGCGAAATAGGGGTGACTTTAAAAATAAACTGTACTTATTGGCTAAACCAAAAATTCTGAAAATTTTATGGTAAGACTATATACTAGTCTAGTTTCTGGAAAAATTAGCGAATCTTAATTTGGAGTTCCATAGCTAATGTAAGCAGGCCTAAGAGCTCAACAAGCATGAGCCAAGAATCCCTCGAGCTGCCTAAAGGACCAATGACTCAAGCACGATCTAACCGATTTCAAGAAGCTATTTCAGCTTTTATTAATCAATCTTGGGAGAAAACAAGCTCGATGTTAATGGCGAAGTCGGACCAACTTCCTAAATAATCCTTGCACCTTTGTGCAAGTCGAACTCAGCTCATCTCCAGCTCTCCGAGCTCCGTTCGGCTCAAATCAGCTCACTTGAGCTTACTCCAGCTCGTTTGAGCTCAAATTCCACTTATTCCAGATCGTTTATTTTATCCTTCAAATAAATTCAGCATTAGTTTTAATTTATTTAACTTAGTTTAGCAAAAATAATTACTGTTTACTTTGTGTTTAAAATCTAGACATTTTTAATATGTTCTCATTTTGTTTAAATGTGTTTTACTTATTGCATAATTTTAATGTGTTTGGTTTATAACAAATTTAATAGCTGCTGCTATCTAAATTGTCCAATCGATTACATGCTTTAAATATGTCTAGCTACAGTTGAATTTTAATGTGTCTTAGTTCATACATGTTTTTAATTAGTCTTAGTTTATTGCAAGATTTAAATGTGTCTTTGAGTCAAATTAATGTGCAATGTTAATTATAGTTGCTGCCAATTTTTAATATGTCTTAAAGCTATTTAATTTGTTGTTTAATGTGCAGCTCATATGCATGCATTCGGCCAGCAAGGGAGCTGAAGATCATCTCTTTTTAGGAGGCTGTTCATTCAACTCCACAGCCCTTGAAAGAATTAAATTGGCTGCTACACCATTTAAAGTGATGCCTAGAGGAATTCACCAGCCACAACTCTTCACCAAAAATTCAACTGAAATGTGCTGTCTAATAGAGTTTTGTAAGCTAAAAATCAATGACCTCAATGACCGTCCAGCTCTTCAAGGCAACATTTTAAATTGTTCACATTGTTGGAGATCCTTTTCACATGAGATGGTTGTTCGGTTTTAAGTGTTCACACAAAGGAGCTGCTCACATTCGGTTTCACACTTACTATTGAAATGCCCCAAGTTGCCTTTAATTAGCTCAACACTTTTCAGCTAACCAAGGCTGTCTAATTAATCAAATGCACCCCCTTGGCTGAATTCAATCATGTCCCTTCAGCTCATTTCAGCTCCTCCATAAATGTTCAGCTACTATAAGCTTCAAAGGGCAGTCCAATGGCGTCTCCAAGGTTGAAGGAAGCTTTAAGGAAGCTGCCAAGAAACTTCCAAGAAGTTTCAGCTCATTAAAGCTAGACTCACATGACTGTTCGACTAGCTCATATCTTGGCTATAAATTTCAGCTCATTTCAATTTCTAAAGAACTTTTGACATTTTGATTAATGCAACTTTGTTTCTGTGAGGTTTACTTCCTCTCAACTTTCATACGAGTCTCGAGCGACTTATCTAGCTCGCTAGTGGTCTCAACCAAACTTGTTTTCAGAACTTATCTGTAACGCCCCATACCCGAGACCGTCGTCGGATTCGAACACGAGGTTTTAACAGACTTAATTCATTACTTAAACCGCTCAAACAATTTATTTTTTTTTAAATTTCCAGTCAAGCTAGCAATCTGTGTCATAGTCGCTTAAAAATTCATATCTCGAGTTCTGAAACTCAAAATCCAATTCCGTAAATTTTACCTGAAACTAGACTCATATATCTATTTACTAATTTTTTTATAGAATTTTTGGTCAATCCAATTAGTACAGTTTATTAGTTAAAGTCTCCCCTATTTCAGGGCTCGACTGCTCTGACCTCTGTGTATTACGAATTAGATATCTCTCTGTACAGAATTTCAATGTCTATGATGTTTGATTCTCTTAAAACTAGACTCAATAAGAAATCTGTACATTTAAAGAATGACTTCTAATTATTTTTTTTACAATTTATTATGAATTTTTAAAGGTCAGAATAGGGGATCCAGAAATCACTCTAGTCCTATTTCACAAAAATTCAAATATCTCATAAAATATAATTCATATACCTGTTTTGTTCAATCCATATGAAAATAGACTCATAAATATTCAATTTCATGACTTACTCATCATTTAATTTCATTTCTACTATTTTTAATGATTTTTTAAATTTACATCACTACTGCTGCCAGATTCTGTTTTATGGTAAATTTCACTTTACTAAGGATTTTCATGGACTAAATATCATTTTAAACATACATAACATCAAATATGACTTAGATTGGCCATTCCAATGGCTAATCATTTACAAACCCTTTTCTTGCCAAACCATAGCCATATCATAAGATCATTTACACAAAGTGAGTATTTTGTCATACATGCCACATTAAAAACACACAAGCCATTTTACCAATTTAGGCCTTCGGGTAGTGTGAACAAGTCTTCGACCTATCCTGATTCTCAAGCCAGCTTGTCAAAGCTACAATGAAAGAAAAGGAGGGAGTAAGCACAAATGCTTAGTAAGTTCACATGCAAATAGCAAGTAACATAATCACACAATCCCACAAAAACATTATTTGCATAAACAACACCAAGACATTCATATTTCTTTTGTATTTAATATCTTTCTACGATTTCATCATACCAAGTTCTCAACCCGAGGGTTTAAGCACATACCTGTCAAATTTTCTCATTAGCACACTTACCAACATGTCACCTTCATTTTAGGCCTTCTTCTTATTCACTTAAGATTCACCCGTTGAACACATCGGAATATAATTCAAATACGCGGATCTCATGAACATAATAACCATACCCGCAGCTAGACAAACTCAATAGCCTGCGGAACTTATGTAGCCAAGCTATCATGTAACCCGCCCATAAGTGAACTCGGACTCAACTCAACGAGCTCGGGCATTCGCATCCATAAGTGAACTCGGACTCAACTCAACGAGCTCGGATGCCTAGTTACATCTTACGAACTCGGACTCAACTCAATGAGTTTGGAACTCAACCATCCTAGTGACATGTCACTTGGATTCTAATCTATTCCCAAGGTTCAAACGGGCTTTTTCCTCAATCACACATCTTTGCCGTCTTCCACGGAATATCGAAACCGATACTCGGTAGCAATTCATATTTAACAAGTAATAAACATAATTTGCATATTACTCAACAATAACCACAAAGCATAATATTTCATAATAATAATCATCATATCATATAAATATCATTAAGTTAATTAAAATGACAATTATGTTACTACATTTACACATGAACTTACCTCGGTACAAAATTATTAGCAATCGAGCCTATTCTTCGTAAACTTTATTTTTCCCTCGATCGCGACTTGAATCTCGTTTCTCTTGATCTATAATGCCAAATTAATCTTATTTAATACATACATTCATCAAAACAGCATTTAATACAAACTTTGGCAAAATTACATTTTTACCCCTAAATTTTTGCATAATTACACTTTTGCCCCTAGGCTCAGGAATTAAACTTCATCCTTTATTCTTATGTTTTATGACATGCTGATAATTTTTCCCTTCTATGGTAAATCAAATTCACACTCTAACATGTACTTATGATTATTAGGTATTTTTACCGATTAAGCCCTTTTACTCGTTTTCGCTTAAAACCGAGTAGTACAAGTTGTCTAACATAATTTAAAACCTCATTTTCTATCATAAAACACCAAAATACACAAATTTCACCTAGGGTATTTTTCAAAATATGAACCTTAGGTTGAATTATTGCTAGTATAAGATTAATCGAGCTACCGGGATTCCAAAAACGTAAAGAACATTAAAAACGGGCTTGGAATCACTTACTATGGAGCTTGGAAGCTTGAAAAAAACCCTAGCTATGGAGAACCCTTGAAATTTCGGCCTAATGAAGAAGATGGACAAAATTGGCTTTTAATTTTGTTTTTAATTCATTTTAATAACTAAATGACCAAAATGCCCTTACTACTAAACTTTCCAAAAATTCCATCCATGTCCAATTTTTGTCCATTAGACTTAGAAATTGGTCAAATTGCTATTTAAGACCTCCTCATTAATATTTCAAAACAATTTCATACTAAAAACTCCTAGAATGCAAGTTTTACAAATTATTCGATTTAGTCCCTAATTTCAATCTAAGCACTTTAGGCATAGGATTTCATCACGAAATTTTCACACAATCATGCAATCATATCATAAACATCAAAATAATTATAAAATAATTATCTCTATCTCGGATTTGTGGTCATGAAACCACTATTCTAATTAGGCCCTAATTCAGGATATTACAACTCTCCCCCCTTTAAGGATTTTCGTCCTCAAAAATCTTACCAGTAAACAGGTGTGGGTATTGGTTTCTCATAGTTTCTTCAGGTTCCCATGTAGTTTCTTCTACTTTGTGCTTTTGCCACAATACTTTCACGAGAGCGACACTTTTATTTCTTAGTTGCTTGACCTCTCGAGCTAAAATCTTAATCGATTCTTCTTTGTAAGTCATATCCGGCCGTAGCTCAATTTCTATCGGTGAAATTATATGTGAATGATCCGAACGATACCGACGTAGCATAGATACGTGGAATACATCATGCATCTTCTGTAATTCAGATGGCAATGATAACCGATAAGCTACTGGTCCAACTCTCTCAATCACTTCAAACGGTCCAATAAAACGTGGACTTAATTTGCCTTTCTTGCTAAATCTGAGAACTTTCTTCCACGGGGATACTTTCAAAAACACTTTGTCATCAACTTGATATTCAATCTCTTTTCTCTTCAAATCTGCATACGATTTTTGTCTGTTTGAAGCTGTTTTCAAGCAATCTCTGATGACTTTTACTTTCTCTTCTGTTTCCTTAACTAGATCAACCCCGTAAATCTAACAATCTCACAGATATACAATTCAGCCAACTTATTAAGAGAATAATCCATACGCATTTAATAAAATGAGCCGATTTAGTCGATCATCAACTATTACCCGATGGCATTTTTCTTCCCGAGTTAACGGCAACCACGATATAAAATCCATAGTAATCCGATCCCATTTCTATTCAGGAACCATGATAGGCTGGAGTAATCCCGAAGGTACTTGGTGTTCAGCTTTCACTTGTTGACAAATTAAGCACTTTGATACAAACTTGGAGATATCTCTTTTCATTCCATTCCACCAATACATTTTCTTCAAGTCATTATACATTTAAATCTTCGCCTACGTTGAATCGCCAAGCAACTATTATGTGCTTCATGCAAAATCTTTTGAATCAACTCATCATTTTTCGATACACAAATCTGGTTTTTAAACATCAAGCAATCATCGAATCGATTTCAAATCGATCTCATGATCGACTTCACACTTTTTCTCTTGGCTTGCAAATCTTGGTCATTTTTCCGAGCTTCACAAATCTCTTGTAAAACATCAGTCTTGCTCTTAACTCTCTGCTAGAATCGAACCATCATCCGATACCTTTAACCGAGTGTTCATAGCTCTCAAAGCAAGCAAGAACTTTTCTGCTCAAAGCATCAGCAATCACATTCGCTTTTCCCGGATGGTAGTCAATAACAAGCTCGTAATCTTTCAATAACTCCAACCATCTTCGCTGTCTCAAATTCAAATCTTTTTGTGACATTAAGTATTTAAGACTTTTGTGGTTGGTATATACTCAGGACTTTTCACCATACAAATAATGTCGTCAAATCTTCAAAGCAAACACTATAGCAGTCAATTCCAAATCATGAGTCGGATAATTTCTTTCGTGAGATTTTAACTGCCTCGAAGCATAAGCCACCACTTTTCCTTCTTGCATAAGTACAGATCGTAAGCCATTTTGAGAAGCATCACTATACACCACAAATTCTTTACCTGATTCGGGTTGTACCAACACCTCAAAAGCTTGATTAATAACTTTTCAATTCTTCAAAACTTTGTTGACATTCTTTCGTCCAGTCAAATTTAACATTCTTTCGGAGTAGTCTAGTCATAGGAGCATCAATTATAGAAAATCCATTTACAAACCGCCGATAATACCCAGCTAGCCCCAAGAAACTTCTAACCTCGGTTACATTTTTGGTGGTTTCCAATCAACAATGGCTGAAATCTTACTAGGATCAACCCGTATACCATCACACGAAATAATATGACCCAAAAATCCAACTTCCCAAGCCAAAATTCACTTTTACTAAACTTGACATATAATCGCTTATTTCTCAAAGTTTGCAAAACTATCCTCAAATGCTCAAAGATGCTCTGTCTCGTCTTTTGAATAAATTAAAATATCATCTATAAACACCACAACAAATTTGTCCAAGTATGGCGAAATATATGCGATTCATTAAATCCATAAACACAAAGAGAGCATTTGTCAACTTTGAATGGCATAACTAAAAATTCATAATGACCGTACCTTGTTCTAAAAGCAGTTTTAGGCACATCCGACTCTTTTACTCGCAACTGGTAGTACCCAGATCTCAAGTCAATCTTTGAAAAACATGTCGCTCCTTTTAGCTGATCAAATAAATCATCAATTCTTGGCAACGGATACTTGTTTTTTATTGTCACCTTGCTCAACTACCGATAGTCAACACACAACCTTATAGAACCATCCTTCTTTTTCACAAATAACACAGGAGCACCCCAAGGTGAAAAACTCGGTCTCACAAAGCCTTTATCAGTCAACTCTTGCAATTGTGACTTTAATTCTTTCAACTCTGCTGGTGCCATTCTATATGGAGCAATTGAGATCGGAGCTGTTCCCTATATCAAATCAATACCAAATTATACTTCCCTGATTGGAGGTAAACCCGTACATACAACACATTAGTCCGAGAACCGACTAAACCTGCTCTGATACCACCAAATGTAACGCCCCGTACCCGAGACCGTCACCAAATTCGAACACGAGGTGTTAACAGACTTAATTCATTACTTAAAACGCTCAAACAATTTATTTTTTAAAAAATTTCCAGTCAAGCTATCAATCTGCATCACAGTTGCTTAAAAATTCATATCTCGAGATCCGAAACTTGAAATCCAATTCCGTAAATTTTACCTAAAACTAGACTCATATACTAATTTTTTTCTAGAATTTTTGGTCAATCCAATTAGTACAGTTTATTAGTTAAAGTCTCCCCTATTTTAGGGCTCGACTGCTCTAACCTCTGTGTATTACGAATCAGATATCTCTCTGTACAGTATTTCAATGTCTATGATGTTTGTTTCTCTTAAAACTAGACTCAATAAGAAATCTGTAAATATAAAGCATGACTTCTAATTATTTTTTTTACAATTTATTATGAATTTTTAAATTCAGAACAGGGGATCCAGAAATCACTCTGGCCCTGTTTCACAAAAATTCAAATATCTCATAAAATATAATTCATATACCTGTTTTGTTCAATCCATATGAAAATAGACTCATAAATATTCAATTTCATGACTTACTCATCATTTAATTCCATTTCTACTATTTTTAGTGATTTTTCAAATTTACATCATCTTTCTTTGCCAGATTCTATTTTATGGCAAATTTCACTTTACTAAGGATTTTCATGGACTAAATATCATTTTAAACATACATAACATCAAATATGACTTAGATTGGCCATTCCAATGGCTAATCATTTACAAACCCTTTTCTTGCCAAACCATAGCCATATCATAAGATCATTTACACAAAGTGAGTATTTTTCCATACATGCCACATTCAAAACACACAAGCCATTTTACCAATTTAGGCCTTCGGGTAGTGTGAACGAGTCTTCGACCTATCCCGATTCTCAAGCCGGCTTATCAAACCTAAAATGAAAGAAAAGGAAGGAGTAAGTTCACATGCAAATAGCAAGTAACATAATCACACAATCCCACAAAAACATTATTTGCATAAACAACACCAAGACATTCATATTTCATTTGTATTTAATATCTTTCTACGATTTCATCATACCAAGTTCTCAACCCGAGGGTTTAAGCACATACCTATCAAATTTTCTCATTACCACACTTACCAACATGTCACCTTCATTTTAGGCCTTCTTCTTATTCACTTAAGATTCACCCGTTGAACACATCAGAATATAATTCGAATACGCGGATCTCATGAACATAATAGCCATACCCGCAGCTAGACAAACTCAATAGCCTGCGGAACTTATGTAGCCAAGCTACCATGTAACCCGCCCATAAGTGAACTCAGACTCAACTCAACGACCTCGGGCGTTCGCATCCATAAGTGAACTCGGACTCAACTCAACGAGCTCGGATGCCTAGTTACATCTCACGAACTCGGACTCAACTCAACGAGTTCAAAACTCAACCATCCTAGTGACATGTCACTTGTATTCTAATCTATTCCCAAGGTTCAAACGGGCTTTTTCCTCAATCACACATCTTTGCCGTCTTCCACAGAATATCGAAACTGATACTCGGTAGCAATTCATATTTAACAAGTAATAAACATAATTTGCATATTACTCAACAATAACCACAAAGCATAATATTTCATAATAATAATCATCGTATCATATAAATATCATTAAGTTAATTAAAATGACAATTATTTTACTACATTTACACATGAACTTACCTCGGTACAAAATTATTAGCAATCGAGCCTATTCTTCGTAAACTTTGTTTTTCCCTCGATCGCAACTTGAATCTCGTTTCTCTTGATCTATAATGCCAAATTAATCTTATTTAATACATACATTCATCAAAACAGCATTTAATACAAACTTTGGCAAAATTACATTTTTGCCCCTAAACTTTTGCATAATTACACTTTTGCTCCTAGGCTCGGGAATTAAACTTCATCCCTTATTCTTATGTTTTATGACATGCTGATCATTTTTCCCTTCTATGGTAACATCAAATTCACACTCTAACATGTACTTATGACTATTAGGTATTTTTACCGATTAAGCCTTTTTACTCGTTTTTGCTTAAAACCGAGTAGTACAAGTTGTCTAACATAATTTAAAACCTCATTTTCTATCATAAAACACCAAAATACACAAATTTCACCTATGAATATTTTTCCAAATATGAACCCTAGGTTGAATTATTGCTAGTATAAGCTTAATCGAGCTACCGGGATTCCAAAAATGTAAAGAACATTAAAAACGGGGCTTGGAATCACTTACTATGGAGCTTGGAAGCTTGAAACAAACCCTAGCTATGGAGGACCCTTGAAATTTCGGCCTAATGAAGAAGATGGACAAAATTGGCTTTTAATTTTGTTTTTAATTCATTTTAATAACTAAATGACCAAAATGCCCTTACTACTAAACTTTCCAAAAATTCCATCCATGTCCAATTTTTGTCCATAGACTTAGAAATTGGTCAAAATGCTATTTAAGACCTCCTCATTAATATTCCAAAACAATTTTATACTAAAAACTCCTAGAATGCAAGTTTTACAAATTATTCGATTTAGTCCCTAATTTCAATCTAAGCACTTTAGGCATAGGATTTCGTCACGAAATTTTCATACAATCATGCAATCATATCATAAACATCAAAATAATTATAAAATAATTATCTCTATCTCGGATTTGTGGTCACAAAACCACTATTCTGATTAGGCCCTAATTCGGGATATTACATTATCACCAACACTTGGTGTGGCATTTTCCTATCCAACTACCTATCACCTTTTCACCTTAAACGATATAGGAACCGGGGTGACAATCATCATAGTGTTGAATTGCTCCTGAAGTTTAAGTTCGATTTCTATTTTCATTTTCTATCCTTCTTTCACTTATTACCCTAAACCAAACCCATCTAACACATCTTCTACCTTTGTTTCTTCCTAGCCGAACCTACCATCATCTACCTAACTAGGGGTGAGCAAAACTCGATTCGACTCGAAAAAATCAAAAAAAAATTCAAATTTTGAGTTAAACGAATCGAGTTATTCGAGTCAACTCGAATTTTTTTTCGAATTTCGAGTTCGAATCGAGTTGAGTTTTCAAATTCGAATAACTCGAATAATTCGAATAATTCGAATATCAAACCATAATATTTTACATTTTTACCCCAAACTCCCAAACCTTTTTACTTTTCCCTCAAAACTTTTACTCCTTCCCACTTTCCCCCAAAACTTTTACTCCTTCCATCCCAACCCCCAATCTACCCAAAATCCATTTCCCACCAAAATTTTACTCTCCCATTTACTTTTTTCAAAATTTTAGTCCCAAAACCCTCAAAACTTTTTATTTTCCCTAAAATTTTTACTCCTCCCACTTTCCCCTAAAATTTTTACTTCCTTCCCATCCCACCTCCCATCTACCCCAAATCCACCCCCAATTTTTTTTAATATTTTCCTCCAAAATTTTACTCCCCTATTTACTTCCCCTCAAACTTTTATTGCCCAAAACTTTTATTTTCTCCTAAACTTTTACTTCTCACCTTTCACTCTCAAATAAAAATCAAAATTATCCAAAAAAAATCACTAAACATAAATAGTAATAATTTTATTTATATCTATTATTTATATTATTAAATTAAATTTCACATTTTATATTATTTACATGATTGAATTGTTTAGTCGTGTCGAATATTTATATTAAAATTGAATTATTAATTATGCCATTAAATATTCATGTTAAAATTTTATATTGGTATCAATTTCACATTTTATCTTTAAAATAACTTTTATTAAAAAATCACATTTTTACATTTAATATATTTTTTAATTCCAAAATACATAGTGAGAAGAATTTGAAGATAATTGAAACAACTAAGCAAACAAAGAAGCTAACCCGTATATAAAAGATTAATAAATAAATTATGAGGTGATGAAAGTTAATAAAAATTTTAATTAAGGTGGAAAAATTTTATTACGATGGGTGACAGTGGTTACAAGGACCCAAAATTATTTTATAAAATTTAACTCGAACAAATATATTCGATTCGATTCGATTCGATTCAAATTCCATCTCACTCGACTCGATTCGAGAAAATTTCAAATAAAGTTAGGATGATAAAATAAGATTCGAAAACTCGATTAACTCGAAAATTTTTGATTCGATTCGATTCAATTCGATCGAATGCTCACCCCTATACCTAGCCAACTTTGAACCCCATTTCATTATCATTCAGCCTTCTAAGCCAATTCCAACAAATCGACCATTTTGTGAACGACCCTTCTTGTCGGCGATCGGGCAACTTATGTGAACTCAACTCAATCACCCGAGCCAGATCATATCATTTGGTACCAGAGCTTGTAAAACGAAAAGCGCCGACGTTCATATCAAGTCCGGAATAGGTTCATGAAAAAAATTTTGAATTTTAAAAAAATTTATGAAGTTGTATTCAAGTTCTCTATTGTATTTTGCATTATATTTTAAGTATATATATTTATATATAAATCGAAAAAAAAAAGTGTGAAGTATAGAAGTTCTTTAATTTACTGTTCAAATCTTTTTATTTCTGATCTCCAAGTCTGTGTTCTACCATCTTTGCACCCCCAACGCCACACTATACCAAAATTTTCTTTGTTTCAGCCTACCCTACACTCCTTACGTTACAACCCTTGAAACCCCTTGAAACCGACCCTCTAAACAGCAAATAAGCCCAAAGAGATGAAGTACGAAACCATGAAAGGGAGTTTAAGTGGTAATAGGCATGAGTGAGTGAAAGCATTAGAGAGGAGAAAAAGCCTTAAAATGAGTGCAAACACGAGCGCGAGTGCAAATCATAAATTTTCTTTCTGAGTGACTAGTGAGGTTTTGTGGTGAGGATCTTTAAAATTTCTTGTCAATAAACATGAAACGGAACGTGGAGGAAAGGCAACCTATTCGGAATGTGCCGAACTTAAATTTACAAGCCTTGCTTCGCGAGGTCGAACGGTTGTTTGATCGAAAATTGGAACCAATCCAAGAAAGACTCGATCATGTAGAAGGAAGAGGCCGACGAGCTAGTACCCCCGTAAGTCCACCTAGAGGTCGAGGGCGAAGGCAAGTTCAAGATGGCTAGTTATCCGAACTAAGTGAGGCCGAAAGTGACTAAGGCTCTAATGTAAGTGACCGAAGGAGAGGTCAACGAAAACGTGGCCAACGAGATCGCAAGAGATACGATGATGATCTCAAAAGTATCAAGTTGACCATCCCCTCATTCCAAGGCCGTTCGGATCTGGAAGCTTATCTAGAGTCGGAGAAGAAAATTGAGCTCGTATCCGAATGCCATAACTACTCCGAGGCCAAGAAAGTTAAGTTGGCGGTGATTAAATTTTCTGATTATGCCATGATTTGGTAGGACCAACTTACTTCGAGCCAGAGGCGAAATGGCGAGCGCCCTATTAGCACTTGGGCCGAAATGAAGCCCGTGATGTGCCAAAGATTTATTCCCTCATATTACCACCGAGAGCTCTATCAACGGCTCCAAAATCTCACCCAAGGCACAAAAAGTGTGGAGGACTATTCCAAGGAAATAGAAGTTACCATGATTCGAGCAGGCGTACAAGAAGATTGTGAAGCGACCGTGGCTCAATTTTTGCCTGGTCTTAATCGAGAGATAGCCAATTTCGTGGAGTTGCAACACTATATAGAGATTGTTGACATGGTGCACATGGTAATTAAGGTTGAGAAGCAACTCAAGAAGAAAGGCTCTGTTCGGGGTTTTTCGACTTCCAATGTTTCCAAGTGGAGCCAAGGTGTAAGTAAAGCCCTTTCGACAAATCAAAATAAAGAACCTGCGTTGCCGGCGAAGTCAACTAAAACTGTGGCTGAGTCTAGCAAGGAAAAGGCCATTGAAAATGCTCAAAGTCGATCGAGAGACATAAAGTGCTTTAAATGTCTCGGAAGAGGTCACATTGCGAGCCAATGCCTAAATTAGAACGCAATGGTGACGACCCAATGGAGGCATCGAGTCAAAGGAGAAGGACGAAGAAAAGAATGAAAATGATGCCAAAAATCCCTCTGATGATGAAGAAAAGTTAGAGTACGCAGTGGAAGGCAAAATGCTCGTGGTAAAGAGAAGCCTAAGCACCCAAAGCACTAGAAGTGAACCACAACATGTAAAACCTGTTCCATTCCCGATGTCATGTTTAAGGGAAGGTATGTAGCTTCGTCATTGACGGATATGGTGGAAAAACTAGCTTTTGCGCACTACTAAGCACCCGAGCCCATACAAGCTCCAATGGCTCAATCATGACAGTTTTGTTATGTGACATAGTTCCTATGCATGCGGGACATCTACTACTTGGAAGACCATGGCGGTTTGACCAGTGAGTCAAACATGACATTTTTGCTAATCAATACACTTTTAAGCATGGAGGCCGTAACATTACGTTGGCACTCTTATCACCAAAGCAAGTCATGGAAGACTAGTAACGTTTAAAATAATCTATAGAGGAAATGAAAAAAAAAGAAGAAATTAAAAGTGAAAAACAAATAAAAGAAGAAAAATCGAGAGAAAAAAATGAAGGTTGTGAAGAAAATAAGAGCGTTGAATAAGAAAAAGAAAAAGAAAGAAAAATGAGTGAGAAAAAAAAAGGTCTTTTGATTAATCGTTGCCTTTATGACTCTTCATCATTTCAGGTTAATCGAAGTAAAAAATTTGTTCTTCACTATCTTTCAGAGAAGAGAAGGTTTGTGTTGGCCGAAAAAGGTAAAACTGACTTCATTTCCCTAGTCCCAACGGTAAGCAAGGTGAGAATTCTTTATTCCTTAACCCACCCCCTTCAAATCGAATTCATGACTTTGCTCATGATCTGAACTTTGAAAAGGTACCGTACTTTGTTATGAACAATTGCTATTCTTTGATTGGTGATAACATGTTTGTTTTAGAAGATGGCAAAGTGAGTGCCACTTTTGGGAAATGTGATGTTGACGAGTTTGTTAGTGAAGTGTTAACCAATCGGAAATTGCAAGGTTTATGTAGGAAAAATCATGAATTCTATGAGTCTTTTCATTTGCTTGATTATGAAAATAGGTTATTGAATCTGTCTTTTTGTAACAATCATGCTTGTCTTGATCAAAAGACAATTGGATTTCATGTCTGTTTGGATAAATTCGTATGGCATGTTGATTCTAACTTGACTTTAAGTCATATGTCTTCTTTGTTGCCGAATAGGAAGAGCCATTCGAAAAAGACCTATGAGAAACCATTCATTCCATTCATCCAAGAAGGTCCGAGTAGGAATCAATGCTTCCAAGTGAACAAATGACTTGACTTGAGGACAAGTCGCTTTGAAAAAGAGGGAATGATGTAAGCACGCCCGGGAGCTCAACAAGCACGAGACAATAATCCCTCGAGCTGCCTAAAGGACCAATGACTCGAGCACAATCTTGACAATTTCAAGAAGTTGTTTCAGCTTTTGTTAATCAAGTCTTGGGAGAAAACAAACTCGATGTTAATGGCGAAGCTCGGACCAGCTTCCTAAAGAATCCTTGCATCTTTGTGCAAGTTGAACTCATCTCATCTCCAGCTCTCCAAGCTCCGTTCAGCTCAAATCAGCTCACTTGAGCTTACTCCAGCTCGTTTGAGCTCAAATTTTGTTTATTCCCAGCTCGTTTATTTTATCCTTCGCAATAAATTCAGTATTAATTTTAATTTATTTAACTTGGTTCAGCTCAAATAATTATTGTTTGCTTTGTGTTTAAAATCTGGACATCTTTAATATGTTCTCATTTTGTTTAAATGTATTTTACTTATTGGATAATTTTAATGTGTTTGGTTTAGAACAAATTTAATAGCTGCTTCTATTTAATTTCTCCAGCCGATTACATGCTTTAAATATGTCTAGCTACAGCTGAATTTTAATGTGTCTTAGTTCATATATGTTTTTAATTAGTCTTAGTTTATTGCAAGATTTAAATGTGTATTTGAGTTAAATTAATGTTCAATGTTAATTATAGTTGCTGCCAATTTTTAATATGTCTTAAAGCTATTTAATTTGCTATTTAATGTACAGCTCACATGCATGCATTCAGCCAGCAAGGGAGCTGAAGATCATCTTTTTTTAGGAGGCTATTCATTCAGCTCAACAGCCCTTGAAAGAATTAAATTGGTTGCTGCACCATTTAAAGTGACGCCTAGAGGAATTCAACAGTCATAACTCTTCACCAAAAATTCAACTGAAAGGTGCTGTCCAATAGAGTTTCCTAAGCTAAAAATCAATGACCTCCTTGATCGTCCAGCTCTTCAAGGCAACATTTTAAAATGTTCACATTGTTGGAGATCCTTTTCACATGAGATGGTTGTTTGGTTTTAAGTGTTCACACAAAGGGGCTGCTCACATTTGGTTTCACATTTAAAGGATTATTGAAATGCCCCATGTTGCCTTTAATTAGCTCAACACTTTTCAGCTAACCAAGGTTGTCTAATTAATCAAATGTGCCCCCTTGGCCGAATTCAAGCATGTCCCTTCAGCTCATTTCAGCTCCTTCATAAATGTTCAGCTACTAGAAGCTTCAAAGGGCAGTCCAATGGCATCTCCATGGTTGAAGGAAGCTTCAAGGAAGCTGCCAAGAAACTTCCAAGAAGTTTCAGCTCATTAAAGCTAAACTCACATGACTATTCGGCTAGCTTATGTTTTGGCTATAAATTTCAGCTTATTTCAATTTGTAAAGAACTTTTAACATTTTGATTAATGAAACTTTGTTTCTGTGAGGTTTACTTCCTCTCAACTTTCATACGAGTCTCGAACGACTTATCTAGCTTTGCTAGTGGCATCAACCGAACTTGTTTTCAGAACTTGTCACTAATACTTGGTGTGGCATTCTCCTATCCAACTACTAATCACCTTTTCACTTTAAACGATATAGGAACCGGGGTGACACTTATCATAGTGTTGAATCCCTCCTGAAGTTTAAGTTCAATTTTCATTTTCATTTTCTATCATTCTTTCACTTATTACCCTAAATCGAACCCATCTAACACATCTTCTACCTTTGTTTCTTCCTAGCTGAACCTACCATCATCTACCTATCCAACTTTGAACCCCATTTCATTATCATTCAGCCTTCTAAGCCAATTCCAACAAATTGACCATTTTGTAAACGACCCTTCTCGTCGATAATCGGGCAACTTATGTGAACTCGATTCAATCACCCGAGTCAGATCACATCATTTGGTATCAGAGTAACTTATACGAATATGCTTCTCGTTTTATAAGCTCTGATACCAAGTGAAGCTGAAAGTGACCAAGGCTCCAATGTAAGTGACTGAAGGAGAGGTCAATGAAATAGTGGCCAATGAGATCGTGAGAGATACAACGATGATCTCAAAAGTATCAAGTTGACCATCCCCCCATTCTAAGGCCGTTCGGATCCAGAAGCCTATCTAGAGTGAGAGAAGAAAATTGAGCTCGTATTCGAATGCCATAAATACTCCAAGGCCAAGAAAGTTAAGCTGGCGGCGATTGAAGTTTTTGATTATGCCATGATTTTGTAAGACCAACTTACCTCGAGTCGAAGGCGAAATGGAGAGTGCCCTATCAGCACTTGGGCCGAAATAAAGTCCGTGATGCGCCGAAGATTTATTCCCTCATATTACCACCGAGAACTCTATCAACAGCTCTAAAATCTCACCTAAGGCACAAAAAGTGTAGAGGAATATTACAAGGAAATGGAAGTTACCATGATTCGAGCGGGCGTACAAGAAGATCGTGAAGCGACCATGGCTCGATTTTTGGCTAGTCTTAACCGAGAGATAGCCAATGTCATGGAGTTGCAACATTATGTGGAGATTGTCGACATGGTGTACATGGCAATTAAGGTTGAGCAGTAACTCAAGAAGAAAGGCTCTGTTTGGGGGTTTTCGACTTCCAATGTGTCCAAGTGGAGCCAAGGTGTGAGTAAAGCCCCTTCAACAAATCAAAATAAAGAACCTGCATTGCCGACGAAGTCAACTAAAACTGTGGCCGAGTCTAACAAGGGAAAGGCCATTAAAATGTTCAAAGTCGGTCGAGAGACATAAAGTGCTTTAAATGTCTCGGAAGATGTCACATTGCGAGCCAGTGCCCAAATCAGAACACAATGGTGATTCGACCTAATGGATACATCGAGTCAGAGAAGGAGGAAGAAGAAAAGAATGAAAATGATGCTGAATAGACAGCTCTAGATATAAATAATTTAGTGACTGTGACTTGAATAGACAACTTTTTTAAACTTGAGTAAATAGTGGAATTATGTGCAATTATGATTGTATTACCTTGAGAACATATTGTGAGAATTGGTGAAAACATGTTAATAAATTGCTTATTATTTTTATACGGGCTTACTAAGCTATATGCTTACCTCCTCCCTTTTCCTCATTTTATAGGGTCACTAAGCTAGCTTGGGTTGGAGATCGTCAGAGATTCTATCACACTATCAAGCTATCATTTGTGTATAAGTGAATGCAAGTATTTTAACTATATGGCATGTATAGGGACTTAGTCATTTGGTGTATGAGTCATTATGATTTAGCTAAATGTATTAGCTTGTGATGGCTAAAGGTTGGATGTAATTCGTAGCCATACAAATTGGCTTATATTGGCTAAATGATTGTAAGCCCATATAAGTATATATGTGCATATGTCAATGTTTTGCGATGTGGTTTGTATTTGCTTGATATATGATGGTTACGAGTTTATTCATATGTTAATGCCCTTTGAGTGCAAACTTAGCATGGAATGATTTGGCAAGGCCTAATGTTATAATGCATGATAGTTGATTGTATGAAAATGATACGATATTGCTTGATTGTAATTGTTTTTGAAGGCATTTATATGTCATGATTTGTGCCATGTGATGTAATGTGAATGTGTGTAAGTAAGGGTGACAAAATGGCTTGGAAAATAACTTTGTATTTGTCCACATAAGTAGATGTACAGGCGTGTGTCTAGGTCGTGTGTGACACACGGTCAGCCCCATGGGCATGTGATCCAGCTGTGTGTCCCTATACCTTAATTTAGGCAAAACAAAATATCCTGAATTGAGCATACGGGTAGAGACACAGGCGTGTGTCTCACCCGTGTGTGCTACACGGCCTAGCACACGGGCATGTGACTTGGCCATGTGACCTAAATTTGATGATGATGTCATAAACAGAATGTACCCTAAGATGGGCATGGCCTGAAGCACGGGCGTGTCCCTTCACCACACGGGTGTGTGGACCTGTTTCATGATAAAAATTTTCTAAGTCTCTCGAGAGTTTCTAAAGTTCTCGGTTTAGTCCTGAACCATTCCTAATGTATGTTTTGGGCATCGTAGGCTTGTTTAAGGGACGATATGAATGTTTATGAAAATTTTTATATTTGAGTGGAAATTTGTGTCTCAGTTTTGTATGAATGTTTGTGTTTAAGTCCGGTAATGCCTCGTACCCTGTTCCGGCGTCGAATACGGGTAAGGGGTGTTACAGAGTTATAAACTCAGTGTGAGTTCCATCACAAGCAAAACCATTACAAACTGTTGATAAGTTATACTAAATAATAATACATAGAATAATTGCAAATAACTAACAAATCAGAGTATCGATTTTTCAGATTAACCATAATAGTATCTCAGAATTCATAATAGCAATTTCAGAATATCGGTATTTCAATTCACTCAGCAATTTATAAATAAGTATAAATATGTCATCACAAAAAATCCAGTTTGTAGACACATGTTTTATGAGTGTCATACAGTTTCAGTTTAACAAAAAAGATCCTACCCCTCCGCGACACACCACACTATGAGTTCCCTAGAACTCATCAAACCTTATATCTCCAGGTTGTGAATAAACGACTGTTGATTTGCAGTTACTATCACTTGTTGTGGGTGCACAACATATTTGCAGATTAAACAAAATGTCACTTGGTTCATATCGAACCACATATTTGCAGTTGCTGCTACTTGCTGTGAGTGTACAACATGTTTGTAGATTAAACAAAATGCTACTTAGTTCATAATTGAACCACACATTTGCAGTTACCACCACTTCTTGTAAGTGCACAACATATTTGCATATTAAACAAACTACCACTTGCTTCATAATGGAACCACACTATTTGCAGATTAAACTACCACTCTTCTTTTGTAAATATAATCCCTCCCCATGCAATACAATACGAAATGTTTTGTAATAGAATAAATCAATGTTAACAATATTGATTTAACAGGTGTTTCACTAGCAATTAACATGCTTTAACAAGTATTTTAATAGGGTGGTGTCAGTATTAACACTAACAGATTATCTATTTCACTGTGTCGATAGCATGTAATATACACTTCACGTACGATATAATCATAACACTTTAGTCATTAAATCACAACTTCCAGGATAACACAATAATATGGACTAAATTGAGCACATAAAAACTCTAAAGACAATTATAGGCATATACAGCGACTAAACTGAACATATGATACATATACATAATATTAATAATTCATTCAATCGACTCATGGATTCTAACATTATTTATATTATCAGGAACTTAATTGAATAAAAGTAAAACACTAAAAATAATTCAAAAATCAAATAGGGATTAAACTGGTCAAAACATAAAATTTTAGGTCAAAACTGTAAATTTTGAAAAATAGGGGACAAAACTAAAAATTTAGAGAAAATTGTAAAATATAAAAATTAAGGGTAAAACTAGAAAAATCTAAAAGAAATAAGGGAAAACTTTTAAAACTTAAAAAATAGGGGCAAATTTGTAAAATCTTTAAAATAGGGAACACATGGCCGTGTGACCGGACCTTGTGGGAAGCCCTAGATCATGCAGAGGGGTTACATGGCCCTGTGGCTAAGTTGTATGACAAACTATAGTCGTGTGGAAATTGAAAAGTCGAGGTGTAGAGGAGACACAACCGTGTGGGAGGTCGTGTGGAGGGTCCTAGGCCATGTGAGAATCGAAAAACCTAGGGTTTCAGGGGGACATGGCCGTGTAAGGGGTAGTGTGATCCACACAGGTGGTCCATACGCCCGTATGGTTGGTCGTGTGGCCCTATTCTGAGGCATGGTTTGCCCCGATTCACTTGTAAAAGAACACACACATGTCTTTGAGATCTTAATTGACATTCCTCGCAATTAAATCTGGTCTGGGGTACCTAAAACGAGTCCTTCAAATAGGATTTACACATGAATCAATAACAGATTCCAAGATTAAACCAGATTGTTAAGAGTTTCGGCCACAATAAATCATAACCGAATTGAAAGATTAGTGAGATCCGATGCTATTTTAGAATTTACGAGTTCTTACAAATTAAAACGAGAATACTTATCTAAATTTTGATGAAAATACAGGAAGTGATTGTCGAAAATTACAAAATCAGTGAAGAAAACGAGTTAACAGAAATCGATTTTAAGTCAGGATAGCAAAATAATTCTCAGCAAAAGGATGTAAAATTTGATAAAAGAAAAGGGAATATAAGAAAAGAAGAAGAAGAAGAAGAAGATAAAGATAAAGATAAAAGAGGAAAAATTCTATTTAGGGTTGGAAAGAAATTAAAATCCATGTCTAATTAGGAGAGATTGGAATAAATACTTATAGTTTGGAAGTCCTAGGGGTCTGCATGGTAGTTTCCCCTTTTCTGTCAAAATTAAAAGAATATGGAGGGGAAGAGTGTGACTTGAACTTGGGTTATAAGGGAGATGGAGTGATGCTTAACCATTAGGTTGTTGTCTACACTTAGTTATTTTCTACTCCATTTAATATATATTCAAGTATGGTTTTGATCATAGGTTACTGAAAAAATAAAAAATAAAAATAATTAGGATAAGTGTGGCTTGAACCTAAAACCTCTAGGGAGTACACTAAACACTTAACCATCAATCCTAATCATTTACTTGGTCATGTTTTACAATTAACCCATTATATTTTGAGGTGTTACAAGTAGTTATCCTTCTAATGAGTAAAGATGTATCAACCACTAAAGTAGTAAATTTCAGCTTATCGACTAATAATTCCTTCAGCAACAAAGCTTGGGGAGCTTTTTGAGCCCATAAAGAGACTTCTTTAGTTTACAAACCAAAGGTTCACCATTTGCACCAACTTGTTCAAAGCCAAGTGATTGTAACATGGACACTTCTTTAACCAAATCACCATTAAGAAATGCGTTATTAACATCAATTTGCCTTAGTTTCCCCTTTAGAGTAACGTTTAAGGCAATGATGGTGTGCACTATTCAGGCCCTAGCTATTGGACTAAAAGTGTCATGAAATTTAAATCTAGCATGTTGTGCATATCCTTGAGCCATGGGTGTAACTTTGTAACCATCAATTTTACCATCATATTTCTTTTTTTATCTTAAAATGACATCAACATCCAACTGCTTTTCAATTGTGACATAGTTGACCATCTAAAAAATGGGAGACGTGACACTAGTGATCCTTCCATTTCAAGTAAATATCAATACCAAGAACTTCACTAGATGTGTTAAATGGTAAGCTTTGATACCATTAAAATGACTTAGAATGATATTTGTAAAGGAAATTGAAAAGTGCCAAAAGTAGTGCCAACTACTTCAGGCATTGGTGAAGAGCAAAGATGAACATAGTGATATGTTTACATAGTTCAGTTTCCCTACGTCTACAGGGCCTTTCCTAAATAGATAATTACCATCTCAACACCTCGTATAAGAAGTGATTACAAGCTCTAACACTCACCAGATTAAGAACCTCACTTTTGCACCTACGATCTAGATCACTCTCCTCTAAGTTTTCAAGGGAAAACTTAGGTTGAAAACCAAGTAATTCCCTTATTTTTACACTCAATATGCAGTCACAATTACAAGTTCTTTATTGAACAAATAAGTGCTAGATCTCTCAATACAAAACATATATAAATCTCAAGTATTTAAACTACTTTCAAGTTTCTAAAATACTAGATCAATTACAATCAATTTTTCCATCAAAGTAGCATTATTATAAGCTTAGTGAACCTCTTCAATAAGTCCAAGATATGTTCCCAAGTTTACCCAATCCGATCCAATTTTCTCAAAATAGGCAAGTATATTTACTTGATCTAATTCAAACCAATCTTCAAGATATGATCCTATAATACGTCCAAAGAGTTAACAAAGATCACAAATCAATAATTTTCTTTATAAAAATTACAACTCCAAGTATGACAAATTATAAAGCGAAGCAATACCAGATAACAATGAACATTGCTTGTGACATTACACTAAGGTTGTGTTCTCCATTGCAATAGAAAAACACTTTTGGGTTAAAAGTGTTTTTCCATGGCAGAAACAATGAAGAACACTTGGCTTTTACAGTCAAAGTGCGGTCAAAAAGTGTTTTTCCACCCAAGTGCAAAAATTGTGATTTAAGTGCTTCTGGCCTTTGCGTTTGGAGGTGATAATTATCAAGATACCCTTATTTATATTAACTATTTAAAGGAATATAAAAATTAGATTAATTTATATTTTATATTAAATTATATTAAATTATTTTTATATTTTTATATTAAATTATTTAAACATCATGTTATTATATTAAATTATTTAAATCTTATTTATTATTTGTATAATTAATGATATATAAATTTTTTTAAAAATTAAATATTTAAAATTTAAATTTCATGTATAATTATATTAAATTATTTAAATATAGTATAACTTAATTAATTTTTTACTTCCTACTATCATATCTAAAAAAATTATTTACCGTAATTTTTAATAATAATAAACAACACTTAAAACTAACAAACATATTTTTTCACAGAAGCATTTAAAAAAAGCACTTTTAAAAAAAAAAATTCAACTCCAATACCAATGGAAAAGTTATGCCCTTTTCAAAACAGCCTAAACGCATGTTCTATTTCAAATTTACAAACCACCGCTAGCAATGAAGACGTTGGACAGCGAACCCGTGCATGCTTACTTGAGAACAACGCCCATACACTTAAGCATTCTCGGTCAATAAATATTGAAAGAACATAAATTTTTTTTGTTACTATTAATGATAACTTTGGATTATTTTTTCCTAAGCTAATCTTTAGTTTAATTTGTTGTTTATTTCAATTTCATTGGATAAAAGGATAAAACCAAAATTTAGGAATATGGATTTTACATTATTGTTTTTTTTAGATTTAATTTACGGTTCGATATTTCAAATTATATTTATTTTTTTATTTTGATATTTAAACTTTTTTTAAAATTTAATTTCATAATTAAAATATCATTCCACCATATGTTTTGGTCCAATTTTGTAACATGGTTTAAAAAATATGTGATCAATAAAAATACGCCACATGGCATTCTTCAATAAAAATTATATATTTTAAAATATAATATAACATTTATTCTAAAATTTATATATAATTAAAATTTTGAAAAAACGGAAATTATAAAAATAAAAACTCTTTCATTTCTTGAAATAATTAAATATTTTAACGCAAAAAAATTAAAAATTTCTGGGTAAATCCATCTAGTTCATCATGCTCTTCTAGAATTTATGTCCTACTTATTCTTTATTTACAAATTCTCATTAAAAAGATACTCAGTATGTACAAAGACAGATGTAGAAATTTTATTTCATTATACAAAGACAAACTCAGAAAATTTATATCAATATATACAAAGAAAAAACCCATAAAATTCACATTAATATAACAAAGATGAATAAAGACAAACTCAAAAAAAGTATATATCATCAATATGATAAGCAAAGACAAATCCATACACTTGGCCTCACTCCTAACTTATTAATAGAGCTCCTATAGTGATGAATCAACTTAGTTTTCAATTACTCATGTTGGTAGAGGAAATCACAAATATTTTTGGGCGGGAATTAAATTATCTATTTTTACGATAATAAAAATGTGATTTTACTATTTTAATAATTTATATTTTATAATTTTTAAAGGATTGAATCAAATTTTTATCATTTTAAGGTATTAAAGTGTAATTTTATCATTACTAATTTAAAGTTTTATAAATTACAAATGCAAAAAAATTACATTTTAAGAAGGATCAGGACCCCTGCCAATTCTTTAACTCCGCCCCTGCATGTTGGGTAAAGAATCTAGCTCATTTAGAAATCCCCATCCATAAAGTTAATAGTTTATGATGTTACTAATCTCAAATTACTTACTAATGAATATAAAGTATAAAGAATTTAAATAATCAAGTTAGGTGGCTAGCTTATTCTTTATGTAAATGTTTTAAAGGTCAAACGATGACCACTTGAACTTTTTGTTTTTGAAAATAAATTATAATAATAATCATTTTTTATTTGCATCTGAACAATTTTGAATAAACATAACTTTCAGATAAGATTTTTAATGAAAAATATGATTTTTCTGAAAAGTTACAATGTTATAAAAAAAAAAAAGTGTTAACTTTTGTCACAAATTATGTATTAAGCGTCATTATATAAAATTCAATAATGTCATTTGCACTATAATATATTTTTATTTTTGTTGTTTAAGACTTTGTATTTTAAAAAGAAAAATTAAAGCCTTAAAAATAATGAATGAAGCTTCAAGTCTATTTCTTTTCTTGCATTATAAGTTTCTTTTCTGTCTAAAAAAAAAAAGCTTGCACCAGCAACCAGATTGAGAGATCTTAAAGACCCAAATTTTTTCACATTAAACATTGACCACACTTTGAATCTATTGGTAGAATCTCCATCTCATCTCAATAGATTCTGAAAGGGGTACTTGAAAGTAGGAATCTGAGGGGTCTCTTCTTCATCTCACTTGAAGTAGTCAGCTTATTAGTAATATAAGAGGAAGCCTAGCTAAATATGTATGTAAGAAACTTCCCCTTAACTGAAGGCTTGAGCTTGCCCTTTTCATAACATCAGATTCAGTCCAATTCTTCAGGCCTGCACGAGGAAGAAGATGGGTTAGGGATGAGTCTTCTTTAATAATATATGTTTTCTAATTTAATAAAAAGGAATTTTAAAAGCTGTGGCATTGGACCAAAATCTATAACAAAATCATATTTTAAGTATGAAATTGAATTAAAGAAAAAATCGGAAATCGAATATATTTTAAGGGATAAATTAGGTTGAATTAGATATTTTTTTTATATATCAATAAAAATCGTCAAATATGTTAAATAAATCAATTTTAGAAACTACATAACCAAAAGATTTTGTATGGTTTTAAATATGACAATAAAATAATCATGGTTAGTACAGCATTTATAGAAAATATTAAAAACACCCATAAAAATAAAAAGCAAATAAATCCAAAATCAGAACTTTCCCTCCAAATCTCTCCGCAATTAAAACGCCATGCTCAAATTCTAATTTTGGTCCTTCCACAATTAGCTCTCTCTATAGTCTATAGTAGTCACTCTTTATAACATCTCATTATAAAAAGTCAAGAAGCCAACAAATCCCTCAACGAGTTAGCATTGTCCTCGATCAGAGTTTTGTCTTCTAACTCTAACAAGAGCCCGTGCCAGCTTCAGGAGATGATATTTTGAAGACTTTTTTTGAAAAAGTCGAAAATCCTTCAACAAATTTTGTTCTCCATAACAACATATTCGCTCAAATTTTAATGGAATTAGTTTTTTTTTTAATACAATGCTAAAACTATTCATAAACCTTCTCAGTCTTTAAATTGAAGGATAAATGTGCTTAAATTCACTTGAATTCATGTCTTTTTGCACTAACAACAGTACGATACTAATCGAATTAAAACTTAGTTTATAAATTACTTCTATTATTAAGCATAAAGATATTACGTACCAAAAAAAATAGATAATAAATGTTAGCTAAGATGTCAATAAAATATTTAAAATTTACAAGATAAATTTATTAATCATATTTCATTCATGAAAATAATCTTTAATAAAATGAAATTACATTCATAAATTTTATTAAAGATATGATATAAATCTTACAGATCAAATATTGTTAATATGTTATACTTTTTTAACTTGATTTATTTTAAAGCAAATATAATTTAAATATCAAATGTTGTTATATAAGTATAATAATCGTTTCTTTATAATAATTTACAGGTGCATGAAACAGTGTTATGTTCAAATTTAATACTTAATTCATATATATTGATTTGATATAATTTAATCTTTTAATTATATAATAAGTTAAAATATGTTTATAAATTTTGTACTTTTTAAAAATTAGAAATTTAGTTCTTATATTTGTATTTTTAGGAATGTAATCTTTTTATTTTTTAGATTTTAATATCCAGTCCTAATTGTTAATATTGTTATTATTTTTGTTAAATTCAAATTAATTACAACATCTTTTTTTTAATTACATGGCTGAGTAATTTTTTTTAAAAGGTCACATCAACTAATTTAACAAAAAAAATAACAATATTAATAATTAAATCTAAACTTTGAAATCTAAAAGTAGAGAAACTAAATTCTTACAAATACAAGTACAAGTACAAGGACTAAATTCTCAATTTTTGAAAAGCTACAACCACATTTTAACCTTATATTACAATTTAGTCTAAATAATTAATAAAAAAAGTTGGTTTTTAATTAAAAAAATCAAATTATTTTTCATATCGAATTAAAATATAAAACTAAATCTAAAATTTGAGAATGCTGTAGGGACAAAACTATAATTCTACCATAAATCAGTATATTTGTCATCTCATTAAATTTCTTCACTGTCACACTCTTGAGTCTATTCATTTTCTCCTCTGCTAATATCAATGAGCTCGTTAGCCGAGAAATACATCTGAAAGCCCGACGCCATTGCTGATACTCTTTTTAAATTTACTCTCCTTTTTCTGCAGATCCAAAATTTTGCCCCTCTTTTACGAATCCGCCAACAACAAAGCCTTCCTTCTCATGGACGGTTGCAGTGGATTAAACTGCTCCGCGCCGCGCCGGATCGCTGCTCGCCTCTTCTCTGTACTTAAGCGTCGGAAGGTGAAGGGGAGGGTGAATGTTGGCCAGAGGAAGGAAGATGATAATGAAGTGGCACCACCTAATCACGTAACCCGTCGTCCTGATTCGTCATCAGGTCAAAATTGTCTTGGTGTCATTTTGTTTATTATTTGGCCTTTTGAGTTCCAAATTCTAATGTATATTTTTAGGAATAAATTTTATGCAATTATATATAATTTTGATTTTAATTAGAGTTTTCATAGATCAAAAGTATTGTTTATTTACTAATAGATGGTTGAAAATGTATTCAAATAGGATTAGTTTTAGATCATAACATGGAGAAAGACACCTATACTAGAGTGCAAATAGTTGCTTATATGGAGCCTAACTCAATAAGTGGTTCTTTTAGGGACAAAATACTATTTATTAATTCTTAAGATGTATGTCAACTAAATCTTAGCTCAGGTAATATCAACTCTGAGTTGATTCGAAATTTTAATACTGAAATTATATTTGTACTTTTATTATTTACAAATAGAAGTTTAAGTATGAACTTAATCGAGCTCAAGCTTGAGTAACTCGATTATGTCTTGGGCTGAACTCAAGCTTAGAGATTGATGTTGGATCAAATTTTAATAATTTTCGGTTTTTTTTTTTTTTAATCAGAAAGAAGCGGAAGGGAAGCTAATTACAACGTGGTAATAGGGTGTTTTTTGCTTCGACTGGTTGCTATGACCGAAAAAGAACTTCAAAAGATGGCAGAACTGAGAATCCAAATGGCGGCTGTTCTTGAAAATGTTAAAGATGAGCTCCGAAACAAAGATTTATTCATAACCGCAAAGGAGATTGAATCAAACAACGGCATTGATGGAGATTTAGAATTGGAGTTTAATGGCGATCTTATATCAAATAAAGTGATATTTGATCAGCCTTTGAAAAGTGAATTTGTGCCAAAAGAAGAAAATTATCTGGAAGGAATGGATAGACTTGAAGCAGAACTTGAAGCCGAGTTAGAACGTTTGCAACTCCATTTGGATGCAAGCAAATTGTCCTCAACCCATCCTCAGGTACGATTAAAACTTGGGAATTTGGCATTTCTTTTTTATTTCATTGTTTTTGGTTTAGGGTTTGATTTAATTAATTTGAATCTAAATTCCAGTTGAATTTGATTTGACCGAATTTGAACCATAATCGACTTGAAACCAAAGATCATCTGAATTTGAAATGACTTGAATTAAAATGGTCCAAACTTGAAATGATTCGAATTCATAATTCCAGTTGAACTTGAATTGACTCAATCTGAACGAGTAACCCAAAATGATCTGAACTTAAAATTGATTTAAACTCAAGTAAATCCATTTTAAATTGACCCAACTTGAACAAATATCTCTAAATGACCTAAACCTACCATGATTCAAAAAACTATAATGACTTAAGACTTGAAATATCCAAATAAAACAAACTTGAATGACTTGAATAGAAATTATCTAAAACTTTTAAAATCCTAATTGGCCCAACCCAAAATTATCTAAAACCAAAAATGATGTGAATCTTGAATGATCCAAACCTAAAACTCATAAATTAATTCAAACTTGGAATCATCCCATACCTAGCTCAATATGTTTAGTTTATGTAGTAGTACTAACAAATATTGAAAACTTACCAATTCCCTGGAGATTTTAAATGTTATATTTTTTTTTACAACTATAGCAGAGTACTGGTAATAGTTCAGCCAGAAGCTACAGTATGAGCTGTGGAGAAGTAATTGACCCGACAATTTACGGTGAAGAAGAAGAGTGTGCGCAGTTGCATTGTGGTGTTCCTCCATACGAACTGGAGAGAAGGTTGCATGAATTGTTGGAATCGAGGCAGGAAGAGCAGATAAGAGAATTAGAAGCTGCTTTGGCAAGTGCACAGCAAGAACTGGTCGACAAGGAAAGAGAGATTTCATGGTGGAAAGACACTGCACAGCTTATGTCGATTCATGTCCAACAACCTTCACCGTTTGGTTCCTAGCTGAGGTGAGAAAATTTCTTGCTGCTTTTTTTCATGTGTATCATATCAGGTGTAGTTGTTTGGTGTTTAAAAATGAATTGTTTGTTATTTTGGCTTTAAAAGCATTTTGGATGGTTGATTAGTTTGCAAGTGAAACAGGGAAATTATTTCACATTTTTAAGGGATATTAGTTTATCAATGAATAGTTATCTACATTAAATTGAAGGCCTTTCATTTGAATTTTAATCTTCTTTTTTTATTTTTTATAGTTCTCGTTAAAACCACCCTTACTATTTCGAGTCTCATCATATGTAATTGTCATGTATGAGTCTTCAATTTCACAATGTAGTCTTGCCCAAGTGTTGTGTATTGATTTATTTTATTTGTAATATACTTACACTATATTTGTAGCTGTAAACTCTAAAAGAATGAAAATAAAACTTAAATTGAGATAGGAGGACTAAAAAAGTGCACTGTATTATCATTAAAAAGCAGCAAATCCTGATTTAAAGGTTCAGTAATACAATCAGGTTTGGACATTCATGTACTCTAAGCACTAGAAACGACCTGAAAAAAGAACAAGCAAATTGTATAAGCCTGTAGGTTTGTAATTAAACCTATCAATTTTGATCCCAAGTCTAGAAATACAATTCCAACCTCAACTCGTTTAATTATAAAAATTCTAACAATTTGAATTTAAATTGACTTTTGATTTTAAATTTGACTTGAACAGTTACTTCAAATTGACTCGATTTGACTTGATCTAAAATAATTTGAGCCTAAAACTCAAATGATTAAAAATTGAACCAACTTAAATCCAATAGGACACGAACCCGAACCCGTATTAACTCAAATTGAAATGTTGAAATGATAATAGAAGTTTTAAAATCCAAATTATTTAATCATTAATCTAATTCAAAATCAATTTGATTTGTGCAATTAGCTATTTAAACTATCAACATAATTTTTTGAATCGAATTGATGGTCAAACCGGTTAGACCATTGGTTTTTAATTCAATCATTGTTTTTTTTTTTTTTAAATGGGAAATTAAAATTTTGAAAAAATAAGGAAAATATGTAAAAAATTTATAAACACATTTAAATAACAATAATACATTTATTCATTTTTTTTTCTTCGGATTTAGGTTGGTGGGTGGGTTTAGGGTTAGCTTGTATTCATTTTCTATTTGTTTAGGGTTTTTTTTTTTCATTTGAGCTAGATTTTTTCTTAGGGTTTAGGTAAAACAATTTGACCCAAAACATAAAAATTGAGTAGGGTTAAACAAACATGGATTTGAGTCTAATTCCTCGGAAAGATGATGTTTTATAACCAATCACATTGGGTAGCAATTAATAATAATATAAGCGTCCCAGTTCCAGCAAGTTGCAACCACATAACTAACCCTCACGTTATTCCGTTACCCTTTTTTAAGGTCCGCGGAACTAATGGGACAAAACAGGATTAGATAGATTAGAAGATTAATGGTGCAATTACGCCACGTCTGAGCCGACACAAGCCTTGAAGTCTGAACACAAAGAAAAGCAACTCTCCCGTGCGCACTACGCACTACCCACGATTTCTTTTGGCTTCTTCTTTTCTTTTATATAAACCCCCCTTCCATTCCATTTTATACATTTTGGTGAGTGGTTGTCATTTGCCATAAATTTGAGAGACAGAGAGATCATTTGTCAACGTCTTACTTCCCATCCTTATAAGTGTAATAGGTCGTCCATTGTTTTTAATTTTTACCAACATTGATATGTCTGTTGTAATGATGTTAACAACTCTTTTTCTTCTTGCTAGTTCAGCCTGCAAACTCGAAATGGCGAAAGCAGAACACAACAACGTGACGCTGGAGATGGTGAGGGATTCATTGATAAGGCAAGAAGACACCATTGTTTACAGTCTGATAGAGAGAGCAAGGTTCCCTTTGAACCCTCCCACCTACGACCCTTCCTACGCTTCCATCCCTGGCTTCAGTGGATCTTTGCTTGAGTTCTTCGTTAAACAAACGGAGGCCGTACAAGCTAAGGTAAAAAAACTGAACCTCTCTTCTCTTTCATCTTTCTCCCTTATGTCGTTCATTCTCAGTTAAAACATGCCACCTCTCTAATTAAAAAGTTTTTAATTGAAATTGTTGTGATGGCATAGGTGTAATCAAGAGCAAATACAGGAATTAAGTGTTGGGGGCATTTAATGGGGTTGAAGTTGAAAATTTTGTGTTAAAAAGAAATTAAATTAAGAATTTCCATTTTATCAAGGGACTAGAAAGATTTAATTTTTTTTTTTTTATTTTTCATTTAACTAAGGGCTAAAAAGATATAAATTAATTTATTAATTTTACAAAGAGATTTTTTATATTTAGTCAAAAGAGTCCATTTACGTGTGTATTAATAACAAAATTTGACTTGATTCTGTAAGTGCTTAATGATAATTTTGTGACGAAAAATATTAAAACTTTTTGAACTAAAAATCAAGTTTCAATTATTGTGAGTTGTCTTTACTTTTTGCTGTTGATGTGATTAAATAATTGCTCATAATATAATCCCCATAACACAAAATGGAAGACAGCATATTGTGTTTAGTGCTTTACTTTATACGTTGTCAGTTCAAGGTAACCTCTTTACGTTACAAGAGATATGATTCTCCAATTTTTAATTATCATCTCTTTGTTTCGTTCTAAAGTTAACTGTATGAATCATTTCCATTATATCTCGGAGTTGCCTCTTGTTGAAGGAAATTTAAGAGCGCCACAAACGTTGGCCATTTGCTTATGCTAGGGTTTGAATCCCAACTTATAACATAAAGACAATACCGACTTTTTGGGAAGGAGTTAGGCGTCTCCTCAACACCTTTGCTATGTTTTAGAAATGGCTGCATGAACCATCTGAACTATATCTCCCAATAGTCTCTCTGCTTCATCTTAAAGTTGGCTACATGAATCGTTCTGACTATATCCCGGGAACTGATTAGTTCTAAGTTTGAATGTGTTGTTGCAGGCTGGTAGATATGATAATCCTGAAGAGCATCCATTCTTCCCAGATAATCTACCACCCTCATTGGTGCCACATTACAAGTACCCTGAAGTAATTAATTACCTGTGTTTCTCTTCTCGATTTTTCTGAAAAATCAGAATCCGGTTCAATTATAATCCGGACTAATACCTTCCAAGTCAAACAGGTTTTGCATCCTGCAGCAATGTCTATTAACATAAATAAGCTCATCTGGGACATGTACTTCAACAAACTGCTACCATCGTTTGTCTCTCCGGGCGATGACGGAAACTATGCTTTGACCGCTGCTCGTGATCTCGAGTGTTTACAGGTATTTAACAATCTCTTATGAACGCTGAAGATATGATATTAGAAAAGTGGCTCTAAAAATGCATTGCTAATCCCTTTAGGCTATCTCTAGAAGAATTCACCATGGAAAATTTGTAGCTGAAGTGAAGTTCAGGGACGAACGGAAAGACTATGAACCGGCAATTCGTGCTCAGGTATTTTAGTTTTGTTGTCATAACGGTCAGATTGTTCAGACCTACCGGCTATTAGCTAGTCATTCATTAAGATACTCCTAGGATGCATATAGAGTTAGTAATATAATAGCTTGGGACAATGTTGTGGTGATTTCAGGATAGATTTACTCTGACAAATTTGTTGACGTTTACAAACGTTGAAGAAGCGGTAAAGAAGAGAGTGGCGAAGAAGGCGATGACATTTGGCCAGGAAGTGAAGCTCGGTGATGATGGAGACAAGGGAAAGTACAAGGTTGATCCAGCTATTGTTTCTGGTCTGTATGCAGATTGGGTGATTCCCTTAACAAAGGAAGTCGAAATCGACTACCTCCTCCGTCGCCTCGATTGAAACCATATTAATATCGGTTCTTGATGTTACCTTCCGAATAAAGATCATTCATGTGACAAAACTGCTTTCTAATTAATAAAAGTAGTACTCTTTTGATTATGCTTTAAAAATTTATGGTATAAATCTCCAAATGCTAAGAGTATCAACTAGAATAAGCATGACTGTTACTCAACTCCTCGATGGGAGCAGCATATGGCGAATTCCAATCTGCTTCGAATATTTCTTGAAGCTGTGAAACAATGGCAGGATTGTATGTCCCAAAGCTAACTCCGGCTGTCGTATAGAAATAATCCCAAACCAGATTGCTGGTACCGATGTGTGCACGAACATCGCTAACTGAGTATTTCCCATGATTGACTCTGGTGTAGCCTGGGTAGATATTTCCGGTACGCTTTCTTTTGTGAATGGCTGGTCCAGTCAAGTTGTAACCTGGCACCTTATGGTACTTTATCTCTACACTCCCTGAACATCTGTTCTGCTTGGAAGAATAGCAGAGGATATTGGTGTAGAGAAGCGACTTCAAGTAGAGCTCAGTTTTTTCAATAAAATTTGCCCAATACGCCACAAGTACCTTCACTTTCGCATGCTTCGAGAATACAACCTACCATGTTTAAACATCATAAGAATAGGGAAAACACAAGCAAAAATCCACTAAAATAGTACCTCTGAGATCGCACTTGAAAGAGATGACCAATAAACTGTTTGCTTTGTATGTTGGGATTGGCCAAGCCATTCCATGGTACTGATCCTTACTGTGCCTCCATCTCCAACGGATTTAATCGTATCGAGCCACCCTTGTTCGTCGGGCTGGAACCTGCCGAATGACAGCTGCTGACCACAAGTGGCATCAAAAATCGAATGAAGCATAGAAGACTAAACATAAAAGACAGCAACTTACTTCAGGTGGAGCAAAAGACAGATAGCTTGATTGAGGCACTGAACTTATATAACCATATCCTGGGGCATCAATAATCAATTTCAATATTTTAGGGTCTGATAATTGCGGATATCTTGTCACATAAGGAATCTCCACGAAACGAGGAAGTCGAGGCCTGAGATGAATAAACATGTTAAGCCAGCCCAAAGTAACAAAGGCAGAGTAATGCAGAATATGCAGGGTGTTAGCGTACGTGCATCTCATGTCAGATTCGATGAAATGTGACCAGCAGGGAACTCTTCTTTGAATCTGCCATTTCGGGTCTAATATTGTTGTTGTGAAAGCTGAAACATTAAGATGTGCAAGTCTCCATAGATTATGAAAGTAGACCCCAACCTTTCTTGCTACTTTAGGACAACCGACAAGATAAATTCCGACTTCCTTTATCTGTAACCATAATCAGAACATATTATTGCAAGGTGAGATGATCAGCGGAGTGAAGATAAGAATCAACCGAAGGCAAAATCTGCCACATACTATTGCATGATACCGTGTTACTCAGGGTTTCTTCTTTTTTTTTTTTTTTTTTGCCATCAACTCTCGTGTTAGAAATTACAATGTACAATTGAATAATACGGTTCAACAATCTGAAGTTAATGAAGGTTCATGATCTTGATGACAAATATGATGAGTCGAAGATGATAAACCAGAACTTTATGATCTTTCATATACCTGAGTAAGTGACTTCCAGTCATTGTTGGCAGATCCTATATAGACATCCCGGTTATCCGATATCCAAACTTTCGCATGGACAACACCTGTGCTGAACCATTTATCAAGTAATAAAGTCGCACTCTTGACATTTGCTCTTCTCGAAGCAAGGCCGGAGGGCTCTTTGGTGTAGTCAGGATACACTCCAGAGTGCTGTATCAACCTGAAATTCGGATCGATTTATAGTACTTCGCAAATGGACCACATTTGTTTCTATGCAATGCAATGAGAGCTAAAAGCATTACATATGCTATATTTCCCTATATAAACAGTTAGAAATTTTCATTAAAGAAAAAGGGAAGACATTTTGTCCATAAAACATCACCTGATATCAACATCTCTATCAGCAGCATTTTCCAGGGCTGTATACACAGAAAAGCCTTGATGCGCGCCGAAGCGATGCATATCATCGTTCGAATATCCATAATCCCCTGACCGGGAATCCTCTGGATGTGCTTTCAATTGCCAATACTGAGCTATTATATCTAGTTTGCAAGTTGAATTGTAAGCCAACCATTTAAATACATCACCTATAAACCAAGAAAAAAGGTCAAAAAATGGAAATACAGTTTCATTCATTTCCACTTTGGAGCTGGAAGCAGATAAAGACTGTTACCGGTAGAGAGGACACCAGGGACCCGAGGGAGATGAGGCATATCTGTAGGGATTGACTGGACCAACCAAGCTTTGCATCGAGGCAACAACTCGGTGAAATATGGCAGTGATAGATGGACCAAGATAAACAACACAAAGGATATGATTATGCTGTACTTAAACTCCATTTTTTCTTTTCCCCTAATCCTTACCTCCTTTGATGTATTTATGTATTCAGTTTTTAAACATGTAGCAGCTTATTCCAAAAGCTTATAGTTTTCATGCAAAATTATTGTGCCTTCAAAGAGAAGCATGTCCGTTGCTAATGGAACTTAAGAACCCTTAAGATCATATAATTTGTATTCACTATCTAGGTTTATCAAGATAAAAAAGACTAACCAAGAGGATTAGATATGGTTATGTGAATGTACTACTGCTTTGAACAGCTTTTTATTTCTTCTACATGAAGTATAATGGTGTGTATGTACATAGTCAGTTGTTGAGAAATTTCAGGAAGCTTACTATTGTCACATTCAAAGTGGTAGCTTTCTGAACGTGTGATGAAATGCAGAAGGAAATTTCATGGATGGTTTCTTACCGTTTCTTGCATTTTCAGGGAAGCCAAACACTTTCATGAACCAAGCATTTTAGTGGTTTAGTTTTACAATGGAAAATCTTGCTCTACCCACTGAACTTGAATGTAAGAAAAATACATCACAAGGAATCCAATTTCAAAAAGTTCGAAGGAAATGTAATCCTCCAATTAACTACATGGATGATCATAAAATTGAATAAGATGTTAGAACGAAAAGCACCTGACCCGATTTTTGAATACTTCACATATGAGAAGAACCTTCATCATCAACTACAACAAAATCCTACAACTTTTTACACTCAACAGTTTGAATCTTTTCCTTCAACTGTTTATGATCTCATTAACCTCGATCATTTCTCTCTAGGATATAGAGTGTCTCCTGTTTCTCGAAGATGAACCGGACGACTTGGTATCCCCTGGAACCATCGAAGTTGGGCTTTGCGAACTTGCAGAGGTCTCGGAACTTCTGTTATCTGCATGCCCTTTTCCGAAACCCCACAACTTGTCAAACATTCTTCTCGATCGAGATGGCAGTAGCTGGATGCCGCTTTTACTGTTTTTGCTACTCTGCTTGGCCAATTCACATTTTTCCTGAAATGCGTCCTCTTTTATCTTAATCCGACTCATTTGTTTCTCAAGGGAGTTGCAATCTTCAGCTGCAGTCTTCTCCAATTCTTCATCAGTGTTGGTTGTGTAATGGGAAGTATCGCGAAGTGGTTGAACTCCAGCCGCAGACCTAACCTGCTCAAAGAAGAAAACTTGAACTACGACTCGAAGTGGAAGTCTCTCATTCTGCACAGCATGCATAGATGCATCCATTGTCAATTTCTTGACATCCATCAAGCTGCACAATTTCTTTCTTTCAACCTTCGTCAAGCTCGGTTGCTCCTGCAGACATAATAACTTGTTATACATTGTCTAACTGCACTCATGAAAAGGTTTCAGGTTATCATTATTCAATAGTGGCAGGTACTTTTGAAAAACCAACAGTTCAGGTTATGAAGTTATAACGAAAGCCATCAAAGCAGTTAGGATTTATGAAGTAACAGGGTCATAAACACTTGCAGCTGCAGTACAAATAAACCATCATTGAGCATCAGAAAACATTCTAAAAGAATCTATGCATATGATGAGAAATATGATTCTAGAATTCGAGTAGATGAACGAAATTTGGCACATAGTTGAAAGCCTACCTTTAGGTATGTGTCAATGGCTTTATAAAGTCCATCATGAACTGGTCTAGCAAACTCAGGTACAGACTGAGACAAGTCAATGAAACTGGCAAGGGAAAGATTTGGGTCGCGTGCAATTTCTTCAAGATACTCGTCGATAAGTTTACCAACGCTCAACAAGGATCCATGCCCTAGAACAAAATCAGTACATATCATCTCATTCTTTGCAACATCTAAATCATGACTATGCATCATATACCGTTTCACAATAGAGAGAACCATCTCAACATCATATAATGTAGTTTGCAGAGGCCGCGCCGGGATTAATAAATCCTTGACAGAAGCTTCATACAACTTTAAACTTATCCTCTTTAATAGATCTTCCTTGGCGGAATTATCCACCCCAACGAGAATGGCAACTTTCAACAGCTTCAATAAGAAACTACATGAACAACCAACGCCTCTATCCGAAGGCAATAAACATACAATTGTTTCCACAAGTAATTTGTTCCTCCAGGAATGTACATCAGAATCCAAGGTATCAACAGAATCAGGCAACCATCTAACAGCGTACGTTTTCAGTGCCTCACAAATGGCAACACCATCCATTCTTCCCTTTGATTTCACAGCAGTCATGACTCGCTTGTAGAGATCAATGTCTAACTCACATATATCTTCAACCCACCAATCTTTTGGAACAGATACGATCTTCTCTCGAAATTTTATACCGTCACCAGCCATTTTGTCAGACATTGACAACTTCCGGTTATACGTGTAGGACCATGTAATGTTTGCAGGATCCACAGAGGTTTTAGATGCTATAGAATCAATGCATCTTCCAACGATCTTCAGGTTTTCAGACCATGGTAGAACAGACTTGGTGGTTTGTAGAACAATAATGGAATCTTTCCAGCTACGGAATATACTAGAATTAAGAAATACTTCGATTTTAAAAATTAGGTTACCTCGATCAACATCCTCAGTCATCTCTAGGTATTCGGCAGCACAACGTGCAGCCACAACATTGTATGCATTTAAAGTAACAGTCATCCCATAGCAGAATTTTGCACAGATTTCAAATGCTTTTGGCCCACCAGGAAAATCAACCATATTAATTTCATCACAGCACTCTTCACTGGCTTTCAGCACTAGTTTTCGCAAGCGACTGCTCTTAGATAATAGAGGGAACTGCAAAGCCACATAAGAGTGACATCCATAATTAACAATTATAATTTATAGTTAAGAGCCATCTGAGGTAACTTTTGCAAAGTTATAGGAGGCAATAATCACAATATCATATTATGCTACCTTGACAAATTCAACACTTCTACCTATAAAGTGGCACTTATAGCAATGTATCTCTAGAAGAAAAAATTGATTCAATAGTTACTTTAAGTACATTTTAAAACTTCATGCATTTAAATTGGAATCTAGAAGAAGCTATTTGAACATGAACCAAATACCAAAATAAGCAAAAAGTTCAGAATCTACAAACACACACACACCTACAGGAGAAGTATAAATACTTAGAATGAATTGAACATACCTTGTGAAGGTAAAATTTAACTTCGCCGACATTAATTGTGACATCTGTTGTCAGATCAGATGTGACATACCTGCATCAAGAGATAGTTTATGTTAACCCCGTTCTCCTCCAAAATACACACGCAAAAAGGATATTGCATTGATGAGGAATATAATAGCATGATGATGACAATAACCTTAAAGACTGAAGAAGAACAAAGCAAGAGCCCGTTTTGACTCATTGGCTCTGGTAAAAGGGTCATGGTTATAGCTCACTTTTCAAATTAACCTCAAGTTAGTCAAATTAACAGCTATGGTCAATGAACTTGAAACTTAAAACTCTGTATGAAACTACATGTTATCTTTCTTAAACCAGCTTTGTGACTTTTAGGTATAAGTATCGCCTTTCTCAAACATGATTAACAGTCGTAATAAACCAGAAACCTGGAAATGGCTTGAAAGCCTCAAAATGCAGTTGTCAAATATTTGTATTTCTCAGACATGTATAACAGTTGCCATTTGTGCACAAAGATATTAAGTACAACCCCGACAAAATCTCTTCATAAAAGGACTCTGGCCACAACTTTCTAGAGCTGCATCTGCCTACATTTCATTTAACGACATTGCCAATGCTGACTAAATGGGAAAGTCCAACTCCACAAAGACTACCATCCATAAAATTTCATGTTTTAATCAGTTGTCATCTTAAAATAGAAACTTTCATTGATCAGGTGTTATTAATCTCATAGTCAAAGAATGTAAGCATATCACATAGTGCAAAGTTCAAGTATCAGATCGATTCGGTTACAAGACTAGATCACTCCTACTTACTCTACCTTAGCAACTAAATGATAAAACTCATTCAGTTATAAGAATTTGCTGAGTGGAAGAGGGCTTTTGGACATGTTATCATGAAGAAAAATCCAAGCTCACTCCTCCTTGAGTGGAACATGCTATTGATTACACGAGTAGAGATTCTTACAACCATGATTAAAGGCCTGCTGCTCCCAATATGCCTTTCCCACATTAGGACCACTAACTCATGAAAAAGAGGACAGGTTGAACAGCTGGACCACCTTCAAGGTACCCCATTGTCTTTTTTTTCACTCTTCAAATCCGCCCCCCAAAAAAAAAAAAAAAAACAAAAACAAAGCAATAAAAGAATAATAATTGCAATGAAAACACCCATGTGGTTAATCTGTCACCAAGCTAAAAGAAATCAAAAGGAAAATAATAATAATAAAAAGAGAGAACAATTACTTGTTAAAGTTGTGACTTTTCCGATGGAATGATTAACCACTAAAAGTTTTCTATTTCTTAAGGTATATTTTAAAAGAACCCCTCAATCAATGCAAAAATCAGTTGACAAAACAAAGATAAATTTTCAAATGCATCAGATAAAATATACATATTTCAGTAGAAAACCAAGAAGGCTAGAGTTAAGCTTACATCTAAGAAACCGTAAGAACAAACCTAGAGTAAAACACCAAACATAGTTAAACATGTCTGGAACAGACACCATGATGGAAAACAAAACCAAATCAAATGGAGATAACAGACGGCTAAAGAACAATTTAAAACGGGAAGAATGTGAGCGAAACCCATCTTACCGGATGCATTTGCCATCAGCTTGGAAGGCGTCAGGCTTGGAACCAAGTTTCATAAACTTCATGTTTACTCTTTTTTCTTCAGAAAATATGTTCACAAAAGAGAAAAAGAATAGGATAAAATCCCTTTAAAAAAACACGACAAGCTGACCTAAATTCCTTGTGGCTGTGAAGCTATTAGCCATACCATGTACCAACGAGAACGTTCCTTTCTTTCCCTGTCTATATGTATCAGCTGAATAAATCCAAACCAAGTAGCAGAGGCAAAGAAATAGCCTCTCTTTTTTCCCAAAGAAAATTTTGGGACTTAAAAATAACTAATTTATGTACTTAAAATTCTGAAGATAACAAGCAAAATCAACACCAAGTAGCCAAGGAGAATATCTAATAACCATTGGACTGAGACAACAACAGAAACATCAACATTCCTATCTTCCTTATCTTCTTCCAGGTTGTTCTCATCCCATTTCTCAGCTGCCACATTTTAGGAAGACATTGATGAAGCTTTAATCTTAATTACCAAATAAAGTTCACTAACAAAAACCAATAACCAAAAACCAGAAATACAAGAAGGATCAAAATCCCAAAAAAGATAAGCAAAGGGAAGATTGTAAATTTATGGGTTTATAGAGGGGGAAAAAAAAAGCAAGAAAAGATGGTAGGAGAGAAAAGGCCAAAGGTAAAGAAAGAGTCATATGTGTGTGAATGATGGGGTTGTTAATATTGGATACATCATATCAATAGAATTCTCGCCGCCTTTGCTTTTAAATCAGCTTGATTTGCTGATATCAAAAGATCTTTCTCTTATTCTCTAACTCCTCCTCTGCCTAAAGGCGCATATATCGATGATTCAATCTCTTTCCTTATTGCTCTCCTTTTCTCACTTTTATTATTAAACGATGATAAAGACTGATATATGCATAATAATATATACACACTGCACACACCTATATGTATATATCTGTGTACGTGATGTATGGTGATCATCTTCTCTTTTAGATGCACTTGTTTCCCCCATCTAATCCCCTTTAGTTATTACTCTCTTCAAAACCTTTTATGTAAACGTGGTTTAATTGCCGCCAACGTCCCTAAATTATCACTCAAATTTTAAATTAACTCTTTAATTTCAAAATATTTTAGTTGAATTCTTTTTGTATAAAGCGTTATATCAATGTAGAGATCAAATGTGAATTCTGATTTTACATATATAATATTTAAAATACCTAAATTAAATTACAATAAAGTGTTATTAGAATTTAGAAAAATTATTTCCTTTTTTAATACATCAAATTTAAGTTATTCATTCAATAAGTATGCAATTTTTTTAGACATAAGTATGTAATATTTATAACTTAATCAATATGTTTTAAATATGTTACGTGTCAATTTTGTGTTAACATTTAACATCCGAGTTAATGGCTACTAGCATGAGAAAAGAAATTGAGAAACTAAAAATCAATTCAAACCGATTGTACTTCAATAGTTTAGGTTCACAAGTTTAAGAACCATAACTTTTTTTTTGTACAATACTTAAAATTATTCATAATTCCTCCCAATTCTTAAATAAAAGAATAAATGTGCTTCAGCACACTCAAATCTACATCCTTCAATGCCAATGTCAATCAAGCTAAGACTCAACTATAATTAATTTAACTAAACCGAGTTCTATATTTTATTTAATTTATAATTAAATTTACTTTTTTAAGATTTAAAAATAAATCTTTTATATTTAAAATAGTGAAAAATATTATGTTAACATGTATTTCTTAAAAAATATCGTATAAGACTCCTTGATTTTTTCATATGCTTGAAAACTTTTATGAAAAACTTTGAAATTTTATTAAATAATGTCTGCTCATTTTATTAAAATAAAGTGAAAAATCCAATGCCAAAAAATAAAATGGAAAAATAGATAATCAAATTGAAATACTATGGAGGTTCAAAAAATTCATAAAAAGAAAATCAACCAAATCTAACTGAACTTTAGATTAACGGAAGGTTTTAATTGATACGATATTAATACTTTAAATATTCAATTTAAACATTATGAAATTTAAGAACCAATTTAAAATTTGAAGCATAATTGGGGGCGTTTAATAAATTAAACCACAAAATAAATAAAAAAATGTCAATGGACTGTATTACAGAGTGGATTTGAAAGACTTTTTATAATGCCGTAAAAGCACGCCACCTTTTTTTTTTTTACGGCATTGCCCTCTCTTTCCTCTTTTATTTACTTTCTCTTGCCACCTGTGCTTACTCTTACGCGCTTCTTCTTTCGTGCGTGCTTTGCTTTGCCTTTTTTTTTTTTTTTTTGAATTTGACACGTAGCTTTGCTTTTTCTTTTTATTATTACGCTTCGGTCCGGGATATTCCTGTGAATAAAGTATTAGCTTGGTCGCTTTGTGTCTCGCAATCAAGCTTGAACACGTGTAATTAAGACCTTGCACAGCACACGTGGCATCATGTAAATGGGTAATCCAAGATCTTGTTATCTTCTCCTGTCTTACACTAGCTTGGGAAGAAGTAGCTGGCACCAAAGTCACTTTAAAGCAGTCATGTTAATTGGTATGATTTATTCTGATTTTATATTAATATCAAATAATTTAAATTTCATTTCTGTGAAAATTTTGAAATATTGTGATCGTTTTGTTGTGTTTCGATCCATTTCAATTTATATTTGTTTGTATCATTACTTTTGAATGCCATAAATAATAAATTTTAAAAAGATTATATTAATTTTGAAGAGACTATACAGGGAATTTGCCATTTTAGGGGTTAAGGCACTCTACCTTTTAGCCCCATGTATTGATCGAAATAAGATTTTTAATATTTTAAATTAAGTTATTAAGATATTGAAGTTAATAATTTTTAAATTTTTTATATGGATATAAATATATATATATATATATATATATGTAATTATGATATATTTGTATAAATGAAGAATATTTAAAAACTACCAATAAATATGAAATAATAGTACGTACTAATACTACAACAAAACGATATAACCATTGATAGAATATCTACTACTTTGACTTTATGTGTAATTCACGATTTCAGTTTTAATTTTTTTTAAATTTTATTTTGGATTAAGATTAGTCTCTAATTCAAGTCATTTGTATTTACTAATTGAATTATTTTAAGTTTGGTTCGTCGAATCTTAAATTACAATTTTATAAGAGAATTATAGGAACGTAAGATTATGAGTGGGATGTGAAATTATCTTATTCAATTCATTTGGTTGAAATGTAATATTCAGATGTTTGGTTAACGGAATATAATATTACATAAAAGTTAATTTTATTATATTGTCCTTGTTATAAAATTTTTATTTTTACAATTTTACTTCTTTCTATGTTTTTTAGTCTCAAATTTTTATAATATTAAAATAACTTGATAAATTCATTTTTATTACACCTTTATTTTATCATATTAATTATTTTGTACTAGTAGGAGTAGAAATAAAAACATTTTTTAATCAAAAAGTTTCATATCCATATTTATACTTATTGTTTGGATAGAAAACATGGTTAATGGTTTATACATATGTGTGTATATATATCTACTTTAAATTGCAAAAAAAAAAAAAAAAATATAAAATAAAATTTGAATAATTGGACGATAGGTCATCATCCATTTCAAGCATCCCACCCGGAATTTGCATAAATTTTGAATAAAATTCAAGCATTGAATTTGCAAACTTCTTTATTATTAATTTAAAAATTGAGGGTAATTTTGTCTTAAAATTCATATTTCACTTGTGACCTTAAATTACTTAAGAAAGATATTGTAATAAGATTACACCTTGTATGACAAGGTAGTCGTAATGTGAGATTACGGGGTGGTCAAAATGTTAAAATTCAAACACCATAATCTCATTTCAAAATGTAACATAACAACCCTAAAATCAAATGTTTTACACTAATTAATTACGAAAGAATAGTTGTTATAGAAATTCAATTATAAAAAGGAGTCGCCCAACCTAAAAATTCAATTATAAAATGATAAAATAAAATGAAAATATATTGATAAAATAAAATAAAAATATATTAATTCAATTAGACTTATTTATTATCTGTTCAAGTTCGAATCTCTACTCAAAATATTGAAGGTTTAAAAAAAAATGCGAAACTCAAAAATACAACAAAATTAAACTCATTTAAAAATAGGAAGGTCCACCCAGGCCAACCCATTTTATAATTTTGTAATAGTGTATATATAATAATACAATAATGTGTAAATATTAAAAATTGTGTTAACTTGTTAGTTTAACAATAAATAGTTTTTATATAATAGAGTCTGCTTTTGTAGCACGTTTTTCTCTGTCTGCTTTTATAGTAGTTTTTTTTTTCATAGCTATGGATTCTGTTTTGTTCGTTTTAATTACGAGATCTAAGGTGTTTCTTTAAGCGAGAAAGATGAAGGAAGAATTGGTAAATCTTAACACAGTTGATGAGGAAGAAGAGTCATTACATGCCTACAGAAATACAGATATGGTTAAGGAAGATCATAGTCTATGCCTGGTAGAGCGAGTTTTAACAGACAGTATGGCCCATTTTTCGACAATGAGAAAAATATTGACAATTTTTTTGCATCCGTTGGAGGGGTGTCCATTACAGATATTGGGGAAAAAAGGTTTGTTTTTTTATTATTAAGGGATAGATTTGAAGAGAGTACTTAAAGGTATGCCCTAGTTCTTCAATAGACATCTCATTGTATTTCATCGATTAGAAAAGGGAGAAGACCCGTTACAAGTCCCTCTAGTCTTTACCAAGTTTTAGGTTCAAGTTCATAATTTGTCAATGGCGTTTATGTTAGAGGGAATGGCACAACAATTTGGAAATTTCACCGATCAGTTCCTAGAATATGATGTTGCTTTAGTAACAAAGGGCATTAAAAGATTTATGCGCATAATAGTAAAGCTAGATGTTCAACTTCCTTTGAAAAGGAAGAAACAAGTAGCCTTAGGTCAAAATAGATCAACTGGTGCCTTGTTTCAATATGAAAAAAATCATATTATTTTGTTTTCTGTATAGAAAGTTGGGTCACGGTGAAGGCTTTTACCCTATTCGACTGACATTAAGATCACATGAGGTGGTGTTTGGATGTGGCATATCCTTGAAAACACCATTAAGAAGGGTGCCATTGATTATTTAAGGTAGGGATGGATTTGGATGAGGGAAGAGATGATAATAATGTAGGGATGGATTTGGATGAGGGAAGAGATGATAGGAGTTTTATGGACATCCAAACTCTTCATTCTTATTTGATGAGGGGAAGAAAAATAAGAGATTATTTAACTTCCTCAACCAAAGTTGATATTCAACTAAACAAGGACTATCCTAGCTTATCGAATCATGGGTCGGGCTTAGATGGGCATATAGAACTGGGCTTGGACATGGAGGATAGCCCTATTGAGATCATTTACGACAAGAAAAGACAACACATACATCGGATGATTCCAACTGTTTTAGGCAATAATGATTCAATGGAATTGGGAGTATCTAATGAAATATCGACGATTGCTATTAAGCAGGCCAGTCGATCGTAATAAAAATATTAAGCTAGAATGTTCATGACCTGGGGCAGTCACGGGCAATTAAGCATCTCAAGAACAAACTGAGACAAATCTAGCATTAACTATTGTTTCTTATAGAAACAAATGTTAGTGCAAAATGAATAGAATGAGTACGAAAAAAATGCATATTTGTGAATAGCATCAATGTGGAAGCTTTTGGCTTAATAGGAGATTTATCACTGGGTTGGATGAATGAATGTAATGTTAATTTAAGGATTTTCTTTTCATCGCAGCTTGATGTTAAAATAAACGAAAGGGATAAGATGGTATCATGGAGGCTCACGGGACTTTATGAATCACCAGTTTAATTTCAAAGGGTAGAATCATGGAACCTGTTACGGTATTTGAGCAGAAATAATACATTTTCGTAGTTAGTAATGAGAGATTTTAATGAAATAATGTATTCGTTTGAGAAAAAAGGGGGAAACCCTCGAGAGGAGAGACAAATGCTAGTTTTTCAATGAGTTTTGGAGGAATGTCATCTTAGTGATTTGGGGTTCTTAGGACAATGGTTTACATAGAAGAGAGGGAGGCTACCGATAAATAATATACGAGAATGACTAGATCGAGGGGTGACAAATTCAAATTGGTGGGATCTATTCTTGGGCTACACAGTTAAACATCTCTCGCATGGTTCTTCCAATCACTGTCCGGTATTGATTGATACAATTGGAAGTAATATAGGTTAGTTGTTAAGGAAACAGTCTCAATTCCATTTTAATGCAAACTGGGTACTTGAAGAATCATTTCAGCATCAAATATAGAGTTTTTAAGAGTCAAATAACACGGATGTTCCTATAAAGCTACATGAACTAGGATCTAAGCAAGTGAATGGGCGATAGAGAATCAAATGGATAGGGATCGCATAAAGTTAACACTAATGTGCGATTAAGTGAGTTGAATTCGGCATATCCTGATGACTACATTTTAGCTGAACTAACAGAGGTTAAATTGACGTTAAATATAGAAGTAGATAATGAGGAGATATTCTAGGAGCAGTAAGCAAGAGCAAACTAGCTCTGATTTAGAGAACGAAATATGTTTTTTTTTTCATAATTTTACATCTTACTGCATGAAAAGAAATACCATCAGGGGGTTGCAGGATAAGAATGAAGGTTGGGTAGCTAGAGAAAAGGAAATGGTTAGAATCGCGATAGATTATTATGAGGGACTGTGAGCAAGTTTTATCTGGGATTCAACCTTGCATTTTTGAAAATTTGTATGAAGAATTGACAATTGAGTTTATAGCAAAGGAAATTGTGGAAGCAGTTAATAGTGTGGCTTCTCTAAAAGCATTAGCTAAGGATGACTTTCCATCATTATATTTTAAAAAATATTGGCATATCATAGGAAAAATATATCTCAATATTGCATGGATGTGTTGAGTGAAAGGAGAGAAATTGACGCTATCAATTGAACAAATATAGTGTTGATCCTAAAAATCAATACGCCAATAAACATGGCTCAATTTTAGACCAATTAATCTTTACAATGTTATCTATAAGATTATTTCTAAAGTGGTTGTTAACAGATTTAGATGGGTACTGAATTTGTGTATTGATGAAACTCAAAGAGCATTTGTATCGGTAAGGCAGATTACAGATAACATACTTATTGCATATGAAATATTGTACTCTTTCAAAAAAAGGAAGGAAAGTTCTAATAGTTCTTTTGCTCTAAAGTTAGACATGACCAAAGGCCTATGACAGAGTAGAATGGAGCTTTCTTAAAAAGATGATGCTTCGATTAGGTTTCAACAACGAATGGACTTCCCTAGTGATGAATTGCGTAAGTACAATATCTTACTTAGTAATGTTCAATGGAATTCAGGGTGAAAAGTTTAGGCTTACATAGGATTTGAGGCAAAGGGATTCATTAAGTCCATATTTATTCATAATTTGTGCGGAGAGATTCTCTAGTCTACCTAATATGGCTAGGCAAGATGGATTAATTCATGGCGTAAGAGTGGGGAGAAGTAGTTTATTATTAACACTTTTTTTTTTGCAGATGATATTATACTGTTTGGCGAAGCAAATATGGAAGGATCCAATGCCATGAAAGTAATAGTGTCAGAGTATGAAGGTGTCTTAGGACAATTGGTTAATTTCGATAAACCACTTATTTATTTTAGTGGAAATATATCCTTAGAAATGAGAGAACTAGTTGAGAACATACTTGGAGTACGAATGTCAAGCAATCTAGAAAAATATTTTGGATTACCAACAATGGTAGGGCAAAGAAAGAATGATGCATTCATTAATATTAAGGAGAGGTTTATCAAAAAGATAGAAAATTGGAATATATGTCAACTATCATTAGATGGAAAGGAAGTATTTATTAAGTCGATTTTATAGGCAATTCTGATTTATGCAATGCAGTGCTTTCTTTTGCTGGGATTATTATGTTATGATTTAGAAAAAAATAATAAGCAAATTTTGGTGGCATAATATGAAAACAAATAAAGGCATATATTGGTGCCAGTGGAGTTCGATGTGCAGATAAAAAATGCAAGGGGGTTGGGATTTAGGGAGTTAACCAAATTCAATGTGGCCCTTTTAACGAAACAGGGCTAGAGATTAATTGTAAAACCCAACATGTAACAGCCCGTTTTCAGTCAAATCGGAACAATGGTTTTGGAACCATAAATCTGAGGTCAAAATATTTATTTTATTATTATTTTAATGTCTACAGTAGATAGTATGATTGTATGAAAACTTCGTTAAGAAATTTTATCGTTTGAGTGCTCAATTTGATAAAAAGGACTAAATCGCGTAAAGTGCAAAAGTGGTGTTCTAATAGTTAAAAGTGTTTAATAGCTATGAAACCTTAAAGTAGGGGTCCTTATGTTGTAATTAGACCATTTTATATTTGAGTGGACATATATGGACATATTATTAAGTGTTTTAAAGGATATTCATTAAGGTTAAATTAGTAAATTAGTAAATAATTTAGTAAAATAATAGAAACATGATATCATCCTTAATTTTCTATCATCTTCCAGCGAAAATTGAACTAGGAAACTCCATTTAAGGAGCTTAAGCATTTGGCTATTCAAGTTCTTTGCATGGTATGATTTTTAACTCGGTTTTTAATGATCTCTATGTTTTCAGAATTGTTGTAGCTTAAGCTAGCTAGCCCAGGGACTAATTTGCAAAATTTTTAAAGGTTTAGGGTTTTTCCATTGATGAATGTAAATTTAGGTTTAGGGTTTTTCCATTGATGAATGTAAATATATTTTGATGTTTGATGATAGAAAATGTATGATTGTTGTTAGATAAACAACATTTGTAAAGTGATTTTTAGTAAAATTGCCAATTATGGATTAAATTGTGAAATGTGTAAATTTTGTGGTTAAATTGAGAAATAAATGAAAAAATATGGGCTTCTATGGTAATAAGAGAAATTCGTCTAGCATGGGTAGGGACTTAATTGCATGAATTTGTATTTTTATGAGATAAGGACTAAATTGTAAAAATGTTAAAATATTAGGGAAAAAAGTGTAAAGTTGTTATAATGTGATTTTTGGGCTAAATTGAATAGAATGAAAATTAAATAAGCTAAATTTGATTACATATAGATCAAGAAAAGTAAAGTTCGAATCTAGATCTGGGGAAAAAAAGGTTTTAGACTAATCGAACTATTTTGTCATTTTTGCAATCGAGGTAGGTTTGTATGTTAATAAGCATTAATATAATTGTGTTTTAAATGCTTTATTATTGAATTATTTGTGAATACGACCTTGCGTACATGTTCGACAACGATTTGGCAAATGTGAAATCCCGGTTGAACCTTAGGAATAGATTAGGATACGAATGACATGTCATTAAGGGTTATGTGATTTGGGTGCTAGTTCGTACATCCTACCGGTGGTTGAGTTATCCGGCATGTGTTGCGGATTCTTGTCAGCTTGTGTGAGTAGTACCGTGTAGCTACGTCATGACCGCTAGCTTGTGTAAGCAGACCCGTTGATAGCTCTAGAGTGAGCATTATATGAGATATGAGATTGAGATAGCTTCAGCTATGTATTGGCACTTAAAGTGTGAGATTTCCGAGTATCCGATAGTATTCCAAATAGTTCAATGGGTATATCAAGGATATAGATGAGTATGAAATTGATACGAGCTTGTACATGTATGTACGTGAACTATACAATCATCAAATTAAAGAAGTTTATGGAAATTGTGTTTAATCCTTGGATTGAATATATGTGTTAAGTTATGCTCCAAATTTGAATTGCATGATATGATGTTTATGTTATTGAATTGTTGATTGGTAAGTTTTGCTTACTTAGCATATGAGCTTACTAAGTTTTATAGCTTACTTTGTTTACTTATTCGTATTTTATAGTGAATATCGAAGCTAACTCGGATTGGGAGATGTTGGAGATCTCATCACACTATCAAGCTATCATTTTGGTCCTTTTGAGATTTTGTTTTGGGTCGTATGGCATGTATAGGAGTTATGGTCGTTTTGGTATATGTTGGTAATGGATTTAGCCATTTGAGTTGGCTTGTAAATGTTAAGTGTTTGGTTTTGTGTATAGCCATGAGAGTTGGCTTATTTTGGTATATTTGGTGATGTATATATATGTGCAAATGACCTTTGTTATGCATTTAGTAATTGCTATGTAAATGCTTGTGGTGAATGGTTGTTTGAGAATTAGTATGCTTGTGATTTTAGGCAAAGTGATGCATAAATAAAAGTGACCATGTAGGTGAATTGAGAATGTGAATTTGGTATGAAATTGAATAATATATTATGGTACTTGTGTGCGTTGAAGTTGTTGGTATTGGTATAGCATGAATCGAATTTGGTTTGGATGAGTTTAAATGACATTTAAAGTTGTGGTTATATGCAAATTTGGTTGGTGTAGGTGAATGTATATTGGGTAAGAAAGATGGCTTGGTAAATAGCCTATTTTTGTCCACACGGGCAGAGACACGGGCGTGTGTCTCAGCCCTGTGTGACAAACGGTCTGGTCACACGGTCGTGTGTTCCCTGGTGTTTAATTAGAAACCAAGTCAGTATGCTCCACACGGCTCAGCACAAGGGCATGTGACTTGGCCGTGTGGCATAAGTCAATATACCCTACAAGTTTGGCACGACCTAGCACACGGCCTAGCACATGGGTGTGTGAGGCCATTCCGAAGGGCACACAGGTGTGTGGTTGGCCGTGTGATCCAAGTCAAAGAGTTACACAGGGTCAGACACGAGCTGGGACATGACCATGTGATCCCATTTCGAATGTCCACACGGCCTGTGACACAGGGGTGTCTTTGGCCATGTGAGACATAAGGTTGGGCTACACGGGCGTGTGTCTCCTGTATTTTGTAAAATTTTCTAAGTGTTTCAAGAATTTCCTGAGTTATCGGTTTAGTCCCGAACCACTTCTAAAGCATGTTTTGGGCCTCGTAGGCTCATATTAGGGACGTTATATATGGTTGTGAATGGTTTATTTTTATAATGGAAAAATGAATGAGAAATGTATGTTTAAATATGTAATAAGTCCGGTAATACTCCGTAACCCTATTTCGATGACAGATTCAGGTGAGGAGTGTCACACAACAGTTTTCTAACACGAGTTGTAAAGGTAAAATATTTCCTAATGGGAGATTTTATGAATGCAAGTTTGAGTTTTTACCCATCTTATACCTAGTGTGATATATAGAGTGCCCAAAGACTACTGAAGCAAGACACAGGTTGGAGAGTTGGCAATGCAACAACAATTAATCTCTGAATGATTCTTGGCTGTCGGACCTAACCTAAATAAGGGAGGGTGCAAGCTTAGAACATCAACATAAATTACATGACTGTTTTAGATTTAATAGATGCAGACATCATTACCTGGAAATATAATATATTAAGGTCATTATTTGATGAAAAACGAGTGAAAAGGATATTGACACTCCCGCTCTCTAATTCTACACAGACAAATGAAGTGGTGTGGTGGGGAGACAACACTGGAATATATACGGCTAAAAGGTGGATTCAAATGGCTTGTGAAGAGGACTTAGGTTTGTTAGGAGACAACTGTACAACACATTTTACAACACTAAAAGCCTTCTATACAAAGTAGTGGAATTTAAAAATTACAAGCAAAATCAGGATTGAAATGTAGGAAATAGCTAATGGATATCTGCCTACTTTAAAATTTTTACAAATAAGAAGGATTGCAGTAGAAAGCTTTTGTTCTGTCTGCCAATTTCAGGAGGAATCGGTAGAGCACTTGTTTCGTGAATGCCCATTCATGTGGAAAATCTTGCAGGGGCTCTGTGTGGCATTCTCAACCACAAATTGAGAGAAAAATTAGAAATTTTGATTAGCAAGGGAATTTGTAAACAACATTCAATCTATGTGCAAAAAGAAAACTATCATCTATCGGGCACTATGGCACAATCGAAACAAAATATATCATGAGGGTGCAAGGAAAAGTATTCATGAATTATTAGCGTTTATCAATACTTATATTTTAGAAATGAATATATTGGAAGATATAGCAATACTAATGCAAAACCCAAAGGCAAGCAAATGGGAGCCGCCAAATGGTGAAAACATTAAAGAAAATTTTGATGCCTCATTTTATCAACAATCAAATAGATCAATCTTAAGGATCTTAATTAGAAATAAAGAAGGCCTTGTTGTAGCAGCGTTTACTCACTCGAATGAACATATGATAAACTCAACCATGGAGAAAGTGCAAGCATGTTTGCAAGCCTTAATCTTTGCGGAAGAATTGAATTTTAGGAAGATCTTGGTGGAAGAGGACGCCTTAACTATCATTAAGAAAGTAAGGTCGCTGAAGAGGATAAATCAAACATCAACTTTCTACTGAAGAAAATAAAAGAAAAGATTTGAAGATTTGACAACATAGGGTTTCAACACATACCTCAAAAAATAAATAAAGCAGCACATGACTTGGCAGAGGAAGAACGACGATACGACGTCCCATGTGCTAGATCTAAGAGGCCCCAACAAGAGTGGAAGAAATAACAGATCAATATCGCGTTAACTACAAGGAGAGGGCAGACGGATGAGGTTTCTGATACCAGAGGAACTACGACTATCTAGATTCCGATAAGCTCAGACCGACATAGAGGGATCGAGCTGCATACGGAATCATATCTACGATCGAAAGGAGGAAGAAAGGATCTACTCCGACTGCTCACTGATGTACTGATTGAGAATGTGAAATGAAGAGGAAGATGGTTTATTTCCCATAGTTTCTTTACTATTTGTTTCGTTTTTTGTTTGAAACTTTGTTCTGTATTATTTTAGGTTTTGTTTATCTCCATTTGATTTAATTCTTTTACATTCAATGCACCGCCCATTCAACCAATCAGGTTGAGTTAAAAGAAAAGTTGGTTGGTGGGGTATGGGAACTGTAATCGACACCCCTTTTCAACAAAGCATCAGTGTATTGTTCAAAAAAAATTGTGTTAAGTTGTCTAAATTTAAAATTTTAATAAAAAAATATCTAAAATATTAAATATTAAAATAAAAATAAAAATAAAAATAAATATAATATAAATCCACGAGTTTAAATTAATTATTTTCAGACTTAGATAAGATTATATACTCATATTTTGGAATGAATGAGAGAGCTAATTTGAAAATGTGATTCACGTAGGTGAGTTGAAACGACATACAAAGTTCAATTATAGGTAAAAGGAATTATTTAATTTATTTTAAAGCTTTCATGTGATGCATGTGTGTGCTTTGTTTAAAATGATGCAATATAAAAACATTTATACTTTTCATCTATTTATATTATGCTATTATACTATGTAGTTAACCAAAAAATTATCTTTTTACTTTTAAAATTTTAAAATTTTAATTCTCATTAAATAATAATTATTAAATTCCTTAAGTAAAGTTCTGTCATTTCCAAAATCTGATGCGCCAGATGTATTATCATGTCAGCTTATTATTTTCACATATTACTCACTAAAAAATCAAATTAAAGGATTAACGATGTCATTTGTGTTAAAGTTAAAATTTTAAAATTAAAAAAGTATAGGACTTAGAATGACCCAATTGGAGAAAATGAACTAAATCTATAACTGTATGAATAGAGTAGGACTAATAATTGAATTTAACCAAATAGATTTCATTGATACTGTAATTTTGAAAATTTCGAGGAGTAAAATGAACCAATTCAAAAAGTACGGGGACTAAAATTGATCAAATAAAAAAATAGGGACTAAATCCATAACTTTTACGAAATATAGAGACTAATAGTAAAGTTTAACCTACTATCTTATTGGAGTTTTAATCTTTTTATTTATAAAAAAAATTAAAAAAATATGGACATTGTGGGATTTGAACCTAAATCATTTGCATTTATAAAATCTTATATTTACCACTTAATCAAAACTTTATTTTAATTTTTTTATACATTTTAATTTTATTATGCACACTTTATTACCTCCATTAATTGTATATCTATCTATACTATTATTCAAGCCATTGACTAAGTTAATATCACGAGTCAACCATATTTTTCATTATTTAAACTACCAAATATTTTAAATATATTGTTTTTTCACATACGAGTATTATAGAAATTTTAGTATTTATTAATGTTTATGCTATCATCATTTTTTTCTTTTTTGCCTCTTATTTGTTTTTCCGGATGTTAGAATTAAGTAACCCGAATTCTTATTTAAATAAAATACGATGGAAAATAAAATAAAAGTAAAATCCATATAGAACTAGACTTCTTTTATTTTATTTTAGAATAAGGTTTTTTAAACCTTATTAAACTCCATCTATTTTATATTTATTAGGATAAGGTGTTTCAATCCTACTAGAATATGGCTTTACAAGCCTATAAATAGACATAGTCTATTCCTCTTGTATTGATTCAAAATTTTCGACATAGTGAATTTTTCTTCTCCTCTGCCTGTGGTTTTTCCCGAAAGGGTTTCCACGTAAAATTTGTGTGTTCTTTATTTTATTTTATTTTATTTTATTTTTCACAAATTGGTATCCGAGCTTACGGGTTGTTCATCTCGATCACGGTAATGGCGTCTTTGAAATATGAAATTCATTTTGTTAGATCGCAACACCAGATTTGCGTTGTGGCGATTAAGATGCAAGCGCTTCTTGCGCAGATGGATCCGGAGGATGCCGTGCTAGGGATAGATAAGATGCCTTCGACATTAACAGATGAAGAGAAGAAGTGTAAGGATCGAAAGGCATTAACACAATTACATCTGCATTTGTCCAACGAAATTTTTCAAGATGTCATGAAAGAGAAGACTGCCGCTGCATTATGGAAGAGGCTAGAACAAATATGTATGTCGAAAACTCTAACAAGCAAGTTGCATATGAAGCAAATGACTTTATGCTCATCGTTTGGAGGAAGATGCGTCAGTACACGAACACTTGCAATGTGTTTAAAGAAATTCTCTCAAACTTGGAGGGCATGGAGGTTCGATGCGATAAGGAAGATCTAGGTTGATTCTACTTTGTTCGTTGCCTCCGTCTTATTCAACCTTTAGAGACACGATTTTATATAGCCGCAAGTCTCTCACAGTTGATGAGGTTTATGATTCTTTAACCTCGTATGATAAGATGAAACATCTTGTGGTTAAACCCGACTCTCAGGGAGAGGGTCTCATTGTTCGTGGGAGACAAGATCGGAATGCTGATGATGATCGTGGTAGGACACAGGAACGAAATCCTCGTGGTAAATCTAAGGGTAGATCGAAGTCTTCAAATAGAGGTAAAACTTGTAACTTCTGTAAGAAGAAAGGGCACATTAAATCTGAGTGCTATAAGCTACAAAATAAGATTAAAAGGGAGGCTGCGAATCAAAAGGAAAAACAACCAAAAAATTTCGGTGAAGCTAATATTGTAGAAGACTACAGCGATGGTGAACTTCTAGTCGCTTCTGTCAATAATTCTAAAGTAAGTGAGGAGTGGATACTTGATTCAGGCTGCACCTTCCACATGAGTCCCAATCGGGATTGGTTTACAACTTACGAAAACATTATGTCCAAGGTGTTGTTTTGATGGGAAATAATGCTTCGTGTAAAATCGCAGGTGTTGGAACAATTAAAGTTAAGATGTTTGATGGAGTTGTCAGAACACTTAGTGACGTACGACATGTTCCAGAATTGAAAAGAAATTTAATTTCGTTGAGTACTCTTGATTCAAAAGGGTATAGATACACACAATGAAAGTGGGGTTTAAAGATTTCCAAAGGGTCCTTTGTTGTGATGAAAGGCAGAGAAAAATTGCCAAGTTATATGTTTTGCAGGGTTCTACTGTTACTGGTGATGCAGCTTTCACTTCCTCTTCCTTGTCAGATGATGATATTACTAAACTTTGGCATATGCGCCTAGGGCATATGAGTGAGAATGGCATGACAGAATTGAGCAAAAGAGGACTTCTTGATGGGTAAGGAATTTGTAAACTGAATTTCTGTGAGCACTGTATTTTTGGGAAGCAAAAGAGAGTTTGATTCACTAGAGGAATCCATAACACGAAAGGAACGTTGGAGTATATTCATTCTGATCTGTGGGGGCCATCCAGAGTGCCTTCGAGAGGTGGAGCTAATTATATGCTAACCTTTATTGATGATTTTTCTAGAAAGTTTGGGCATTCTTCCTGAAGCAGAAAAGCGATGTGTTTTTCGCATTTAAGTCTTGAAAAATTATGATTGAAAAACAGACGGAAAAATAGATAAAATACCTCCGTACAAACAATGGCTTAGAGTTCTGTTTTGATAAGTTTAATAGATTGTGCAAGTCAGAAGGGATCATGAGACACTTGACAGTTCATCATACTCATGCAAAAAAACAAATGCGAGTAACAAATGAACCGAACAATCATGGAGAAGGTTCGATGTATGTTGTCAAATGCCAACTTATCGAAGTCATTTTGGGCAGAAGCAGCCTCTACTGCATGTTTTTTGATCAACCGATCTCCATCCGTTGCCATTAGGAAAAAGACTCCACAGGAGGTATGGTCTGGTAATCCTGCTAATTATTCTGATTTAAAGATTTTTAGGTGTCCTGTGTATGCTCATGTTGATAATGGAAAATTGGAACCGAGATCCATTAAATGCGTTGTTCTTGGTTATAAAGCTGGTGTAAAAGGGTATAAGTTATGGTATCCTGAAAATAGAAAAGTTGTGATTAACGGAGATATTGTTTTTGATGAAACTGCTATGCTACCTAACTTATCTCTTAAAGACTCTTCCAATAAAGAAAACCAAAAATAGGTGGAGCATCAGATTAATACAGAGTCAACTCTTCAAGCCATTACAAAAATTGAGAATAGTGTTGCTTTTTCACCACAATACTCTATCGCCAAAAATAGAACTAGAAGAGAAATTAAACCTCCAAAGAAGTATGCCGAAGCTGATTTAGTTGCTTAAGCTTTAAATGTGGCTGAAGATATAGATATGAATCAAGAGCCATCTAATTATTCTGAGGCGGTTAGCTGTGAAGACTCAAAAAAGTGGATGTTTGCTATGCAAGAAGAGATGGAATCACTCCACAAAAACAGAACATGGGACCTAATGAAACTTCCTAAAGGTAAAAAGACTATTCATTGTAAATGGGTGTTTAAAAAGAAAGAAGGGACTCAGGAGTTGAAGAACCCGGATATAAAGCAAGGCTTGTTGCAAAAGGTTATAGTCAAATTCCGTGAGTGGACTTCACAGATGTGTTCTCTCCATTTGTTAAGCATAGTTCGATTCGAGCTTTGCTTGGTATTGTAGCCATGCATGATTTGGAGCTTGAGCGATTAGATGTAAAAATTGCATTTCTGCATGGAGAACTTGAGGAGGATATTTACATGTAACAACCAGAGGGTTTTATAGTCTCAGAAAAAGAGAACTATGTTTGCTTGCTGAGAAAGTCACTTTACGGTTTGAAACCACCAAGACAGTGGTACAAGAGGTTTGATTCCTTTATGACTTCTCATGACTTCAAAAGAAGTAGTTTAGACAGTTTTTTTTACTTTAAGAAAAACAGTGACGGTTCTTTTGTGTATCTACTTCTTTATGTTGATGACATATTGATAGCAGCAAAAGATAAAGGAGAGATAAGAAAGGTCAAAGCCCAACAAAGTGACGAATTTGAGATGAAAGATTTAGGACCAGCAAAGAAGATACTTGGTATGGAGATTCTCAGAGATAGAAAAGCAAGTAAATTGTACCTAAGTCGGAAGGGTACATTGAGAAAGTTCTTTGTAGGTTCAATATGCAGTGCTAAGCTCATTAGTACTCCTTTAGCACCCATATCAGACTTTCATCGGCTTTGTCTCCACAATCAGATGATGAGGTTGAGTACATGTCACATGTTCCATACTCTAGTACAGTGGGATCTCTCATGTATGCTATGGTTTGCTCACATCCAGATTTATCATATGCGATCGATCAGCTTAGCGGATGCATGGCAAATCTCAGTAAAGAACATTGGAAAGCAATTCGATGGGTTTTAAGATACTTACGAGGCACTACTGATGTTTGCTTACAGCTTGGAAGAACTAAAGATGGAGTCATAGGGTATGTTGATGCTGATTTTGTTGGAGACCTTGATAGAAGAAGATCTCTCACAGGTTACGTCTTTACAATCGGAGGTTGTGCAATTAGTTGGAAAGCCACTTTGCAAACTACAGTCGCTTTGTCTACCATTGAAGCTGAGTACATGGCGATTACTGAGACTTGTAAAGAAGCTATTTGGTTGAAGGGACTATTTAGTGAACTCAATGAAGACCTTCAAATCAGTACAGTATTTTGTGACAGTCAGAGTGCCATCTTCCTTACAAAAGATCAAATGTTTCATGAGAGAACAAAACATATTGATGTTCGGTATCATTTTGTTCGTGATATTATTGCTCGTGGTGATATTGTTGTGAGCAAAATTAGTACTCATGAAAATCCTGCAGATATGATGACTAAGTCACTTCTTATAATCAAGTTTGAGCATTGCTTAGACTTGGTTGGTGTTCATTGTTGAAGTTAAACCCTTAAGGGGTTTTATGGAAGAGGTGGAGAACTTGTTCGCGATGAAGAACTTGTTCATTGAGAATTTGTGTCAAGGTGGAGATTGTTAGAATTAAGTGACCCGAATTCTTATTTAAATAAAATACGATGGAAAATAAAATAAAAGTAAAATCCAAATAGTACTAGACTTCTTTTATTTTATTTTAGAATAAGGTTTTTTAAACCTTATTAAACTCCGTCTATTTTATATTTATTAGGAGAAGGTGTTTCGATCCTACTAGAATATGGCTTTACAAGCTTATAAATAGACATAGTCTATTCCTCTTGTATTGATTCAAATTTTCAAAATAGTGAATTTTCTTCTCTCTCCTCCTCAATATGTGTTTTTCCAAAGAAAAAAATAAATTATTTTTCTATAAGTTTCACATTAAATAAAATTTGTGTGTTCTTTATGTTATTTTATTTTTCATCATGACTATTTATGTTTGTTTATTTATATCTTAAAAAATAAGAAATGTGTTACTTATATAATTAAATAAACACATTTAACTATTATCAAAGCATGTTAATTAAATATAAACGAAATGTTTTTCGATGTCAACCATATTTTTCATTATTTAAACTACCAAATTATTTTAAATATATTGTTTTTTTACATTATATAAATTGTCAGTATTATAGAAATTTTAGTATTTATTAATGTTTATGCTTATCATCTATTTTTTTCTTTTTTAAGGTCTTTATGATTTGTTTTTTTATATTCGATTATTAAGTTGAATAAATCAACATTAATAAAAATTTAAATTTTTTTATTAAATTAACTTATTTAAATAAAATATCCAATCTAATTATCTTCATGCTATGGAAAATAAAATAAAAGTAAAATCCATATAGAACTAGACTTCTTTTTATTTTATTTTAGAATAAGGTTTTTTTAAACCTTATTAAACTCCATCTATTTTATATTTATTAGGATAAGGTGTTTCAATCCTACTAGAATATGGCTTTACAAGCCTATAAATAGACATAGTCTATTCCTCTTGTATTGATTCAAAATTTTCGACATAGTGAATTTTTCTTCTCCTCTGCTCGTGGTTTTTCCCTAAAGGGTTTCCATGTAAAATTTGTGTGTTCTTTATTTTATTTTATTTTATTTTATTTTTCACAAATTGGTATCCGAGCTTCCGGTTGTTCATCTCAATCACGGTAATGAAGTCTTTGAAATATGAAATTCACTGTTGATCGCAACACCAGATTTGCATTGTGGCGATTAAGATGCAAGCGCTTCTTGCGCAGATGGATCTCGGAGGATGCCGTGCTAGGGATAGATAAGATGCCTTCAACATTAATGGATGAAGAGAAGAAGTGTAAGGATCGAAAGGCATTAACACAATTACATCCGCATTTGTCCAACGAAATTTTTCAAGATGTCATGAAAGAGAAGATCACACGCATTATGGAAGAGGCTAGAACAAATATGTATGTCGAAAACTCTAATAAGCAAGTTGCATATGAAGCAATGACTTTATGCTCATTGTTTGGAGGAAGATGCGTCATACACGAACACTTAATGTTGTTTAAAGAAATTCTCTCAAACTTGGAGGGCATGGAGGTTCAATGATGATAAGGAAGATCTAGGGTTGATTCTACTTTGTTCGTTGCCTCCATCTTATTCAACCTTTAGAGACACGATTTTATATAGCCGCAAGTCTCTCACAGCTGATGAGGTTTATGATTCTTTAACCTCGTATGATAAGATGAAACATCTTGTGGTTAAACCCGACTCTCGGGAGAGGGTCTCATTGTTCGTGGGAGACAAGATCGAAAATGCTAATGATGATCGTGGTAGGACACATGAACGAAAATCCTCGTGGTAAATCTAAGGGTAGATCAAAGTCTTCAAATAGAGGTAAAACTTGTAACTTCAGTAAGAAGAAAGGACACATTAAATCTGAGTGCTATAAGCTACAAAATAAGATTAAAAGGGAGGTCATGAATCAAAAGGAAAAACAACCAAAAAATTTCTCGTGAAGCTAATGTTGTAGAAGACTACAAATGATAGTGAACTTCTAGTCGCTCACAATAATTCTAAAGTAAGTGAGGAGTGGATACTTGATTCAGTTGCACCTTCCACATGAGTCCCAATCGGGATTGGTTTACAACTTACGAAACAAAGTGTTTGAAGGTGTTGTTTTGATGGGAAATAATGCTTCGTGTAAAATCGCAGTGTTGGAACAATTAAAGTTAAGATGTTTGATGGAGTTGTCGAACACTTAGTGACGTCTGACATGTTCCGTAATTGAAAAGAAATTTAATTTCGTTGAGTACTCTTGATTCAAAAGGGTATAGATACACACTTTGAAAGTGGGGTTTTAAAGATTTCCAAAGGGTCCCTTGTTGTGATGAAAGGCGTGAAAAAATTGCCAAGTTATATGTTTTGCGGGGGTTCTCACATTCTCGGTGATGCAACTTTCACTTCCTCTTCCTTGTCGGATGATGATATTACTAAACTTTGGCATATGCGCCTAGGGCATATGAGTGAGAATGGCATGACAAAATTGAGCAAAAGAGGACTTCTTGATGGGTAAGGAATTTATAAACCGAATTTGTGAGCACTCGTGTTTTTGGAAAGTAAAAGAGAGTTTGATTCACTAGAGGAATCCATAACACGAAAGGAACGTTGGAGTATATTCATTCTGATCTGTGGGGGCCATCCAGAGTGCCTTCGAGAGGTGGAGCTAATTATATGCTAACCTTTATTGATGATTTTTCTAGAAAGTTTGGGCATTCTTCCCGGCGTAGTGCGATGTGTTTTTCGCATTTAAGTCTTGAAAAATTATGATTGAAAAATAGATGGAAAAAATAGATAAAATACCTCCGTACAAACAATGGCTTAGAGTTCTGTTTTGATAAGTTTAATAGATTGTGCAAGTCAGAAGGGATCATGAGACACTTGACAGTTCATCATACTCCGCAGCAAAACAGCGTTGCAGAACAAATGAACCGAACAATCATGGAGAAGGTTCGATGTATGTTGTCAAATGCCAACTTATCGAGTCATTTTTTGGCGTATGACCTCTCTCATCGCATGTTTTTTGATCAACCGATCTCCATCCGTTGCCATTAGGAAAAAGACTCCACAGGAGGTATGGTCTGGTAATCCTGCTAATTATTCTGATTTAAAGATTTTTAGGTGTCCTGTGTATGCTCATGTTGATAATGGAAAATTGGAACCGAGATCCATTAAATGTGTTTTTCTTGGTTATAAAGTCGGTGTAAAAGGTATAAGTTATGGTATCCTGAAAATAGAAAAGTTGTGATTAACAGAGATATTGTTTTTGATGAAACCGCTATGCTACCTAACTTATCTCTTAAAGACTCTTCCAATAAAGAAAACCAAAAATAGGTGGAGCATCGATTAATACAGAGTCAACTCTTCAAGCCATTACAAAAATTGAGAATAGTGTTGCTTTTTCACCACAATACTCTATCGCCAAAAATAGAACTAGAAGAGAAATTAAACCTCCAAAGAAGTATGCCGAAGCTGATTTAGTTGCTTAAGCTTTAAATGTGGCTGAAGATATAGATATGAATCAAGAGCCATCTAATTATTCTGAGGCGGTTAGCTGTGAAGACTCAGAAAAATGGATGTTTGCTATGCAAGAAGAGATGGAATCACTCCACAAAAATAGAACATGAGACCTAATGAAACTTCCTAAAGGTAAAAAGACTATTCGTTGTAAATGGGTGTTTAAAAAGAAAGAAGGGACTCCAGGAGTTGAAGAACCCAGATATAAAGCAAGGCTTGTTGCAAAAGGTTATAGTCAAATTCCAGGAGTGGACTTCACAGATGTGTTCTCTCCAGTTGTTAAGCATAGTTCGATTCGAGCTTTGCTTGGTATTGTAGCCATGCATGATTTGGAGCTTGAGCAGTTAGATGTAAAAACTGCATTTCTGCATGGAGAACTTGAGGAGGATATTTACATGCAACAACCAGAGGGTTTTATAGTCTCAGAAAAAGAGAACTATGTTTGCTTGCTGAGAAAGTCACTTTATGGTTTGAAACCACCAAGACAAAGGCACAAGAGGTTTGATTCCTTTATGACTTCTCATGACTTCAAAAGAAGTAGTTTAGATAGATTTTTTACTTTAAGAAAAACGTTAAAGTATCTACTTCTTTATGTTGATGACATATTGATAGCAAAGAAAAGATAAAGGAGAGATAAGAAAGGTCAAAGCCCAACAAAGTGAGAATTTGAGATGAAAGATTTAGGACCAGCAAAGAAGATACTTGGTATGGAGATTCTCGTGAGATAGAAAAGCAAGTAAATTGTACCTAAGTCGGGAGGGGTACATTGAGAAAGTTCTTTGTAGGTTCAATATGCAGAGTGCTAAGCTCATTAGTACTCCTTTAGCACCCATATCGTCACTTTCACATCGGCTTTGTCTCCACAATCGATGATGAGGTTGAGTACATGTCACATGTTCCATACTCTAGTACAAAGGGGATCTCTCATGTATGCTATGGTTTGCTCACATCCGCATTTATCATATGCGATCGGTGCAGATTAGCGGTGATGCATGGCAAATCTCGTAAAGAACATTGGAAAGCGATTCAAAGGGTTTTAAGATACTTACGAGGCACTCACCGATGTTTGCTTACGCTTGGAAGAACTAAAGATGGAGTCATAGGGTATGTTGATGCTGATTTTGTTGGAGACCTTGATAGAAGAAGATCTCTCATAGGTTACGTCTTTACAATCGGAGGTTGTGCAATTAGTTGGAAAGCCACTTTGCAAACTACAATCCGCTTTGTCTACCATTGAAGTCGAGTACATGGCGATTCGAGACTTGTAAAGAAGCTATTTGGTTGAAGGGACTATTTAGTGAACTCAATGAAGACTTTCAAATCAAGATGAGATTTTGTGACAATCAGTGCCATCTTCCTTACAAAAGATCAAATGTTTCATGAGAGAACAAAACATATTGATGTTCTGGTATCATTTTGTTCGTGATATTATTGCTCGTGGTGATATTGTTGTGAGCAAAATTAGTACTCATGAAAATCCTGCATATATGATGACTAAGTCACTTTGCTTAGACTTGGTTGGTGTTCATTGTTGAAGTTAAACTCTTAAGGGGTTTTATGGAAGAGGTGGAGAACTTGTTCACGATGAAGAACTTGTTCATTGAGAAATTGTGTCAAGGTGGAGATTGTTAGAATTAAGTGACCCGAATTCTTATTTAAATAAAATACGATGGAAAATAAAATAAAAGTAAAATCCAAATAGTACTAGACTTCTTTTATTTTATTTTAGAATAAGGTTTTTTAAACCTTATTAAACTCCGTCTATTTTATATTTATTAGGAGAAGGTGTTTCGATCCTACTAGAATATGGCTTTACAAGCTTATAAATAGACATAGTCTATTCCTCTTGTATTGATTCAAATTTTCAAAATAGTGAATTTTCTTCTCCTCTGCCCGTGGTTTTTCCCCGAAAGGGTTTCCACGTAAAATTTGTGTGTTCTTTATGTTATTTTATTTTTCACAGCTATTTATGTTTGTTTATTTATATCTTAAAAAATAAGAAATGTGTTACTTATATAATTAAATAAACACATTTAACCTGAAATATAAATATCACAAGGAGATATGTAAGTAATATTATGCCTTAATTCAAATCACTATATGGATTTATCTAAAAAAATTATCTTTAGGGGTGATGGCTTTTGATTGACTATTTTTTATTGAATTGATTATAATGGTTAAAAAAGCTTTGTAGGTGGATAAAATCCGTTACATAGGTTGGTTACCTATTATGAATTTCTATAACTGAATCAATTAAATTTGATTTAATTGTTTTATTATTATTATTAAATCAATTCAGTTAAATCAATTAAAACTTAAATAAATCAGTTAGTCAATTAAAGTATGAATATGAACGATTGGATTGCTTTCCGCCGCATTGTGGCTCTTGAGAGCCCTATTTAAACGAAAGTTGCAAATAAATTAGCAACGCAAATCATAAATAAGGAGGAAAGGGAAAGCTAAAGGTCCCAAAAAGGGGGTGTGGACATGCGATGGTGCAGATGGGCTTTTTGATGACAATAACTGAGACATGGGACTGGGTGGCTCCCTTTATGCCCAACCTCCTTCAATAGGTTTTAGAATAAGTTCACAAGTGTTGTTATGTCTTTGGTAGACTCTCTCTCTCTCTTTAGGTTTTATGCACTTAAAGCTCGACATGATTGCACTAACTACCAATACTTACCAATATGCATTAAGCTTTGCTTCCCTTCCCTATATCACTCCATACAAAAGACTTTAAAAACGTGGAATGCACTAAAATGCAAGATTAATCAATATGGGGAGCATAAGGATGCTCTTTCCAAAAGGATAAATATAAAGTGCGGTGGAGAAGTTTTAAAAAGATGTGTCATGTATGCTACTATACCTAATTCGCTGTGTTGATGTGACTTGAAAAGAATGGTAAGCTTACATTCAATTTTTGGGACATTTCAAAAATTTTAAGGGTTTTAATGACAATTTTTAATGATTTTAGAGTTTGATTAAAATTTTAAAAAAATTTAGGTGGGGGAGATAATAAGAATTTCTAAAATTTAAGGAGGTGTAATTCAACTTTTAAAAACTTTTAGAGGCTTAATAAGAATTTTTAAAATTTATGAGAGGCTTAATTTAAATTTTCAAAAATTTTAGAACCATAATGACAATTGTCTAATTTTTTTTTTTTTGGAGGGGGAAGGGCAAGGCCCTTGGCTCTAACTATGTGTAACCTCTAATTTAAACTCATTCGTATAGATAATCAAACTGCTTATTTTGCTAATTGATTGTATATAAATTATAAAATCATTTATTTTCACGTTAACAATTTAAAGGTTTAACAGTATTATTAAATTAGACTAATTTTTCAATTTTCATGAAATACAATAACCACAATTTAAAGTTTAGAAATTAACATCTCAAATTTTGTAGATCATTCATTATTATTTAAATTAATAATATTATTGATGATCTCAAATGTATAGCTTTTTCTTTAACATAACAAAAGTAAGTGTTATGGGACTAGAACTTTAGTCTCGTAATTCGTGCGACCTTACGAGATTTCTTGGTTTCAAATCCTTCTAAGTCAACCTAACTTTCACAAAGTGAGAATTCTCACTGGAAATTCTCCAAGGCTTCGAAAATTAAAGCAAAGCAACTCAAAATGAAAGAGTAATGGAAGAACAGAAAATGTCACAAGAAAGTAAAGTACGCCAAGTATTTGAGTAAATGCTCTCAAAGTATTCTATTACTCCAAAAAGAATACAAAGAATGTGATGATTACAAAAAAGGGGGAAGACCTCATTTATACTTGAGCTCCCCTAAAACCAACAATACAGATTGAGTTACATCAATGATCGAATTAAAGCCTATCTACAATTGAGATACTTAAGGGATTGGCTCAATCCTTTAAGATTACAAAATAAAATATTATAAGATTACATAGCTTTTAATATTAGTTTCCCTATTTACCATGGTAGCCCTAAATTTATCTAAGTGCTTCACTTGGCCACCAAGGCTTCAAGTAGATGGGCTTCTTCACATGTTTCATGAATTGTGTAACACCCTATACCTAACCCGATCGCTGACTTCAAGCTACAATGTGTCACATTTATTATCGGAGCAACTACAAACAAATCACAATCTGATTCACAACATTAAACATTCAAATATAAGTAAAACATGTATATACAATGATGCGTAATTATTTCAGGGTCATATACAATCTTACGAAAGGTCTAATACTAACCCAAAGACGAATTAGGATTAAATTGTAATGTTTTTAAAATTCCAAGTTGACGTCGTGATGTCAGGGGTTCCTCATCGTGACACAATATACAAACTTGGCCTCGTTGCAATAACTTATGCTCGGACGTCGCGTTGTGACATGGTGGCTTGATCTCGTTGTGACGATAATTGCTCGACATCGCGACATGATATACTATTTTTGAATGATATTAAATAGACTTCAACCTGCAAGTACCAATAAACAGATATACATACCAAAACACTTTTTTTTAGCCAAACATACATTCCCAGTGAGTTCAATTTTAAATCATACTACCTTTCATACATATATACATTCCATTCATTTCATCATGTTCATCTAAATACTTGAGCAACTTCTTTAAACTAACCATTAACTACTAAACATAACTATACATGCATATATACATATATTACCATATAGCCTAACAGCTATGTCACACTATATACATTAGAAAATGCTGTGACAACCTGACTTGCACAAATCAAACATATAGTCACTTTCAAACTACTAATTCCAACTCTAAAAGTTCATAAGTATCATACTATGTCAAAAGTTGACTCAATCTAGGTACATGCCATACTTAAAACAAAACAGAGTTATACAAACTTTGTTGAGTTGGGGATCGCTTGCTGAATGCTAGATCTACTGCTTAAATTGTAACAGTCTAATTTTCAGTGGTGTAGGAACAGTGATTTGAGATCACTAAATCCGACAAATGAGTAGGAAATATTATTAATTTAGTGAGTATAAGTTAAATGTGAAGTTAGGAAAAATTTTAAAAAAGTGAATAGTGTACAAAAAATAAATATTAAAATAATTAGAATCAAAAACGAGGTTTGAGACCTCAAAAATTTTAAATCGAGCCATAAATATTTTTATAAATATTTATGGAGTGTTAATAAGTTAGTATTAAAGTTTCGTCAAGAAATTTTAAAGTACTGATAGCTAATTGAACAAAAATGACTAAATTGTATCAAATGCAAAATTGCGGGAAATGATTAAATAGCTTAAATGATAAAAGAAAGAGGGTTTAAAACGAAAATGGACCCAAGGTCTATTTGGGATGGACGGCAAGGGCATGAAATCAACAAGAAAATAAGGAGAATTAAGGGCAAAATTGGAAAATTGTAAAATTTACTTTATAAAGCTAGGACTAAAGTGGAATTATCTAGATTTCTCTTTATTTTTCTGCATTCTCATCAGCAAAAACATCATGGAAGAGTCCCCTTAAGCTGGTTTTTCATATCTTTACTGCAAGTAAGTTCAATTCTTGATTATTTCTTGAAATTTTTGTGTTTTTGTGACTTTTACAACTAGGTCCACTTGTTGAATTCATTAGTTTTTGATTCTAATGAAAGAAATTGAAAGTTTCTATGAATATATGCTGGAAGTATATGATGATTTGGCATGGAATTAGAGCTTTAAATTGTTTATATGCTAATTTTATTGAAAAAATTGAATAGAAAGTGAATGTTTGGGACTTAAATTGTAAAAGAGTTTGAAGTTAGAGTTTTATGTGGAAATTTTGAATTTTAATAGTTATGAAATAACTTATAATGTCTAGGAAAAGTATTAATTGAGAAAATTAGCTTAATTGAGGGGTTAATTTAGCAAGGACTGAATTGTATGAACTGAAATTTGGGGCAAAATGAAAATTAACATTTTGCACTAAAACAGTTTTGGACAGCAACAATAGTCTAATTTTGAAAAATCACCAAAAATTGTATAAATTGAACTAGAGGATGAATAAAGTATGAAATTAAATCTTATTGAGTCTAGCTTCTTATAGAAGAAACAATGTAAGCAATGAAATTGTAAATCATGAGATATAATAAGTTTTGTGAGACCACATCAAAATGATTTTTGGTTCCCCTGTTCTGATTCTAGAAAATCATAAAAAATTGGAGAAAAATAATTATTGGCTTAAATTTATATTTTTAGAATTTTGAATGAGTCTATTTTCAATAAAAACAACAAGAACATCATTAAAATCCTGTACAAGGAGATAATTAATTTTTAGTGAAGAAGGGTCGGAACTATCAGATAGTAGAATAGGGGAGACTTCAATAAATAAACTGTATTAATTTGCCCAACCAAAAATTATGAAATTTTTATGGTAAAAAGAAATATGAGTCTTGTTTCTGGAAAAATTTATGGATCTTAATTTGGAGTTCTGTAGCTCAAGATAAAAATAATTTAGTGACTATGACACGGATGAATAGCTTGAATATTCCCATAAGAAAATAGTGAAAATTATGGATAATGTTACTTACAAGTGTGTTATTTATACTAAGGATGTGCATGGAGAGGAGGAGGAGGAAAAATATACATATATATATATATATGAATGAATCGTGTACAAATTGATCACATGCCCAATTATAATCGATAAGTGTTGAATTAGAAATGATATAATGTTTTATTTGGAATATTTATTATGAAATTATGATTATCGTTATAATACAAAAATCAAACTTCTGAGTTTATATGGCTAAATTTTAGTGATCATTTGTTAATTTTATTAATTTCATGATGTGTTATTTCATATGTATTGATGATAAAATCGTGAATAATGTAAAAGCATGAAAATTGAATAAATGATCAAATTGAGCACTTCAGTTCAGTGGCAAGATGAATTGAAGGAAAAGACCATGGTTGGACCATGGCAACAAGTGATAAGTGATAGCTTCGGCTACACTTATCTGATCAAGGACAAGTGAAAGTGATAAGTGATAGCTTCGGATACACTTATCTGATCAAGGACAAGTGAAAGTGATAAGTGATAGCTTCGGCTACACTTATCTGATCAAAGAAAAATGAAAGTGTTAAGTGATAGCTTCGGCTACACTTATCTGATCAAGGACAAATGACAAGTAAAAAGTGGTAGCTTTGGCTACCTGATCAGTGAAAAGTGGTAGCTTCGGCTACCTGATCATCGGCTACTTTATCAGTGAAAAATGGTAGCTCCGGCTACCTGATCAGTGAATAGTGGTAGCTTCAGCTCCAAGTGACAAGTGATTTCTGTGTAAGACCATATCTGAGATATGACATCGGTGTGATATGTGTATAAGACGTAAGACCATAGCTAGGCTATGGCATTTGAGTAAAAAGTGATGAATTGACGGATAAGTCCATGGTTTCACCATGGCATAATGATAGTGAAAAGGTAAGACCATAGCTGAGCTATGACATTCTAGTGAAAAGACCATAGCTATGCTATGGCATCAATGATTATCAGTGAAATTCAGTGCATATCGGTGCAGACCAATTCCGTAAGATGTTCACTAATTTGAAAAAATTTGGTAAGTATTACATGGAATTATGTGATATAAGGAAATACGAGTTGATGAGACATGAGCATAAAACTTGGTTGATAAATGAGTTCATTTGTGATTATATATTTCTACGTCTTGAGTGTATTATCCGTATGAATTGGAATTCCAAATAAGTTTATAAGAAAACTTCTAATATGAAATAATCTGAATTCGAAATGAAATATCATGAAAACGTACTTGAAATACATTGGTATGTCTTGTATATGCTATTTTGAATTCATAAATGTGGGAAGTAAATGTATGTGGAAATATGAGATGATGATATCTGTACATGGAATTTATTGATGAATACGTACATCCAAATTTATATGATAGATTTTAGTGAACATTGAAATTGGGCTCAATAAGTGATTTGGCAATTTAAATCGTGATTGGCAGGAAGAGTTAGTGAATTGCATATTTATGTATTGTTACATGTATTCGTCTGAAATATGAGGAAGTGATGATAATTGATACATGGAAATATGAAACTATGATATATATATATATATATAAAACATGGAATATGTTGGATAAATGTGTTCATTCATAATTATGGAATTATGTACATCATGTGTGCTATTTGCATAAAAATGATATTTCAAATACTTTGGTGAATAAAGCTTAAATATGAAATAGTATGAAATCGAGACAGGTTGTTATGAAAATATATTTAAATTATCTGTAAGTGTTTCGTGCTTCATGGTAATGCCTTGTACTCTATTCCGGCAATTGATACGGGTAGGGGGTGTTACACAAACTCTTGGAAATCAACTATATATGTGCATGGAGAAAATAAATCGTACGCTAAGAAAACATGTTCAGTGGTATTTACATGATTCAAGTCAGTATAATACAAGTTTAAAACATTTGCAGTCATTTAATTCAAATTCAATTCATAGAAAATCATTAAAAAATTCCATGCCAACAACTTCTAGTACAATATAACATACATATAATAATTTAAACACACTAATTCACTATGCATGCATTTGAAATTTGCCTTTACTACTCATTTTACATATTACCAAATCAATTCATATTTTCATATATAGGTACTTGTACTTATTCATTTGCTAACATCAACATTTACATACACATATTCAATTTCATGTTTACCTTTCAACCATTTTTGAGCCTATTGGCTCTTTCATAATTATTCGGCCCCTAGGGCTCGTTTTCAATTCTTTTCGCATACTATTGTGCATCACATTTAATTTTTATTTCATTTCATATATCATTTAGTTAATTCGTATGTTTATAATCCTATTAACTAGACATGAACTCAAAACGGATACGCGGAATCATCACCCCGGGTTGCCCGACAACGATAACTTTAAACATGTACATACTGTAACAGCCAGTTTTTAGTCAAATCAGAATAGTGGTTTCAGAATCACAAATTCGAGGTTGAAATATTTATTTTATTATTATTTTAAGGTTTACAACATGATTATATTTTTGTGTGAAAATTTTGTTAAGAAATTTTATCATTTGAATGGTCAATTTGATAAAAAGGACTAAATCGCGTAAAATGAAAAATTAGAGTTCTATTAGATAAAAGTATCTAATAGCTATGGAATTAAATAGAGGAGGTCCTTATGTTGTAATTAGACCATTATTAATGTGTTAGACATTTATATACATAGTTTATATGAATTTTAAATGTTTAAGTAAAGGTTAAATTAGTAAATTATAAAACAAATTAAGTTAAAATGATAAAAACATGGTGTCATCTTCACCATTAAGCTTTCACCACCAAAAATAGGGCTAAGAAAACACCATTTATGTGTTCTTCATTTGGCCAAGATTGTATAGCTAATTAAGGTACGGTTTTTGTCCCCTTTTTAATGATTTCTATGTTTTTGAGATCGTTGCAACTAGGTCTAGTTAGCCCAAGGATTATTTTGCAAAACTGTTAAAGATTTTGAATGTTTCCATTAATAAATAAACATGTTTTTTGAAGTTCCTTGATAGATTATGAATGCTTGTTGATAAATATACAAGTTTTATTAAGTGATTTTTAGTGAAAATGCAAATTAGGGGTTAAATTGTGAAATGTGTAAATGTAGTCGTTAAAATGTGAAATAAGTGAGAAATATGGGCTTCTAGGGAGTTATATGTAATCCGACTAGCATGGGTTAGTATTGAATTGCATTAATTTTTGTTTTAATGAAATAAAGACTAAATTGTAATAGATGTGAAATACTAGGGGCAATTGTGTAAAAATGCCTTAAAGTGAATTTTGGACTAAATTGAATAGAGAGATGATTAAATAAGTTAAATTTTATTAAATTTAGATCAAGAAAGGTGAAATACAGACTTAGATTGGGGGAAGAACAAAGTTACAGAATAATTGACTCATTTTGCTGTTTTAGCATCTGAGGTAAGTTCGTATCTAATAAGTTTCATTATAAATGTAATTTAAATGCTTTGATATTGCATAAACTATGATTATGAGACTTTGGACATGTTTGATTAGAAATCCCGGTTGAACCATAAGAATAGATTTGGATACGAGTGATATGTCATTAGGGGATTATTGTGATTATGTGATCCGGGTGCTGGTGCTGGTCCTGTACGTCCTACCAGTGGCTGAATATGCCAGCATGTGTTGCGGTTACTTGACAGCTTGTGTGAGCAGTACCGTGTAGCTACGTCTTGACCCACAGCTTGTGTGAGCAGGCCTGTTGATAGCTTTGGTGTGAGCAGTATATGTGATATGAGATTGAGATAACTTCGGCTATATATATGACACTTTGGGTGAGAGTTTCCCATGTATCTGATAGTATTCTGAATGGTTCAATGGGTAAATGAAAGATATGGATGTGTATAAGATTGATACGAGATGATATAGGTATGTACATGAACCGTATAAGCTTAAATTGAAGAAGTTACGAAGTTCATATATAAGATTATGATTGAAAATGTGAAAGGTTTGTTAGTTAAATGAACTATATGTTGTTATGTTCAATTTGATGATTTGTATATCTATGTTATAATTAAGTGTAATTCATACGAGCTTACTAAGCTATATAGCTTACTTTATTTAATTTTCTATGTTTTATAGTGACTTTAAAGTTAGCTCGGACTCGGGGATCGTCAAAGACATCGTCACACCATCCAACTATTAATTTGGTACTTTTGAGCTTATGTTTAAAGCATATGGCATGTATAGGGACTTTGGTAATTTTGGTTATGTGTTGGTAATGAATTTAGTTATTTGAATTGGCTTGTAAATGTATATGTTTTGGTTTGTATACATAGCTATGAGTGATGGATCATTCTTGGTTATTTTGGTATGCTTGAATCATGTATATATATATGTTTCTGTCTTGTGAAATATGTTGAATGATGGTTGTGTGATGCTTAAATGGTAATAGGCATTATGAGTATCAAATGGTTGATTTGTGGATATTGGTTTTCTTGTGAAATTAGGCTAAATGATGCATATTTGGAAGTGTATATTTAATTGAATTGTATATGTGAATTTGGTCTAAATGGTATGGTATATTTTGTGTCTTGTGAGTATTGAGATAGGTGTATAGATTATGCATGAATTAAGCTTGAGTTGGATGGTTAAAATGTCGTATTATGCTATGTTTTGGTGCCAATTGGATTGATGTAAGTGCGCACAAGTTTGGGTGGCAAAATGGCTTGGTAAATAGCCTATTTTTGTTCACACGGGTAGAGACGCGGGCGAGTGTCTCAGCCGTGTGCGATACACGATCATGTACATAGCCTCGTGTCCCTTGGTATGGAAATTAAAAACAAGTCAGTATGCTCCACACGGCCTCACACACGGACGTGTGACTTGGTCGTGTGGCATAAGTCAGTATACCTTACAGGATTGGCACGGCCTGGCACACAGGGTGTATGGCCATTTTTAGGGCACACGGGCGTGTGTGTTGGTTGTGTGACCCAAGTCAGAGAGTTACACGGGGTTGGACACGGGCTAGGACATAGCCCTGTGCTTCCATTTCGAATGTCCACACGGTTTGTGACACGGGCGTGTCTTAGGTTGTGTGAGAGACACGGGTATGTCTTACGCTGTGTGAGAGACACGGCTGGGCCACACAGGCGTGTGTCCCCTGTTTCGAGAAAATTTTTCTAACTGTTCAAAAAGTTTCCTAAGTTATCGGTTTAGTCTTGAACCATTCCCAATGCATGTTTTGGGCCTAGTAGGCTCGTATTAGGGACAAAATGTTTGGTTGTGAATGGAATGTATATGATTTGATTTATTGTATGTGAAATGTATGTTTAAAATGTGGTATAAGTCTGGTAATGCTCTGTAACCCTATTTCGGTGTTGAATACGAGTGAGGGGTGTTACACATACTACCACCCTAGGTTGTTCGACAATGATAACTTTGCATGTACAGCCAACCACCTCGGGTTGCCCGGCAACGGTGGTTTTCAATCAATATCCCGATCCTATGGCATGCCAACTATATCTGACTTGATCTGAACAACTAATACGATAACCAAATTTTGATTCATTATATATAGTTCAAATAACATTCTTCCATTCTCAAATTCTCATCAATTCATCATTTAATATATCATACTTCAACTAAATTTCATACCAAATAGCATATATCAAGTAGATCATGCAACTTTCTATTCTATTCAATTTAGTCAATATTTTGATATTCAACCTCAATCATAGTAATTCAATTCATATAGTCATTACCAACTCACCTCAATACCATATAATGTAGAATGTTATGAATATTCAATAAATAATTTGATCTCGAATCATAGAAATACAAACCTAATTTTTGAGCTACTCGTCCATGGCTAGTGATTTTTTTTCCCTTTCGAAGGTTCTGTGTCAACATTAGCTAAATAAAATCACAAAGCATATAATACCATCAAATTCCATTCAAATCGAAAGAAAAATGGCTAGGAACTTACTTGAATTAAAGGTCGAAAAGCTTAGCTAATTAATACTTGGGTTAGTTAAATCAAACTCCCATAATTCAATTTCCCCAAAAATCAAAGAAAAATGGCCAGGGACTTACTTGAATTAAAGGCTGAATAGCTTAAAACCTACGAATGGCACCTCTTTTGTTGTATCTTTACCTTGGCTAGTTGGAGAAGATGATATTTCATCTCTCCTTCCACTAGTTTAACATATATATATATTGTAACACCCCTATCCCGTAACCGTCGCCGAAATAGGTAAGGGGCATCATTGGATAGACAGAACATTTCAGAACAATATAGAAACACATATATTATACAACTTTGATACTTAATGAATTATTCATTAAGATGGTCTACAATGATCTAAAACATACATTTAAGAAAGGTCGGAACTAAACCGAACACATTCAGAATTTTTAGAACTTATCCAAATCTTTCAAAACTGTTAAAGTCACACGCCTGTGTGACTAGGCCGTGTGACACACATGGGCACCAGACACGCCCATGTGATCCAACCGTGCCAAAAAGAGTTCTTATACTGACTTTTTCACATGGCCAACAGACACGACCGTGTGCCATGACCGTGTGGTACTTAGTTAGCTACTGGCTTAAGCCCACGGCCATAGGGCATGCCTGTGTTCCCTGACCGTGTGGCAAAAAGCAGGCTTTGTTTAAGCCAATTTGCCACCTCTTTTGGGTCCAATCCTACAAGTAACAATATACAACATTCATACCAAAATTTACAACCAATTCCATGCTTAAAGATGACCAAATCACATTAGAACATAGCACAAATTTATCATTTGCTAGCCAATTCACATGTCATAACATATATACATATCAAGCTTACATAGTTAAACATTCTAGCCTATACATGCCATACTTAAAATAATTACACTTTCATAAGTTCCAAAATGAGTTTGACAGTATGGTGTTAATCCTCGACTATCCTGAGCCTTCAGTAGCTACGATAACTTTAAAATAGATAGAAATCACACAGAGTAAGCTACAAAGAGCTTAGTAAGTCAAATACAATTACCCAAACTAATATAGCATATAAGTAAAAGTCAATAACCAGAATTCACAACCGTCTCATAGAATATTTCATTACTTTACAGAAACAAAGTCTTTTCTATTCAGAAATCTAGTACGATACAGACGTACCTGTATAAATTATACATTTCATATATTGATTTCCATATCTCATACTTTATCATCAGACAATTCAGAAACAGAATAGATGTTCATAGATAGGTACAATGTCGACGTCCTAGACGTGGTCTTAAATGTAATTCGATATCGAGGTCTCTGTCCTAGACAGAGTCTTAAATGAGATCTCAAATCGAGGCCTGTGTCTCAGACACGGTCTTACACGATATCTGAGATCAATGTCAACATTCTTTCAAGAACATACAGAGCTTTTCAGACCATCAGCATGTTATCAGAGTTTATTCATCAGGCTCTCAAGGCCATCCAATACAGATTACAATTTATATATGCAGGATTTAGTCAATTTAACATATAATTGTAATTCAACTTACCTCGTACGGATTTCGGACGAAACGAGTCAACTATTCAACTATTTTGGACTTCCCTTGATCTAAGTCTGATTTTATTTATTCTTGATCTAATACAATTCAAATTCAACCATTTAATCATTCATTTCATTCAATTTAATCCATATACACACATTTAAGGCACTTTGCATTTTAGCCCCTATATTTTTAGACTTTGACAATTTAGTCCATTTTTCACACAATCACAAATATGTCAAATTCACCAAGACTATAGTTTAGCCAAATATACATAGCTTCCATACAAGCCCAATTAACATTTTTAATTCACAATTTAGTTCTCCAAAACCGCATTTTCACAAATTAGCCCAAATAGCTCTATTTCATCAAAATTCAAAGACAAAACTTATAAATCATCTACTAAGCCTTCAAAATTCATCCAAGAACATCACAAAACTCATGATATCAGCAATAGCATTTCATGAAATCTTTAACAGAAAGAGAAATTCAGACATGGGCTTTGAAGAACACGAAGCAACGATCACAGAAACGTAAAAATTATCAAAAATCGATAAAAAAACACATACCTAATTGATGCTTGCAAGTGTCGAAACCCTAAAGCTCTTTTTCTTTTATTTTTCTTGGAATTTTCGGCAAGAACACATAGAAATAGCTTATTTTCACACTTTGTTTTATTATACATCATTTAATATACCATTTACTATTTTATCCTTTATAAAATAACCATATAATTCATGTTAAGAAAGGCCATTATTATCCACTCAATGGTTCCATGGTTTATTAACCACATAAGGACGTACATTGAACATGTAGCACGTTAATTTCTCATTTTATGCGATTAAATATTTTTTCATAATTAAGCACAGAAACAGACAAATTAAATCACAGAAACTTTACAGATATAAATTCATATATAACAGACACAGAAAATAATATTAAAATACTTTCGAACTTGCATTTGTGGTCCTGAAACCACTATTTCGACTAGGGTCTAAACTGGACTGTTATAATTCTCCCCCTTTTAGGGATTTTCGTCCTCGAAAATCTACCGTTAAATAGATTTGGATATTGCTATTTCATTGCATCCTCAAGCTCCCACGTAGCTTCTTCTACTCCGTGTCTATGCCACAGCACTTTGACTAACAAAATTCTCTTATTACGTAATTCTTTAATCTCACGAGACAGAATACGAATCGACTTTTCTTCATTAGTCATATCAGAATGGATTTCAATATCAGACGGAGAAATTACATGCGAAGGATCAAATCTGTATCGTCGAAGCATCGATACATGAAATACATTATGAATCTTTTCTAACTCAGATGGTAGCCTTAATCTATAAGCAACCGGCCCAACTCGCTCAATGATTTCATACGGTCCGATGAACCTCGGACTCAACTTGCCCTTTTTTCCAAATCGGAACAGTTTCTTCCACGGAGATACTTTCAAAAACACTTTATCACCATGTCATATTCGATATTCTTTAATTTTAAATCTGCATAAGACTTTTGACGATCAGAGGCAGCTCTCAGACTATCTCAAATTATTTTCACTTTATGTTCTGTTTCTTTTATCATATCTAAACCGTAAATCTTATTCTCACTGACCTCAGACCAATATAATGGAGTTCTACACTTTCTACCGTATAAGGTTGCGTACGGTGCCATTTTAATGCTCGATTGAAAGCTATTATTATAAGAGAATTTAATCAAGGGTAGATATTGTTCCCACGTACCTTCAAACTCAAGAATGCAACATCTCAACATATCCTCGAGTATTTGAATAATCCACTCAGATTGACCATCTGTTTGCGGATGAAAAGCAGTGCTGAAATGCAATTTAGTACCCAGAGCATCTTGCAATTTCCTCCAGAATCGTGATGTAAATCTCAGATCTCTATCTGATACTATCAACAAGGGAATACCATGCAACCTTACAATATCAGAAATGTACAACTCAGCTAGTGTATCAAGTGAGTAATCAGATCGAATAGGAATAAAATGAGCTGATTTCGTCAACCGATCAACTACGACCCAAATTGCATCTTTCTTTCTTGGAGACAAGGGTAAACCCGAGACAAAATTCGTGGTTACTTGATCCCATTTCCACTTCAGAATCATAATCGGTTGCAACAGACCAGATGGCACCTGATGGTCAGCTTTAAATTACTGATAGATCAAACATTTAGAAACAAAATCAGAAATATCTCTTTTCATTCCCGGCCACCAATATAGTTGTTTCAAATCGTTATTCATTTTCGTACTCCCCGGATGAACAAAAAATCTACTACTATGAGCCTCACTCAAAATCATCTGAATTAACTCTGAATTTCTCGGAACACAAAGTCTATTTCTGAATCCCAAACAATCATCAACGTTAACCCAAATTTCAGAATCACACAGAGCTCGTTTTGCCATCAATTCATTGTTAGATTTCTGAGCCTCGTAGATCTGTTGTATAAACAAAGGTTTTGCTTTCAGTTCAGCACAAACTAAGGTATCATCAGACAGTGCTAAATGAGTATTGATCGCATGCAATGCAAACAATGATTTCTTACTCAGAGCATTTGCTACCACATTAGCTTTGCCCGGATGATAATCAATAACTAGCTCATAGTCTTTTAACAATTTTAACCATCTTCTCTGTCGGAGATTTAAATCTTTTTGTGTCATTAAATATTTCAGACTTTTATGATAAGAAAACACGTAACATTTCTCACCAAACAGATAGTGACGCTAGATTTTCAAGGCAAACACAATAGCAACTAACTCAAGGTCATGTGTCGGATAATTCTTTTCATGTGGCTTTAACTGTCTCGAAGCATAAGTAATGACTTTACCTTCTTGCATTAGAACACATCCTAGACCAATTAACGAAGCATCGCTGTAAATTACAAATTCTTTACCCGATTCAGGTTGTACTAATACCGGAGCTTCAGTCAACAAAGCTTTCAACTGATTAAAATTGTTCTGACACTTTTCTGACCACTCAAACTTCACATCTTTTTGGAGCAATTTTGTCAACGGAGTCGCAATCATCGAGAAGCCTTTTACGAATCTTCTATAGTAACCAGCAAGTCCCAGAAAACTACGGACTTCAAATACATTTCTCGGAGGTTTCCAATCCATAATAGCTGAAATTTTGCTCGGATCAACTTGGATACCAGAGGCTGATACAATATGATCTAGAAAACCAACTTCTCGTAACCAAAACTCACATTTACTGAACTTCGCATACAACTGTTTATCTCGCAGTGCCTGTAGCACTATTTTCAAATGCTTGGCGTGTTCAGATTCATCACATGAATAAATCAATATGTCATAAATGAATACCATAACAAATTGATCCAAATACGGTCTGAAAATCCTATTCATCAAATTCATAAAAATAACAGGTGCATTCGTTAATCCAAAAGGCATAATTAAAAATTCATAATGCCCGTACCTCGTTCTAAAAGTAGTTTTCGAAATATCAGAGTCCTTTACTCGCAACTGGTTGTAACTCGATCTCATATCTATCTTTGAAAACACAGTAGCACCTTTCAGTTGATCGAATAAGTCATCAATCCTGGGCAGAGGATATTTGTTCTTTATAGTCACTTTGTTAAGCTGGCGGTAATCAATACACATTCTCATTGTGCCATCTTACTTTTTCACAAACTGAACAGGAGCACCCCAAGGTGAAAAGCTCGGTTTAGCAAATCCTCGATCGGTCAATTCTTGCAACTGATATTTTATTTCTTTTAGTTCAATTGGAGCCATTCTGTAAGGAGCTATTGATATCGGAGTAGTACCAGGTACCAATTCGATGCCAAACTCGACTTCTCGAATCAAAGGCAAACCAGGTAGTTTTTCAGGAAACACATCAGGTAATTCACAAACAACAGGCACAAAATCAATTTTTTTATCATTCACTTTCGAGTCTAACACATAAGCTAAGTAGGCTTCACAACCTTTCTTTAAATATTTCTGTGCTTTCAATGCAGATATCACAACTGGTAGTCCATTCAGATCACTAGACTCAATTCAAATTATCTCATCATTCTTACACCTTAAATCAATAACTTTTCGTCTGCAGTTCACAATAGCATCGTGCAAAGTTAACCAGTCTATTCCCAGAATTATGTCAAATTCATCGAAGGGAAAAAGTATCAGATCAGTAGGACAATAGTTATCTTGAATCAATAACGGGCAATTCTTACAGACTTTGTCAACCAGGACACTTTTGCCTAAGGGGTTCGATACTCGAATTACGAATTCAGTAAACTCTACAGGCAAAGCCTTACTATGTACTAAATTTATACAGATATAAGAATGTGTTGATCCAGGATCTATCAATGCAATCACAGAGGTATCATAAAGAGTAAAAGAACTAGTAATCACGTCTGGTGACGAAGCTTCCTCACGAGCTCGGATAGCATAGGCTCTAACAGGTGTTCTGGCCTCATATCTAATAGCAGTATCTCCTGTAGCTCTTTGACCACTACTTGCATTTCTTGCATTTCTGGAAGGTCTACCTCTAGCTGAGGTGTTACTCGGTCTCAGATTCTGTACATTCTCTTGCTCAGCAGGTTCGAACAATCTCTTACAAAATGGTCTAGAGATCCACATCGAAAACAGGCTCGGTCATTCAATCTACAATTTCTCGGATGTCTTTTACCACAATACTTACATTTAGGTTTCTCATATCGGACATTCCCAACACTTGCAACAGAAGTAGCAGGAGCTCTGGAATTCGAATGCGATCTAGCTCGATCTCGGTTTGAATGCCTTATATCAGTCTTTGAACGGTTTTGATCATCTTAGAGTTTCTTTGACTCAGATTGAAGTGCTCTACCCGAAGATCTCTTTCTAATATCTCTAGCTTCAAAATCAGCTTTTCTTTTCTCTTTACTTAATTCTTCAGCTTTACAAGCTCGCTCAACGAGTACTACCATTTCTTTAATCTCCAAAATCCCAACTAACAGGCGAATATCTTTGTTTAATCCATCTTCAAACCTTTTGCACATTATTACTTCATTCGATACACATTCCTGAGCATACTGGCTCAATCTCACAAATTCACGTTCGTATTCAGTAACAGACATACGATATTGCTTAAGCTCGAGAAACTCTTTACGTTTCTGACCAATGAATCTCTAGCTAATGTATTTCTTTCGAAATTCAGCTTGGAAGAAATCCCAAGTAACCCATTCACTCGGAACCACATATATTAAAGTTTTTCACCAATGGTACGTCGTATCTCTCAGAAGTGAAATGGCATATTTTACACATTCCTCAGGATTTAGAGACATTTCATCAAACACCCATATCGTATTCTCTAACCAGGATTTGGCTCTTTCAGCATCATCATTTGTTGTAGCTCGGAACTCTTCAGCCCTATACTTTCTAATCTTATCAACTGGTGGTCTACTAGACTGAACCGGATTCATGGAGTGCATAACAGGAATTTGAGAAGGGTTAACCAGGGGTGGAGGTTGTTGTACAGCTGGATTGGTTCTAATATACTGAGTGAATCAATCATTCCTCATTTGATAGAAGGCTTGCTTAGCCTCGCTATCACGGCTGCTCATAGCTGGTCGAGAATCATCTTGCACTTTACCTTACGTGGGAGCAGGCGCATTACTTTCAACATCGTCAGCTACGGCTCTATTGGGATCCATTGCTATATAAAAGCACATTTCAATGTCAAGATTCATCACACTATCGCAATTTCAGATATATGGCATGTATAACTAGACTCACATACGCTATGGTAGTCCTAGAGCCGACTAAACCATAGCTTTGATACCAATAAAATGTAACACCCCTATCCCGTAACCGTCGCTAGAATAGGTAAAGGGCATCACCGGATGGATAGAACGTTTCAGAATAATACAAAATCACAGATATTATACAACATTGATACATAGGTATTCATTAATGATTTATTCATTAAGATGGTCTACAATGATCTAAAATATATATTTAATAAAGGTTGGAACTAAACCAAACACATTCAGAATTTTTAGAACTTATCCAAATCTTTCAAAACTGTTAAAGTCACACGCCTGTGTGACTAGGCCGTGTGACACACATGGGCACCAGACACGCCCATGTGATCCAACCGTGCCAAAAAGAGTTCTTATACTGACTTTTTCACATGGCCAACAGACACAACCGTGTGCCATGACCGTGTGGTACTTGTGTCCCAGACACGGTCTTACACGATATCTCAGATCAATGTCAACATTCTTTCAGGAACATACAGAGCTTTTCAGAACATCAACATGTTATCAGAGTTTATTTATCAGGCTCTCAAGGCCGTCTAATACAGATTACAATTTATATACATAGGATTTAGTCAATTTAACATGTAATTGTAATTCGACTTACCTCGTACGGATTTCGGACGAAACGAGTCAACTATTCAACTATTTTGGACTTCCCTTGATCTAAGTCCGATTTTCTTTGTTCTTGATCTAATACAATTCAAATTCAACCATTTAATCATTCATTTCATTCAATTTAATCCATATACACACATTTAATGCACCTTGCATTTTAGCCCCTATATTTTCAGACTTTGACAATTTAATCCATTTTTCACACAATCACAAATATGTCAAATTCACTAAGACTATAGTTTAGCCAAATATACATAGCTTCCATACAAGCCCAATTAACATTTTTAATTCACAATTTAGTCCTCCAAAACCTCATCTTCACAAATTAGCCCAAATAGCTCTATTTCATCAAAATTCAAAGACAAACTTATAAATCATCTACTGAGCCTTCAAAATTCATCCAAGAACATCACAAAAATCATGATATCAACAATAGCATTTCATGAAATCTTTAACAGAAACAAAAATTCAAACATGGGCTTTGAAGAACACGAAGCAACGATCACAAAAACGTAGAAATGATCAAAAACTGATCAAAAACACATACCTAATTGATGCTTGCAAGTGTCGAAACCCTAAAGCTCTTTTTCTTTTATTTTGCTTGGAATTTTCAGCAAGAACACATAGAAATAGCTTATTTTCATACTGTGTTTTATTATACATCATTTAATACACCATTTACTATTTTATCCTTTATAAAATAACCATATAATTCATGTTAAGAAAGGCCATTATTGTCCACTTAATGGTTCCATGGTTTATTAACCACATAAGGATGTATTAGTCCAAAGCTATTTCAAAAACATACATTGAACATATAGCAAGCTAATTCTCCTTTTATGCGATTAAATCCTTTTTCATAATTAAGCACAGAAACAGACAAATTAAATCACAGAAACTTCACAGATATAAATTCATATATAATAGACACAAAAAATAATATTAAAATACTTTTTAGATTCAGATTTGTGGTGCCGAAACCACTATTCTGACTAGGGTCATAGCGGACTGTTACATATATACCTAGATTAAGGTTAATTAACTTAATTAATTATGTTTTAATCTTAATTAATCTTAGTTTACTTATTTAATCAACATATATAATTACCTTCCACTATATCTTATTTGTGCATGGTGTAATTATTAGTTTGAACTTTTGGCTAACTGCAGTTGAAGGCCCCAAGCCATTTCCTAATTAAAAAGCTATAGTGATTAAACTTTATAATTTAGTCCTTAGGCTTTAATTGATCAAAATTTCAGCTAAATTGACAAACTAGATTTTAATTCATCTATGTAATAACTCTGTAAATATCCTTATTTAATATTTACAAACTCAATTTATGGAAACGAGGTCCCAAAACAGTAATTTTTGATACCACTGAAAACCAAGTTGATACAATTCTCCTTCCTTTAAGAAATTTCATCCCCGAAATTTACTTGGAAAGTTGGGGGGTACCGGGAGCTCATTGTTTCTTCTAGTTCCCAAGTTGCTTATTCTACGCCATGACTGTACTATAAGACTTTCACTAGTGGCATGTGTTTATTCCTAACCCTTTGACTTCTTGAGCTAATATCTCTATCGATTCTTCTTCATATAATAGATCAAACTAAACTTCAATTGCCTCAACTGATATAACATGAGATGGATTGAATCGATATCGTCAGCGCATAGATACATGGAATGCATCGTGAATCTTTTGCAATTCCGATAGAGAGCTAGAAATATGCAACTGGTCCAACTCTCTCATTGATCTCATATGGTCTGATATACTTGGGACTCAATTTTTCACTGTGGCCAAAGCACAAGACCTTTTTCCACGAAGAAACTTTTAGGAATACCTTACCACCCACTAAATATTCAAAATTCTTCAATTTTAGATTAACATATGGTTTTTACCTATCAGAAGTTGCTCTTAATCTGGCTTGGATCAACTTTACGACATATTCTACCTCTTGAATCAATTCTGGAGAAATTACTTTCTTTTCACTCAATTCCGACTAGTATAAAGGCATTCTACACCACTGGCCATATAATGCTTCATAAGGAGCCATCCGAATACTCAATTAGAAACTATTATTATACATGAATCCTACTAATGGTAATAACGTTCCTAGCCAGATTCGAGATCAATAACACAGGCTTGCAACATATCTTCTAGCACTTGAATAACTCACTCCGATTGGCTATCAAATTGAGGATGGAACGCTGTGCTAAAATTCAATCTCGTACCTAAAGATTCATGCAACTAGTTCTAGAATCTCGAGGTAAAGTAAGGGTCTCAGTCGGAGATAATAGATATAGGCACACCATACAGTTTGACCATGTCGCGGATATATGCCTTATCTAGCTTCAGAAGTGACCAATTAGTCCTTACCGCTAGAAAATGAGCAGACTTCATCACTCAATCAACTATCACCCAAATGACATTTCTTTTGCTTGGTGATACCGGAAGACAAACTACAAAATCTATTACAATCTGTTCTCATTTCCATTCCAGAACAGCTAAAGGTTGTAACAACCCAGTAGGAGCTTGATGCTCGGCCTTTACTTGCTGACAGATCAAACATTTTGCAACATATTCGACAATCTCCCTTTTCATTCTAGGCCACCAATACTATTCTCGTAGATCACAATACATTTTTGTACCACCTGGATACATAACTAATGAACTATCGTGGGCCTCACGAAAAATAAATTCTTTTAATTTGATATCTTCAAGATCACAAATCCAATTATGGAATATAAGGTAATCATTCTCCTCCGTGCTGAAATTTTCAACGGTGCCTTGCTGAATAAGCTTTCTTTTTTGGTTGCTTCATTTATGCTGAACAATAAATTCTTTTAATTTAGCATTGACAAATTGCGCCTCTTTTATCCACTCAAAAAACACAAGCTTAATCCTCAATTCAGCCAATAGGCTGCCATCATCACAAACATTGCTCGCAATTCAATTACTGCCTTTCTACTCAGAGCATCAGCTATAACATTTGCTTTTCTAGTATGATAATAAATTATAGAATCATAATCTTTGAACAACTTGATCCAACGACGCTGTCTTAGATTTAACTCCTTTTGGGATAAGATGAATTTAAGACTTTTGTGATTTTTATAAATATGACATTTCTTACCATACAAATAATGCTTTCAAATCTTTAGAGTGAACACCACAACAGTCACCTCTAAATCATGCATCGAGTAATTGCGTTAATGCGATTTTAATTGACATGACGCATACGCAATTACCTTACTATCTTGCATTAATATACAACCCAAACCATTTAATGAGACATCACTGAATACTATAAATTCTTTCCCTGATTTGGGCAAGGTCAAGATTGTTGCTTCTGTTAAAATTACTTTCAACTTTACAAAACTCTCATTGCATTGGCCATTCCACTCAAACATCACATTCTTTTACATGAGTTTCGTCATAGGCAATGTTATTTTGGAAAACCCATTCATGAACCTCTGGTAATAACAAGCTAAGCTATAAAAGCTTCAGATTTTTGACACATTTTTTTGTGCTTTCCACTATAGAATAGCTTCAATCTTTTTGGGATCCACATGGATTCCCTCTGCCAAACTAATGTGTCCTAGAAAGACAACTTTAAATAGCCAGAACTCACACTTACTTCTTGTTCTTAATGTTCTTAATGTTAGTTAAGTTAGTTATCACTGTAGCTTAGGTTTATTTGCACTTTTAGTCCCTGTACCTTGGTTGTCAGACATTTCTAACTTTAGTTTAATTTATTTCAGTTTCTGTTACTTTAAGTCTATTAAAGTTTATTCCTTTTATGTTTATTTCCTTTAGATTTTCTTGTTGAATGCTTTTAGTTTCATGTTCCTTAAGTTTTCTTATATAAAAATCACAACTTTTATATTTTTCTTAAGCTTTACTTAATTGTTGTTTTGTTTTTCATTTCCATGTCCATCCTATTTATTTTTATTAAGAGCAACTAAACCAAATAGGGGTTTAGTTGATAGAGATGTGGGTAAGCTGATTTTTGGACCAAGGACTAAATCGTAATAAATTAGACTAAATTTAATAGACCTAAATATTTAGGAAGTGACGCCCATAAGGGAATATTTAGGCAAGTGAAACTGAAAGGTAATATTATTGCACACGCGTTTATTAGTCTCGGATTAACCGGTGAGATCGAGAGATAAATCGAAGCTAATTCGTCTAAGTCGATAAAATTGAGATCGAAAGATAAAATAGAGCCACTTAGTAATTTAAGTCCCTTGTTCGAGAACTAGTGAACCACATCAAAATCAACTAGCCACTACTAGTTATTTATTTGGTTAATTTCTTAGTTTCATACTCTTTACAGTTTAGTCCCTAGATTAGCTTAATTAATTTTCTTGCACAAATTGTTTGTTATGGTTTGTTGTACTATAAAATCATATTAGTAGTCGCTTAGACTCTCTTGTGTATGCTAGTTATTACTCAATCACCATATCCTTTGGGTTCGATCCTTAGAATACTCCAGTGTTCCATTGTAACACTATAAATATTACAACTGGCTTGTACGCATGCAGTAAAATCGTGCTTTAAAAATAGTCTTATAAAATTATTTTTTTATGCGTGCACGTGTGTTGCTGGTCAACTGCTGTTGCGATGTTGCTCTATGGAACCTACTATTCGTCGATATCGATCCATATCATATCCACCTTGATGCTTGACCACCAAAATATCCTCTCTACAAGGCCCAAAATTTTGCACATCATAGTTTGCACTCAGCAACACTATATGGAGGTATCTAATAGGAATTCTATTTTCCCTACCCATCACCCCATTCCTCTATTTCTCTATTCCTAAAATTGATGCTCAAACACCGCAGTGTCCCCTCTGCAAGGCCCGAAACTTCGCACATCACAGTTTGCATTCAACAATACCATATGGCGGTATCTAACAAAAGTTCCCATTTTCCAAATCCTAACTTCATCTAGTATGTCAATAATTTCCCTTTGCACCACGCATACAATACTCAATACATAGTTAACTAATCATCATCTATCTATTATTAAATAATCAACAAACAACTGACAAGATTACATAATATTTTGCACAAACACACCACAATCTTAGGAAACCTTTGAACACAAACAATGTGATACAAGCAATTCACAAACTTTCATCCAGAAGACAAGATACAGAAACTCACCTCGCTTCATTCTCCTTGTCAGCTTAGCTTGTCCATACGCTAGAGCCTCATTTGTCCTGGTAGCTAAATATGACAATAATTTATCGGTTAAACTAAAATTGTTTAACCCTTAAAACCTAAAATCCATTGTTGTACAAAAAATTTTAATAGTTCTTTCTCTACTTATTCGTTTAAACCATGAGTTTAGAGGGGTAAGGAAGCTTACAAGTTCCTCAATTCACACAACTGTTATGGCATGCAGAGCTTCCTTAAGCTAAATCCTCTTTGTCTTCAAAGCGATTGAAGAAGATGATACTTTAGAGTGAAAATTTGGTAAACAAAATTGAGAAAATTCTGTCTCCTCACACTCCTATATATACATACCTTTAGCACCATTTTCACCAACCGTCTTTACCATTCATCCTTAATCATTTTGTTTCCCACTTTATAACCAACCAGTTCTCATCTAACTAAATTAAAACTGAGATCCAAATAATAGCAATTCAACTATTAAAATTTTTGACTTTCCCAATGGATCCCGACATTTCACTAATTCTTCCAATTTAATCCTAACCTTCGTAAATTTCGGGTCAATTAGGAGTGACCAAGTGTTGCAACCAAATTCAGATTCATTATATATATTTCAAACACATTCTTCCATTCTCAAGTTATCATCAATTCATCATATAATATAGAATTCTTGAACTCAATTTCATACCAAATAGCATATATCAAGTAGATCATGCAAATTTCTATTCTATTCAATTTAGTCCATATTTCGATATTCAACCTCAATCATACGAATTCAATCCATATATTCATTACCAACTCACCTCAATACCATATAATGCAGAATGTTATTAATATGCAATAAATTAATTGGTCCCGAATCATAGAAATACAAACTGAATTTCTGATGTACTCATCAACGACTTTCAATTTTCCTTTCCGTCTAAAGTTTCTGTGTCAACATTAGCTAAATGAAAACACAAAACATATAATACCATAAAATTCCATTCAAATAAAAATCAATTACATTATCAACCATATTTTACAATTTATTCAATTTAGTCCCTAAACTCGAGACAAGCATAACTTTCAATTTAAAGCTTCATATTGAAATCCAATTTTACATATATCATTAGGGACCTCTTAATTTCTATTCCTACCAAAATTTCAAGACATTTTTTCATTTTATTCAATTTGGTCCTTGATGTATGAAATTAATAATTAAGCTTTACAATTTACCCCTTTCTTAAACTAAGCTTAATTTTTATCAATTTCACACCTAATTCTTCAAGAAATCAACTATGGAAACTTTTTAAAACTTTAACAGTTTTACAATTTAGTACACGGGCTATCTAAATCAAGCTCCCGTGATTCAATTTCCCAAAAAATCAAAGAAAAATGGCCAAAGACTTGCTTGAAGTAAAGGTTGAATAGCTTAAAACCTAAGATTAGTGTCCTCCTTTGTTGTTTCTTTACTTTGGCCGATTGGAGAAGATGATATTTCATCTCTCCTTCCACTAATTTAACATATATATACCTAGATTAAGGTTAATTAACTTAATTAATTATGTTTTAATATTAATTAATCTTAGTTTACTTATTTAATCAACATATATCATTACCGTCCACAATCTCTTATTTTTGCATGGTCTAATTTCTATTTTGAACCTTTGGCTAATTATAATTTAAGTCCCCAAGCCATTTCCTAATTAAAAATCTATAGTGATTAGGCTTTACAATTTAGTCTCTAGGCTTTAATTAATCACAATTTCAACTAAATTGACTAACCAAATTTCAATTCATCTATATAATAACTTCGTGAATATCCTTATTTAATATTTATGGACTCGATTTACAGAAACGAGGTCCTAAAATCGCAATGATACCACTAGAAATCGAGTCATTACAAATCAAGCTAGTTTAAGTGGGTCGAATGAGCCCTTTAATCAATCGACCTCCATGGGATGCTCTTATTGCAATCGTCACGACTTTGATTCACAGCCTGTGACACAAGTAGTAAGATATGGTCATGTAATGGATACATGAACCTTAGATGCAAGTTGCTTTAGTTAGATGGCTTGTAAACACATACGGTATCGACTTTGCTCATAGAAGATTTGGATTCCAAAGTTGAGTAGTTGGACATCGGCTGTTGTCATCCGATGGTTGACTACAGATCGAGTGTAGATCCCTTGAAGCAACGGGATATCTTAGAAGTTAAAATGGTGAATCTTGATAAGTAAATTTCATGCCATTTAGGCATTGACATTGTTGCTTAAGGTAGAAGTCTTAGGTCCCTAAGAATTCAAGTTCAAGTTACACCATGTGCATTTACAATGCGTGGTCTTCAGTCCCATCATGTGCATATGCTATGTATAAGTTTTATTTGGATTCTTTTCGATTTTTCGCCTGTTGTGCTTTTATATTGTTTGATTCTATTTTGTAGTTGTTCGGACATGTATCTATACTTATATTATACTTGTGTATGTATTCTATTTGTAACAATAAACATTTAATAGACATGTTTGGTTCAAGATAGTCCATTAGTGCCACTTGTGAAGCATTGAAAAGAGAGAGAACAAAAATAATTATATCCAACATCTTCAAACAATAATTCAAATTTTAAAATGTACTAATTTAGCTTTCAAAACATTAATATTGTATTAATTAGGTTCTTCTATTAGTTGAACCATCAATTTAAGCATCAAACGCTAGCTTAAATTTGACGTTAAACATATTTAAAGTACACGAATCAGATTCTAAAGGGTTAATATATATGGTGGCACCTGAACTTGGCACATTATACCTACTTGGTATTTAATAAATTTTTTTTAGACCTAACTGGTACCTAAAGTTGAAAACCGCAAGCCAAAGTGGTACTTATTTTAGGTACCTCAATAACACTGGTACTTTTTATCAAATCACTCAATCAATATTCACCATTTGTCATTTTTATTTAATATTTAAAATGTAAATATTTTTGGATATAAAATTATTAATATATTTTTACTAAATAAATAAAAAATGTATAAGTAAAGAATATATTTAAAACTTTTTAACTCTAAACCCATGATACTGCCCCTTTTTGCTCTTTCATACTCTACCTATATCACCTCCATGTTGTCCGCAAAACACCATGAAATAAAAGGTACTTTTTATATTCTCTCTTATTTCTAGGCTCATAGTTATTTTTTCCCCTTACGCTAATCTCTTGAATGCTAGTTGTTCTTTAAACCTACAAAACTAGAGGTGAGCAAAACTCGATTCGACTCGAAAAAATAAAAAAAAAATCAAATTTCGAATTAAACGAATCGAGTTAATCGAGTTAATTCGAATTTTTTTTCAAATTTCGAGTTCGAATTGAGTTGAGTTTTCAAATTCGAATAACTCGAATAATTCTAATAATTCGAATAATTCGAATATCAAACTATAATATTTTACATTTTTATCCCAAACTCCCAAACTTTTTTACTTTTCTCTCAAAACTTTTATTCCTTCCCACTTTCCCCCCAAAACTTTTACTCCCCTCCCATCCCAACCCCCCAATCTACCCAAAATCCAACTTTTTTCTCAAATTTTTACTCCCAAAAACTCTCAAAACTTTTTATTTTTTCCCAAAATTTTCACTCCCTCCCATTTTCCCCCTAAAACTTTTACTCCCTTCCCATCCCACCTCCCATCTACCCCAAACCCATCCACCCCTCCCCCCCAAAATTTTTTTAATATTTTGCCTCCAAAATTTTACTCCCCATTTACTTTCCCTCAGACTTTTATTCCCCAAAACTTTTTATTTTCCCCCTAAACTTTTACTTCTCACCCTTTACTCTCAAATAAAAAATTAAAATTATCCAAAAAAAAATCACTAAACATAAATAGTAATAATTTTATTTATATATACTATTTATATTATTAAATTAAATTTCACATTTTATATTATTTATTTTATTGAATTGTTTATTCATATTGAATATTTATATTAAAATTTAATTATTAATTGTGCCATAAAATATTCGTGTTAAAATTTTATATTAGTATCAATCTCACATTTTATCTTTAAAATAACTTTTATTAAAAAATCAAATTTTTACATTTAATATATTTTTTAATTCCAAAATACATTGTAACAATAATCTGAAGATAATTGAAACAACTAAGTAAGCAAAGAAGCTAATCTGTATATAAAAGATTAATAAATAAATTATGAGGTGATGAAAGTTAATAAAAAAAATTGATTAAGGTGGACAAATTGTATTATGATAGGTGACAGTGGTTACAAGGACCCAAAATTATTTTTTAAAATTTAACTCGAACAAATATATTGGATTCGATTCGATTCGATTCGAATTCCATCTCACTTGACTCGATTCGAGAAAATTTCAAATCAAATTAGGATGATAAAATATGATTCGTCAACTCGATTAACTCGAAATTTTTTCCCTATACAAAACCCATACTTTTTTCAAAGAAATTTCATTGAAAAAATTACAACTAAATTCACTCAACATTTGATTTTTTTTTTTTCAAAATTGATGTGGGCAAAATAATCGAACAAGTGAAACAAGGACGTTTTATTCATTGTTATTTTATGTTAGTTCTATTATGAATTCAGGTTTGTTGAGACCGCTATAACTAATTACTAAAGTAAACCGGTAACGTTTCAGTTAAACAGTTATTTTGCCCACATAAAAAAAACTCTAACCGAAAAACATTTATTTATCGAATAAAAGACAATTATGTGAACACACAATTGCAAAAATGGAAAGCACGATAATAGATTGCTAGATAAAAGAAATGAAAGCTTTGGGATTTCAACACAATCGTTTCTACTCTTCCGAAAAAGAAGGATTTTGGGTGAAAGGATATTCTTTTTTCCTAATATAATCAGGAAATGATAAGGTTAATTCTTGGCAAAGGTGTTTTAATCAAATTTTTATGAAGATTCAAAAATCAAATACAGTTCATCTTAATAATTTTGCAGGTTCCAAAGCATTTCTTCTTCTTTTTTAATTAAAAAAATCAATTATTAATTATTTCTTTGTAATTTCTTCAATTTTTTGAATATATATTTTGGAATTTCAACCTGGCACATTTTGATTGGAGGATTTGATAAAAAGTAATAATGTTACGAGGTACTTAAAAAAAAGTACCACTTTAGCTTACAATTTTCAACTTTAGGTACTAGTTAGATCCAAAATAAATTTTAGATACCAAGTAGATATAATGTATCAAGTTCAAATAATTTCGTATATATTATCCCCAATTCTAAGTATTTATGTACCTTTGAATGGTTTAACTTGAGTTTAATATGTTAAAAGCAAAAAAGAAATAAAAAGAAACAAGCTCCTAATTTTTATTGACACAATTTTTTTTAACACATTACATACAAGATTATGTTAATCATGCAATAAGTATAAAAGTGTTTAAAGTTAATTAATGTGTTTTAAATATACCCTATGTCAAATCTAGACTAAAATTAGAATGCACGACTATTAAGCTAACAAAAAGACTTAATCCATAATTATAATACTTTTATAACTCAATTAGAATGTATTAAACCCTCCACAAAATGGCGTATTAAACCTGCCACAATGAAGCAAGCATTTGGTGGGATGCATGGCCATTAAGCTAAATGGCCTAATTTGAAACTAAGCAGTAGAGTCCCTTAATCTCAATTCAACACACCCACATTTGAATGGGTTATTTGGAGGTTGTCTAGAATAGATTTCTTCCTCTTTACCCAAATTACCTATGCATAGAAAATCATTTAAAACTCCAATTAAACAATCAACTCATGAAAACACAAAAATAAAAAAAATAAAATAAAGAAGAGATGGGTGAGACTTTGATTTCTAGATGAAAAGAAGTGGGAAGAGATGAAAGGTGGTGTTTTGTGTTCATGGGCGGCAGTAAACGACGTGGTGGCAACGAAGGAAGGTTGAGTTTTGAATTTTTGTTTTTTTGCTTTTCGAATTTGGGTGAAAAAGTGAGGTTAAGAGATAAAAGGAGATGAAATGATAGGGATAGAGAATGAATCATAAAGGTACAATTTTTTTTATATATATATAATTATATTTAATTTAATTATATTTTGTTTTGATCAATGTACACCAAGAAAGGATGGATTGGTGTTTTAAAAAAAATTAAACAAGAGTGATTCTACCCCAATTACTTAACTTATCATCACTGAGGATTTTTTAATTTCACTAATTTGACACTTTTTAAAGATAATATTTAACCATTACAAGACTATATTTTCAATTAGATAAGAAAGAGTCACTTCCCCTTTAAGAATACTCTCACAAATTTAGAAATGAAAGTGAAGCAATGAATACCTCTCAAATACTGATTGACAATAATTCAAGTTCACTCAAACAAATTACAACACTTGAAATAATGAAAAAAAAACCCATTGTGTGTACAAATGAAAATGAGAATTGCAAAGAAATGGTTACATTTTTGCGCAAAAAGCTTTGTAAACTTGTTTTCTGTTTTCATTTTGTTTTTCTTAAACCCTATTTATATTTTCTCATTGATTTCTAGTTGTTTGGAGTTGTTGGACCCATTAACTCGGGTATTAAATGCAGTTGCTGAGCCTTATATTTCGATACATAACTTTTAGGTGCCAATACCCTACTTTAAAAAATGTGATCATTGAACCTGTATGTATCGAACCCTAATGTTATGTTTTGATACCTCTTAATTAGGGTTTGATACATTTGAAGTTTGGGTTAGATATGCTTGGTTGCCCCACAAATGCTCACTAACTTGTCATGTATGATGTATCAAACCTAACAGGATTAAGTTTCAATACTTATATGGGTATCAGAACTGTACCCTACAGGTTCCGATGCTTTGGAAGTAGAGGTGTTCATGGGCCGGGCCGGGCCAGGTTTAGGTCGGGCTCAACTAAAAAATCATGCCTATTTATTGGGCTCGGGCCGGGCCGGGCCCAAAAAATGGGCCTAAAATTTTGCCCAAGTCCGACCCGGATAAAAACACTAAAACCGGGCCCGCCCGTACTACTTCAGATTAATTTTTATATTATTTTTAAATATATATAATACATCAAAAATACTAAAAATATCAAAATAAATATTTCCCAACAAATTAAAAATAAATTTTGAAAAATATGTAAACTTAAATAACACTAAGATAAATGCAACTTAACAAGCAAATGCTTCTAAAATAATAAAAAAATTAACAAATGCCTTTAAAATAATAAGAAAATTAACAATAAAATAAAATTTATACAATATCCAAACAATAACAACAAAATAATAGCAACATAATAGTAAAATGGTAGCAAAATATGGAGAAATCAACAAGAAAATAATATTCAAAAATAAGAAAAATATGTAGTTTTTTTGTCCTTTAGTGAGTTCGGGCCGGGCCGGGCTCGGGCTAAAAATACCTTACCCGAGGCCCAGCCCATTTTTTAAACGGGCCTTATTTTTTTGTCAAAACCCATTTTTCGAGCCTATATTTTTGCCCAAACCCTTCCACATTTTGGGCGGGCCTTCGGGCTGGGCCGGGTAGCCCGGCCCATGCACACCTCTATTTGGAAGTCAGTAGTTTATTGACTTGTTGTGTATCAAACCTTACCCTAGGTTTTATATGTATATGTGTATAGGAACTTCAACCTATAGGTTCCAATACTTAAGCAGCAGTCAATAGCGCACTACCTTTATTTTGACTCTATAAGTTTATGGCTTAACATTTTGAAATACTTTTTGTGAGACTTTTGACACTTACAATTTTTTTATGTATTTTAAATGAATTTAGAATTACTTGGAAAGATTTTTTTTTTTAAAGTTTGACAAGTAGTTTTGAAAATTAATTAAGGAATTATTTTGTTATATCAATACATTTGAAAATTAAAATTTCTAAAAAATTAGTACTAAATTTGAATATATTGAACAATTAAAAGATAAATAATAATTGTATAAGTTATAAATGCATAATTTTTAAATATATATATATATATATATATATTAAGTTATATATTAATTTTATTGAGCAAAATATTTTTAATTAATATTTTTACTTTTATTATTAATATAAGAAAGACAATGAAGTAGGATGTAATAAATTTAAATTTAAAAAAATTTTAATATTTTAAAAATAATTTAATGATTACTTTTGAATAATCAAAATTAAACATTAACATATTCTAAAGTCGAAAAAAAATAATTTTTAGTATTCATAAATAAATTATTTATTTTATTTAATATTTAACTTTATTTAATATATATTGCATTTTTATAATTAAAAGTCCATATTACATATCTTATAATTAAAAAATATGTATTGTCAATTTAAAAAAAATGTATTATATTGTTTTCAACGTTACTTATTATTCAATTTCCTGTAATTTTTTTATAATATCATAAAATTATCAACTGCTTCGATAAAGGATTTTGCATAGATTTAATATGGTTAATAATTATTTTTTATAATATTTATTGTCATTAAATTATGGGATTGGCATTAGTTTAATACAATAAATACTATTGTGTTAAGTAAAGATCATCGTTTTATATATGCTACTTACGATTATTTCTAAAGACATATCATATATGATTTTCTTTTTTCTTTTTTTCATTATATAATTTTCTTTTAAATTTAAGGGATGATTGCTAATTATACTTTCAAATAAGTTCTTAAGTTTAAATATTAAATATAATAAAAAATTATAGATACAAATTTTACAAAAAAATTATAAAAGTTTGTATTAATTTTTTTTCCATATTTTATTATTAAATTTCTATAAATTACAAATAAAATATAATTTATTTTGTTAAAGGATATTAATTCCATTTTATACTTATTCATTATAAATTTCTATACACAAATTTATTCAACCAAATAAAATAATACTATTACATATATTTTTATTAAGTGAAGTAAACTATGTAATACTTATTATGTCTCTATTCTATTCTCACAACATAGCTATTCAATTCTTACTCTATTCCATTCTTGCGAATCAAATGTATCGTAAAGTTTTAAGACTAATTTAATATTAAAATGTGTCATAGGTCCCCATACTCATTGTAAATTTAAAATTTAGTCCCTATAATTTTATTTTCAAGAGTTTAGTCTCTTTACTTTCTAGATTTCAAAATTCATGTTCAATTGTTAACACTATTAAATTCTTTTTTATTAAAATTTTTGGTGTAACATTTTGAAATAAAAAAAAACCTCAGTTGTTTTAATTAAAAATAACTTTGTAATGAACCTGAATTAATAACTGTAACAAAATAATTTTAATAGTGTTAATAATTTTATCTAAAATTTGAAATCTGAAAAATAAAGGGAGTAAATTCCTAGAAATAAAAGTACAAGAACTAAATTTAAAATTTACTAATAATATAAGGACTTATGACATATTTTAACCCTAATTTAAAATCTATGTGGACACATGTCACAAGAAGAATAAATCACCACAAGCGCACTGTATCAGAACAAAGAGGAACAGAAATCAGGTTCCCGCCAGCTTCTCTTGGTTTTTGATGGCCGTCTTCTTCTCCTTATAACACTCCCCCAAAACGCTCTCTTTCTGTTTCCAAGTAAAAAAAGAAAATCAAAGATAGTTTCTCCACCATCATAATGGAATCTCAATCGAGATCTATCCACAATAAACGCTCGACGGCAATGATTCCGGCGCTTCTCTTCCTGTCTCTGATCCACGGCGTTCATTGCTTCTACCTTCCCGGCGTCGCCCCCGAGGACTTCCAAAACGTCTCCTCTCCTCTCGTTTCGCTTTACATTTTTTTTTTTGTTTATGTCTCTTGCTTGATCTGCTTTGTTCCGTTTGATCTAGCTTTGAATTCGTATCTTCACTTTAATTGTTTGGTTCTTATAGAATTATAATAGGAATCGTATCACTATAAGTATGAGAAGGCAATAAATGAAAATTTTAAAAAATTCTGTTTGTAACTGGAAATGAGGCTTTATTAGTTCTCATTTAAATAGATTTGATTCCATTTCTTATTTTATCCAACGCATCTGACTTTCGTAAGCTATGCTGCTCGTGTTTTATAATGCAACCGAGGATAGTTATTGCTTAAAATTAGGAATTGTAGTACCGAAAAAGATTTTAATACATACATTGCCCTGATGGAAACATGCTTGATGGTGACTAGCACCTTACCTAGTGCTTATCATGTTTACCTAATCGATAATGACTTTTTGTTAAGTCACTTTAGTATCTCTCTAGTGCTGCTATATTTGGGAGTGTTTATTGTGTTTTTGTTTAGTTATTGATTCCTTTTGTTGTGGATTGCAGGGAGATCCTTTGAAAGTGAAAGTGAACAAATTGACGTCTATAAAGACACAACTTCCTTACTCCTATTATTCGCTTCCTTTTTGTACACCAGAAAAGATAGTGGACAGTGCGGAGAATCTTGGAGAAGTGCTTCGTGGTGACCGTATTGAAAACTCTCCTTATGCAGTTAGTTTTAGTATCTCTGATGGTAATGATGCAGATTGTTTAGTGTTTGGCTGTTAAAATGTTCTCTTTCACTTGAATTAATGCAGTTTACAATGCAAGAGCCACAATTGTGTACTGTTCTTTGCCGGATTATGATTGATGCCAAAACTGCAAAGCAGTTTAAAGAGAAGATTGACGATGAATATCGAGTCAATATGTATGCTAGTTCTGTTTTTGAACATGGAATTCATCTATTAATCTCGTAGTGGTTGTTCTGAAGTTCTTTCTCTGATTAATTTGTGATTCATTTGACAGGATCCTGGATAACCTTCCCCTTGTTGTCCCTATTAAAAGATTAGATCAGGCTTCTAATACTGTTTATCAGCTTGGCTACCATATTGGGCTTAAAGGCCAATATGCCGGGGTAAATATAATAACTTATCAGAATCATAAGTTCCTTTGTTTGCGGATGTATTAGCTACCATGTATGCTTACTTTCTCCGGTTGCATGCAGAACAAGGAGGAAAAATATTTCATTCACAACCATTTGGCATTTACGGTCAAGTATCATAGGGATCTGCAAACTGGCTCCTCTAAAATTGTGGGATTTGAGGTTAAACCATACAGGTTAGCGGCTCCTCTAAGTTTTAGCATCATGTAAAATTGTTGATTCTAGAAGTCCGTGGCTGAGATTATAATATCAAGTTTTGATGGCATTTTATGTAATAAAAATGCAGCATTAAACATGAATACGAGGGGAAATGGAGTGAGAAAACTCGTTTAACAACATGCAACCCCCATACGAAACGTACAGTAGTTAATTCTAACACTCCTCTAGAAGTTGAAGTAAACAAGGAAATTATATTCAGCTATGATGTTGAGTACCAGGTTAGCTCTTCAACTATAGATGATTTTTTTTTCAATGTCAACCGTGGGCGGAGGCACTTTTAGGGACAGTCACTTGTGTTCAAGTAAATTCTGCTGGAAGTTATTTCTTGGAAAAAGTTCTCTATTGAACCACTTCTATTGAAATAAAGCTATGACCTCAGTCAGCTATAAGGTGCTAAATCTTGTATTGAATTGTGATGATTTTCAGGAAAGTGATGTGAAGTGGGCATCTAGATGGGATTCGTATCTTTTAATGAGTGATGACCAAATACACTGGTTCTCAATTGTCAACTCTTTGATGATTGTCCTTTTCCTTACGGGCATGGTAGCTATGATTATGCTAAGAACACTTTACCGTGACATTTCTAAGTATAATGAGCTTGAGACCCAGGAAGAAGCCTTAGAAGAGACAGGCTGGAAGCTCGTACATGGTGATGTTTTCAGGCCTCCGTCTAATTCTGATCTACTCTGTGTTTATGTTGGCACTGGTGTTCAATTTTTGGGCATGGTACTTGTTACCATGATCTTTGCCGTTCTTGGATTTCTTTCCCCTTCAAACAGAGGTGGTCTCATGACAGCTATGCTCTTACTTTGGGTTTCCATGGGCATTTTTGCTGGCTATGCCTCTACCAATCTATACAAAATGTTTAAAGGAGCAGAGTGGAAGAAAATAGCTGCCAAGACTGCATTCATGTTCCCAGCTATTGTCTTCGTTATCTTTTTTGTTCTAAATGCTCTCATATGGGGCCAGAAGTCTTCTGGGGCTGTACCATTTGGAACTATGTTTGCTTTGGTCTTCCTATGGTTTGGAATTTCAGTTCCACTTGTTATCGTGGGCGGTTATGTTGGCTTCAAGAAGCCAGCAATGGAGGATCCTGTGAAGACGAATAAAATCCCAAGGCAAATACCTGAGCAGGCTTGGTACATGAACCCAATTTTCTCCATTCTGATCGGAGGAATACTTCCATTTGGAGCTGTTTTCATCGAACTGTTCTTCATTCTTACCTCAATCTGGCTGAATCAGTTTTACTACATGTTTGGTTTCCTGTTCTTGGTCTTCATTATCCTCCTTATTACTTGCGCTGAAATAACCATCGTGCTTTGCTACTTCCAGTTATGCAGTGAAGATTACAAGTGGTGGTGGAGGTCATATCTCACATCCGGCTCCTCGGCCTTGTACCTATTCTTCTATGCTGCATTCTACTTTTTCACCAAGCTGGAGATCACTAAGCTTGTTTCTGGCATCCTATACTTTGGATACATGTTAATTGCTTCATATGCATTTTTTGTGCTAACCGGCACCATTGGATTTTATGCGTGCTTTTGCTTCACAAGGCTTATCTACTCATCTCTCAAGATCGATTAATGTGTATAAAACAGGTCATATGCTTTATGCTGTTGTTGGCTCCAACCAACATTGTCTTATAGGTAAGATTCAAAGATTAAGATACTTTCATGCTTTCAGTTTCAGCTGTAAAACTTTATTCGCAGTTTTGAAATCTGAGTTCATTTTTAGAACTGATTATAGAATACCTTTTTTTCCCTCATGTATGTTGAGAGGAGCTAGTGATTCTTTTATCAATGACAGTTTCTTGTCATATTGCAATGAGGGCTATATGCAGATTAAGGCACCACTACCACATTATTCGCTGATTTAGGTAGGGAAATGACTATTCAACAACAATTGTAAAATGTCATTTATTCTTTAACGGATAACAATGTTATGTTAACTAATGAACCCGTAGGTTTACCAGATTAATTTGGGTAAGATAAATTTGAGTTTTAAAGTTTTCAAAAATGTTGAGTTTAGGTTAATTTTGGGTTATAGACAATTTCTGGTTAAGGTTATTTTGGGTTGTTCGGGTTATTTTGAGTTTACTAGTCAATTTTTTAAGGTTTGATCATCTCGAGGTTCAAATCATTTCGAGTTACTTGTTTTAGTTATTTCGAATTTGGATATTTTTGGTTCTAAGTCATTTCTAGATTCGATCTGGACATATTTAAATTATTATTATTTTATAATCAAATCTGATTGAGTCAATTTGGAGATACGCCTATAATATAGGCATGTAGAACAAATGTGCACATTATAGAAACAATTAAAAGTTAAAAGAAATAAGGCAATATTTAGTCCCCGAATTAGACAAATTTTCTTGACTACTTTTTTTAATTTTGATCTATTTAATAATATGTTGCTTTTGAAATGTGTCAAGTTTTAAGATTGAGTAAAAAAATCAGAGATTAAATAGTTCAATGACTGTTTTGCTATATCCAACATTAAAAAATCAAAAGAGATTTTTTGGTTTTTAAATATTTGAACAACATTAAGAAGCAGATAGTTTCCTCAGTTCATGCTATTCAACCGTTACAATGGCCAAGGCAAGGGCAAATCTAGGGTGGCTGGTAGGGGCCCCAGTAAAATTAATATTTAGGCCCTTGAGATTTTTTAAAAATTTTAAATTAGCAAAAATAAAATTGTACTTTAACCCCCTTAAAATTATAAAAATTTAACTTAATTCTTTAAAAATAATAAAAATATAAATTATAAAAAATTAAAATTTCAATCAGCCCCATACAAAATTGTTCTGACTTCGCCCCTCGGCCAAGGGACAATGGGTGAGAGATTTAGTCCCAAGGAAGGCACATAGCCAACAGTAACATTTACACACCGTCATGGTAACGGCTAGTTTCCCTCGTTTTTCCACTTTCTCGATGCACTAAGACCCAGTCTCAGTCTCAACTTTACCCCACTTTTCTCTGAAATTCTGTTCTCTGAAATTCTTTCTCCCATGGCTGCTGTTTTCTCTTGGGTGGTGCTTTTGTTTCTAATTTTAAGCTTTTCAGAGGCTAACCCTTATTTGAATTTGACTAAAAAAATTTGAATTTGATTTATTAATTATTGAATTGAGATGAAGTTATTGGTCAAATCAAATTCGAGCATCATAATAATTTATTTAAACGACTCCGAGTTTAATTAAACTTTTCATGTAAATTAATATTTGATATATTGATAATCACAAATAATCTTAAAAATTATCATATGTTTTTTTGATATTTATTTTTAATATTCTACTATATTCATATAAAACATTTATCAACATTATTCCTATTTATATATGATGAAGTTACATTTTTTTACCCTTATGGAAAATTGATAAACGGCCTTGATAAATAGATGTCTCATATTTTAAGCTTGCCATTATTCAAGTTCAAGTCAACTCTTAACACCCTTGCGTCAAAGTGATGACTGTGATTCGATCACGTTGTTAGGGCTATATAATAATCTGTATATTATAAATTTGATCATATAATTAGAAGACGAAGTTAGAGGATTTAAATATCAAATAGTATTTTAAAGGAAGGACTCAAAATCAAATTAGACCCCTTTTTCCTAAGTCAATTTTTGTTTTTCATATCGCATTATGGAATTATGATGGTGGCAAAGATTCGGTGCTGCAAGTGACTAAGAAGCTTATGTAAGCTGCAATACCTCAAACCCCATTGCAGAGTACAAGGATGGAAGCACCAAGGTGATGCTCCAACAATCAGGCCCATTTTATTTCACTAGTGGAGCTAAGGGTCATTGTGAGCAAGGCCAGAAGTTGGTGGTTGTCGCGTGTTGTCTCCACGGCATAGGTACACCGGAATCTCTCCAGCACCTTCTCCGGCGGATTTTGAAGGACCTGCCATTGCTCCGACCAGCAATGCTTCAGGTTTGAAGACTGGATTGTTAGTGACACTGTTGCCTTCGGTCTTGGTGGTGCTATGAGAAGTGAATGACTATATTATTTTGGGATTATTTCATTTTTGGGTAAAGTACAAAAATGGTCACTAAAGTATTGCCTCTGTTTTATTTTGGTCACTGAACTTTAAATTTTTTTTGTCACTTATCATTAACAACCATTTGAAATTTGACAAAAGTACTAACGTGGGTTTTTTTATTGGCCTAATAATAAATTCACCCCTCTAATGTTTATATATTCGATCAATTTGATCATACATATAAAATATTCAATAAATTTAGTGCTAAATGTTTACAAAATTTGTTATTTTAACTCAAATTCTAAACAAATTCAATAAATTTAACCTTCAATATTTATAAAATGGCAAATTTTCTTTCTCTTTTAGCCTTTGAACTAATCGTCGTTTGTCGAAACACACCAAAATGGATAGAAAAATTATGTTAACTATGCAACTTTGCTGATGTGGCAATTTGCATGTCATGTCATCAATTATTTAAAAAAATTATAAAAATTATAAAAATATATAAAAATTTTCAGAAATTATTTAAAAATTCAAAAAAAATTACAAGTGTTTACAATTCAAATATATACATATAGATATAAATTATCAAAATTTCAAAAAGAAATAAATGCTCTTTTTTCTTCTATCCTTACGAGCCACCGAAACTAGCATTGGCACTATTGACTTCTTTCAATAACTTTGTCAATAACGTTTTGAATTTAAAATTTTAAAATACCTACACCGACACCAGGGATTTCTTTAAAACAATGTTGAGACAGGTTTTTCAAATATAAAAAATCCAGAAGTACCAATCGACGATGCTTCGAACCAACATGCCACTAGGTCCTTTTATTTCTTCTTCTGTCGGTGCTCAATGGGTTACTATAAAGGGCTTGATCGACAAAAGATTAATGAGTTTTGTTAGAATTATTGATTAAGGGTTTCTTTTTATTTTAGTTAAATCAAGTAATTTGAAAATTTTGAAGTGCTTGCTCGATTTTCAGTGTTTTGATTTAGGGTTGTGAGTTTTTCATATTGACGAGCAAAAACTGAAATTGAGGCTTAATTGTGTTGATAAATTTTGGGAATAGATATATCTGGTTTTTGTTCATTTTTTTACTTTTAATTGAGATTAAAACTGAACCGAATTTTTAGTCTTTGTACATCAATTTGTTGAAAAAAGAATGTTATTTGTTTGAAATTTCCAATGTGTGGTAAAATCAAGTAGTTTAAATAAAACTTTCAAACAATTTTTTTTGTTCATTTTTAGTTCCAGTTTCAACTTTCATTCATCAATTTAAGGTTTGATTTTTGCTTTTTATTGTTCATCAATGAATATTTTTGAAGGTGATAGGTATGTTAAAAAAAAACAAAGAAAATGGTATTAATAATAGAGAAATAAAAACTTAAAAAAAAAAAAAACAAAACAAAGAGAACTTAAATAAAAATAGCATGTTCTAGAAAAATTTAGTGAAATATTGGCTCATTCATATACTTTATAATTTTAGTGAAACATTCTTTTTATATTTTATATAAATTTTTAGGATCAAATTGATAGAATGTGTAAATATTAGAAGACTAAATTTGTTATTAGACCAATAAAAAAAGTCCACATCATTATTTTCGTCAAATTTCAAATTATGGGCAAAACCAAAAAAAAAAAAAAAATTCAGGATCCCAAAATTAAATTGTAATTTTTACGATAGTAAAAATACCATTTCATCATTTTAATAACCTATATATTTATCATTTTTAAAGGATTAAATCAAATTTTTATCATTTTTAGGGGGCCAAAGTGTAATTTTACCTTTACTAATTTAAAATTTTAAAGGACCTAAATGGAAAACATTCCATTTTAGGGGGAGTCGGGGCCTCTACTAGCTCCCTTAGTTACACCCCTGTTTTAAACGACAGATAATGGTCGGTGACCAAAAAAATTGATTTCGAATAATTTCGTGACCAAAATAGAAATAAAAAGTTCAGTAACCAAAATAGAATACGAGCAATCCTTGAGTGACCATTTTTATACTTTACCCTTATTTATTAAATATGTAGTATTGCAATTTCTTCTATCTTTTTCCTCTTACAATGTTGGAACTCAAAATTTCAATTCAACTCCATAGAATATTGAATCCAATATTTTCGATTTCATCACAAAAATAAAAAAGAAACAAATAGTCAAGAGTGCTTTCTCTTAGTATCCCAGAAAAATAGGTGCGGCTGTGGTTAGGGTGGAGTAGGGCTGTGACTTCTATCCAATATGGCAGGGGAGGAGATCTCTCTCTTAGCAAATGAATTAATTCAATTGACGGTCAAGAGTTCTCTGGTTACACCGAAGAGCAGATTTTCATTATTAAGTTCTGTGTGGACAAGGAAGTCTTACAATCCCTATAGTTTTTGTGCGCAACTCAGAAGTATATGGAAAACGAAAAGAAAATTCGAAATCCAAGTGGTTGGGTAGAATCTGTTTCAGATTTCATTTGAGGATGAAGATGATTTAGAGACGATCATGGATGGCAGACCTTGGCTATTTAGAAGACAGTTGATAATTTTTGATAGATTGAAAGAGGCGATAGGAAGAAGCAAAATAAAATTGATTTTCTCGCCGCTTTGGCTAAGAATTGGCTCTTGCCCACTAGAAAGTGAGGAGAAAGATTTGATGCATGCAGTAGGCTCTACTTTTGAAGGAATATTAAGGTCGGAGATAAAGAATAAAGTTTGTAGCCTGAAATTCCAATTGGATGCTCGAAAACCTCTTAGGAGAGGAATATTTATTGTAGTTGGGGATCAAAGAAGAGTCTGGCTCCCTTTTAAATACGAATCATTACCGAATTTTTGCTTTGGCTGTGAAATAATGGGACATATAATGAAAGAATGTAGGGACATATCAAAATTGGGGAAAGAATTAGGGGAAGATGACCTTTCTTATTCATTAGCGCTGAAAGCTGAATCCATTCTAGTCGATAGAGAGAGTTTGCAATTGGGTGTTTCAAGAAGAAAATTTATGTAACAATGCTTATATACTGGGGAAACGGATGAAAGGGACAAATCAAAAGTTAAATTGGTAGAAGATATCATCACCAGTAAAGAACAGATGGCGACACAACAAAGGAAGGACAAATTACAAGAAGTAATAACTCTGATAGATCTGAGCCATGCGAGGATATCCAAGACAGTGAATAGAGAGGCAAAGAAGCAGGGAAGTTTCGAAATATCTGAATCTAGTAGCACAGATATTGGAACTTTATTTGAGGAAATTGAACAACCTTGGGAAACAGGAAAAGCTAAGACAAATACTATTGCAATTGAGCTAGATATTTCGAAAAACCCCAAAAAGATGAGGTGGAAACGAAAGGAAAAGAACAGGGTAATTTACTGACGTCCAGATGGAAACTGTTACATGTAAGAGAAAAGGTTTTTCAGCAGGAAAACATCCTGAAACCTGTTTTGAAAGTGATAATAATCACAAAAAGGTGAGATTGAAAATTAATGTAGTTAATTCCCATTTCCCGGAGAAAATAGAGGATCAATTAACCGTGTCTTCACAATTAGGATCGGTGACTGCCAATTGGCAAGCCGACTAGAGGCAATGAAAATAATAAGCTGAAATGTTCGAGGATTGGGGAGTCCTCGAGCAATTAGACGGCTTCGGTTTGTATTGAAGCAATATAATCCCTAAATGGTCTTCATTATGGAGGCGAAAGTGAATGGAAATCGAATGGAAAGGATCAGAAGAAGATATTGATTCACGAATGGCTTTGATGTTGAGGTAGATGGTTCTCGAGGTGGGCTTTTACTGCCTTGGAAACAAGATATTCAAGTTACTATCATTAGTTGCTCCAAAAACCATATAGACGCTCTTATTAAAGAAAATCAATTTGACAATGATTGACGTTTCATGGGATTCTATGGAACTCCTTTCACTAACGAGAGGAGCAATACTTGGAATTTATTAAAAAAATTGGGAAGGACTCAGACTCATCCTTGGATTGTTTATGGAGATTTTAACGAAATTTTATACTCATTCGAGAAGAGAGGAGGGGTGCCAAGAGATGAAAAGAGAATGGAGGCTTTCTGCACTATTCTAGATGAGTGCCAACTAATGGATGTAGGGTTTTCTGGTTTATGGTTTACATGGGAACGGGGAAATTTACCAGAAACAAACATACGAGAAAGGTTAGATAGAGGGGTGGTGAATATAGAGTGGTTTTCGGCTTTTCACACGTGCACATTCAGCATTTACCCTACTCACATTCAGATCATTGTCCTTTCCTCATTGTTATAGAGAAGGAAAATAGAAAGATGCGCAGAGTGTCCTTTCAGTTCGAAGCATTGTGGCTATTAGAAAGTTCTTTTGAGAAGATGGTGGTAGATTCTTGGGAAAATCTTACAGGGTCATTACAAGTAAAACTTGAGAATTTAAAACAGAGAATACTTCAGTGGGCAATACAAATAAAAAAAAGAAGGAATAAGAATCAAGCAAAAATTAAGAAAACATTTAAAGAGCTTGCTGGAGGAGGATAGGAATGATGAGAACTTGGCTGAAATCATAGACACAAAAATACATCTTAATATAGAAATTGATAAAGATGAATCTTACTAGGAGCAAAGAGCACGTGTCAATTGGCTGAAACCAGGGGATAAAAACATGACATTTTTTCATAAGTGGGCCACTCAACGGAATAAAGCTAATTTTATTAGTAGCTTGCGAAATAAAAATAGGGAAAACGTCGATGATGAGGACGGGATGGCAATGATCGCAAGAAAATATTTTCAAGAATTGTTCACGTCGAGAGGAATGAGCAATACTGAACCGGTTTTACAAGGAGTTGAGAGATGCATAACTGAAGATATAAATTTACAACTCACAGTAGAATACACCACTGAAGAAATTTGGACAGCTTTGCAGGGAATGGGTCCTACAAAGGCTCCCCGAGTCTTCGGCTTCCCAACAATTTTCTTGCAAAAATGCTAGCACATAATTGGGACTGATGTAACCTCTTTTTGTTTAGAAATTTTAAATCAAGGATGTGAGGTAGAAAGTCTCAATGTCACGAACATTGTATTGATTCCCAAAACTGCCCAGCCCACAGATATGACAAATTTTATGCCTACTAGCCTATGCAATGTCCTATACAAAATAATAGCTAAGGTAGTAGCTAATAGATTTCAACATGTTTTGAAAGTATGTATTGATAAAGCACAAAGTGCCTTTATTCCAGGTCGACTAATTATTGATAATGTACTAGTGGCCTATGAGATTATGCATACTCTGAAGAATAAAAGGGTGGGAAAAAAGAGCATATGGCATTCAAACTTGATATGAGTAAAGCTTATGACAGGGTTGAATGGGAATTACTTAGGGTTATGATGGAGCGAATGGGTTTTACGCAATCTTGGGTGGCTTTTATATTGAAATGTATTTCGACGGTCTCTTACTCAGTTATCCTAAATGGAAATAAAGGCGATAGGTTTAGGCCAATGAGAGGACTCCGTCAAGGGGACCCTCTTAGCCCCTATTTGTTCTTAATTTGCAGTGAGGGTCTATCATCCCTTATGCATTCGACTTTAAAAAGGGGGGAGATTAAATGTTTAAAGGCAAATAGGCGAGGCCCACAGATTTTACACCTCCTCTTCGCGGATGATTGCATTATATTCGTTGAGGCAACGTCTTTAGGAGATTGACAGATTAGAGGAATATTGAAAGAGTATGAATTATGTTCTGGGCAGTGTGTGAATTTTGAAAAGTCTATGATATTCTTTAGCACTAATACCACAGAAACCGATAGATTGATGGTTACAAGCTTGCTAAGAATGAGAAGGTCGAATGACATTGAAAAGTACCTTGGTCTCCCTAACTTGACCGGGAAGAAAAAGAAAACCTCTTTTCAAAATCTAAAGGACAGAATCAAAAAGCAAATTGATGGCTGGAGTTTAAGATTTATGTCTCAAGGAAGGAAGGAAGTCTTTAGCAAATCAGTCTTAGAAGCGATTCCCACCTACTCTATGATGTGTTTTTTACTACCAAGAACTCTGTGTGAAGAAATTGAATCAATTATAGCTAAGTATTGTGGTAGAAAGGGCATGAACGAAAAGGAATACATTGGTGTAGTTGGAAGAAAATTTTTGAATTAAAACAACGACGAGGGTTGGGTTTTAGGAATCTGGCCGAATTTAATGTGGCCTTTCTCGCGAAGAAAGGTTAACGACTAATTGATCAACTAGAACCTTTGTTAGTACAGGTTTTAAAAGCAAAATATTATCCGTCAACTAATTTTTACAAGCTGAGCTAGGCTACTTACCGTCATACACATGGAAAAGTATTTGGGTAGCAAAAGGTCTTCTTCAAGAAAGACTAGGATAGAGAGTTGGTACAGGTGAAAGTATTCTAATTAACGAGGATGGGTGGCTGCCTGGGGTAGATAACTATAGAGTTCATCATCAAATTTTTACAGCAGGTATTACTACCATTGCATCTTTAATTGATGGTACTAATAGAAAATAGAGGGAAGAGCTTATCCGTAATACCTTCGAGGCGAACGACACGGACAAAATCTTGCAAACCCCATTAGCAAGAGACGGACATGCTGATATGGTCATCTGGCGCGGTGAGCCATCGGGTAAATTTACAGTTCGCAGTGCCTATAAACTATTACAGACCCAGAATAATACAATAAAATCTACTACTACACAAAATACAATTACACAATTTTACAAACAATTATAGGAACTCCAAATCCTTAACAAAATAAAAATCATGATTTGGAGGGTGTCGTGGAACTACATTCCCACAATGGTAAATCTGAATAACAGGAGAGTGGCCCATAGCAATAAGTGCCCCAGGTGCAAAGTAAGTGTTGAAAATCATTGGCATGTCTTTGTTGAATGCCCTGTAGCAGTAGAATTATGGAAGAATTTAAAATTCGAATGGATAGGTCAAAGTGAATCAACAGACTGTCTTGTATGGCTTACATGGATTTTTAGCAGATGTTTGGAATCCCAGCGTCGCTTGTTTGTCTATGGAATATGGATGCTTTGGCTGGACAGAAACATAAATTTACTTGAAAAGAAATCTCATTCTGGAAAAGAAGTAGTGAATTATGTCAAACATTTCATTGGTGAAATTGACGGTTTGATCAAAAGAAAGCCTAACAATATCAGGGAAAACAAAAAGTGGAAAACACTTGAGAACCAGACCATCAAAATCAACTTTGGTGCCTCTTTCGATAGTATGAGTACAAATTAGTGTCAGTGATAGTGGTAAGAAATGGTAATGGTGAAATCAAGATTTCTAAATCTTACCTCCATACAGAAGTGGGCACGACCTTTGATACAGAAGCCATTTCCTGTTATGATGCTGTCCTCACAGGAATGGATATGGGGTTCACAAATGTTATCGTGGAAGGGGACTCCAAATCCATCATCAATAAATGCATGGCAAAATTAGTGGATAAATCACGAATCGATGCACATATTAGAAACATCCAAAAGGAAAAAGAAAAATTTCAGTCAATTACTTTTCACTATGTTTCGAGATCGGCTAATTAGTTAGCCCACATCACTGCTACAACCAGTTTCAAATAGAAGGAAATAATTTACTTGCTTGGAGAGGTCCTTTGCTACACTAAAAGGCAAGAGGAAATGGAACGACCACGAGAACCACACTGAAGTAGAGATGAGGGAAGAAGAGGAGAAGGGAGTTGAGAGGCCCTTCATTTAATCAAATCAAATTTTTCAGATCTTCAAATCCAAAAAAATAGGAAAGTTACTATTGCAGCTGGGTAAATGTAAACTGAAAAATATATAGGATTTTTCCTATATAATTCATCACCTTTTTTACTTAAATTTGTTGTTAAAACCAAGTAATTGTTCAATAAATTAATGAAATATATGAAAATATGAAATTGGGACATAGAAATTATTAAAATGTGATTTTATGCTTTATTGTATAATTTTCATGTAGAAAATGGCTTCTTTTATATTAATTTGAACATATTATATTTTCAAACTATAAAGTGGGCAATGCATGATTAAATTATATAATAAAATATAAAGTTATATTTAATAATTTATTTTAATATATTTCATTAATAAATTGGGTTTTAATTAATTAAGTAAATTGATTAATTAAAGTGGTTAAATTATATTCTTTGGTCCTCTAATTTATCTACTATTTTTGGACAAGTCTGAGAGCTTTAATTTGATTACAAAACCATCCAGATAGAGGACCAAGTCAACCCAAAATTCGGCTGCATATGGGTGTTCATAAATCAAATTTTGGTTTAATTATAAAAGGTCCTTGAAGAGTTGAAGAAATCAGAGATTTACTCAGAGATTTGCAATTGGCCGAGTCTTGATCCTGATGATATTGTGGCACTTAAATCAAGCAAAAATCTACCACACTTCCACAAATCATGGCCGACCACTCTTGAATGAAGTTTCAAATGATGGACACTCCTATTTTTAGCAAACTAGCTCCCTTGCCTCACCTATAAATAAGACCCCATTTCTCACTTTTCTAGTCATCCCTCACTCATTCATCATTCTCTCCTCTCTCAACTCCTTTAGCTTTCTTTCTCCCTCATGCCTATCATCATCTTTACATAAGGATTTTTAGCAAATTAGCCTCTTAAAGAGCCCTTGGTCGACCACCTCAGAGAGCCATCAGCAAAGGAGCAAAGCGAAGGAACGAATGAGCCCTCATCAGACAGAGTCTTAGGTGATAGCCACTTTGATTTGGGTTTAATCTTCCTTTTCTTTAATTTAATTCAAGAATGTTTGCTATGTGTTCTCTGTTCTTGTTTACAGCAATGATAGCTTAATTTTATTTAAGTTAGGATGATTGCTTTGATTAAATAATAATTATTTGATTCATGCTTATAATGTTTGTGCCTCAATCGATCATGTTTTCAATTAAAATCAAGTCTGTATTTCATTCATACGTGATTGAAATGCACCTGAATTAGCTGAGCGATCCTAACCAAACGACGGCTAATGGACGCATAATTGAAATTTGCATGCTCAATTTAGATTCTAACCCGATTAGATTGCAGGTTGCATAACAACCCTAACCAGGCTCTGTTATCTGCATAGTTTTTAGATTTGTGTGATTTAAACTGTTTCAAACCTAACATTTCCCTGTTATCTCGCACGAATACTAAGAAACCCTTAGTAAATAAGGATTAGTAAAATACATATTTACTAAGTAAAAGATTCTGAAAGGACCTAATGTGGTTTCCAAACTCATGAAAGATCGAGTTGCCATGAAATGTTTTTTCGAATATTGATAAGCATGTTGATAATAATTTTTGTTTAATTAAAGTAATTGTCCTAGCTTATTTATGATATAATTGTTGCTTATTGTGTTAATTCATCTAAAATCTATTTCATTCATATCGTTGCATGTTAGGATAAATCACATTAGGGATCATTGTATCTAGATTAATTTTACATAGTTTTAATTAATACTTCCAAATTAAATTGTGTTTCTATTTACCAAGTTGTTAATAATATTTTTATAATTGGGTGACTTAGCAGGAATACAATCCCTGTGGAGACGATAACTCGATACTTATTACTTAATAACGACTGTGTACACTTGCACAAACCCGAGTGTTATAGTAAAGTTGGAGACAGGTCATTAAAGGTAGAGGGAGATTTCGAAGCTATTATTATTTTATTTGTTTCTTTGTAATATCTTTGGTTCTAGAGTATTCTGTTGATTTCTTTACGTTTTGATTTCAATTTATATTTAGAAAATTTTCCCATTTGGTTATTGCATGAATCCTCATTTATTTGGTTTATTTTGTTTAATAAAAAATATCCCCAATTTGTTTTCAAAAAAAAAAAAAAAAAAAAAAAAAAAAAGAAACTAATAGTTATAATTTACCTACCTTAAAACTCCAAAATTATACTTTTATATCTCTATCCCTCAGAGTCAATTTCTTGAATCTATGCCTCACAAGGGTCCACTTATTAACTGTCACTTTTGGTTTCAACTATCATGTCCCATCTGAAGTGACAGAAAGCACATTCAATCGCCACCCTACCTAGACCTATGATGATAGATCATTTGGCCACTTGCCCTTAACTCACCAATAGGGACATGACATGTGGTGTCTCGGGATTGTAGCCAAGGGTATATAAGCCCTCAACTTCGAGTAAAAAAGGGATCATCTATTCTCTTTCTCTCTCTCTACCAAATTTGTTTGAACGCCCCTCATGGTGGCTCTCCACCTTGTATACAATGAGGTGAACTGCCTAACTACATTGTCACCTTCGCCCTATCTGGTTCCAACATCAACAATTGGTGCAGTAAGTATATACTCACTCTCTTCGTGATATTCATTTGATGGCTACCCAGAGGCAAATATCCCCACCAATCAAGCTCAAAACTAAACCCAAATTGTTAACTAAACATAGGCAAATCAAAACTTTGGAAACTACTATGAACCTTACAACAATTATGTATAACAATATCTGTATCAACAAATATGTTATGAATCCCTACCTAAACTACCAAAACCAAACTTACAGAACTCAAAACTAGAATGCTAGCTCTCAACAATTCTCAAAACTACAACAATAGTTTAGGAGCCTATAAGAGCAATTCAGACAGTCTCAAAAATTCCAATAATAATAGAAACAAACATACTAGCAATTGCAACGTAGATGCAAGAGTTGCTAGTTGTGCAAAGGTGAGACATAATGAGGAAAATGATAAGGAAGAAAAGGCCTTTTCTATTCACCAAGAACAGGACTATAACCTAGACCGTAGAGTACCTTAATAAGATGGTATACCTGTCAACCCAAAGACTAATAGGAATGGGCCACAATAGAGAGGCTAAGAGTATGTTCCCAAAATGTCCTAGACATGGAAGAATGAAGTAGAGTTCCTTCTAAAGTAAATGAAAGATTTACGAATGACACACCTCAGCTATACTGAGTGGATGCCTAAGGCTAATGACCTTTTAGCCTCCCATATCACCATTACATTATATCTTAGCAATTTTAAATTTCCTAAGGCGAGGTTCAATGGGAGAAAGGACCCCACTGATCACCTCATCTAGTTTAGAAGTTGCATGGAGATCTAAGATGCCTCTGATGAACTAAAATTTAAGGTATTTCCATTAACAATATAGGGAAACACCAAAAATTGGTACAATTCCCTAGAATCAGGGTCCATAAACAACTTTGATGAACTGGCCAAAATATTTGCGGGTCATAGCCAACAAAACAACCTTGAAATCAAAATAGAGTTTATTAGTATTGAGACAATGGCTAGAAGAATCCCTCATGACGTTCGCTAAAAGGTTCAACCAATCAACATTAGATATAAAAGACCTCACGGATAATTGGGCCATTTGAAAATTTATAGCTCCTGAAGTATGCTTTAACAGTGAATAGGCTAGAAAAGTTATTCTAGTTGGATGAGATGGTTAACAAATATACTGAGACAGAAGAGCTAGACAGTGCACCTAGCTTATGATATAGCTCCAACCCTTCATTGAGAGAGTATGACCAAGTTTGGAGCAAGAAGCACTACAACACCCCAAACTCGACTTAGAAATATAGTCGAATTCGAAGTACCTTTGTGGTTGCTAGAGGAACCAACTCAATCAATCATTAGAAATTAAAATGTAAATTTCAAAAATTTAAGACACAAATAATAAATCTTTTAATAATGCTTAATTAAATAATCAATGAGTTCCAAAATAAAAATCAATAAAACTAAAGTAATTGAATCGACCAATTTAACAAATCCTAAGTACATGCCAAACTATACTATTTCAAGGGTCTTTATGAAATAAGGGTTGCAGAGACTCTTTGGTAATGCTACTCAATTACGAACTCACAAACTACCTATTACTTATGCATAGAATTAAAAACTCGAGAGTTGAGCTTTTTACAATTCAGTGATGATCCAATACATTTAAAACTACCAATGCGTATAGTTAAAATAAAAGCATTCTAGTCAGATACAAACACACACACACACATATATATATATATATATATATATATATATTTTATCAATTAATTCAATGAGTAAAAGTCACATTTAATAGAAATTTTCAAAGACACAATATAATCATAAATTAGACATAAAAAAATATTTAAAATAACAATGAAACATTATCAAGGCATACAATAAATAATGATAGCGTTTAGATTCAACGTTCAAGTTTATTTAATCATTTTTCCCAAGTAACATAAGAAGGAAAATTGCTCAAATAGACGAGTGTTCAATCGAACATCAAACAATCAATGAAAAATGGCGCAAGCACCAGCAATGACAATACTCTGTTGTGTGATAAACGCGACTTAATTAATGACCAACCGAACACCAAATGCACAAAGCACAACACTGACAATACTCTCAGACGCTCAAGGTAAGCCGCACAATGAACACTAAGTAATGATAAGGACCTCTACACTCTACAACATACCAATTATAATCGAAGAATTTCCAAATAGTTTTATGGGGCATTTTTATCAATTTATGATAGTAATAAACTAATTTTTATTACTCTAAGTCGAACCTAATTTAATCTAACATTTGACCAAGTTATATATAAACATATTTAAAACTTTATTAAACAAAATTTACCTATAGAATAAACTTTATGAAATATTTTTCATCAATCATTTGGTGTTCGGTTGGACACTCATGTGTCTGAACATTTTTCTTTGTGTTACTTGGGATAATTCCAAATTATGAATATTTATAGGTTGATATGTCATAGGAATTGATAAATTGTTAACAATAATGTTATTAAAAATTGACAAATTTCAATTTACTATTAAAATGTTTATGTAGGTGTACGAGTTGAGGAAATCAATCATTTGTTTTTATATTGTTATTAAAATATTTTAAGGATTTTTGGTAACTTATTTGAAATGACTCGACTAATTTGTTAATAACGTTTTTATGAAAACTGTTTCATGGAATTATTTTTACTAAGCTCGAATATCTTAAATGAGATTTTTAAATTGCTTTTAGTTTAATTTTTGTAACACTCTATACCCGACCTGTAACAACCCGATAGTCACGGGTGCCGGAAAATGCATTTCTGAGACTCTGTTTTAGTAAATCAGACTTGTAAATATTTAATAAATATTTATGAGGCTAGTTGTGTGGTTAATTAGGTTTTGGTTAGGTGAATTTGCATGAATTAAGAGTAATTATGTATAAGGACTAAATTGTATATAGAGTAAAAGTTGAATTATTGATTAAATAAAAATTAATGGAACCAAAGAAGCAATTATGCCAATGTCTTAAAATGAGGCGTCATAAGTGTATATTATTATAAAAATTTAAAGTAAATATATATATTAAATCTTAATGTTTATGTATATATATATTATGTTATAATAAAAAAATAAAAAGAAATAGAAAAGAAAGAAAGAACAAATCAAACAGAAGGAAAAAAAAGAAAGAAAAAGGAAAGAAAAGGAGAAAGACCAAAGCTAAGGTTTCAAAGTGTCAAACTCAATTGGTTAGTTAATTTAATCCATTTTTCTTGTAATTTTTATATTTCTGGAATTCTGGTATTAAATACTACCCGACTCATGTCAAAATTTTAGAAATTATTGAGTTTGTAAGTGTTGTTAATGTTGAATAATTTTAGTATTAGGGATTAAATTGATAGATTTTTAAGTTAGAAATGAAAAAAGGATTAAATTATAGAATAAATTGTAAATTTTGAGTAATAGGGACTAAATTGTGAAAAATTTTGAAATGTAGGAATTTAAGTGAAAATAGGGAGTTAAATTTAGTTTAAAGTGGAATTTCTATGAAAATATAAGATTAATTGCGAAGAAATAAAATTAGTCTTGGTTTAGGGATTAAATTGGAATTTAGGCAAATATTGAGTAAAAATTTAAAATTTTCAATGTGAAATTAATTTGTGTTGTATTGATGAATTTTAATTGTTTTAATTTCGTAGTTAACGTCGTATCGGAATTCTTAACTAAAAAGAGGAAAGAAAAAGTCAACATCGAATACCTTTGAATTTCTGGTTTGTATTTCTATAATTCGAAATTAGTTATTAATTGCTGTATTTTTAATTTAATGAATATGGTAAGTGTTGAGTTGAGAATTATTTTGTTTTGCAATTGAAATGGATTGATTTAGTATGTGATGAATTTATTGAATTTATATTTATTGAATTGGTATATATATATTGAATATATTGATTATTTGAATTGAAATGAATATTGGTTGTATTTGAAAAGTGAAATTAAACCCTATTAACTATATCGGGCTAAGTCAGATATAGATGACATGCCATAGGACTGGAAGAGTTCAGGGATTTCTTTGACTTCGAGTCGATGGGACACTTGGTATCAATTTACTATTTTAGATTAATTCAATGTGGCAATGGGTGCCAATTTACTTCAGTTTAGCCGATGAGACACTAGGTGTTAAATTATTACTTCGAATTATCCGATGAGGCATTGGGTGCCAAACTGGTGTGTTTGGTTGGACCCGTGTATCTGTCTGAGTCCAAATCGTGTTAATAGGGTAAATGAATAACGAAGTTTTATAATTGATATTGAAATGGCATGGTATGAGAAATGAAAGTGAAATAGTGAATTGGAAATAGAATGTAAAATATGTTGGCAATACATGGAATATATGAATTATATACTCATGAATTGAGTATGGTATGAAATGATGTATTCTTGAATTGAGTATTGCATGACTGATGCCATTGTACGAATAAATATGGTTTGATATGTGAATAACCATTTATTTAACAATTGTGTGAATTAGGATATTGTTTAATAAATGAAAAACGATAGTTATGATACTAGACATTAATATGTCCTTATTATTTAATAGTGCCTATTATATTATCTTGTCTTTAAAGATTCGGATTATAGAAATACCACTGAGTTTTTACTCAGCTTATGGTTTTGTTTTCCGTGTGTAGATTAGGTACAGTGATTTTGAAAAGTTGTAATTGAGGTTGTGAGCGTCCATCTCATCATATCTCCAAGTGCCAAGACGGTACGTGTAATGCTCGGGTTTGTGCAAGTCTACACAGTCGTTATCAAGTAATAAGTAAGTATCGAGTTATCATCTCCACAGGGATTTTATTCGTGCTAAGTCACTCAATTATAAAAATATTATTAACAGCTTGGGAAATAGAAACATAATTTGATTTGGAAGTATTGATTAAAACTATGTAAAATTAATCTAGATGCAATGATCCCTAATGTGATTTATCCTAACATGCAACTATATGAATGAAATAGATTTTAGCAGAACTAACACAATAAGCAATAATTATATCATAAATAAGCTAGGACAATTACTTTAATTAAACTCAAATTATTATCAACATGCTTATCAATATTCGGAAAAACATTCCATGGCAACTCGATCTTTCATGAGTTTGGAAACCACATTAGGTCATTTCAGAATCCTTTACTTAGAAAATACATATTTTACTGATCTTTATTTACTAAGGGTTTCTTAATATTCGTGCGAGTTAACAGGGACGTGTTAGGTTTGAAACAGTTTAATCACACAAATCTAAAAACTATGCAGATAACAAAGCTTGGTTAGGGTTGTTATGCAACCTGCAATTTAATCGGGTTAGGGTCTAAATTGAGCATGCACATTTCAATTATGCGTCCATTAGCCGTCGTCTGGTTAGGATCGCTCAGCTAATTCAGGTGCATTTCAATCACGTATGAACGAAATATAGACCTTATTTTAATTGAAAGCATGATCGATTGAGGCACAAACAGTATAAGCATGAATCAAATAATTATTATTTAATCAAAGTAATCATCCTAACTTAAATAAAATTAAGCTATCATTATTGTAAAAAAGAACAGTGAACACATAGCAAACATCCTTGAATTAAATTAAAGAAAAGGAAGATTAAACCCAAATCAAAGTGGCTACCATGCAAGACTCTGACTGACGAGGGCTCCTTCGTTCCTTTGCTTTGCTTCTTTGCTGATGGCTCTCCGAAGTGGTCGACCAAGGGCTCTTTAAGAGGCTAATTTGCTAAAAATCCTGATGCAAAGATAATGATAGGTGTGAGGGAGAAAGATAGCTAAAAGAGTTGAGAGAAGAGAGAATGATTAATGAGTGAGGGATGATTAGAAAAGTGAGAAATGGGGTCTTATTTATAGGTGAGGCAAGGGAGCTAGTTTGCTAAAAATAGGAGTGTCCATCATTTGAAACTTCATCCAAGGGTGTTCAGCCATGATTTGTGGAAGTGTGGCTGATTTTTGCTTGATTTAAGTGCCACAACATCATCAGGATCAAGACTCGGTCAATTGCAAATCTCCGAGTAAATCTCTGAGTATAATTAAACCAAAATTTGATTTATGAACACCCATATGCAGCCGAATTTTGGATTGACTTGGTCCTCCATTTGGATGGTTTTGTAATCAAAATAAAGCTCTCAGACCTGTCCAAAAATAGTAGATAATTTAGAGGACCAAAGAATATAATTTAACTACTTTAATTAATTAATTTACTTAATTAATTAAAACCAAATTTATTAATGAAATATATTAAAATAAATTATTAAATATAAATTTATATTTTATTATTTAACTTAATCTTGCATGACCCACTTTATAGCTTGAAAATATAAGTGCTCAAATTAATATAAAAGAAGCCATTTTCTGCATGAAAACTATATAATAAAGCATAAAATCACATTTTAATAATTTCTATGTCCCAATTTCATATTTTTATATATTTCATTAATTTATTTAACAATTACTTGGTTTTAACAACAAATTTAAGTAAAAAGGTGATGAATTATATAGGACAAATCCTATATATTTTTCAGTTTACACACCCTCAAACTTAAATCATTGCTCGTCCTGAGTAATGTTCATGCACAGCAAAAGGTCTCACTAAGGCAAAATTTCTAATTGTGTAAGTAGCATCAATCTTTGTCTCATAATCTTGCATTAATAACTTCATGCTCATCAATCTTCTTTATTAACAAGTAATTCATATGCAAACATTCCTTAAGATTATACTAAGCTTCAAAATATGCCAACATGAATCATAATTTGCGTGTATGTCACAGTCATAGATAACATTCTTCATTCAACATAATTTCCTATAAATCAAGCAAACAACTACAAGGCTTATTTATGATCTTCATATGTTGAACTTAGGAATTCCTCTCCACTAATGTAGGTGACATAATCATCAAATCAATAGGTCTTTTATAAGGTTGTAATGGGGCTCGGTTAAAGGGAAAAGAGATGGGACATTTCGGTTTTAAAAATCTTAACGTTTAACTTTGTCTTGGTTTTCTCGTAATACAACCTTTTTCTTTAAGTGAACCTTTGGAACACCCCCAAACTTATTTTGAATTGAAGCTCATACATTTTTCCTTTTTGGAGACTGAGAAAACTTTTCTTTGCTTTTTTTTTTTTAAGCATGAGCACATACATCTTTATGAAAACTTCCTCAAATGTTGATTACCAAGACAACTTTAGTTAAGATAGGTGCACAAAATTAAGATAACTTTAAAAGATGGTATTGTGGCTTAAAATATAGGTTCATTTCAATAAACAAGCCTTTAAACTCAAAATTATAGTTTCAAAGGTCTAATATCATAAGGTGGGCTTGAAAAGGCTCAAACGATCCAAAGAAAATAGTGCCTATATCATCTTAGATTTTTATGTCTCCTAGGATTTCGCCTCAAGAAAGTTACTAAGTCAATTCTAAAGATATAAACCTTCATGCATGTCTAATCTCAAAAGAAACTAAGTTTTCATGGAAAACATTACCGAAGACTAAGATCATATAATCATTTTGTTCTTCATGATAACATACAATCACTCAGATAAAATTATCATTCATGCTTGCACACAAGCTATCTTATTAACAAAGATTTTCTCTGAACATTCATTTATTAAAACATACTCATGAAAGAAATGATTGAAACATACTTGAAAATTTTAAAGATTTTGAGCAATTATTTGCCTTACCCCCATTTAAAAAGAAACAATGTCCTCATTGCAAGAACAAAGTAATGAATGAAAACTGAACACCAGGTAGGGTTAAAAAGAAAGAGAGGTGAGTCATTAAGACTACTTAAATACCAAGTCTTTCCTCATAATCCAATCCTAGACATGTTTATTCCCATTATTAGATCACTTAGTCTTTTTCTTTCTAAAGGAAGCATTTATTCATGCTTGCTATGTTTTATTTTTTAGAAATTAAATCCTAGTTACTAAAGAAACAAATTTCTAAAGACCTAAAATAAATAAATAAATAGACGAGAATCCCCCATTTTATTTTTCTGACTCCTTCCCCTTATCTTCTTTAGCTCCATCTCCACTTGTATAATCAGTATCTTCGGTCCATGTCTCAAAGATATCATCTAGGAACTCAGAAAGAAAAGTGTTCGAGATATTCTTAAAAGTATTTCGAATCAAATCATCTCTAATTTTTGCATATTTCCAGTAAGTTTGTTGTTGTTTGTGCACGAACTTGCACATATCCATCATAATTGACAAATTCGATTTCTTTGAATACTTGTGGAAGTTGGCTTTGGAGTTGTAAATTTAGGTTCAACACTTAGCTTGACTGGCTCTTCTTCTGGCTCAACTCTAAGTTCAGGGTTTGCAGATCCTTTAGCTGGTTGAGGACTATTCGGTTCCTTATCGAACTCTTCTTCTTCAGTGTCTGTAACTGAATCAGCTTCAGTTTCATTTTTAGTTGTTGATTCTTTGGTATCTAGCTTAGTTGATTCTTTTTGCTCGCCTTGATTCAGCTCACGCGCCTTCTCTACTAACCTTTCAAGATCATGACTTGTAATGCACCCTTGGACATACTATCTCTTCAGAGCTGCTTGTGTTTTAACATGGGCCCTTAAGCAAAGTGAAGTGTTAATGATGGGAAATAAGCAGTTCCTGTCTTCTTTTTAGCACAATCATAAATCTCCTTGAGGATAATTTTCCCAACATTAATGGACTTTTCCGTCAAGATTGCATATAACAAGAGCTTCCATTCCATCGAGATGGTGGAACTGTGTGAGATAGGCATAAAACTGTAGTGAATGAAATAAATCCATACCTTCGCTACTGGTTTTAGGTATTCCCTTCAGCAAGAATGGCTCCCATACTTTCTTATAATCCATTGGGATCCCGAATTTGTCACAATATCAAGCACTTGTTGAAGAAAATTCCAATTGATGTTGTTTATCATAGGGTAGTACTCATGTTCTTCAACATCAAGTAAGTTAAACAAATCATTGATGGACTTAGAAGTAAGAGGTACCTTTTTCTTTTGAATGATGACCTCAGTAGCATCTTATGTGGTCAAACTTGCATAGGACTCTCAAATTAGTTCATCATCAGGAAGTGAACGAGCATCACAAAATCGTTCCCACTTGAGAGCATTAATTGTCTTTCTAATTGGCATAGAGACAACCATCAAATCATTACTCTTCAAGTTAAAACATTTTTCTAGCATCATAGGTTAATGCTTGAAAATTGAATCAAATCTTTCTTTCACTTCTTCATCGATCACAATCGGGTTTTCAGGAGTAGTCTTCGACGATCTAGAAAAACAGCCTCAGCTCTTCCAACTCATCCAATTATAAGATCCTCCTCTCACAGGCTTGCTTAAGATCAAAATTCAACTTCTTCAAGGCCTAATGAGCTCTATTCTCCAACTCTAATGGCAAATGACATGCCTTTCCAAAAATCAACTGATAAGAAGTCATTCCTAACAGTGTCTTAAATGCTATTCGATAGGCCCATAATGCATCATTGAGCCTTCGAGACTAATCTTTTCTGCTAGGGCTTACTACCTTTTCAAGAATACCTTTGATTTCACGGTTCACTCTTTCAATTTGCCATTAGATTGAAGGTGATAAGCAGTAGCAATCTTATGTTTCACATCATATTTGTTAAGCAACCACTTAAGCCAATTGTTCACAAAGTGAGAACCTTTATCACTAATAATAGCTCTTGGTGTCCCAAATCGTGTAAACACATGCTTATGTAGGAATCGCATGACTACCTTAGCATCATTTGTAGGGTAAGCTTCAGCTTCAGCCCACTTGGACACATAATCCACAGCAACTAAGATGTATTTGTTCCCATATGAAGAAGGAAAAGGTCCTAAGAAGTTAATGCCCCATACGTCGAATAATTCAATCTCCAAAATATTTTTTAAGGGCATCTCATTCCTCCGTGATATATTTCTGATTTTTTGGCGATTATCGCAGTTCTTCACATAAACATAAGAATCTTTAAATAGTGTAGGCCAAAAGAAACCTGCTTGCAAAATCTTTGCTGCGGTACGTGCACCACCAAAGTGTCCCCCACTTGGAGATGAATGGCAATGATATAAGGTCTCAGCAATCTCACTTTCAGCTACACACTTTCAGATTATATTATCTGCACACTGTTTAAACAAGAACGGGTCCTCCCAAAAATAATACCGACTATCATGAAGGAATTTCTTCCTTTGTTGGTATGTCATTTCTCGAGGAATTATTCCACATGCAAGATAATTGGCAAAATCAGCAAACCAATGTGTTTCATGAATTCGACTCACCTCAAATAAGTGCTCATCTGGGAAACTCTCGTTGATAGGCACATGTGATCGAGTTACCTCATCTTGCTCCAACCTCGACAGATGATCAGCTACTTGATTTTCAACACCTTTTCTGTCTTGGATCTCCAGGTCAAATTCTTGGAGTAAAAGTATCCAACAAATTAGCCTCAGTTTTGTATCTTTCTTCGTGATCAAGTATTTAATGGCCGCATGGTTAGTAGATATTGTAACTTTAATACTTATAAGATATGGGCAGAATTTGTCAAAAGAAAAAACTATAGCAAATAGTTCCTTTTTAATTACCGTATAATTGAGTTGGGCTCTCGTCAAGGTTTTACTTGCATAGTAAATAAGGTGGAACACTTTATTTTTTCTTTGACCCATCACAGCTCCAACATCATAATCACTTCATCGCACATCAACTCAAAAAGTGTGCTCCAATAGGGTGTAATAATTATTGAGGCTAAGATTAACCATTTTTTAGCTCTTCAAAAGCTTCTAAACATGTTTTGCTAAAATCAAACACTGTATCTTTCTTTAACAACGAAAACAACGATTTAGAAATTTTTGAGAAATATTTGGTAAACCATCGATAAAAACCAACATGGCCTAAGAAACTTCTGACTCCTTTCACATTCATTGGGGCCAATAATCTTTCAATTACGTCCATCTTTGCTTTGTTGACTTCATGAAATGGCCCGAATTAGGGCCTAGTCAGAACAGTGGTCTCGGGACCACAAAATTAAAGTCAAAAAAATTATTTTATAATTATTTTGAAGTCATAGTATGTTTAATAGAGTGCAGGAAAAATTTAGTAAGTTAATTTTGACATTTGTGAACCCAATTGCGAAAAAGGACTAAATCGCATAAAGTGCAAAAGTTCTAATTTGATAGCTAAAGGTGTTATATTGTTAGAGAATCAAATTTGGGGGTCATTAAAAGGAAATTAGACCCTTTTTCTATAGGGTGGCCGGCCATAGGAGACAATTTGGTCAAAAAGTCCAAATTTGGTTAGGTTTGGTGGCTAATTTGACCAAAATAGAAATAGAATAAGAAAAAGATGATATCACCTTCTCATCTTCTTCACTACCACCAATTTTAGCCATTTTTGGGGGGGCTTTTGAGTTAAAAAATTTTATCAACTTGAAGCACTCACATGTAAGTGATTTAGATGTCTATTTTTGATAATTTTTGTACTTCTGAGACCCTTGAAGCATGAGCTTTCAAATAAGGGGTCTATTTTGCAAAATGATTAAGATTTTAGGGTTTTTCATGAACAGATTTGTGATGTTTGCTGAGTTTTTATGGAAGAATATGAGTTAGGGTTGTATAATAAACATCTTTTGTGAAAGGTGTTAGCATGAAAACACCTAAAGGGACTATTTTGCATAATTTGTGAAACAGTGGATAAATATGTGAAATAGTGAGAATTTGAAGTTTCTATAAGAGTAAAATGAGTTCGGATAGGCTTGAGATACGAAGAAATTCGATAAAAATCAATTTTCGAGCATAGGGCCAAAATGGTCATTTTGCCAAGGTATAGAGGCAAAAAGGTCATTTTACCTAAGATGTGAATTTTATATTGCCTAATTGTGTTTGGTGAATAAATGAGTGCATTTTTCTATTATAGATCAAGATTTTCCAAATCCGAACCTAGACCGGGGAAAGGCTAAGCAAACCGACTAAACAGACTAGTCGTGTGTATTTTGTAATCCGAGGTAAGTTATATGTAATAAACACACGGTTAGAGACACAGCCTTGTGTTTCAGTCGTATGGAGGACACGGCCTAGTACACGGGCATGTGCCACGGTCGTGTGACATTCTGAGTATGCTGACTTCAGAAATAGAATGTCTATGTTTTTACACACGGGCTAGGACACGGGCGTGTTGTGGCCGTGTGAGGGACATGGGCCATGGACATGGGCGTGTGTCTGGCCGTGTGAAAACCCCTGTAGGTGTGAATTAGAAATTAATTCCACACGGGTAAGGGACACAGACTTGTCCCTATGTGCTTAAGCCGTATGAGCCATACGGGCCATCAACACGACCATGTTGAGATGGCCACAAGGGCGTGTTGCCCTTCCCCACGGGCGTGTGCCCTGTTTTAAAGACAAATTTTCATAGCTGGTTTAAGAACCTGAAATGGTCCCGAATAGTTCCCAATGGTCGATTTGGGGCTCATAGGCCCACAATAAGAAGTTTAAGGTAGAAATTAAAAAAGTTTTTTTTTGACCGAGCCTTAGTGACTCAAGATTGTTTGTGTGCATGAGATTAAGTTAGGTAATGCCTTGTACTCCACCCTGGCATGGGCTACGGGTATGGGGTGTTACATTTAGTGGTATTAGAGTTATGGTTTAGTCGGTTCTAGGACTAACCTAGCGAGAGTACGAGTCTAGCTATACATGCCATAATTGTATATTGATAGTGTGACGATTCCTGACGATTATAAATTATGTTTTTATATAGTAAATGGATCCTAATAGAGCCACAGCGGATGACATGGAACGTAATACGCTGGCCAAGGCGAAAGGGCTAGAGAAGCCTACCTCATAATGATGGACGCTTGGTACACGGAGTACATTCGTGCGAACCCGAACACTCTACCTCCCTCACCTCCTCCAATTCCTCAGTATGTCGAGTAGCTCTGCAAGGTGCGGACATGTTTAGTAGAGAGAAGCCTCCGGTAGACAAGATCCAGAAACAAAGGGCTGAAAAATTTCGGGCTAGTATAGATGATGACCCAGAGAGGGCAGAGTTTTGACAAGAAAATACCATATGGGTATTTGATGAACTATCATGCACACCTGAGGAGTGCGTGAAGTATGCTATGTCACTCTTACGAGACTCGGCTTATCATCGGTGGAACACTTTCGTGTTGGTGGTACCCAGAGAGAGGATTAATTGGGAATTTTTCTAGGAGGAATTTTAGAAAAAGTAAATTAGCCAAAGATTCATAGACCAAAAGAGGAAGGAATTCCTAGAACTAAAGCAAGGTCGATTGTCAGTGTCGGAGTATGAGCATGAATTTGTGAGGCTCAGTAAATATGCGCGAGAATGCGTGTCTACAAAAGCCACGATGTGTAAGAGGTTTGAGGACGGTCTCAATGAAGACATTCGAGTGTTTGTTGGCACTTTAGAACTACAGGAGTTCGTGGCACTTGTTGAGAGAGCTTGTAAGGTAGAAGAGCTGATTAAAGAGAGCAGGAAAGCGGCTTTTGAGTCGCGGGATTCGAAGAAGAGACAGATGGGGAAATCACACCAGTCCTCATCCAAGAGATTAAAGGAATTTTCTACTCGATCGAATGCTTTGGTGGGGTATTCGAAGAGAAACAAGAATCAATAGAATACGACATCTAAAACCCAGACCACTTCGGTCGCTAGTGTCGGCAGTGCTCGACCAAATAGGCTAAAGTGTCCTTAATGTGGAAGACGTCACTTTGGCGAGTGCCGAGGCAATGAGAGGGGTTGCTTTAAGTGTGGGTCATTAGACCACTTTATTCTTGATTGTCCTGAGATGGAAGACAGAGAAAGGAAGCAAGAAGTGAAGGCAAGTAATGCTCCGTTGAAGGGTAGACCGCAAAGGAACCCCAGGAGTGGGGCTAGCAGTAAAGGCATGCCAAGAGATGCCACAGTGAGGTCCGAGGGCAGAGTGCCTGCAAGGACGTATGCTATACATGACTGGGAAGAGGCAGAGTCTCCCGACGTGATCACGGGTACTTTTTCTATCCACGATATAACTGTTGTTGCTTTAATTGACTCGGGATCTACCCACTCTTATATTTGTATGGAATTGGTACCTCGTATGAGCACACTAGTAGAGTCTACTGAGTTTGTGATCAAAGTGTCTAACCCTTTAGGCAGATATGTACTAGTGGACCAAGTGCGTAGAAATAGTCTTTTCTCAATTAAAGGTTATTGTTTTCCGGGTAACTTGATGTTATTGCCATTTAATGAGTTTGATGTAATCCTTGGGATGGACTGGTTGACTTCTCATAGTGTTGTAGTGGACTGTGAGAGGAAAGTAATTGACTTGAAATGTGAAGACGGAAATCTTCTTTGGGTTGGACCAGATGTGTCGGATAATCTGCCTGTATTAGTATCGTCGTTGACTGTTGAGAAGTATTTAAGAAAAGGATATGAGTCGTACTTAGCTTTTGTGCTGAATACTCAAGTGTCCGAGTCAAAGATTGAATCGGTGCCGGTAGTTTGTGAGTTTACAGATGTGTTTCCAGAGGAGTTATCCGGATTACCTCATGTGAGGAAAGTTGAGTTTGGTTTTGAGTTGGTCCCTGGAATGACACCTATCTCGATCGCTCCGTATAGAATGGCTCCAACGGAGTTGAAAGAGTTGAAAGCTCAATTGCAAGAGCTGACAGGCAAGGGCTTTGCGAGACCGAGCTTTTCCTCATGGGGTGCTCTGGTGCTCTTTGTGAAGAAGAAAGATGGGTCGATGAGGTTGTGCATCGACTATAGGCAGCTCAACAAGGTAACAGTGAAGAATAAATATCCTTTGCCAAGGATCGATGACTTGTTCGATCAGTTAAAGGGAGCCACCGTGTTTTCCAAGATAGATTTGAGGTCTGGCTACTATCAGCTAAGGGTTAAAGAGCAAGATGTGCCAAAGACCGCGTTTCAGACAAGATATGGGCATTATGAGTTCCTCGTCATGCCTTTTGGCTTGACTAATGCCCTGGCGGTGTTCATGGATTTGATGGACTGCATTTTCAGACCGTACTTGGATAAGTTCGTCGTCGTCTTTATCGATGGCATATTGATTTATTCGTGTGATGAGAGCGAGCACATGGAGCATTTGAGAGTTGTGTTGTAAACTTTAAGAGAGAAGCAGTTATACGCCAAGTTCAGTAAGAGTGAATTTTAGCTTAAAGAGGTCGATTTCCTAGGACACATTGTGTCGGGTGACGGGATCCGAGTTGACCCAAGCAAGATATCGGCTATTGTGGAGTGGAAACTGCTGAAGAATGTGATAGAGGTCCGAAGCTTTTTAGGTTTGGCCGGATATTATTGACAATTTGTAAACGGATTCTCTATGATATCTACCCTGATGACTAGACTGCTGCAAAAAGACGTCAAGTTTGAATGGACAACAAAGTGCCAGTAGAGTTTCGAGAAACTGAAGGCTTTGTTGACTAAAGCCTCAGTGTTAGTGCAACTGGGGTCGGGGAAGGAGTTCGTGATATATAGTGACGCCTCCTTAAATGGTTTAGGGTGAATGCTTAGGCAAGAAGGTAAGGTCATAGCATACACTTCTAGGCAACTAAAGCCACATGAGAAGAACTACCAAACATACGATTTAGAGTTGGCCGCCATCGTGTTTGCGCTGAAAATTTGGAGACACCATTTTTATGGAAAGAAATGTCAGGTATTCACCTACCATAAGAGCTTAAAGTACTTGATGACTCAAAAGGAATTGAATTTGCAGTAATGCCGATGGTTAGAGCTGATAAAGGATTATGAGTTAATTACCGACTACCATCCGGGAAAGGCGTACGTGGTCGCTGATGCATTAAGTAGAAAATTGCTATTTGTGTTGAGAGCAATAAATGCTAATTTAGCTTTGTCTGATAATGGTTCGGTTTTAGTAGAGTTGAGAGCTAGACCGACATTTCTACAAGAGATCTGTGAAGCTTAGAGAGGTGACAAGAAGTTGCAAGCTAAAGTGGCTCAACGTGAAACAGAAAGGGAATTCGAATTTTGTATTGGCACCAGTTGGTGTATAATGTACCGAGATAGAGTTTGTGTACCCAAGGACAATGAGCTTATTCAGAAGATTCTGAGAGAGGCACATAATGGTTGTTTGTCCGTCCACCCGGGCGGCGTGAAGATGTACAACGACCTTAAGAAAATGTACTGGTGGTCGGGTATGAAAAGAGACATTTCAGAGTTTATTTCAAGGTCCTAGTGTGTCAGAAAGTGAAGGTTGAACACCAAGTACCTTTGGGTTTACTTCAGACTATCACGGTCCCCAAGTGGAAGTGGGATCGAATTACTATGGATTTCGTGACGGGTTTACCGGTAACTCTAAAGAAAAAGGATGCTGTGTAGGTTATTGTGGATAGGCTAACAAAGTCAGCACATTTTATACCAGTGCGTACTGACTATTCCCTTGAGAGATTGACTGGCTTGTATGTTTCTAAGATTGTGGCCTACACGGGATGCCCTTGTCGATTATTTCGGATAGGGACCCGAGATTTACCTTGAGGTTTTGGAAAAAGTTACAAGAGGTATTGGGAACAAAGTTGAGTTTTAGCACGGCATTTCACCCAATTGCGACGAGGTTTACCTTATTGATTATTTTATTATTATTTTGAAGTCATAGTATGTTTAATAGAGTGCATGAAAAATTTAGTAAGTTAATTTTGACGTTTGTGAACCCAATTGCGAAGAATGACTAAATCGCATAAAGTGCAAAAGTCCTAATTTGATAGCTAAAGGTTTTATATTGTTAGAGAATCAAATTTAGGGGTCTTTAAAAAGTAATTAGACCCTTTCTCTATAGGGTGGCCGGCCATAGGAGACAATTTGGTCAAAAAGTCCAAATTTGGTTAGGTTTGGTGGCTAATTTGACTAAAATAGAAATAACATAAGAAAAAGATGATATCATTTTCTCATCTTCTTCACTACCACCGATTTTTAGCCATTTTTAGGGGGTTTTTAAGTTCAAAAATTTCAGCAACTTGAAGCACTCACATGTAAGTGATTTAGATGTCTATTTTTGATAATTTTTGTACTTTTGAGAACCTTGAAGCATGAGCTTTCAAATGAGGGGTCTATTTTGCAAAATGATTAAGATTTTAGGGTTTTTCCATGGATGAATTTGTGATGTTTTCTGAGTTTTTATGGAAGAATATGAGTTAGGGTTGTATAATAAACATTTTTTGTGAAAGGTGTTAGCATGAAAACACCTAAAGGGACTATTTTGCATAAGTTGTAAAGTAGTGGATAAATATGTGAAATAGTGAGAATTTGAAGTTTCTATAAGAGTAAAATGAGTTCGGCTAGGCTTGAAATACGAAGAAATTTAATAAAAATAGATTTTTGAGCAAGGGCCAAAATGGTCATTTTGCTAAGGTCTACGGGCAAAAAGGTCATTTTACCTAAGATGTGAATTTTAGATTGCTTAATTGTGTTTAGTGACTAAATGAGTGCATTTTTCTATTATAGATCAAGATTTTCCAATTCCGAACCTAGACCGGGGAAAGGCCAAACAAACCGACTAAATCGACTAATCGTGTGTATTTTGTAATCCGAGGTAAGTTGTATGTAAATAATACAACTACATTGTTAATATCTGTGTTTGAATTGTAATTGAATAGACATAGCATGAATCACTTGATTGGTAATTGAGAATGTATAATGATAATGAGATACTAGAATTCTCGATGGGACCCTAGGAAATAAACCGGCCAAACATAGGTGAGGCATGGAAGCTAGTTTGCTAAAAATATGAGTGTCCATCATTTGAAACTTCATCCAAGGGTGGCCGGCCATGATTTGTGGAAGTGTGGCTGAATTTTGCTTGATTTATGTGCCACAACATCATCAGGATCAAGACTCGGTCAATTGCAAATCTCCAGGTAAATCTCTGATTTCTTCAACTCTTCGAGGACCTAGTGTAATTAAACCAAAATTTGATTTTTGAACATCCATATGCAGCCAAATTTTGGGTTGACTTGGTCCTCCATTTGGATGGTTTTGTAATCAAAATAAAGCTCTTAGACCTATCCAAAAATAGTAGATAATTTAGAGGACCAAAGAATATAATTTAACCACTTTAATTAATCAATTTACTTAATTAATTAAAACCCAATTTATTAATGAAATATATTAAAATTAATTATTAAATATAACTTTATATTTTATTATTTAATTTAATCATGCATGGCCCACTTTATATCTTGAAAATATAATATGCTCAAATTAATATAAAATAAGCCATTTTCTGCATGAAAACTATATAATAAAGCATAAAATCACATTTTAATAATTTCTATATCCCAATTTCATATTTTCATATATTTCATTAATTTATTAAACAATTACTTGGTTTTAACAACAAATTTAAGTAAAAAGGTGATGAATTGTATAGGAAAAATCCTATATATTTTTTTCAGTTTACTGTACGTTTCAAAATATTGAGTAGAATGGCATGTACTTAGGAAGATTAAGTGTGTTCCAAGTAGTCGGGACTAAAATATAAGTTATAAAAATCAACTTTTTTTATGTACAAATATATTAGTGATTAGCCAAAATCACTTTGGCACCAAATGTAATATTCCTATATCAGGTTCCTTGGGTCGAACCGGGTATAGGGGTGTTACACGACCCGATTTATCAGATCCAAATATAGAGGATATCACAATACTTACATACTTAACAAAAAAAATATTCAACTGGTGAAAACCATACTGGATGTACTTCTTATTTATTTATAATCTTTTCTAAGTAAAAATATTTGAATAAAACACTTGTTAATTATAACAGACTCTTAAAAATAGTAATAAGCATTACAACTTAAATATTTGATAAGACAGACATATTAATGGCATATAATACTATTCGCCATCTAAAAATATATTACCAAAGGTGTCTCTCTGTATGCATAATATCGCACTACGATCAACCACCTCGGCACATTCTTGGCTTGGTCCCTTCTGGCGAACTGGTTTAACTCAAGAACATGCATTAAATAAACACCCATAACTTCAATGGAACTTAATGACTCTCAACCAGCTTTACCTGTAAACGATGATGTTGAATTCCTTGACTTAAGAATTCTAGACTTCCTTTCAGATTTTGGAAGATATTTTTCTGATTCTTGGTAGATAACTATACGCCAACCTTTAAGTCGACCACCTTGTACATGTTCCACTCGATTGACGGATTACAAACTTCCCACCTTATAGCGGGTCCCATTTCATAATTGCCTAAAGATAGAAATTGAATACATTTCTCAGAATGATATACCTACAGACACTACTCTCAGCAAATTCATATACTGGCTCCGGCGGCTGTCAAAAATACCAATCATGCCGTAACTTCAAGTTGATCCAAACAACGAACTTGGTTCGATAAAGGTAATATTTTTTATCACCCAATAGAAATTTAGATAACTTCAATACAAAATGAAAAAACTTCCAGATTTGGCGGACACATACACCACCCATAATTACATAAATGCCATGCTTTCATTCTGACATAGCGAGTTACTATAGCAAATTCATCAGTTGAGTATACTACCGAGGACTCTTTCAAAAAATGCCTCAAAGGCATACCCAGATCTCTCTATAAAGGTAGACAAACAATTTTCCACTTAGGCATTACAGAATTTGCTTAGTAGGCTTCCAGACATTACGCCACATAGCCTTTGCAGGTAACTTGCCATATAGGCTTTACAGATAACTTGCCACAAAGGCTTCCCAAATAAATTGCCACAAAGGCTTTACAGGTGACTCACCACAAAGGCTTCCCAAACAATTTGCCACAAAAGCTTGGTTTGGTTTGCCAACAAGGCACCACATAAATTGTCATGTTTAACGATATGAATTTGCCTAAACTTAGCATCACTTGAGGTTTGCCCATCATTGCCCTCGGGACATACAAAAACCTTAGTAGAAAAATGCAGCTTATCTGCCATTCCTAGAATGTGCCATGGCCATGGTCTTTTCACATATCCGCCACACTATCCTTTTCTCATTTTTACTATCCCGACAGACCTTGTGTTTATGGTCTCGGTAGACTACATTTAGCCATATTGGCCTTTGTGTTTACTATCCTGGCGGACGTCACCAAAGCACCACCGTGGGGTTTGTTATCATATCACATGCTTTCCTAAAACTTTGGCCGAACCCCCTTATTGCCAACCATACTTGGTCATTCATCACTCAAATAACATAATGGACGTATCTACATCGATTTCATTCATAATCTTAATAGAATCATACTTCCTAACATGTAATTTTCCATGCATGCTTACCACACATTGTCATATTCGTGTAGCGCATCATACACTTCAGTACATACATACAAATGCTTCACAGAGAACACACACAACCATACATACATACAATACCTTCTTAAGAAGATATGCATATCTATATGAAATCGACGGTATAAGGAATAATCATAATATATCGTGCAAAAGTCGAGTCCAAAGACTCACTAGAGACCTAACTTTACCTTGACCTGGAGTTTCTGTTTCGATTATTCTTCCCAATCTGACAACAACAATTGCTTACAAGATCATGGAATTTCTATTAGAATCCTTATGCAAGGCCTTTTACTCATACCCTACTATTCTTACACCTTTTAACATCCTTACTAATTAATAATCATAACATACAAGGCTATAAGACTTACCAGAAGGTTGAATAATCCATTGATTAAATGAGGTATTAGCTCTATCTTAACGAAAAAAAAATACAATTTAGGTTAGAAAGAAGACCAAATCGTAAAGTAGAAAGTAGAGTCATTTAGAATGTCTTATCCCTTACTATATATAAACTCCTTGTCCCCCTACTGTGAACTTTGACAAGTGACGATGCTTACCTAACCCAAATGTCTTGATTTTCCCACAAACATCAGGGGAAAGGTAAAGAGAATCCTGCGAAGATTTTTGTTACTATTTGACCAGTCATAAAGAGGGTCTAATAAATCCAATTGACTCCCAGCTAATCCCATTACGAAAACCAACTAATATAGTGCTCGTGTGAATCAGGCGCACTATACCTTGGTGGTGACTCACGTATGGCGTGGTCTTAAAGATAATCAATTCTCCTACACTTTTTCATGTACTTAATAGGCTCTTAGTGCTCAACCAAAACTCTCAGGCGTACTTTTTCTTAGGCATGCTTTTCCTTCACTTGAAGATACCCTGTAACTAAATCCGAAGATACTACAAACAGACGAATACTTTAATGCTAGTATACGCCAATACTCTGACTCGCCACCAAGTCAATAAGGTGGTTGATTATGCTACCACAGTGCACCAAACAGTTTACATACATACTTACTTACCTTTTTGAAGCCACCATTTTTGGGGTGTGGCAACTTTAATATTAGGTAAAATTAGAAATTCGAGATCACCACTGAGCTGTGAAAAGCTCAGCATTTAGGTTTTTAAATCTGTACGTAGTTTATAAATGGTTTTTAAGTTCGTGATCAAGCAATATTGTTAAAAAGTCTCCACAAATCCTTACTTTTGTAAAGGCTCTACTTTATATAGTTCTGACAGTGAATGTCCAGATAATGTTGGAGGGACCGATCCAGGTTTCATGACTTATACATCCCCGCCCCCATGCGTAATGTTGATCTTGCTATTGAATGTTTGTCAGAATTTCCAAGACTCCCTCATAGATGAAACTATAAGAAAACAGACTTTTAGCGGCGCTTTTTTTAGCCTTTAGCGGTGTTTTCACAAGCACCGCAAAAAACACCGCTATAGGAAATATAGCAAAAATTTGGCATTTATCCAAAAAAGCATCGCTAAAAGTGATGGCTTTTAGCGGCGTTTGTGGGAAAAGCGCCGCTAATGCACATTTTTCACCAATATTCAACCCTTCCTGCATTAAATCCAACCAATAACAGCAATAATATTCTTATAACAATGTTAAATGTGACAATGTTAAAAATATTCTTACAATGAGAAAACTAATGTCTAAGATGGCGGCTTTTGCGACTGCTGAAACATCTGCATCATATGCTGAAGCTGTAGCTGGAGCTCATCGTACTTTTTGCTCTATTTTACTGCCATTGCTGCTGCCTCTGCCTCCCTCGCTGCTGCCTCTGCTCTAAGTTGTTGTTGGAGTTGTTCAAATTTTCTTTGAACCTCGGTAATTTGCTCAACTGTGTTCGCTTGCATTTGAGCTATCTGGTCTCTTAACCTCTGAACTTTAGCTTAAGTTTGACTCTAGGAAGGCATGTATTGCTGGGAGCTGGATCCAAAATATTGGGTCGGGGTAACACCAGATCCTTGAAATCGAACCCGACCATACCTTTCAGGACCCAAAATGTAACATCCCGAAATAGGGCCTAGTCAGAATAGTGGTTTTGGGACCACAAATTCGACGTTAAAATATTTATTTTATGAATGTTATGAGGTTTAGAATGTGAGGACATGTTTACATTAGAGTTTCATGAAGGAATTTTAAGTATAAGATGTTCAATTGGGAATTAGGGACCAAATTGAATAAATTTCAAAACATGTGTTTTAGAAGCAATTTATATGAAATTGCTTTGGATTATGAATTAGAGGTCCTTAAATAGTAATTTGACCAAGTTCTAGAAATTTGGACAAAAATGGGCTTGCATGGATGAATTTTTAAAGAAAGGGGTTTAAGGGCATTTTGGTCATTTGCCATTTTAATGAATTAAAAAAGGAAAAAAGAAGAAAAAATCAGCCATCTTCTTCCCCATAGCTGTCGAAATTTTAAGCCCTCCATAGCTAGGGTTTCTTCAATTTTCAAGCTCAATAGTAAGTGCTCTTAAGCCCCGTTTTTAATGTTCTTTGTATTTTTGAGATCCCGGTAGCTTGTCCTTTCCATTTCTACCCATATTTCATGCTAAGGTTCATGTTTAAAAATTTACCCATGCATGACATGCTTGTATTTTGATGGTTTATAGACGAAAATGAAAGGATGATGTATGTTAAACATCTTTTTTTAGGTGATTTTCATGAGAAACCCTTATAGGGACCATTTTGTGAAAGTTATAAAATGTGTGTGGTAGGAATGTGAAAACAATGGAAAATGTGAGTTACCATAGGAGAGAAAAATGTTTGGCTAGGCTTGGGTAAGGTAGAAATTGCATGAGTTTCATTATACGAGCCTAGGGACTAAATCGCAAAAACGTGAAAGGCTAGGGGCAAAATGGTCATTTTGACTGGGGGTGGAATTTAGAATTGGAATGGATAAAATGAATGATTAATAATCTATTCTTATTGTTATAGACCCCAAGAAACAAATGCCAGAGGTCGATCGAGGAAAACGGAAAGTTTCGGAGTGATCGAAACATAAGACGAAACGAACACCAGGTAAGTTCGGATAACTTAAAGTAAACACATAATATGCTTAATTATATACATTAATAAATGTATGATGAATTGCATTTTTTTCAAAATATGTAAAAGTGTAAAATACAATTGGATAATGAATTGATGATAAATGTCTCGGTTGAGGTTAAATGGGAAATCCAATGGATGAACCATGATTTATATGAAAAATGAGATCCTGCATGTGTTGCAGTAAGGGTTTAGCCCGAGATGGGTAATCCGTTGATCTCATTTCTGGAAAGGATCCAGCCTAGACGGTGGTTCTTTCTGAATGATTGAGCCACCCGAAGAATAAGAGTGCATTGTGGATTTAGCCCGGACGGGTAATCCAAATAGGGTTTGAATTTAGCCTGGATTGGTAATTCAGATCCTAGCTCACTAAGGATGTTTACCATGAATGGGATTTAGCCTGGACTTGTAATCCCGGTATCACCTTATGAGTTTCTGAATGGGGGATTTAGCCTGGACTGTAATCTCACCATAAGAATGTGAGGTTCACAGGAGTGCATACCTAATATGATCATTCATACGAATTGACGGTTAATGGGTATTTCATCGAGATTTCCTATAAACTCGATGAGGCTAATATGATATACATGTGTAAGATGAAATGTGAAATGATGAGCTTATCTAAGTTAAATTCCATAGTATTATTGATATATATATCTAACTCATTGATTGAGTGTATGATTAGGAAAAGCATTTCATGCTAATTGAGTTTACTAACCAAATATGTTTGAATGCTAAATTACCTGGTAAGTTTGCTTTCCAGTTATACGAGCTTACTAAGCATATAAATGCTTACTCCTCTCTTTTCCATACTTTTCAGAGCCTAGGGACTCATAAAGCTTGGAGGACGGTTGGAGATTACAAAACACTATCAACTAGGTTCGCTTTGGTATATGAATACTTTCATTTTGTTAATTGACATGTATAGGTGTTTTTGAGTTATTTTGTTAAATGCCAATTGGCTAACCAATGTAAAGGCTTGGATGTCTCGTTTATACATTTTGTAATGACCATGATATATGATTATCGGGGTGTGGTATGTTATCCCACCAATCATGCTAGATAAGTTGATGAATGTTTATGAATGTATTATAATATAGACATATTTATAAAATGTGACCAATTCATCGGAATTGGGAGGATCATAATTGGCAATGAGTAAATAACGAGCCAAATCCAATGTTGAGGCAAATACTGCTATCATTTCTCAAACTACTAAGGAACATTATGCATGTACAAACCAATGATATGAGGTTTTAATGCAATAAGGTTTTATGAAGTCAATTCGTAAGTATTAAGTGAATATTACTTGTTAATTGATATCTAATAGGTATGAGGGTGTAAAAAGGGTGAACAAGGCCTGGAAAATAGCCTAATAGGGTCCATATGGTGGGACACACGGGCGTGTGTCTTGGCTGTGTGTGACACACGAATGGGTGTGTGGTATGGCCGTGCGTCCCCTGCACCTAAAATTTTAAGTTAGCATCAAGCACGGGCTAGAGACACGGGCGTGTGTCTTGGCCGTGTTATTTTAACAGATTGCTCAAGTCATGAGCACGGGGTGAACCCACAGGCATGTGCCATGGCTGTGTCAATAAGTTAGTGTTGTCCACGGTTTAGGGGCATGGGCGTGTTTCCCTACCCACGGGCGTGTGTAAACCCCTATACGGGCGTGTGTAAACCCCTACACGGGTGTGTGGGGTATTAGTCAAAGAATTCATGCCGAATGTCTGACATTGTTTCGATTTATTCCTGGTATTAAGCAAAGGCCTCGTAGGCCCATGCTAATAAATTGATTTAAGGTTGAAACAAAATTTTATGACCCGTATTTTCTGGTTCTGCCTGCATATCTGTCTGGTAACGCCTCGTACTTGTCACTAGGCATAGGTACGGGTAAGGGGTGTTACACAAAACTTCAGTGATAATTCTGTTATCAATGTTCTCAAGATTAACAGGACTATCAGTCGAAGCAATCGCTTCATACTCCGCTTTCTTCTCCTTTAGTTTCTCCTAATAAATCAATCAATGAGTTAGAAATGAAATATATAATAAAAAGGAATGCAACATAACTTAACATTATTTAAAACTACTAACGACGAATTAAACCATTATAATTAAACATTATAAATATTTATAATAAATCAAATTTTATTAAGTAAATATACCATAATTTCTCCAGCTTTAGATGTCATAGGAGATCCATCTTTCTTCCTATGCGTAATCTCAAAAAGCTGAAGGCGTCTAACTTTTTGACCAGATGAGACTTCCTACAATATAGTAGTAAAATTATTATTTAATAGTAGAAAATCATGACCAAGGCATGCGAGTTTGTCAACAACTTTCAGTGACTTAGAGGTTGGGATAGAGTTTTCCTCAAAAGACGATTTAGTTGCTACTGTGAAGCTGTAACACCCATTGCCCATCCAATCGTTGGGTCTGAGGTAAATGATGCTACAATCGAAAATGAAATAATTACATATATTTAACAAACAAATCGAGTCAAAAACCAATAAATTCTATTATTTTAATCATTCAGTATAGTTTAAAACCTTTCTCAAGCCTTATACGAGCTTACGTAAGCTCTAAAATTGAGTCGGGATCAAACAAGGACCAAATTGTAAAGTTTTAAAAATTCAGGGTCGACGTCGTGACATCACTTCCTCCATGTCGTGATGTCGCTAAAATAGTATATCACGTCATTGCGTCGAACCACTTGTCGTTAGGACATCACAAACTGTTAGCCAACGTTGCGACGATGGGAAATTGATGTCGGTTAGCCATCTAAACAACTAACCATTTAGTGCAAAAATGTAGAAAACATACCAATACATACCAAGACATATATGCCTTAATTGGCACCAAATCATTTCAAATCAACTTATACAATTTCAAGCTAATCAACCATCATTCTTTCATGCTTTTATACTATTCAACTAAAACATTGTACCAACCATTGAACTACGCTACCATTAAATTCATAAGCCAACTTAAAATGCACACATATACCATAAGCATTCTTTATCAACAAGCCATAATCTTGTCTCATATCATTAATGTTGTTTATAACAACATTTACATCAAAAGTACCAATTTAACTAGATAATACCACAATGTAAATCACACACATATATACTTACACAAAGTTCTAAACTAACATTTCAAAACACCTAAGTACATGCCACATAACTAGATATAAATGATCAAAAGAATACAGAATCGAAAGCTAGATAGTGTGAGCTCTGAGGTGATCCAATTAACGTGTTTCGCAAGTTGAAAAAACTATAGAAAAAGGAAAAAACAATAGAGTAAGTATTTCACAATACTTAGTAAGTTCATAGGCATAAAATAATAACTTACCTCACTTTACACATAAATATAATAAGTACTTTAACTTGACAAATAGGCCAAAACATGGTAACACAATTCAACAAGGCGAGTTCATCGTAAAACGTATGTTATTACAATATAAACATTTAACATTCCAATTCAATGTTATTCATATGAAGTCATTAATCCAATACCATTTCCAATAATTATTCTAAGTTCAAAAATTTATTTATATATAAAAATATCATATCATATCATTTTCGTTTCTCAATTTTCATATACCAATTAGTCCAATGAAATTTAGTAAATAAATTTAGATACATGAGTACTAAACCATACTAGAAATCACCTTAGTGTTGTATAGAGGAACTGAAGTGCAAAAAGAGGCACTGAAGGGCAAACAGAGAGCAAAAAAGTGCTAACTACAGAGCACCGAAATGCTAAACAGAGAGTAAAAAAGTGCTAATCAGAGAGCACATAAGTGCTAATTAGAGAGCACCGATGTGCTGAACAGTTAATAGAGTTACAATTTCATTAATCAAGTTACAATTTCATACAAAGCATAACATGATTCGTTTCAATTCCAAGCCAACTTCATATTTTCACCAAGTTACATTATTTTCAATTTAGTCCTTTATCTTGATAATATATATTAAGTCCATGCCAATATGATTCAAACATTATACTCAGCTATTAATTCATTAAATATCTTAAATTGTATTTCATCATATTCAATTTATCAGTTAATTTATCATTTCTTTACTATTTAGTCTACATCTCTCCTTTTATACCAAATTGCAAAGAATTCAAATTACTATCTAACCTACATGAATTCACAATTAAATTATATAAAAATTTAAATAAAATCATACCATCTGGACTTACCTGACAAAATCAATAATTAAAAAGTTGTCAGGGACTAATCTGCTAATTTTTTTTGCAATTATCTACGGTTTGGTCCAAATTTCGATCATGTGATGGCTGAAAGCTTGAAGTAAGAATAATATCTTCTCAAGTTTTCTTCTTTGTATTTTTGGTGGAGAAGACCAAATAAAAAGATGATAGGTTTTGTTTATTTTTTCATTAACATATAAAAAATGATTCAATTAAAAATTTTAACATTATTTTAAGAAAATCTCTACCACCAACTGTCCACTACACTTAAAATGGTCCAATTATCAATTTTTACTTTGATTTAATTACTATATAAGTCCTTTAACAATTAAAAATCTATAGTGATTAACTTTTACCACTTTTATGATTTAGTCCTTGTACCATAATTAACCACTAATTCAAAAAAATTACCTATCCAAAATTCAGTTAATCTATATAATAACTTTGTAAATATTTAATAAAAATATCTACGAACTCAGTTTATGGAAATGAGGTCCTGATACCTTATTTTCCAATACCATTGTCTTTAGGGTCAGAACATTTCTACCTTAACTAACTATCCATTAACAAATTCATCAGAATAAATTCAATATAATGCTATAACTAACTCGTAAATATTAATTAATAATATTTACAAACTCAATCATTAGAGAATGGGGTTTCAAAATCACCATTTTCGACACCATCGAAAAATGGGCTATTGCAGAAGCGGTATAACATAAAGCATAGGGTAAACTTCCATGTTACAAAATCTTGAGCCAAAAAATATAAGGCAAAGTGTGCAATGTGTTGAACAAGATGTCCATGGAAAATCTTGGCATCTGTGAGGAAGAAGTCAAAGTTTTGAACGACCAGGAAGTATACCGCTCCACATACTTGTGTTGTTGTAGGTGTGTCATGATTAAAATCCTCGATTCCCATTCTGACCTTTATTTGACATTTTATTATGTATAGGGAGATACTTTTTTTTGTAGGCATGTCAAATGATCATTTAAATTTGGATTCGAACATGATATCTGACTTTATATTACTATGGTGAGCGCGAGTCCTAGGATTTTGGTCTCGGTTTTGATTGCACACATCCGTAGCAAGTACGATTACACCATGTCGTACCACAATGCATGGTGGGAAAAAAAGAAGGCGTTGGAGAATATGCATAGTGGGTAGGAGAAATCATATAATGATTTGTGGTAATGGTGTTAGGTGCTGGAATGGTACGTACCAGGTTCCAGATCACCGATCTGCAAACGGAGCCTGCTTATTATTGCGACCGCTTGGTCCATAGGAAAAGAGTTTTCCATCATTTTTTCTAGACTTTCAAGAAATGCATAGAATATTCTGGTACTGTAAACCACAAGGACAAATTGACGACTGGCTGCCTATAAATGAGTTATCATTTATAGTAAAATATAAAATGAAAAATATAAGAATTTAGAATGGTGGTGTTTGCAAGTGCACAAGTCAAATTGTAATATAGTTAGTGCAACGAAATACTCAGAAGTATTCCAAGGATAGTACCTTAAGGAGGATGGAATAAATTATGAAAATATTTTTACAATAATAAGTCTAAGTAGTAGTAATTAATTCCTATATTATGATGAACCATAAAATAAATAATTGAGATAAAAAGAAATAAATAAGAAAAATAAACAAACGATAAAAATCAATAAACCAATGAGGAAAATTAACTCACTTCAGGTTTGTAATTAACTTAGGATTAGGTTTTTTGGGTGGATTAGCTATCGATTAACCAATTAGTACCTCCTGGCCTCTAATTAACTACTCGATTGGTTGATACTTGCTTATCTCCCGACCTTACTTTCGCAACCAAGATAAATTGTAACGACCTGAAAGTCAGTGGAGTCAAAACGGTGGTTTCAGAATGTTGTTTTCCGATGATAGGATCAGTGAATTTTTTTAGTAATGTTTACAAGGATATTACAATATTATATTGAAGTGTGGTCTAATATATTTGGTTATTTGAAAGTTAGACAAGGTACAAGTGTATCAGTCCTAAAGTTGATGGTTTCGAAAATTGAGGTATTGGGGCCTCATTTTCGTAAACCAAACTTGTAAATATTTTAATTAAGTATTTATAAATTTATTTTTGGTAGAGAATTGAATTTTGGTTAAGTAATTTTAATGATGTAGTTGTTAATTAAGGTATAGGGACTAAATCGCTTACATGGTAGATGTGTGAAAAGATATTAAATTATCATATAGAATTTGTTTTAGGGACTTGTATAATAATTAGGCCATTATTTTATGTTTTCATAGTGGTCGGCTTTGTAAAATATGTATATTATGTATTATATATATGTTAAAACTTAAGTAAAATTTGTGAGTAAAATAAATATAAAATAAAATAAAACATAACTAAATAATAAAAATATAGAAATTGGAATAAAATCAAAGCATTTTCTCTTATTTTCTTTCATGCAAAAGCCGAAACAAAAGAGAAGAAGAGAAGACATCAGCCTAGGGGTTTTTAAATTCAAATTCAAAATTTGTTAGTGCAATTTAGTCTTTTTCTCGTAATTTTTATGATTTCAGAATCTCGGTACTTTGAACTAGTTGACCCATGTCCTATTTTTCAGTACTGTTTAAGATTTTAGATGTTATCGTTGTTGAGTAGTTAAAGCTTTATAGACTAATTTGATAGATTTTTAGGTTAGAAGTGAAAAAGGACTAAATTGTGAAGTTAATTGTTGATTTTGAGCAATATGGGGTCAAATTATGAAAATTTTAAAATTTAGGGGTTTAATTGAGAAGTAGGAAGTACTATAGGGACTCTAGGAAATTCGGCCTAATGTTTGGATGATTAATGATAAATTTATGTTAGTACCGGTTTCTAGGATTTAATTGAAATTTATGCAAAAGTAGTATAAATTTTGTAATTAAATATGAATTGGTCTGTGAAATGTTAATTTATTACATCTATTTAATTCATAGCTTACGTTGAATTGAAATCCTTGAGTAAGAAAAGAAAAGACAAGGTTGTCGATGAATAACTCAAAATTTATGGTTTGTATTTCTATAATCCCAATGGTTTAAAATGATGCTTTTGTACATGGCATTATTTGGTAAGTGTATATATATATGTATAAGGTGAGTTAGTCTTTTGAAATGATATTATTGAAATGTGAATTTGAATTGGAATGAGATGATTGAATTTTTATTAATGACAAGGTGTTAAATTGCATAGTTGTAAAGATATTTATAATGTATGTGATATTGGATTTGAAAATGACAATACTATTATATAAAAAAAAGTGATATAATGGAATTAAATATGGAATGGAATGTGATTTGGAAATTTAAGTAGTGAATGGTTATGTAAGTAAGGAATAATGATAAGTTAAGTATGAATTGAATCGAACTATGATTGTGATAATGTTGCATAGCATCATTTATTTTAACGCGAGCATATAAATTTTGTAATTTTTACTTCTATGTTTGGTTTATAGAAATACCACTGAGTTATAGTCAGCGTACGTTTGTTTTCTCGTGCGCAGGTTAGGTATCTAGTAGATCTATAATCGACTCAGTATCTAGTGACGATCCCAAACTCAAATGTTGGTGAATGGTCTTTCTGTTGGTTTTGGCATGTACCTAGGTTATAATATGTTAGTTTAGGTCATTTTGTATCATAGTAGTCTTTTGTGGTATGTAAATATGTATATGTGTAATGGAAATGGTCAATTTGTAGATAATTTGAAAGTGTTTTGCTTTGGGTTAAATTGTAACACCCCTTACCCGAGATTGTTGCCAAAATCGAGCACGAGGCATTACTAAACTTAATCTATCACTTAAATAATTTTAAGATCTTTATTTAAACTTTTCGGAATATGCTGTTATTCTGCATTGTAGTCGCTTAAAAATTCATATCTTGAGTTTCGAAACTCAAAATTTAGATCCGTAAATTTTTCCTGAAACTAGACTCATATATATATCCACTAATTTTTTTCTAGAATTTTTGACTTAGCCAATTAGTACAGTTTATTAGTTAAAGTTACCCCTGTTTCAGAATTCGACTGCACTGACCTCTACTTACTACGAACCACTTTTCTCCCTATAAAAAATTAATATAACTATACCGTTTGTTTCTATTAAAACTAGATTCAATAAGGATTCTAACCATATAAATTGCACCACCTAATTACTTTTGTACAATTTATGGTGAATTTCCAAAGTTGAAACAGGGGATCTAGAAATTTCTCTGACCCTGTTTCACTAAAACTCAGATATCTCATAAAATATAATTTCTTTACCTGTTTTGCTTATTCCATAAGAAAATAGACATAATAGGCTTTAATTTCATATATTATTCATCTTAAAAATATGTTTATACAATTTTTAGTGATTTTTCAAAGTCACGTCATTTCTGTTGTTTGAATCTGTTTTTAGGTTACTTTCACATTTTTCATAACTTTCATGTGAGAATCACCATTCAATCATACATATTAATAAACATGCATATCATCGGCTATTTTTATTAGCTAATCTCTAGCAAGTATTTATACATCGTTCATTGTTCATATTATACTAAAAGTAACTAAGTTTCTATACATGCCATACACAAAACAAAACGTCTAATTATACCGAGTTATTTCTTTGATAGTGTGATCGGCCTCCGACGTTTCCTTCGATCCCCGAGTAGCTAGATAAGTACTATAAGAAGAAGAAAATAAAGAGATTAAGCACTAGGCTTAGTAAGCTTACAAGTAATTAAATCACAACATTCAACATAATGGATAATTATGCATAATATCATCTAACATCATAAATTTCTTTACTTCTCAATTTCTATCTTCTTCTTTATTTCCTTACCTTCTTTCTTATCTGACCTTTCCTTTTCCATAAATATAATCTACTTTTCCTTTGCTGTTAATTCACTGTAATCTAACTCGTATCCTGACCCGTTGAACCACTCGGAATACTAAGGATATTAGGGTCGTTTCTGTCTATCAATATCCTGCCAATGCCATGTCTTCGACATGGACTTACATGAATTATTCCTGTCTCCAATGCCATATATATAATATGGGCTTACATGGCTCATTCCTGTCTCCAAAGCCATATATCTGATATGGACTTACATGGCTCATTTCTATCCTGTCTCACCTCTGTCAACCCCAATATCCTAACATTCCTAAGGTTCAAACAGGGCTTCCTAATACTTTTTCTCTGTCACTTCGCTTTAATTTGACTTTAAATATTCTCATAAAATAAGTATATAAATGCTGAAATTTACAATAATAATGTAAAATAAAAGAATATTGCATTTATTTATGTAAACTTACCTCGATACAAAATGTGACTAAACTTTACAATTTAGTCCTTTACTTTTCTTTTCCCCGATCTACTCCCGAATTTAGCTCTTCTTGATCTATAATAGCAAATTTAACTTATTTAATATCAAAATTTATCAAAACAGTCCTTTACTCAAACTTTGCAGAAATTACATTTTTGCCCCTAAACTTTTGCATATTTACACTTTTGCCCCAAAGCTCATAAATTAAACTTCAGCCTATTTTCTTATGTTTTATGACATGCTGGTTATTTTTCCCTTCTATGGCAGCATCAAATTCATACTCTAACATGCACTTATGACTATTAGGTATTTTTACTGATTTAAGTCCTTTTACTCGTTTTTGCTTAAAACCGAGTAGTACAAGTTGTCTAACATAATTTAAGACCTCATATTCTATCATAAAACATCAAAATAAACACTTTTCACCTATGGGTATTTTTCCAAATATGAACTCTAACTTAAATTATTGCTAGCATAAGCTTTATCGAGCTACCAGGGACTCAAAACGTAAAGAACATTAAAACAGGGCTTGAAATCACTTACTATGGAGCTTGAAAGCTTGAAACAAACCCTAGCTATGGAGAACCCTTGAATTTTTGTCCTAATGAAGAAGATGGACAAAAATTGGCTTTAATTTTGTTTTTAATTCATTTTAATAACTAAATGACCAAAATGCCCTTACTACTAAACTTTCCAAAAATTCCTTCCATGTCCTAATTTTGTCCATGAACTTAAAATTGGTCAAATTGCTATTTAAGACCTCCTAATTAATATTTCAATTCAATTTCATACTAAAAACTTCTAGAATGCAAATTTTGCAACTTATTCGATTTAGTCCCTACTTTCAATTTAAACACTTTAGGCATAGAATTTCATCACGAAATTTTCACACAATCATGCAATTATATCATGAACCTCAAAATAATAATAAAATAAAATTTTCTACCTCAAATTTGTGGTTTCGCAACCACTATTCCGTTTAGGCCCTATTTCGGGATGTTACATTTCTCCCCCTTTAGGGATTTTCGTCCCAAAAATCTTACACATGAAAAGATTTGGGTACTGCTTTTTTGCATAGCCTCTTCGGGTTCCCATGTAGCCTCGTCTACCCCATGCCTATTCCATAGTACTTTCACAAGTACAATACTCTTGTTCCTTAATTGCTTTACCTCTCGAGCTAGAATCTTTCTTGGGTTCTTCACCGTAAGTCATGTCAGTTGAATCTCAACCTCTGTCGAGAAATTACATGTGACGGATCTGAACGATAATGGCGTAGCATAGACACATGAAATACATTATGAATCTTCTCTAACTCAATCGGCAAGGCTAACTGATATGCTAATGGTCCGACTCTCTCAATCACTTCAAACGTCCAATAAAACGTGGACTTAGTTTGCCTTTCTTGCCAAATCGAGAACTTTCTTCCACGGGGATACTTTCAAAAAACTTTGTCACCAACTTGATACTCAATCCCTTTTCTCTTCAAATCTGATACGACTTTTGTCCTCCGTCGAGGTTTGCTTTTAAGCAATCTCGATGATTTTTACTTTCTCTTCTGTTTCCTTAACTAGATCAACCCAAATCTGATTTTCCTTAAGCTCCGTCCAATACAAAGGTGTGCGACATTTACGTCCATACAAAGCTTCATAAGGTGCCATCTTCAAACTCGATGATAACTATTATTGTAGGCAACCTCTACTAATGGTAAATATTTTTCCCAATTGCCTTGAAATTCCAATACACACATCTAAGCATATCTTCAAGTACACTGAATAACTCTCTCTCGTCGACCAGTCGGTTTGAGGATGGAAAGTCATACTAAAACTCAACTTCATTACCTAAAGCCTCTTGTAACTTCTTCCCAGAACCGTGAAGTAAATCTTGGATCTCTCATGCAAAATGATCGATAATGGCACTCCATGTAGTCTAACTATCTCTCAAATATATAACTCACCAACTTGTCAAGTGAGTAATCCATACGGATTGGGATAAAATGAGCCGACTTAGTTAGCTTATCAATCACAACCCATATTGCATCTTTCTTTTTCAGTGTTAACGCAACAACCTGTCACAAAATCCATAGTAACTCTGTCCCATTTCCATTCCTAACTAGCACAGTTGCAATAATCTGAGAGGGTACTGATGTTCGGCCTTTACACATTGACAAATCAAGCATCTAGAAACAAACTCAAAATGTCTCTTTTCATTCCTACCCACCAATACAATTTCTTCAAATCGTTATACATTTTTGTAATCTTGCTGGATGAATAGATAAAGAACGCTATGTGCTTCTTGTAAAATCTTTCGAATAAGCTCATCATTCTTTGGTACACAAATTCTGTCTCTAAACATCAAACGACCATCGTAACCAATCCGAAATCGATTCTATGCCCGACTCGCATTGAACTCTTTTAGCTTGTAACTCATTATCATCTTTTTGAGCTTCACAAATCTCTTCAAGAAATACCGGTTTAGCTCTAAATTCAGCTAAAATAGAACCATCATTTGACATGGCTAAATTGGTATTCAAAGCTCGCAAATGTAAATAAAAGTTTCTGCTTAGAGCGTCAAGAACTACATTTGCCTTACAGGTGATAATCAATCACTAACTCGTAATCTTTAAGCAATTCCAACCATCTTCTTTGCCTCAAATTCAATTCTTTTTGAGTCATCAAGTATTTCAAGCTTTTATGATCGGTAAATATTCGCACCTTTCACCATACAAATGATGTCTCCAAATCTTCAACGCAAAAATAATGGCAACTAGCCTAAATCATGTGTCGGATAGTTCTTCTCATGTGGTTTTAGCATGTCTAGAGGCATAAGCAATTACCTTCCCTTCTGCATAAGTACACAACCAAGTCCATTCATGGACGCATCACTTTGTAAATCACAAACTCCTTACTGGTTCTGGTTGTACTAAAGCAGAGCTTTAGTCAATAATGTTTTTAACTTGTCAAAACTCTGTTGACACTTCTCATCCATTCAAACTTGATATCCTTTCGTAGTAATCTTGTCGTGAGGGTAGCTATCATGGAAAATCCTTTACAAATCGTCTATAATATCCAAAGCAAGACCAAGAAAACTTCTAACTTCGATACATTTTTAGGAGGCTTCCAATCCACAATAGCTGAAATCTTGCTTGGATCAACCTTAATACCTTCACTGAGACAATATGTCCAAGAAAACCAACTTCTCGTAACTGAGAATTCACTTTTGTCTTTGAACTTGGCATACAACCGATTATCTCTCTCGAGAATCAGAAAGCGTTTCTCAAATGCTCTGCATGCTCGGTCTCATTATGAGAATAAATCAAGATATCATCAATGAACACAACTACAAACTTATCCAAATGCGGTCTGAAAATTCGGTTCATTAAGTCCATAAAAATGGCGGGAGCATTAGTCAAGCCAAATGGCATCACAAGGAACTCATAATGACCATACCTAGTCCTAAAAGTAGTCTTGGGACATCCGACTCTTTAACTCGCATGCCCGATAGTATCCGGATCTCAAATCTATCTTGGAGAATACAAAGAGCTCCTTCAATTGATCAAACAAATCATCAATTCTAGGCAATGGATACTTGTTCTTTCTCATTACCTTGTTAAGTTGCCGATAATCTATGCACAACCGCATCGATCCGTCTTTTTTTCACAAATAGCACTTGGCACCCCATGGTGAACTACTGGGTCTTACAAATCCTTTATCTGTTAATTCCTCAGAATGGCGAGCTTTCAATTCTTTCAATTCCAATGGAGCCATTCTATAAGGAGCAATAGAAATGGGCGTGGTACACGAATCAACTCAATACCAAACTCAACTTCTCTAACAGAGGTAAGCTCAGGTAGTTCTTACGGAAACACATCGGAAACTCACATACCACAGACCGACTCAATTTTTAATTCAGGTTTTTAGTGTTCAACACAAAAGCAAGATAAGCTTCATACCCTTTCCTCAAACATTTACGAGCGGACATAACGAAATTATGGGAAATGAACTATCTCGACTCTTCCGAATTAACCCAAGAATTTCACCATTTTCACACTTCAACTCAATGAATTTCTTTCTACAATTCACTATCACATCATGTGTAGTCAGCCAATCCATACCAAGAATCACATCAAACTCATCAAATGGCAATAGCATGAGATCGGTAGGAAAAACAGTAACCTCTAATCATCAAAGGACAATTTCTACATACTTTATCTACTAATACATGCTTGCCTAATGGGTTCGATACTTTGATCACAAATTCTGAGATTCTATAGGCATACTTATACTAGACATCAATTTCATACAAACATAAGAATGAGTCGAACCCGGATCAATCGAGAGCATGACATTAATATTATGTAGAGAAAATGTACCCATAATCATATCGGGGAGGATGCCTCTTCGGCGTGCCACGAATAGCATAAGTCCTTGCAGGGGCTCTAGCATCCGGTCTCACAATCGAATCTCTAGAGGTACCTCTGTTACTGCTCTACTCTCGGTTGCCTCGGTGGTCTACCTCTAGTAGGAGCATTTCCGGATCTAGCACTCTGTATTACTTCTCGGCTAGCCATACGGACATTCTCGTACAAAATGATCTAGAGCACCACATTTATAGCAAACATTTTACTTTGCCCGACAAGGACCATAATGAAGTCTACCACACTGTGGACACCATGATCTACCCTGCGACATTACCTACACTCGCAAATGAGGTGGTGCGAGCCTTCGGATCTTTAAATCTGCTACCTCTATTCTCGACTAGCTTGCCTGCCGAAAAGCTAGATCTGTAGAAAACTCTTTGGGCCTCTTGGATGTAGCACAAATGACCTACTCATCTGTCTCTTCTTTGTATCTTGTGTCTCTGTCTCAACTTTACCTTTTCTTTTTAACAACTCTTACGCCTTTACAGGCTCTCTCAACTAAAATAACGAGCTCTTTTATTTCTAGAACACCCACTTGACATCGGATATCATCATTTAACCCATCCTCAAACCTTTTACACATGATAGCCTCTGTGGACACACATTCTTGAGCATATTTACGAGTCCGACAAATTCACGCTCATAATCGCCACTGTCATATTGCCTTGTTTCAATTCCAGAATTCTTTTCTCTTACGGTCAATAAAACCTCCGATGATGTACTTTTACGAAATTCCTCCCGAAAGAAATCCCAAGTGACCCTCTCCTTTGGTACAACCGATATAAGTGTCTTCCACCAGTAGTAGGTTTGAGTCTCTAAGAAGTGATACTACGCATTTCATACATTCCTCGGGTGTACAAGATAGTTCGTCAAAGACTACGATAGTATTTTCTAACCAAAATTGCTGCTCTTTCTGCATCATCATCTTTTGTCGCTCGAAACTCTTACGCCCACTTGTTTCCTAATTCTATCAATCGGTGGCTTTTCCCTATCATCACCGCACTGTGGATCGGGAAGCTTGAGCTACATGGGTAGCTTTGAGAATCATGAGGGGGTGGAGGTCTAATCTGCTGGATTCGTGCACGAATGAACTCGGCAAACCAATCATTCAAAGCTTGGAAGAGAGCTTCTCGAGCCACTCTCTCCTGATCAACGATTCTTGGCCTATTCTCCGATGGCGCCACCCCTTCCGCGGGAGCGGCGCATTACTTTCTACATCATCATCACCAGCTCGCTTCGGGATCCATTACTATAAAACAAAATATTTAAAATCGTCAGGAGTCGTCACACTATCAAAATACCGGTATGGCATGTATAGCTAGAATTTTACTCACACTAACTGTTCCGAGAACCGACTAAACCTGCTCTGATACCAATAAATGTAACACCCCTTACCCGAGATTGTTGCCAAAATCGAGCACGAGGCATTACTAAACTTAATCTATCACTTAAATAATTTTAAGATCTTTATTTAAACTTTTTGGAATATGCTGTTATTCTGCGTTGTAGTCGCTTAAAAATTCATATCTTGAGTTTCGAAACTCAAAATTTAGATCTGTAAATTTTTCTTGAAACTAGACTCATATATATATCCACTAATTTTTTTCTAGAATTTTTGAATTAGCCAATTAGTACAGTTTATTAGTTAAAGTTACCCCTATTTTAGAATTCGACTGCACTGACCTCTACTTGCTACGAACCACTTTTCTCCCTATACAAAATTAATATAACTATACCTTTTGTTTCTATTAAAACTAGATTCAATAAGGATTCTAACCATATAAATTACACCACCTAATTACTTTTGTACAATTTATGGTGAATTTCCAAAGTTGAAACAGGGGATCTAGAAATTTCTCTGACCCTGTTTCACTAAAACTCAGATATCTCATAATTTCTTTGCCTGTTTTGCTTATTCCATAAGAAAATAGACATAATAGGATTTAATTTCATATATTATTCATCTTAAAAATATGTTTATACAATTTTTAGTGATTTTTCAAAGTCACATCATTTACATTGTTTGAATCTGCTTTTTAGGTTACTTTCACATTTTTCATAACTTTCATGTGATAATCACCATTCAATCATACATATTAATAAACATGCATATCATCGGCTATTTTTATTAGCTAATCTCTAGCAAGTATTTATACATCGTTCATTGTTCATATTATACTAAAAGTAACTAAGTTTCTATACATGCCATACACAAAACAAAACGTCTAATTATACCGAGTTATTTCTTTGATAGTGTGATCGGCCTCCGACGTTTCCTTCGATCCCCGAGTAGCTAGATAAGTACTATAAGAAGAAGAAAATAAAGAGATTAAGCACTAGGCTTAGTAAGCTTACAAGTAATTAAATCACAACATTCAACATAATGGATAATTATGCATAATATCATCTAACATCATAAATTTCTTTACTTCTCAATTTCTATCTTCTTCTTTATTTCCTTACCTTCTTTCTTATCTGACCTTTCCTTTTTCATAAATATAATCTACTTTTCTTTGCTGTTAATTCACTGTAATCTAACTCGTATCCTGACCCGTTGAACCACTCGGAATACTAAGGATATTAGGGTCGTTTCTCTCTATCAATATCCTGCCAATGCCATGTCTTCGACATGGACTTACATGAATTATTCTGTCTCCTCCAATGCCATATATATAATATGGGCTTACATGGCTCATTCTGTCTCCAAAGCCATATATCTCGATATGGACTTACATGGCTCATTTCTATCTGTCTCCGTCCCGTCACAACCCCAATATCCTAACATTCCTAAGGTTCAAACGGGGCTTCCTAATACTTTTTCTCTGTCACTTCGCCTTTAATTTGACTTTAAATATTCTCATAAAATAAGTATATAAATGCTGAAATTTACAATAATAATGTAAAATAAAAGAATATTGCATTTATTTATCAGTAAACTTACCTCGATACAAAATGTGACTAAACTTTACAATTTAGTCCTTTACTTTTCTTTTCCCAGATCTACTCCCGAATTTCGCTCTTCTTGATCTATAATAGCAAATTTAACTTATTTAATATCAAAATTTATCAAAACAGTCCTTTACTCAAACTTTGCAGAAATTACATTTTGCCCCTAAACTTTGCATATTTACACTTTTGCCCCAAAGCTCATAAATTAAACTTCAGCCTATTTTCTTATGTTTTATGACATGCTGGTTATTTTTCCCTTCTATGGCAGCATCAAATTCATACTCTAACATGCACTTATGACTATTAGGTATTTTCTGGACCGATTAAGTCCTTTTACTCGTTTTGCTTAAAACCGAGTAGTACAAGTTGTCTAACATAATTTAAGACCTCATATTCTATCATAAAACATCAAAATAAACACTTTTCACCTATGGGTATTTTTCCAAATATGAACTCTAACTTAAATTATTGCTAGCATAAGCTTTATCGAGCTACCGGACTCAAAAACATAAAGAACATTAAAAACAGGGCTTGAAATCACTTACTATGGAGCTTGAAAGCTTGAAACAAACCCTAGCTATGGAGAACCCTTGCATTTTCGTCCTAATGAAGAAGATGGACAAAAATTGGCTTTTAATTTTGTTTTTAATTCATTTTAATAACTAAATGACCAAAATGCCCTTACTACTAAACTTTCCAAAAATTCCTTCCATGTCCTAATTTTGTCCATGAACTTAAAATTGGTCAAATTGCTATTTAAGACCTCCTAATTAATATTTCAATTCAATTTCATACTAAAAACTTCTAGAATGCAAATTTTGCAACTTATTCGATTTAGTCCCTACTTTCAATTTAAACACTTTAGGCATAGAATTTCATCACGAAATTTTCACACAATCATGCAATTATATCATGAACCTCAAAATAATAATAAAATAAAATTTTCTACCTCGAATTTGTGGTTTCGCAACCACTATTCCGTTTAGGCCCTATTTCGGGATGTTACATAAATGCTTAGTTATGTTGTAAGAATTGGTGGAAGTTAAATTATAATTATATTTTCCTTATTAGCCTTGGAAGTCTTATTACCTAACTTGTAATGTTAGAATGGTCATCTAATATGAAATGGTTAAAAGACTTAATGTGCTTAAGACTAATATGATTGATCAATTTCATTTTGAGTTGTTTTGAATCATTGAAATCTGGTGCCAATGAGGGCATATTGGTTAGGCACTTAGGTTGAATGATTTAACATGTTTTAAGCTTGGTAGAATAAGTTTTTAAGGTTTGTATATGGTTGATTTTGGTTTGGCTTGGTACTCAAGTAATGTATGTAAATTTGGCTTGTTTTATAAGCCCTTTTAGGTGCACACGGCCTGAGACACAGGTTGTCACACAATCGTGTGTCAATTTGAGTTTAGGTACAGGTTTGACACGGTCTACGACACGGCCATGTGATCATATTTTGAATATATACATAGCCTGGGACATGGCCGTGTGATCCACATTTCGATTTGTATAAGGTTTGGCCACACGACCATGTTTCTAAGCCACACGATCTGAGCACTGTCACACGGCTTGACCACACAACCGTGTGACCCATGTTTGAAAATTTTCTCAATATTTTTGTTTTTTATTCAAATTGATCCCTGTTTAGTTCTGAATTGTTTTCAAGCTTCCGTATAGACAATAATTACCTGAAATTGATTTAAATAATGTAATTAAGCATGCACGTATGTGACTATTTAATGATTATTTGTGATTTGGATTATAAATTGTTTGTAATTATGTGGTATTTGTTAAAAACACTCTATTACTCAGGTCCGATGATCGGACTAGGTAAGGAGTGTTACATAAATCACAATTTACTCAGTTTGACTTATCTCCTGACCTCATCTAGCCTATTACAACATCCTAAAGTTGTCAATCCTAGTGGTTTAAGAACACGTAATTTATACAAACTAACCTCTCTCGAGAAAACCCTAAATCCTCTATTAATCACATCCCTTCCACTTGTTAATCTCGCCTAAGGGATTTAGCCACTCATGTTATTCATAATCTCTATCTCAATTGAACAAACCATGTAAAGAACACAATTTATTTAGAAGAGAAAAGTGATTTGAATATTCGTGGATTTGATATCAAATGGAGAATGGAGTAGCAAATTAATTGATTGGAAGAAAGAAATAAATTGAATTTAAGAAAAGATAAACTGAAATACTTGAATAATATAAATAAACTCTCGGATAGAAACTAATTCCAAGAGGAAAAACAACTAGTTTATAAAAAGCCAAAAAAAAAAACAACAACTGAAATACTTGAATAATATAAATAAACTCTAGGACGACTTAGTTACATCAAACCCCTAATGTCTTATTTATAGAAGTGTTGGCAGCCCAAGTTATGAGTACGGCACATCCTAGGTTTTTGTATAAGGTTGATTGCATGGATGAAAATAGCCTTGCCATCCTTGGGCAACACGTCAACATGTGTTGCGTCACAAAAAGTCTATGGTGCGACACGACATGCAAAATATGCCTTGTGTCATTCATTTCATGCTTTGACGTCCTAGGTAGCTTGTGCATCACTCGTTTCTTACGTCCACGTCAATTGGGCCTATAATTCTTCATCCTACACACTCGATTGAACATATTAGTACTACCTAAGGCTCGTGTCAACCTACTGAGTCACAACACTTATAAAATGTGATAAAAAAACACTTATTTTACTAATATTTAATCCTAAGGCCTAAATATTGAAAATGTAATATAAAAACCTAAATTGCATAGAACATAAGGTCCTTAAGTGTTGAAATGACCCGAATTAACTACTAAATTTGATGGTAGGTCAATGACACATTCATGTACGGGAGATACCAGCATTGTTTGTTGTTGGCTGTTACACAGGATGGTAATCGAAAAATCTTGCCAATAGTTTTTGCAATAACACTCGAAGAATTCAGAGATGATTGGGATTTCTTCTTGACTAACCTGAGAAGGCATGTTGTGCTGCGACCTAATATATGTATCATTTCCAACAGGGTAACCTAAATACAAGTTGCAACCGATCGGTGTGCAAGCCTCTGGGATCGTGCACACCATAGGTATTGTATATGACATATAAGGTCTAACTACATAGGCCGATACCATAAGGATGCAGAATGACAACATGCCATTAACATGGGTACATTGTACATTGTATTTTCTTTATCATTATTCAACATATACATTGTTTGCAATGCGTGGATATAATCTTTATTGTCATCGTCAGGTTACGAGCTCGACCAACATCAATTCCATGAAATGTTGGAGAAATTGTGGGTTGTAAATCCACTCTATGCAGTATAACTAGATGGGATACCCTAGAAGCAGTGGACGCAATCGGATGATAGAGGACTATGATATGAGCACATGAAAACGAACCTAGTGGAATAGATTAATTTTGTATTGAAAGGGATGTCTCATTTGTTAGTAACCTTCGTGGTTAAAGGAATGTATTTTTGCTTTGCAGCCTTGTTTCCAAAGTGGGCTGAGAAATACAAGGGACAGATAAAGGGTAGTCACTTTTGGTGCGAGACGGTACTGAAAGATATAGGAGAAAATGAAGAGAGAGTGAACTCTATGTCTTCAGTGTGTCACTCGCATCCAAATCAACTATTTTGGGTTACGAAGTGCCATAGACCCGACGATAGTGTTATCTAGGGAGTGTATCGTGTAGTCCTGAGACGAAAGACCTACGACTATGAGAGGTTTCAAGCACTTTGTTATCCATACGCACATGCACTTTTGACATGTGCCTTGGCACATGTAGATTGCATGAACTACGTAGACAAAGTTTAGAAACTATACCGCAAATATAGTGTTTGGAAATCTGAATTCCCACCTATCTTGGATGAAAGGATGTGGCCTCCTACCTCACACATTCCTTTTGAGTTGGTACCGAATATTATCTTGTGACACAAGCCAAAAATTCAGCTAAACTCAACTTGGATACGAGACAATATTTATATTCGGGAGCGAACAAACCAACCTAGGTTATGCAGTTACTATAGGAACTCAGGGCATACTAAGATAACATGTCCACACTTGGAGGGAACATTGAGGAGAGTAGCTAATTAAAACACTAACTCATCCTCATTGATAAACATAAAAAATGCAAACATACAAACAAACCGTACGATTTGTTCATTTATTAATTTGTTTTTTTCAGAAAATTGTAAGTTAATATTAAGCATTGAAGTAAGATATATTACAATATGAAACAAAAAAAATTAATTTTTTTCTCGTACCTTGTAAGTAAATCCTTACTTTTTGAAAAGATTGTAATAAATGGAAGGAGAAAAACTTAAATGAAAAAAAATAATTGGAACTTACCATACGATATGGTACAATACAAACCAATTTAAAAAATTTGTTGGGTAGGTTGAAAATAAGTGTACATTTGGGATGTAAAATAAATAATACAATTTGGTGTAAATGAAAGTAGAACAAGTACATTATGGGTGGAAACATTTATTATAACACAAATTAAAATTTAACAAACTAAAAAATGAAGTATTTAATAAAAATTACAAATAACATAATCATCATCGTCCCAAACACAACTGGGTGAGCGTGGGGTACAGATAGGGTTTCGTTGAACAAGTTGGGGTGTTGACTCCTCATCTTATTGATCTTCATCTTCACCTCGACCTTAATGTTGATCTTCATGTTTATCTCCTTCCTCCTTGTTTGAGTGTGTTTAGGTCCTAGGAGCCCATCTTACATCCCCCATTGTATTAATAGGCAATTGTGAAGATTACCCACCTTGGTAAAACAACAATGTTGGGGGTGTTTGCGACACTATTTTCGAATAACTGTATGATGTCACATAACCCAATTGCGGATAAAATTTGAGAATTATCGGTGATACTGGATACGTCGGTGTTTGATGACGTCACGAACTAACTAAAATACGACAAAGGCAAACACACCTATCGAATGGTAGTATAGCTACGATGAGTCGAGAATATTTTATCCACGAGGACTAAAAGTACTAGTAATTACTAATTTTTTATTATCTAGCCTTTAAATTGAAGGGTTGTTTTTAATCTAAAATTAAACTAAACTAATTACTAAGCGATAGAGAGTGAATTGGGAAAATAATCGAATAAAACTTAAGAAAGAGACAATACCCAGGAGAGAATCCACCTAGACTTCACTTATTATTCTAAATCTGAATTAAATGATTTATTCATTTGACTTGATCCATAGAAATCCATAAATTATATTAATATCTCTTTCGAGAGTAAGAATAATTGACTCTAGGTTGATTAATTGAAATCTCTTTCTAATTAAAACCCCTATCGTCGCATTAACTCGATCTATGGATTCCCCTATTAGATTTGACTCTAATCTGGTAGATTTATGTCGTCCTATTTCTAGGATTGCATGCAACTCCACTCAATTATGCCAGATCTACTCTTAAACAAGGACTTTTGCTTCATTGAATAAGCACATCAATCGTGAATTAATATCCTGAAAACATTAAACATGAAGGTAAGTAAACATAATTGAGATTAAGAACAAATATTTATCATGTAATTCAGAAAATAAAATAATAAGATCTATCATAGGTTTTATCCTCCCTAGGTATCTAGGGAATTTAGTTTATTGGGGGAAATCTCAAAATTAGGAAAACAAAAAAACATAAAGAAACCCAAAAACTTCGAGAGAAATTGAATGGAGATCTTCAGTCTTGAAGGAGATCCTACTTTTGAGTTGAATCCTGTTGGTGTTCTTCAAGTCTTTTATGCATTCTACTTTGCGTACTCCCCTTAGGTCATCTTCTAGTGTGTACTTATAGACTTTAGAATGCTCAGAAACTCTAAAAATTTGTTTTTTCACGTAACAGGGAAGCAGGGTGCGAAATCGACACGGACTGGCACATGGGTGTGTGGCCAGCCCGTGTGGAAATGCCCAGGCTGTGTGGATACTAGAAATAATTCTTTTTGCCCGATTTTGGCTCATTTTTCACTCCTTTCTCTCCATTATGCTCACCTAAGTATAGAAACATAAATTTAAAAGATTAGGAGCATCAAATTCACTAATTCATATAATAAATCATCCAAAACGCATCAAGAATGGGATTAAAACATGTTACTTTTTTGGCTTATTAGTGTTGCTAGTGGCATCACATGTAATATGGTGCGATGGGTGGCAGTATTGCAAAAAATACACTTGGAGTAGGTGTTGATGCAGTGAGTGATAGTGCATGTTGTGGTATTTGTGTAAAAAAATTAGGTTAGCACCAAAAAATATGAACCATATTGACTAGGACGTTTTACGCCCATCGGGTCATCGTGAGGAGATGAAGTAGATGTTGATCCCCTCGTGGTATGTTCTCCCGACCTAAGCTTGTTGGGCACTCATCTTGGACTCTTACGGAGACGTGGCCTACAACTGCATTCAGAAGTAGATACGGCTTGCTGTTATGCCTAAACCAATCCATGTAATTCAGAGATGTTGCCAACTCTAGTGTGAGAAATGGTTCACGTGTTGGTAAGTAATTAGACCTACGTTGCCACATCTTAATATAGTTATTGTGGAATCATGGTTGGTCTTCCTTAAGTCTCCTCCGCAAGTTAATTTTATGCAGGTGATTGAGATCATGGGGTAGCGGCAAAATATATTGCATACACTTGAACTGTCGCATCACTCGGTCAGATTTGTGCATCTCGACAATTGCAAAAATGACCATTGGCATTTTGACATGGCAGATGTTGTGATTGACCAAAAATTTGGTCGGGATGCATTCTTGCAGTAAGAATTATTAATTTTAACATATGTCTAGTTGTAGAAAAATGTAGCAAAATGATAAAACAAATAGACATTTTCCATTGAAAAAGAATACTTCCAAGATATTGAGCTTATTGTATTTATACAACAGTTTTTACTAAACTGATTCAAACACTTTGTTAATAGAAACAACTACTTTAACTGTTAACTACTTAACAAACTAACAGTTAATTGTTGACTTATTCCTTGACATTCACCCAACTGATGTACCTCTGTCATCTTCTGCTTTGTAAGGACTCGAGTCTACTGACAACTTTAAGTTGTGTCCTGAATCTGGTAAAACACCCAGCTGAAAGAGGTTTGGTAAGCACATCAGACACCTAGTCCTAAGCTGGAACATGACCAACAACTAGCTTTCCTATGGTCATCTTTTCATGAACAAAAAATAAATCAAGCTCTACATGCTTAAACATGGAATGTAGAATTGGATTAGTAGATATGACTACTATACTTGAATTGTCACACCATAGAGCTTCCTTTCCAGCAAGCTGAACTCTTAATTCTCCCAACAAAGACTCTAGGCAAGTAACTTCTACTGTAGCATGACTAAAGCTCTTGTATTCTGCTTTTAATGAAGAATGAGATGCCACCTGTTGTTTCTTTGAACCTCAAGATACAGGATTCGTATTAATAAAAATACAAAAACTTGACATTGAACGCTTGTCATCAGGATCATTTCCCCAAATAGCATATGAGTAACCAACAAGAGATAGACAAGAGGCAGTAGTGAAATAAACACCATGATCTATGGTTGGCTATTGATCGCGTGATTCGTAACAAGTAATAAATATTTATAATAAATATCAAACCTAGACTTACTATTATCACGATGAAAAGGCAAGCGCACCTATCGAGCAATAGTATAGTAATGGCAAGACCGGGATACCGTACCCAAAGGAACCAAAAGTACTAGTAATAACTATCTTTTTATTATTTAACCTAGGAATAAAAGGGTTTGTTTATTAAACTAATTATCTAAACTAATTAACTAATTTAATTAAAGCAAAGAGAAAATTTGGAAAAAGACTTGAAGAGAAGCAATTGATAAAGACGACACCCAAGGAGGAATCTTGTAACATCTCGAAATAAGGCCTAAATGGAATAGTGGTTGCGAAACCACAAATCTGAGATAGAAAAGTTTATTTTGATTAATTTTTATGATTTACCGAGTGATTAGATGCATGTGTTAGAGTATTGATAAGAAATTTTATAGATTGCATGTTTAATTTGCCTATTAGGGCTTATTTGCAGAAGTTGCTGTAACAGCCCAATTTAGGGCCTAAACGGAACGATGGTTTTAGAACCACGAATTCAAATTCAAAAAATTTATTCTGATTAAGTTTTAAGGTTTATTTATTGATTAAATATTGTGTCAAAATATCGTTAAGAAATTTTACTGATAAAGTGCTTAATTGGACTTTTAGGACTAAATTGCAAAAGTTGCAAAATATATGTTCTAATTCATAAGTACTTGATTGAAATGGGAGTTTAAAGAGGAGGTCCTTAAATGGTAATTAGACCATTATATTTCGTTTGGACAAAAATGGGCATGAATAGGACAAAATTTTAAAGAAAAGCCTTAAGGGCATTTTAGTTATTTGGTAATTAAAAGAAATAAAAAGGGAAAATAAAGCCAAAATTGACTCATCTTTTTCATGGAGGCCGAAATTAGCATGGGGGAAGCCATGGCTAGGGTTTTCAAGCTTTCCAAGCTCAATAGTAAGTCCATTCTAGCCCTGTTTTTCAAGTTCTTTACATTTTTGGAATCTCGGTAACTTGATTAAGCTTATTCTAGCAATAATTTAAGTTGAGGTTCATATTTGGAAAAATACCCATAGGTAAAATGTGTTTATTTTGATGTTTTATGGTAGAATATGAAGGCTGAAATTATGTTAAACAACTTTTGCTAAGCGGTTTTAAGCAAAAATGAGTAAAAGGCTTAATCGGTAAAACTTGTTATTGTTCATAACTATGTGTTAGAGTGAGAATTTGATGTTTCCATAGAAGGGAAAAATGATCATCATGTCATAAAACATAAGAATAAGGGATGAAGTTTAATTCCCGAGCCTAGGGGCAAAAGTGTAAATATGCAAAAGTTTAAGGGCAAAATTGTAATTTTTCCAAAGTTTGAGTTAAGGACTGTTTTGAATGGTACATTAATTAAATAAGTAAAATATGATGTTTTAGATCCCGGAAAATGAGATTTGAACCTAGAATGGGAGAAAAATTAAAAATCGGGAAAGTTGGTAAAATGACCGTTTTAGTATCGAGGTAAGTTCATATGTATAATAAGCATTAAGTTATGCATGTTTCAGTGTAATATTGATATCATTACTATGATTGCCGAGGTGTTGAAAGTAAATATAATTATGATGAATTAAATGTTCAAAATTAATTCGACATGGGAATGAGAAAGTATGTAAGTTTGTATGTAAATATTACATTATCTTTATTTACATTTTTATATTTCAGCATATTTTATGTATTGTAGCTGATTTTTGAATTATAATTGACTATTGGAAGAATGGAATAAAATATTAGATAGTGAGATACTTCCCGTTTGAACCTTCGGAATCGAAAGATACGGATGGTATGTAGCTAGGTCACATGTGTATACAGGGATATATACCATGTGTACATGAAAGCTACGGGATATATATAGCTAGGTCACATGTGTGGTTCCAGGTGAAGGACACCATGTAGACAAGAGAGCTACGAGATAAACTGGCTAGGTCACATGGGTGGTACTAAGTGTTCACCATGTGTACAAGAGAGCCGAAATTATGTGTACAATCGAGCTAGGTCACATGAGTGGTGCTAAGTGAAGGCCACTATGTGTACAAGAGAGCTTCGATTTTAAAGGTGGGCTGTGTGCGATACCATCGCGTATCTGTTATTATTCCGAAGCGTTCAACTGGGAAATTGATTAAATGAAATTGTGTATGAATTTGTGATGATAAGTGTAAGCATATACATGTGTAACTTAGGAGTAATATGCTTGATATGTGATTAGAAAGATTGTTATGGGTAAGTGATGAATACAATTGAAGTGTGAAAGATCAAAATTGACAATAAAACTGTTCAGGATAGTTGTAGTGATGGAAATCTAAAAATTTACCAAAAATAGTAGAAATTGAATCAGAGACTGAATGAGATATCAAATTAGAGCTTAATGAATCTATTTTCATATAACGGAAACAGAGCAAGCAAAGGAATTCTATATTATGAGATATTTAAGTTTTTGAGAGACTGGGTCAGAATGACTACGTGATCCCCTGTTCTGACTTGGAAAAATCATTAAAAATTGTACAAAAATAATTAGTGGATATAATTTATATGCTTGAAATACTTAATGAGTCTAGTTTCAAATGAAATAAATTAGAACATCCTTTGAATTCTGTAAGAGGATAAAATTGATTCGTAGTGAAGAATGGTCAGGGCAGTTGAGCAGTGAAACAGCGGTAACTTCAATGAATTAACTGTACTAAATGGCTTGACCAAAAATTCTAAACATTTTATGGTAAGAATATACATGAATCTAGTTTCAAGGAAAATTAGCGTTTTGTAATTTGGAGTTCTGTAGCTCCAGAAATAAATAATTTAGCTGCTAGTACTCTACTAGACAGCTTATTTTGAACCTGTTTATGATTGTAATAGTGAAAGTATGTGTGTTTGTGATGGTAATATTCCGGGAACATGTTGTGACTTTGTTTAAAGTATGATAATGTATTGTTTATTAATATTTACATATTTACTTACTAAGCTATAATGCTTACTCCTTCCTTTCCTTTTTCCTATAGTGTCACAGATGTTAGCTCGAGTTGGAGGTCGCCGGAGGTTAAATCACACTATCAAACTATTGATTGATATATAAAGGTTTTAAAGTATTTTTTTAGTCTTTGGCATGTATGGGGACTCTTTTAATTGTTATTAATTTGCTAGGAGTTGGCCTAAAATACTGACCTATGTTAATTGAAGGTCTCTATTGTATAAAGTCATTAAATGAAGATAGTCTTGATTATGTTATTAATTAAATGATGCAATTTATGAATGTGCATGCTTGCCTATGTGTGCGGTTGAATTAAAGCAGGATATGGACCTTGTAAGCTCTTTTTAAGGGACAACTTGAATGTGTTTGAAAAAGTTTTAAATTAGAGTGAAATTATGAATTGGTTTTTATACGATGATTAGTGATTAAGTCCGGTAATGCCTCGTACCCTGTTCCGACATCAAACACGGGTAAGGGGTGTTACAAATCCACCTAGATTTCACTTGTTATCTGACTCTGAACCAGACGATTTATTCACTTGACTTGATCCGTGAGCCCCCTAACCTACATTATTATCTTTTTCAAGACTAATAACGCCTAACCCTCAGTTAAATTAATTAAAATCTCTTTCTAACTAAAACCCCTAGGGAAGCAGTAAATCGATCTATGGACTCCCATATTAGGTTTCACGCTAATCCAGCAAAATCTCGTAACCCTATCTCTAGGCGTTCGATCAACTCCGCTTAATTATGCCAAATCTACTCTTAGGCAGGGTCTATTCCTCCTCTGTATAAGCACATTAAATCATGAGTCAATACCTGGAATATTAACTCAAGCATTAGAAACACATAATTAAGAACAAATCAGGTATTTATCATATAGTTCAGATAATAATAAGAAGATCCATCATAGGTTTCATCCCCCTTAGGCATCTAAGGGGGTTAGTTCATAATGAAATAAGAGTACATCTCAAAAGTATAAAAATAACAAAACATGAAGAAAACTCTAAAACTCCTGAAGGGATTCTGAAAGAGATCTTCAGTCTTGGAGTAGCTCTGACTTTTTGGGATGGATCGTCTGGCTTCCTTCAAGTACTTTCTGGCGTGTGGTTCTGTGTTCCAGAAAAGTTCTAGAAGCCCCCCTCCGTAGGTCATACTTAGGGTGTTTATATAGGCTTTGGATTGGCTTTCTTCTTCCTTAAGTATCCTTTTTCCATGTAAAATACAACTCTTTGAAAAAGGGACATGCCCGTATGCCACGGCCGTGTGACGTGTTTGCCAGGCCGTGTTCATTCCGCTAAATTTCACATGGCCGTGTGGGTCAATGGCCAGGCCGTGTGAATCGTGAAATCCTTAGACGACACCCTTGACAGACACAGACGTCTGAGCAGCCCGTGTGGCAAGGCTTAAGCCGTGTGATCTTTTTGATTTGATCATTTTTGTCTCTTTTAAGCTCATTTTTGGCTCCTTTTGACACTTGGTGCTCTCCTGAGTACAAAACATGAAATAACAAGATTAAGAGCACCAAAATCCATAAATCTAATAGTAAATATCCATAAATATGCTAAGTATTTGGGGTAATAAGATGTATAATTTGGCGTTTATCAGATACCCCCACACTTAAGCATTTGCTTGCCCTCAAGCAAAACTCTCATTTACTGCTAGAATTCATTCCTTTCAATCACATAATCATCACTGATAATGTTACAAATGTAACACCCCTTACCCGTATCCAAGGCCGGAACAGAGTACGAGGCATTACCAGATTTAACAACACATAGACAAAAACTGGGCCATAAAATTTCATTTAATTTAAAACTTTTCGAACACATGCATAACAAACAAAGCTAACTATATCATTACATCAAAACATATGACGTAGCATGGTTAATTAAACTTATAAACCATAATGGATAAGGACCACATCTCATAATCATATACAATAACTCAATGCGATCGATACGTGCGATCAAAATCATAATAAAAATACATATTACAAACCAACTTCCTATACATGCCACTCACTTGATATTTCCAATATTTGAATTAATTCTCCCAAAAATGATAGTTTGATAGTGTGATGTTGCCTCCGATGATCTCCAATCCCGAGCCGACCTATCAATACTAAAGAAATGGAGAGGATGGGTAAGCTTTACGCTTAGTAAGTTCATATGAAAATAATAAGCAATTACTACCATGCTTTTCAAGATAAAACACTATAATTGTACAATTACATATATTCAGAGTTAAGCTGTGTTATTGAGTTACAGTTACTAAATCATTCATATTTGAAGCTACAAAACTCCAACTTTAGTTTCGTTAATTTTATTTGAAACTAGGTTCATATATATTTCTCCCATAAAATTTTCATAATTTTTGGTTTGGCCAATTAGTACAGTTTATTAGTTAAATTCTCCCCTGTTTCAGAGTATGACTACTCTGACCTCTATGTACTACGAACCAAATTTCTCTCTGTACAGAATTCCAACGACCATGCTGTTTGTTTCCATTAAATATAGACTCAATAAGGAATCCATGCATGTAAGGTATTACTCTTAATAAGTTTTGTACAATTTATGATGAATTTATAAATTCAGAACAGGGGATCTCGAATTCATTCAGACCCTATTTCACAATAATTCAAATATCACACAATATAGAATTCTTTTGCTTCCCCTGTTTCTTTCATGTAAAAATAGACTCATTAAGCTTTATTTTCATATATCATTTGCATTTTTATTCAACTTCCACAATTTTTAGTGAATTTTCAAAGTCACGCAACTGCTGCTGTCCAAGACAATTTTATTGCTAATTCACTCTTTCACACTTTCTTTGTATTAACCTCATTTTAATATACATATCACAAATCATTTTCACCACATTTCATACATCACAAGTATAGGCCCATGATTACAAGGTCACCATAAAATCATCCTCATGTATAACTTAATTGTTTATAACCTTACCACAACCCGATCACTTAATGAACACATTATTCACATAACCAAATTCCTGCACTTATTCATCACAAAACTCACAAAGCGATTACATAATAAGTCTCCGTTGAACACTTCGGATCAATCCTCGATACTTGGTGGTTTCATAAAATAGCTCCACCCATCATAAAGTTCGGCTCTCTTGTACACATGGTGAACACTTAGTATCACCCATGTGACCTAGCCGATTTATCTCGTAGCTCTCTTGTCTACATGGTGTCCTTCACACGGAACCACGCATGCGACCTAGCTACATATATCCCGTAGCTCTCTTGTCTACATGGTGTACACATAGTATCACCCATGTGACCTAGCTACATCATAATATCTCGTAGCTCTCTTGTACACATGATGTGCACTCAAAGACCATACATTTGACCTAGCTACATACCATCTTTATCATCCAATCTTTCCGAAGGTTCAACCGGGATTTCTCTCTCTTTTCTAACAATTTCACCAATCAAGTAATTACCAACAAACATATTTCCAATATGTTACAAATTTATTCATAGTCCTTTTCAAATTTTCAATTTACAACAAATAGTCAATCTATAGGTAGCCACATTTCATATGATAACAAAATATAATAAAATAAAATAAAATAAATCGATAAATTATTTACGTACAAACTTATCAAAATCTCATCAGGTACAACTGCAACAATTCATACAACCTGATTAATAGTAATTTAACACTCAATTCTTGTAACAATAATTCCATTCAATTTCACATGACACAACTAGCATTACATTTTTTTTTTATATCATACATACCATCCATCAACTTCTCTTAAACATATTAAATCATACAATTTATGCCATATCAATAGAGAATTACAATTCATGCACGGTATTGCATTATTATTAACACACGAACTTACCTCGATTCAGAAACGGTAATTTACTATTTTAATCCATAACCTTGTATTTTCCCTATTTAAGCCCGAATCTCGATTTCCTTCATCTATAATATCACATTTAGCCTAATAATTAGTCACATTATTCATACGGGTCCAAAAATCATATTTTTACAAATTTGCATTTTGACCCCTAAACTTTTGCATATTTGCACTTTTGCCCCAAGACTCGAAAAATTAATTTCAGCCCTTATTCCTATGTTTTATGACATGCTGAACATTTTTCTCTTCTACAACAACATCAAATTCTCACTCTAACATATAGTTATGAACAATAAGTATTTTTACAGATTATCTTAGTTTACTCGTTTTCACTTAAAACCGAGTAGCACAAGTTGTTTAACATAATTTAAAACCTCATATTCTATCATAAAACATCAAAATACACAAATTTCACCTATGGGTATTTTTCCAAATATGAACCCTAGCTTAAATTATTGCTAGAATAAGCTTAATCGAGCTCTGGGATTCCAAAAACGTAAAGAACATTAAAAACGGGCTTGGAATCACTTACTATTGAGCTTGGAAAGCTTGAAAACCCTAGCCATGGCCTCCCCATGCTAATTTAGGCCTCCATGAAGAAGATGAGCAAAATTGGCTTTTAATTTTGTATTTTAATTCATTTTACCCTAAATGACCAAAATGCCCTTACTACTAAACTTTCAAAAATTCCTTCCATGTCCTAATTTTGTCCATGAACTTAAAATTGGTCAAATTTCTATTTAAGACCTCCTAATTAATATTTCAATGCAATTTCATACTAAAAACTTCTAGAATGCAAGTTTTGCAACTTATTCAATTTAGTCCCTAACTTTAAATTAAGCACTTTATGCATTGAATTTCTTCACGAAATTTTCACACAATCATGCAATCATATCATAGACCTCAAAATAATCATAAAATAATTATTTCTATCTCAAATTTGTGGTCCCGACATCACTATTCCAACTAGGCCCAAAATCAGGGTGTTACAACTCTCCCCCCCTTTAGGGATTTTCGTCCCCGAAAATCTTACCGAAAAAGTGGTCTTCACTTAGATTCCTCAATCTCATACTCAATAATAAAGTACCTTAACTCAGGCAGTGCTTCCAATACATCTCTTTAATTTCTCATTTCCATCCTAATATCAATCCTGGCAAAGATAATTCTGGTAGATTCTGATGCTCGGCTTTAACCCCATTAACAATTTAGATTCTCTGTGGCATCGAATGCTCTATACTATCACATTACCTTATTGTCTTGAAACACATCACAATTCATACAACAGTACATTACTAAAAAAATCGGAAGTTTTACTCAATACAGATTAGTCCATTTCGGATATTCCAGATTAACAATATTCTCATCTGTTCAAACTTTACCAACATGTAATAAACTTTTCAGCTTTCACGAAATGAAAACCTCATCATTCGTAGTGGTTTTTACTCATATAATTTTTTTTAAGAGATATACACTTCTCGTTCAGAATATTTGCCTTTTATCCGTCTGCAATGAAATTCTATTATCGGACTTGAGAAAATAATCCCGACATAATTGTCACATGAAATATTTCAAATAAATAATTCACATCGATTGAACACTCGAGTCAATCTTAATCATCGATGAATGACATTTCCAGTAATCTTTTCTTGTTCATTCATTCATTACGCTAACTAAAACCATCTCAATTGCATTAGTTCAAGTAACCAAAATATCTCAATTGAAGTCATTAATTATAATTGACTTATTTGAGAGAAGTAATCCACCATATCGATTGAGACTCGATCTTTTATCACTTATGTCTTTACTTATCAATTCATTCTTAATCTCTAATTATACTTATAATTATTCTATCACCGAACTCTCTTTAAATTTTCAGCGGAAACTTATTCAAAGATGGATCTCATGAAATTCAATCATAAGCACCACTTCTATAAGAGGAGAGGGTTATAGGGCCTCTAACTCATCTTTCTTATACATACACATATGACACAATTTCCATCATCATAGCAACATCATCAAAATCATGTCATTCATTCAGGCAATGCAACATTCATGTTGGCTTACACAAATTTTTCCTATTATCCCATTTAGACAATATACTTATGCATACATTCTATGTTTTCTAGATAGCTTTACTTATCAATTCATTTAATTAAATTAAGTCATGCTCATGACATCATATAAGGCCAAACAACCATAGATACTTGTACCACAATTACTACTTTCATTTCATGCATCATCATGTACATATCATTACAATCATATAATTCAGTCCAAACAATTTAACATAGATAAGTTCATTTCATTATAATCCTTTATCTCATAAAAAAATCATTGTCATTCATCAACATTCAACGTCCAACCAGGACAATGACATTTTTATTCGTATTAAAATATTATAAACCTTTATTCATACCTTTACGAATCTAAACTTATTATAATCGTAATTTACTCAATTACCTTTGCATCACGTTAAACATGGTCGGTGCAGCTCGGTTGGAGAGTACCTCTGTCTAAACAAGACGGTCCTCATACGCGTCGGAAGACATCACACTATCATAGATCCGTGGCATATATATAGCTAGACTTTTTCACATGCTAGGTTAGTCCAGAACCGACTAAACCATAGCTCGATACCACTAAATGTAACACCCCTTACCCGTATCCAAGGCCTAACAGTGCGAGGCATTACGGACTTAACAACACATAGACAAAAAGCGGGCCATAAAATTTCATTTAATTTAAAACTTTTCAACACATGCATAACAAACAAAGCTAACTATATCATTACATCAAAACATATGTCGTAGCATGATTAATTAAACTTATAAACCATAATGGATAAGGACCACATCTCATAATCATATACAATAACTCAATGCAGACTGATACGTTTGATCAAAATCATAATAAAAATACATATTACAAACCAACTTCCTATACATGCCACTCACTTGATATTTCCAATATTTGAATTAATTCTCCCAAAAATGATAGTTTGATAGTGTGATGTTGCCTCCGATGATCTCCAACCCCGAGCCGACCTATCAATACTAAAGAAATGGAGAGGATGGGTAAGCTTTACGCTTAGTAAGTTCATATGAAAATAATAAGCAATTACTACCATGCTTTTCAAGATAAAACACTATAATTGTACAATTACATATATTCAGGTTAAGCTGTGTTATTGAGTTACAGTTACTAAATCATTCATATCTGAAGCTACAAAACTCCAACTTTAGTTTTGTTAATTTTATTTGAAACTAGATTCATATATCTTTCTCCCATAAAATTTTCAGAATTTTTGGTTTGGCCAATTAGTACAGTTTATTAGTTAAATTCTCCCTGTTTCAGAGTATGACTACTCTGACCTCTGTGTACTACAGAACCAAATTTCTCTCTGTACAGAATTCCAACGACCATGCCGTTTGTTTCCATTAAAAATAGACTCAATAAGGAATCCATGCATGTAAGGTATTACTCTTAATAAGTTTTTACAATTTATGATGAATTTCTAAATTCAGAACAGGGGATCTCTAATTCATTCAGACCCTATTTCACAATAATTCAAATATCACACAATATAGAATTCTTTTGCTTCCCTGTTTCTTTCATGTGAAAATAGACTCATTAAGCTTTATTTTCATATATCATTTGCATTTTTATTCAACTTCCACAATTTTTAGTGAATTTTCAAAGTCATGCAACTGCTGCTGTCCAAGACAATTTTATTGCTAATTCACTCTTTCACACTTTCTTTGTATTAACCTCATTTTAACATACATATCACAAATCATTTTCACCACATTTCATACATCACAAGTATAGGCCCATGATTACAAGGTCACCATAAAATCATCCTCATGTATAACTTAATTGTTTATAACCTTACCACAACTCGATCACTTAATGAACACATTATTCACATAACCAAATTCCTGCACTTATTCATCACAAAACTCACAAAGCGAAGACATAATAAGTCTCCGTTGAACACTTCGGATCAATCCTCGATACTTGGTGGTTTCCGCAAATAGCTCCACCCATCATAAAGTTCGGCTCTCTTGTACACATGGTGAACACTTAGTATCACCCATGTGACCTAGCTTGATTTATCTCGTAGCTCTCTTGTCTACATGGTGTCCTTCACTGGAACCACGCATGCGACCTAACTACATATATCCCGTAGCTCTCTTGTCTACATGGTGTACACATAGTATCACCCATGTGACCTAGCTACATCATAATATCTCGTAGCTCTCTTGTACACATGATGTGCACTCAGCACCATACATGTGACCTAGCTACATACCATCTATATCATCCAATCTTTCCGAAGGTTCAACCGGGATTTCTCTCTCTTTTCTAACAATTTCACCAATCAAGTAATTACCAACAAACATATTTCCAATATGTTACAAATTTATTCATAGTCCTATTTCAATTTTCAATTTACAGCAAATAGTCAATCTATAGGTAGCCACATTTCATATGATAACAAAATATAATAAAATAAAATAAAATAAATCGATAAATTATTTACGTACAAACTTATCAAAATCTCATCAGGTACAACCGTGCAACAATTCATACAACCCAATTAATAGTAATTTAACACTCAATTCTTGTAACAATAATTCCATTCAATTTCACATGACACAACTAGCATTACATTTTTTTATATCATACATACCATCCATCAACTTCTCTTAAACATATTAAATCATACAATTTATGCCATATCAATAGAGAATTACAATTCATGCACGGTATTGCATTATTATTAACACGAACTTACCTCGATTCGAAACTTGCAATTTACTATTTTAATCCATAACCTTGTATTTTCCCTATTTAAGCCCGAATCTCGATTTCCTTCATCTATAATATCACATTTAGCCTAATAATTAGTCACATCCAAAAATCATATTTTTACAAATTTGCATTTTGACCCCTAAACTTTTGCATATTTGCACTTTTGCCCCAAGACTCGAAAATTTAATTTCAGCCCTTATTCCTATGTTTTATGACATGCTGAACATTTTTCTCTTCTACAACAACATCAAATTCTCACTCTAACATATAGTTATGAACAATAAGTATTTTTACCGACATTATCTTAGTTTTACTCGTTTTCACTTAAAACCAGAGTAGCACAAGTTGTTTAACATAATTTAAAACCTCATATTCTATCATAAAACATCAAAATACACAAATTTCACCTATGGGTATTTTTCCAAATATGAACCCTAGCTTAAATTATTGCTAGAATAAGCTTAATCGAACTCACGGGATTCCAAAAACGTAAAGAACATTAAAAACGGGGCTTGGAATCACTTACTATTGAGCTTGGAAAGCTTGAAAACCCTAGCCATGGCCTCCCCCATGCTAATTTCGGCCTCCATGAAGAAGATGAGCAAAATTGGCTTTTAATTTTGTATTTTAATTCATTTTACCCTAAATGACCAAAATGCCCTTACTACTAAACTTTCAAAAATTCCTTCCATGTCCTAATTTTGTCCATGAACTTAAAATTGGTCAAATTGCTATTTAAGACCTCCTAATTAATATTTCAATGCAATTTCATACTAAAAACTTCTAGAATGCAAGTTTTGCAACTTATTCAATTTAGTCCCTAACTTTAAATTAAGCACTTTATGCATTGAATTTCTTCACGAAATTTTCACACAATCATGCAATCATATCATAGACCTCAAAATAATCATAAAATAATTATTTCTATCTCAAATTTGTGGTCCCAACATCACTATTCCGACTAGGCCCAAAATCAGGGTGTTACAACAAATTATTCCACGGAGAATCATACAGTGAGAATTCAACCATAGGGGCATTAAAAACCTCAAACAATCTAAATCAAATATTTTCATAATAAAATTATAGGTAATCTCCTTCCTCTAAATAATTAACTTTAGTCCTAAATATACAAGAGATGACATCCTCACTAAGGATTCACTCAAATCACTCAAAGTGTTTAAGGTTCAAAATTAAGCACTGGGTTGTCTAACATGAGGTGTTATCACTATAGGCTTGCATGAAAATCAAATCTCCACCACTTGTAAATGATATGATACACAAATCAAAAGGTCTTTGCATGGTTGTAACAGGGTTTAGGTTACGGGTACGGATACAAGCTGAAGAAATAAAGGTTAGAATCGAGATGATTTCAATATATCGCCCCACTATCAAAAACTTAATTACTAAATGACAACAAATATCTAGAACTAAATTACATGAGCTCTCTTTTTCATGACAACTTTAACTTGCTAAGAATTACAATAATAAAACTGAGGTTAGTTTTTTTTTTAAGAACAAATCAAGTCAATGCAATATAGAAGTTATACTCCATGATTCAGTAACAAAAATTGGTGATCATAGTGAGGTAACAATATTAAAATCAATCTCGATAAAAATGGTCAAATTAAGTAAGGGGATTTCAATACGAATGGGTTAATGGGTTAATGATGAGGGTTAATCAATAAAGAAAAAGGGTTAGCAGGCTCAAAGGGGGTTCACTAAGGGTTTAATTATGTGGGAAGGCTCTTTATGGAGTAAGTGGGTTAAATCGTAAGTGCCTTTATCATCTAAATATATCAAATCATACGTGTGATCTCGACATGTATAATCGAAGCAAGTTCTAGAATAACAGTTCAATGTTGACACACTCAAACCACAAAAGAAGTGAGCAAGAAAGAAAGCTATATGCTCAAAAAGGCTCAAAAATCTCACAAAAAATTTGGGTTTTTGATGTCATTCCTTTATACTTAAGATTTCAAGATAATACCTCAATTCAGGAAAATAATCTAAAAATTTTAGTTCTCAAAATATCAACTTATCATGCTTGATTCTTTAAGGTCCTACAATCAAATAATCATGCATAATTCCCTTGGTCTAATTCATGACATATCAACGATAATTATAGATTAATCAAAATTTATTCTATCAATATTATGAGAAAATCACTTAAACACAAGACCACATTCAGGGATTTGAGAATAATGCAAAAGTTAGGTTTCATGTTTATGTTCACCCCCCACACTTAAGATGTACATTGCCCTCAATGTACTAAGATAGACTATTCAAAATAAAGAAAATCATAAGAGGGAAGGAGGTGAAACTCCCTGTTATATGAGTGCGGAGCTTGATTCTGAGGCTGTAGTGTTTGGGGAAAGTAGTAGCTACCATTGTTCTTAGCTAGATGAAGAAATTGGGTCATTGAACATGGCATTCGTTTTGTATTGTTCCCTGTTTGTTTCCTCATTCCGTAAAATATTCCTAGCAGCTTGCTTAGAAATCTGTAGAATCATGAAGAGCTTATTAAGAGTTGGTGTGGAAGAGAGTGTAGTGGGATTACTTGTTAGAAATACCAGAAAGAAGAAAGTAAAATTTACTAATATAGATATGTCTTTTATAAGAAAATAATAAAATTGAAATGTAATTAAAAATTAAGAATAAAAATAAAAATAAAGATAAAAAGATAGGAGGATTCGATGATCCTCGTCAGTGAGGGCCTCAGGTGGTGGTGCTGGAGTGGCGATGTGAATTTGAGGGTGGTTTGAGGGTTGGGGAAGTGAGAATCTGGGGAATGGTGGACGGAATAGGGATTAGGGGTTGGGGAAGGGTAATTTTCATCTAGGGTTTTGAAAGAAGGGAGAAGATGAATAGTGGTTTGTTTATATAGGAGAGGGGCACACGGCCTATGGCCACGCCCATGTACTCTGAGAGTGAGCCCATGTTTTTCAAATTTTTTTCAATTTGGGTCGTACCCAGCTACTATCCCACGCCCGTGTGTCTTGGGTGTGTGTGGTGCGCGACCATATCGCACGGCCGTGCTTAGCTTCGTTTGCTTCTCCCATGCCGGTGTATATGGTACCACGCTCGTGTATTGTTATCCACGGTTTAATGGCACGGGCGTGTCACACGCCCGTGTTAGAGAAACAGAATCGAGCCTTGCCCCTGGCATGCCCTTGTTTTTCCATTTCCATGCTCGTGTTCATCTATCAACCTCACCCACGGCCATGTCGCACGGCCGTGGGGATTTATCGCATCCCGTGTTTTGGGAAAATCTTTGCCTTGTTTCCACACAGCCGTATCGCACGGTCGTGTCACTTCCCCTATTTTACCACGGCTATAGGCACGCCCGTATGGGTGGCCGTGTGTTCTAAAAGATTGTGCAATTCCAAAAATTTAATTATTTAAAGTGTTAGAAGTAAGAAATCAAAATATGTTAGTACTCGGGTTGCCTCCCGAGAAGCGCTTATTTATAGTCTAAGCTCGACTTACCTCTACGTTGATTTATCATGGTGGTTTGAGGAGTTCATACTCCTTGTTCCTACTGTCAATCTTAAAATAAGGTTTTAATCGGGTGTTGTTTACCTTAAAAGTGCCAAACTTGGGATGACTCACCTCAACCATACCAAATGGGAAAGTACTGAGTACCGTAAGAGGGATCTCCTCATTTGGTGTGGTAGTGACAATGTGGGGATCTGTGGCATCTAGTAAGACTTTATCGCCTACCTTAAGTTGATTAGGAGAGTTATCGAACTTGTTTTGGCAAAGTTTCGATTTATCATGTGTTCTCAGTTTGTGTTCTCGCCATTCGTCTAGCTCCTCTATCAGTAGCCTTCGTTCTTCATGGACGTCTTTGTTTTCTTCATGATAGTAGCGCACTGTCTCTGTTGTCTTGGTTCGAGGAGGTTCTTGCAAGGACGATTGAATATTAGTTTTAGCATCGATAGGTTTTATAGCATTATTGTAATGCCCCTATGCCCGAGACCGTCGCCGGAGTCGAGTATGAGGTGTTACTAAGCTTAATTTAACATTTTTAGAACTTTGGATTATTTGTTTCTACATTCACAGCTTTTAAGCTACTTGCGTCATAGTCACAAGAAAAATCATATCTCGAGTTACGAAACTCAAAATCAAGATCCGTAAATTTTCCTTGAATCTAGACTCATATACCTATCTACTAATTTTTTCTAGAATTTTTGGTTGAGCCAATTAGTACAGTTTATTAGTTAAAGTTACCCCTATTTCAGGACTTGACTGGTTTGGCCTCTGTTTACTACGAACCACATTTCTCTCTGTAAAAAATTCATATGACTATGAGGTTTATTTCTACTAAAACTAGACTCAATAAGGATTCTGAGGATATAAAATACACCACCTAATTATATCTTTTAACATATAATTCCTTTACCTGTTTCATTTGTTTCATGTGAAACTAGACATAATAAGCTTCAATTTGATATGTATTCCATAACCAAATTAAATTTCTATGATTTTTAGTAAATTTTTAAACTCAGTCGTCGATGTTCTTCTGCGATGATTCTGCTTATGGCAAATTTCATCCCTTTTATGAGTTTTTATGCACTAAGTATCTTAATAATTTTCCTTAACATCAAACATAATCTAAACTAACCATTTTCATAATTTATCATTATAAAACATTTTCTCAACCATTCCATCACCATATCATAAGATCATTTACACAAAATAGGTATATTGCTATACATGCCATACTTAAATTTACAAGCCATTTACCAAAAGTCTTCCTGATAGTGTGGTGAGAGCCTTTGACCTATCCCGACTCTCTGAGTGGCTTGTCCAAAACTACAATGAGTAAGAAGGAGGGAGTAAGCATAAATGCTTAGTAAGTTCATATGCAAATAATAAGTAACAAAACAAACGGTCATACCAATCAACATTAGCATGCATCACTAAAACACATATCACATTTCTAATCATTTTTCATCATCTTATTACCTTATCATGATTGTATCAATACTCAACCCGAGGGTTAAATACATACCTGTCCAAAATATCCATTTCACATCACTTACCAATACGTCTCTTTACATCTCGAATATTCCTCCATTTGAGTATAACTTTACCCGTTGAACACATCGGAATATAATTTGGATACATGGATAACTTGCACATAAGTGCCATATATGCAATCAAGCAATCATGTAACCCGCCCATAAGCGAACTCAGACTCAACTCAACGAGCTCGGGCGTTCGCATCCATAAGTGAACTCGGACTCAACTCAACGAGCTCGGATGCCTAGTTACATCTCACGAACTCGGACTCAACTCAACGAGTTCGGACATTCGCATCCATAAGTGAACTCGGACTCAACTCAACGAGTTCAGATGCTTAACCATCCTAGTGACATGTCACTTGTATCCTAATCTATTCCTAAGGTTCAAACGGGATTTTCCTCGAACACTTATCCTTGCCATCTTCCATAGAATGCCGATCTGATATACTCGATAGTATTTCACATTTTCCAAGTATATCACATAATTTACATATTATTTGAAATTAACCACAAAGCATACATTTCGTAATAAAATTCAGCATCACATATATTTAACATCAATAACTTAAAAATAACAATTATGCTACATTATTTACACATGAACTTACCTTGGTACCAAAATACAAAGATTTTGCAATTTAGTCCACAATCTTTTCTTTTCCTCGATTGAGGTCGATTCCACGTCTTTCTTGATCTAAAATAACACATTTAGCTTATTTAATACTCACATTATCAAATTAATCCTTAACTCAAATTTTGGCAAAATTACAATTTTACCCTTAAACTTTTACATATTTACATTTTTGCCACTAGGCTCGGGATTAAACTTTATTCCTTATTCTTATGTTTTACAACATGCTGATCACTTTTCTCTTCTATGGCAACATCAAATTCTCACTCTAACATGTACTTGTGACTATTAGGTATTTTTACCGATTAAGCCCTTTTACTCGTTTTTGCTTAAAATCGAGTAGTACAAGTTGTCTAACATAATTTAAAACTTCATATTCTATCATAAGACATCAAAATAAACAAATTTTACCTATGGGTATTTTTCCAAATATAAACCCTAGGTTAAATTATTGCTAACATAAGCTTAATCGAGTTATGGGGATCTCAAAAACGTAAAGAACATTAAAAACGGGGCTTGGAATCACTTACTATGGAGCTTGGAAGCTTGAAACAAACCCTAGCTATGGAGAATCCTTGAAATTTCGGCCTAATGAAGAAGATGGACAAAAATTGGCTTTTAATTTTGTTTTTAATTCATTTTAATAACTAAATGACCAAAATGCCCTTACTACTAAACTTTCCAAAAATTCCTTCCATGTCCTAATTTTGTCCATGAACTTAAATTAGTCAAATTTCTATTTAAGACCTCCTAATTAATATTTCAATGCAATTTCATACTAAAAACTTCTAGAATGCAAATTTTGCAACTTATTCGATTTAGTCCCTACTTTCAATTTAAACACTTTAGGCATAGAATTTCTTCACGAAATTTTCACACAATCATGTAATCATATCATAAACCTCAAAATAATTATAAAATAATTATTTCTATCTCGGATTTGTGGTCACAAAACCACTATTCCAATTAGGCCCTAATTCGGGATATTACAACTCTCCCCCTTTAAGGATTTTCGTCCTCAAAAATCTTATCGAAAATGATGTGGGTATTGATTTCTCATAGTTTCTTCTTGATTCCCATGTAGCTTCTTCTATTCCATGCCTTTGCCACAACACCTTCACAAGTGCAACATTTTTATTCCTTAGTTGTTTGATCTCTCGAGCTAAAATCTTAATCGGTTCTTCTTAGTAGGTCATATCTGTTTGTAGTTCAATTTACTGTAGGTGAAACTACATGTGAAGGATCCGAACGATACCGACATAACATAGATCGTGGAACACATCATGAATCTTCTCTAATTCAGAGTGGTAATGCTAGCCGATATGCTACTGGTCCAACTTTTTCAATTACTTCATACGCCCAATAAAACGCGGACTTAATTTGCCCTTCCGTCCAAATCTAAGGACTTTCTTCCACGAGACACCTTTAAAAATACTTTATCGCCAACTTGAAATTCAATGTCTTTTCATTTTAGATCTGCATAAGATTTTTGTCTATCTGCGACTTTCAAACAATCTCGAATTACTTTCACTTTTTCTTGATTTCTTTTATTAGATCAACTCCATAAATCGATTTTCCTTGAGCTCGAGTCAATACAAAGGCGTTCGACACTTACGACCATACAATGCTTCATAAGGTGCCATTTTCAAGCTCGTCGATAACTATTGTTGTAAGCAAATTCTACCAACGGTAAATATCTTTCCCAACTTCCTTGAAATTCCAATACACAACATCTGAGCATGTCTTCAAGAATCAATTACTCTTTACGATTGTCCATCGGTTTGTGGATGAAAGGCGATCTTTGAAATTTAACTTTGTACCTAATGCTTCTTGCAACTTTTGCCAAAATCGTGAAGTAAATCTCGGATCTCTATCCGAAATGATTGACAAAGGTATTCCATGAAGTCTAACAATCTCACGGATATACAATTCAGCCAACTTATTAAGAGAATAATCATGCGTCACCGAAATAAAATGAGCCGATTCGATCGATCTGTCAACTATTACCCGGATGGCATTTTTCTTCCCGAGTCAACGGCAACCCTGATATAAAATCCATGGTAATTTGATCCCATTTCCATTCAGGAACTATGATAGGCTGAAGTAATCCTGAAGGCACTTGGTGTTTAGCTTTCACCTGTTGACAAATTAAGCATTTGGACACAAACTCTGATATATCTCTTTTCATTCCATTCCACCAATACATTTTCTTCAAGTCATTATACATTTTTGTACTACCCGGATGAATCGAGAAATAACCACTATGTGCTTCCTGTAGGATCTTTTGAATCAATTCCTCATTCTTTGGTACACAAATCCGATCTTTAAACATTAAACATCCATTAGAATCAATTCTGAAATCTGACTCTGTATCAACTTTACACTGTTTTCTCTTGGCTTACAAATCTTGATCATTTTTCTGAGCTTCACAAATCTCTTGTAAAAACACCGGTCTTGCTCTTAAATCTTCTAGAATCGAACCATCATCTGATACCTTTAACCGAGTGTTCATAGCTCTCAAAGCAAACAGTAACTTTCTGCTCAAAGCATCAACAACCACATTCGCTTTTCCCGGATGATAATCAATAACAAGCTCATAATCTTTCAATAACTCCAACCATCTTCGCTGTCTTAAATTCAAGTATTTTTGTGACATCAAGTATTTAAGACTTTTATGGTTGGTATATACCCGGCACTTTTCACCATACAAATAATGTCGCCAAATATTCAAAGCAAACACCACCACAGCCAATTCCAAATCGTGAGTAGGATAATTCCTCTCATGAGGTTTTAACTGCCTCGAAGCATATGCCACCACTTTTTCTTCTTGCATGAGCACACACCCCAAACCATTTAGAGAAGCATCACTATACACCACAAATTCTTTACCCGATTAAGGGCATGTACTAACACTTTGGTGCCTCTGTTAATAACTTTTTCAATTCTTCAAAACTCTGTTGACATTCTTCCGTCCATTCAAATTTAACATCCTTTCTGAGTAATCTAGTTATAGGAGCCGCAATTATAGAAAATCCATTTACAAACCGCCGATAATACCCAGGCTAGCCCCAAGAAACTTCTAACTTGATTTACATTTTTGGTGGTTTCCAATCAACAATGGCTGAAATTTTACTAGGATCAACCCGTATACCATCACTTGAAACAATATGACCCAAAAATCCAACTTCCCGTAGCCAAAAAATCACTTTTACTAAACTTAGCATACAGCTGCTTATCTCTCAAAGTTTGCAAAACTATCCTCAAATGCTCAGCATGCTCTGTATCATCTTTTGAATAAATTAAAATATCATCTATAAACACCACAACAAATTTGTCCAAGTATGGTGAAATATGCGATTCATTAAATCCATAAACACAATGAGAGTATTTGTCAACCCGAATGGCATAACTAAAAATTCATAATGACCATACCTTGTTCTAAAAGTAGTTTTAGGCACATCCGACTCTTTTACCCGCAGTTGGTAATACCCAGATCTCAAGTCAATCTTTGAAAACCATGTCGCTCCATTTAGCTGATCAAACAAATCATCAATTCTTGGCAACGGATATTTGTTTTTGATTGTCACCTTGTTTAATCAAGCGATAATCAACACACAACCTCATAGAACCATCCTTCTTTTTCACAAATAACACGGGAGCACCCCAAGGTGAAAAACTCGGTCTCACAAAACCTTTATCAGTCAACTCTTGCAACTGCGACTTTAATTCCTTCAACTCTGCTGGTGCCATTCTATACGGAGTAATCAAAATCGGAGCTGTTCCCGCTATCAAATCAATACCAAATTCTACTTCCCTGACTGGAGGCAAACCCGGCAATTCTTTTGGAAATACGTCCGCAAATTCACACACAATCGGCACTGATTCAACTTTCTTTTCAACTTCTTTTGTATTAATTACATACGCCAAATAAGCTTCATAACCCTTTCTCAGATATCTTTGAGCTGACATTGAAGAAATCACACTAGGTAATGCCTCTGATTTATCCGATTCAACCCATGAGTTTCACCATTTTCACACTTTAATTCTATAACCTTTTCTTTGCAATTTATTTTAGCATCATGCAATGTCAACCAATCCATACCCAAAATAACATCAAACTCATCAAACGGCAACAACATCAAGTCGGCCAAAAAGTAATGATCCCGAATCATTAAAGGACATTTCTTACATACTTTATCAACATCACACATTTGCTTAATGGATTCGACACTCTAATCATAAATTACGTGTTCTCAACGGTATATTCATACTAGACACCAATTTCATGCATACATATGAATGAGTAGAACCGGATCAATCAAAGCAATAACATTAACATTATAGAGAGAAAATGTACCGATAATCACATCGGTGAGGAAGCATCTTCACGCGCTTTAATAGCATAAGTTCTAGCCGGAGCCCTTCTTCCTCGATCTAACCGGTGCATCCTAGCTACATTCTTCTTTCGCTTGCTTCGCTTCCAGCTTTTCTTGGATATCTTCCTCTCGAATCCGCCCCACTTGTTTTTGTATTCTGAAATTTTTCTTTTTCAGCTCTCTCTGGGCAGTCTCTAATAAAATGATCCGGAGAACCACATCGAAAACATTCATTTGCTCTACACGGACCAAAATGATTTCTACCACCACCTTTTCACTCGTGTTTAACAAATCTCGAGTTCCCTACACTCGTTTGCCAAGTAGTCCGGGATTTAGGACCCACATTTTGCTTCTTATAATTCCCATATGATTGCCCAGTGAAGCTTGGGAACGAGGATTCATATTCCTTGACTTTCCAGTTTCTTTGTGAAAATGAACTCGCTCATCGGTCTTTTCTTCCAATTTCTAGTCTCGGCCTCTACCTTTTTCTTTTCTTTAAGTAATTCTTGGCCTTACAAGCTCGATCAACCAATACTACCATTTCTTTTAATTCAAGAATTCCAACAAATACCTTGATGTCTTCGTTGAGCCTGTCTTCAAATCATCGGCACATCTTGGCCTCTGTGGAACATACTCTCGGCATACTTACTTAATTGAACAAACTCTCTTTCATATTACATAGAAGTCATATTACCTTGCTTCAACTCAAGAAATTCTTTACGCTTGATCAATAAATCTTTCACTAATATATTTCTTCCAAACTCTTCTTGAAAGAATTCCCAAGTTATTTTCTCTTTGGTACCACCAAAATCAAAGTCTTCCACCAATTATAAGTTTGAATCCCTCAACAAAGATATAACACATTTCAAACATTCTTCAGTGTACAAGATAATTCGTCAAATACCGGATAGAATTTTCAAGCGAACTTTGCTTTCTCTCGCATCATCATCAATATTTGCTTTAAATTCTTGACCCCTTACTTGCGAATCATTCACAACTGGAGTTCTATGAAATTTCATCAGATCCATACCTTGAGGCATCGAAGTACAAAGGTTGAGGAATTGGGAGGTGGGGAGGTTGTACATTTGGTTACGTCTGAGCGAACTTTGTACCGACTCATCATTTGGAGTACCATGCCCCTTTCTCCTCCTCCCTAACCAACAGTAGGAGGTGGATTTTCAGTCGGCACTGCTCCTTCAGCCAGAGCTGGCGCGTTACTCTCTACTTCATCTGCCACAGCTGGATCGGGATCCATTTACTATAAAAAAATCATTTAAAAGGTCAGAAGTCGTCACACTATCACAATTTATACATATGGCATGTATAGCAAAATCCGTACATACAACACGTAGTCCGAGAACTGACTAAACCTGCTCTGATGCCACTAAATGTAACGCCCCCATGCCCGAGACCATCGCTGGAGTCGAGTATGAGGTGTTACTAAGCTTAATTTAACATTTTTAGAACTTTGGATTATTTGTTTCTACATTCACAGCTTTTAAGCTACTTGCGTCACAGTCACAAGAAAAATCATATCTCAAGTTACGAAACTCAAAATCAAGATCCGTAAATTTTACTTGAATCTAGACTCATATACCTATCTAATAGTTTTTTTCTAGAATTTTTGGTTAAGCCAATTAGTACAGTTTATTAGTTAAAGTTACCCCTGTTTTAGGACTTGACTGGTTTGACCTCTGTTTAGTTAGAACCACATTTCTCTCTGTACAAAATTCATATGACTATGAGGTTTATTTATAATAAAACTATACTCAATAAGGATTATGAGGATATAAAATACACCACATAATTATATCTTTACAATTTATGGTGAATTTCTAAAGTTGGAATAGGGGATTCAAAAACTGCTATGACCCTATTTCACTAAAATTCAAATATCTTTTAACATATAATTCCTTTACCTATTTAATTTGTTTCATGTGAAACTAGACATAATAAGATTCAATTTGATATGTATTACATCACCAAATTCAATTTCTATGATTTTTAGTAAATTTTCAAACTCGCATCAGTGTTGCTGCAGTATTCTGTTTATGGCAAATTTCATCCCTTTTATGAGTTTTTATGCACTAAGTATCTTAATAATTTTCCTTAACATCAAACATAATCTAAACTAACCATTTTCATAATTTATCATTATCAAACATTTTCTCAACCATTCCATCACCATATCATAAGATCATTTACACAAAATAGGTATATTGCTATACATGCCATACTTAAATTTACAAGCCATTTACCAAAAGTCTTCCTGATAGTGTGGTGAGCCTTGACGTATCCCGACTCTCGAAAGCTGGCTTGTCCAAAACTACAATGAGTAAGAAGGAGGGAGTAAGCATAAATGCTTAGTAAGTTCAAATGCAAATAATAAGTAACATAACAAACGGTCATACCAATCAACATTAGCATGCATCACTAAAACACATATCACATTTCTAATCATTTTTCATCATCTTATTACCTTATCGTGATTGTATCAATACTCAACCCGAGGGTTAAATACATACCTGTCCAAAATATCCATTTCACATCACTTACCAATACGTCTCTTTACATCTCGAATATTCCTCCATTTGAGTATAACTTTACCCGTTGAACACATCGGAATATAATTCGGATACATGGATAACTTGCACATAAGTGCCATATATGCAATCAAGCAATCATGTAACCCGCCCATAAGCGAACTCGGACTCAACTCAACGAGCTCGGGCGTTCGCATCCATAAGTGAACTCGGACTCAACTCAACGAGCTCGGATGCCTAGTTACATCTAACGAACTCGGACTCAACTCAACGAGTTCGGACATTCGCATCCATAAGTGAACTCGGACTCAACTCAACGAGTTCAGATGCTCAACCATCCTAGTGACATGTCACTTGTATCCTAATCTATTCCTAAGGTTCAAACGGGATTTTCCTCGAACACTTATCCTTGCTGTCTTCCATAGAATGCCGATCACGATACTCGATAGTATTTCACATTTTCCAAGTATATCACATAATTTACATATTATTTGAAATTAACCACAAAGCATACATTTCATAATAAAATTCAGCATCACATATATTTAACATCAATAACTTAAAAATAACAATTATGCTACATTATTTACACATGAACTTACCTTAGTACCAAAATACAAAGATTTTGCAATTTAGTCCACAATCTTTTCTTTTCCTCGATTGAGGTCGATTCCACGTCTTTCTTGATCTAAAATAACACATTTAGCTTATTTAATACTCACATTATCAAATTAATCCTTAACTCAAATTTTGGCAAAATTATAATTTTACCCCTAAACTTTTACATATTTACATTTTTGCCCCTAGGCTCGGGATTAAACTTTATTCCTTATTCTTATGTTTTACAACATGATGATCACTTTTCTCTTCTATGGCAACATCAAATTCTCACTCTAACATGTACTTGTGACTATTAGGTATTTTTACCGATTAAGCCCTTTACTCGTTTTGCTTAAAATCGAGTAGTACAAGTTGTCTAACATAATTTAAAACTTCATATTCTATCATAAAACATCAAAATACACAAATTTCACCTATGGGTATTTTTCCAAATATAAACCCTAGGTTAAATTATTGCTAACATAAGCTTAATCGAGTTATGGGGATCTCAAAAACGTAAAGAACATTAAAAACGGGGCTTGGAATCACTTACTATGGAGCTTGGAAGCTTGAAACAAACCCTAGCTATGGAGAACCCTTAAAATTTCGGCCTAATGAAGAAGATGGACAAAAATTGGCTTTTAATTTTGTTTTTAATTCAATTTAATAACTAAATGACCAAAATGCCCTTACTACTAAACTTTCCAAAAATTCCTTCCATGTCCTAATTTTGTCCATGAACTTAAATTAGTCAAATTTCTATTTAAGACCTCCTAATTAATATTTCAATGCAATTTCATACTAAAAACTTCTAGAATGCAAATTTTGCAACTTATTCGATTTAGTCCCTACTTTCAATTTAAACACTTTAGGCATAGAATTTCTTCACGAAATTTTCACACAATCATGTAATCATATCATAAACCTCAAAATAATTATAAAATAATTATTTCTATCTCGGATTTGTGGTCACGAAACCACTATTCTGATTAGGCCCTAATTCGGGATATTACAACTATCCTGAGTCTTAGAGGTTTTGACTGAGTCGAGTGCTTGAAGTGTTACTGCGTTGTCACCTGCACGAAGTGTTAGCTCTCCTGTGCCAACATTAATAATTGTTCTGGCAGTTGCTAAAAAGGGTGGTCCTAAAATTAAAGGTACCTCGTTATCCTCATCCATATCTAGGATGACAAAGTCTACTGGGTAAATAAACTTATCAATTTTAACGAGAACATCTTCAATAATACCCTTAGGAAATCTAACTATTTTGTCAGCCAATTGTATGCTCATCCTAGTCTGTTTGGGTTTACTGAGACCTAGTTGTTTAAACATTTTATACGGCATAACATTTATACTTGCCCCTAAATTAGCTAAAGCATTATTCACAGATAAACTACCAATTAAGCAAGGAATTGTAAAACTCCCTGGATCTTTCAACTTGTTAGGTAGCTTATTCTTTAGAATAGCTGAGCAGACTGTATTGAGTTCCACATGCGGCGTAGCATCTAATTTTCTTTTATTGATCAGAAGTTTCTTTAAGAATTTTGCTGAGCTGGGCATCTGCGAAAGAACTTCAATGAAAGGTAAGTTAATATGTAATTTCTTTAAGAGTTTGACGAACTTACCGAATTGTTCTCCCGTTCTGTCTTTCTTCATCGCTTTAGGATATGGCACACGAGATTTATAATTCGTACTTACCGTTTTATTATAACTTACCTCACCATCACCTTTGCTTTCCACATTTTCTTGCCTTGGTTCTGGCTCAGTCTCATCGCATCCTTATTGAGTATCAATTGCATTGAGCTGTTCCCTTGGGTTTGGTTCAGTATTACTATGCAAACTACCTTATGGTCATTCAGAAATTAATTTGGATGGTTGGCCTATCTGAGTTTCGAGTCCTTGAATTGATGCTTGTGGATTTTTGAGTGCTGTCTCAGTATTCTGGAAGTGAGTTTCTGACACCGAGATGAATTTGGATAGCATCTCTTTAAGGTTTGGTTTTTTCTCTTGTTGATACGGTGGCTGTTGAAAATTCTGAGGATTCTGTGGCCTTTGATTCTGTTGACCACCCTAAGAGAAATTTGGGTGGTTCTTCCAACTTGCATTATAAGTGTTACTATAGGGGTTATTCTGAGATATGAAATTATTGTTACCCATATAGTTGACTTGTTCCTCTTCGGTTGTAGGATTGAATGGTGGGTATTCTGTATGCACGCCTCCTCTACTTGAGTCACACCTCATTACTGGATGTACCTGCGTAGAACCAAGTAAACCATCAATTTTCTTATTTAGAAGTTCTACCCGATTAGAGAGCACGGTGGTGAATCGATGTTATAAACGCCGATTGTTTTTAGTTGGCTTTGTCCTCATAACTTGCCACCGATAGTTATTCAAAGGACATCTCCTCTATAAATTCATAGGCATCTTCCGTGTCTTATTGTTGATGGTTCACGCCAAAGCATTTGCGTCAATCATTTGTCTTGTCGAGGATTCACACCATTGTAGAACGTTTGAACTTGCGACCATATAGAGTAACCTATGGTGAGGGCACCTTCTCAATAGATCCTTGTATCTCTCCCATGCATCGTAAAGTGTCTCTAAGTCCATCTGCACAAAAGAAGAAATATCATTACGCAACTTAGCTGTTTTTGCCGGTGGAAAATATTTTAATAGAAATTTTTCAATCATTTGCTCCCAAGTGGTAATGGATCCTCGTGGTAGTGAGTTCAACCACTGTTTAGCTTTATTCCTCAGTAAAAAAGGAAATAACCGGAGGTGAATGGCATCATCAGAAACACCATTAATTTTGAAAGTGTCACACAGTTCTAGGAAATTTACCAAGTGCGTGTTGGGGTTCTCATCCTGCAAACCATCAAACTGAACAAATTACTGTATCATCTGAATCGTGTTAGGTTTCAGTTCAAAATTGTTAGCAGCAACAACAGGTCTAACTATACTTGACTCAGTTCCTATAAAATTAGGTTTAGCGTAATCATACATAGTATGAGAAGCAGGATTCTGATTTGCTAATTCAGCGGGTATGGCTGGCGGTAGCAGATTGTCTTGATTTTTAGCCATCTCTTCAGTAGTAGTTGAGATATTGTCCTCTTGCTCTTCCTCTGTATATCTTAAGCTGCGCCTAGATTTCTAGTCAGTTTCTACGAGCTGTACGATTAATTTCCTCGTCAAAAAGCAACGGTCCTGATGGGTTTCTTCTAGTCATACACTACAAGAACCTGCCAGGAGAAAGAAGAAGAAATTTAGTAAAATAAAAATAGAAATAGAGTTACATTGCAAGAAAAATAAATGGCTAAAGTAATAAAAATTAAGTGTTCCTAATATTTCAGTTCCTCGGCAACGGTGCCAAAAACTTGATCGTGTGATTCGTAACAAGTAATAAATATTTATAATAAAGATCAAACCTAGACTTACTATCATCACGACGAAAAGGCAAGCGCACTTATCGAGCAATAATATAGTAATGGCAAGACCGAGATATCGTACCCAAGAGAACCAAAAGTACTAGTAATAACTATCTTTTTATTATTTAACCTAAGAATAAAAGGGTTTGTTTATTAAACTAATTATCTAATTTAATTAAAGCGAAGAGAAAATTTGGAAAAAGACTTGCAGAGAAGCAATTGATAAAGACGACACCCAAGGAGGAATCCTCCTAGATTTCACTTGTTATCTGACTCTGAACCAGACGATTTATTCACTTGACTTGATCCGTGAGACCCTCTAACCTACATTATCATCTCTTTCGAGACTAATAACGCCTAACCCTCAGTTGAATTAATTGAAATCTCTTTCTAATTAAAACCCCTAGGGAAGCAGTAAATCTATCTATGGACTCCCATATTAGGTTTCACCCTAATTCGGCAAAACTCATAACCCTATCTCTAGGCGTTCAATCAACTCCACTTAATTATGTCAAATCTACTCTTAGGCAGGGTCTATTCCTCCTCTGCATAAGCACATTAAATCATGAGTCAATACCCAGAATATTAACTCAAGCATTAGAAACACATAATTAAGAACAAATCAGGTATTTATCATATAGTTCAGATAATAATAACAAGATCCATCATAGGTTTCATCCCCCTTAGGTATCTAAGGGGTTTAGTTCATAATGAAATAAGAGTACATCTCAAAAGTATAAAAATAACAAAACATGAAGAAAACTCTAAAACTCCTGAAGGGATTCTGAGAGAGATCTTCAGTCTTGGAGTAGCTCTGACTTTTTCGGATGGATCGTTTGGCTTCCTTCAAGTAATCCTAGCGTGTGGTTCTGTGTTCCAGAAAAGTTCTAGAAGCCCCCCTCTGTAGGTCATACTTAGGGTGTTTATATAGGCTTTGGATTGGCTTTCTTCTTCCCTAAGTATCTTTTTTCCGTGTAAAATACAACTCCCTGAAAAAGGGACATGCCCGTGTGCCACGGTCGTGTGACGTGTTTGCCAGGCCGTGTTCGTTCCGCTAAATTTTACACGGCCGTGTGGGTCAATGGCCAGGCCGTGTGAATTGTGAAATCCTTGGATGACACCCTTGACAGACACGGGCGTGTGAGTAGCCCGTGTGGCAAGGCTTAGGCCGTGTGATCTTCTTGATTTGGTCCTTTTTGTCTCTTTTAAGCTCATTTTTGGCTCCTTTTAACTCTTGGTGCTCTCCTGAGTAGAAAAACTTGAAATAATCGGATTAAGAGCACCAAAATCCATAAATCTAATAGTAAATATCCATAAATATGGTAAGTATTTGGGGTAACAATATGTATAATTTGGCGTTTATCACCTGTAAATATCTTAAAATATGTTTAACAACTTTGAAATGATGATCGAGGGGCTTGTGCATAAATTGACAGACCCTATTGATAGCAAACATAATATCAGGCCTGGTAATCGTGATGTATTGAAGGGCCCCTACGATGCTCATATATTCTGATTCATTGTCAATGGGATTCCCTGTATGAGTAGACAACATACAAGAAGATATCATAGGAGTAGGCGTGCCTTTGGAATTTTCCATGCGACTTCGTTGTAGCAAGTCTTGAATGTATTTTTGTTAACAAAAAAAGAGCCTTGAAGCTGTGTGTGTGACTTCAATGCCTAAAAAATAACTTAACTGTCCTAGATTTTAAGAGAAAATCTCAAATCTAAGGACTTCACAAAAGTATCAATACTTGATTAAAAATTGCCTATGACTATAATGTCATTAACATAGACCAGGACATATAGAAGAATCTCACCAGACTGTCTAATAAACAAATAGGAATCAGATTTTGATAGCACAAAACCAGAGGCAACAATATGATCTCTTAACTTTTGAAACCAGGCCCGAAGTGCCTGTTTGAGGCCATACAGTGTCTTCTTAAGCTTGCACACCAATGGTTGATCTCCATTATGACGTTCAAAACTTGGGTGCTGAAGCATGTATATTTCTTCATTAAGATCCCCATTAAGAAAAACATTATTTATATCTACTTGCTTCAAAGCCCAGCCAAACATAACCACAAGGGAAAGAACCACTGAGATTGTTGTAGGGTTAACAACCGAACTAAAAGTTTCATGGAAATCAATATCTGCTTCCTGAAGATACCCTTTGACAATAAGCCTGCCTTTATAATGAGCCACAGAGCCATATGCATGTCTCTTGATTCTAAAAACCATTTATAGCTTACTACTCTCCTATTAGGAGGCAAAAGTACAAGCTCCCATGTTTTATTATGCATGAGTGCATAATCAAACATGGGACTTAAAAACTTCTCGTCAATCGTCGAAGGCTCATGTTTAGCTAAGTCAATAGTATAAAGCTTTGGTTTGAAAATACCATGCTTAGACCGTGTTTGCATCGGGTGTGTGTTGGAACTAACAGGTTCAACTGAAAGTGCATGAGCAACTCTAAACTAATCCATAGGAACACTAGTAGAAATCGAATCAGAACAAGAAGAGGACGCCCTAAGTGACTTACCGAGAGAACCACTTGATTGATTAACAGGTATGAATATTCCAATAGTTAGCCTTTGAATGGAACCAGACAAGGAAGTAGCAATACCAGTACCAGGTGATGGAACGGCTAAAAGACCAAGCTGATCGATAGGTGTGGAGACTCCAGAATTCAACACATCACCAGAACCAAACAAAGAGTCAGTAGCACTAGGACCAGATGATTGAGCAGCTAAAGTACCAAAAGACCATTCACTTGGGATTTTATGAAACAAAGGAACACATGATTATTGATGCATCATTAATGAGACGGTCTTTGTAGAAGGATTCTTTGTCTTGGCAAATGGATAGGAAGCTTCATCAAATATCACATGCCTAGACACAAAAATTCTGCCACTGTCATCAAGACATTTATAACCTTTATGATTAGGACTATAAATAAGATAGGTGCAAGCTCGAGATCGGTATTAAAGTTTATACTTATTATAAGGTCTAAGATAACGGTAAAAATAACAACCAAAAACCTTAAGCAACATATAATCTAGTAAAGTATGATACAACCGATCATGAAGGGGTTGCCCTTTTAGAATAGACGTAGGAAGTCTATTGATTAAGTAAACAGCATGCAAAAATGCATGACTCCAATGATGCATGGCCAAGGATGCTTGAGCAAGCAATGTGAGACATTGATCGACTATTTAATGTTACAACAATAATGTGCAAGTGTACACTATCGATGCAAGTATAGTAGGTAGATATGAGTCTGTCGGATATCGATCCCATGAGGATAGTTGTCTTTTGTCTATCAATGTCAGTGCAATAAATAGATAGGAATGAGATAAATTGTGAACGTAGTTGTTGAAGAAATAACTTGAAAACAATAAGATGATATATGATACTGATAAACTAGGATCCCCAACGTGAATGTTCAAAAGAATGCTAAGTTCTCACAAGGTATAAAAGGATAGGTGATTGTCGATGCATTAAATTGCAATGAATATCTTACCGAGCTTAACTTCTATATTTAATCAAATACTTAAATATGCACATTAGCCACACCTTCCGATGATGGCAATGGAACACTATTAGGAACAAGTGGATTAAATTCCTCTAATCCTCAAGCAACTTCCGTTGTCATGCTTGTTAGCTTGGACTGTCACTGCACCTTTCAGTGTTAGTGACCTCAATAACACTTTCGTGCTAAAAAAATTCAAAACCAAAGATTAAACAGTAGAAGCAAGATTGAATAAAATAACATTTAACCTAGAAATCATGTGTACTTCCGTACTAACATGAAATAGAAAGTAATCACCAGCATTTAGAAAAGAAAAATAAATGAAACAAGTGGAGAATACTATTCCTAGACAACTCGACTTGAATCTATCTATTCCCTCTTGTGTCGCACTCAGGGCTCATTGTCAAGAGCTAAGCTGCATCCTTTGTCACGTCACAGCCATAGCCAAAAGCTTCAAGGGATAGGTTGAAGAAAATCTTCCAAAAATCTCTCTCCCTTTTTTTTTTATGTGATTTTTTTTTCAAATAGCCTACGTGTCCTTTCATCAGAATCATGTTGCCTCTGCACGTACAAGTTAGCTGTACCAGACTAGACAGCTCATGCATTTTTGTTCCTATCCGAATAGCTGTCAGGTGAGGCGACAATTCTGGGCACAATCTGAAAGTACTCATGCAGCGGCATCAGTACCAAAACATGACAAAATTAAGGATAAATAAGCTAAGATCCACTGAGTTATAAAATGTAAATTACTGAACTGAAAATGCTAAAATATGTGCTAAGGATAACTAAATGGGAACAAATTAACCAATAAGTAGGGAGAAAACATGTGTTCTTTCTAGTATTATCAAACATGTTTCAACCAAATGTCTGTGTTTCCTCTAAAAAATTCCATTATGTTTAGAGGTATGGGGGCAAGTCAACCTATTTTGAACTCTAAGATGAGAGAGGACATTAACCAATGGTCTGTACTCACCACCCAATCACTTTGAAGCATTTTAATTTTGCACCCAAATTGAACTTCCACAAACTTATAAAACTAAGTAAACTTGGCAAGAATTTCAGCCTTAATCTTTAAGAGATAAATCCAAGTATATCGACTATATGCATCTACAAAAGAAATATAATTGAGACAACCTTCGGAAGGAAGAAGAGTCGGTCATTACAAATCTGACACAACAAGTTCAAAAGGTGAAGAATATATAGTTTGAGAATCATTGAAAACTAGTTTATGTGACTTTCCTAACAGACATGGAGTACACACCCTAGGCAGTGTGGACTTATTTGGGAAAATATTACAACTTCGAAGTACTTGATAAAGAGTTTTTGTACAAGGGTGGCCAAAACCACCAATAGCGAAAGCGAGTCTTCATAGGGCAATTGTCACTGCTTCTGAAAACCACCAATAGAACCAAAATAATCTCTTTGTTGTAGTGATGTATCAAAAAGGTACAACCCTTTATGGATGTGACCTACCATTAAAACTGTCCCTATCTTGATGTCCTTCACAAAGCAATGAAAGGGATGAAATTTGAAATGCACCTGATTATCCCTTGCAAACTGAGCTAGACATTTGGAACATGTAAAACATGTTTAAGGTGTAAGAGGATACTACCAGTAACAATCAAGGAGGTCCCTAAATGAGTGATAGGACCAGGAACACCATTGCCCATCAGAAGTTGACTCCTACCTGTATATTCAATAGGATGATTGAGTGTCGAAACATCATTGGTAATATGGTTTGTGGCACCTAAATCTGGGTACCAAATTTGACCAACATCATTGTTGGAAGTTACTGAAAAATGACACCCTGGTTGACCACCATGTTTTTGAGAACTAGGAGTTCTATTGTAGCATTGATGCATTTTACAATATGATGCAGATTTTTCTACCTATCATGAATCGAGAAGCTGATGATGATTCATTGATATGGACTGACCTTCATCAGAAACACCTGTAAAACTTTCATCAAATCTATAATAACATTTTTGGACAACATGGCCAACTTTACCACGTAGTTGACATTGGAGGCAAGTGTAACAAAACTGACCCCCATGACTTCTACCATGATGGAATCCTCTATGCTACTCAAAACCACCACCTCGATATTTTTTCTTAATCCCTTGATTGTCAAAATTATTTGATGGACCTGCATCTTCACGGGCTTGTTTGCTAGCTAAGTTAGCTTGGATAGGGATGTAACAGCCCAATTTTGGGACCACAAATCCGACGCAGTGAGACTTCTTTTTATCACATTTATAAGGTCTATAGTTTTATGTAATGATTTCGTGAAAATTTAGTTCGAAAATTTTGACATTTGGGCACTAAATTGTAAAAAGTGCAAAAGCTGAGTTCTACATGCTAGAGGTGTCAAATTGTTACGAAATTTTAAATTGAAGGTTCTTAGATGATAATTAGACAATTTGTTAAGTTAGTGGACAAAAATGGACATGAGGTAAGAGAAATTTCATGTTTTAAGTTAGGGGCATTTTGGTCATTTGGCTAATAAATGATTAAAAATCAAATTAAAAGCCAAATTTTGCTCATCTTCTACCCTTGGCCAAAAATTTCAAATAGGAACCATAGCTAGGGTTTTTTCATCTTCCAAGCTCGATTGTAAGTCTGTTCTAGCCTCGTTTTTAATGATTATTATGTTTTTTATATCCTTGTAACCTAATCTAGCTATTTCAAGGATTAATTTGAAAGAAAATCCAAGTTTAAAATTTTACCCATGAAAAATATTTGTTCATTTTGATGTCTAATGGTAGAAAATGTATGTTAGATGTAAGATAAACAACTTTTGCTAGGTGGTTTTTGATGAAAATGTCAAAAGGACCTATCTGTAAAAAGATTTCAAAATGTGTATAAAAGTGTGATTAAATGGAAAATGTGAGCTGTTAGAAGCATGAAAGAGGTTCGCCTAGGCTTGGGTCTTGATGAAATTGAATAGCTTTCATTTTACGAGCCTAGGGACAAAAATGTAAATATGTTAAAGTTTATGGGCAAAAATGTAATTTTGCCATAATGTATGTGTCGAAACCTCTTTTTTTAAAAAAATGAGATTTTTGAAAGACGGGAGTCGACACCAACCTTTTAAATTGTGATTGGATCACTTTATAAAACATTTTGGTCTACGAAATTACGAGAAAAAAAAGTTCGGGAATCGATTCACATGCAAAGGAAGGATTAGCACCCTTGTAACGCCCAAAATTGGTACCAAATTGAATAGTTTTGTCTTAATGTCAAAAGTTTGAAAGAATTTAGAAATAAGTTCTCTTTTAAAACCGTAATAATTTGAGTTAAAAAGAATCAAGATTCTATTGCTTCAACAGAATATAAACATCATATCTAGCATGATTGGACACAATATTTTTTAACTTTTGTAACTAAAATCATCTTGTAATTTTCAAAACTTATTTAGAAGGATATTTTAGATATTTAGACAAACGGGAAATCGCAACCCAGTATGTTAGGGCACTATTTCCCGAATTCCTAACTACCAAAAACATTGCCTTATTTTTAAAGTTCTTTTGGATTGAATGAAATATAAAAGTTCTTTAAGTGATGATGCATTTAATATATTACCAAGAATCAATATAAATTAACCTACATAATACTTACTTTAACATTCTATGCATATATAATATAAAGGATGATGAATAATGGTATAAATTACAATATACGTTATTATTTTATACATGGTCATATACATGCATTATCGTTGCATGCAAAATACAACGTTGAGCATAATGAGTTCAACAATATAAATTGCATAATACATATATATGATAATATTTCATGCAAATGTAACTTAGATAATTAATTTTCATGCAAATATGTAAAAACAATAACATAAAGTAATAAATAAATCTACAAAAAATTTAACTTACTAAAACAATACTAAAAAAAACAAAAATAGATATGCAAATTCTAACCATATAAAAATATAAATAAACTAAAATAAAAAATAAAGATATTTAAAAATATTTAGAATAATATAAGAATGATAAGTAGAATCTTTTTTTAAAAATAATAATAATTAATATATATATTATATTATAGGATATAATAACTTAAATATATTTAAAAAAATAATATGCTAAATATTGATATTACACATATTTATTAGGTAATGAAAATAAAAAATATGTAATTAATGAGTAATAAAATAATGTATATTTCATAATAAAATGATAATAACGTAAGGAAATAATATAGGGTCAAATATATAACATACAATAAAATTTATAAACAAAATATATAATGATATAAACTATACGATAAATAATATATAAAAATAATAAAAATAATATAATAAGTAAAATATAATAAAATAAATAATATATAGTAAAAATATATAACATATAATAAAGTTTATAAAAATGTATATAATATTATGAATAATATATATTATTTTTCATATAACTAATGTTTAAATAATAGATATATTATTTAAAATAAATTAAATATATATAAAAAAAACTAGAATCGAATTTAATTTAAAACTAGGGCTAATTACAAATAAAAATTTGGACTCAATCGAAATGCGCATTAAAAACTGAGGGACTCATTGGGAAATTGACCCTAATCCCCAAAACGACACCGTTTAAAAAATAAGTCTTACTATAGCAACTAGGAATAAATTGAAACTAATATAAAAGGCCCGGGTCAAATCATAATAAAAATAAAATGAATTCATAAATATTAAAAATATGGCAGGACCAATTGGGCAATTAGCCCTTTAAACGAAAACACGCGGATCCTTCCCGGGTCACGGGTCAACACGCGGATCCTGGCCCTGAGACGACGCTGTTTTGAAGCCTATCATTTTAAGCTAAACGACGTCATTTTTATAAGGTTATAAAAGCCAAACATTAAGCTTAAATTCATTTTGAAACCCAGTTTTAAAAAAAATAAAGAATCCTCTGAAGAGGATCTGGGGCCGGCCTTCGGAGCTCTATCGAGCTCCCGTCTAGGGGCCTACACACGCCTATGCGCCTCCGTCGTCCCCACCACGTACGGTGGCCGGAGGCTTGTAATTTTCACTTTCCAGTGCAGATCCAAAGGTACATCCTCTTCTTTCTATTTTTTATACTATCAGTATGTATTTTGAGGGAAAAAAAAAGAATAAATAATCACCTCTATACTCCAGTCGACTGTTGGTTTTCTTTTTGTATAAAACGTGTTCCTTTTTTATATTGAATCTGTATGTAAAAAAAAACCTCTCCTTTTACAAATCTGAAGAAAGGCTTTATAACCTTTAGACTATGCATGTTTAGGAAAGAAATCTTTGATTTCTTTCCTTGTTTGTTTCAGTTTATCTGCTGCTATTTCTTGCCATTTTTGTCTGTTTAGTTTCCTTTTCTGCTCTGTTTTTCTTTTCCGTGTCTGTTGGTTTCCTTTCTCTGTCTTGCAGGTACCAAAAATCTGACAAAGATCGCGTTGTGGATGCGAATCTTGCCTGGTGACCACAGGACGACCTCTGCTGCGAAGATCTCGGCACCAATGGAGGCGCAAAGGTCAGTGGTGAGGCCTGCGGTCACGGTGCACTGATGGTGGTGATGTTTAAGCCACTGGATCATTGTGAGACAAACGGCGGTGACGTTCGGAGTGCCCAAAGCCTTTGGTCAGTGCTTTGATGGGACCTCGTGCAAGTTGACCATTGATCTGACCAGCATTGATGAGGGCCAGCTGGGGTGACGTGAGGGGACAGGGCTATTGATGGCCCTTGCTTTGGGAGCCGGGCGGCTCGACGTGGCGGCTTCGGAACTACTCAGTCACGAGGTTCCAAGGACACCCTAGGGTTTTTTGCTGGTGTCTTAAGTCATTGGGCCTTTTGGGCCCGAGTGACTTGGGTTTGTAGCAGATTAGTTTGGGTAATGGGTCTGTTTGTAAGGGTTATTGGGTTTGGACTTTTTAACAGACTTTTAAAATAAATAAATATTCATTTATTCATTTTTTTGTTTTTGGTTTTAAGGCCCGGGCAGATTTGGGCTGCTACAATAAGTTTTGGATTGAATTGAGTAATGTGATTAATAAATGAGGTAAATTTGCTATTATAGATCAAGAGAAACGAGGTTCAGACCTAGATCGGGGGAAAAACAAAGTATTTGGCGATTAAGTCATTTCCTACTATTTTTGTATCAAGGTAAGTTCTTATGTAAATAATGCATTGATTTAATTATGCTTTAAATGCTTTATTATTGTATGAATAGTGGTTAACTCATGGACGTAATCGAAAAAGTTACGAAAAGTGTGAAATCCTGGTTGAACATTAGGCATAGATGGGATACAAATGTCATGACATTAGGGTTACTAAGTTTATGTGTAAGACCATATCTGGGATATGGCATCAGTATGTGACTTCGCGTATATAACACCCCTAACCTGTATCCGTCGCTATAATAAGGTTACGAGGTATTACCAGATAAAACAAATTAATCACATACATTTATACATTCATAATCAAAATACATTCAACTCATTAATGTTGTCCCTTATAAGGTCTTACGAGACCTTAAAACATGCTTAAAAGAGGTTTGGGACTAAACCGATAACATTTGAAAACTTTAGGAAACTTAGAAAATTTTCAAACATATAAGGGACACACACCCGTGTGAATAGGCCATGTACCTCACACGGTCACCAGACACGCCTGTGTCACAGGCCGTATGAAAACAGGGCATACATACTAATTTGCACCACACGACCGAAGACACACCCGTGTGCTTTGACCATGGGAAAAATTGGAAGGTTACTAACTTGGGTCACACGGCCGACCACACACCCATGTGCCAACCCGTGTGTCACACACGGCCAGTAGACGCCCTCGTGTGTCTAGGCCATGTCAAAATTATAGGGTATACTGAATTTAATTCAAAGGGTACCTTAGGGGACACACCACCGTGTAACATGACCGTGTGTCACACACGACTGAAACACACGCCCGTGTCTTTGCCCGTGTGGACAAAAATAGGCCATTTGAAAAGCCAATTTTCCACCCTTTCTACAAGCACACCGAACAACCAACATAGCACCATTTCAATATATCTTCAAGCAACCACAAACATGCCAATTCATACTCATATCAAGCCATCTATTCACAACCATTTAAACCACTCAATTCCATATTCAAAACATACCAAATCATTATGCCAAAACTATCACAATTTACCTATTTGCCAAATGCATTAACTCATCAACTTATCCTCTATTTCAAGTCACTTAATATACCATATCATCATCTCAAACCAAACCACAATATGCCAACTTCCAAGCATTAGCACATCAATTAACAACTAACCAAAATAACCAACACATAACCACACCAAATAAGCCAACATATAAGGCATTATATACATCACATATAATATTTACCAAACACAATTTAAGCCAACTTTAATGGTAATACATACCAACATTTACAAGCCAAATCTCATGGCTAATATCATAGTTCAAAACATACCAAAATGACACTAGCCTATACATGCCATATACCAAATATACCAAGCTCCCAAAAGTACCAACGAGATGATCAATAGTGTGATGATGGTTCCCAATGATCCTCGATGTCTGAGCTAGCTTTGAAAATCTATAAAACATGGAAAGAACACACAAAGTAAGCTTTAAAAGCTTAGTAAGCCATATACAAATAAAGGTATCATATGAACGTTTGCATATCAATTCATATATGCTAAACATAACTAATCACACACAAGTTCACAAACCTTTCTTATTGAACACATATTCAATATCTTAATCAAATTCATCATTTACTTCACTTCTCAATACTCGTATGAATCTCATACGTACCTGAGTCATTTAGCTCATTCACAAATTCTTTCTCAACCTGAATTTGCCCGTTGAACTGTTCAGAATCATTAAGGATACTCGGCAATCACATAAGCTCGTACAATGCCATATCTCAAATATGGTCTTACATGTTATCACATATCAATGCCACTGTCCCAGACAGGGTCTTACACAAAATCGATTAACGATAACAATGTTTCAAACATGGTCTTACACATAATCTCAATACAATTCCAATGTCCCAGACATGGTCTTACATGTAATCACATCTCGATAACCTAATGTCATGACATTCGTATCCTATACTATTCCTAAGGTTTGTACGGGACTTTCGGACGTCGTAACTTTATCGATTCTTGCTCGTAGGTACTCGTTCAACATTCATAGCATTTCAATAACATTTAAACATGTATAATTCTATTTAAAGACATTTATTTGCATTTGAACTTACCTCGAAGTCGAAATAGAGGGACTGGATCGACTATTCAATAACTTTGGATTTCCCCCGATCTAATTCTGATTTCTTTCATTCTTGATCTATATACATTCAAAACTAAATCTTTTATTCATAAAATCATTCAATTTAGTCCACAAACACATATTTAGGCATTTTTTTACTTTAGCCCTAAACTTTCACATTTATTTAATTTAGTCCCTATTTCATAAATACACAAAATTCACAAAATTCAGTATAACCCATGCTTAGCCGAATCCTCTATAGGTCCCTAGCAGCCCATATTTTCATTTATTTTACACATTTAACCACACATTTTACACTTTTCACAATTTAATCCCTAATTAACATTTTTGTCAAAAATCACTTTACAAAACATAGATATTTATCATCAAGCTTTAATATTTCATCATCAAACATTCAAAAACACATGAATTCATCAATGGAAACTTTCAAAACATTAAGAATTTTTGCAAATTAGTCCCTAGGCTAGCTAGTACTCGATACAACGATCACAAAAACATAAAAATCATCAAAAATTGAGCTCAAAACATACCTTAATCAAGCTAGATAAGTGGCGAACCCTAAAATTAACTTTATGTTTTCTTATTCCACCATATTCGGCCAAATATGAATGAAATGAAGCTTAATTTTTAACTTCGTTTTATTTAATTTAACTTATTTACAAAATTACTTATTTACCCTTAATGAATAAACATTAAAAACATATAATGGTTGTCCATAATAGTCCACTATCATTTAAAATGGTCTATTTACCGTTAAGGCCACCATATTTAAAAGAAAAGGCCAATTGACACCTTTAACTAATAGTATGCAACTTTTGCATTTTATGCGATTTAGTCCTTTTTCTCAAATTGAGCTATTAAACGATAAAATTAACTCACGGAATTTTCACACATATACAATCACATGCTGTAAATACCAAAAATAATATTAAAATAATTTTATCATCTCGTATTTTTGGTTTTGAAACCACTATTCCAATTTAGATAAAACCGGAATGTTACAACTCTCCCCCCTTAGGGATTTTCGTCCCCGAAAATCTTACCAGTGAATAGGTTTGGATATTGCTTTCTCATAGCATCCTTGGGTTCCCACGTAGCTTCTTCTACCCTGTGTCGATGCCATAACACTTTTACTAACGCTATTCTTTTATTTCTCAGCTCTTTGATCTCACGAGCTAGAATTCAGATCGGTTCTTCACTGTACGACAAATCTGATTGAATCTCAACTTCAGTCGGGGAAATAATCTGCGAAGGATTAGATCTGTACCTTCATAGCATCGATACATGAAATACATTATGAATCTTTTCTAACTCATACGGCAATGCAAGCCGATAAGCCACTGGTCCAACTCGCTCGATAATCTCATAAGGCCCAATAAATCTTAGACTCAATTTGCCTTTACGACCGAATCGAAGTATTTTCTTCCACGGAGATACTTTTAAAAATACTTTATCCCCGATCTGAAATTCATTATATTTTCTTTTCAAGTCTAGATACGATTACTGACTATCTAACGCTGCTTTCAAACTATCACGAATTACTTTCATATTCTGCTCGGTCTTTTTAATCAAATAAACCCCAAAAATCTTATTCTCACTAAGTTCAGTCCAGTACAACAGTGTTCTACACTTATGACAGTATAGAGCTTCGTATGGTGCCATTTTAATACTCGATTGAAAGCTGTTGTTATACGCGAATTCAATCAACAGTAAATACTTTTCCCATGTACCTTCGAATGGAAGAATGCAACATCTTAACATATCCTCGAGTATCTGTATAACTCGCTCAGATTGACCATCCGTCTGCGGGTGAAATGCGGTACTAAAATATAATTTTGTACCCAATGCATCTTGCAGTTTCTTCCAAAACCGCGATGTGAACCTTAGATCTCTATCCGAAACTATAGAAATAGGTACTCCGTGTAATTTCACAACCTTGAATATATACAACTCAGCTAACTTTTCAAGCGAATAGTCTATTCGTACCGGATTGAAATAAGTCGATTTTGTCAACCTGTCAACAACAACCCAGATTGCATCTTTCTTACTCGGAGATAGGGGCAAACCCAAAACAAAATCCATAATCACTTTATCCCACTTTCACTCGGAAATCATAATCGGTTGCAACAAACCAGATGGTAACTGATGCTCAGCTTTAACTTTCTGTCAAATGAAACATTTAGAAATGAACTCTGAAATGCCACGTTTCATACCATACCACCAATAGAACTGTTTCAAGTCATTAAACATTTTCGTGCTTCCCGGATGAACAGATAAACGACTATTATGTGCTTTATTCAAAATCATCTGAATCAACTCTGAATTTCTCGGAACACATATTCGGCCTCTGAATCTTAAACAGTCATCGGAATCAACTTGAAACTCTGAATCAGGGTTTGAATCACATTGAGCTCTTTTAGCTAACATTTCATTTCCAGTCTTCTGAGCTTCATAAATCTGCTGTACAAACAACGGTCTCATTTTCAGCTCAGCTACAATCGAGCCATCGTTAGATAAAGCCAACTGGGTATTCATCACACGTAGAGCAAATAAAGATTTTTGACTTAATATATCAGCAACAACATTTGCTTTTCTCGGATGGTAGTCAATCACTAGCTCATAATCTTTTAGCAATTCTAGCCATCTCCGCTGTTGCAAATTCAGATCTTTTTGAGTCATCAAATATTTTAAACTCTTGTGATCTGAATAAACATGGCATTTCTCACCGAATAGGTAATGACGCCAAATCTTTAATGCAAACGCAATGGCTGCTAACTCTAAATCGTGCGTCGTATAATTCTTTTCATGTGGCTTCAACTGTCTCTAGGCATAATCTATGACTTTGCCTTCCTGCATCAAAACGCAGCCCAAACCATTCAACGATGCATCACTATAGATTACAAATTCTTTATCCGATTCTGGCTGTACTAACATTGGAGCTTCAGTCAAAAGAGCTTTCAGCTGATCGAAACTTTTCTGACATTTATTTGACCACTCGAACTTAATATTTTTTTGAAGAAATCTTGTCATCGGAGTTGCAATCATCGAAAAGCCTTTTGCAAACCGTCTATAATAGCCAGCTAGTCCCAGAAAACTGTGGACTTCGGATGCATTTCTCGCAGGCTTCCAATCCATTATTGCAGAAATCTTGCTAGGATCGACTCGAATACCTGATACTGACACAATATGCCCTAGAAACCAACTTCACGTAACCAGAACTCATATTTACTGAATTTGCATATAATTGCTTATCACATAGAGTCTGTAATACAATTCTCAAATGCTCGGCATGCTCAGTTTCATCTCATGAATAAATCAAGATGTCATCTATATAGTCTGAAGATCCGATCCATTAGATCCATAAAAAAAACAGGTGCATTTTTTAATCTGAAAGGCATAAATAGAAACTCATAATGCTCGTACCTCGTTTGGAAAATAGGTTTTGGCACGATGAAGTCTTTAACTCACAACTGATAATAACCCTGTAACACCCCTTACCCTTATTTGACGCCTGAATAGGGTACGAGGCATTATCGAAACACATACGCTTGTAAACATATTAAACCGAGTCATAAAATTTCATTCAATTTAAAATCATTCATACACATGCATATCGTTCCTTATACGGGCCTACGAGGCCCAATACATACTTTGGAAGTGGTCCGGGACTAAACCGTAAACTTTGGAAAACATTAGAAAATTTCTAAAAAATAGAGGTACACGCCCGTATCCAAGGTCGTGTTCTTCACATAACCATTCACATGCTTCAATTTCCATAATTAATCATCACACACTCATTCAACCAAGTCATGCAAGCTTGCACATCCACAAAATACAACATCATAAACATATAACTTAACTAATATTAGCCATCCTCAATGGCCTTATACAAAATATTATAGGCCAACGTTTTAGGCCAACTCATAATAACATATACACATAATCAAGTCCCTACACATGCCATAGACTTAAAAATACTTGAAGATCGTTAATACTATACCAATCAATAACTTGTTAGTGTGATAGAATCTCCGATGACCTCCAACTCGAGCTAGCATCTGTGACACTATAGGAAAAAAGAAAGGAAGGGGGTAAGCATTATCACTTAGTAAGTAGGTATGTAAATGATAATTAATATATTAACATGCTTTTATAAATATTCACAATATGTTCTCAAGATAATACAATCATAATTGCACATAGTGCCACTATTTATTCATGTTCATCTCAAGCTGTCTACTCGAGTCACAGTCACTAAATTATTTATATATTGAGCTACGGAACTCCAAATTAAGATCCACTAATTTTCCCTGAAACTAGGCTCATATATATTCTTACCATAAAATTTCCAGAATTTTTGGTTTAGCCAATAAGTACATTTTATTCTTTAAAATCACCCCTATTTTGCTGTCTGACAGTTTCGACCCCTCTGCAGTAAAAGTTAATTATCTCTTTGTAAAGGATTTAGATAATGTTTTTGTTTGTTTCTTTAGAAAATAGACTCATTAAGGATTTTAAGAATATAAATTATATCCCATAATTATTTTTTTAAAATTTTGTAATGATTTTCCAAACTCAAAATAGGGGATTCCAAAATCATTCTAACTCTATCTCACAAAAATTCAAATATCCCATAATATGAAATTCTTTTACTTACACCGTTTCCTTTATGTGAAAATAGACTCAATAAGATTTTATTTCATATATTATTCAACTTATAATTCAATTTTCACCATTTTTGGTGATTTTTCAAAGTCACACAACTGCTGCTGTCCAAAATTGTTTTATTACTAAATTTCACTCTTTCATATTTTCTTTGTAGTAACTTTCATTGTAACACTTACTCCATATCAATCTTACCAAAGTTTGATCACATATTGAGCACGTTGCTTATAAGTTTACACACACGAACCTTCACTTATTCATCACATAGTCATATTCAATTACACCTAGTCATTTCCCGTTGAACACATCGGAATAATAACGGATGCCCGATGGCCTGCACATAGTACCACCCTTGTAGTCAAAGCTACCTTCTCACAAAGTGCCCTTCACATAGTACCACACTTGTGACCAAAGCTATCTTTTACACATAGTGGCCTGCACTTAGTACCACACATGTGATCGAAGCTATCGGGTACGCATAGTAGACTGCACTTAGTACTACACATGCGACCTAACCATCTAGTACAGTAGTAGCCTACACTTAGTACTACACACGTGACCTAAAGCCATTTTAAACACATAGTAGCCTGCACATAGTACTACACATGTGTTCTCACAACGGATCATTCGTATCTTTTCTAACCAAAGGTCCAACTGGGAAATTCCTCACTTTTCAACATTTTACCAATTCATCCATAATCAATTTCAATTCATAATTTACATCAAGTGATCATTCAATATGCAACCACCTCTCATATAATAAAAAAAATACTATAAAATAAGTAAAAACGATATATTATTTACATACAAACTTACCTCGGTAGCACAATCGGTTAAAAAGACTTATTTGTCATTTTTTTGTTTTCCTCCCGTTCTAAGTCCGAATCTCGTTTTCCTTGATCTATAACAACACATTTAACTCATTTATTCATCCTACTACTCATATTAGCCTAAATTCACATTTTGGAAAAATTTACATTTTTGCCCCTAAACTTTGTCATATTTAAACTTTTTCCCCTAGGCTTGTAAAATTATTTTTATTCAATTTCCTTGTATTTTAAGCCTAGCCGAACCATGTTCATAACTATAGTAGTCCAAAATTTCCATTTGTTCACACACTTACACACATTTTACAACTTTTTACAAACTAGTCCTTTTTGAAAATTTCACCAAAAATCACTTAGTAAAAGTCGTTTATTACACACCGAACATTCATATTCTACCATTAAACATCAAAACACATGCATGTCATCCATGGGTAAATTTTTAAACACAAACCCTAGCTCAAAATAATGGTGGAAATAGCTAAACCGAGCTACGAGGATCTCAAAAATGTAAAGAACATTAAAAATAGGGCTAGAACGGACTTATAATCGAGCTTGGAAGCTTGAAAAACCCTAGCCATGGTTTCCCCTTGTGAAATTCAGCCATAGCTTGAAGATGGACACAATTTTGCTTTGATTTTGGTCTTTTAATTCTTTTAATTACTAAATGACCAAAATGCCCCTAACTTAAAAATATTCTATTTCACCTATTTCATGTCCATTTTTATCCAACAAATTATCCAATGGTCTAATTATCATTTAAGGACCTCCAATTTAAAATTTCATAACAATTGGGCACCTCTAGCATGTAGAACTCAACTTTTGCACTTTTTACAATTTAGTCCTTTTGACTAAATTGAGTGGCCAAACGTTAAAATTTTCGAACGAAATTTTCATGAAATCATTTTGTGAAATCGTAGTACATAAAAATATAATAAAAATAAATTTTCTTATGTCAAATTTGTGGTCCCGAAACCACTGATCCGACTAGGCCCAAAATCGGGCTATTACAAACCCAATCTCAATTCTATCTTTGAAAACATTGTCGCCCCTTTCAACTGATCAAACAAATCATGGCAGAGGGTATTTATTCTTGATGGCCGCTTTATTGAGCTGTTGATGCACATTCTCATAGTTCCGTCTTTCTTTTTCACAAACAAAACCGGTACACCCTCGGGAGAATAACTCGGTCATGCAAAACCTCTATCTGTCAACTCTTGCAACTGAGCTTTCAAATCTTTTAATTTGGACGGTGCCATTCTATACGGATCTATTGATATCGGAGTTGTTCCCGGCACTAAGTCAATACCAAATTCAACTTCTTTGATTGGTGGCAAACCCAGTAACTCTTCAGGAAACACATCCGGATATTCACACACAACTGGTATTGATTCAATCTTCTTTTTCGTCACTTTAGTGTCAAACACATAAGCAAAGTAAGCTTCACAGCCCTTTCTCACATATTTTCGAGCTAACATTGAAGAAATCACTACCTTTAAATCATTCAAATCATCTGACTCGATCCGAATAATCTCATTATTCTGACATCTCAAATCAATCGTCTTTCTTTTGCAATTTACTATAGCATCATGCAGTGCTAACCAATCCATACCCAGAATTATATCAAATTCGTTGAATGGTAACAATATCAGATCGGCCAGAAAACAGAAATCTTGAATCATCAATGGGCAGTGCTTGCATACTTTATCAACAAGAATATACTTGCCTAAGGGGTTCGATACTCTAATCACAAATTCAGTAGACTTTATAGGCAAAATTTTACTAGATACTAAGTTCATGCATAGAGAGTGAAAGTACCAGTAATAACATCTGGAGGCGAAGCTTCTTCGTGAGCGCGAATAGCATAAGCTCTGGCAGGTGCTCGAGCTTCAGATCTTACAGTAGTGTCTTTAATCATTCTCTAGCTACTACTCATATTACTCGTGTTTCTGGGTGGTCTACCTCTAGCTGCAGTGTTACTCGGCCTCGTATTCTGCACTGTATCTTGCTCGGCCAACTCAGGACATTCACGGATAAAATGATCTAATGATCCACATTTGAAACAAGCCCGATCATTCAATCTACAATTGTCAGGATGTCATTTACCGCAATGTTTGCACTCAGGTTGATTTGGTCTTACATTTCCAACACTAGCTATTGAAGTAGTTTTTGAACTCACAGGTGGCTTCTCTCGGTCTCGTGTAGAATAACCCGCAGTAGTCTTTGAACGGCTAAAATCATCTCGTAACCTCTTTGATATCGACTGATATGACTTACTCGATGATCATTTTTGTAAATCTCTAGCTTCAAAGTCATCTTTTCTTTTCTCTTTCCCGAGCTCTTCAGCTTTACATGCTTGCTCAACGAGTACCACAAACTCTTTGATTTCCAAAATCTCGACTAACAAGCGGATATCTTCATTCAAGCTATCTTCAAATCTCTTGCACATAATTGCTTTGGTTGAAACACATTATTGTGCATATTGACTTAATCTAAAAAATTCTTGTTTGTATTCCGTAACCGGCATATGACCCTGTTTCAGCTCAAGAAACTCTTTGTGTTTCTGATCTATGAATCTCTGACAGATGTACTTTTTTCTAAACTCAGTCTGAAAGAACTCCCAAGTGACTCGTTCTTTCGGAACCACAGATATTAACATTTTCCACCAATGATACGATGTATCTCTCAAAAGTGAAACATCACATTTAAGACATTCATCAGGAGTACATGACATTTCATCAAACACTTGTATTGTATTCTTGAGCCAAAACTCTGCTCTCTCAGCATCATCATCAGCAGTAGCACGAAACTCTTTAGCCCCATATTTTCTAATTTTATCAATTGAAGGCTTACTTAATTGAATCGAATTCACAATTTGTGGCATGATAGGGACTTGTAGAGGATTAGGTGAGGGTGGATGTTGTTGAGCAGTCGGATTCATTCAAACGAATTTTGCGAACCACTCACTCATCATTTGGAAAAAGGCTTGCTTAGCCTCTCCCCCTTGGCTACTAGAAATTAGCCTGAATCAACCAACGCTGCCCCTTGAGCGGGAACAACCGCATTACTTTCCACATCATCAACTACGGCTCGATCGGGATCCATTTTCTATATAAAAACACATTTTAACTATCAGGAATTATCACACTATCGCAATTTATATATATGGCATGTATAGCTAGACTCTCACATGCTACGTTAGTCCTAGAATCGACTAAATCGTAGCTTTGATAGCAATAAAATGTAACACCCCTAACCCATATCCGTCGCTAGAATAAGGTTACGAGGTATTACTAGATAAAACACATTAATCACATACATTTATACATTCATAATCAAAATACACTCAACTCATTAACGTTGTCCCTTATAAGGTCTTACAAGACTTTAAAACATGCTTAAAAGAGGGTTGGGACTAAACCGACAACATTTGCAAATTTTTGGAAACTTAAAAAATTTTCAAACATATAAGGGTCACACGCCCGTATGAACAGGCCGTGTGCCTCACACGGTCACCAAACATGCCCGTGTGTTATGGCCATAGGAAAACTTGGAAGGTTACTGACTTGGGTCATACGGCCAGCCACATGCCCATGTGCCAACCAGTGTGTCACACACGGCCAGTAGACACGCTCGTGTATCTAGGCCGTGTCAAAACTGTAGGATATACTTACTTTAATTCGAAGGGTACCATAGGGGACACACGACCGTGTAACATAATCGTGTGTCACACACAACTGAGACACACGCCCGTGTCTGCTTGTATGGACAAAAATAGGCTATTTGAAAAGCCAATTTGCCACCCTTTCCACAAGCACACCTAACAACCAACATCGCACCATTTCAATATATTTTTAAGCAATCACAAACATGCCAATTCATACTCATATCAAGCCATCTATTCACAACCATTTCAACCACTTAATTCCATATTCAAAACATACCAAATCATTATGCTAAAACTATCACAATTTACCTAATTACCAAATGCATTAACTCATCAACTTATCCTCTATTTCAAGTCACTTAATATACCATATCATCATCTCAAATCAAACCACAATATGCCAACTTCCAAGCATTAGCACATCAATTAACAACTAACCAAAATAACCAACACATAACCACAACAAATAAGCCAACATATAAGGCATTATATACATCACATATATAACATTTACCAAACACAATTCAAGCCAACTTTAATGGTAATACATACCAACATTTACAAGCCAAATCTCATGGCTAATATCATAGTTCAAAACATACCAAAATGACACTAGCCTATACATGCCATATACCAAATATACAAAGCTCCCAAAAGTACCAACGAGATGATCGATAGTGTGATGATGGTTCCCAATGATCCCCGATGTCTGAGCTAGCTTTGAAAATCTATAAAACATGGAAAGAACACACAAAGTAAGCTTTAAAAGCTTAGTAAGCCATATACAAATAAAGGTATCATATGAACCTTTGCATATCAATTCATATATGCTAAACATAACTAATCACACACAAGTTCACAAACCTTTCTCATTGAACACATATTCAATATCTTAATCAAATTCATCATTTACTTCACTTCTCAATACTCGTATGAATCTCATACGTACCTGAGTCACTTAGCTCATTCACATATTCTTTCTCAACTTGACTTTGCCCATTGAACCATTCGGAATCATTAGGGATACTCGGCAGTCACATAAGCTCGTACAATGCCATATCCCAAATATGGTCTTACATGTTATCACATATCGATGCCACTGTCCCAAACAAGGTCTTACACGAAATTGATTAACGATGCCAATGTCCCAGGTATGGTCTTACATGTAATCTCAATACAATGCCAATTTCCCAGACATGGCCTTACATGTAATCACATCTCGATAACCTAATGTCATGACATTCGTATCCTATACTATTCCTGAGGTTCGTACAGGACTTTTGGACATCGTAACTTTGTCAATTCTCACTTGTAGGTACTCGTTCATAGCAATTCAATAACATTTAAACATGTATAATTCTATTTAAAGACATTTATTTGCATATGAACTTACCTCGTAGTCGGAATAGAGGGACTGGATCGACTATTCAATAACTTTGGATTTCCTCCGATCTAATTTCGATTTCTTTCATTGTTGATCTATATACATTCAAAATTAACTCTTTTATTCATCAACTCATTCAATTTAGTCCACAAACACATATTTAGGAATCTTTTCACTTTAGCCCTAAACTTTCACATTTATTCAATTTAGTCCCTATTTCATAAATACACAAAATTCACAAAATTCACAAAATTCAATGTGACCCATGCGTAGCCAAATCCTCTATAGGTCCCTAGAAGCTCATATTTTCATTTATTTTACACATTTAACCACACATTTTACACTTTTCACAATTTAATCCCTAATTGACATTTTTGTCAAAAATTACTTTACAAAACATAAATATCTATCATCAAGCTTTAATATTTCATCATAAAACATTCAAAAACACATGAATTCATCAATGGAAACTTTCAAAACATTAATCAGTTTTGCAAATTAGTCCCTAGGCTAGCTAGTACTCAATACAACGATCACAAAAACATAAAAATCATCAAAAATCGAGCTCAAAACATACCTTAATCAAGCTAGATAAGTGTCGAACCCTAAAATGAACTTCATGTTTTCTTCTTCCACCATATTCGGCCAAAGATGAATGAAATGAAGCTTAATTTTTAACTTTGTTTTATTTAATTTAACTTATTTATAAAATTACGTATTTACCCTTAATGAATAAACATTAAAAACATATAATGGTTGTCCATAATAGTCCAATATCATTTAAAATGGTATATTTAACATTTAAGGCCACCATATTTAAAAGTTAAGGTCAATTGATACCTTTAAATAATAGTATGCAACTTTTGCATTTTACGCGATTTAGTCCTTTTTCTCAAATTGAGCTATTAAATGATAAAATTAACTCACGAAATTTTAATACATATACAATCACATGTTTTAAATACTAAAAATAATATTAAAATAATTTTACGACCTCATATTTGTGATTCTAAAACCACTGTTCTGATTTAGCTAAAATCGGGTTGTTACAGTATAAGACCATATATGGGATATGGCATCGATATGAGATTTCATGTAAGACCATAGCTGAGCTATTGGCATCAATATGAGATTACATGTAAGACCATATCTCGGATATGGCATTGGTAAGGTACCGAGTGTACAAGACTCCTGAGTATCCTTTAGTATTTCAAGTGGTTCAACGGGTAATTTAACGAGTATCTCAAAGATCAATTATGTGTAATTCCAATTCGAGATGATTCAGGTATGTACGTAAAACCCATACGAAATGAGCTCATTATGTGATGAACCCTCGGTAAGATTTTGATTGAGTAAGTTATGATATAAGATTTTATTCATATTTATGCTAATTATCATCATGTTAATTATATGTTAAATATGTGTTTATAATGCCTATTATTTGCATGGGAACTTACTAAGCTTTAAAGCTTACTCCCTTTTCTTTTCCCTTGTCTTATAGTGTCACCAAGCCAGCTTAGGGATCGGAGATTGTCGGAGATCCTGTCATACTATCAACTTATTACTTTGGGTACCAATGATTTTAACCTTTTGAGTTATGGCATGTGTAGGGACTTGGTCATTTTGTTATGTGTCATAATTGATTGGCCAAATGTGTTGGCTTATGATAGTTGATAATTCATTTTGTAAATGGCTATTGAAATTGGCTAATATTGAAGTATATATGCATATGATGATGTCTTTCATGGATGTGGAAAATTGCATGATTTGAGTTTAAGTATGTGTGATGTTTGTGTATGATAAATGATAGTATGTGAATGAAGGATTGATGCCTTGGCTGTGGCTGGTTTGGTTGAATGTATATACTTAAAATGGTGCTATGTGTTGTTGTGTAGGTTTTGCATGGAAGGGTGACAAAATGGCTTGGTAAGTAGCCTTACTTTTGTCCACATGGGTAGACATACGGGCGTGTGTCTAGGGCGTGTGTGACACACGACTCACCCCATGGGCGTTTGTTCTGGTCGTGTGTCCCTTACACCTTAATTGTTGGAAAAAAGAATGCTTAGTATTAAGCACACGAGTAGAGAGACGAGCGTATGTCTCAGTCGTGTGGATGACATGGCCTTAGGCACGGGCTTGTGCCCTGGGTGTGTGAAGTCTACACCTATTTTATGAAAAATTATGAAAATTAAATCGACCACACGGCCTAGCACATGGGTGTATGACTTGGCCGTGTGTCTTCAATTTGTTCTTAGGTGACAAACAGAAAGTTACACAACTTAGGCACACGGGCGTGTGTGACCATACGGCCTGCCCACACTGGCGTGTGACTCTTACAACTTGAAAAATTATCTAAGTGTTGTAAAATTTTCCAAAGTTCTCGGTTTAGTCCCGAATCGCTTCCAATGCATGTTTTGGGCCTCATAGGCTCGTTTTAGGGATAATGTGAATGTAAATGAAAAGTTTTGAATCTGGATGGAAATTTACGTATCAGTTTTGTATGATTGCATGTGTATAAGTCCGGTAATGCCTTGTACCCTATTCCGGCGTTGAATACGGGTAAGGGGTGTTACAAGGGATATTAGCTAGGAACTCAACTTGCATTGCTTCACATTCTAGAATCATTTTAGTTAACAGATCAAGAGAAAGACAAATAGCTGAGGCTACCACCTGTACTGACTCATATTCAACCGATAGACCTGCAAGAATAATGCTAGTATGTTCTTGTTTCGATATTAAGCTTCCCGTAGTAATGTATCACTCATTGACTTAATCTTTTCCAAATAATCTTTGGTTGATAGGTGACCCTTCTTCTGAGAATAAAATGCATGTGTAGACTCGATATCTTGATAGTAGGCTTGGTGGTGAACTTTCTTTCAATTGTAGCCCACGTATTCAAACTAGTATGAGAATTGGCAAGATAGATCAAAATCTCATCAAACACAGTCGATAGTAACCAAGAAGCCAACAACTTGTCTTGTTGGACATGAAACACATAATCGAAATTCTTAACTAATTACCCATCTTTATCAATAATGAACTGACCAGGAACACTAACAGTTCCCAAAATAAAATCTTGCACACCATAACCTTCAAGAATCAACATGATTTGGTGCTTCCATAGAAGAAAATTGCTTTCACCAAGTTTAACAATATCGTGTTTAGGAAATTGTTGAGCTTTCTTCCGAGCAACAAAAGTTACTGAACTAGGATCTGAACAAGGAAAGTTGACTTGCTCTCTAGCACCATTGGAAGAATTATGCTAACTACTTGCAACCACCTCTGGTGCCATAACGACTGAAATCAACGCAAGAAGAAAGGAAAAAAAATTAGCAACAGAACCTTAGCTTTGATGGCATGTAGAAAACTGTAGCATAATGATAGAACAAACAGACTTTTTCCATTGAAAAAGAATACTTCCAAGAGACTGAGCTTACAGTATTACTTCCAAGAGACTGAGCTTACAGTATTTATACAACATTTTTACTAACCTGATTCAACAACTTTGTTAACAGAAACAACTACTTTAATTGCTAACAACTTAACAAAATAACAGTTATATTTTGACTTATTCCTTAACACTAATATTTAATTTCAAATGATAAAATAAATATTATATAATTTTAAATTTCATAAACTAACTTCCTTGCAGTAGCCCATTTTTCAATCGTGTCGGAAACAATGGTTTCAAGATCCCAATTTTAATTTTTGATTCCATAAATATTAATTATTTAATATTTACAAGGTCATTAGTGTCATTAAATTTTGGTCCAAAAATTTTGATGTTTGGCTGGTTAATTAGAGAAAAAAGACTATATCGTAAAATCTACAAAAGTAAATTGCTATTAATTTATGTCAATTAAATGAATATAATGGCATACCATAATGTAGTTAAATGGAAATTTAGCCGTTCATGTAGTTAGTGGTCGATTTTAAGCTTAATAAACTAATTTTATATAATTAAAATGTTTATTAATTAATGTTAAAGTCATAATAATAAAACAAAAGAAAGTGGCATCCATCTTCTTCATTCTCTTATTTTATAATCAAACACCATTGTTGTTAAACCTCCATGCTTCATCCTTGTGTATACACTTGCATGTAAGTAAATTCACACTTGTTTTTCATGAATTTTAAGTTTTTGAGATCATTGTAGCTTAATCTATTTAGCCCAGGGACTAATTTGTGATTTTTTCAAAATGTTGAAAAATTTCCATTAATATTTTTAAAGCGTTTTAGGTTTTAATGGTTTAGTTTGAAGCTTGGTGACGAGTTTAGACTAATTTGTAAAGTGATTTTGCATAATTTTGAGTTTAGGGATTAAGTTGTTAAATTATTGAAAATGACATGAATTTCTTGTAAATTTTGTGACTTGAGGGTTGTTTTAGGATGCAAATGAATTTGTCATAATAATTTTGAGCTTAATTGAACAAAATGTAAAACTTTAGGAAAATTGTGAAAAATGCTAATAAAGGTCATTTGCATCAAATTAAATGTGGTTATGTAATTGAGACTAATATTTGAAATAAATTATCATATAGATTAAGAATAGATAGAAAATCGTGGAAAAGAGAAAATTGTTGTCTAGTCTCTAATATTGCTATCTTTGTAGAGCCCTAATAAGTTCATATAGTTTAGTTTAATATAATTTGAAATGCTATATTGATTTGAGAGTTGTGGTTTGTTGAATATATATATGTACAACTGATTTGTCATAAATTAATACAATGTGAGAAAGTAATTGAATTGTGAAGTGTTATACGATGATATGTATCGAGCCTGGATGAACATAGTGTTAGAATTAAGTGACCCGAATTCTTATTTAAATAAAATACGATGGAAAATAAAATAAAAGTAAAATCCATATAGAACTAGACTTCTTTTATTTTATTTTAGAATAAGGTTTTTTAAACCTTATTAAACTCCATCTATTTTATATTTACTAGGATAAGATGTTTCAATCCTACTAGAATATGGCTTTACAAGCCTATAAATAGACATAGTCTATTCCTCTTGTATTAATTCAAAATTTTCAACATAGTGAATTTTTCTTTTCCTCTGCCCGTGGTTTTTCCCGAAAGGGTTTCCACGTAAAATTTGTGTGTTCTTTATTTTATTTTATTTTATTTTTCACAAATTGGTATCCGAGCTTTCGGGTTGTTCATCTCGATCACGGTAATGGCGTCTTTGAAATATGAAATTCCGCTGTTGGATCGCAACACCAGATTTACGTTGTGGCATATTAAGATGCAAGCAGTTCTTGCGCAGATGGATCTGGAGGATGCCTTGCTAGGGATAGATAAGATGCCTTCGACATTAACAGATGAAGAGAAGAAGCGTAAGGATCGAAAGGCATTAACACAATTAATCTGCATTTGTCCAACGAAATTTTGTAGGATGTGATGAAAGAGAAGATTGCCGCTGCATTATGGAAGAGGCTAGAACAAATATGTATGTCGAAAACTCTAACAAGCAAGTTGCATATGAAGTAGCGACTTTATGCTCATCGTTTGGAGGAAGGTGTGTCTGTACACGAACACTTAACAGTGTTTAAAAAAATTCTCTCAAACTTGGAGGCCATGGAGGTTCAGTATGATAAGGAAGATCTAGGGTTGATTCTACTTTGTTCGTTGCCTCCGTCTTATTCAACCTTTAGAGACACGATTTTATATAGCCGCGAGTCTCTCATAGTTGATGAGGTTTATGATTCTTTAACCTCGTATGATAAGATGAAACATCTTGTGGTTAAACCTGACTCTCAGGGAGACAGTCTCATTGTTCGTGGGAGACAAGATCGGAATGCTGATGATGATCGTGGTAGGACACAGGAACGAAATCCTCGTGGTAAATCTAAGGGTAGATCGAAGTCTTCAAATAGAGGTAAAACTTGTAACTTCTGTAAGAAGAAAGGGCACATTAAATCTGAGTGCTATAAGCTACAAAATAAGATTAAAAGGGAGGTCATGAATCAAAGGGAAAACAACCGAAAATTCCGGTGAAGTCGATGTTGTAGAATACTACAAATGATGGTGAACTTCTAGTCGCTTCTATCAATGATTCTAAAGTAAGTGAGGAGTGGATACTTGATTCAGGCTGCACCTTCCATATGAGTCCCAATTGGGATCGGTTTACAACTTACAAAACAATTAATCTCAAGGTGTTATTTTGATGGGAAATAATGCTTCGTGTAAGATCGCAGTGTTGGAACAATTAAAGTTAAAATGTTTGATGGAGTTGTCGAAACACTTAGTGACGTGCGGCATGTTCCGAATTGAAAAGAAATTTAATTTCGTTGAGTACTCTTGATTCAAAAGTGCAGATATACACACCAAAGTGGGGTTTTAAAGATTTCCAAAGGGTCCTTGTTGTGATGAAAGGCAGAAAAAATTGCCAAGTTATATGTTTTGCGGGGTTCTCATCATATCGTGATGCAAATTGCCGCTTCCTCTTCCTTGTCGATGATGATATTACTAAACTTTGGCATATGCGCCTAGGGCATATGAGTGAGAATAGCATGACAGAATTGAGCAAAAGAGGACTTCTTGATGGGCAAGGAATTTGCAAACTGAATTTTTGTGAGCACTGTGTTTTTGGGAAGCAAAAAGAGAGTTCGATTCACTAGACGAATCCATAACACGAAGGGAACGTTGGAGTATATTCAATCTGATCTGTGGGGGCCATCCAGAGTGCCTTCGAGAGGTGGAGCTAATTATATGCTAACCTTTATTGATGATTTTTCCAGAAAAGTTTGGGCGTTCTTCCTGAAGCAGAAAAGTGATGTGTTTTTCGCATTTAAGTCTTGGAAAATTATGATTGAAAAACAGACGGGAAAACAGATAAAATACCTTCATACGCATAATGGCTTGCGCTTCGCGTTACGATGAGTTTAATATATTGTGCAAGTCGAAGGGATCATGAGACACTTGACAGTTTGTCATACTCCACAGCAAAACGGCGTTGCAGAACGAATGAACAGAACAATCATGGATAAGGCTCGATGTATGTTGTCAAATACCAACTTACTGAAGTCATTTTGGGCAGAAGCAGCCTCTACTGCATGTTTTTTGATCAACCGATCTCCATCCGTTGCCATTGAGAAAAAGACTCCACAAGAGATATGGTCTGGTAATCCTGCTAATTATTATGATTTAAAGATTTTTGGGTGTCCTGCGTATGCTCATGTTGATAATGGAAAATTGGAACCGAGATCCATTAAATGCGTTTTTCTTGGTTATAAAGTTGGTGTAAAAGGCTATAAGTTATGGTGTCCTGAAAATAGAAAAGTTGTGATTAGCAGAGATGTTGTTTATGATGAAATTGCTATGATACCTAACTTATCTCTTAAAGACTCTTCCGATAAAGAAAACCAAAAGCAGGTGGAGCATCAGATTAATACAGAGTCAACTCCTCAAGCCATAACAAAAATTGAGAATAGAGTTACTTCTTCACCATAATACTCTATCGCCAAAAACAGAACTAGAAGAGAAATTAAACCTCCAAAGAAGTATGCTGAAGCTGATTTAATTGCTTATGCTTTAAATGTGGCTGAAGATATAGATGCGAATAAAGAGCCATCTAATTATTCTAAGGCGGTTAGCTGTGAAGACTCAGAAAAGTGGATGTTTGCTATGCAAGAAGAGATAGAATCACTCCACAAAAATAGAACATAGGACCTTGTGAAACTTTCTAAAGGTAAAAAGGCTATTCATTGTAAATGGGTGTTTAAAAAGAAAAAAGGGACTCCAGGAGTTGAAGAACCCAGATATAAAGCAAGGCTTGTTGCAAAGGGTTATAGTCAAATTCCAAGAGTGGACTTTACAGATGTGTTCTCTCCAGTTGTTAAGCATAGTTCGATTCGAGCTTTGCTTGGTATTGTAGCCATGCATGATTTGGAGCTTGAGCAGTTAGATGTAAAAACTGTATTTCTGCATCGAGAACTTGAGGAGGATATTTACATGCAACAACTAGAGGGTTTTATAGTCTCAGAAAAAGAGGACTATGTTTGCTTGTGAGAAAGTCACTTTACGGTTTGAAACAGTCACCAAGACAGTGGTACAAGAGGTTTGATTCCTTTATGACTTCTCATGATTTCAAAAGAAGTAGTTTAGACAGTTGTGTTTACTTTAAGAAAAACATTGACGGTTCTTTTGTGTATCTACTTCTTTATGTTGATGACATGTTGATAGCAGCAAAAGATAAAGGAGAGATAAGAAAGGTCAAAGCCCAACTAAGTGAAGAATTTGAGATGAAAGATTTAGGACCAGCAAAGAAGATACTTGGTATGGAGATTCTCAGAGATAGAAAAGCAAGTAAATTGTACCTAAGTCAAAAGCGGTACAATGAGAAAGTTCTTTGTAAGTTTAATATGCAGAGAGGTAAGCCGGTTAGTACTCCTTTAGCAGCCTATTTCAGACTTTCATCGGCTTTATCTCCATAATCAGTTGATGAGATTGAGTACATGTCACATGTTCTATACTCTAGTGCAGTGGGATCTCTCATGTATGCTATGGTTTGCTCACGTCCAGATTTATCATATGCGATCGGTCAGCTTAGCGGATACATGGCAAATCCCATAAAGAACATTGGAAAGCGATTCATGGATTTTAAGATACTTACGAGGCACTACTGATGTTTGCTTACAGTTTGGAAGAACTAAAGATGGAGTCATAGGGTATGTTGATGCTGATTTTGCTGGAGACCTTGATAGAAGAAGATCTCTCACAGGTTACGCCTTTACAATCGGAGGTTGCGCAATTAGTTGGAAAGCCACTTTGCAAACTACAGTCGCTTTGTCTACCACTAAAGCTGAGTACATGGTGATTACTGAGGCTTGTAAAGAAGCTATTTGGTTGAAGGGACTATTTAGTGAACTCAATGAAGACCTTCAAATCAGTACAGTATTTTGTGACAGTCAGAGTGCCATATTCCTTACAAAAGATCAAATGTTTCATGAGAGAACAAAACATATTGATGTTGGGTATCATTTTGTTCGTGATATTGTTGCTCGTGGTGATATTGTTGTGAGCAAAATTAGTACTCATGAAAATCCTGCAGATATGATGACTAAGTCACTTCCTATAGCCAAGTTTGAGCATTGCTTAGACTTGGTTGGTGCTCATTGTTGAAGTTAAACCCTTAAGGGGTTTTATGGAAGAGGTGGAGAACTTGTTCGCGATGAAGAACTCGTTCATTGAGAATTTGTGTCAAGGTGGAGATTGTTAGAATTAAGTGACTCGAATTCTCATTTAAATAAAATACGATGGAAAATAAAATAAAAGTAAAATCCATATAGAACTAGACTTGTTTTATTTTATTTTAGACTAAGGTTTTTTAAACCTTATTAAACTCCATCTATTTTATATTTATTAGGATAAGGTGTTTCAATCCTACTAGAATATGGCTTTACAAGCCTATAAATAGACATAGTCTATTCCTCTTGTATTGATTCAAAATTTTCGACATAGTGAATTTTTCTTCTCCTCTGCCCGTGGTTTTTCCCAAAAGGGTTTCCACGTAAAATTTGTGTGTTCTTTATTTTATTTTATTTTATTTTATTTTTCACAAATTGGTATCCGAGATTTCGGGTTGTTCATCTCGATGACGGTAATGGCGTCTTTGAAATATGAAATTCCGCTGTTGGATCGCAACACCAGGTTTGCATTATGGCAGATTAAGATGCAAGCAGTTCTTGCGCAGATGGATCTAGAGGATGCCCTGCTAGGGATAGATAAGATGCCTTCGACATTAACAGATGAAGAGAAGAAGCATAAGGATCGAAAGGCATTAAAACAATTACATCTGCATTTGTCCAACGAAATTTTATAGGATGTGATGAAAGAGAAGACTGCCGCTGCATTGTGGAAGAGGCTAAAACAAATATGTATGTCTAAAACTCTAACAAGCAAGTTGCACATGAAGCAGCGACTTTATGCTCATCGTTTGTAGGAAGGTGCGTCTATACATGAACACTTAACAGTGTTTAAAGAAATTCTCTCAAACTTGGAGGCCATGGAGGTTCAGTATCATAAGCAAGATCTAGGGTTGATTCTACTTTGTTCGTTGCCTCCGTCTTATTCAACCTTTCGAGACACGATTTTATATAGCTGCGAGTCTCTCACAGTTGATGAGGTTTATGATTCTTTAACCTCGTATGATAAGATGAAACATCTTGTGGTTAAACCTGACTCTCAGGGAGACAGTCTCATTGTTCGTGGGAGACAAGATCGGAATACTGATGATGATCGTGGTAGGACACAAGAATGAAATCCTCGTGGTAAATCTAAGGGTAGATCGAAGTCTTCAAATAGAGGTAAAACTTGCAACTTCTGTAAGAAGAAAGGGCACATTAAATCTAAGTGCTATAAGCTACAAAATAAGATTAAAAGGGAGGCTGCGAATCAAAAGGGAAAACAACTAGAAAATTCTGGTGAAGCTGATGTTGTAGAAGACTATAGCAATGATGAACTTCTAGTCGCTTCTGTCAATGATTCTAAAGTAAGTGAGGAGTGAATACTTGATTCAGGCTGCACCTTCCATATGAGTCCCAATCGGGATTGGTTTACAACTTACAAAACAGTGTCTGAAGGTGTTATTTTGATGGGAAATAATGCTTCGTGTAAGATCGTAGGTGTTGGAACAATTAAAGTTAAGATGTTTGATGGAGTTGTCAGAACACTTAGTGACGTACGGCATGTTCCAAAATTGAAAAGAAATTTAATTTCGTTGAGTACTCTTGATTCAAAAGGGTACAGATACACAGCTGAAAGTGGGGTTTTAAAGATTTCCAAAGGGTCCCTTGTTGTGATGAAAGGGCAGAGAAAAATTTCCAAGTTATATGTTTCGCAGGGTTCTACTGTTACTGGTGATGCAGCTGTCGCTTCCTCTTCCTTGTCAGATGATGATATTACTAAACTTTGGCATATGTGTCTAGGGCATATGAGTGAGAATGGCATGACAGAATTGAGCAAAAGAGGACTTCTTGATGGGCAAGGAATTTGCAAACTGAATTTTTGTGAGCACTGTGTTTTTGGGAAGCAAAAAGAGAGTTCGATTCACTAGAGGAGTCCACAACACAAAGGGAACGTTGGAGTATATTCATTCTGATCTGTGGGGGCCATCCAGAGTGCCTTCGAGAGGTGGAGCTAATTATATGCTAACCTTTATTGATGATTTTTCCAGAAAAGTTTGGGCGTTCTTCCTGAAGTAGAAAAGTGATGTGTTTTCCGGATTTAAGTCTTGGAAAATTATGATTGAAAAACAGACGGGAAAACAAATAAAATACCTCCATACAGACAATGGCTTAGAGTTCTGTTCTGATGAGTTTAATAGATTGTGCAAGTCAGAAGGGATCATAAGACACTTGACAGTTTGTCATACTCCACAGCAAAACGGTGTTGGAGAACGAATGAACAGAACAATCATGGATAAGGCTCGATGTATGTTGTCAAATGCCAACTTACTGAAGTCATTTTGAGCAGAAGCAGGGTCTATTGCATGTTTTTTGATCAACCGATCTCCATCCGTTGCCATTGAGAAAAAGACTCCACAAGAGATATGGTCTGGTAATCCTGCTAATTATTATGATTTAAAGATTTTTGGGTGTCCTGCGTATGCTCATGTTGATAATGGAAAATTGGAACCGAGATCCATTAAATGCGTTTTTCTTGGTTATAAAGCTGGTGTAAAAGGCTATAAGTTATGGTGTCCTGAAAATAGAAAAGTTGTGATTAGTAGAGATGTTGTTTTTGATAAAACTGCTATGATACCTAACTTATCTCTTAAAGAATCTTCCGATAAAGAAAACCAAAAGCAGGTGAAGCATCAGATTAATACAGAGTCAACTCCTCAAGCCATAACAAAAATTGAGAATAGAGTTGCTTCTTCACCACAATACTCTATCGCCAAAAATAGAACTAGAAGAGAAATTAAACCTCCAAAGAAGTATGCTGAAGCTGATTTAGTTGCTTATGCTTTAAATGTGGAGGAAGATATAGATGCGAATAAAGAGCCATCTAATTATTCTGAGGCGGTTAGCTGTGAAGACTCAGAAAAGTGGATGTTTGCTATGCAAGAAGAGATAGAATCACTCCACAAAAATAGAACATAGGACCTTGTGAAACTTTCTAAAGGTAAAAAGGCTGTTCGTTGTAAATGGGTGTTTAAAAAGAAAGAAGGGACTCCAGGAGTTGAAGAACCCAGATATAAAGCAAGGCTTGTTGCAAAGGGTTATAGTCAAATTCCAGGAGTGGACTTCACAGATGTGTTCTCTCCAGTTGTTAAGCATAGTTCGATTTGAGCTTTGCTTGGTATTGTAGCCATGCATGATTTGGAGCTTGAGCAGTTAGATGTAAAAACTGCATTTCTGCATGGAGAACTCGAGGAGGATATTTACATGCAACAACCAGAGGGTTTTATAGTCTCAGAAAAAGAGGACTATGTTTGCTTGCTGAGAAAGTCACTTTACGGTTTGAAACAGTCACCAAGACAGTGGTACAAGAGGTTCGATTCCTTTATGACTTCTCATGATTTCAAAACAAGTAGTTTAGACAGTTGTGTTTACTTTAAGAAAAACAGTGCCGGTTCTTTTGTGTACCTACTTCTTTATGTTGATGACGTGTTGATAGCAGCAAAAGGTAAAGGAGAGATAAGAAAGGTCAAAGCCCAACTAAGTGAAGAATTTGAGATGAAAGATTTAGGACCAGCAAAGAAGATACTTGGTATGGAGATTCTCAAAGATAGAAAAGTAAGTAAATTGTACCTAAGTCAGAAGGGGTACATTGAGAAAGTTTTTTGTAGGTTCAATATGTAGAGTGTCAAGCCTGTTAGTACTCCTTTAACAGCCCTCAGACTTTCATCGGCTTTGTCTCCACAATCAGATGATAAGATTGAGTACATGTCACATGCTCCATACTCTAGTGCAGTGAGATCTCTCATGTATGCTATGGTTTGCTCACGTCTAGATTTATCATATGCAGTCAGTGCAGTTAGCAGATACATGGCAAATCCCAGTAAAGAACATTGGAAAGCAGTTCAGTGGATTTTAAGATACTTACGAGGCACTACTGATGTTTGCTTATAGTTTGGAAGAACTAAAGATGGAGTCATAGGGTATGTTGATGCTGATTTTGCTAGGGACCTTGATAGAAGAAGATCTTTCACAGGTTACGTCTTTACAATCGGAGGTTGTGCAATTAGTTGGAAAGCCACTTTGCAAACTACAGTCGCTTTGTCTACCACTCAAGCCGAGTACATGGCGATTCATCGAGGCTTGTAAAGAAGCTATTTGGTTGAAGGGACTATTTAGTGAATTCAATGAAGACCTTCAAATCGATCACAGATTTTGTGACAAATCAGTGCCATATTCCTTACAAAGAGATCAAATGTTTCATGAGAGAACAAAACATATTGATGTTGGGTATCATTTTGTTCGTGATATTATTGCTCGTGGTGATATTGTTGTGAGCAAAATTAGTACTCATGAAAATCCTGCAGATATGATGACTAAGTCACTTCCTATAACCAAGTTTGAGCAGTGCTTAGACTTGGTTTGTGTTCATTGTTGAGGTTAAACCCTTAAGGGGTTTTATGGAAGAGATGGATAACTTGTTCGCGATGAAGAACTCGTTCATTGAGAATTTGTGTCAAGGTGGAGATTGTTAGAATTAAGTGACCCGAATTCTTATTTAAATAAAATACGATGGAAAATAAAATAAAAGTAAAATCCATATAGAACTAGACTTCTTTTATTTTATTTTAGAATAAGGTTTTTTAAACCTTATTAAACTCCATTTATTTTATATTTATTAGGATAAAGTGTTTCAATCCTACTAGAATATGGCTTTACAAGCCTATAAATAGACATAGTCTATTCCTCTTGTATTGATTCAAAATTTTCAACATAGTAAATTTTTCTTCTCCTCTGCCCGTGGTTTTTCCCGAAAGGGTTTCCACGTAAAATTTGTGTGTTCTTTATTTTATTTTATTTTATTTTATTTTTCACAAATTGGTATCCGAGATTTCGGGTTGTTCATCTCGATCACAGTAATGGCGTCTTTGAAATATGAAATTCCGCTGTTGGATCGCAACACCAGATTTGCGTTGTAGCAGATTAAAATTCAAGCAGTTCTTGCACAGATGGATCTGGAGGATGCCCTGCTAAGGATAGATAAGATGCCTTCGACATTAACAGATGAAGAGAAGAAGCGCAAGGATCGAAAGGCATTAACACAATTACTCTGCATTTGTCCAACGAAATTTTATAGGATGTGATGAAAGAGAAGACTGCCGCTGCATTATGGAAGAGGCTAAAACAAATATGTATGTCTAAAACTCTAACAAGCAAGTTACATATGAAGCAGTGACTTTATGCTCATCGTTTGAAGGAAGGTGCGTCTGTACATGAACACTTAACAGTGTTTAAAGAAATTCTCTCAAACTTCGAGGCCATGGAGGTTCAGTATGATAAGGAAGATCTAGGTTTGATTCTACTTTGTTCGTTGCCTCCGTCTTATTCAACCTTTAGAGACACGATTTTATATAGCCGCGAGTCTCTCACAGTTGATGAGGTTTATGATTCTTTAACCTCGTATGATAAGATGAAACATCTTGTGGTTAAACCTGACTCTCAGGGAGACAGTCTCATTGTTCGTGGGAGACAAGATCGGAATGCTGATGATGATCGTGGTAGGACAGAAGAACGAAATCCTCGTGGTAAATCTAAGGGTAGATCGAAGTCTTCAAATAAAGGTAAAACTTGTAACTTCTGTAAGAAGAAAAGGCACATTAAATCTGAGTGCTATAAGCTACAAAATAAGATTAAAAGGGAGGCTGTGAATCAAAAGGGAAAACAACCAGAAAATTCTGGTGAAGCTAATGTCGTAGAAGACTATAGCAATGGTGAACTTTTAGTCACTTCTGTCAATGATTCTAAAGGAAGTAAGGAGTGGATACTTGATTCAGGCTGCACCTTCCATATGAGTCCCAATCGGGATTGGTTTACAACTAACAAAACAGTGTCTGAAGGTGTTAATTTGATGGGAAATAATGCTTCGTGTAAGATCGCAGGTGTTGGAACAATTAAAGTTAAGATGTTTGATGGAGTTGTCAGAACACTTAGTGACATACGGCATGTTCCAGAATTGAAAAGAAATTTAATTTCGTTGAGTACTCTTGATTCAAAAGGGTACAGATACACAGCTGAAAGTGGGGTTTTAAAGATTTCCAAAGGGTCCCTTGTTATGGTGAAAGGGCAGAGAAAAATTGCCAAGTTATATGTTTTGCAGGGTTCTACTGCTACTGGTGATGCAGCTGTCGCTTCCTCTTCCTTGTCAGATGATGATATTACTAAACTATGGCATATGCACCTAGGGCATATGAGTGAGAATGGCATGACAGAATTGAGCAAAAGCGGACTTCTTGATGGGCAAGGAATTTGCAAACTGAATTTCTGTGAGCACTGTGTTTTTGGGAAGCAAAAAGAGAGTTCGATTCACTAGAGGAATCCTTAACACGAAGGGAACGTTGGAGTATATTCATTCTGATCTGTGGGGGCCATCCAGAGTGCCTTCGAAAGGTGGAGCTAATTATATGCTAACCTTTATTGATGATTTTTCCAAAAAAGTTTGGGCGTTCTTCCTTAAGCAGAAAAGTGATGTATTTTCCGCATTTAAGTCTTGGAAAATTATGATTGAAAAACAGACGAGAAAACAGATAAAATACCTCCATACAGACAATGGCTTAGAGTTCTGTTCTGATGAGTTTAATAGATTGTGCAAGTCAGAAGGGATCATGAGACACTTGACAGTTTGTCATACTCCACAGCAAAACGGCGTTGCAAAACGAATGAACAGAACAATCATGGATGAGGCTCGATGTATGTTGTCAAATGCCAACTTACTGAAGTCATTTTGGGCAGAAGCAGCCTCTACTGCATGTTTTTTGATCAACCGATCTCCATCCGTTGCCATTGAGAAAAAGACTCCACAAGAGATATGGTCTGGTAATCCTGCTAATTATTATGATTTAAAGATTTTTGGGTGTCCTGCGTATGCTCATGTTGATAATAGAAAATTGGAACAGAGATCCATTAAATGCGTTTTTCTTGGTTATAAAGCTGGTGTAAAAGGCTATCAGTTATGGTGTCCTGAAAATAGAAAAGTTGTGATTAGCAGAGATGTTGTTTTTGATGAAACTGCTATGATACCTAACTTATCTCTTAAAGACTCTTCCAATAAAGAAAACCAAAAGCAGGTGGAGCATCAGATTAATACAGAGTCAACTCCTCAAGCCATAACAAAAATTGAGAATAGAGTTGCTTCTTCACCACAATACTCTATCGCCAAAAATGTAACTAGAAGAGAAATTAAACCTCCAAAGAAGTATGTCTGAAGAGTGATTTAGTTGCTTATGCTTTAAATGTGGCTGAAGATATAGATGGGAATAAAGAGCCATCTAATTATTCTGAGGCGGTTAGCTGTGAAGACTCAGAAAAGTAGATGTTTGCTATGCAAGAAGAGATAGAATCACTCCACAAAAATAGAACATAGGACCTTGTGAAACTTTCTAAAGGTAAAAGGTCGTTTCGTTGTAAATGGGTGTTTAAAAGAAAGAAGGGACTCAGGAGTTGAAGAACCCGGATATAAAGCAAGGCTTGTTACAAAGGGTTATAGTCAAATTCCAGGAGTGGACTTCACAGATGTGTTCTCTCCAGTTGTTAAGCATAGTTCGATTCGAGCTTTGCTTGGTATAGTAGCCATGCATGATTTGGAGCTTGAGCAGTTAGATGTAAAAACTACATTTCTGCATGGAGAACTTGAGGAGGATATTTACATGTAACAACTAGAGGGTTTTATAGTCTCAGAAAAAGAGGACTATGTTTGCTTACTGAGAAAGTCACTTTACGGTTTGAAACAGTCACCAAGACAGTGGTACAAGAGGTTTGATTCCTTTATGACTTCTCATGATTTCAAAAGAAGTAGTTTAGACAGTTGTGTTTACTTTAAGAAAAACAGTGATGGTTCTTTTGTGTATCTACTTCTTTATGTTGATGACATGTTGATAGCAGCAAAAGATAAAGGAGAGATAAGAAAGGTCAAAGCCCAACTAAGTGAAGAATTTGAGATGAAAGATTTAGGACCAAAGAAAGAAAATACTTGGTATGGAGATTCTCGAGAGATAGAAAAGCAAGTAAATTGTACCTAAGTCGGAAGGGTACATTGAGAAAGTTCTTTGTAGGTTCAATATGCAGAGTGGTAAGCTGTTAGTACTCCTTTAGCGACCCATTTCATTTCGACTTTCATCGGCTTTGTCTCCACAATCGATGATGAGATTGAGTACATGTCACATGTTTCATACTCTAGTGCAATGGGGATCTCTCATGTATGCTATGGTTTGCTCACGTCCAGATTTATCATATCACGCATCGGTCACGATTAAGCGGATACATGGCAAATCCCATGAAAGAACATTGGAAAGCGATTCGATGGATTTTAAGATACTTACGAGGCACTCACTGATGTTTGCTTATAGTTTGGAAGAACTAAAGATGGAGTCATAGGGTATGTTGATGCTGATTTTGCTGGAGACCTTGATAGAAGAAGATCTCTCAAAGTTACGTCTTTACAATCGGAGGTCATGCAATTAGTTGGAAAGCCACTTTGCAAACTACACGCTTTGTCTACCATCAAGTTTGTACATCGCGATTCATCGAGGCTTGTAAAGAAGCTATTTGGTTGAAGGGACTATTTAGTGAACTCAATGAAGACCTTCAAATCGATCATGTATTTTGTGACAAATGAGTGCTGCCATATTCCTTACAAAAGATCAAATGTTTCATGAGAGAACAAAACATATTGATGTTGGGTATCATTTTGTTTGTGATAGTATTGCTCGTGGTGATATTGTTGTGAGCAAAATTAGTACTTATGAAAATCCTGCAGATATGATGACTAAGTCACTTCCTATAACCAAGTTTGAGCATTGCTTAGACTTGGTTGGTGTTCATTGTTGAAGTTAAACCCTTAAGGGGTTTTATAGAAGAGGTGGAGAACTTGTTCGCGATGAAGAACTCGTTCATTGAGAATTTGTGTCAAGGTGGAGATTGTTAGAATTAAGTGACCCGAATTCTTATTTAAATAAAATACGATGGAAAATAAAATAAAAGTAAAATCCATATAGAACTAGACTTCTTTTATTTTATTTTAGAATAAGGTTTTTTTAAACCTTATTAAACTCCATCTATTTTATATTTATTAGGCTAAGGTGTTTCAATCCTACTAGAATATGGCTTTACAAGCCTATAAATGACATAGTCTATTCCTCTTGTATTGATTCAAAATTTTCGACATAGTGAATTTTTCTTCTCCTCTGCCCGTGGTTTTTCCCTAAAGGGTTTCCACGTAAAATTTGTGTGTTCTTTATTTTATTTTATTTTATTTTATTTTTCACACATAGGATAAGATACAATTGGCATGTCAATAGGTTATTGTATACGTTGTACGATATTGACTTGTGATGAGATAATGATTATTGACTTGTTATTATTGTACACTTAATATATCGGAGTCTAGCATTTGTTGTAGATTATCGAGTTATATTTGCAGTGATTCTGGTGTGTTTCTAGGGGCAGATATAATGCCCTTAACTTGACCTGATTCGTTGGATTCGGATCTTGGTTGTTACCATAATTTTACAGACTTGCACATGCTCAAAACATACAAATTTATAAAGAAATACATCTTATTAATAATACTTCCCAAAAAAGTTACGTCTTAGTGAGAAACGTGTACAAAACTATTCTTGACTTTATTTATTGACCAACATGGTATATTCACTCTATAAAGCTTACAAATAATTTTTGAGACTTGTACAAAAATGTTTCTATCAAACTCAACACGGCCATGCAACCCCAGCTCTGTATGCATGAGTGCCCACTTCACCACTCCTTTGGCATAGCCCTGGCGTCGTCCTTCCCAGCATCTCTTTTAGCTGACATAAAACACAGAGGGGTAAGTTTGATAGAACATAGTAAGAAAACCCTTTTTTACCTGGGCCCTTATACAAAGACTTCATCAATTGTTTCTTGTCCATGAATTTGACCGTATTGATTGTACAAACTTCACCATAACCTTCCATACTGGCTTTTCTTTCAAAGCTAATTCACATTTGCCAATTCTCAAAATTTCGTGTTCGCCAATCGTTCAGTGTCTACTTGAAGGAGTTGTGTTTAAATGATCATCATAAGCACCGTGCTTCAGATTCCACCACAAAGGCGTTCCCTTACAAAAATTGCCACAGAGACTTTCCTTTTAGAGCCTCGCCACAAAGGTGTACTTCTAACAGAGAGAGCCATAAAGGCATTCCTTTTATCAGAGATCGCCACTGATAGGTGTCAAAACCACCAAATATAAATTGCTACGGCAAATATAACAGTAAATTGAAATATATTGTAGTAGGGTCAAATCCATAGCGACTAGTTATATAATTTCACATTTTCTTGTGACCAAATTCGCTATCCCGGTCACAATCATGCCCAGGACCTGTGCGTAGTATTGCTAGAAAAAAAAAAGAAATAAAAATGGGAGGTTTAAATTGATTAAGATAATAAAATAAAATAAAAACAGATTCGAAAATAAAAAAACAAATTTAAGAAAATAAAATAAATTGGTAAATAAAATATTTTTAAGCTTACCTTTAGTCTCTGTGTACTCCAATCTTGAATCGAACCTTGAAATAGATTTTGCCTTCCAATCGGTAAGTTGGTTAAAGTAATCAAGGATACCTCAAACCTCCAACTCTTCCTCTCATAGTCGATCCCGGTATCACCTGCAAATCTACCCTTGTCAAACTTCCAACCACTACAGGCCATGTGGGTAAGCTCATTTCGTTGGAGTTTTATGTACATAGTCATCTCGAATTGGATTTACACACAATTCATCTTTGACATACTCGTTAAATTACCCGTTGAACCACTTGGAATACTAAAGGATACTCGGGAGTCCCGTACACACGGTACCATACCAATGCCATATCCCAGATATGGTCTTACATGTAATCTTATATCGATGTCAATAGCCCAGTTATGGTCTTACACGAAATCTCATATCGACACCATATCCTAGATATGGACTTACACGAAATCTCATACGATGCCATATCCTAGATACGGTCTTACACATAGTTTTAGTAACCCAAATGTCATGATATTCGTATCCTATCTATTCCTAAGGTTCAACCGGGATTTCACGCTTGTAGTAACTTTGTTGTAGCACCCTTAACTAGTGTCCGTCACCGGAATGAGGTTATGAGCACTACTAAACAAAAGCACAGTTGCAAATATTATCATATTAATTTAAGTCATAATCATAAAGATTTAACTACCGTATTACATATGCGAATCATACGTTCATTGCGATTCAAGATTTAAATCACATCAATGCTTATGACTTAATCCAGTATCTAATTATAATTTATTGTCACTCACCACATAGATTAAATATTACATAACTCAAAATATATATATATCCAAAAACAATTCATTACATGTACAGAACATATAGCATACCAATAATTTCATTATGGAATATTAAATCTATATTTTTATTCTTAAATAAGTCATGCATATACATAAGTTATTTATCAATTGAACTAAATTTCATCACTAACCTTTCCTTTCATTTATGCGGCTTAAATGTATTAATCTATGTGTAAACCACACATTAGCATTTTAACACAATTTAATAACAAACATTCGGATATAAATAACCCATTTCAATTCTATGTCTACTTGGCCAACTTAACTTATTTATACATATTTAATAATTTATAAATATCTAACGAATTTATATTGCCATGCACATATATATATTAACCAATTTTATAAGCACATATATGTACATGTATAGACATATAAACTCACATCAGACAAACCATGTTCAATTACTTAAGCATACGATCCATTGCCATTACGCCAATCTTTTTATAGCAAATCTTTCTATCTATTAACATATAATTCATTTAAAAACCTCAAACAATCTAATATATATATATATATATATATATATATTCCTTAAGTACAGAATCACATATAACTTATAAATATATTATTCATGCTGTACATCACGTGACCGAATGCTATTACCTTAATCTCATTCACACACAATCATGTATCAAGCACAACTATTAGTATCATATCTTATTTCTAGCTGTCCAGAATTTATCCGAACTAACTAACATGCTTATATAAAAAAATTATATATCATGACCATTATCAAACCATTCCTAACACTTGCATCACTAAACACATATACCATGCATAACATAATATATAACATTATAACCGGAACAGATTAGACCATAACCAAAATATAACCATACCAAACTTAGGAATTAAGCCATTTTCTCATGGCTTTAGATTTACACAACCAAAATCCATTATTTCAAAGTATGTCCCGGCCTATACATGCCATAATTCGAGTTTAACTATTTTAACCCGAAGCAGTGGATAGTGTGAAAACTTTGCTGACGATCCCCGAGCTTGTAACTTGAATCCAAAATCTATAAAACGGAGTAATATAACACACAGAGTAAGCTGTCACAGCTTAGTAAGTCATAAGCAAATAAACAATTTAATAATATGTTCAACTTGTTCCGAATTAAATTATCATTACCAATACTTAACCTTATACCTACAAATGAGGTAAAATAATTCATTTCCATGCACCACTTTCACCCTGGCCGAATGCTCACCTAAACTAATTAATAAAATGTCATCCAACTTTCAAGCCAAAATATCACTATATAATCTTACGTACATTTATACATATAAATAAACTCAAGAATCATAAAATAACATTTTGCACACTTATTTCTTATTTGGCCGAATATACACAGCCACACATATGTATATACACATAGTTAAAAAGCACTTTAATAAAACTTAAGTTACTTATCTTCAAGACCGAATTCACATACCATATTCGCACAATTTCATTATTAATTTCATACACAACATGTAACATACGTAATATAGGTTACTTACCTTATTCAATAGATAACAGACTATTTCATACCTGGCCTTTTAGCTTATATTTCGTATTTATTCACAATTAATCGTTGCCCGATGAACCATTCGGAATTGGGTAGGACACTCAGATAATCACACATATCGTACAATGCCAACGTCCCAGACGTGGTCTTACATGTACTCACATAACGATGCCACTGTCCCAGACAGGGTCTTACTCATACGCACATATCGAAATCGCACATCGATGCCATGGTCTTACTTGCACACATATATCGGAATCCTATGTCATGACATATGTATCCTAGCTATTCCTAAGGTTCATAGGGGCCTTCAGATGTCGTATCTCGGTCGAAACGAATGCTCGAAATGGTTACCAAGCTTATACACATTCGGCAATAGCATATATAAATTCATACTTTGCATTCCAGCATATATATTTAGCATTTAACTATAATTAAACACGTCTATTTGCTTATAAACTTACCTCGGATGTCGTAAAACTGGGTAGGGCTGCTAGTCAACAACTTTCGTCTTTCCCCGGTCCAAATCAAATTTCCTTGGTTCTTGATCTAAACATATTCAAATTAAGCTTATTCAAACATATTTTCATTCAATTTAGTCCAAAAACACATAAATGGGGAAATTACCATTTTACCCCTAACATTTATAATTTTTACAATATAGTCCCTATTACAGAAAACACAAAATACACAAAATTTCAAAGTACCTATGTTAGGCCGAATGGTACCCATATTTATACAAGCCCATATATTTTATTAATTTCACATTTTAGTCCCTCAAATTATTATTTTCTGCAATTTAGTCCTAATTACTCAAAAACATCAAAAACTCCAATACAAAATATGTTAATCTAAAACATATCTTTCATATTTCATCATTAAACAACAAAAATTACAAGTTATCAACAATGGCATAACTCAAAATATTCATCAAACTCAAAAATTAAAGCTTGGGTCTTGAAGATTACTAAGCAACGATCTCAAAAACGTAGAAATTATCAAAAACCGAGCTAAACACATACCTTGATTGAGCTTAGAAATGGCCGAACCCTAGCTTTTTTTTTTTTCTCTTTTTTTTTTTTATGTTATGGCAATGAAGAAGATAATGAAAAAATGATATTTTAACTATATTATAATATGTTATATTATATCATGTTTTTTTTTTCTTTCTTTTAACATTTATTATAAAATTATACTTTCACATATTTTAATGTCTTTACTGTCCACTCACATTAATTATGGCTCAATTGAAACTTTAAAGCTTCAATCTAAAAAGCCATTAACAAATTAGTCCCTTTTAGAAATAACCACTAAATTTTAATTTTACGCGATTAAGTCCTTTTATTTAATTGGGTACCTAAATGACAAAATTAAATCACGAAAATTTCATAGATATAAATTCACACAAAATAAACACAAAAAAAAAATTTAAAATATTTTTTTGACTCAGATTCGTGGTCCCGAAACCACCATTTCGCTTAGGGTCCAAATCGGGCTATTACAACTCTCCCCCCTTAGGGATTTTCGTCCCCGAGAATCTTACCGGTGAATAGGTTCGGATAACGTTCTTTCATTGTATCCTCTGATTCCCATGTTGCTTCCTCAACACCGTGCTTAGCCATAAAACCTTAACTAATAGAATCTTCTTATTCCGCAACTCTTTAATCTCACGAGTCAAAATGCGAATCGGTTCTTCTTCGTAGGTCATATTGGGCTTAATTTCAATCTCAGACGGACTAATCACTTGTGAAGGATCAGATCGATACCTCTGAAGCATCAAAACATGGAATACATTGTGAATCTTTCCTAACTCAGGTGGCAACAATAATCTGTAAGTAACCGGCCCGATACGCTCTATAACCTTATACCGCCCAATAAACCTCGGACTCAATTTGCCTTTACGATCGAATCTGAGTATTTTCTTCCATGGTGAGACTTTCAATAAGAATTTATCTCTGGTCTGAAACTCTATATCTTTACGTTTCAAGTCCGTATAAGATTTCTGACGATCTGACGCTACTTTCATACTTTTACAAATCACTTCCACTTTCTGTTCGGTTTCTCTAATCAAATCGATCCCGTGTATCTTATTTTTACTGATCTCAGTCCAATATAACGGTGTACGACATTTACGACCATACAAAGCTTCATAAGGTGCCATTTTGATACACGATTGAAAGCTGTTATTATACGCAAATTCAATTAGAGGTAGGTATCATTCCCACATACCTTCAAATTCGAGAATGCAACATCTCAACATATCCTCAAGTATCTGAATGATTCGCTCAGACAGGCCATTTGTTTATGGATGGAAGCAATACTGAAATGTAATTTCGTACTCAAAACATAACCCAAACCATTCAAAGATGCATCACTATAAATAACAAATTTTTTACCCGATTCTGGCTGAACTAGCACTGGAGCTTCAGTCAAAAGGGCTTTCAACTGATCAAAGTTTTTTTGGCACTTTTCTGACCACTCAAATTTGACATCCTTCTGTAATAGCTTTTTCATCAGAGCTGCAATCATAGAGAAACCTTTCACGAACTGTCTATAATAACCAGCAAGTCCTAGAAAACTTCAGACTTCAAAAACATTCTTCGGAGGTTTCCAATCAAGTATAGCTAAAATTTTGCTCGGATCAACTCAAATTCCCGATGCTGATACCACATGACCCAGAAAACTAACTTCACTTAACCAGAACTCACATTTACTGAATTTTGTATACAACTGTTTATCTCGCAAAGGCTGCAACACAAGTCTTAAATGTTCAGCATGTTCAGCTTCATCACAAGAGTAAATCAATATGTTATCTATAAATACAACCACAAACTGGTCCAGATACGGTCTAAAGATCCGATTCATCAAATCCATGAAAACAACAGGTGCGTTAGTGAGTCCAATGGCATAACCAAAAACTCATAGTGTTCGTACCTCGTTCTGAAAGCAGTCTTTGGCACATATGAATCTTTAACTCGTAACTGATAGTAGCCTAATCTCAAATCTATCTTCGAAAATTTTGCAGCTCCTTTCAATTGGTAAAACAGATCATCAATTTGTGGCAACAGATACTTATTCTTTATAGTCACCTTATTAATCTGTCTATAATTGATGCACATTCTCATAGTTCCATCTTTCTTTTTCACAAACAACACAAGTGCACCCTACGGAGAGAAACTCGATCGTGCAAAACCTCTATCTGTCAATTCTTGCAGTTGAGCTTTCAATTCTTTTAATTCTGTAGTGCCATTCTGTACGGTGATATAGATATCGGTGTCGTCCCAAGCACTAACTCAATACCAAACTCTACTTCCCGAATAGGTGGCAAACCAGTAATTCTTCAGGAAACACATCTGGATACTCGCACACAACAGGTACTGATTAAATGTTTCTTTCAGCCACTTTACTGTCGAGCACATAGGCAAAATAAGCTTCACACCCTTTTCTCACATATTTCTGAGCTAGCATCGACGAAATTACTATTGGTAAACTGTACAAATCACTAGATTCAATTTGAATAACCTCATCATTCTGACTTCGAAGATCAATGGTCTTTTTCTTGCAGTTCACGACAGCATCATGTAAAGTCAACTAGTCCATACCCAGAATTATGTCGAACTCATCAAATGGCAGCAACATCAAATCAGCCGGATAGCACTGATCTCGAGCCATCAAGGGACAACTCTTACACACTTTGTCGACCCTAACACACCGGCCCAAAGGGTTTGACACTCTAATCACAAACTCAGTAGACTCAATAGGTAGAGTCTTGTTGAATACTAATGTCTCAGATACATAAGAATGAGTAGAACCAGGATCAATCAATGCAATTACATTAGTATCATAGAGAGTGAATATACCAGTAATAACATCTGGGGACGAAGCCTCCTCGAGTGCACATATAGCATAGGCTCTAGCAGGTGCACGAGTTCCAGATCTATTTGTTGTATCTTTAGTTCCTCTCTGACTGCCGCTCGTAATTCTCACATTTCTAGATGGTCTACCTCGAGTTGCAGTATTACCTGATCTCGTGTTCTATACTGGATTTTCTTCAGCTAACCTTGGGCAATCTTGAATATAGTGATCCGTCGATCTGCATTTAAAAGAGGCCCAATCGTGCAATCTGCAACTGCTAGGATGTCGTTTACCACAATGCTCACACTCAGGTTGATTAGATCTAACATTACCCTCACTAGCTACCGAGGTAGCTCTCGAGCTAGCAGGTGGTCTATTCTGATCCTGTCTAGAGTAACCCGAAGTGGCTCTAGAATGACTGAAACCATCTCGGAACTTCTTTGGTGTTGACTGGACTGACTTACTGAATGATCTCTTACACAAGTCTCTAGCTTCAAAATCAGCTTTTCTCTTTTCTTTCCCGAGCTCTTCAGCTTTGCAAGCTCGTTCAACCAGTACTACAAACTTTTTTATCTCAAGTATGCCAACTAATAGTTAAATGTCTTCATTTAGCCCATCTTCAAATCTTTTACACATTAATGCTTCAGTAGAAACACACTCTTGGGCATACTGAATGAGTCTCATGAATTTTCGCTCATACTCTTCACAGTCATCCGACCCTATTTCAACTCTAGACATTCTTTTCGCTTCTGATCAATAAATCTCTGGCTAATATATTTCTTACGGAACTTTGCCTGAAATAATTCCCAGGTCACCCGCTCTCGCGGAACTACTGATACTAGGGTATTCCACCATTGGTATGCTGTGTCTCGAAGCAAAGATATGGCACACTTCAAACATTCATCTGGGGAATAGGACAACTCATCAAACACACGGATAGTATTATCAAGCCAAAACTCAGCCCGCTCAACATCATCATCATCAGTAGCTTTAAACTCTTCAGCCCCATGTTTTCTGATTTTATCAACATGTGGCTTATACAATCTTAACGGATCACTTACTTGAGGTACACCAGGCATCGAAGAAGGATTAGTCAGGGGTAGAGGTTGTTGTGCAGCCGGGTTAATCCAGATATACTGAGTAAACCAGTCATTCATCTTTTGGTAAAAGGCTTGTCTAGCCTCTCCTTCCTGGCTACTTGAAATCGGTCGAGAATCAACTAGCGCTGTCCCTTGCACGGGAGCAGGCGCTACACTCTCGACATCATCAGCTACAGCTCTGTCAGGATCTATTTACTATATGAAAACACATTTTAAATGTCAGAAGTCATCACACCATCGCAGTATATAATAATGGCATGTATAGCTAAACTCACACACGCTACATTAGTTCTAGAACCGACTAAACCGTAGCTCTGATACCAATAAAATGTAACACCCCTAACCCGTGTCCATAGCTAAAATGGGGTTACGAGGCACTACTAAACAAAAGCACAATTCCAAATATTATCATATTAATTTAAGTCATAATCATAAAGATTTAACTACTGTATTACATATGCGAATCATATGTTCATTGCAATTCAAGATTTAAATCACATCAATGCTTATGACTTAATCCAGTATCTAATTATAATTTATTGTCACTCACCACATAGATTAAATATTACATAATTCAATATATATATCCAAAAATAATTCATTACATGTACAGAACATATAGCATATCAATAATTTCATTATGGAATATTAAATCTATATTTTTATTCTTAAATAAGTCATGCATATACATAAGTTATTTATCAATTGAACTAAATTTCATTACTAACCTTTCCTTTCATTTATGCAGCTTAAATGTATTAATCTATGTGTAAATCACACATTAGCATTTTAACACAATTTAATAACAAACATTCGGATATAAATAACCCATTTCAATTCTATGTCTACTTGGCCAACTTAACTTATTTATACATATTTAATAATTTATAAATATCTAATGAATTTATATTGCCATGCACATATATATATATATTAACCAATTTTATAAGCACATATATGTACATGTATAGACATATAAACTCACATCAGACAAACCATGTTCAGTTACTTAAGTATGCTGATCCATTGTCATTACGCCAATCTTTTTATAGCAAATATTTCTATCTATTAACATATAATTCATTTAAAAACCTCAAACAATCATATATATATATATTTTCCTTAAGTGCAGAATCACATATAACTTATAAATATATTATTCATGTTATACATCACGTGACCGAATGCTATTACCTTAATCTCATTTTCACACAATCATCTATCAAGCACAACTATTAGTATCATATCTTATTTCTAGCTGTCCAGAATTTATCCGAACTAACTAACATGCTTATATAAAAAAATTATATATCATGACCGTTATCAAACCATTTCTAACACTTGCATCACTAAACACATATACCATGCATAACATAATATATAACATTATAACCGGAACATATTAGACATAACCAAAATAAAACCATACCAAACTTAGGAATTAAGCCATTTTCGCATGGCTTTAGATTTACACAACCAAAATCCATTATTTCAAAGTATGTCCCGGCCTATACATGCCATAATTCGAGTTTAACTATTTTAATTCCGAAGTAGTGGATAGTGTGAAAACTTTGCTGACGATCCCCTAACTTGAATCCAAAATCTATAAAACAGAGTAATATAACACACAGAGTAAGCTATCACAGCTTAGTAAGTCATAAGCAAATAAACAATTTAATAATATGTTCAACTTGTTTAAGCTAACCAAATTAAATTATCATTACCAATACTTAACCTTATACCTACAAATGAGGTAAAATAATTCATTTCCATGCACCATTTTCACCCTGGCCGAATGCTCACCTAAACTAATTAATCAAATGTCATCCAACTTTCAAGCCAAAATATCACTATATAATCTTACATACATTTATACATATAAATAAACTCAAGAATCATAAAATAATATTTTGCACACATATTTCTTATTTGGCCGAATATACACAGCCACACATATGTATATACACATAGTTAAAAAGCACTTTAATAAAACATAAGTTACTTATCTTCAAGACCAAATTCACATACCATATTCGCACAATTTCATTATTAATTTCATACACAACATGTAACATACATAATATAGGTTACTTACCTTATTTCAATAGATAACAGACTATTTCATACCCGGCCTTTCAGCTTATATTTCGTACTTATTCATAATTAATCGTTTCCCGATGAACCATTCAGAATTGGGTAGGACACTCAGATAATCACACATATCGTACAATGCCAACGTCCCAGACGTGGTCTTACATGTACTCACATAACGATGCCATCGCCACGCATGTGGTCTTACTCAGACGCATTATATCGGAATCACACATCGATGCCATGGTCTTACTCACACACATATATCGGAATCCTATGTCATGACATATGTATCCTAGCTATTCCTAAGGTTCATAGGGGCCTTCGGATGTCGTATCTCGGTTGAAACGAATGCTCGAAATGGTTACCAAGTTTATACACATTCGGCAATAGCATATATAAATTCATACTTTGCATTCCAGCATATATATTTAGCATTTAACTATAATTAAACACGTCTATTTGCTGATAAACTTACCTCAGATGTCGTAAAATGGGGTAGGGCTACTAGTCAACAACTTTCGTCTTTCCCCGGTCCAAATCAAATTTCCTTGGTTCTTGATCTAAACATATTCAAATTAAGCCTATTCAAACATATTTTCATTCAATTTAGTCCAAAAACACATAAATGGGCAAATTACCATTTTACCCCTAACATTTACAATTTTTACAATATAGTCCTTATTGCACAAAACACAAAATACATAAAATTTCAAAGTACCTATGTTAGGCCAAATGGTACCCATATTTATACAAGCCCATATATTTCATAATTTCACATTTTAGTCCCTCAAATTATTATTTTTTGCAATTTAGTCCTAATTACTCAAAATCATCAAAAACTCCAATACAAAATATGTTAATCTAAAACATATCTTTCATATTTCATCATTAAACAACAAAAATCACAAGTTATCAACAATGGCATAACTCAAAATATCAATCAAAATAAAAAATTAAAGCTTGGGTCTTGAAGATTACTAAGCAACGATCTCAAAAACGTAGAAATTATCAAAAATCAAGCTAAACACATACCTTGATTGAGCTTAGAAATGGCCGAACCCTAGCTTTGTTATTTCTTTCTCTTTTTTTTTGTTATGTTACGGCAATGAAGAAGATAATGAACAAATGATATTTTAACCATATTATAATATGTTATATTATATCATGTTTTTTTTCTTTTTTTTAACCTTTATTATAAAATTATACTCACATATTTTAATGTCTTTATCGTCCACTCACATTCATTATGGCTCAATTACAACTTTAAAGCTTCAATCTAAAAAGCCATTAACAAATTAGTCCCTTTTAGAAATAACCACTAAATTTTGATTTTACGTGATTAAGTCCTTTTATTTAATTGGGTACCTAAATGACAAAATTAAATCACGAAAATTTCACAGATATAAATTCACACAAAATAAACGAAGAAAATAATTTTAAAATATTTTTCTGACTCAGATTCGTGGTCCTGAAACCACCATTAGGCTTAGGGTCCAAATCGGGCTGTTACATTTGTCGAACATGCTCAATGGTAAATCATAATTCATACAATAGTAAAGCATTTAAAACATAATTAAAACAATACATTATTTACTTAAGAATTTACCTTGGTACAAAATAGTAGAAATAGGACCTACTCGTCAAACACCTTGTTTTTCCCCCAATCTAGGTCCGAACCTCGTTTCTCTTGATCTATGATAGTAAATTTAACTCATTTATTATTCACATTACTCAATTCAGTTCAAAAATCACATTATGGAAAAATTACATTTTTGCCCCTAAACTTTGACATTTTTACACTTTGGTCCCTAGACTCGTAAATTGAAATAAATTCAATTTCTTTGATTCCTAAGCCTATTCGAACCTCTTTTATGCTTATAACAACCCATATTTTTCTTTTAATCATACTTTTACTACCCATTTTATGACTTTTAACAAATAGGTCATTTTTAACATTTTCATCAAAAATCACCTAGTAAAAGTTATTTATCTTACATCTAACATACATTTTCTGCCATTAGACATCAAAATGCACAACTATTCTTCATGGGTAAAATTTTAGACTTTGATTTTCTTTCAAATTAGTCCCTGAAATAGCTAGATTAGGTTACAAGGATTTCAAAAACATAAAAATCATTAGAAATGGCGCTAGAACAGACTTACAATCGAGCTTGGAAGATGAACAAACCCTAGCTATAGTTCCCCCTTGAGAATTTTTTCCACGGGAAGAAGATGGACAAAATTTGGCTTTTAATTTGATTTTTAATTCATTTATTAGCCAAATGACCAAAATGCCCCTAACTTAAAACATAAAATTTCTCTTACCTCATGTCTATTTTTGTCTACTAAATTAAAAAATGGTCTAATTACCATCTAAGGACCTTCAATTTAAAATTTCATAACAATTAGACACCTCTAGCATGTAGAACTCAACTTTTGCACTTTTTACAATTTAGTCTTTTTTGCTAAATTGAGTGCTCAAATGTCAAAATTTTCGAACGAAATTTTTACGAAATCATTCTGTAAAATCTGAGACCATGAAAATGTAATAAAAACAAGTTTTTTTCTACGTCAAATTTGTGGTCTCGAAACGATTGTTCCGACTCAGTCCAAAATCGGACTGTTACAGAAATTCTTTCTCCCACATTCACCCATCCGTTTCCCTGGAGTTTCTTTTTATCGGTGTACATTTCTTTCAAAAATTTTGCATAGCGTAGAACCTGTTTAATTACATCAAATAAAGGAATATTAATTTCTATCTTCTGGAATGTCTTAAGGATTTCTTTTTCCTCTTGTTTCATTTTGAATTGGGTGAGCCTTCCAGGGTATGGGGGAGGTACAACAAATGATTTATGTGGTGTCAACTCTGTGGGAGCTACTTGTTTGACTTTTTATTCTTCGTGTTCAGCGTCGTGGTCACGACTCATGCCAGACACTAGTTTTGATTTTGTTCCATCATTTATGGGTTACAACACTCGCATTTGGACGTGGGTTCGGCTCGGTTTGAGATGGAAATTTTCCTTGGTTCTTCAAACGACTTACCGTGAGTGCTAGCTTACTTATTTGTTGATCCATTTCTTAGAGATGCGCTTTAGTCTTTTGTTGGAACTTTTTGGTGCTAACGGCTAACCTCTCTACTACGGTTTCAAGAGATGACTTTAGAGGTTGATACTATTGAGGCGGAGCTGGTCTTTGTTGATATGGTTGATTATATCGAGGATTCAATCCATAGTTTCGATTTGGGTGGTCCCTCCACCCTACATTGTACGTGTTCGAGTATGGATCATAGCGCCTTTGAGGTGGCCTTGGAAAATTCCCAATGGCATCTACTTGTGTAGTTGTGTCCTCTAGTAAAATCAGGCATGAGTCAGTTGGACGATCAAGCCGAATGCAAATCCCCATAACGAGCTGGGTTTGATTTTCCTGCAAGCATACTTTTAACCACATTATTAATTTCATCAATCTTATATACTATAGAAGGAGTACTATAGGTGGTCGATACTATTGAGAATTTGTAGCCATAGTCGAAATTAGTTCCCCAGCTCTTTGGGGAGTCATGTTCACGAGAGCCCCTCCACTAGAGGTATCAATCATCTTCTTTTCCATTGGGAGTAACCCTTTATAGAAATATTATAAGAGCTATTGTTCAGACAAGCCATGTTGTGGGCAACTTGCCCACAACTTTTTGTATCGCTCCCAATATTCATAGAGTGATTCTGCTTCTTTTTGTGGTATCCCGACTATACTCCTCATTAATTTGGCTACTCGAGCTGCTGGGAAAAACCTACCAAGAAACAATCAAGACATATCTGTTCAAGTATTAATAGATCTGGGTGGTAAAAAAAAATCCATTCTCTAGCAGAGTCTGCTAATGAAAAAGGGAAATCTCATAGTTTTATTTGATCCTCAGTTACTCCTTCTGGTTTCACGTTTAGACAAACCATGTGAAACTCTTTCAGATGAGTATGGGGGCTCTCATTTTTCAAACCGCAGAAAGTAGGCAATAAATGTATTAATCTCAACTTTAACTCAAACGGTGTTTCACCCACCAGATAAGTTATGAATAGCGGTTGTTGTTCATCTGGTGTAGCTACAAGTTGGCGTATAGTTTGATCTGCCATTTCATCTGAATCTTCGAATGAGTAAATATCTTTGATGCAAGATCCTTTTCAAAATCAGGTTGTGGTTTTTTACCACGCCGAATAGCTTCTCTTAAACGTGTTTGAGCCAACTTTTCTATTTCCGGTTCAAATGCTAGAGTCCCTAATTCTGACTTGGTCATAAAGAAAACAAACAAAAATTAGAAATTTTCACCAATCCCTAGCAACTACTCCAAAATTTGATGGGCGTTGAAACTACCAAATATAAATTCCTATGACAAATATAACAGTAAATTGAAATATAAAGCAGTAGGGTCGAATCCACAGGGAATGATTATCTACTTTCTCCTTTTCTTGTGACCAAATTCGCTAATGCAGTAACAGTCGTGCCCACGACCTGTGTGTAGTAGTGCTGAAGAAAAAAGAAATAAAAATGGGAGGTTTAAATTGATTAAGATAATAAAATAAAATAAAAACAAATTCAAAAATACAAAAATAAATTTAAGAAAATAAAATAAATTGGTAAATAAAATATTTTTAAGCTTACCTTTAGCCTCGGTGTACTCCAATCTTGAATCGATCATTGAAATTGATTTTTCCCTTCCAATCGATAAGCTGTTAAAGAAATCAAGGATCCCTCAAACGGCAACTCTTCCTTTCGTAGTTGATCCTGATATCACCTACAAATCAACCATTTTTGGCACATACAAGTAATTTAAGACTTTGACAGCCTTGCGATCTGAAAAGCCCAACTCGAATTAATTGCCTCAACCGTGTAGGTTGTTTAAATCCAATCACTATCTCCCTTAATAGAATCCAACTAGCTTTTTTCAATTGAAAAATCCAATTTGTTCGCGGGATTTGAATACAACACTGCTGACTTAACTTCTCAACTGTACAACAAATGACTCCAACCCAACGCATTATTTGAATTGGAATCGAATCAACTTTTAGGGATGAATTTGTACATCTCATATACCGGAGAGATAACAAATACCAAATTGCAAAGTATTTAGTGTGAGTTCATATCTCATGATTACTTTGTCGAAGTGATAACTGGGCTAAAGCTTAAAAAAGGGTTTAGTTAATCATGGAAATAATCATGCTTGAAAATAAATGGCTTAAATGGAATTGTGAAAAGTAGGAAGGGAAAGAACCTTGGAAGGCAATTAAACCAAAAGGTTGCAAATAAAAGAAAAAAGGAATGAAAAAACAAAATTGAATTGCAAAAAGGGAGAAAAAGAAATAGAGAATTTATTAAATGCCAAAGGCCAAGTGTCTGTCTAATTGGCTGTAGCCACTAGGTATTTATACACACTTTTAGTGCTAAAATTTAGCTAGATTTTTCATAACTATTATCACTAAATAATTCAAAATTTAAATATTAAATTTAAACTAGAGATTAAATTTAAACTATTATAGAGTTGTAACAATATCAAAAATCATTCAATCTTTATCCAGCCACTTTTGAAAAAAAAATTCTTCAGCCCTTCAATCTTTATCCAGTCATCTTTGAATCTTCAATCTTTCAATCAAGCCCTCCTTTTTGCTTTTTATTCCAATTTAGCCTCTTTTTTTAAGAATTTGAGTTCAACACACCAACTTCATTCCTAATAAGAAAAATCCAAATTTAATAGCATTTTATCCGATAATTAGTTAAAAATAAATAAATTAAAAATACAAATTTATCTTGCTATCAGCCACAAAGGCATTCATTAAAATGAGATTGCCACAAAGGCATTCATTTAACTAAGATACCCACATAGGTGTGCTTTCATAGATAGCCATAAAGGCGTCCTTTTACTAAAATTGGTGTTTTTAACGATAGGGATTCACCCAAATTCACCGTCATGAGTTTTGCCCCTCATCACTGGTACTCACCCAACCGTCCTTTACATATTCCATATGATGTTGTGGCCTAGCCAAGGTTTTATACTATATGGTCTTCAGGGTGCCATGGCCATGGACTTTTCCTTATCAGGGATTCATGTTTTTAGTCCCGACAGACCCCTTTAAACAACTCCGAAGACAAACATATGCTCATCATGCAGACTCATGCTTGAAAAACTTATTCCTTTCAGACTTCTTCATGATAGATGCATTGCTTCGAGACATGTAACACATTTCCTTAAACTTTATGCATAGACCCTTCATGCAGTAACTTACTCATGACATGCACAATTATGCTTTCAGACATATTTTACATGTGTATACTTTTTTTCTTATCAGAGGTGTAGTATCATACCTTAATTACCACAAAAATATCTAGACTAAAACATATATGTAAGAGTTAGTCTAGAGAGTGGTTACGAGTAGCAGCTTAAACTCTAGTTCTATCAGTGAACTTGGTACTGCAACAAACCCTGCTTAATGGGATAGAGGAATGTCATTAAGACTCATCTATTAACCTCTAACCTTTCTTCGACTTATAAACTTGCATGAGTCCTATCTCCTCTGAGTACTCTTACATATTTAAGTTTTCTTAACAGGGAGGTTTATAAACCTTACCTTGTCATGGAGAAATCTAGTGATGTCTAGGATCTCAGTCCTAGCATGAAGAAATCTCTCCTCATGCCCCTCTAAACAGGTAATGTTAGAAGAATGAAGAAGGGCATCATTATCCTATCCAACATATCTATTTATATAACCTGTAGCTTTATTTAAACCTAACACGTGTCACATTTTTACTGAATTGTCTTATCAAGGTCTTCAACTCCTGAGGAACTTATTTAAGTGCTTACCATTTCTTTATAACTAAGTTGGTTTACGTCTAGTTAATACTTAACTAGCTTACCTTATAGCTTAACTGACACGGAGCCATAGTTATAGGGTACGTTCCACTGTCATAAGCTTGTACGTAAGAAATCATTCCCTTAACCACAAGTCATACTCATTCTATCTTAGAAACATGATACAGAACCCTTATCCTCTTATGTCAGTAGAGTTCGCCGTTCTATATGCAAAGAGGGTTTTTGGGTGAATACTACTTCATCGAACATTTTTTTTATCTATGTGCCTTTCTTTATGTTCTACAACGCCGAGGCATCATAAACGTGTTCAAGAAATTCTAATTCCACGTAAACTCCTAATACTATACACGATTAGAACTTATCTTATCTGTAGTGTTTCCTTAATCAGTATCCGGTCACTAAGGTTTCGTCGAGAGCGGTGTTACAACTCTTCCTCACTTAAGAAATTTCGTCCCTGAAATTTTTCCTATTTGGGGTCAAATTTGCCACATACAAATCAGCAATAGCACAGGACTACTTGTATGGGCTTTTACCATTTTCCCTCTTATTGGGATACACCCCATTAAGTAAAAGGAAAGGATATCATTAGACCACTCCTTCGGTCAGGATCAGATTTTTGGCGGTTAGTATTCGAGTACGGGTACCTTACAATCATCCCTTTTGACAAGTGTCAAACTTACATTGGGGAATTTAAATAGTTTTCACAGAGTGCCTTCTTGAGCATGCTTATCTCTTTGAAACAAAAACCTTGAACTTACATTTAAAACTTTTGTTAAACCCTTCAAATTTTTCTTTAGCAGTCGTCCAGACTTCTTTTTTCACAGCCTTCGCCTCATCTAATTTTTAGAATCTTCAATGGTAAATCTCAATTTTTCTTGCTTTCCTTTTCTCTTCTTATTCTCATTCACCCTGTCCAATATGAACATTCGTGCCTTATCACCCAAAAATCTCATTATTTTTGGTACTCAATATTTTGAAAGTACCCTTCCAAACATATCAACCCTAGAATCCGAATGTGGGAAAACCTAGGAGAAAGAAAATTGATTGTTAGTTACTTGAGGCTTCCACTATCCTAACTTTTCCTACAATGTCGAAATACCCTTGAGGTGTCGCCTAAGTGACAACTCTCAAGGTTTTATCCTTCCCTTGATTATGTTAGAGGCTTACTTCAATTTTCCTCTACATCTGTTTTTTTGTTCTATGTTGTCGATTTACGACATCGCACCTGGGCAGCTATCAACATTGTCTTGATGGACCCTTATTACCTATTTCTTATATTGTTGCAGACAAAATGAGCCTCCACTCCTAAGAGTCTTTCAAAGGTTTTACCCACTAAAAGTTACCAGACAAGGGGTTGGTGTCAGTTCTTCCCATTTTAGTGCCCGTTCTGGCTTTCAACCTATCATCCAAAATAGCCTTTCCAACCTGCACTAGAAAAAGGGGAAATTCATAAAAGTCACTTTCAAATTGAAAAGTTGTTTGGACTCCCCACATGTTGGTTTCTACCCGCAGAATTTGTTTGTTCTCACAACCAACTTGTAGACTCGAGGATTGCAAACACACAGATTAAGCGTCTAAATAGGGGACTTACTCTTGAATTGGTAGATCTGGTAACAATCAGAAATGTTTTCCAATTTTTTTCTTCAATCAAAAGTCCCGATGGTCATAGAGAAACTGACCACATTAGTTGGCTAAGTTATTAAAATATTTCATCAGCTTCAGATGCTTGGCCTCATAATGGCAATTCTATTTTGGCTCGAATTCTAACCGGGCGCAAAAGGGAGTCCTTATTTTTCTTTTATGAATTTTATGGAATACGTCCCTAGAACTTGCTCATTACTCCGGGTACTCACCCTTCTACTTATTATTTTTCTTCAAGCAAACTAATACTCTCCTTGATGGTGCAGGGCCTTTTTCCAACTCTCATATCTCGCCCAACCCAAAGTCAAGCATGGACACCAAAACCATTTTGAATTTATCCCAAGTTAAGAAGGGAGTTTTAGTTGCTTCATCTAGAAAACCTACTACTAAGAGAGATCAAAAGTGGCCGAGGGCTAGTGAAGATGCCCTAGCTATTGAGAAAAATGAGCCTCTGCTAACCAAATGGCATAGACTTAGGAAAGGACTTTCGATTCCAAGCGTTCACCTATTGTCAATTGCGCCAAAAATTCCCATGGAATCTGCCCAAGCAGCAAACTCTTTTGTCCAAGGCACGGGTCTTCCTTAAGTGGAAATTTCTATATATACTTCACCACAAAGCATACTTGTAATCCCATCCATCCCTCAATATCAATCCTCATCTGTGATAGAGAATGATGAATTCTTCTCTTGGCGTAACCTCTATTTCACTTGCCCATCCTCGACGTCTTTGAAATCAATTTTTTAGGACCAATATAACTTGGTCCCACCACAGCGGAAAAAGGCTTTTCTCACACACATTACGTCCAAGCCAGGCTCATATTTTTTTTTATCATAGGTGGCTAAATACGCTGAAACTTTATCCATAGAATATGGGTTACTAAGTGGTTCCCTCTAAGAATTCCATGACTTTCATGAGGCCACGGTTGCCAATTTAAATAAGTCAATTGAGTCAAAGACTAAGACAATTGAGGGGTAATACAACAGGGAACAAATTCTTAAGAGGAAGGTTGAAGACCTCGATTCATGAGTCATACTTTTGAAATTGAAGAACAAGGATATAGAAGACGAGTGCAAGCAGTTGAGGTATAAATTTGAGCTATTAGAGAAGAATGAGTCATTGTCGAAAGATCAACTCCAATCCCAACAACAACACTACGAGGCTAAGTTGGATAGTCTTTGTCAATCTAATGAAGAAACCCTTAAGAAATCCCAGGAGGACACTAAGACTGCTTGCGCAAGGGAAAAACCAAGTTAGAAAATTTATTGAGTTGTAGTATAGTTTTACAATGAAGTAGGTCAGTACTCTAGGGATCATACCCAAGGGAGGTGAGTGCTAGATTAATTCTAACCTAAACACTAAAAGATCTAATTAGTAATTTAAATAAATTATAGTAAGAGAACATAAAATAAGGGTTTTTAAAGTTTTTAGAATAATAAAATAAAATAAAATAAAATAAATTTAGGAGATAAAAGAGTAGAGTAAATCAAATCTATATAATAGGTGATTAGCTTGCTTCGGTAATCAGCATCAATTGTTGCTTCGGGTTTCTCGTCAATCAACTAGTCACTACCCTAGCAGGATCTTTCGATCTTTCACTAACATAACGAGTCAACAAGAACTACTTATTTTCTGACCTCAAGTCTAGACTGGCTTGGGGTGAAGGTGTTCATGAATGGGCAATGCCAGTTTTGGGTTAATTCCCACCTTGATGACTTCCTAAGGTTGTTAGGCCCAAGGTTTGTTTCACGTTCTTCCTTTCCCAAATAGTTAATCCATTGAGTAACCCTATAAAATAATTAATAGATCATACCTTCACTTGCTAATCCCCCATAGAGGGATTAGTTTCTCATGGCTTTCATAGATAATATGAAATCAATATAAAGAATAAGCTTGCTCATTAAATCGACAAGATAAAGTAAATGAAAGAGCTGATTGTATTGAAATTAAGCTCGAATCCATAGAGTTATAATGCTTCCATAATTCAGATCTCTTGAAATCAACAAGAACAAATAAAAGAAATCTAAAACCTAAGAATGAAAGAAAACTAAACTAAATTTTACAGAAAGAATCTAGGAAAAGGAATGATGTTCATAATAGGTGACAAATGAGCCTATTTATAGCTTTCAGGTGGCTGTCGTCCTTAACCCTAGATTAGTTGGCATTCCCGAGCTTAAAGTTTGATTGTGCATACCAAAATGCCCATGTTTCGTGTGTTTTTTCTATCACAGAGTTGATGTCACTACACACCAGGACCTATGTCATGACATAGCAACCAGTATACTCCTTTGCGGCTATCTTCAGGGTTATGTCGCAATACCCTCAATCTATGTCGCGACATCGAAGGCAATCTTGAATTTTTTCCATTCTGCTCCCTATGTTGTGACATCGAGTCATCCGTGTTACAACATAGCGACCAATATTCATTTAGTGCACTTCTAATGGTCTCCTAAACACTCACAAAGTGTGTTAGCTCACCCTTACGCCTCGTTCGGCCTCTAAGGTGAATAAAAGACTCAATTTGCACATTTTATTGAATGTAAATAAAACTATGAAAACTTAACTAAAACATAATGAAAATGCTTGTATTCATGTTCCTTGAATGTGAAAACTAGTTTTATCTACTACAGCAAATTAAATAGATCAAACCCTTGAACAAATATGATACAAGTATTGTCTTTGGAGAAAATGACTTGGGAAGTTCATGCTAACTAACAACTTTTGATCTCATATATCTAAGTTCAGTATGTTACAAAATATACAAGTATTAAAGGCCTTACCTGAGGAGTCCATCAATAAATCATACAAGTACTTTGATTATCCAAGTAGAATACAAATAGTCATTTATGCGTGTGGTTAGTATGATGTCCATTCACACATAAGGATTTTTAGGTCACATAGGACTTTTCGACTTGTAACGTTTTAAGGCTCAGGATATGTATGAAATTCAAAGATAGAAAGCATCAAGAGGGTTACAAACACAAAAATAGTTTGGCATATCATATTAATCTCTATTCTTCCCCCTTAGCGACCCTTTCCCACTCACTGCCTTATTTCTCCTTCTCTCACTTTCCTTGTCTCCCTATATATTGGAAATCATAGCATGATATACTAACTATGACTAGCCTATAAGTTTTTGTGCACTCAAGAATGAGTTTGTCTATTGTTTGTGACTTTGTGACTTTTCCCTTTTTCAATACATCTCACTCAAGAATGTTTTTTTTATTTTCACGAAATTTTTCTACTTGTATTTCTTTTTTTTTTATTTTTTTCTTTTGTTTTGCACTTTCAGGCTAACCTATAGTTCCCATATCACACCAATCTTTCCTATTTCACTCTATTTTTACAAACTCCTCTATGATGTATCTACTTAACCCTCAACATGTATGGACAAACGCCTATAGTCGTGCAGTGCAGGACCAAAGAAAAAGGGTAAATACAAATTAACATTTAAAGCTCAGTGGTTTGTATTGAGGCTCATCAAGAAGTGTCGATAGGCTCAAAGATCGGTACTAAAGGTGAAATATAAATAAGACAGCTTTTTGGCTCTGAATATGTTCCAAACAAGGCCTTAGGTCATCCCTAAATATCTCAACATGCACAAACTTAATCAACCAAGCACTTAAAAATTCAACCATTTATCATATACTAGCATATTTGTTTCCTTTTATTTTCTATATCACTTGGTACAATTGATTGCTTAATGCCTATTTATTGTGTAACACATAGAACTTAGTAGTCTAATAATCAAAAGTTTAAAATCACCTACTATCATGCCAAATTTCTTTGTAGACATAAGTAACCTATGCACATGCTCCAAACCAATCACTTGTATTTCTACAAGCTCAAGCACACCAAAGAAAAGAAAGAATCGAAGAAAAACATAGAAATTTAAAAATAAGCAAGTTTTCTATATTACTTCCCCCACATACACACTTTAGTTGACACATTGTCATCAATGTGTAGCCCATAAATAGATAAGGAAACTTACCCGATTGATTGTGGTCGCTCCAACTGCTAATGGTGGGTGCTTCCTCCTTTGATCGTGTTAAGCTCAAATTGTTTCTGTCTCCTTCGTGTTGGGTTCCTACAAAGAAAACTTAAACAAGATGCAATAAAAAAAACTACTATTAGTCCTACTCCTACAAAGTTCAAATTAAAAGTATCCAAAAATTAATACGAGTTTTCAAAAATAAAAAATGTTCAATCATCCTCTTCAAAATCCATCTCCTCACTTCTGTCATCCTTATCATCCTCCTCGCTATCTTGCCCCTCTTTTTATTATACCATATTTGTTGGCCCAAACATGTCAACTGTATAATTAGGGACCTAAATTTTGTTTTTCATAGTAAATTCTTGAAAAATTGGTCCTGATTCCTGCATCCATTGGATCATCAAATCTAGCTTAGGATGACTATTCTCACCAACTTCTTGTTAAACTTATGTCAACCTCTGAGATGAAGCTAGTGTAGCTGTTGCTTCTTGTTGTTGCTTGTTCCAATATTTTATCTGTTTGGCCCGAAGCTCAATGTATTGTTGGAACAAGGTGTCTCCGATGAAACTTATAACATCTCGATTTTGGGCCTAGTCGGAATAGTGGTTTTGGGATCACAAATCTGATGAGGAAAAAAATTTATTTTTATTATATTTTTATGGTCTAAAATTTCACAGAATGATTTCGTGAAAACTTCGTTCGAAAATTTTGACGTTTGGGCACTCTATTTAGTCAAAAGGACTAAATTGTAAAAAGTGCAAAAGTTGAGTTCTACATGTTAGAGGTGTCCAATTGTTATGAAATTTTAAATTGGAGGTCCTTATATGGTAATTAGACCATTGGTTAATTTTTTGGATAGAAATGGACATGAAATAGGAGAAATAGAATATTTTTAAGTTAGGGGCATTTTGGTCATTTAGTAATTAAAATGAATTAAAAACCAAATTAAAAGCCAATTTTTGTCCATCTTCTACCCCATGGCCAAAACTTGCTTGGAGAAGACATAGCTACGGTTTTTCAAGCTTCCAAGCTTGATTGTAAGTCCGTTCTAGCCCCGTTTTTAATGATTTTTACGTTTTTGAAATCCTCGTAATAAGATCTAGCTATTTCCACCATTTATTTGAGCTAGGATTCATGTTTAAAAATTGACCCATGGGTGACATGCATGCATTTTGATGTCTAATGGTAGAAAATGAATGTTGGGTGTTAAATAAATGACTTTTACTAAGTAATTTTCGATGAAAACGTCCAAAAGGACCATTTTGTAAAAGTTGTAACATGGCATAAAAAAGTGTTTTGATGAGAATTGTAGTTTGCTATAGTTATTAAAATGATTCATCTAGGCTTAAAATGCAAGGAAATTGAATAAAAATCATTTTACGAGCCTAGGGGCAAAGTGTAATTTTGACAAAGTTTAGGGGCAAAAATATAATTTTTTTGAAATATGATTTTTGGGTCAATTTGAATAATGTGAGTCCTAAATGGGCTATATTTGAAATGATAGATCAAGAAAATCGAGATTCGGGCTTAAATCGAGAAAATACAAGGTAATGGACTAAATTGATAAATTTGCCATTTTCGTATTCGAGGTAAGTTCGTGTGATTTAATAAGCATGTTATTCATGTTATTATCATTATACATGAAATATATATTGCTATGATTGTGTTGAAATTCATGTTAATGGAAGTTTGATGGAACATGACATTTTAAATGAAATTAGTAAGTTGTATGGAAACAAGGTGCTATGTTACTTTTATTGTAGGGTTCAATGTTTAATAAACATGAAATTGAGTTGGTTTTAATGAACATTACAAGGTCATCGATGCATATTAATATACTTGATGAAAAGTGAAAACCTCGATTGAATGAAAGAAATATTCGATGGATCTATAAAAAGGAATTGACGGTAAAAGGTTCTAGCCCAGATGAGTGTTCCTAAAGTGATCTAGCCTCTAGAAGAATATGTGCGCAATGTGGATTTAGCCCAGACAGGTAATCCGATTAGGGTCTGAATTTAGCCTAGACAGGTAATTCAAATTTGAGCTCATGAGAGTAATTGTCGTTACAGGGGATTTAGCCTAGACTGGAAATCCCGCCGTAAGATGAGAGGTTTGCGGGAGTGCGTACTTGAAATGATCACTTGTATGATTTGACGGTGCATGGGATATCCATCAAAATATCCGAGAAAATTCAATGGGATTAATATGATAAATGAATAAAAAGGGGGTTTTTCCATGACAAACTTATTTATATTATCAGATACTATTATGATGGATATGATTGTCATGTTTGGACGAGTGGTGGTGCTAAGAGATAGCACAGCTACATACTCGAAAACCACGAACATGTGTTGGACATGGACAGTGAAATGGACTTGTGGAAAGAATGCAAATAAATGAGTGATACATATGAGAATAATTTTTATGGCAATCTTATGATGATTATCATTTTGTTGCTCTAAAACTATTTGGACAGCAGCAATAGTCTGAATTTGAAAATCCACCAAATATTGTGTAAGTAGAATTAAAGCCTGAATTAAATATGAAATGAAATCTTATTGAGTCTAGTTTCACATAAAATAAATGGTATAAGCAAAAAAAGAAATTATATTATGAGATATTTTAATTTTTGTGAGACAGAGTCAGAATAAGTTCGGAATCACCTGTTCTAACTTGGGAAAATCACTAGAAATTGTACAAAAATAATTATCAGTTAGAACTCATATAAATAAGTCCTTAATGAGTATATTTTCAAGAGAATTAGACAGGAACCTTATCTGAATCCCGTACTAAGAGATAAATAAAAATTAGTGAAGAAAGGTCAAAGTTGTCAAATAGCAAAATAGGGGATATTTAAAGAATAAAATGTACTTATTGGCTAGACAAAAAATTCTGAAACTTTTATGGTAAGAAGATATTTGAGTTTCATTTCTGGGAAAATTAGTGATTCTCAATCTGGTTTCCTGTAGCTCAGGATATAAATAATTTAGTGACCATGACTTGAGAAAATAGCTTAACTGGACTTTGAATAAATAGAGAGGAATTGAAAAATAGCATGTTAATACATTGCTTATTATTTTCATACGAGCTTACTAAGCGTAAAGCTTATTCCCTCCTTTCCATTTCCTTAGTGTTCTCAGGTGGGTTCGGGGTTGGAGATCGTCGAAGGCAGCATCACACTATCAAGCCAATACCTGTAGAGTATTGATACATATGTTAGAATTATCAAGTGAGTGGCATCTATAGGGATCTAGTTCTATGACATGTGTTATTATGACTTGGCTAAATGTATTGGCCTATATCAAGCTATTGTATATTGTCATGAGATGTGGCTCATATTGATTATGGCTTGTAAGTCTAGCTAATCATGTTACGTTTTAATGCAAATGATGTGATGATATGAATATGTTTGCTTGCGATGCATGGTTAGTAATATGTCATGTGTGTTGAATGCATGTTTTATGACCAATCGAAGTGGTCATGACCATGAATTAAATGTGTAATAATGTGTCTAGACTAATTTATCGTGTGTAGGTGGAACACATGTATAATGACGAGCTAATGTTGAATGTGTCTTAATAATGGGCGTTTAATCACCAAAATGATGCCATGATTTGTGAGTTTGATGTGTATAAGGTTGTAAGGGTTTATGGGAAACATGAAGGCTTGCAAAATAACCTAAGAGTTAATTACACGGGTTGAGACACGGCCGTGTGTCTGAACCGTGTAAGGGACACGGCCTGGTGACACGGGCGTGTGGCCTGGCTGTGTGGTTCAATCTATTTGCTGACGTCATAAAAATAGAGTTACACAGCTTGAGGACACGGGCATGTCGGTAGCACACAGGCGTGCCCCTGTGTCCACACGGGCATGTGACCCTGTTCTATGAGAAAAATTTCTATGTTTTCCCAGAACTTTTTAAAGTTTTCAGTTTAGTCCCAAACCCTTTCTAAAGTATGTTTTGGGTTTCGTAGACCCAAATAAGGGACTATGTGCATGTGATTGAATGTTTTAAAATATGAATGAAATTTTGTGGCCCGATTTGCATGATTATTTGTGTTTAAATCTAGTAATGCCTCATACCCTGTCTCGACGTAGGACACGAGTAAAGGGTGTTACATTTAATGGTATCAGAGCTATGGTTTAGTCGGTTCTCAGACTAACCTAGAATATGTATGAGAGTCTAGCTATACATGCCACCGATCTGAAATAGTGTGATGTTTCTCGACGCATATGATAGCCACTTTGTTTAGAGAAAGGTACTCTCCAACCGAGCTATATCTGACCATATTGATTGTGATAAGGAGGTATTTGAGTAAAGCGCAGTTATGAGAAATTGAAACTTGGAAAGGTACAGATAAGATTCATAATACCCTGTTATGGATAAAATGTCATGGTCTTGATTGGATATTAAAATTTAATAGATTGCAATGAATTATTGAAATGAGACAAAGGATTATATAGCATAATGAGCTTACCTGTGATTGATTGATAATTCCATGATGTATGTGACTGAATTACTCGAGTAAATGCATGTGTTTAGATAACTTATCAAAAATATTAATGGGATGAATATTCATGTATATCTGTTTGGATGATTATGATTGGCAAGCCCGTATAGCTTGAGTAAATGTGTTAAATTTCTTGGACTAATTTATATGATTGTAATTATATGTATAAATGATGGCGTACGAGATAAATGTATAGATTGTGATAAACTTATCCATGTTTGTTGGCCTTTGTATGATATCATGTGCATGACTTGTATGATTAAATGAATAGATAAGTAAAGTTATCCAGAAAACATGGAATACATGCATAAGTATACTTGTTAAAATGAGATAACTGAAAAGTGGGCATAAAATCAATATGAAAGTTAGTTTACCCAAAATGAATGACATGATTGTGATGATGTTACTATGATGACGAAAATTGTGTTACATGTATATGTATATGAGAGTCAAGTCAGAGGCCCTATGATTCCCTCCCCCTTACCAAAGTGGTGTTTTATAATGGAAATCCCTGAGATTTGTGTTGAATGAGTTCTCCAGTGAGAAACCAAAGAGTTCAGTGAAAAAATGGTTATAAGAATGATTAGAGATTGAGAATGGGTTGATAAGTACAAACATGAGCTAGAAAGATATCAGATTAGCTGAAAGATTGTTTAATTTTTGCAACATCACAGTTAGTGAAAAAGGTTAATTTTGGTAAAACGATCTATCCTGGTATGACGTCGAGAAATGTATTGATTAAAATTCCCTTATGAACTAATCTCCTTTAGTGAAAAGAATAATATGGAAATTTTGATGCAGAAAATAGTTAAAGGAATAATGTTCGAAATGCGAGATGTTTGAGTATGGTAATTATAGTGAGCAGATGATGGCTGTCTCTTTTAAGGCACTCTATGAGTCCATTTATTTCTAGGAATTGTTATAGTAATGTTCCTTGATTTTAATGATAGACAAAGGCATTATCGGTCTGATTGGTACAAAATCTACATGATCCTATTTCTTTCTGGTATTCTGCTACCTTCTGTCTGTTGGGAATTGATGAAAAAGGTGCGTATGATGCCATGATTCAATTTTTTATAATAGTTGATTTGTCCGATATATATATGGGAAGGTATATTATTCTTGTTGCATCTATCTTTAGTGGTCAGAATGATATTTTCTTCTGGATTTCTTTTCTCTAAGGAACCATTGAGGTCGTTCATATTTTCTTATGAACTTTGTTCTCGGTCTTTCGATACAGTATCGTGATTGGATTTTCTTATTTTGGATTTCTTTATGTTGGATTTCTATATTCTGGATTACTCCATTATGGATTTCCTTATCTTGAATTCTTGGTCATCTTTTTCTCGTAACTTGTCAAACGTGGCTTATAGTTAAAATATGACCTTTAGCTTGCGATATATATATATAAATATCAAGTATGATTATGCTTCTGATTTGGTCATGGTAATCTGGTGATCTTAGTATTTGGATGTCTCTAAATTTTCGTATAAGGATTTGACAATGGCAAAGGCTTAAGTGGTAAAATTTTTATCTTGTGAAATTAATGGCTTAATTCATGATTGGCAAAGTTTGGACAGATGAGAACATTGTTAATCGAAGCCTTTAAACTGGTCTAGTCTGTGTTGATCAAAGACTTCCTGATTTTCAGTGATATATTATTGTTTAAATGGTGATGTGTTTTAAGACAACAAGACAAGTGAAAGCTTAAAGTATCTGATGTCATAGAAAACCTGAGTTTTCTATAGTGTAAATGACTTGGGTATTAAAAGATGATGAGATATTTATTGTATGATCCTTGTGTAAGAATATTTGAAATGTTAATGGGGTTAAAGCCGAGCACCAGGTTCTACCAGAGTTATCTCTGCCAGTATTGATATTAGGATGGAGAATGAGAAAGGGTTATCCTCAAGGCCCTATTAGGATCATCCCTGTCTTTGAAACATAAAAATGTCATGTAGCTTATTATTAAATATTTGATGAGATATGTAAATCATGCTGGTATGTACTGAATTTTCGCCCATCAGGTTCGAGGAATTTCGTGTCTTTATGATTGATGGATTTCTTGGAATACTAGTCTCCACTAATCGGATTGAGATCTGGGTTTCATATCATGATTTCTTGGGAAAGCCAAAGGAGGCTTTGAAATGAAAGGTAACTGAGAGTTGAATTGACAAATAATCAGACCGTGTGAAATTATAAAGAGTATAAAGTTGAGATGAACTGGCTAGTTTCACTATTCGAATTCGAAAAAGATTCAAGTATGAATGTATATGTAACATGATGGTATGGTTCGGACTTTTGAATACATGAACTTTTTGATAGAGATTAAGTTGCAGTGAAAGTGTTGTAAAGCGAAAACCGCTCATGATTCTTGTTTGTGGAATTTAAAGAGATATGTAGTAAAAGTTTAGCCTTGAGTGAAAGTTCTTTGACATCGATTATAGGATTGAGGAATCTAAGTGAAAAACCAAAACCACTTTTCTCGTAAGATTTTCGAGGACGAAAATCCCTAAAGGGGGAGAAATGTAACAACCCGATTTTGGGCCTTGCCGGAATAGTGGTTTCGGGACCACAAATATGATGAGGAAAAATTTTATTTTTATTATATTTTTATGGTCTACAATTTCACGGAATGATTTTGTGAAAAAATTGTTCGAAAATTTTGACGTTTGGGCACTCAATTTAGTCAAAAGGACTACATTGTAAAAAGTGCAAAAGTTGAGTTCTACATGCAAGAGGTGTCCAATTGTTATGAAATTTTAAATTGGAGGTCCTTATATGGTAATTAGACCATTGTTTAATTTTTTGGACAAAAATGGACATGAAATAGGTGAAATAGAATATTTTTAAGTTAGGGACATTTTGGTCATTTAGTAATTAAAATGATTTAAAAACCAAATTAAAAGCCAATTTTTGTCCATCTTCCACCCCATGGCCGAAACGTGCATGGAGAAGACATATCTAGGATTTTTCAAGCTTCTAAGCTTGATTGTAAGTCCGTTCTAGCCCCGTTTTTAATGATTTTTACGTTTTTGAAATCCTCATAATAAGATCTAGCTATTTCTACCATTTATTTGAGCTAGGGTTCATGTTTAAAAATTGACCCATGTGTGACATGCATGCATTTTGATGTCTAATGGTAGAAGTTGAATGTTGGGTGTTAAATAAACGACTTTTACTAAGCGATTTTCAATGAAAACGTCCGAAAGGACCATTTTGTAAAAATTGTAAAAATGGTATAAAAGAGTGTTTTGTTGAGAATTGTAGTTTGCTATAGTTATGAAAATGATTCGGCTAGGCTTAAAATGCAAGGAAATTGAATAAAAATCATTTTACAAGCTTAGGGGAAAAAGTGTAACTTTGCCAAAGTTTAGGGGCAAAAACTTAAAAAGTGAAAACCCCGATTGAATGAAAGGAATATTAGATGGATCTGTAAAAAGGAATTGATGGTAAAAGGATCTAGCCCGGACAGGTGTTTCTAAAGTGATCTAGCCTCTTAAAGAATATGTGTGTAATGTGGATTTAGCCCAGACAGGTAATCCGATTAGGGTCTGAATTTAGCCTAGACTAGTAATTCAGATCTGAGCTCATGAGAGTAATTGTCATTACAGGGGATTTAGACAGGACTGGTAATCCCGACATTTTCTCTGAGTTTATACTAGAGGGATTTAGCCTGGACTGGTAATCCCGCCGTAAGATGTGAGGTTCGCGGGACTGCGTACTTGAAATGATCACTTGTACGATTTGACGGTACATGGGATATCCATCAAATATCTGAGAAAATTTAACGGGATTAATATGAGAAATGAATAAAAAGGGGTTTTTTCCATGACAAACTTATTTATGTTATGAGACACTATTATGATGGATATGATTGTCACGTTTGGACGAGTGGTGATGCTAAGAGATAGCACAGGTCGTACTCGTAACCCACGAATATGTGTTGGACGTGGAAACTGAAATGGACTTATGGTAAGAATGCAAATAAATGAGTGATACATATGAGAATAATTTTTATGGCAATCTTATGATGATTATCATTTTGTTACTCTAAAATTGTTTGGATAGCAGCAATAGTCCGACTTTGAAAATCCACCAAAAATTGTGGAAGTTTTATTAAATGCTTAATTAAATATGAAATTAAAGCTTATTGAGTCTAGTTTCTCGTAGAAGAAACGATATAAGAAAAATAATTTCATATTATAAGATATTTGAATTTTTGTGAGACAGAGCCAGAATGAGTTCGGAATCCCCTAGTCTGAATTAGGAGAATCACTAGAAATTGTACAAAAATAATTATGTGTTAGAATTCATATGAATAAGTCCTTAATGAGTCTATTTTCAAGAGAATTAGATTGGAACATTATCTGAATCCCTACTAAGAGATAAATAAATATTAGTGAAAAAAAGTCGAAGTGGTCAAACAGCGAAATAGGAGAGACTTTAAAGAATAAAATGTACTTATTGGCTGGACCAAAAATTCTAAAAATTTTATGGTAAGAAGATATGTGAATCTAGTTTCTGGGAAAATTAGCGGTTCTCAATTTGGTGTCCTGTAGCTCCGGATATAAATAATTTATTGACTATGACTCGATAAAATAGCTTAACTGGACTTTGAATAAATAGAGAGGAATTGAAAAATAGCATGTTAATACATTGCTTATTATTTTCATACGAGCTTACTAAGCGTAAAGCTTACTCTCTCCTTTCCATTTCCTTAGTGCTCTCAGGTCGGCTCGGGGTTGGAAATCGTCAGAGGCAGCATCACACTATCAAGCCAATACCCATGTAGTATTGATACATATGTTAGAATTATCAAGTGAGTGGCATGTATAGGGACCTAGTTCTATGACATGTGTTATTATGACTTGGCAAAATGTATTGGCCTATATCGAGCTATTGTATATGGTCATGAGATGTGGCTCATATTGATTATGGTTTGTAAGTCTAGCTAATCATGTTACGTTTTAATGCACATGATGTGATGATATGAATATGTTTGCTTGCCATGCATGGTTAGTAATATGTCATGTGTGTTGAATGCATGTTTTATGACCAATCGAAGTGGTCATGACCATGAGTTAAATGTGTAATAATGTGTCTAGACTAATTTATCATGAGTAGGTGGAACACATGTATAATGACAAGTTAATTTTGAATGTGTCTTAATAATGGGTGTTTAATCACCAAAATGATGCCATGATTTGTGAGTTTGATGTGTATAAGGTTGTAAGGGTTTATGGGAAACATGAAGGCTTGGAAAATAACCTATGAGTTAATTACACAGGTTGAGACACGGCCGTATGTCTCAATTGTGTAAGGGACATGGCCTGGTGACATGGCGTATGGCCAGGCCGTGTGGTTCAATTATTTGCTGATGTCATAAAAAGAGAGTTACACGGCCTGAGGACACGAGCGTGTTGATAGCACATGGGCGTGCCCTTGTGTCCATACGGGCATGTGACCCTGTTTCATGAGAAAGATTTCTAAGTTTTCCCAGAACTTTTTAAAGTTCTCAGTTTAGTCCCGAACCCTTTTTAAAGTATGTTTTGGGTTTCGTAGACCCAAATAAGGGACTATGTGCATGTGATTGAATGTTTTAAAATATGAATGAAATTTTGTATCCCGGTTTGCATGATTGTTTGTGTTTAAATTCGGTAATGCCTCGTACCCTGTCCCGACGTAGGACACTGGTAAGGGGTGTTGCAAAACTAGAAGCTTTCAGTGATTGCTCAGTGGATTTCATAGGTACACATGCCTTTTTACATAAGGTCGTCACTAGATGGGGTAAGAAAACTACCACCTTCTGGCCACTAATACATCTCTTCATGATTTGCTGGATTAATTTACCGATGCAGACCTTTTTTTTTTTGCAAAATAGCACAGAGTAAAACTGCTCTAAAAGTATTAATGTTAAAAACATTTAAAGCAAGTACTATTCGTGTACACACAAATTGAATCCACATCTTAGCCTCAGGAAACATAATTACTTGATGAAAAGATACTGGGATATTGGTGCCTGAGCGATATTTCCATTCACCCCTCCCTTTAATCAAAAGTTTATAATAATATCCTTATCAATATCTCAGAAATATTCTAAATCAGTTTCATCAATAAAAGAATTCTCATAGTATGGAGCATTATAAAATTCATAACTAATTCGAGGGGTTACTCGCACTTCATTCCCCCACATAAGTACCATATTCAACATTTGGCCTTTAGCATTCCTAGACTCTTGGTCTTGTAAAGACGCATAAAGCTCCTGAATAATAGGGACCACAACATTCTCTTTTGGGATCATCCACAAATGTTCGCACCTATGATATCTTACTAAAGGCCATATTTTCTTAATAGGATCATTGACAGTAACATATTTTCCAATATTTGGGTTTACAAAATTAGGGGGTTTTTACTTATGGATGGTTGGGGTTCATTGGTTTTTCTAACTTTATAGGAGGCATGTTTAAACACAAAACCAAATCAAGCAATATCAAATAAAACAATAAAAAGTTCGAGTCAGGAACCCTTATCTTCGAAAAAATCTTGAAGTCCTTGTCGTTCAAGTTGGTGAATGGTTCCTTTATGTGCTCCCTTCATTTGCTACATCGAAAGATCTTGAATCATAAGGGATTCTTACAAGTTACAACAAAGAATTTGGATTTACGATTTTAGGGTTTAAGAAGTTCTAAGAGATTTGAGAGGGTTAAGAGGTTAAGGTGATGTTCAATATGTTTCTATGGGGTATTATGGTTAATGATAGGTGATTTGAATGGTAAAAGTCAGGTAAAACTAAGTTTTAGCATTGGGTTTCGCAATTGGGTCGGGTCAATCTTGCAAAAAAATTCCAGAATGTCGCGACACGAAGGTTTCTTGCCACAACACATCCGTCAATTTGGAGATCTTGGGGAAACTGTCTACTATGTCCCAGTAGGCTAGTGCCATGTCATGACCTCGATATGATTTTCATCATTTTTTGTATTCTACACGTAGTGTCATGACACAAGGTTGCCGTGTTGCAATACCGACTCTATTTTAGCCCAAATTTCTATCTTGGGGATTTTTTCGTTTAAAAATGAACATGTATCAAATAAAAGTGAGAATCTAAAATATAGGGTTAATTAAATACACAGTAATTATAAAAATTTAAGCAATTCAAATAATTTTAAGTTTTACTGTCAGATTAATCCAGTAGTATTTTCGTTTTACAGATGGACGATCTTCTCATTCTATCAGTATTAGTCCATTGTTCATTGTGTCATTCCACCTTCTTCCGCTTGTCTCTTTCCTTGAACATGTTTATTTTATCTGTACGCATAAGAGGAAGCATGTCCCTTGATTCGAGAACATTAGAAATAGATTTTTTTTACACTGTTCTCCTAACTTTTTCTAACTTTCCTCTTCACTAAGTTGATGGCCGCATTTAAATACTTTTGTATCACCATTGATTTTCATAGTTAATTCATTCTTTTCTAAATCAATCATAGACCTAGAAGTAGCCAAGAAGGGTCTTCCTAATAAGATCGATATCTCCTGATCCTCTTCGAAATCAAGCATCACCAAATCTGCAGGGACAATAAAATTTTGCACCTTGACTAACACATCTTCCAATACCACTTTCAAATGTATTGAAGACCTGTTAGCCAATTGTAATGTTATTTGAGTAATTATAAGATCCCTCAACTTGAGTTTTTTAAAAATTGATAGAGGCATTAAATAATACTAGCTCCTAAATTACATAGGATTAAAATAGATGTTCCCTATCTCTAAGGGAATAGTAAAACTCCCAGGTCTTTTCATTTTCGAAGTACTTATCTTAAAACAATCACACTACAATAGGCACTTAAGCTAACTTTTTCACCTACCTTAATTTTCTTACGCCTCACCATCATTTCCTTTAAAAGCTTATCGTACTTAGGTGTAACGCCCTGAGTTAATTAAGTCTATTTTATGAATTTCATTATTAGTAAGTATCTGTAGTTGTGGTTAAGTGCCTTAATTCAATGTTTGAGGTCTCGGGTTTGAGTTGTGGTTCAATCGTCTTCTGATTCTAAGCCTATTTGATTTTAAATAAAAATATGTTTATTGTTAAAATAATTTTGGAGCTATTTTTATTATTTTATTAAAGAAAAAGGGAGTTTGTTAGAATTATTAATAATAATAGTAATAATAATAATATGCTTTAATAAATCAAGTAGCAATATTTAAAAAAAATTGTTTTAACTCTTGGGCTTTTTTTGAATTAAACAAAACAAATGTCTAATTCTGGTCAAATTATATTTTATGAGTAGGAATTTATTTTATTTTTGAAAAAAAAAGAAGATAAAAAGGATCCTAAAAACCCACGTCCCTCTTTTTGCTATTCCTTAAGCCACGTTGCAATTTCAATTGTAAAAATTTGGTTTTCCCGTTCATCTGTTCGTCAGTTCTTTCAACTTTGTTTGGAAATCTTCTTTTTAACATTGGTTTTTGTTCGTTGGGTCTACAATTTCGCTTCTATTAGGTAATGTTTTAATTAGTTATTTGATTGATTAATATGGGAGTTTTGAGGGGCATTAGGTGTTGTTAAAATTTGGTTATTAATGATTAATTGGCTCATTGCATTTAGGAGAGAATCATGAGACGTTTAGCACTCCTTAAGTATCGTAATTTCGTGGGGTTGCGATTTGAAAATCAGTAAGAGTTTGGAAGGGTGTTAGTGTTATTAATGAGTTCGATTCTTAGCTATCTTGTGCCTAAATGCTGCAATTAATCGTTTTATTTGGCATATTTAGGTCTTGGGGGTTCTATGGTTGCGTTCTTATCGGAATCGAGTTAGGTGTGTAATGAAAACATGAGAAAATGACGATCGGTAGGCCGTCAAGCACGAGAAAACAAGAAAATATGGCCTGTCGACGCCACACGGCCGTGTGTCTGGCCGTGTGGTAAGCCGTGTGCTACATACGACCGTGTGACCGGCATGTGCGAAGCCGTGTGACGGGCATGTGGGCCCAAATTCAAAATTTTTCCCTAGTGTCGTATATGTCTTCTCGATTAACTGTGGGCCTTCCATAAGGTCGGCATCTCTAGTATAAGCCTTAAAGCATGAAATCTACTACTCTGCTAGATTGATATTAACGTAAATGACATTTATATGAGTATTATGAAATACAGTATGTATGATCTATTCTGTTATGTATAAGCATGTGTAATATCTATTATATGAGCATACATGATATGTTAATTCTAATATCTGTTAGTCTGTTATAGCTGATAATCTGTCTGTAATTGGCTATGGGGCGAGAATTGTATTATGAGGGGGAAGTGTTCTGTGTAAGGCGATATCTTGCCATTATACTGGCAAAAATGTTGTGATTATTTTGGAAAGTGTTGTATAGACACTATGTGGTGTGTAGGGTTGGATGGGTATTTTACACCCCGTGTGGACGGAGTTGGTGTGTAGAAGATGGGGGTAGGATTTTGCATATTTGTATCTACATAATTCTGATTCCGTAAAAGGTTTACATTTGTATTTGTTCTACACGAGATTGAGTCTAAATTTCTGTTTATATACGTGTTACACACTGAGTTTCAAAACGCACTCTCTGTTTGTTTGTTCTGTTCAAGTAACCCTCAGATTTAGGCGGGTCAGTGCGACGGAAGCTCAGTGGTGACCACATTTCTGTAAAATTTCATTCTTTTAAAATTAGTTTAAAATTTTCTAACTTTTTAAAGTTTTTTAATTTTAGGACTCTCCGAACTTTTTGGGACTGTTTTTGGTTTTGGATTTTATTTTAGTTTTCTAAGCGTAGCAACTGATAAAACAGTCTTCTCTGAAAACGATAATTTTTCTAAAATAATTGTTTCCAAGAAACAATTTGATTTTCCAAAATATGAAATTTTAAAGAAAATCCACTGTAAAACATTCGATTTTATAGAAAGGGGTAAACAAACAACAATTTTAAATAAGATTAGTACATCCATAAGTTTTCCGAACAAATCAGACATTCTAAGTAACAACGATTACGATGATTTGTGAGTAATAAAGTTGTTTTGTAAATTTTCTTCGTAACACTTCCAGATTCGGCCCTAACATCTAGGCCAAGTTTGGGATGTTACATTTAGTGGTATCAAAGCCAGCTTGCAAAACATGGGCTGTGAAATTTTGGGTTCCAAATTTTGTTTATAAAAAACTGGTTTTCGAGCAAAGTTTATTTTTGCAATCTGAAAAGCAAGCATGTGGTACATCGAGTCTCCGACGCCGATCCTGTAATTACTTCTAAACTTAAAAATACTGTAGTTAGAAAACTCTGAACTACTTAAACTGCATATAGTTAATTAGAGATTGAAAATTCTAAACTTTCTAAACTTTCTAAAACTACTTCTGATAATTATTTGAAGCATAAAATATTACTAATAAATACTGAAACTAATTCATAAAACTTCATAATGCAGATAAAAATTTGAATACAATGAGTGCTCGTGGAACGTGTGGTCATGGTACTCGTGGGCACGGCAGGCGCCGTAGAGGGACTCGAGCTGAGTCATCCTTGATGGGCAGATGCCTAATTTGGATACGAGTGAAACATCGGCTACACCTACTATTGAGACTAGGTCTCAAAGCTGCTCGGCTGGGGACGACGCATTGTCTCAAGCCATGCTTAGAGTATTTGTAACACCCTAAACTCGTCCTAAATGTTATGGCCGAATCTGTGACGTTACATTGAAGTGTATTTTGAAAAGCATCGCTCTGTTTGAAAAATCCATTCTATATTAAAATCTTCATTGTGACCTTTTATGAAAACTTTAGGATATCTTCTTCATTGATAAAATTCAAGTTGGTTTAGCAAAATGTTAATCGTATTAGATTGCTATTACACTTTAAAAACAATGTTTGTAACGGAAGCTTTTAAAATATGTTGCAATAATGAGGTGTTTTGAAAGCATTTATCCTTATAAAAACCACGGCCTACCTCTAGCAGTTATGATTCAAAGTAGATAAATCCGAAATCAAAAGTAAAAACTTTAAGAGGCCTTATTACATAACAAATACCCAAATTAAACTACTTATAAATGTAAAATTAAGAAGTGAAAGCAAGTGCGGTTGAGTGGCCACCATCAAATGCCTTACAGCTCCGATCCACCTAAGGATTACCTGCGCAGAAAAGTAGAAGGGGGAGTTTATGAAAACTCAGTGTGTAATCCCTTAACAACAATCAGTCATACAGTGGGCAAATACAGTCTAGGCCTAAGCCCATTTCAGCAATAGTCCAGTAACAGTTAGGGCCTTAGCCCTTTACACTATCAGTATCAGTGTGGGCCTTAGCCCATTTCAGTAATAGTAACAGAAATACAATCAGAAGTCCTACGCATCCATCCTCTACACTCCACTCAGTCCAGCCCTACACTCCATGTGGAGATAAAATCGACCCACCCATCTCTACACTCTAAAATATAGCACTGGTTGCGACACTAAACAGTAATTGCAGCAGAGCTGCCAGTACTATACACTTCCTCTAAATATAATAACCCATCCCCATGCAATATGTCATGTCATAATATCAAACGTGTATGAAAATCATGTCATGCTCGATTACAATCATACATATCACAGGGTTATATCAGTCATTTTACCTCATAGGGGTATAACGGTCATTTCATCACATTGGGGTTCGGGTATACTTACAGACCCAACAGTAGGTCGTCTCGGGTAACCTGTGCAACCTTAACAATCAAACAGTGAAAATGGGCCCAAAGCCCATAACACGGCCCATGTGGACCCACACGCCCGTGTGTCCCACAAAGCCCAAAAATGGTCTTCAACGTGTAAACTACACAGCCTGGCCCAATAATCCCCACACATCCGTGTGGTTTACCAGTATGGGGTCCACAAGGCCGTGAGGCCCACCCGGCCCATTTTGACCTAACGTGGCCCAAAACGGCCTAAGCCCATAAAAAAGCTCATGGTGGCCTTTGTGATCAAACACCCACATTTTACGCATTCGAGTTACCATATAAGCGAGCGCACACTCGTGTAGCGTCAATAGTCATACTTTTCTGGCTTTTGCCGATCTACGTTTATAGTAGTGTGGTTACACACCTGTTTGCGAAAAGTGCTAGAATTCCACGAGCACCAAACCTACATTCATTCAAGGCATTTAATTAGCCGTTTGACAATAGGGTGAATCACTCTCCTCTTTAATACTTAATCCCAAAATATTAGATACTTCCCTTAATTGAACGAGTGTGGTTTAGTTCGCTAAACCACTGACGAAGGTTGATTACACCCTCCTTGTCGAATAACTGCATACCAGCGAAATCTATTAATGATGATTACATAAACATATGGCTTAAATCATTATATATTGGCTTATTGAAAACCAAAACTAGAGATAAGGGAAAAGTAAGGCAATCGGTCAACACCCTATAACACAAGTCGTGCACCAAGGACCAACAAGTGATAAATAAGGACCACGTTCCCTATAATCAAGTACAGAGAGATATTTGATCGCTTCAATAACACTTGTAAGCACCTTCACTCCTCGAGAACTTCTAAAACTGAAAGGAGCACCACCAAAAATAGAGAGGAGATGAGAAACGGCCAAAAGAGAAGAAAATGGGAGAAAAACCAAAAGGGCAGAAGAGACTTACAACACAATATTTAACCAACGTATGCTTCCTAGACGAAAAAGGAAGAATGGAGGAAGGAAATCGACAGAGTAGAAAATAAGATTGCCTAAAACTGAAACAAGAGGGAGAGAAAGAAACAATATTTGGCAACACAATAGACCAAAATGGTGGTGGAAGAAGAGAATGACTTGAAGAAAATGTAACACAAAATAAGCCCTAAAACATTCGACCAAGGTATGGGAAAATAGAGAAAAGAAGAGAATCGGTTAAACCCAAGAGCCAAAAGCCAAACAATTTGAGAGAGGAGAAGGGAGAAATCGGTAAGGGGAAAAAACCCAAAATGCAAACCTGAAAGCACAAACGAAAACACAGTAAAATTCCCTAGGCACCATTTGGTTTCCAAAGAAAAGAATCAACCAAAAGAAGTGCCAAACTTACCAAAACCGAACTCAATGAATACCTAGAGTCCCCAATCGACACAACACACTCTCTCTCCTCAACTCCCCATAATCACCTCCCCAAAATCCTCCACAAATCTCTCCACCGAACACTCCCCTATCCAATCCCCACCATTTTCTCCTCAATTTCGGCTATACACTCCCCACTCAAACCGTCCAAGCATCAGAGTCCCACTGACACACAATCTCCTACACTGCACAGTAGTAAAAATAGAACACACCTTACACATAGCAGGACGAACCCAAATCTCCTAGCAACAGTAATACACCACTATCCCCTTGACCGGCAAGCTTTTTATGACATGCAATCCCTACAATTATTTAAAAACCTACTGTCCAGAGCCAAGGGTTTTATTCAATTAAAACAAAAATTTTGTACAAGCCAAGGCTTGAACCCAGGACTCCTCCAACACTACTCAGGACACTCAACCACTGAAGTAGACATATATTTGTGCAACACAACATACAAAAATAAATACTTAGATTTTTGGGGCGTTACAACTCTACCCCTTAAAAGAAAATTTCAGCCTCAAAATTTACCTGGTCAAAACAAATGAGGGTATCGTTGTCGCATCGCCTCCTCAGGTTCCCATGTAGCTTCCTCAGGGCTGTGATTACGCCAAAGTACCTTAACCAATGGGATAGACTTCTTCCTTAACACTTTTACATCATGATCTAGAATTTGCACTGGCTCCTCCTCAAAAGTTAGATCTGGTCTAACCTCAATCTCCTCAGTCGAGATAATATGCGCAGGATCAGAACGGTAGCGCCTCAACATAGAGACCTGGAACACATCATGAATTCGATCCAACTCTGGAGGAAACTCAAGTTGATAGGCAACAGGCCCCACACACTTTAGTATGCGGTAAGGCCCAATGAACCTAGGGCTTAGCTTGCCCCTCTATCCAAACCTCAGTACCTTCTTCCATGGCGAGACCTTGAGAAATACTAAGTCCCCCATAGAATACTCAATCTCCTTACGCTTCAGATCTGCATAGGAATTCTTTCTGTCCGACGATGCCTTCAGTCGATCTTGAATTAATCTAACATTATCCTAGGTATCTGAAATCAAATCAAGGCCCAGAACACGCTGCTCGCTCAACTCAGTCCAACACGAAGGAGTACGACACCTATGATCATATAGTGCCTCGTACGGTGCCATTTGTATGTTAGACTGGTAGCTATTGTTATACGCAAACTCTGCTAATGGCAAATAGTCCTCCCAACTTCCCCTGAAATCAATCACACAACTCCTTAACATGTCCTCTAGTATCTGAATCACCCTCTCTAACTAACCATCTATCTGAGGGTGGAACGCAGTACTAAAGTCCAACCTTGTACCTAAAGCCTCGTGTAACTTTTTCCAAAACTGATATGTGAATCGAGGATCTCTATTAGATATTATGGAAACTGGTACCCCATGCAGTCGCACTATCTCAGACACATACAATTTAGCCAGTTTCTGCAGCGAGTTAACCAGTACAGACTGGTATAAAATAGGCAGATTTGGTCAATCGATCCACGATGACCCATACCGAATCCTTATTAGTAGGCGTTAGGAGCAGCCCACTAACAAAATTCATAGTCACTCTCTTCCACTTCCACAGCGGAATCTTAACTGGCTAAAGCAACCTTGAAGGTAACTGATGTTCAGCCTTCACCTGCTGACAAGTAAGGCATTTACCCACTAAATCAGTAACTTTAAGTTTAAGACCTGGCCACCAATATAACTCACAAAGGTCTCGGTACATCTTACTCCCGCCAGGATGCATAGCATAAGGACTACTATGTGCCTCTTGCAGTGTAGACAGCCTCAGATCACTATCTTTCGGTACACAGACTCTCCCCCGAAAACAAAGTACCCATTCGCTATTCAGTCCAAAATTTAAAGTTTCCCCACTCTCTATCTGTCGAAATCGAGGACCCAGTGACTTATTTTCCAACTATTTACCCTTAATTTGTTCAATCCACCTTGGTTTAACTTGAGGTTCGGCCAACAGACTGTCATCATCAAATAAGCTGAGATGAGCAAACATTGCCCTTAGATCCGTCATAGCCTTACGGCTCAGTGCGTCGGCCACCACATTGGCCTTACTAGGATGGTATTCAATCGAACAGTCAAAATCCTTAAGTAGTTCAATCCATCTACACTGCCCAAGATTTAGCTCCTTCTGAGTGAGGAGATACATGAGGCTCTTGTGATCCATGTAAATAATACACTTCTCACCGTATAGATAATGCCTCCAAATTTTTAATGCGAGTACCACCGTGGCCAATTCCAAGTCATGTGTCGAATAGTTTACCACATGCGTTTTAAGCTGACGGGACGCATAAGCCACCACCTTACCCTCTTGCATCAACACACATCCTAAACCAACATGTGATGCATCGCTGTAGACAGTGAATTCTTTCCCAGACTCTGGCTATATTAAGACAGGGGCCTCAGTCAGAACTTTCTTAAGCTTCTCAAAACTCTCTTGCTGCGCATTAGTCCAGTTAAACGATACACCCTTACGCAGCAATTTAGTCAGAGGTGCAACAATTAAGGAAAACCCCTCCACAAAACATCTTTAATACCCTGCCAGACCTAGAAAACATCAAATCTTAGATACCGACTTAGGCTGCTTCTAATCCAGAACAGCTTCAATTTTCTGAGGATCAACCCTAATCCCCTCAGCAGATACCACATGACCCAAAAAGTTACCTCTCGTAGCCAGAATTCACACTTGCTGAATTTAGCGTACAATTGTTTCTCCCTCAAAATTTGCAAACCATTCAGAGATGTGCATCATGCTCATCTTCAGTTCTCGAATACACCAGAATTTCATCTATAAAAACCACTACGAACTGGTCCAGATATGGCTGAAACACTCAGTTTATCAGATCCATAAAAGCCACTAGTGCATTTGTCAATCCAAACGGCATCACTAGGAACTCGTAATGACCATAATGAGTCCTAAATCCTATCTTGAAAATATCAGTCTCCTTGACCCTCAGTTGATGGTACCCCGATCAGAGATCAATCTTAGAGAAGACCAAAGCTCCTCACAATTGATCGTATAGATCGTCTATCCTCGGTAGGGAGTACTTATTCTTAATGGTTAATTATTCAGTTGTCGGTAATCGATGCACATACACATGGTTCCATCCTACTTTTTCAAAAATAAAACGGATGCTCCCCATAGAGACACACTAGGTTGGATGAACCCACGATCCAGTAACTCTTGAATTTGAGCTTTAAGCTCCACAAGCTCCTTCGGTGCCATTAGATAAGGGGCGATGGACACCAGAGCTGTACCAGGTAAGAACTCAATCCCAAACTCCACTTCACTGTTTAGAGGTAACCTAGGTAGTTCGTCAAGAAAAATGTCCAAAAAATCCTTAACTGTTCTGATATCTTTAACAGAAGAAACCCCAGAATCAGTAACACCAGCGTAGGCTAGATATGCCTCACAACCCTTACGAACCAATTTCTCGGCCCTAAGTGCCGAAATCACATTTGACAAGTAATTTCGACGTTCCCCAATTACCACTACCTCATCACCCTCCATAATTTTTAGTACCACCCATTTAGTAGCACAATCCAAATTCACTCGATGTTTAACTAGCCAGTCCATGCCCAGTATCAAGTCGAATTCTCCAAAAGGAAGTTCCATCAAATCCGCCAAAAAGATCATTCCTTGAACCTCCAAAGGTACATCCTTAAATAGTTTATTTACCCTCATAGACTACCCTAATGGACTCAACACCGTAACCTCACTCGTAATGTTTTCAACTATTATACCCAGAGTCTCAAACACAGTGCATGCTATATAAGAATACGTAGACCCAACATTAATCAATGCAGTATAAGGTACATTATGGATAAAGAACGTACCCGTAATAACACCTAGGGCGTCTCCGTCCTCTCGATGACGTAGAACATAAACCAGTGCTAGCTGTATTACCTCAGAATGATCGGCATATTTGCCCAGTGCTCCATGACCACGGCTCATACCATTTCCACCTCTGGCTTGACCACAACCTCTCGGTGACTGCCGAGCATCCCTCAGCGGTTGAACAGTACCCATTCCAGTAGCTTGCATCTGATCGGGCCTCTGTGGACAATCTCTGATACGGTGCTCCATAGATCCACACCTCAAACATGCCTCAATCCTTTTTCGGCACTCGCCCTGATGTCGTCTCCCACAATCCAGACAGGGTTATGGTCTAGTAGCAGTAACAGGGGGCCCAACTCTAACTGGCCCATCAACTCTGACATTTTTCTTAAGGCTCTGAAACGAACTTAAGGGCTCCCAATCGCTCTTATTCCTACCATTTTCCTTCTCACGATTCTGGTGCTTAGCGCGCTTTACATCCTCGGTGATCTTCACCTTATCCACTAAAGCAGCAAAGTCTTGCTCCCTCTGCGGAGCTATTAGAATCCTGAAACTATATCTGAGGCCGTCCTCGAAATAAACATAGCCTTCATATTCAGTCGCCACCATCCCACGCACATAGCGGCTAAGTCGCAAAAACATAGACTCATATTCAGCAACTGATTTATCCCCTTGAGTCAAATTCAGAAACTCCCTCCTCCGGGCATCCATATAACTAGCGCCCACATATTTTCCTCGAAATACAGTTTTGAAAAATTCCCAAGTCAACTGGTCGGGCTGAGTACCCTCTTTAACTGTAGGCCACCATTGATAGGCTTCATCTCGTAGCAACAACACTACACCTTTTAGATTCTGCTCTGGGGTGCAGTCGAGGTCATCCATGATCCTCTCTGTGGCCTCAATCCAATATCCAGCCACATTAGGGGCAACTCCAGCGATACCCCTAAAAATCTTAGCCCTATTAGACCTAAGCCGTTCTATCACTGACCCATGGCCCACAGTACCAGTATTAGGCCCAACGACCCTTTCCAGAATTTACAACATAGCTTGAGACAGTGTGTTGTCCCCAGCTGCACGGTGGTTTGACCTAGTCACAATCACAGGTGAAGCCGGTGCCTCCCTAGCTTCATCGTTAGGCATATGGCCCGATGTTGAAGACCCAGCCCTAGCACCCCCTCCGCCGCGGCCTCTTATACCCCTTCCACGAGTACCTCTGGTGCTCATTATCGATTTGTATATTATTTGAATTATAAATTTTATGCATCAGTTTACAATTCCAGTGTTTATTATAGGATATTTTATGGAAAATATTATCAGTAACTCAGAGTTTGTTTTCGCAGATCGCAGTCTTACTACAGTTTTAGGTTACCCTAAATAGAGTATTTTAGGACAGTCTATTACCTACAGTAGTCTCAGTCTTTTAATTTAATCAAGCAGTTGTTTCAAGAAACTTACAAGATTGGCACCGGAGACTTGGTGTACCACACATTCAGTAAAATGTTTCAAGTATTTTAAATCATTTGAAACAGTTTTTTTTTTTGAAATTCTAAGTTTTAAAGAAACCCAAATCCACAGTCGAGTTTTGCAACATGGCTCTAATACCACTAAATGTAACACCCCAAACCCGGCCTAGACGTTATGGCTGAATCTGTGATGTTACATTAAAGTGTATTTTGAAAAGCATCACTCCGTTTGAAAAATCCATTCTATATTAAAACCCTCGTTGTGACCTTTTACGAAAACTTTAGGATATCTTGTTCATTGATAAAACTCAAGTTGGTTTAGCAAAATGTTAATCGTATTAGATTGCTATTACACTTTAAAAACAATGTTTGTAGCGGAAGCTTTTAAAATATGTCACAATAACGTGGTGTTTTAAAAGCATTTATCCTTATTAAAATTGTGGCCTACTTCTAGTAGTTATGATTCAAAGTAGATAAATACCATATCAAAAGTAAAAACTTTAAGAGGCCTTACTATATAACAAATACCCAAATTAAACTACTTATAAATTTAAAATTAAGAACTGAAAGCAAGTGCGGTTAAGTGGCCACCATCGAGTCCCTCACAGCTCTGATCCGCCTAAGGATTACCTGCATAGAAAAGCCAAAAGGTGAGTTTATGAAAACTCAGTGTGTAATCCCTTAACAACAATCAATCATACAGTGGGCAAATACAAGCTAGGGCCCAAACTCGATTCAATAACAATCCAGTAACAGTTAGGGCCTTAGCCCTTTACAGTATTAGTGTGGGCCTCAACCCATTTCAGTAACAGTAATAGAAATGCAATCAAAAGTCTTACCCATCCATCCTCTACACTCCACTCCGTCCAACCCTACACTCCATGTGGGGATAAAATCGACCCACCTATCCCTACACTCCAAAATATAGCACATGTTGCGGCACTAAACAATAATTGCAGTAGAGCTGCCAGTATAGTACACTTCCTCCAAATATAATAACCCATCCCCATGCAATATGTCATGTCATAATATCATACGTGTATGCAAATCATGTCATGCTCGATTACAATCATACATATCATAGGGGTATATCAGTCATTTTACCTCATAGAGGTATAACGGTCATTTCATCATATTAGGATTCAGGTATACTTACCAACCCAACAGTAGGTCCACAGTCGTCTCGGGTGACTTGTGCAACCTTAACAGTCAAACAGTGAAAATGGGCCCAAAGCCCAAAACACGGTCGATGTGGGCCACACGCCCGTGTGGCCCACAAAGCCCAAAAATGGCATTGGTTGTATAAACTACACAGCCTGGCCTAATAATCCCCACACGTCCGTGTGGTTTACTCGTGTGGGGCCCACGAACTAGTGGGGCCTACCCGGCCCATTCCGGCCCAACGTGGCCGAAAATGGCCTAAGCCCATGAAAACGCTCATGGTGGCCTCTGTGATCAAACGCCCACATTTTACACTTTTGGTTACCACACGAGTGAACGCACGCTCGTGTAGCATCAATAATCATACTTTTCTGGCTTTTGTCGATCTACCTTTATAGCAGTATGGTTACACACCTGTTTGCGAAAAGTGCTAGAATTCCACGAGCGCCAAACCTACATTCATTCAAGGCATTCAATTAGTTGTTTGACAATAGGGTGAATCACCCTCCTCTTTAATACTTAATCCCAAAATATTAGATACTTGCCTTGATTGAACGAGTATGGTTTAGTTCGCTAAACTACTGACGAAGGTTGATTACACCCTCTTTGTCGAATAATTGCATACTAATCATCATATACTGGCTTATTGAAAACCAAAACAAGAGGTAAGGGAAAAGTAAGGCAATTGGTCAACACCCGATAATACAAGCCATGCACCAAGGATCAACACATGATAAATAAGGACCACGTTACCTATAATTGAGTACAGAGAGATATTTGATCACCTCAATAACACTTGTAAGCACCTTCACTCATCGAGAACTTCTAAAATCAAAAGGAGGACCACCAAAAATAAAGAGGAGGTGAGAAACGGCCAAAAGAGAATAAAAGGGGAGAAAAACCAAAAGGGCAGAAGGGACTTACCACTCAATATTTAACCAACGTATGCCTGCTAAAGGAAAAAGAAATAATAGAGGAAGGAAATCAACAGAGTAGAAAACAAGATTGCCCAAAACCGAAACAAGAAGGAGAGAAAGAATAATATTCGGCAACACAATAGACCAAAATGATGGTGGAAGAAGAGAAAGACTTGAAAAAAATACAACACGAAATAAGCCCTACAACATTTGGCCAAGGTATGGGAAAATAGAGAAAAGAAGAGAATCGGTTAAACCCAGGAGCAAAGATCCAAACAATTTGAGATAGGAGAAGGGAGAAATCGGTAAGGGAAAAAAAACCAAAATGCAAACCTAAAAGCACAAACGAAAACACAGCAAAACTCCCTAGGCACCACTCAGTTTCCAAAGAAAAGAATCAACCAAAAGAAGTGCCAAACTTACCAGAACCGAACTCAATGACTGCCTAGGGTCCCTAATCGACACAACACTCCCTCTCTCCTCGACTCCCCTTAATCACCTCCCTAAAATCCTCCACAAATCTTTCCACCGAACACTCCCTTATCCAATCCCTACTATTTTCTCCTCAATTTCGGCTATACACTCCCCACTCAAACACTCAAACCATCCAAGCATTAGAGTTCCACTGACACATAATCTCCTACACCTCACAGCAACAAAAATAGAACACACCTTGCGCGTAACAGGACTCGAACCCCAATCTCTTAGCAACAGTAACACGCCACTATCCCCTTGACAAGCAGGCTTTTTATAACATGCAATCCCCATAATTTTTTAAAAACCTACTGTCCAAAGCCAAGGGTTTTATTCAAATAAAATAAAAATTTTGTACAATCCAAGGCTTGAACTTAGAACTTCTCCAACACTCCTTAGGACACTCAACCACTGAAGCAAACATATATTTGTGAAACACAACATACAAAAATAAATACTTAGATTTTGGGGCGTTCCAGTATTGGAGAGGGTTGCTGGGCCCATTCTGCTTCTGGGAGTCGTAGGTCGGTAACTGAATGACTCTGGTCTAATGGTGCTGAGTTGTTTAGGGTCATCACTGGAGTCACCCCTACTGTGGCCTGATACTGGTTGGATGTAACAGCCCAATTTTGGGGCTAGTCAGAACAGTGGTTACGGAAGCATTATTCTGAAGCCTTAAAAATTATTTTAATATTATTTTATGTGTTGTGGCATTATTACATGAGTGCATGAAAATTTTGGTGAAATAATTTTAGCGTTTGTGAGCTTAATCGCAAAAAATGACTAAATCGCATAAAGTGTAAAAATCTTATTTTAATAGTTAAGGGTGTCAAATAGCTAGAGAACCAAAATTGGGGGTCTTTAAAGGGCAATTAGACCCTTAAAAGACAAGCTAGCTGGCCATAGAGACATGAGGAGTCAAAAAGGTCAAAAGATGACTAGGGTTGGTAATTGACGACATTAGCAAATTGAATATTAAAATAAAATCAAAGGGATCACCTTTATTCTCCATTTTTCCACCGAAAATAGCAGCAATTAGAGGAGTTTTGAAGCTTTAAATTTCAGACCACTTAGTCTCTTTACAAGTAAGTGATATTGATGGGATTTTTGTACTTTTAGAACCCTTGTAGCATAAGCTTTCAAATGAGGGGACTATTTTGCAAAATGGTTGAAAGTATAGGGTTTTACCATGAGCATGTTCATGTTGTTTTCTAAAATTTTATGGAAGAATATGAGTTATGGTTGTGTAATAAACAACTTTTGTGAAGTAGTTTTCATGGAAACCCTAACTAGGGACCATTTTGCATAAGTTGAAAATTAGATGATAAATGTGAGAAATAATGGAAATTTTGGGTTATTATAAGAGTAAAAATGGTTTGTCTAGGCTTAAAGTATAAATAAATTCGATAAAAATTGATTTTTGAGCCTAGGGGTAAAATAGTCATTTTGTAAAAGTATAAGGGCAAAATGGTCATTTTGCCCAATTATAAATTGATGAGTACCTAGATCAATAAAATGATTAAATTTGTGAATTTTTATCATTATAGATCAAGAATTGCAAAATTTGAGCCTAGACCGGGGAAAAGTAAAGTAAGTGGACTAAGCTGAACTAGTAGCCTACATTTTGTAATCCGAGGTAAGTTGTGTGTAAATAATGCAACTATATTGTTATCAATTGTGCATGAATTTTTATAGCATAAGTTTCTTGATTGTGGAAATGAAAATGCATGATGATAATTGAAATAGTAGAACTCTCAGTTGAACCTTAGGAATAAATCGGATATTCATGCCATGACATTTGGGTCATTTGTATGCTAGTGTAAGACATGTCTGAGACATGCATCGGCCACATTATGAGAGCCAGTGTAAGACCATGTCTGGGACATGGCATCGGCATTGAGACGAGAGCTAGTGTAAGACATGTCTGGGACATGCATCGGCCTCGAGATGTAAGCCAGTGTAAGACATGTTTGGGACATGCATTGGCTACAAGATGTGTCAGTGTAAGACCATGTCTGGGACATGGTATCAGCACGAATATGCGAGAGTCAGTGTAAGACCATGTCTAGGACATGGCATCGACTTGACGTGTGAGCCAGTGTAAGACCATGTCTCGGACATGGCATCAGCATCATACCCTATGTTCAAGGCTTAATGAATATCCGATAGCATTCCAAATGGTTCAACAGTGAGAATTTCAATTTAAGCTAAACGAGAAAAGTATAACCATGTTGTGAGTGGTATAGGTACTGATAAGTCGTAATTTATACATATTTTTATCCTATGCTTAGCATATTTTTGGGTGAATTAACATTAGATTTATGGAATTTGATGCTCCTAATCCTTTAATTTCATATCTTATACTTAGGTGAGCATAGAAAATTAAAAAAAAAAAGAAACGGGCCAAAAACGGAGAAAATGGGCCGACATGAGAAATCAACACGGCCTGGACTTCCTCACACGGGAAGAACACACGTCCTTGCCATTCTAGCAGGCTTGAACACGACTTAAAATGACCTCAACATAGGCGTGTCTATTTCTCAGCCTTGACCACGGCCTAAAGTAATCACACATGGGCGTGTCACATGAGCGTGTCACACAAGCGTATCCCTGTCGAGCCCAAGTTGAGTTCTATTCGGAAAGGGGAAATTTTAAAGGTTGAAAAGCATTCTAAAGCCTATTTAAAATACCCTAAAGGAGGAGAGAAAGGGGACGAAGAGTAGGAAGCAAGGAATTACTCGAAGAAAGCCGATTGATCCATCTCAGAAGCCGGATTCACCTTCAAGACTGAAGATCTCCCTTCAATTTCCTTCAGGGGTTTTTGGGTTTTCTTTATGTTTTGTCATTATTCTTCTGAGATGTTTTCTTTTATAGTTATGAATCAAATCCCCTAAATACCTAAGGGGGATGAAACCTAAGATAGATCTTGTTAATATTTTCTAAATTGTATGATAAATACTTGATTTGTTCTTAATTATGACTTTAACTTTTGTTTGACTATTCCATGATATTGATTCAAGTATTGATGTGCTTATTCGAAGGATGAATAGTCCCTGTCTAAGAGTAGATCATTCATAATTAAGCGGAGTTGCATGCAATCCTAGAGATAGGATGACATAAATCTGTCGGATTAGAGTCAAATCTAATAAGGGAATCCATAGATCGAGTTAATACAAAACTAGGGGTTTTAATTAGAAAGAGATTTCAATTAATCAACCTAGGGTTAGACGTTATTAGTCTTGAATAGGGATAATAACATAACTTAGGGATTTTTACGGATCAAGTCAAGTGAATAAATCTTCTGGTTCAGAGTCAATTAACAAGAGAAGTCTAGGTGGATTCTTCCTTGGGTGTTGTTTAAATCAATCAGTTTTCCCAAAAGTATTTCCCCAATTTACTTTCTGTGCATTCTTAGATTAGTTAATTAGTTAGATAAAATAACCTTCATTATTCTTAGGCTAGATAATAAAAAGAAAGTTAATACTAGTACTCTTAGTTCCTTTGGGTTCGACATCCGGTCTTGCTAAAACTATACTACTGTTCGATAGGTACGCTTGCCTTCATCGTGATAATAGTTAGTTTAAGTACGATTAATTATAAATTTTAAAACTTATAGTGAGTGACAATCAGGTTCCTATTTGAAATGTATGAGATGTGAGCTTGATATATGCTATGCGAGTTGTATTGGATATGCCTACATTTTTATTATGAGCATGTTGACAAGTGGTAAAGTTGTTGTTATATTTATTTGCATGCAACTTACTAAGCTTTATGCTTACTCTTTCTCCTTTCCATTTTCTTATAGTGCCGCCTAACTAGCTCGAGGATCAACAAACGTCGGAGGCATCGATCACACTATCAACTGAAGTACTCGGTATAGTTAGATTTATTATTTTGAATATGGCATGTATAGGAATTTAGACTTTTGTGTTTTGAGTCATTGTTAAATTGGCCAAATGTGTTAGCTTGGAATAGATTCATTCATTTTGTATAAGGCCTTGGATAAGGGCAAATTTTCATTATTGATATATATACAACGGATGATGCTTCCATGGTTGAGTGAATTGCATGAATGAATTATTACCTATTGTGGTTGGTTTGGTTATGTGAGTCATTCTTGTATTGGTTGTGGTTGATCTTATGTAGGTTGGTACAAGTAAGGGTGGCAAAGAGGCTTGGTAAATATCCTTATAATGTCCACACGGGTAGACAAACAGGCGTGTGTCTAGGCCGTGTGTCACACACGGCCAACCCCATGGGCGTGTTGTCTGGCCATGTGTCCCCTGCACGTAAAAATTTCAAGTCAATATGCATGGTAGTAAACACACGAATAGAGACACGGCCGTGTGTCTCAACCGTGTAGAGGACATGGCCTCTGGCCACGGGCGTGTGCCTTGGCCGTGTGCCCCTAATTGAATGCTGACATCAAAAACAGAATGTGAAGGTTTTTAGACACAGGCTAAGACACGGGCGTGTCATGGTAGTGTGAGGGACACGGGTAATGGACATGGGTGTGTTGCAGGCCGTGTACAAACCCCTGTAGGTTTAAATTTAGAATTTAATACATGGGCTTGGGACACGGGCGTGTCCCCTCGTGCTTAGGCTGTGTGAACCACACGGGCGTGTTGCCCTTTCACACGGGCGTATGCCCTACTTCAAGTAGTATTTTTCAAAGGTTTTCAAAAATGTTGAGATTAATCCCGGGATATTTCCAAAGCGAGATTTGGACCTCATAGGCCCATATTAAGAGTTTTTAAGTTAAAAAGAAAAAGTTTTAAATTGGACCTAGTTTTTATAACCCAAAATTGATTGTATGTATGTGTTTAAGTGTGGTAACGCATTGTATTCCATCCCAGCATAAGGCTCGGGTGTGGGGTGTTACATTGGATGCCACCAAGAGGACAATGAATGGTATTGACTGCACCCCTGAGTAGAAATTGAATGGGGCAGTATTTTTACTTTGCTATGAGGTGTACCAGTGGTGATTATCAGTTGAGGAGTGTACTCAGTCAGATCAGATTAGTTGGGAATATTTTAAGACTACCTTCTAGAGGAAATATGTGGGGGCGAGTTATGCGGATGCCTGTAGATGTGAGTTCATGAACCTTACTCGATGGGATAGGACTATGGCCGAGTAAGAGGCCGACTTTCTGAGGTTGAGCCATTACACTCGTGGGATGGTGGTGTCTAAATATGAGAAATGCATCAGTTTTGAGGATGGTTTAAGAGACAGTCTGACAGTTCTGATAGCTTCGCAGAGGGAGCGGGAGTTCGCCATTTTGGTGGTCCAGGAAAAAATCGTCGAAGGGTTAAGCGCGTTGAGCGCCAAAAAATAGACCTAGAGTTAGATAAGAATAAGAGGGATTCAAAGCCCTCTAGTTCTATTCAGAGGCCTAAGAAACATGCTAGATCTGATAGGCCTTCTAGAGTTGGAGTTCCAGTTACTGTTACTGTGTCTCAGTTCTGCAGTGACTATGGTAGACACCATTCGGGCGGGTGGTGGAAGAGGTTAGGAACGTGTTTACGATGTGGGTTGGTGGAGCATCATATTAGAGATTACCCACACCGTTCTGATTAGATGCAAGCTCCAGTTTTGGGTTTTGTTCAGCCTCAGAAGGTAGTTCAGTAGCCGCCTAGGGGCCGTGGTCCGGCTAGAGGTGGTAATGGTTTGGGTAGAGGACAAAGAGCATTGGGTAGAGATGCTAATCAGACTAAGGCGAGGTAGCCTATACTGGTTTATGCTACTAGATGTCATAAGGACGTTGCTGATGTGATTACGAGTACGTTTCTTATTTATGATGTTCCTTATTTTGCACTGATAGACATAAGGTCAATGTATTCGTATGTAGCTAGCTCTATTTCTGTAAACTTGGGAATTTTAGTTGAGAGCACTTTTGGTGAGATGACTGTATAGAGTCTGTTGAGTCAATTTGTTTGGGTGAATAAACTATATAGGAATGTACAGTTGGAGGTACAAGGGATTGTGTTTCTGGCTAATCTGATGGAGCTATCATTTAGGGAATTTAATCTAATTCTGGGTATAGACTGGCTTGTGGAGCATCGAGTCAGTCTGGATTGTGCTACTAAGAGGGTGGTTCTGAGATATGGGAATGATATGGAGGTGGTTATGATCGATGAGTGTCGAGAACACTTATCCAATGTGATCTCTACTCTTGTGGCCGAAAAAGTGGTTTGGAAAAGGTGTGAAGTGTATCTAGGCTATGTAAGTGTTTCAGCTTCTGTGGACTCTTCTGTTGGGAACATCAGAACAACTAGGGAATTTCTAGATGTTTTCCATAAAAAATTATCGAGTTTACCTCCAAATTGGGAAGTTGAGTTCGATATTGAGCTTCTACTGGGTACAGCTCTGGTGTTCATCGCTCTTTATCGAATGGCACGGAAGGAGCTTATGAAGCTAAAGGCTCAGCTTCATGAGCTTTTGGATCGTGGATTCATCCATCCTAGTGTATCTTTACGGGGGGCACTGATTTTTTTCATGAAGAAAAATGATGGTACCATGAGAATGTGCATTAACTACCGACAGTTCAATAAGCTAACTGTGAAGAATAAGTGCCCACTCTTGAGGATAGACGATCTGTTTGATTAGTTTCATAGGGCTTCAGTATTTTCCAAGATATATATCCGTTCTAGGTATCATCATCTTAAGTTTAAGGTAGTTGATGTCCATAAAACTACTTTTAGGACTCGTTACGGGCATTACGAGTTCTTAGTGATGCCCTTTAGTTTGATGAATACTCCGACTGCATTCATGGATCTAATGGATCAAGTTTTCCAACCATATTTGGATTAATTTATTTTATTTTTCATCGATGACATTCTGGTATACTCTAAGACCGAAGATTATCATGATGAGCATATTAGAGTAGTTCTTCAGATACTTCGAGAGAAATAGCTCTACGCTAAGTTGAGCAAGTGTGAATTTTGGTTGAGGGAAGTAACGTTTTTAGGGCATGTAGTTTCTGTTGAGCAGATTCGAGTTGATCCTAGAAAGATTGAGGTTGTACTTGATTGGAAATAGCCTAAGAATGTTACAGAGATCCGTAGTTTTCTAGATCTTGAGGGCTCTTATCGGAGGTTTGTCGAGGGGTTTTCATTAATTGTAGCTCCTATGACTAAGTTATTGCGTAAGAATGCCCTTTTTATCTAGACTGATGAGAAACAATCGAGCTTTGAGAAGCTCAAATCTGTTCTGACTCAAGCTTCTATTCTGATACAGCTTGAATTTGGTAAGGAGTTCGTGGTTTTTAGTGATGCGTCGCATGTTAATTTGGGATGTGTTCTGATGCAAGGTGGTAAGGTTGTGGCATGGATAGCTTAAGTTACACGAGGGGAATTATCCGACGCATGATCTCGAGTTGGCTACTGTGGATTTTGCTTTAAAGATTTAGAGGCACTATTTATATGGTGAGAAGTGTATCATCTACACTGATTATAAGAGCCTTAAGTACCTCATTACCCAAAAAGAGTTAAACCTTAGGTAGCATAGATAGATTGAACTGCTTAAATATTACGACTGCACTATAGAGTATCATCTCGATAAGGCCAATGTGGTGGCCGACGCTCTTAGTCATAGAGCAATGTCTGATTTGAGGGTGATGTTTGCTCGCCTAAGTCCGTTTGATGATGGGAGTATGCTAGCCGAATTGCAAGTTAAGTATGCTAGTCGAATTGCAAGTTAAGCCAACTTGGATGGATCATATTCGGGTTAAAAAGTTAGAGGATGGCTCTTTAATTTTGCAGTTCCGTCGGGTAGAGGATGCTAGTACATCTGACTTTGGGCGGAATAGTGATGGGGTTCTACGTTTCTAAAGACGAGTTTATGTGTCGAATGACTATGATCTGAGACAGTCTATTCTGAGGGAAGTGCATAGTAGCCCATATGCTATGCATCCCGGTGGAAATAAGATGTATCGGGATCTTCATGAACTGTATTGGTGGTCGGGTTTGCAATGAGAGGTAACAGATTTTGCTTCTCGATGTCTGACATGTTATCAAGTTAAAGTTGAGCATCAGTTGCCTTCGAGTTTACTCCATCCCATTGAGATTCCCTTATGGAAATGGGAATGTGTGACTATAGACTTCGTTAGTTGGTTGCCCCTAACACCTACTAAACAAGATTCTGTATGGGTCATCATGGATCGGTTGACCAAGTTTGCCCACTTCATTCCTGTTCAAACTGATTGTTCTCTTTAATAGTTGGCCAAGCTATACATTTCTGAGATTGTGAGACTTCACCGGGTTCCCATTTCAATAATTTTGGATAGAAATCCTTGTTTTACTTCTTGATTTTGGAGAAACTTCTCGATGCTCTAGGTTCGAGGTTGGATTTCAGTACTACATTCCATCCTCAGACATATGGATAGTATTCAAATACTAAAAGATATGCTTCGAAGTTGCGTAATTGATTTCCGAGGTAGTTGGGAGGATTTTCTGCCATTAGCCGAATTTGCCTATAATAACAATTTTTAGTCTAGCATTTAGATGGTACCTTACGAGGCTCTGTATAGTCGTAAGTGTCGTACCCCGCTATATTGGACTGAGTTAGGCGAATGACGGGTTTTGGGTCCTGAATTGGTTTTCGAGACTGAAGACAAAGTTAGATTGATTCGAGATCGTCTTAAGACAGCTTTTGATAGAAAGAAGTCCTATGCATATTTAAAAATGAGAGATATTGAGTACCCCGTGGGTGATTATGTATTCTTTAAGGTATCTCTATGAAAGAAGATTCTGCAGTTCGGTTGTAAGGGTAAGTTAAGCCCTAGGTTCATTGGGCCGTATCAGATTTTGAAATGTGTGGGATTGGTTACTTATCAGTTAGAGATACCTCCAAAGTTAGATCGTATCCATGATGTGTTTCACGTCTTCATATTGAGATTGTATCAGTTGGACCCATCTCATATTTTCCCTATTGAGGAGATCGAGGTTAGACCAGATTTAACTTTTGAGGAGGAGCCGGCTTAGATTCTGGATCGAGATGTGAAAATTTTGAGGAGGAAGTCTATCTGTTAGTGAAGGTTCTGTGGTGAAATCATGGAACTGAGGAAGCCACATGGGAACATGAGGATTCGATTCATCAGCAATATCTGCATCTATTTGAGTAAGGTAAATTTCGAGGTCAAAATTTCTTTTATAGGGTAGAGTTGTAACACCCTGAGTTAATTAAGTCTGTTTTATGAATTTCGTTATGAATAAGTATTTGTAGTTGTGGTTAAGTGCTTTAATTCGGTGTCTGAGGTCTCAGATTCTAGTTGTGCTTCAATCGTCTTTTGTTTCTAAGCCTATTTGATTTTAAATAAAACTATGCTTATTGTCAAAATAATTTTGGAGTTGTTTTTATTATTTTATTAAAGAAAAAGGGAGTTTGTTAGAACTAGTAATAATAATATATGCTTTAATAAATCAAGTAGTAATTTTTTAAAAAAATTGTTTTAACTATTGGGCTTGTTTTGAATTAAACAAAACAAGTGTCTAATTCTGGTAATATTCTATTTTATGAGTAGGCATTTATTTTATTTATTTTGTTTTTGAAAAAGAAAAAAAAGGATCCCAAAAACCCATATTCCTTTTTTTGCTATTCCTCAAGTCAAGTCACAATTTCAATTGCAAAAATTTGGTTTTCTTGTTCATCTATTCGTCAGTTCTTTCAACTTTGTTTGGAAATCTTCTTTTTAACATTGGTTGAATTTATTGGGTCTGCAATTTCGCTTCATTAGGTAACGTTTCAATTAGTTATTTGATTGATTAATTTGGGAGTTTTGAGGCACATTAGGTGTTGTTAAAATTTGGATATTAATGATTAATTGGTTCGTTGCGTTTAGGAGAGAATCGTGAGACGTTTACCACTCCTTCAACATCATAATTTCGTGGGGTTGTGGTTCGATTATCGGTAAGAGTTTGGAAAGGTGTTAGTGTAATTAATGAGTTTGATTCTTAGCTATCTTGTACCTAAATACTGTAATTAATTATTTTATTTGGCATATTTAGGTCTCGGGAGTTCTTTGGTTGCGTTCTTTTCAGAATCGAATCAGGTGTGTAATGAAAACACGAGAAAACAGCGATCGGAGAAAGCAAAAAATAGGGCCTATCGACACCACACAGTCGTGTGTCTAGCCATGTGGTAGATTGTGTGCTACACATGGCCATCTGACTAGCATGTCGAGGCCGTGTGACGGGCATGTGGGCCCAAATTTAAAATTTTTCCCTAGGATTATGCATGTCTTCTCGATCGACTGTGGGCCTTCCTAGGGTCGATATGTGTGGTATAAGCCTTAAAGCATGAAATTAGCTACTCTGCTAGATTGAAATTAACGTAAATGACATTTATATGAGTATTATGAAAACGGTTTGTATAATCTGTTCTGTTATGTATAAGCATGTATAATATTTGTTATACGAGCATGCATGATATGTTAATTCTGATATCTGTTAGTTTGTTATATTTGATAATTTTTCTGTAATTGGCTATGGACGGGATTTGTATTATGAGGAGGAAGTGTTCTGTGTGATGCGATATCTCACATTTTACTGGCAGCAACGCTGCGATTATTCTGAAAATGTCGTATAAACATTATACGGTATGTATGGTTAGGTGGGTGTTTTATACCCCAAGTGGTGTGATGGGATGGTCGGAGTTGTTGTGTAGAGGATAGAGGTAGGATTTTGCATATTTTTATCTGCATAATTCTGATTCTGTAAAAGGTTTACATTTGTATCTTTTCTGCATGAAATTGAGTCTGAATTTCTATTTCATAGACGCGCTTTTCTTCAAGTCTCGAAGGGAATGGAATCTTTGTGATTTCGACATCTTTAGGTGTTTCTTTTTCTAGTTCAGCCGATGGTGTCTTTGTCTCTTATGGCCTTAGTTCTTCTTCAACTTCTGGGAATTCTTCTCAACGATCATTAGTATTCTCCATAACTCCCTTCGTAGTAGGGTTTTTTGGGCTTTTCAGTACTTTGCCAGATCTAAGTGCTATCGCCTTCACATGCTCCTTACCTTCCCTCCGTGGATTGTCTTCTATATTGCTAAGAATACCTGTGCCAATTTTTCTTTTGATGTAGCCCATCATGCTCATCAATTGGCTCATTTAATTCTCAAGCTTATCAATGTTCTTATTGACTTGGTGCACTCAAATTGTACCTGCTTGACATCAGTTCTCATTGACTGCATCTCTACCCCAATTCTATACAGACGTTGACCACATGCAGTATGGTCACTTGGGTTGGCCTTATCCTGAGGTTTCTACAAATAAGGAGGTTAATAATTAATGTTTTTACCCTGATTTAAATTATTACCTTCTCTTTGGTTCCTTTCCTATCTCAGATTCAAGTGATCTCTCTAGCTGGGATTGTATGTACTCGAATAAGGGTTTCTACCCCTATTCTCGATGTAATTTACATCCTCAGCAGGATTGTTGATATAATGGAAGAGCGGTTTGTCTCCCCCATGCATAGACGGTGTAGAAGCTAATTTGATACGGTTGAGTCTATCCACTAATTATTGATACTTGTCATCCTCGTGGATAGCTTTTACCATGGTGGGTTTCTGACCATATGTGACTCATTCAATTGGCCACTCACAGGATTTCAGTGCCATGTTCTCAAAGATTTATTACGCATCCTCTTACGTTCTATTCATAAGGGCTCCTCCTCTTGCTCTGCCTAATCCAGATCGTGCATTTGCATTCAACCCATTGTAAAATACCTGTAGTCATATCTAGTCAGGAAATTTGTGGTGCAGGCATTTTTGAATAAACATTTTGAAATGTTCCTATGCTTCATAGAAACTCACCCTCCATCTATCTAAAAACAACAATCTCTCTTCTTACTTGAACTGCTTTCCTAATTGGGAAGAACTTCTGTAAGAACTTTCCAGCGAGTTCATCCCATGTTTTGATAGAGCTTAGTGCTTACGAGTCTAACCAAGAAAAGGCATTATCAATTAAGGAGAAGGGGAGTAGCCGAAGATGAATAGCGTCATCAATGACCCTATTATATTTAAAAGTATCACAGAGTTGGAGAAACTATTTTAAATGCTAATTAGGGTCCTTTGTCATAGTGCCCTTAAACTGCAGATTATTCTGAATCATCTGAATCATTGCAGGTTTTCTCTCACATTATTAGTTGTAATCGTCAGCCTTGCTATACTTTCTTGAACCATTTCTAGCCTTGGTAAGATATAATCCCTTAAATTTCTCTTGTTTTGAGCCATCTATACGTTTGCGGGAAGCTGTGGTGCTAGTGGGTTTCCTAGGACATTATCGTCAGTGTCGCTAAACAGTGGATTTTCACATGGTACGTTACATGCAACAAGTAGTGGTGGATTACACTAAACCCAGAAAGAAGATATTAGTAACAATAAATAAAATTGTATCTATAACTAAGAAATTTCCTAATTATTTTTCTACGTGGTAAAATTAAAATTAACCTAGTGGCGTTGCCTCCCCAGCAACAGCGTCAACAATTTGACCGCCTCCAAATGTACTAATGTCCAAAGTGTGAATATTGCACTAAAATATAGAACGATAAGGCAGTATCCGCAAGTATACAGGTCGAGTTGTAATATTGTTTTACAAAGAAGTAGGTGAGTACTCCAAGGATCATACCCAAGCGAGGCGAGCGCTAGATCAATTCTAACCTAAACATTAAAAGATCTAATTAGTAATTTAAATAAATTATAGTACAATAACATAAAAGAAAGGTTTTAAAGTTTTTAGAATAATAAAATAACATAAAATAAATAAAATTCAAGAGATAGAAGATAGAGTAAATCAAATTTGGATTACAGGTGATTAGCTCGCTTCGATAATCCCCATCAATTGTTGCTTTGGGTTCCTCATCAAACAAATAGTCGCTACCCCAGCATGATCGTCCAATCTTCTACTAATATAATGAGTTAGCAAGAACTACTTATCTTCCGACCACACAGTCCAAACTGGCTTGGGGCGAAGGTGTTTGTGTAACGCCCTAAATTTGGGCCAAGAAGTATTAAGTCTTGAGCATGGGAACAGTTAGGAGGCAGCACATAAATGTTTGGTTGTACAAGAAAGCGACACAAATGCATGTTTGTTTCAGTGGTTAAGTGCTCTGGGAAGTGTCTGAGAAGTCTTGGGTTCAAGCCTGGGCATGTGCAAAAATTTTATTTTAATTAGTTAAACCCTTATCTTGAGACAGTAGGCTTTTTGAATAAATGTGGGTATTTTATGACAGAAAGAGCCTGCTGGTCTAGGGGATAAATGGCGTGTTACTATAACCTGAGGTTTGAGGTTTGAGTCCTGGTATGCGCAATAGGGAGTTTTATTTTGCTGCTAGTATCGTAGGAGCGTCCTATCTCAACCGAATTATTGAAGAGTTGGATTGGAATTTAAAATTGGTGGTTGAGGAAGGGTTGGACGTTTTTGGGGAGTGGATTGAGGAATTTCGGTTGTTAGGGAGATTTGGGGAGAGTTTTGGGGAGGAAAAATTTGGATAGAAGAGGTTGAGTGGAGTTCAAACTAGTTTGTGGAGAGATGTAAGGAGATATTCAAGGAGTGGATCAAGGGAAGGAAGTAGTGGGCCAAAATTAAACTCTTTCTCAAGAGAATTCAGCTACCATCTGTCATTTCGGCATTTTCCTCCTAGTTTCGACGTTTTCAGTTTTGGAGTTTTCTCTCTAATTCATCTTTCGATATTTTTGCTTTGTTGTCTTACCGTTTTTTGTTTTCTACTTCTATTTTCCTTACTTACTCCCTCTTTCAATCGGTTCTGATCAATTACCTTCTCCTTTTCTCATGTGCCAAATATCCATTTTCTCTTTTCTCTCTATTTCTTCGGCTTTTATCGAGTTCTCCTCTTGCATTGTTAAAGACGAATATCTTCTTCTCTTCTCTACCTCCTTCGATTCTTCTGTATTAACGGATCTCCCCTCTTTCTCATACTTTACTTTGACCGAATACCTCATTTTTCCTTTTCCCCAATCGATTTCCTCTTGATTGAATTTTACTCATCTTTCACCCTCTCTGTGCCGTTTCTCCTGTGCTCTCTGTCGTTTTTTATGGAGGTGCAACTGTTACATCTTGTGCCTCGATTCGAGTGGGTGTTTCTAGGGGTAGGCCGAATACTACTGTCTTCTATTCTTAGTCTGCTCTTTTGATATTCGACTAGGAGCATGTGATCAATCTTAGTCAGCGGTCTAAGAGGACTAAGCCGTATTTGTTCAATCAAGGCAGGTTCGGTGCTCGTGGACTATTCGTACGTTTTCACAAACAACTGTGTAAACACTATTCAAATCATAAATCGGCAAAAGCCAAAAAATGTGATTGTTGATGCCACATGGGCGTGCGCTCGCTCGTGTGGTAGTCCGAATGCATAAACTTGGGCGTTAGATCGTAGAGGCCACCATGAACGATTTCATGGGCTTAGGCCATTTTGGGCCACATTGGGCTAAAATGGGTCGTGTGGGCCCCACACTGGTAAACAACATGGCTGCGTGGAGAATATTGGGCTAGGCTGTGTAATTCACACGGCCAAGGACATTTTTGGGTTTAGTGGGCCACACGGGTATATGGGCCCGCATTATGGGCCTTGGGCCCATTCTCACTATTTGACTACTAAGGTTGCATGGGTTCCCGAGACAACTGTGGACCTACTGTTGGGTCGGCAGGTATACCTAGACCCTAAAATTGATAAAATGGTTGTTATGCCCCTATTTGGTAAAATGACTATTTTGCCTTTATATGGTAAGATGACTATTTTGCCCCTATGTGATGTATATATATTTATGTACATGTATGACCATATTTTTCCATGCTATTTAAACTGTAATGGATACATGTATGATTCTATGATATGACATGACATGATTGTATGATGCATTGCACAGGGATGGGTTTATACTTATCGCAGGAAGTGTACTGAAAGGCTTCGAGCTTAAATTATCGCAAATTTCAACCGCATATTCTTCGCTTAGTCTTGCAACCTGCTAATTCTGGAGTGTAGGGATGGGTGGGTTGATTATAACCCCACATGGAGTGTAGGGTTGGACAGAGTTGGAGTGTAGAGGCTGGATGGGTAGGACTTTTATACTCTTTTAAACTGTTACTGCACTATTTCCTGTTAGTACTCTGTTTACTGTTACTGCAATAGGCCAAGGCCTAAACATATGATTGTTTCTATGTTGAGATGGGCTAAAGCCCAAACTGATATTGTCACTGTAACTGATATAGGCTTAGACCCAGACTGTATTTGATCACTGTATGTTTGACTGTCTGGTTATTAAGGGATTACACACTGAGTTTTCGTAAACTCACACTTCTGTTTATATGCGCAGGTAATCCTTAGGCGGATCGGTGCTGCAAGGAACTCGAAGGTGGCCACACAACAGCTTACGCTTCCATATTTATATTTTAATTTATGAGTAGTTAAATTTGGGTATTTTTATGGAATAAGGCCTCTCTAGATTTTATTTTTAATTTGGGGTTTTAGTTTGCTTTGGTTATAACTACTAGTATTAGAAACTCAAGTATTAAAAAGAAACAACATTTTTACAAAGTAAACGCAAGTACGCAACTATTTTCAAAAGCTTCCGCTATAAACGAGATTTTGAAATTAATAACATTTTAAAGTAAATACTTTTTGATAATGACGCAAGTTTTAAAATCATCATTTAGATCACACAAAGAGGCTAATTAAAGAATGGGATTTTCAAACGATATCACACTTTACGAAAAACACTTCAATGTGACATCGCCAGATTCGGCCATAACGTCTAGGTCGGGTTTGGGATGTTATAGTTTGTAACACCCCTAACCCTTATTCATCGTCAGAACAAGGTCTCAGAGCATCACCGAAACTTTCAAAACATTTTACAAATAATTTATATAAATTACTATTCATTAACCGAGATCATTCAAAACATCCCCTAATTGGACCCTTGAGGCCCAATACGAGCATTAGAATCGAGTCGGGACTTAATCTGGAACTCTAAGAATTTTTCGCAAAATTAAAAAAATTTTCCAAAGTCCAGAGTTCACAAGCCCGTGTGGTCCAAGGGACACGCCCCTGTGACCCTGGGACATGCCCGTGCTACAGGCCGTGTCCAACCTCATGTAACTCTTTGACTTGTGCACACGGCTATGCCACATACCCCTGTGCTAGGTCGTGTGGTCAATTAATTCTTTTCGAAATTAGGTGTAGGTTTCACATAGCTAAGACACACCCCCGTGTTCTGGGCCGTATAGCACACACGGTTGAGACACACGCTTGTGTCACTGCCCGTGTGCTCAATTCTGAGCATTCTGTTTCTCAAAATTAAGGTACAGGGGACACACGGCCCAACCACATGCCTATGTACCAAGCCATGTGTCACACATGGTCTAGACACACACCCGTGTGTCTGCCCATGTGGACAAAATAAAGCTATTTCCTAGCCTCATTTGTCACCCAAATTTACCATTTTCCTGCACTAAAACATACCAAGCACATTCCAACCAATTCAAGCATTCAAATTAAGCAATTTCCATCATTCAACATGGCATATCATTGCATGCATTTACCTTGGTATATTCCATATGTTAGACATAATTTGATCAACTACTTAACATATATTTAGCTACCATAGCATGACATTACAAGTATATCAAAACAACCATTACTAGCCATTCTAATGGCTAGATTACAAGCATCATTATCAAGCCACTAATGGTCAAGTTGTCTTATACATGCCATTATACCAAAATGATTTCACTAAGTATACCCAAAATAACTAGTTGATAGTGTGACAATGCTCCTATGAACTCCAACCTTCGCGAGCTTTCGAGCACTATAAAACAGGGGAAAAATAAAACGGAGTAAGCATTACATGCTTACTAAGTTCGTATAACGGAAACTAAACTTACCAATCTCGTTTATTAAATCTAAGCACACAATATCATGTTTTCCATCCATTTGGCTAAATTGCCTAAACACATACATTCAATCAAACATGTTAGTCACAAAAATCTTCGTATCAATCAAGTAAACATAGATGAGCTCATCATGCAATATTCTTTCAAGTCATTATCATTTCATCTCATAATTCTCATACCATGTCAAGAGTTTTATGTCCATTGAATCATTGAAATTCCGATGGATGCTCAAGTAGTACACTCGAGGTGTACAATTCAATAATCCATCAATTTCTTATTCAAGGGTACCCATTAGGGCACTTAATCAAGAAACACACTCTTGAGCCACATATCGTATAACAGGATTACCAGTCCAGGCTAAACCCTAATCATAACATATACTCAAGAGGTATTATATTCGGATTACCCATCCAGGCTAAATCCTTTCTATAACAAGGCCAATAGGATTACTCGTCTGAGCAAAATCTCGTCTGCAACAAATGCAGTTCGTTTCAGGAAAGCGCATATATTCATCAGAATTCAGTATTCAATCGGGACTTAACCATTTTTCACCATATCAAGAATGTATTAAATTTCTCATTATAGCACTCAAGTAATGTACATCAATATAAGACACATTCCATACAACACAACATTCAATTAAACATATTTACATGCCCGATTAAGTTACACGAACTTACCTCGACACTTGTTCGCGTATAAAATCTACTAATTCGAAACCTTTTCTTGTCCTCGGACTAACCTCGAATTTGTGTTGTCCGGATCTATATAAATAGCTTTAATCATCAATTTCACATATTTCATATTTATTTGGACTCAATTTACATCCTAGATAAAACTACCATTTTGCCCCTAACTTTTTTATAAATTTCAATTTCGTCCCTAGGCTCGAAAAATGAAACTTGTGCAATTTACTCCCTATTCCAAGCCTAACCAAAATCCCATTACAAAATTTACAATACATGTATTCATAAAAATTCAAAATTTTCCTTCAATTTCACAAGTTTACATTTTAGTCTCTAAAATATGTTTTCATCAAAAATCACTTTGTAAAAGTTGTTTATCTATCAACAACCTTTCATTTCTACCATAAATTTCTAATATTTAGCATATAAATACATGACCCATTTTCCATACTTTGATAACTTTTCAAATTGATCCCCCAAATAGATAGTTTAAGCTATCTCAATTTCAAAAATATCAAAATTACTAAAAACTGGACAAGAAAACTTACCCAATTAAGCCTTCAAAGTTTCTTCTCCCTCTCTTAGGGTTTTTATATAATTTTGGGGTTGAAGATGAAAAAAAATAAGATGATATTTCTTTTTATCATCTTTTAATTAAGTAAATTATTTCAATTCCAATTTAGTCCTTACCCTTTTTTTTAAATTTCCATGGATGAGTTACCAAATATCTATGTACTTTTCTTTAATGGTCTAATTACCATAAAAGGACCTCAAATTTTGAATTCAATAGCTATTTAATCCTTATAGCTACTAGAATTCAACTTCTATAAAATAATTAGTAGATCATACCTCCACTTACTAATCCCCCACAAAGGGATTAGTTCTTCATGGCTTTCATAAACAATATGAAATCGATATAAAAAGAAAGCATGTTAATTAAATCGACAAAACAAAGTAAATGAAAAAGCCTGATTGTATTGAAATTAAGCACAAATCTGTAAAGTTTGAATGCTTCCACAATTCAGATATCTTGAAATCAACAAGAACAAATAAAAGAAATTTAAAACCTAAGAATGAAAGAAAACTAAACTAAATTTTACAAAAAGAATCTAGTCTAAACGAATGATGTTTATAACAGGTGACAAATGAGCCTATTTATAGCCTTTAGATGGCTGTTGTCCTTAACCCTAGGTTAGCTAACCTACCCTAGCTTAAAGTTGGATTGTCCAAACCAAAACACCCTTGGTTCATGCATTGTTTCTGTCACAGAGTCGATGTCGCAACACACCAGGACCTGTTTCGAGACATAGCAATTAGTATCCTCCTCTGCAGCTATCTTCAGAGGTATGTCACGACACCCTCAATCTATGTCGCAACATCAAAGGCAGTCTTAAGATTTCTCAATTCTGCTCCCTATGTTACGATATCGAATCATCCATATTGCGATATAGCAACCAGTATCCGTTTAGTGCACCTTCTAATGGTCTCTTGCACACTCACAAAGTGCATTAGCTCACCCTTAGGCCTCATTCGACCCTTAAGGTCAATAAAAGACTCAATTTGCACAATTTATTGAATACAAATAAAACTACGAAAACTTAAATAAAACATAACGAAAATGCTTGTATTCAATATCCTTAATGTGAAAAATAGTTTAATCTGCTACACCAAATTACGGTAGATCCCACTACAAAGAATCTGGTTGAAGCTTTGCTAGAGTGGAAGGCTAACTTGATTCTCCACGTCCAAGTGGCCAACGGTCCTTTTGGACTTGAGTCGAGTAGACTTAAGTTTCCTACAATACCTTTCTAACCAATTCTCTGTGCTTCAACATTTATAATCCTAAAGGTAGGTCATGGGATGAATTTCAGGCGAAGTAGAAGCACATAGTAGGTTTCTTCATCCCTGACCTGCTTGAAGCGGGAGGCAGACAGGATCCTGAGGACCTCAATAACCCAGAGCAGTTTTTGAAAGATACAGAGCCAATAGGAGGTCATCATCGAATCTACCGGGAATCATTTAGAAGGGGGCAACTAAATTTCCCCTATCCTTTCTTTTACTTATTATCTTGTTGACTAGTTGCACGCATGCATAATAAAACACTGAATTTATATAATAATTTTTAAAGTTCGATTCTAATGCAAGCATAAATGTCAGTTGTAATACTTATATTATTACAATGAAACACCAAAGTATTCCAAGGATCGAACCCAAAGGAAAAGGCAATTGAGAAATAACTAGCATACACAATAGAGTTTAAAGGGCTATTAATATGATTTTATAGTAGGCAGTCCATAAAAGATTATTTTTGCAAGAACATTAAATATTCTACTTAAGGACTAAATTACAAGAAATGTAAACTAAAGGGACTATCCAACAAATAACTAATGGGGATTGGTTAACTTTGATGGGGTTTACCAAATTTCAGACTCGGGACATAAATCGCTTAAATTACTAAGTGAATCCATTTTATTTTTTTATCTCAATTTATCGACTTAAATGAATTAGGTCTAGCTTATCTTCTGACCTCACCAGTTAACCTGAGATAACGAACGGGTGCGTCACAAGATTAACTTCCGGTCTCACTTTCTATTAATATTAATTTAGAGGCGCCACTACCTAAGTCTTAGTTCTATTCAAATTAGTCAAATTAATTACGATTTAGTCCTTTGCCCAAAGAGTTTAGTTTATCCACATCTCTATCAACCAACCTCCTTAAAGGTTTAGCTACACATGCTCAAAATGAATAAAATAAATATAGTAATGGAAAACAATGCAGACATGAAAGTAAAGCTTGAGAAAAATACAAAACTTGAGATTTTTATGCAAGAAAACTAAAATAACATGAAACGAAAAGCATTTAACAGAGAAATCTAAAGCAAGAAACATAAAAGGAACAAGCTTTAACGGATTTAAAGTAAAATAAATTAAAATACATTAAACTAAAGCTTAGAGAGTCTTGAAAGAGAAGTACAGGGATTGGAAATATAAATAAATCTTAGCTACAGTGTTAACCAACTTAACTAACATAAAGAACAACAAGAACAAGAGTTAAATGCAAAAAAAAAACTCTAGTCTAAAGTAGAAAAAGAGAAAAATAAAAACCCTAGAAAAAGTGAAAAGAAAACTAACCCTAAAACTAAGATAATGTGTGTGTCTCTCCTCCTCAGCAATTTTTAGCTATTTTGAAGTGTATTCTGATGAATTTTCGATGCCAAAAATGCCTCTACACGGGCCTTGTGTGATTGGTGGGTCATGTAGACAAAGGTTGCCATTTTTTTCCAAGTTTTTTCCCCCGACGAATCTGATATCGTGATACCCAGAAGAGGATATCATGATATCTTGAGCAGTGTTGAAACTTGGTGTCTTCCTTGGGAGGTGGATATCGTGATACCCAAAGGGATATCACGATACCATTGATGGTAGTCCTTAGTCTTTTACACTATAAGAGGTATCGCGGTCCCAAAGGTTGGATATCGCGATACTCTTACCCTCAGTGTCGTTTTCACTTGTTTTTGACCTCCGACACGTCCCTACAACACTCAAACACATGTTAGGCCTTCAAATGGCACTAGCGGCTAATTTCGGTAAACAAATACACAAAATTGATACATTTTCACTTATTATCCAAAAATAATGAAAATAATGAAAAACTACGCTAAAAACTCTATTTTTCTCAAGAAAAAGCTCCTTAAGTGCATCGAAAAAGCCTAATTTGCCACGTCGATTTATGGAAGATAAACTCATCCACATTCAAGTCTTTGCTTGTCCTCAAGTAAACACACAAAACATGCAAAAAGACAACTCTTAGACTATATTAGGTAATTAAGTTATATAGTCGTACAGATCAAATTTGTATAAAAACTACTTCACATGTAATTTAAAAATGATATCTAGCTAATTTACTAACTCCTAATGTGAACATTATTAGTTCAAGAAGTTAAAGTTGTAACACCCTAACCCGTATTCGTCGCCAGAATAGGGTTACAAAGCACTACCGGACTTATTACTTAAACAAACATACATTTCACAAACATTTTTCATTTCCAAATAAAAGTCATTCACAATCAATAATATAGTCCCTAATACGAGCCCTCAAGGCCATAATCATGCATTAGAATCTGCTCGAGACTAAACCGAAAACTCAGAAAAATTTTGGGAAAACATAGAAAATTTTCAAACTATAGGGGACACATGCCCATGTCATAGGCCATGTGGACATTCGAAATGGGATCACATGGCCGTGTCCCAACCCATGTTCGAACCCGTGTAACTCTCTAACTTGTGTCACACGGCCAACCACACTCCCATGTGACTAGCCCGTGTACCCAACGAAAAGATCTCACACGCTCGTGTGCCAGACCGTGTGCTAGGTCGTGCCAAAACTATAGGGTATACTAACTTACGCCACACGGCCAAGTCACACGCCCGTGTGCTGGGCTGTGTGGAGCATACTGACTTAGTCTCTAATAAACATCAGGGACACACGGCTGTGTCACCTGACCATGTGTCACACACGGCTGAGACACACACCCGTGTCTCTACCCATGTGGACAAAAATAGGCTATTTACCAAGCCATCTTTCTCACCCAAATTTTCATCAACCAAAACATGTCAAATGGCATAAAACATAGCATCAATATACATTCAAACCAATCTCATCTAAACCTAAATCATGCTATTTCAATACAAAAACTATAATGCTCATAAGATCATGTTTTACCAATTCAAAACATACCAATTTCACATTCACAAATCACCTAAATGGTTAACTTCATATAAGCATTATCTTTCCTAAAACCACAAGCATACCATATCTCAAATTTCAACCATTTAGTACTCAAAATACCAATCCACAACAAGCATTCACATAGCAATTTCCAACCACATAGCAAAAGGTCATTTGCATATATATATACATAACTAAATATACCAAAATAAGCCAAATCACATGGCTATACATATAACCAAAACATACCTCATTTACAAGCCAAATCAATTGGCTAAATCTATCGCAAACATATAAACCATATTAACCACAAATCCTATACATGCTACATAACCAAAAACACAAGTTCAAAAGTACCAAAATGACAGTTGAATAGTGTGACGAGATCTCCGACGACTCCCAAATCCGAGCAAGCTTTGAAATCACTATAAAACACGAAAAAGTAAATAGAGTAAGCTATAAAGCTTAGTAAGCTCGTATAGTTAATAAGTAAAACTTACCATTTATTCTCAAATTAGGTTATTTATCATAAAACTTTACAATTTAACTTAATCACAAGGCTAATATACGCTCACCCATATAGTAGATCATGTAACTCACAAACTTTATAGATTCAATGCTTATACGGTTTGCGTACATACCTGCACTAACACGTATCAATCTCTTACCCTTTCTCATCTTTAATTTACCTGTTGAACCATTTGGAATAATATTTGATACTCAGGAATCTTGCACCCTATGTGTAACACCCCTAACCCGTAACCGTCGTGTGAATAGGTTAAGAGGCATTATCAGACTTCTCATTTAGTTTGAAACAATTACAAACCAATTATCAACTCATTATAATAAAAGTCAATCATTCTCATTCAATATGAACTTAAATTCGAGCATACAATATTTAAAACATGCATTCGAGACCAAATTGGTAATATATATAAAGTTTCTGAAACCTAGAAAAAAATTTCAAATTTTAAAAGGTCACAAGCCCGCGTGAACAAGTCGTGTACCTCACATAGTCTCAGACACACCCATGTCTTCAGGCCGTAGCCAAACAGGGCATACATACTGACTTGATCACACGGCCAGACCATACGTCCGTGTCCAGGCCGTGTGCTAGGCCGTGCCAAGAATAGGGGGTATTCTGTTTGTGACATTAGCATACCAATAAGGGCCACACGGACAGGGCACACGCCCGTGTGTAAACCCGTATGGTACACACGGCCAATAGACACGCTTGTGTGTCTAAGTCGTGTCAAAACTGGAGGGTATACTAACTTCAATTCGTGGGGTACCCTAGGGGACACACGGCCGTGTAACGTGACTGTGTGTCGCACACGGCTGAGACACACGCCCGTGTCTCTGCCCATGTAGACAAAAATAAGCCATTTGAATAGCCAAATTTGCCACCCTAAAACATAAACATATATATTCCAATATGTCCACATTTAAGCAATTCAATTTGCAACCAAATGAACCAATTGAATACACATTATAAGCTATATCCAACTTACCATTTACAAGTCCATATACCTATATAACAACATATACAATTTATCCAATTACTAATCATGAATCAAGATTATCTTTGCATAATTCCATACTAACCTTATCATACCAAAACATATCATATTCAAGCACATATATACAACCAAAACATAGTGCAAAATAAGACAAATCACATGGCTTAACTTATATACATCAATTTATACACAAAATAGGATTCTAAACCGTAACTTTTAATAACCAACTAGCCTATACATGCCATATTTACTTAAGTTCATAAGTTCAAAATACCAAACAGAAATCTGGATAGCGTGACGTGCAACTCTGACTTTTCCAGAACGAGCGAATTAACGAACCTCTATAAGACATAGAAACAGAAATAGAGTAAGCTTCTAAGCTTAATAAGCCCGTATAATATAGAATTACACTTACCATTCAAAGTAATCAAATACAATAATAATATGCCAACAATTCAATATAACCATCACATGTTAGTCATTTAACTAATTCATAAACCGTACCTTGTTCATATAACATCATTTAAGCTCGTTAAATCTATTAGAACTTCAATGGATATTCGAGTGAATAATGTTAATAATCCGTCAATTCATTATCATACATGCTCTTTCGAGACATGGCCAGTAAGCTTTTCATGAGCTAATAACAGTAAGCTCTATTGAGCTGAAAACGGTAAGCTCTATTGAGCTGAACAGTAAGCTCTTTCGAGCTGAATCAATAAGCTCCAATGAGCTGAAATAGTAAGCTCATACGACCTATGTTGAGTCTGCAACAAATGCAGGAGCTCAACCATTTTGGTAATTCCAGTAACATATCACTCGTATCTATTGAATTCATATAGACCAACTAAAGCTCGGTAATAGATTCAGTATATATATATCATCAAGGCATTCATATCTCAATTAATAACATTCAATTCAACCATTTTGAGTATAAAACAGTTCAATTCTAATTATACAAACTTACCTCGAGTTGCTCGGATGAAAACTAGAGTCTACTTTTTGTTTCCCCCAATCTAATTCCGGTATTTGCTTATCTTGATCTATATGATATCAAATTAACTCATTCAGACCATCATTCAATTCAATTCAGCCTAAAACATTCATTTTGGCCAAATTACAAATTTACCCCTAGACTTTTGACTACTTTGCAATTTAGTCCTTTATACACAAAATGGCAAATTACACATTTTTAATCACCATCCACCTTAGCCGAATTCTATGTGGTATTATAATAGCTCATATTTTCACTCAATTCATAATTTAACCACAAAATTTCTATCTTTTTTAATTTAATCCCTAAATCTCATTTTTATCAAAAATCACTTTAAAAAACTTTTATAACCATTAACAACTATCAATAATCTAACAAGAACTTTCAAAATACTCAAGTATTCAATAATGGCATACCTCAAAATCTTTAAATATTTCAAAATCTAAGGTACGGGCTAGCTATATTAAGCTGCAACAAGCTTAAAATGTAGAAATCATTAAAAATTGAGTCAAAACCGTACCTTAATCTCTCCCTCAAGCTTAGCCGAATGAAGAAAGAAAAAATGGTGTGTTTTACACCCTAATTTCGGTTGAATGAAGAAGAATGAAGATAGAATTTTGTTTTGTTTTTTATTATTAACATAAATAACCTATTTACCAATTCAACCTTAATAACCTTTAATAATTTCAAATTTACCAAGCTAACAACTTCCAATAACCCTTAATATGGTCTATTTGACATGCAAGGACTCTCATATTTCAAGCTATAGCCATACAATACCTTCAAACAATAGTACTCAACTTTTACGCATTACGCGATTTTGTCCTTTTTACCGAATTAAGCATTAAAATGGTAAAATTTCTTTACGAAACTTTCACATAAATAATCTATTATACTATAAACCTTATTAAAATAAAAAAATAAATATTTTGACTTCGAATTTGTGGTCCCGAAACCACTATTCTGATTTGACCTAAAAATGGGCTGTTACAACTCTCCCCCCTAAAGGATTTTCGTCCCCAAAAATCTTACCAGCAAAAAGGTTAGGGTACGATTTCTGCATAGTCTCCTCGGTTTCCCACGTGGCTTCCTCAATCCCGGTTTATGCCAAAGGACTTTCACAAGAGCTATACATTTATTCCTTAATTCTTTCATTTCCTGAGCCAAAATCCTAATCGGTTCTTCGCTATTTGACAAATCAGACTGTATCTCAACATCAACGGGAGAAATCACATGTGACGAATCTGATCTATACCGATGCAGCATCGAAACATGGAAAACATTATGTATCTTTTCTAGCTCAGATGGTAACGATAGTCGATATGCTACCGGCCCTATTCTTTCAACAATTTCATACGACTCGATGAATCGCGGACTTAACTTTCCTTTACAGCCAAATCGAAGAACCTTTTTCCACGGTGACACCTCTATAAATACTCGATCCCTGACTTGAAACTCAATTTCTTTACGTTTCAAATCTGCATAAGACTTCTACCGATCTGAAGCTACTTTCAAACTGTCTCGAATAGTCTTAACTTTCTCTTACGTTTCTCTTATCAGTTCAACCCCGTGAATCTTTTTCTCATGCAATTCAGTCCAGTATAACGGAGTTCAACATTTACGGCCATATAAAGCTTCCTACGGTGCCATCTTTATACTTGTTTGAAAACTGTTGTTATACGCAAATTCAATCGAAGGTAAATATTTCTCCCAATTACTTTCAAACTCGAGAATGCAACAACGCAACATATCTTCAAGTATCTGTATAACTCTTTCAGACCGACCATCCGTCTGAGGATGAAAAGCTATGCTAAAATTCAATTTTGTTCCAAGAGCTTCATGTAATTTCTTCCAGAATCTTAATGTAAATCGCGGATCTCTATCGGAGATAATAGACAGTGGTACACCATGTAATCGTACAATTTCAGACAAGTATAATTCAGATAATCTATCCAGAGAGTAATCCATACGTACCGGTATAAAATAAGCTAATTTTGTTAGTCAATCAACGACAACCCAGATAGTATCTTTCTTTTTCGGAGTTAATGGCAATCCCGATATAAAATCCATTGTAACTCTATCACATTTCCATTTAGGAATCATCACAGGCTGCAGTAAACCAGATGGTACTTGATGCTCCGCTTTGACTTGCTGACAAATCAAACATTTCGATACAAACTCTGATATATCCTGTCTCATTCCCGACCAATCATTATACATCTTGGTACTACCCGGATGAACAAAAAAAAACTATTGTGTGCTTCATGCAGAATTTTCTGAACTAGCTCTGTATTTTTCGGTACACAAATTCTATTCTGGAACATTAAACAATCATCAGTTCCAATATGAAATTCTGAATCAGAAATAGACTCACATTGAATTCATTTAGCTTGCAATCCACTATCATTTCTCTGAGCTTCACATAATTATTGCAAAAATACTGGTTTAGCTTTTAATTCAGCTAAAATAGATCCATCATCACATATCATTAACTGTGTACTCATGGCTCGTAAAGCAAATAATAATTTCCTGCTCAAAGCATCAGCAACTATATTAGCTTTTCCTGGGTGATAATCAATCACAAAATCGTAATCTTTTAATAACTCAAGCCATCTTCGTTGTCGCAAATTCAGATCCTTCTGTGACATCAAATATTTCAAGCTTTTATGATCCATGAAAATGTGACTTTTTTCACCATACAAGAAGTGTCGCCAAATCTTCAATGCAAAAAACAATAGCAGCCAGTTCTAAATCATGCGTCGGATAATTCTTTTCATGCGGTCTCAACTGTCGAGAAACATAAGCTATAACTTTTCCTTCTCGCATCAAAACACAGCCCAATCCATTTAATGATGCATCGCTATAAATCATGAATTCCTTACCCGATTCAGGTAGAACCAAAACTGGTGCTTCGGTTAACAGTGCTTTCAACTGTTCAAAACTCTGCTGACACTTTTCAGACCATTCAAACTTCACATCTTTTTGTAGCAATCAGGTCACTGGTGTTGCAATCATTGAGAAGCCTTTACAAATCTTCGATAATATCCCGCCAAACCCAAAAAGCTACGGACTTCAAATATGTTTCTCGGAGGTTTCCAGTCAACAATAGTAGAAATCTTGCTCGGATCAACTCTAATACCGTCAACTGAAACAACATGCCCCAAAAATCCAATCTCTTTGAGCCAAAACTCACATTTACTAAACTTTGCAAACAACTACTTATCACATAGAGTTTGTAACACAATCCTCAAATGCTTAGTATGTTCAGATTCATCCCGTGAATAGATCAGAATATCGTCAATAAATACTACAACAAATCTGTCTAAATACGGTCTGAATTTACGATTCATTAAGTCCATAAAAATGGCAGGAACATTAGTTAAACTGAAAGGCATAACAAGGAATTCATAATGGCCGTACCTTGTTCTAAAAGTTGTTTTCGACACATTTGACTCTTTAACTTCGCAACTGATAGAAACCCGATCTCAGATCAATCTTTGAAAATATCGTAGCCCCTTTCAACTGATCAAATAAGTCATCAATTCACGGTAAAGGGTATTTATTCTTTATAGTCACTTTGTTCAACTGTCTATAATCGATACACATGCGTATTGAGCCATCTTTCTTTTTCACAAACAGCACTGGTGTACCCTAACGAGAATAACTCAGTTGTATAAAACCTCTGTCTGTCAATTCTTGCAACTGAGCTTTCAACTCTTTTAATTCTGTTGGAGCTATTTTGTACGGAGCTATCGATATCGGAAGTTGTTCCAGGTATTAATTCAATGCCAAATTTGACCTCTCTAATCGGCGATAATCCCGGTAACTCTTTGGGAAATACATCCGAGAACTCACAAACAACAAGTACAGATTCCATCTTCGATTCTGACACCTTCGAATCCAATATATACTCAAGGTATTCATCATAACCCTTTCTCAAGTATTTTTGAGCTAACATAGACGATACTATAGTAGGTAGTTCATTCCAATCATTAAACTCAATCCGAAGAATCTCATCATTATGACATTTCAATTCTATGACCTTCTGTCTATAATTTACAACTGCATCATGTATAGTCAGCCAGTCCATACCCAGAATCACATCAAACTCATCGAATGGTAGAAGCATCAAATCAGCCCGAAAATAATAACCCCGAATCATCAGAGGATAATTCTTACAAATTTTATCAAGTAAAACGAACTTGCCTAAGGGGTTTGATACTTTAATTACAAATTCTATAGACTCGACATGTAAACTATTTTTAAAAGCTAGATTCATACAGATATATGAATGGGTTGATCCAGGATCTATCAACGCAACTACATCAGTATCAAAAAGAGAAAAAGTACCGGTGATAATGTCTGGTGATGATGCTTCCTCTCGTGCACGTATAGCATAAGCTCTGGCAGGTATTTGTGCCTCAGATCTCACAGTCGACTCTCTCGCAGCACCTCGATTACTACTCACATTTTCGGTGTTTCTAGGCGGTCTTCCTCTAGCAATCGTATTACTTGTTTTCACTAGTTGTTCTTTTTCAGCTGTGAACTTCTCTACACAATCACAGAGAAGATGTTCTAAGGATCCACATTTAAAACAAGCTCCTCTCTCTAATCGGCATTCACATAATATCGCTTATTGCAATGTTTACATTTAGATGCAGCATTTCGAACACTTCCTGCACTGGCCACAGATGTTTCCTGAGCTTTTGAACCTGATTGTCTCGCATTTTTGTCTTTGATAGAAATTCCTGCAGAAACTGTAGAACGAGGGTGATATTCTTTAAATTTCTTTCATGCTGAATGATGCGATTTACCTGTAAATCTTTTTCTAAACTCTCTAGACTCAAAATCAGCTTTTCTTTTCTCTTTACACAGATTTTCGGCCTTATACGCTCGATCAAATAGAACAACAAACTCTTTCAGCTCAAGAATTCCCACCAAAACTCTAATTTCTTCATTTAGCCCATTCGAATCGTTTGCACATTATAGCTTCAAACGATACACATTCACGGGCATATTTGCTAAGTCGTACAAACTCTCGTTCATAATCTGTAACTGACAGACGACCCTGCGTCAATTCAAGAAATTCTTTCCTCTTCTGGTCGATGAATCTTTGACTAATGTATTTCTTTCTAAATTCAAATTGAAAGAAACCCCAAGTGACTCGTTCTAGCGGAACAACGGATATTAAAGTATTCCACCACTGATACGCAGTATCTCTTAACAATGATACCACACACTTCATACATTCTTCGGATGTGCAGGATAATTCATCGAATACCCGAATCGTATTCTCGAGCCAAAATTCAGCCTTTTCAAGATCATCATTAGCAATAGCTCTAAATTCCTCAGCCCCATGTTTCCGTATTCTATAAACAGGTGGCTTACTCAATAGCAAAGGATTGATACCTTGAGGAACTAGCTGGATTGGTTCAGACATACTCAGAGAACCATTAATTATCTTTTGGAAGAAGGCTTCTTTAGCCTCTCTTCCATGACTACTTGCTACTAGTCTAGGTCCAGAAGGCACTGTCCTTTGAGCAGGAGCAGGTGCATTACTCTCTACTTCGTTAGCTATCACTCGATTTGGATCCATTTGCTATATGAAAAAACATTTAGAATGTCAAGAGTCATCACACTATCGTAGATTATACATATGGCATGTATAGCTAGACTCATATACACTACGGTAGTCCTAGAATCGACTAAATCATAGCTCTGATACCACTAAATGCAACACCCCTAACCCGCAACTGTCACCGGAATAGGTTAAGAGGCATTACCGAACTTATCATTCAATTCGGAACAATTACAAACCAATTATCAACTCATTACAATAAAATTCATTCATTCTCATTCAATATGAACTTAAATTCGAGCATACAAAACTTAAAACATGCATTCGGGACCAAATCGGTAATATATATAAACTTTCAGAAACCTAGAAAAAAATTTCAACTTTTAAAAGGTCACATGCCCGTGTGAATAGGCCGTGTGCCTCACACGGTCTCAGACAATCCCGTGTCTTTATGCCGTGGCCAAACAGGGCATACATACTGACTTGATCACACGGCCAGACCATACGCCCGTGTCCAGGCCGTGTCAAGAATAGGGGGTACTTTCTTTGTGAAATCAGCATACCAATTAGGGTACACGGTCAAGTCACACACTCGTGTGTGAACCCGTGTGGTACATACGGCCAATAGACATGCCCGTGTGTCTAAGTCGTGTCAAAACTGGAGGGTATACTAACTTTAATTCATAAGGTACCCCAGGGGACACACGACCGTGTAGTGTGACCATATGTCACACACGGCTGGGACACACGACCGTGTCTCTGCCCGTGTAGACAACAATAGGCCATTTGAATAGCCAAATTTGCCACCCTAAAACATAAACATATACATTCCAATATGTCCACATTTAAGCAATTCAATTTGCAACTAAATGAACCAATTCAATACACATTATAAGCTATATCCAAACTTACCATTTACAAGTCCATATACCTATATAACAACATATGCAATTCATCCAATTACTAATCATGAATCAAGATTATCTTTGCATAATTCCATACCAACCTTATCATACCAAAACATATCATATTCAAGCACATATATACAACCAAAACATAGTGCCAAATAAGCCAAATCAAATGGCTTAATTTATATACATCAATTCATACACAAAATAGGATTCCAAACCGTAACTTTTAATAACCAACTAGCCTACACATGCCATATTTACTTAAGTTCATAAGTTCATAACTTTTCCAGAACGAGCGAGCTAACGAACCTCTATAAGACATAGAAACAGAAATAGAGTAAGCTTCTAAGCTTAGTAAGCTCGTATAATACAGAATTAAACTTACCATTCAACGTAATCAAATACAATAATAATATGCCAACAATTCAATATAACTATCACCTCAGCACACCTAACCATCACATGTTAGTCATTTAACTAATTCATAAACCGTAACTTGTTCATATAACATCATTTAAGCTCGTTGAATCTATTAGAACTTCAATGGATATTCGAGTGAACAATGTTAATAATCCATCAATTCATCATCATACATGCTCTTTCGAGATATGGCCAGTAAGCTTTTCATGAGCTGATAATAGTAAGCTCTATCGAGCTGAAAATGGTAAGCTCTATTGAGCTGAACAATAAGCTCTTTCGAGCTGAATCAGTAAGCTCCAATGAACTGAAACAGTAAGCTCATACGACCTATGTTGAGTCTGCAACAAATGCAGGAGCTCGACCATTTTGGTAATTTCAGTAACATATCCCTCGTATCCAATGAATTCATATAGACCAACTAAAGCTCGGTAATAGATTCAGCATATATATATCATCAAGGCATTCATATCTCAATTAATAACATTCAATTCAACCATTTTGAGTATAAAATAGTTCAATTCTAATTATACAAACTTACCTCGAGTTGCTATGATGAAAACTAGCGTCTATTTTCCGTTTCCCCCGATCTAATTCTGGTATTTACTTATCTTAATCAATATGATATCAAATTAACTCATTCAGACCTTCATTCAATTCAATTTAGCCTAAAACATTCATTTTGGCCAAATTACAAATTTACCCCTAGACTTTTGTCTAATTTGCAATTTAGTCTTTTATACACAAAATGGCAAATTACACATTTTTAATCACCATCCACCTTAGCCGAATTCTATGTGGTATTATAATAGCCCATATTTTCACTCAATTCACAATTATAACCACAAAATTTCTATCTTTTTCAATTTAATCCCTAAATCTCATTTTTATCAAAAATCACTTTAGAAAAATTTTATAACCATTAACAACTATCAATAATCTAACAAGAACTTTCAAAATACTCAAGTATTCAATAATGGCATACCTCAAAATCTTTAAACATTTCAAAATCTAAGGTACGGGCTAGTTATATTAAGCTGCAACGAGCTCAAAAACATAGAAATCATTAAAAATCGAGTCAAAACCGTACCTTAATCTCTCCCTCAAGCTTAGTCGAATGAAGAAAGAAAAAATGGTGTGTTTTACACCCTAATTTCGGTTGAATGAAGAAGAATGAAGAAAAAATTTTGTTTTATTATTATTAACATTAATAACCTATTTACCAATTTAACCTTAATAACCTTTAATAATTTCAAATTTACCAAGCTAAGAACTTCCACTAACCCTTAATATGGTCTATTGGACATGCAAGGACTCCCATATTTCAAGCTATAGCCATATAATACCTTTAAACAATAGTACTCAACTTTTACGCATTACGCGATTTAGTCCTTTTTACCGAATTAAGCATTAAAACGGTAAAATTTCTTTACGAAACTTTCACATAAATAATCAATTATACTATGAAACTTATTAAAATAATAAAATAAATATTTTGACTTCATATTTGTGGTCCCTAAACCACTATTCTGATTTGACCTAAAAACGGGCTTTTACACTATGTGCCAATACAAGGTGTAATCCATTTAAATCTCATATCTCATATAATGCTCACTCTCGAGCTATCAATGGGTATGCTCACACAAGCTGACGGTCAAGACATAACTACATGGTGCTGCTCACACAAGCTGACGAGAATTTAAAACACATGCCGAAAAACTCAACCACTGATAAAACGTACGGACCAGCACCCAAAACACAATAACCCCTCATGACATGTCATTTGTATCCTATCTATTCCTAAGGTTCAACCAGGATTTAAACATTGTCGAATATTCGTCGAACATTTCTGTAAGATCGTATTCATCAACAATATAATTATAAAGCATTTAAAATGACCACATTAATCTTATTAACATACAAACTTACCTCGATCACAAAAACAACGGACTAGGATCGACTAATCCAAAACTTTATTTTTCCCCTATCTAGATTTGTACGTTGCTTTTCTTGATCTATATAATCAAATTTAACTCATTTAAAACACATTCTATTCAATTCAGTCCAAAAATTCATATTATGGAAATTTTACACTTTTACCCCTAATATTTCCTTTTTTTACAATTTAGTCCCTAACTCATAAAAATGCAAATTCATGCAATTAAATCCACACCCATGCTAGCCGAATTTGACCTATTCTCATATCAGCCCATATTTTTCATTATTTCACACATTTATCACACAATTTATCACATTTCACAGTTTAGTCCCTAATTGACAAATTCATCAAAATTTCCTTTATTAAAGTCGCTCAACCATCATCAAACATCCATTTTCATCATCAAACATCAAAAAAAAAAACTAACATACATTCATGGTAAAACCCTACACTTTTAACAGTTTCACAAATTAGTCCCTGGGCTAGCTAGATTAAGTTACAACGATCTCAAAACCATAGAAATCATTAAAAAGGGACAAAAACCATACCTAAATGGACAGTGGAAGCTTGGTCGAATGTTGAATGTTCAACAATGGAATTTTTCCCTAGTATTTTCTGTTGGAGAAGAATAAGAAAGATGATATCTTTCTTTTATTAATTTTATTTTTACATTAATTACCAATTACCAAAATTAACCTTAAAAATTATCACTAATTTCAAAATTGACAATCCATTATCATCACTAGCACATTAATGGGCTATTTATCACATAAGGACCTCTAATTTAAATTTATATAGCTATTAGACCCCTTTAGCTATTAGAACTCAACTTTTACACTTTACGCGATTTAGTCCTTTTCATCAAATTAAGCATCTAAACAATAAAATTTCTTAACGAAATTTTTATACTATCATGCTGTAGACCTCAAAATAATAATAATATAAATATTTTGACCTTGAATTTGTGGTTTTGAAACAACTATTCCGATTTGACTCAAAACAAGTTGTTACAACTCTACCCCTAAGGAATTTTCGTCCCCGAAAATCTTACCAGAAAATAGGTTAGGGTACTATTTTCTCATAGCTTCCTCGGGTTCGCACGTAGCTTTTTCAACATCATGACGTTGCCATAGAACCTTCACTAAAGCTATGCTCTTATTTCTTAACTCTTTAATCTCTCGAGGCAGAATTCTGATCGATTCTTCACTATACGACATATTAAGTTGAATCTCAACCACTGCCGAAAAAATTACATGTGATGGATCTGACCGGTATCATCATAACATTGACACATGAAACACATTATGAATCTTTTCTAACTTTAACTGTAAATCTAGCTGAAATGCCACTAGTCCTATTCTCTCAATAATTTCATACGGCTCGATAAATTGCGGACTCAATTTTCCTTTGCGGCCAAAACGAAGAATCTTCTTCCACGGAAATACTTTCAAAAATACTCTGTCACCGATTTGAAATTCAATGTCTTTACATTTCAAATCCGCATACGATTTCTGTCGATTTGAAGCTGCTTCCAAACTGTCACGAATTACTTTCACTTTCTCTTCAGTCCCTCTAATCAAATCAGCCCTGTGAATCTTTTTCTCACTAAGCTCGGTCCAGTACAATGGAGTTCGGGATTTTCGACCATATAAAACTTCATACGGTGCCATTTTTATACTCGATTGAAAACTATTGTCATAGGCAAATTCAACCAACGGTAAATTTTTTTCTAGAATCTGAATAACTCTTTCGGACTGACTATCTATTTGAGGATGAAATGCAGTACTAAAGTGCAATCGCATACCTAAAGCTTCTTGCAATTTCTTCCAAAATCACGACGTATACCTCGGATCTCTATCCGAAATAATAGAAACTGGTACTCCATGCAATCTGACAATATCTGAAATATACAATTTAGCTACTCTATCGAGTGAAAAGTCTATATGTACTGGAATGAAATGTGTAGATTTCGTCAGTTGACCAACAACAACCGAAATAGCATCTTCCTTTTTTGGAGATAGGGGTAATCCCGATACAAAATCCATCGTAAATCTATCCTATTTTCATTCTGGTATCATCACTGGCTGTAACAATCCTGAAGGAACTTGATGTTTAGCTTTGACTTGTTAACAAACTAAGCATCTCAACACAAATTCTGAAATGTCTCGTTTCATGCCCAACCACCAGTACAACTGTTTCAAATCATTGCACATCTTAGTACACCCCGGATGAACAGATAAACAACCACTGTATGCTTCGTGTAGAATTTTCTAAATAACATCAGAGTTTTTTGGTATACAAATTCTACCTCGAAACAATAAACAATTATCGGATCCGATCTGATACTCTGAATCAGTAGTTGACTCGCACTATATTTTTTTAGCTTGCAATTCCTTATCCCACTTCTAAGCCTCGCAAATTTGATGAAGAAACATCGGTTTAGATTTTAACTCTGTTAAAATTGAACCATCAATAGATAAGGTTAACTGTGTGCTCATCGCTCGTAAAGTAAATAAAGATTTTTTACTCAAAGCATCTGCGACTACAATCGCTTTCCCCGGATGATAATCAATCACTAATTCATAGTCTTTCAACAACTCAAGCCATCTTCATTGTCGCAAATTCAAATCTTTCTGAGACATTAGACACTTAAGCTCTTGTGGTCAGTAAAGATGTGGCACTTCTCACCGAATAAATGATGTCACCAAATTTTCAATGTAGACACAATAGCAGCCAATTCTAAATCGTGCGTCAGATAATTATTTTCATGCAAATTCAATTGTCTGGAAGCATAAGATATCACTTTGCCTTCTTACATCAAAACACATCCTAAAACGTTCAATGACGCATCACTAAAAATTACAAAATCTTTACCCAACTCAGGCTGAACTAAAACTAGTGTTTCAGTTAACAGTGCTTTCAACTGTTCAAAACTCTACTGGCATTTCTCAAACCACTCAAAATTCACATCTTTCTATAACAATCGAGTCTCGGTATAGCAATCATTGAAAACCCTTTTACAAAAAGCCAATAGTAGCCAGCTAATCCCAGAACACTTCTGACTTTGGATACATTTCTTGGTGGTTTCCAGTCAACAACTACTGAAATTTTACTCGGATCAACTCGGATTCCTTCCGCTGAAACAATATGTCCCAAAAATCAAACTTCTCGGAGCCAAAACTCGTATTTTTTAAATTTAGCAAATAGTTTCTTATCTCTTAATGTTTGTAATACGATCCTCAAATGTTCGGCATGCTCAGATTCATCTTGGGAATAGATCAAAATATCATCAATGAATACAACTACAAATCTGTCCAACTATAGTCTGAAAATTCTATTCATCAAATCCATAAAATCTGCAGGGGCGTTAGTTAATCCAAATGGCATAACAAGAAATTCATAGTGCCCGTACCTAGTTCTAAATTCAGTTTTCGGCACATCCAAATCTTTAACTCTCAACTGATAATAACCAGATCGCAAATCAATCATTGAAAATATTGTTGCTCCTTTCAACTAATCGAACAAATCATCAATTCTCAACAAAGGATACTTATTCTTAATTGTAACCTTTTTAAGTTGACGATAGTCGATACACAATCTCATCGATCCATCTTTCTTCTTTACGAACAGAACTGGTGCATCTCAATGCGAAAAAATAGGTCGTGCAAAACTTCTATCTGTTAACTCTTGTAACTGAGCTTTCAATTCTTTCAATTCTGTTGTAGCCATTCTGTATGGAGCTATCGATATCGGTGATGTTCCTGGTACTAATTCAATAGCAAACTCAATTTCTCTGATCGGTGGCAACCCAGGTAACTCTTCTGGAAACACATCTGCATATTCACAAACCACTGGCACTGATTCAGTCTTTGACTCAGACACTTTTGTATCCAGTACATACGCAAGGTAAGCATCACAACCTTTTCTCACATATTTCTGAGCTAGCATCGTCGATATCACAACAGGTAACCCACTCGAATCATCGAATTCAATTCGAAGAATTTCACTATTCTGACATTTCAATTCAATACTCTTTCTTCTACAATTCACAACAACATCATGCAGAGCCAACCAATCCGTACCCAAAATCACATCGAATACATCGAACGGTAAAAACATCAAATTTTCCAGAAAATAGTAACCCCGAATCATTAAATGACAATTTTTGCAAACTTTATCAACGAGGACATGCTTGCCTAAGAGGTTCGATACTTTAATCAAAAATTCGGTAGACTCAACAGGTAAATTCTTTCTATACACTAAATTCATATAGCCATATGAATGAGTCGATCCAGGATCAATCAAGGCAATTACATAAGTGTCATAGAGAGAAAATGTACCAGTGATAACATCTAGTGATGACACATATTCGCAAGTGCGAATAGCGCAACCTCTAGCTGGAGCTCGAGCCTCAGACCTCACAGTAGAGTCCTTTGTCACACCTTTGCTACTAGTCACATTTCCCGTATTTCTAGGTGGTCTCCCTCTGCCAGCTGTATTACTCCATATTGTATTCAAAAATTTTTCTTTCTCGAGTAACTGAGGACAATCCCGAATAAAATGATCTTGTGAGCCACATCTAAAACAAGCTTTGTTATTCATCCATCAATCTCCAAAATGTTGTCTTCCATACTGTTGACACTCAGGTTTGTTGGTTCTAACACTACCAACGCTTGCAACTAAAGTGACTTGAGCTTTAGGACTTGTGTATTGCTTTCCACGATCTCTATTAGAATACCCCACTGAACCATTCGAATGATTATATGAAACCCATGATTTCTTTGAAGAAGAATGATAGGGTTTACTCATTGGCCTCTTTCTTGAATCTCTAGCCTCAAAATCGGCTTTTCTCTTTTATTTACCAAGTTCCTCGGCTTTGCAAGCTCTATCAACCAACACAACAAATTCTTTCAATTCAAAAATCCCAACTAGAAGCTTAATGTCTTCGTTCAACCTGTCACAGTCATACGACCCTGTTTTCTTTATCAAATACATTCATGAACATATTTACTTAATCTTACAAATTCTCCTTCGTACCCTGTCACAGTCATACGACCCTGTTTCAGTTTTAAAAATTCTTTACGCTTTTGATCAATAAATCGCTGGCTTATGTATTTCTTTCTGAACTCGGTTTGAAAGAATTCCCATGTAACTATTTCTCTCGGTACCACAGATATCAAAGTATTACACCACTGATATACAGTATCCCTCAGAAGTGATACATCGCATTTAACACATTCAGCTTGCGTGCAAGAAAGTTTATCAAATACCCAGATTGTATTCCCAAGCCAAAACTTGGCTCTCTTAAGATCATCATCAACAGTAGCTCTAAACTCTTCAGCCCCATATTTTCAAATTTTATCCACAAGTGGCCTACTCAAACGTAAAGGTTCTAAACCTTGAGAAGCTATTGGACCCAATTAGGGAATAGGTGGGATGGAGATTGCTGAGCAGCCAGATTCATTCGAAAAAACTCAGTGAACCATTCATTCATCATTTGGAAGAAGGCTTCCTAAGCCTCTCCTCTCTGACTCCCAGATATAGGTCTCGATTCAGACGGCACTGCTCCGTGAACGGAGGCTAGCGCATTACGTTCAACATCTTTAGCCAATGCTCAATTGAGATCCATAGCTATATGAAAACATGATTTAAAACTATCAGGAGATATCACACTATCGCAAGTTATATATGGCATGTATAGTTAGACTCACATACACTACGTTAGTCCACGAATCGACTAAACTGTACCTCTGATACCAATAAATGTAACACCCTAACCCGTATCCGTCGACAAAATAAGGTTACAAAGTATTACTGGACTTATTACTTAAACAAACATACATTTCACATACATTTTTCATTTCCAAATAAAAGTCATTCACAGTCAATCACATAGTCCCTAATACGAGCCCTAGAGGCCTGAATCATACATTAGAATCGGTTAGGGACTAAACCGTGTCACAAGCCGTGTGGACATTCGAAATTGGATCACATGGTCGTGTACCAACCCATGTCTGAACCCATGTAACTCTCTTACTTGGGTCACATGGCCAACCACACGCCCGTGTGACTAGCCCGTGTACGCTACAAAATGATCTCACACGCCCGTGTTCCAGACCGTGTGCTAGGCCGTGCCAAAACTATAAGGTATACTAACTTATCCCACACGGCCAAGTCACACGCCCGTGTGCTGGGCCGTGTGGAGCATACTGACTTAGTCTCTAGTAAACATCAGGGGACACACTTCTGTGTCACCTGACCATGTATCAAACACGGCTAAGACACACGCCCTTATCTCTGCCCGTGTGGACAAAAATAGGCTATTTACTAAGCCATCTTTCTCACCCAAATTTGTATCAACCAAAAAATGTCAAATGGCATATAACATAGCATTAATATGCATTCAAACCAATCTCATCTAAGCCTAGATCATGCTATTTCAATACCAACAAGTATAATGCTCATAAGATCATGTTTTACCAATTCAAAACATACCAATTTCACATTCACAAATCACCTAAATGGTTAACTTCATATAAGCATTATCTTGCCTAAAACCACAAGCATACCATATCTCAAAATTCAACCATTTAGTACTCAAAATACCAATCCACAACAAGCATTCACATAGCAATTTCCAACCACATAACAAAAGGCCATTTGCACACATATATATACATAACTAAATATACCAAAATAAGCCAAATCACATGGCTAAACACATAACCAAAACATACCTCATTTACAAGCTAAACAAGTTCAAAATTACCAAAATGACAGCTGGATAGTGTGATGAGATCTTCGATGACTCCCAAATCCGAGCAAGCTTTGAAATCACTATAAAACACGAAAAAGTAAATAGATTAAGCTAGAAATCTTAGTAAGCTCTTATAGCTAATAAGTAAAACTTACCATTTATTCTCAAATTAGGTTATCTATCATAAAAATTTACAATTTAACTTAATCACAAGGCTAATATATGCTCATCCACATAGTAGATCATGTAACTTACAAACTTCGTAGATTCAATGCTTATATACGGTTTACGTACATACCTGCACTGACACGTATCAATCTCTTACCCTTTTTTATCTTCAATTTACCCATTGAACTATTTGAAATAATATCAGATACCCAAGAATCTCACACCCTAAGTGCCAATACAAGGTCAAAGCCATCTCAATCTCATATCTTATATAATGCTCACTCTTGAGCTATCAACGGGTTTGCTTACACAAGCTGAAGGTCAAGATGTAACTATACAGTGCTGTTCATACAAGCTGACGAGAATCCGTAACACATTCCAGAAAACTCAGCCACCGGTAGAACATACGGACCAGTACCCAAAACACAATAACCCCTAATGGCTTGTCATTTGTATCCTATCTATTCCTAAGGTTCAACCAGGATTTAAACATTGTTGAATCTTCATCGAATATTTCTGTAAGATCGTATTCATCAATAATACAATAATAAAGCATTTAAAACATGATTACATTAATGCTTATTAACATACGAACTTACCTCGATCACAAAAACGCCAGAATAGGATCGACTAATCCAAAACTTTATTTTTTCCTCCGATCTAGATCCGTACGTTGCTTTTCTTGATATATATAATCAAATTTAACTCATTTACAACACATTCTATTCAATTTAGCCCAAAAATTCCTATTATGGAAATTTTACACTTTTACCCCTAACATTTCCACTTCTTTACAATTTAGTCCCTAGCTCATAAAAATACAAATCCATGCAGTTAAATCCACAACCATGCTAGCTGAATTTTACCTATTCTCATTTCAGCCCATATTTTTCATTATTTTACACATTTACCACACAATTTATCACATTTCTCAATTTAATCCCTAATTGACAAATTCATCAAAATTTCCTTTATTAAAGTTGCTCAACTATCATCAAACATCCATTTTAATCCATCAAACATCAAAAAAACTAATATACATTCATGGTAAAACCCTATACTTTTAAAATTTTTACAAATTAGTCCCTAGGCTAGCTAGATTAAGTTACAACGATCTCAAAAACATGGAAATCATTAAAAACGAGACAAAAACCATACCTAAATGGACAATGGAAGCTTGGTCGAATGTTGAATGTTCAACAATGGAGTTTTGCCCTAGTATTTTTGGTTGGAGAAGAATAAGAAAGATGATATCTTTCTTTTATTCATTTTATTTTAACATTAATTACCAATTACCAAAATTAACCTTAAAAATTATCACTAATTTCAAAATTGCCAAGCCATTATCATGCACTAGCACATTATTGGGCTATTTATCACATAAGGACCTCTAATTTAAAGTTCCATAGCTATTAGACCCTTTTAGCTTTTAGAACTCAACTTTTACACTTTACGCGATTTAGTCCTTTTTATCAAATTAAGCATTTAAACAATAAAATTTCTTAGCGAAATTTTTATGCAATCACACTATCATGTTGTAGGCTTAAAATTTATAATAAAATAAATATTTTGACCTCGAATTTGTGGTTCCAAAACCACTATTCCAATTTGACTAAAAACGAGCTATTACAAAAGTGTCAATAGAGGTAGAGGCAATGTAAATGAACATATGTATGAATGTTATCCATCAAAATAAATTATATAGATCATTCATAGAAATTTAAAAAGAATTGTTCATGCTCGTTCTAACAAATGCAAGCTACGTACAAATTAATGTATCGGTGACTTATTTGGGTCCCAAAGGACTTTTAGGCTTGTAACGTTCTGAGGTTCAGGTTGGTATAGATTCAAAGGAAGTTCATTCAAAATGGTTCAAGCATTATAAATATTATAGCACTCGACATTGTTCCCAATTCCCTCCAAATATGACCATTACATCTCACCGCCTTATTTCTCTTTCTCTCATCTTCCTTATTTCTTCAATAATGTGGAAGAGAATGGTCAATATTAGCTCATTTTTGGTGCACTATGATGTCGAGACTATTTTATGCTCCTATTTTTTCTTGTTTTTGAGCATTTTTATACTTTGTTCTTTTTCCTCACAATGCATTTGATCCTCACTTTTATTTCTTTCAAATTTTTATTTTTTTTTAAGCACTATTTCTAGCAAGAATCAATTATGAGCTAAATCGGCACCTCTTCACTAATCACTCAAGTACATTTTTGTAAGAAACCTCTGTAATGTTCCTACCTAAGCCTCGATGTCCATGGCCTGACGTCCTTATAGTGGTATTACGATACCTACCCTAGGTGTCGATATATCCACCAAAAAAGGCCCCCTACTTGTAAACTATTATGGGTATCACGATATCATTGTTTGACGTGGAGAAAAATTACTGCAGGAGGTAGTTTTTGTCCAACCAACACAAACACCGCTTAAAATACAATGTACAGGGGCATTTTGGTTACTAAAAATTAGGTTGTAACCAGCTATTTAAAGCCATTTTTGGCTAAGAACAAAAGATATGGTAGTTTTAGGTTAGAAAGCTCTTTGGTTTTAGGGTTTTCTTTCATCTTCTAGCTTAAGAGTAGGGTAGTTTTCTTCTCTATAGTTTTAGGGTTTTAGTTTATGTTTCTTTATGGTTTTATCATAGTTGTTAGTTAAGTATGTTTTGGTATAGCTTTGTTTTATTTACATGTTAAAGACTTTGAACTTAATTGTAATCACGCTTTAATCTTTGAGTTAATGTTATTTGAGTTTTCTTTCTTTTCATCCATTAAAGCTCTCATATTTAGTGTTTTTGTTTCTTTATCTTTTTGTTAGATTCTTTTCATTTAACTTTATCAAGTTAAAAATCAAAGCTTTCATCTTTTTATTCAAGTTTATGTTAATGGCTTTCGTAGTTGTTTCGTTCTTGTTTGTTAGCTTTAATATGTTAATGGGTAACTAAACCCAAAGGGGTTGGTTGATGGAGATGTGGGCAAGTTGATTTTTGGACAAAGGATTAAACTGTAATAAATTAAACTAAATCAAATAGAACTAAGAACTTAGGTAGTGACGTTGTCATAGCCCGTTTCCAATAGTGTCGGAAACAATGGTTTTGGGACCATAAATCCGACGAGTGGGTCCATAAATATTATTATTTATTATTTACAAGTCAAATATGGTAATATATAGAATTTTGATCAAATAGATTTTAACTTATTAAACAAATAGTAAAAATAACTGGTTTGTCCCTAAAGTCAAGTGATTTTAGAAAATGAGGTATCGGGACCTCATTTCTATAAACCGAGCTCTTAAATTTTTTTTTTAAATGTTTAGGAAGTGATTATATTGGTGTATTAAAATTTGGTTAAATAATTTTGATGTTTAGATAGTTAATTAAGTAAAAATGACTCAATTGTAATGCAAAAGTCAATTAATATTAGTTTAATTGAGTCAAAGAGATGGAAAATCATTATGGTAGGACTTTATATGACAATTAAGCCATTTATAATTTACTGGACGGTATGTATGCATGTTTTAAATTAAAAATATTTTAGTTAATGGCATTTTTGTAATTTAATTAAAATCATAAACAAAGTAAAAACAAAATAAAAGTTATCATCTTTATTCTTTTTCATTTGCAAAAATCGAATACACCATGGAAGCACCTCCAAGCTTTTGATCATCATAGTTACTCTTGCATGGTAAGGAATTTTAAACCGTTTGTCATGATTTTTATGTTTTTGAGATCATTGTAGCATAATCTAGCTAGTACATGGACTAATTTGTGAAATTATCAAAGTATAGAAAATATACCATTGATGATTTTAAATGATTTTTATGTTAATTGGTAGAATATGATGTTTGGGTGTTTAATAGAAATATTTTGTTAAGTGATTTTGTATAATTTTCAAGTTTAAGGGTTTAATTAAAAATGAATTAATTTAGACATGATTTTTCTTGAAATTTTAGTATGTGAGGACTGATTTGGGATATTATAAATTTGGTATAATGGGTATAAAGTTTAATTGTATAAGTAATTATGTTTTGGTCTTAGGGACCAAATTGAATAAAATGTGAAAGTTTGGGGTTAATGTGAAAAGTTGTAAATAGAAAGTTATATGTATTAAATTGAACAATATGTGAAATTGAGGCTAATAATTGAAATAAATTATATTATAGATCAAGAACAAGTAGATAATCAAGGAAAAGGGAAAGTTGTTGAATAGTCTCTAAACTTTTGTTATCTTTGCAGTTGAGCCCTGGTAAGTTCATAAGATTTAATTTAGTATAATTTGCAATATTTTATTGACATGTGATTTTATGATTTATTGAATAATTATATATTTAATGAAATAATTATAAAGGTGATTCAAGATGAGAAATGTAATTGAATTATAAGTTATTATGTGGTTTTGTATATTGAGCCCGGATGAACATAGGATAGGATACAATTGGCATGCCAATAGGTTATATTGCGCACTGTACGAGTCTGACTTGAGATGAGATGATGATTCCTGATTTATTCCTGTCCACTGAATATATCGTAGTCCAGCATTTGTTGTGAACTATTGTGTTATATTTACAGTGCTCTTAACGTGTTACTAAGGGCGGATGTAAAGCCTTCAAGCTTGCCACTTAGTGTTGAGGTGTGTTTCTAAAAGGATGTTAGCGTACGACCTATGCACCTGGTGCCAAAGTGTGTTCTCAGTTGGTTTGGCTCGTTGGATCGTTTTGGTGTGTTTCAGTGGATAATCGCATATCCATATCTGTTATATCATTCATCGGGCAGATTTTTAAATGGTTAATTGACTTGCATATTGAATTGTATAAAGTTTTGCTTGATTTGCAATAGTATATCATGGTTTGATATTGACTGAATTTGTATGATTGAACGAATTATATAACTTGTATATTGGTATAACTCACCACTGATTGATTGTGGTTGATAGGAATAAAACCTATTAACATTGTTATTAAATGAATTATTATGTTTATTTGGTAAGTTTTATCATTATAACCTATGAACTTACTAAGCTTAGTAAAGCTTACTCATGTCATTTTCCTATTTCCTTGTAGATAACATTTTACGGAGTTGGCAATTGGATCAACGCGAATATCACACTATCCAGATTCCTTTGGTAGATTTTGAAAACATTTATTTTAGGGATATGTGGCATGTAATAAGAGTATCTCATATATGTTTTAAGTACTTACTACAAGTGGTATGTTTATACTTATGTGATGAATGTATGCTTTAGTTAATGTTTTGCTTGTTCATAGTTTGGCATAAAAATACAAATATGGTATACAACTTGTCATATAATAGGTTAAATTGTATAAGTTTTGATTGTGTCATATATGTGGTAATGGTTAGATTTATGAAATAATTTTTATGTGGTTATTTAGGTGGTTAATTTATGGTACATTTGAATGTGAATAGATGAGTAGAGGAAGGGTAAGTTTTGTCCTAAATGTAAGGTGGTTTATGAGCTTATGTGCTACCATTTGATATATACTTGTGACATGATAACATAGCTTTAAATTTTGGATTGTTTAGGTGTTTGAATTGTGGTGTCAATGATGGCATATTGGTGAGGCACATAGGTTGGTTGTTTTGGGATATTTGGAGTATGTTTGATTGTATTTTGAAGGCTTCTAAACATATGTCTTTGGTATGTCTTGGAACTTAGGCAAATGGGTTGGAAATGGCTTGTTTTAGGGGCAATCTAGGTAGCATACGGTCTGGGACCCGAACTGTCACATGACCGTGTACCTTACACGGTCACCCTACACGGCCATGTGTCATTTTTGTTTTATGTGTAGGTTTCACATGATCTGAGACACAGCTTGGATGCAGTTGTATGTCTCAAGTCAGTATGTAACACGGCCTACAATACGGCCATGTAACCCAACATTGAATGCCACACGGCTGGGCACAAGGCCTGCAACATGACTGTGTGGCCCTATTTTGATTATTCACACGAGTGGATACACGGGCTGGGACACAGCCAGGTGTCCATACTTTGAGTACTCACACAGTTGAGCTATATCACATGACTTGGTCACAACCGTGTGACCCCTGTTTTTCAAATTTTCCAGATTTTCCTATTTTGTTTCAAAGTGATCTCTGATTATTTTTAAATTATTTTTACGGCATCGTAGGCTCGATTTAAAGTTCATAAATTTATTTCTACCTTGATTTATATGAATTATTAGATGTAAGATAAATTGTATAATTGTTTATATTTGAATTTAAATGTTCTGAATTGTATTGTAATACTCTATAACCCTAATCCATCGATTAAGACGAGTTAGAGGTGTTATAAACGCCCCTAAGGGAATATCAAGATAAAGTAAGACCGAGAGGTAATCTTGTCGCACACCCATTTGTTAGTCTCGGCTTAACCGATAGGATCGAGAGATAAATCAGACCTAATTTGTCTAAGTCGATAAAATTGAGATCAAGGATCGATGAACCACATCAAAATCAACCAACCACTATTAGTTATTTATTGCATAATTTCTTAGTTTTTTTGTTCTTTACAATTTAGTCATTGAGATAGTTAATTTATAAATTAGTATTAAAAATCTCTATTTATGCTTTGTCGTACTATAATAATTAGTTAGTAGCTAGCTACTCTCCTTTCTTACATGAATCTTTCAATAGAAATCTTTCAATCATCGACTCATTTGGGTTCGATCCTTGGAATACTTCGGTGTTTCATTGTAACACTATAAATATTACAACTAACACTATACGCTTGCAATAAAATTGGACTATAAAAATAGTTTCATAAATTTAGTGTTTTAATGCACACACGCGCAGCCGATCAAGTTGTTGGTGCCGCTGCCAGGGAATCGATGTAAGATTCAGTGATTTTTGCTTGATTATTGTAGCCATTAAGGAGATAATTAGCAAAAATTAAATTTATAGATACAACACTTTTTTTATTTTATAGTTTTCTTGTTTTTGTCTTGTTTGATAGTTGATTAATAATCATGTTTAATGACGATTATAAGTGGCCCGAAGGTCCGTTCGTATCTAATATGGGTGGCGCTTCAATACTTAGCTGAGATTATTACGGGCCTTTTACAAAACAAGGGTAAGACTTCGACTGTGATTGGTATACCTAATCATATTTGGTTGCTCGCAACAACCAGGATTTGGAGGCGCTTAATGGCAGTCACGACCAGATCCATTGGGATAATGCCTTCAAGAAAGGAATGTCAGAATACCAATAAAACACGGAAGCTATCAAGAACCAATTGGGCCAAATACTTGAACTCCTTCAACACCGAGCTAGGGAGCAAGTTCCGGTGGATGAGTGTGTCTAGTTGGACAATGTTGAAGTAGAGGAAAAGGTCCCTTATGAAATCATTGAGAAACAAGACTTGAAGGTCAATGTTCAACAAAGATAAAGGTTAGAGACTTAAGTGAAGTATTGGGCGTTAAAGAGGAAATCTCTGACTCTAATGAGGTAAGTGTAGAGGAGCCACCACACTTCTTGGACATTTTAGAAGGAACCCCATGACAAGAATTGAATGAGGAAGTGCTCCAACAGAGGTATGCTCAAACAGAAGTGGAGAACTCAGAACATGTTGAGTTTGTGACCCCAACATTGATGGTTCCTCCAAAGGTGCGATGGATTGGGTTTAATTTCACTAATAATTGGCTCAAAGTGTACATATCGACACGACCTAAGTCAAGGCAGGTTCGATATGTTCATTTGCTGAAAAAGGCCCTTATCAACTCGAAGATGAACAAGAGAAGGGAAAAAGTCTCCCGGACTTTGTGGAAGTTCCACTTTGGGGCATGACGTATCGTCTAAGAGCAGCTTTATGTTCAAATTTGTTTTGTAAATAGTTAAATTGATTTGAGCATAGACTCCATTTATTTTGCTTGCGTAGATTAGGTTTAAATTTGTGCAATTTTCATTTTTAGACTTAGTAGATTTGATTTTGCATGTTCGGGGTAAAAGATAAAGTTTTCCAAAATTTTTGGGGCTTCATCCAATGGTATCGTGATATCCAAGGGAAGATATCATGATACCTCTAACAATTTCAATTGAAGGGCCAAAAACCTTATGGATATTGCTAAACCCAACCTTGGTATCTTAATATCCCTTAAAATTTCCAAATTATAATTTTATGGGAAACACAGTGGTATCATGATATTCATCACTAGATATCACGATACCATCAAAAAATTCAAATGGGGGTTCAAAATTATCAGGATATCGTGATATCCACCCTTAGGTATCACGATATCTAAGTCGAGTCATTCCAAAATGGGTTTAGGTATCGCAATCCTCATTTTTATTACGGTTTTAACCCTCAAAACACCCCCAAAACTCCCAAATCAATCATTCTAAGCCCTAGCCGCCCTAATCTTCCCCCCTTTCATCTTTTCTCTCAAATTTTCATCAACCCCCTTTTGATCTCTTTCTAATTTTTTTCTTACTTTTGTTCTATTATTTCTACTTTAATTGTCTTTGTTTTTCAGGTTTTTTACTACTTGCTTGGTAACGACGCTCTATCGATTCATTCTGTGGTACTAACAACAATTCCATACAATTTAAATTTTCTTTCTTTTCTTTGCACTTTAGTTTATTAGATTCAATTTTTATTGCTTCTGTGTTATTGTTGTTAATTGTGGATTAGCTGGTTAGTATCATAGTATTACTTGGTTGTGATTGAAAGAGGAAGAATTGAATTAAAATGCCACCAAAAATTCCCAAATGAACCCGTACCCAAACTGTGCATACCCCATCGTCAGGATATAATAGACACAAATTTATTTTCGAAGAGGCTAAAACATATTTTCAATCTACCTATAGTTGATTGTTCATTTATCAACGTGGTTTTAACTTAGCCTCTGAAGATTATCGTGATTCATTTCCATCTGTGGAATCAGCTTGTTGTCTTACCTATGGGGCCCGTGGTCATACCCGTCATGTTGGAATTTTACTTCAACTTGAAATTCGCAATAGATGATTGGGTTTATATGAGGTGCCAATGGATAGACATAGCCCCTGAGCGTATTTGTGAACATTATGGCGTCCTATTTTATCCAAATGATGACATTCAATATATAGATTTAGAACATTTTACAAATGTCGATATGGATGTCATATTAAATTTTTTAACTAAAAACTGGGGTGATGGAAACATGAGGGATATAACAACTTTCCTCTTTCTTTCAGACAAGCCATAATGTTCCCCATGGCTAAGATGTGGATGCAATTTTTTTACACACGTATTAGCCCATTGCTCAACACTAATGCTATCAATGTATTTCGAGTTGTGCTTATGTATTCCATTTTGCAACGTAAGCGGGTTAGCCTAGGGCACTAGATTTATCGAGGGATGAAAAGTGTGTTACGGGAGGAAAAGTTGGCATCTACTTTCCCTACCTGATTACGGAGCTATGTCATAAGAGAAAGGTGGTTATAGTGTAACATCCTAAAAACCTCATTGGTCGTAAATAATATGAGATAAAATCTTAACAAAATAAGGTATAAGATCAAAGAAAATGAAAGTTGCCAGATATTAGAAGACGTTAAATCAGAAGCATGACATGTTGTATTAAACTAAAGGACTAAATTGTAAATATACAAAAAGATCTATGGCACAAGTATAAATATGGAAAAGTTGAAGTGAATGGCCAATGTGCAAATATCGTAAAGGTAAAATGATCTAGAAATTCAGGAAAATGGATGAATGAGGACCAAATTGAATAAGCAAAAAAACTGACAGGAACAAAATTCTAATTTTACCAAATTAAGTCATGACTCAAGGATGGAATTTTAAAAGATCATAAAGGACAAAATGGTTAATTATCAAGAGAGAATTCTAGAAGGCAATGATGATGTTGGAGATGTTTGATGATATTTTATAATTATTTAATTAGATAAATATTACTTTATTAATATTTTAATAAGATGTTTTATGAATGTTTTATTATAAATGGCTAGTATAAAAGGAGAGAAAGATGAAGAAACAAAAGAGATCATCCTCCCATCTTTCCAATGTAAGTGAGGGGAGAGAATAAGAAAATTTTGTTTTCTTTACAATTTGATCCCTTTACAAAAAATCCACCATTTTCACTTAGAATTTCAAGGAATTTCCATAACACCAAGAGAGAAAAGTGATAAGGAGATTATAGGGGACAAGAATATCATCTTGGATTCAAAAAATAAAAGTTGCAAGAGACAGAAAATTAAGTTAAAGTTTGAAATTAATAGGACAAGGTAAGAACATCAAGATTTCAATATATTTTTAAGTTTGATATTATTGAAAAGCACGAAAATGATGTTAAAGTAGAGTTTTCTTATATAAATTTTTATTTTCTTAATATGTTAGTAAAGAGGAAAAAAAAGATGAAGTGATGGGAAATATTGTAGAGAAAGGAAAGAAGGGTGTTACAAACTTGGTTATCAATATTTTGCACTAAAACAATTTTTTTTACAGTTGCAGTAGTCTGATTTTGAAAATTCACCAAATATTGTAGAAAACTAATTAGAGGATAATTAAAGTATGAAATTAAAGCCTATTTAGTCTAATTTTACATAAAAGAAATGGTGTAAGCAAATATATATATTATGAGATCTATGAATTTTTGTAAGACAAGATTGGATTGATTTCAGGTTCCCCTGTTCTGACTTTTAAAAATCATTATAAATTGTAAAACAAATGTTTAGGTGACAAAGTTTATATGCCTAAAATATTAATGGTAACATAATACGAGAATTTTACTAAAAGAAATTTATTTTTTAGTGAAGAAGGATCAGAGTTGTCTAGCAGAAGAATAGGGAAGAATTTAAAGAATTTACTATATTAATTGGACTAAGTACAAATTTTGAAATTTTTATGGTAAAAATTTCACCGAGTCTAGTTTCAAGAATAAAAAGCGGATCTAAATTTTGAATCTTTAGGTTGAGATATAAATAATTTAGTGATTGTCACTCAAATGGACAACATTGATAAGAGTAATGTGTAATTAGAAAAAACATTAATTAATGTCACACATAGGCATGATATGTCAAGAGAAAAAGATTTATGTACATATAAAAATATTAAGGATGTGGAATGGAAAGGAGGGGGAGGCAAAATAATAGAAGAGTGGTGATACTAAGGAATTGTTGTATATAATAGACTTGAAAATACATAAAATAAATTCAAATGCTTTGTTGAGGTACTAAGTAAGTGATTCTCATAAAATGAAGTGATGAAGTCCTAATTGATAAATTAATAGGTGTATATATTGTCAGTAGTCATGGTATGTAGAAAAAGTAAATTATATTTGTAAGTGTGAGTCCTCTAATGGACTTATTTGAAAAACTTTGATAATTGTGTCAATTTTATAAGCCTTGTATTTCTGATTGAATATCATGTTATATTATGTGGACTTGAAACTATAAATACTTAAATGAGAATGATTTGCTACGTGAAATGAGTTGAATTGATTGAATTTTGAGCTATTGAAAAGGGACTTGGATGTTAAAAACTTGAAATAAGGTAAAACATGGCAGATAGAATTCCCGACATCGCAACATCACCCCTAAAATTTGAAAACCTTTCACTCTAGCCCGTGTTCCTCTTTAGACTATTTTAAAGGTTACAATAAACCCGTATAAGAATAAAAAATGATACTAAGACATATCAAAAGCTTAAATTGATCAAAGTGATTAAACAAGTGCTCAGAATGAAACGAACTTGACTGTCGTTGTTTCGACAAAAAATGTAACATCCCGATATCTTAACCTAACAATCAAGTTGGGTATATGGGTGTTACATATAGACCCGATGGAGCAATCCTACAATCTCATACGAATCATCATTGGTGACTCCATGCTTCAACAGTTCCAAAACCTTTATCGAGAACAAATAAAAGACTGGAACCAACAAAGGAAATAGACATGTCCAAAAATAAAAAACAAAAGTGTTTAATAGTTGACATGCCGCATGAAAAATAAATAAAATGCAAAGACATGTAACTAATCCTAACCATCCTCGGGAACCTCAGTTGGTCCTGCGATTCCTTTTCCCTTGCCTTGCACGACTGACTTCTTATAAGGCAGTTCGGATTGTGCAATCGATTCTCTGATGATAGGGCCTCCTGTAGATGGTTGCGCGGACACAAATAAATCTTCGAAGTCATTATAGTATGGTGTCGCATCATCATCTTTCGTAGCTTCATCATCATCACATTTTTCCTCCTTATTCCCCTTCTCATTAGCTTCCTCCTCCACGTCCTCATTACCGGACCTCATCGACCGTTGAATAGTATATTTCCCTTGGCTCTCCATGAATGCATCCGCGAAAATTTGCATTGCATCCAATATACAATTAGTGTATCGAATCTCCCTAAAAAAATTTCAAGTTATTTTTCGAGACCCCTAGATACGGATTTAGTGGATGCTTTCTTCAGACGAGTAGGTGGTATGTCCATCTTATGCTTTCGTTGTTGATTCTAGTATTTGATTTGTTCTCGGTGAAGAGCTTGGTACTGATGAAACATCGAGTTGCCAAGTATGTTACAGACCGATTGGTGTGATTGCTCCATTAGGTCTATAATCACCTTTGTCTTATGGCATAAATCTGTAATCAAGTAAGGAAAATAGATCCCAACTTTACCTCCTGCCACACTTTTTCATTTCTCGATTAATCCAGTAGCCTAAGCAGATATGCTTACTCTGCAAAATGGAGAAAAGAAGCATAGCTCAAAAGGCGTTAACAATGTAAATGTTGAGTAAAGGGCTAACACGTGTGCAAATGAATTGCATCCACATCTTAGCTATGGGAACATAATTGCTTGTTTAAAAGAAAGCGAAAATTCAGTGCCCCCATCATGTTTCCACACACCTAGGTCCCCGATTAAAAATTTTAAAATGGCATCCATATTTATGTTTGTAAAATTATCGAGGTCTATGTTTTGAATATTTTCGTTGTGATAAAAAGGGACGTCGTAATGTTCGTAAAGATGTTCAGGGGCAATGTCTATCCACTTACGCCTTACGTATACCCAATTATCTCTTACAAATTCTAAATTAGCGTAAAACTCTAAACTACATGTATTACTGTAGGTGTGGTCGGTAGAATCACAAATTGATTCCACCGATGGTGGCGAACCAAGTTCCAAATTTCACAACAATCCGAGGTGGTCACGTGATTATTCCACCTATTCAAATAATGTGTTATTTCAAAATTACAGTAATGAAATAAATATTAGGATAATAATATTATCAAATGAATTTTACCATATTACAAATGGGAATTCATAAGGGGGTTCACTTGGGGACGTAAAAATGGTAGTTGATACCATGCCCACGATTGAAGAAGGAGCATGCAATCGCTGATTTTAACTTTTTTCTGGTATCATCGTTTGACACATCTCTCAGTACAATGTCGCCAACACAGTTGATCCCCAACAGAGTCATCCCACTTCTTTCAAGTTGACTAGTAGTAGTAGCCACCTTAAATGTACCAGATTTTGAGATTTATCTTGCATAAGCAGACCTCCAATCAACCTCAAGATGAATGAGTGCGCAAAGTCTTCTTTTTCAACATCACTCGCGGAGACATCGATACTTTTGAAGTTGTCCTCCAACCATCCCATCTCGATTCAGCTACCCCCAAATTTGTTCGACACCTTCCCTAGTAGTTGCTTGCATGTTGCACTTCAATTGGCACTTGTTACTGCCTCCGTAACGACTTCACATCTACTGGTAGACCGAGTTGTAAACCAACATCCTCGAGTGTAATTGTACACTCATCGTAAGGAAGATGGAATGTGTGTATCTTGGCTCCATCTTTCTACCAAAGCACTGATAAGTGGGGGTCCAATTTAGTCCCCCTGAGAATGCAAACCATGTACAAGAATCTCACGTCTCGCAAATGTCCATAAATGGCAACTGGTGCACTCATCCATAAATGGCAACTGGTGCACTCACACTTAAATTGTGTATGTACGTCTCCAAAAGTTTATCTTTGGCCTAAATATATAAACATAAAAAATTATAAATTTAATAATGTTAACAATATAATAATTAACTAAATATAATTTAATAATTTAATAATATTTTCTTATCATTTGTAATTGGACACTAGAGAAGTGTTTGTCATCCAAACAAATAAGTTGATTTGTCATTTTATAAATTATAAAGAATAAAATAAAACCAAAAAGAATAGTATTGAGAGAAAAATTTAAAACAAAATTATTGAGAGAATTAAGAATTGAAAGAATAGGTTTGAATGAAAAAGACTGGAGTTTAGAATGGTTTATATAAGAAAAAATATGATTATTGGAGATGTAACCGTTAGAATTATGATCGTTGAGGTTACCGTTGCCTGAAAATGCACGCTGTAAGACGTATTCATTTTCTCTTAAAATGACTTATTCTCATAAATATATATAAAAAAACTAAATTCTTAAATTTTATAATAAAAAAAAACCGCATATATGTATAATTTAATCAAGGAGTGTTACACAGAACCGTTTAGAAAAAAAAAAAAAAAAAAGGAAAGAAAGAAAAGTGCATGTGAACCGTGAGGGTGTCAATGTTTACAAAGTCAAAGTCATAGCAAGTCATAGTGTAATTAATAAAATAAAATATTTATATTTTATACATATCAACAAAATTAAAAATTAATATATATATTGTAGCTGTGCTGGCCATCCAGCCAAGTCCAACCATGTAAAAGGTTCTTTCTTTGTAGGAAAAACTGCAACCCCCAGTCCCATGAAAACAAAACAGTAGCCATTTATGTGCTGCCTTCCCATTATCCAAACATCCTTCCTTTCTCTGTGTAAAATGGCCCAGCCAGCTTTTACCATTGTACTAAACAAACCCCCTAAATATTCAAAAAAAAAAAAAACAAAAAAGAAATATGGAAAGCTAAGACAGATAAAGAAGGAGATATGTCTTCAATTGTCCTCCAACCACAGAGCTCTCTCTCTCTGTATTCCCCAAAAATTAAAAATATGAACTTTCTTAATTCCCGCATTTACCCTTCTCTGTATCGCTATCTTCCCATCACTCCTTCAACTCAAAGTCTTTCCATGTTCTTCTTCATGGGCTTTTTCGGGTTCTCACGTTCTCCATCCAGTTTCAGAGAAAGTTTGTCTTTTCTCTCCCCTTCTTCCTTATTATTTCCTTTTTCTTTATCTTTCAATAAAAATTCCGTCTTGAACGGCGTCTTGCTTTTTCTCCAAGTTTTGATTTTTCAATTTGAACAAGTTAATAAAAACAAGGGCTTTTTTGGGTTCTTTGGGTTCTTTGGATTTTCTTTTTTATTTCTCCTAATTGGAATGGGATACGGTTTTCTGGGCTATAAATATTAAGGCAAAAGATCATCTCTTTTTGCCTATATATATTCTTGAGAAAGGTTTATTTAAAAAAAAGAAAATTGGGTTTCAATTTTAATAATTAAAGATGAAAAGGGTTTCTGTGAACTCGGTTGATGAAGGAACTAGGGCTAGATTGAAGCATCAAACCCTACTCCAGGAATTCTTGCAATTGCAAAAGGTTAGTCCTTTGCCTCAATTACTTATTTTGTAGTCCTTCTATATGATAAAAACTAGGCCGCATTCTTTTTTATCGTCAAACAGTTCTTTTATTACATCAATTCAGTAGTTTTAGATTCTTGTTTTGATTCTGCAGCATATAGGATGTTGATATTGAGTTTGTTTCTGCCTAAAATTTTAGTTTTGGCTTTGATTATTACACCTGTTTTATGCACTTAAGTTGGCATAGGTTAGGCGGCGTTGTTGATGGTATAGAATATAAGGATCTAAACTTTCATAGATTTATGTGTCCAGTTATAATCTACCTGTTTTATGTACTTGAGTTGGCATAGTTTAAGTGTTGTTGATGATATAGAATATAAAGATCCAATTTTTTTTATGTGTTTATATCTCCATTGTTAATGAATCTACCTGTTTTTGTGCACTAGGAATTTGTTTCAAAGAAGAAAAAATTGCAGACAGTGAACCAGAGGCGAGAAACCCTTTTGGCCGAAGTTCGGTACTTTATCTATTTCACGAATTTTGTATGGATATTTGCATGTTTTAGATAGTGATCAAGACGGATACTTGATAACCTACTAAGATTATGTTATTTTTCGTCTCACTTCTAGATTCTTAGGACAGAGGTACAGCTATTTATCGACGATCAAGTCTCAACAGCCTGAACTAGAGCAAGATTCTGTTCAATCACAAACTCCCTACCTGCAAAGCAAAACGGTTAAGCCTAAGAATTTCAGTATCAATGAAGCCGGTGAAAGAAGACCATCCCCTCTTCCTGGTATCGATCCTTATGTGGTAATCAACTTGAAGCATTAAGCATTCGTTGTGCTATTATCTGTTGTCATATTGGAATTCATTCAACTATCTTTCCAATTGCAGGTTCACGAGGAAAAGGGTGGGAGAAATCGAGTTGATGTTCAGGCCCTGTTGAGAAACGAGAAGTCGAAAAATTGCTCCATTAATGGCAAAAGAGTTGGGAAGAAAAAAATATCATTGCAAGATCCAGTGGCTTTGAAGGTCTGAAAGCTAATTGATAATAATCTTTTCACACACAATTTAGCAGTAAAAAAAAAAACAGGTCATTTGATTGGCATTGCTACAGAATATTACCATCAACTGTCTTAATGTTTCTTTTAGAATTAATTGTAAATCAGGGGAAATTTGCTCAGTTTATAGCATATATGAATATAGTGATTGTTTCTCATTTTGACAGCCTTTCTATGTGGTCTGTTAATTGTCAAAACCTTGAATGTCACAGAATCTCATTGTCAAAACTCTAGTTTATGGTGAGGAATATGTTTTGTATTAAAACTCTGTATTCTACAATGTACATCAAAGGATTTTGAGATACTCCAACTTCCTTGATTGCCTGTGTTGCTTTTGGCATGAATTTTATGACGTTAATATAATTTGTAGTCTCTCTCAACTTGTACAATTCGGTGCACTTCAGTTTCCATTGTGGTTCCTGAACTTGATAATTTTTCATTTTGCCATTATCACATGAAATTTTTAAAAAAATCTCTTATCACATCATCAAAGTTTAAATTAAAATGGACGTGTAAGTTTAAGTGCTAAAGTAGGGAAAAAATTTCAGTGAACCTAAATGTTAGGGACCTAACATGAACTTGTAGTGGCACTAACTTTAAGATGGAACCAATAACCCAAAGCATTGGATAGTTACAAACTGTACATGTTATTACTGAAATTGTCAGTGTTATTTTCAGAAATAAAAACATCACAATTTAATGATTCAAATACAAGAAACAAAAAAGGACATATATTCTTTCTTAATGTGTCATCAATTGCATTCCTGCTAAAAGCCATCAACATATGCATATCGGAATATTCAAGGAAAACAAGCCGGTAATCTGATCCTTCCAACAACGGTTGCAGCTACTATTCCTGAGTTCCCTCTATCTCCAATTCATTGTCGGCTGATTTGGATTGGGAGGATTGCTCCTCCGAAGATGAGGCAGCCTTGATTGGTTTCTTGAACTGTACCAGGACCATGGTCATATTGTCACAACCCTCACCGGTGGCTGTCGATGGTGCTAAGCACCTGTCGAGTACTCTCTCACAGACAACAGAAAGCTTGCTTTCCTGCATTTCGTGTGATAGTTCATACAAGCGTATGATCATTAGGAAAAAAAGGGTTAGACTGACCTTTTAACTCAAATTGACCTATCAAATTTGCATAAACAAGTAAGGGCTTATGTACATATTGTAGTTGTTCATGGATGAAATCTACTAGCTTCTGACTTGACATGCAATCCCTGAAATATAAAATCAAAATCGAGATGGGATTAGAGGCTAAATTCAAGATCAATATCGAGTCTGAGTGAACCAATAAGGCATTGGAAACATATACCAGATTCCATCACATGCCAGCACAAGGAAGTCATCATCATCACAGAGCTCAATCTAATTGAAAATTTTAAGATTTTAAAGTTAGATGCCACAAGCTCCAAAGGTTTTTAGGATCGATAGTCACATATCAAAGCCAAGATGGAATAGTTAATAGTATAGCAATTCAGCGACCTTGCTGACAGAACTTACGGTGTTTATATCAGGATTAGCGGTTACAATTTGCTTTTCAGCGGGTAAAAACTTGTTCTGCTTGAATTCAACATCACCTGTGCGAAAAAAGGAATCAATAATAGATGTGCATGGATACATACACTTGATTGGAGATTATGGATGTATAAAAATGTTATTCGATTTAGGCAAAGCGATAGCACTTTCTGCCAAGTGGCATACTGCATATGTCTCTATCTTTAGAAAATTGCAATGACTGAAATGGTGAGTACCCTTTTTGTTTTTGGATATCAAACAGGGAGGTAAATTACCTATAGCTCTTGCAAGATTCAAACAGCCATTGACACGTCCTGCATGTATAAAACCACCGGCTTTTAAAATCCTTTCTTTCTCCACCTCGAGATCTGGTTTGTGATCTCTAGAGAGATTGTATGCCTACAAAAGAAACAAGCCACATAATAAGAACAAAAAAAATAAAGATAATTTATTCAGAAAGAGAGAAAATTCCCCGTGGCTCAAAGTACAATAGCCCGTCCATCCACATATATATTGAAATTGATTACACAAATAATCTCCATTTTAGTATCCATTCAGAAGAAACTAGCTAACGACATCTGATTAATAGAACATTACCTGACCCTTTCTAGATATTACGCAACGAGAATCACCGGCATTTGCAACAAAAAGTTGATTATTTCTTAGAACTGCAACACAGGCTGTGCTCCCAGATGTTGGTCCAGAAAAGTCAGAGTGAGGGCCCTGTTTACAATTTTAAGGAACACTTGCAAATTATACATACAAATTGTTGCAAAAAGAAAAAAGTCTTAAGTTGCTCATTTAGATCACTGCCCCAACCAAAAAGTAAGTGAAGAGTACAATGTTAAATTTCAAAACAGAAGTACACTGTCCACCATCTGGGCTTGCATAGACACATTGCACAAGCTAAGAGTCAACATACATTAATGCAAGTTCTATTCTTCTTCCTCGATCTTGGTTTCCATCATAGCTTCCGGCTAACACCAAATTTCTGTTAGTTATGGACAATAACATGGGTATATTTTCGTACGTACCTCCTCGAAGGCCCAGTTATCAACTTGGTCATTACTGTTACCACTCCTAGGAGACCATATCAAACCTTCTATCATGCCAGAAAACTTGTTGAATTTATCACCCAAAATGGCTAATTCTCTCCATCCTCTTTGTCCACGCATCATCTCATCCATTCTGCAGTAAAACGTAATTCAAGTTGGAAACACACAAAATAAACAATGGGAGGAGTCATTTGAACTACAAAAAGGAAAGGGGGGCAAGATGGGAATAGATGCCCCATCGTATCTAATAAGTTTCCCCTTTCAAAATTTTCTGAAAGATTGGAAAAAGCATTTCGACTGCACTGGAACAATACGAGATCTATAATCTAGATGAGATATAAAAGTTGAAATAAAAAGTTTTAAAAAACATATTAAGATTATATAAGAAAATAACAGCACACTTAAATCACTGACACCATTTGTGTCAATTTACTTTTCAAGTTACTAAAACTGTAATAACAGCGTAGAGATAGCATTTCGACATGTATGGAGAACATGTGAATACAATGTTTCTAGGAGAATTGAACCTTGTGAAATTCATAGCGAAATATTAGCAGACCTAAACAAGTGGAAGGAAAAAGAAAAGTTACTCTCACACATCAAGTATCAAAAAATTAATAAAGATACAATATCACAAGCAGGAACTGAACACCAACTCTCCAAGTCATTCATGCATCAGATTGTTGATTCCTATAATAAGGCAAATATGGTGAACAACAACGATAAACTCAAGTTATCAACCTGAAAAATGCTCTCTGAACTGATGTTCCTATGTCCCCAGCAGCGTATGCTTCATTCTTGAGAACCTGCTGGTGAAGGTATTTGGCACAGAACTTGGCAACCACCTTACCTACAAGTTATGAACTTGGATAAGTTGAAGAAACATGAACAGAAGCCATCAGTGAGACACTTAATTCATATTATGATCAAAATTGAGCAAACTAGGAGGAGCAATTATGAGGACCCCATTCACTGACACCAAATCTAAACATGATTCAGAATCATTTGAGAAGGTAAAAGATTTCAACATCCTTCAGTCAGTTCAAGTTCTAAAAGGGAAAATAGACAAAGTACACAAATGAGAAGCAACAAAAACCTCAAGTTCAGATGGTGTACAACAAATGAAACCTGTAAATGGAACTGAAATAATCATATGAAGTACCCAAACCATCAAAGTCTTACCTCCATGACCGTCATAGACACCAAAGAACGAAGTAGATGCATCAAGATCAGGATATGCAGCATGCTAACAAAACAAAAATATAAGTTATAACATGAAATGGGAATTTGCAAGAGATAAAAAGATGATATAAGCTACAATTATAACATAAGGAAGAGACAAGAGACAATAGAATGACCCACATTATAGATCAACAAGAACCTAAACTTTAAACTCTCTTAAAAACTCATTGATAGAAACTTAAAATACCACCCCCACATCACCCCCAATCTAGTTTCAATCTAGCAGGGTCCAAATGCTTAGGAAATTTGAAAATTAAAGGTGTCATTTGTACTTACAGCATCTTCCATAGTTGAACGCCATCCTTGCATTGATGCTAGACCATATCTAACTCTATCATTCTCACCATCTTCTGATAATTTTTCAGTTTTGGGAGTGCTGAGATATACACCCATCTATCTCTGCAATTGCATGAATCATGTTAACTCAGCTTCTAAAACTCAAATGGCACTCAAAACAAAGCGTGACTTATTTGACCTCCCCAAGTTTTGCAGCTAAAAATTTTTAGAACCAACAGTTTTATTGCTGAAATATACGTGGAAAACTGATCTATTAATTCAGACATTGTCAAACACATGCAACAGCAATCAGATAAGATAGTCTCTAATCAGAGAAATACAGAATCTCCCATGCTAATTCAAAATTGAATCTTGAAAGCAATAAAAAAGAAGTAAGTTGAAAGAAGACAAATAAGTTAAAATAAATAAATCCCAGGCCAAGATCCTAGATTGAATGCTAAAATTTAAAATATATATATAAATATATAACTCGCAAGTAAAATCCCAGCAACAAACAAAAATATCACTGCTTGCAAAGATCCAATTAAGGTAAAGCAACTAAAATACTCTTAAGGTGTGTTTGGTTAAAATACTCTTAAGGTGTGTTTGGTTGGGTGGAAAAGTAGAGGGATGGGAGGAAGGAAAGGAAACGTGTAAAGAAAATAAATTTTGTGTGTGCTTGGTTGGGAAGAAAAGAAAAGTTAGGAAAGAAAATAGGAGGGGAGATCATTTTGCATCCTAAGGCATAAAAAGCAATCCTTCCAAATTGGAATGATGAAAGGAGAGAAAATGAGAGAGATATGCATGTTAGTTCAAAATTATGCACTTTTTTTCAAATGTTTTATTTTCTTTCCTTCCATTTTTCACCTCTACCAAGCAGTGGATGAAAAGAAAATGTAATTTTCTTTCCAATTTTCCATCTCTCTTACCAAGCACAACTATGGAAAGAAAAATTATGTTTTCCATCTTCTAGTTTTCTATCCCTTCAATTTTCCAGCCTACCAATTTTCTTTTCACTCTACCAAGTAAAGCCTATGCTAATTCAAAAGTGAATCTTGAACAGCTAGAAAAAGAAAAGTAGGTTGGAAGAAGACAAATAAGTAGAAAAAAACCCAAAACCCAGATCCTAGATTGAATGATAGTATTTAAAGAACATATGCATAATTCACAACTAACAAGATCCTAAACTAAATTTTGGTGCATGCAAAGATCAAATTAAGGTAAAGCAACTAAAATACTCTTAAACAACTAAAATAGTCTTAAAATAGTCTCTAATCGAAGTCACACAGAAACTCCTATGATAATTCAAAAGTGAATCTTAAACAGCTAGAAAAAAATAGGTTGAAAGAAGACAAATAAGTAGAGAAAACCCCAGTCCCAGATCCTAGATTGAATGCTAGGATTAAAAAAAAACACACATGTATATAATTCACAAGTAAGATCCTAAACTAACTATCAGTGCTTAAAAAGATCAAATTGAGGTAAAGCAACTAAAATACTCTAAAAACTACTGACAAGGATGCTAATTTGATACATTAAGATTAAGGAACACAAGTTCCAAAAACAAAAGGGGACTGATGGTTTTATTGTAGAGTTGTAAGTGAGTCTCCTTACATGTCCAGCTAAGAAATCAATTTAGGAAGAAAAGGGGGGAAAACTAACAGAAACCCAAGCGAATATCTTGGGAAGTCAAGCAGGAAAACAAGGAATTATTGGGTGATAGAAGCGGAAACATTCAAAGATAAAAAGGATAGGCACATAGAAAGAAAGAGAGAGACTTTTTTGAATAAAGGTAAATCTTTTGAATAAAAAGGGCGTTTGCTGTGACTAACAGTGGACTTTGGTGGGCAGTTTCAAGCTTTCCACCATTTCCTTCTCTCTATCTATCTATCTGCTAGATTTATTTCAAGGTAGTTTGAGAGGGTCATTTAAGTTCAAAGCATTAGCAACAACGTTAGTTGCTTAAAAAATAAAGATAGAAATATCATTTTATTATATATATGTTTAATTATGTTTTCAGCTCTTGTACTTTTTTGAAATTTGAAATTAGTGTCTTTTCTTTTAATTTCGAAAATTTAGTCCTCCTGTTTGTTTTCAACAAAAATTAAATAACAATGTATCAAACAAGTAATGATATAAATTTTTTGAAATCAAAAGGATTTGATATGAGAGAAATAGTCACTTTTCGCCAATTCTTGAAAACTGAAATGTGATTTCAACATTCCTCTTCTTTTATTCGGTCTAAGGTATTCATTTGTTCGTGGTATTTAAGGGATATTTCTTCTCTCACGTTTATTACTGTTTAAAAATAATAAAAGTATGATAAAAATTTTATTAATGTGTTTATAATTAATTTTAAATAAAATAATTTTTTTATTCTGGAAAAACAAACCTAGTTTCTATGCTATTAATATCAAATCTTTTTTATAGGTGAAATGGTAAAGTGCTTAGATGACATAAAATTAATTTAACCCTTTAAAAATTATAAAATTATAAAATTATAAATTATTAAAATGGTAAAATTATATTTTTACTATTATACAAATATATAATTTAATTTCGTTTTTTAAAAAATTTTCTAATTTCACCTTTACCCTTCTTAAATCGTAATTCTAATTCTGTCACTGTTAACAACAATATCTATATCAATTTAATTAAGACTCAATCTGCTAATTGTTATATTTTTTTTCAAACATGTTCTGCATTTATTTGAGGGGGATATCATTAAAATATTTTGTATTTTCTGATAATTCTTCAAAATATTTATTTTAATTTTGTATTGTATGCACATCATGGAAAGACATAATTCCAAGGTTCTTTTGTGCCATTGGTTCAAACAAATGCAACTACCAAACCCACGATTAGAGAAAATTAATATTAATATCGAGATTTTAGTTTAAAAGTAAAGTACACATACGGAAAATTAAAAGATGTATGGGTTTCAGTTTTATGTATGTTTAGTTTATATATATATATATAAGATAAAAATGATAAAAAAATTAAATAATATAATTTATTTTGCAAATAAGGGTATTTTTATCTTTTTTTTAAATCGAATTGGTATTCGATTAACTTGTAACACCAATTTAACCATGAGCTTTATAATAAGTATAGATTACGAATATGAAGTTGGCAATTTTTTTATTTTGACCCCTGAATTTTTTGTCCATATTAGTTAAAGAAATTTGTAGTTTTTTATTTTAATTTGGTCTTTATACTTGAATACTATCAAATGCAATGATGTGGAATTTCAAGATTGTATCATGTTATCACTTATAAATTTTAATTCTTTATATAATTTATTTATTTTTTATTTTTTTAAAATTTTATATAATATGTTTTAAAAATTTTAAGTGATGACACCATCCCACCTTATGGAGTCAAAGTTTAAATATCAAATAACAATAAATTGCCAACCTTTAAAACTGAAGTGGAAAAAAAACTTAACAACTAAATTAAAAAAATTTATCCAATTCAAGTAGTTAACGATGTTTTCATCCTTATCTATTATTATTCATCATTTGTAGCTGCTAAAGATTCCCAAGGTTGTACAGGCTATGGGGAAACCTTAGAGTTGACAAACAAAAATTTTTGTCCGAATATGACAAAACACATAGTGGAATTAATTAGCATAAATACCACAAATATTCAAAGAAAATCAATAATGCTTTATAAATCAAGGACTAAATTACCAGAAAAAACCTTTTTTTTCAAAAATACAAGAATAGGCCACTTTTTTTTAAAATGGATGGAAATGGGCCGTTTTTACTATAATACGTCTAGCTGGTGTCATTTTCAGGGGAAACTCAAAAAAGTGCATCCAGCTTAATACATTTTTTCTTGTGTTTTTTCAGGTTTTCATGACTTTTAGGGTTTTAAATGTTTAATTAGGATTTAAGGTTTATTAAATTAGGGTTTTAGATTTTATTATTTTCAAGTGTTTATTAATTAGGGTTTTAGGATTTGTTAAATTAGGGTTAAGGAATTTATTATTATGACCATTAGTGTTTGTTAATTAGGGTTTATGGGTTGTTAAATTAGGGTTAAGGATTTTATTATTAGGGTTTTAAGGGTTATTAATTTAAGATTATGGATTTTTATTATTAGGGTTTTAATTGATAAAAATTTTAACGTAATAATTGTAATAATAGAATTTGATATTTAAAATATTTGTATTTACACCAATCAAATATTATTTTTTATTAAAAATTGAAATTCAGAGAACTAAAAAATAATTTTGACGAGATGGGTTCTGAAAAAATATCTCGGGATTCCCGGGATATCTAAAACGTTTCTGAAAATGCCCCGAATAGTGGGGGTTGAAATTTGTAGAGAAAAAAATTTTCTAAGCAAGATGTACTGTCAGCAAAAGTACTGAAAATGCTTCTAGTTGGATGCCCTTTCTAGTACTGCTGCTGATAGTAAGTCCTACTTGGAACGTTTTTTCTCTACAAAGTTCAACCCCCACTATCCGAGACATTTTTTTAGAAACAAGTGAGATGTTATCCATTGGGTTATAAATGACTCATATTTCAACCTCAGGTGGCATAAACCATGAAAATAAAATTTGAAGAAGTTCAGAAGAATAGAAGTTCATAGACAAGGCATAACTTGGAGCAACGCTACTATTTGTATAAAAAGTAAACATAAGCATTGATTTTTCGTGTTAATATTTATTTGAAGCAGTATATTTTTTGCATAATGTTTTTGTTTTGAACTTCTCTTAACAAATAATTTGGCTAAAAATGAGTGGACGGATTACTGCTATTATTTATTACGATGGTGAGGTCCGTGACACCGAGAACGGGATGGTTTTTTTATTAGAGAACATAATGCAACTGGCTTTTAACCAGAACATAGAGTTTACCAGAACTTCGAAAAAGAATTAGGTGAAAAATCGATGGATCTACAACAATGAGAGTATCGTCTATTAAGTTGTGCTTCGATTAATCCCGTGAGATATGACGCATTCGATATTAAAAGTGCTCGGGGCTTAGAGGCGATGGTGTAGTTGCACATCGACAGTAGATAACCGTTTCTTGAGTTATATGTGGAATTTTCAAGGCCATATGAAGGCATTCGGTTGTCAACATCTCTTCCTATTTAAGAGGAGAGAACGGTTGAAAATGTCGATAGTCCAACCATTTTGTTAGAAAGTTCCCATTATGATATCCTAGAATCATCAATGAAAAGAAACTCATCTGTCTCAGCCTTAGATTTCAATCAGGGGAGGCAAAACACCGAACTATCGGGTTTTGGTGGTAGAACAGAATACACGACCCCTGCATGACACTTAGTTAGTGGATGGGCCATGAACCTCGGTGGGTCGATGTTCAATGCTGGGAATACTTACTAGGGAATGGTAGAAACTTCCAACAGTTGGCAATTGACAGTGATTTTGGACATTCCAACACGTATACAAGAAGGGATGATATACTTCTTACAACGTCCACTGACGAGGGGACCTCCAACAGGCAGATGTTGATAGGTCTGAAAATGAAGATGGCAATGAGTCCGATGTTGATCCAGTCCGGAAGCTTGGTGCCGATGGTCCAGAAGTTGCATTATTTTTTGAACCATAACCTGTTTCAACTGAATCGGGAGATAGTGAATGGGGTGAAGATGAAGAAGAAGAAGAAGAAGATCCACAATTCACGGCGTACTACCTCCAACCCATATGTATAATGTTGATCTATCAACAGAAGATGGGTTGGAGTTTGCAGAACTACCACACAAGAGGCTTGGTCACTTAAGTTCTTCGTTGAATTCGGGTGAATTAGAAGTGAGCAAGGAGTTTTCTAATAAAGATGGTTTTCTCACTACAGTGAAGTGATACAGCATCAAGAACGAGGTTAACTTCCATATGGTTAAATCCAAATCTAAGAAGTTCGAGGCTAAGTATGCAATGCGAGACAGTAGATTCGTATAGAGAATCATGGCTTCTGTTAAGAAGAAGATGGGGTTTTGAGCGATAAAAAAGTTCACTAGTCCGTATATGTGTGTTGCCACTAGTACATTATCACTGGGTTTTTAAGGTTTTATTAATTAGGATTTTAGGTGCAGCTCCTTTTAATTTAACATACTCGTTGGGTTATAGGTGTTTCACGGGATCATCCGAAGTTGGATCAGATATGATCACGAGCATAATACTATCGATGGTGAAAGTGGATCCGAGGACTGCTATGTCAATTTTAATTGTAAATATTTGTAGCCAATTCAACTACATGCCTTTGTACCGCAAGACATGGATAGCAAAGCAGAAGGCCATGAAGAAAATGCACAGTGTGACAACCCGAATCAGGGCCTAATCGGAATAGTAGTTTCGTGACCACAAATTCGAGATATAAATAATTGTTTTATAATTATTTTATAATTATTTTGAGGTTTATGATATGATTTCATGATTTCGTGAAAATTTCGTGAAGAAATTCAATGCATAAAGTGCTTAATTTGAAGTTAGGGACTAAATTGAATAAGTTGCAAAACTTGCATTCTAGAAGTTTCTAGTATGAAATTGCTTTAAAATATTAATTAGGAGGTCTTAAATAGCAATTTGACCAATTTTAAGTTCATGGACAAAATTAGGACATGGAAGGAATTTTTGAAAGTTTAGTAGTAAGGGCATTTTGGTCATTTAGGGGTAAAATGAATTAAAATACAAAATTAAAAGCCAATTTTGCTCATCTTCTTCATGGAGGCCGAATTTAGCATGGGGAGGCCATTGCTAGGGTTTTCAAGCTTTCCAAGCTCAATAGTAAGTGATTCCAAGCCCGCTTTTAATGTTCTTTACGTTTTTGGAATCCTGGTAGCTCGATTAAGCTTATTCTAGCAATTATTTAAGCTAGGGTTCATATTTGGAAAAATACCCATAGGTGAAATGTGTTTATTTTGATGTTTTATGGTAGAATATGAAGCTTGAAATTGTGTTAAACAACTTTTGCTAAGTGATTTTTCGTAAAAAACGAGTAAAACGGCATAATCGATAAAAATATCTATTGCTCATAACTATGTGTTAGAGTGAGAATTTGATGTTGCCATAGAAGGGAAAAATGATCAGTATGTCATAAAACACAAGGAAATAGGATGAAGTTTAATTTTCGAGTCTTGGGGCAAAAGTGCAAATATGCAAAAGTTTAGGGGTCAAAATGCAAATTTGTAAAAATATGATTTTTAGACCCACATGAATAGTGTGATTAATTATTAGGCTAAATGTGATATTATAGATCAAGAAAGGCGTGGAATCGATCTCGAATGCAGGGAAAGGAAAATGTTTTGGACTAAATTGCAAAATTTCTATATTTTGCACCGAGGTAAGTTTGTATGTAAATAATACATTAACTTCATTTACATTTTTATATTTCAGCCTATTATATATATTTTAGCCGATTTTGAAGCATAAATTGATTATTGGAAGAATGGAAATAAGTAATAGAGAGAGAAATCCTGGTTGAACATTCTAAGAATTGAATAATATAGATGGAGTGTAGCTAGGTCACATGTATGATGCCGAGTGCACATCATGTGTACAAGAAAGCTACACGATACTATGTAGTAGCTAGGTCACATGTGTGATACGGGAAGTATCCCATGTAGACAAGAGAGCTACGGAGAGAGAGATAAATGTAGCTAGGTCACATGTGTGATACGGGAAGTATCCCATGTAGACAAGAGAGCTACAGGATATATGTAGCTAGGTCGCATGCGTGGTTCCAGTGAAGGACACCATGTAGACAAGAGAGCTACGAGATAAATTGGCTAGGTCACATGGGTGGTACTAAGTGTTCACCATGTGTACAAGAGAGCCGAATTATATGAAATATGATGGTGGAGTTTGTGTCTTTGAGACCATCAAGTATCGGGATTGATCCGAATTGTTCAACGGGATGGCTTTATGGTGACAATGTAATTATGGACCTATACTTGTAATGTATGAAATGTAGTGAAAATGAATTGTGATATGTATGTTAAAATGAGGTTAATACAAAGAAAGTGTGAAAGAGTGAATTAGCTCTAAAACTGTTGTGGGACAGTAGCAGTGACGTGATTTTGAAAATTCACCAAAAATAGTAGGAATTTAACTAGAGGCTGAATGAGATGTGAAATTAAAGCTTGATGAGTCTATTTTCATATAAAAGAAACGGAGCAAGTAAAGGAATTCTATATTTTGAGATATTTATAATTGTGTGTGACTTGCTCAGAATGACTATGTGATCCCCTATTCCAACTTTTAAAAATCATTAAAAATTGTACAAAACAAATTAAGAAATATAGTTTATATGCATAAATTCCTTATTGAGTCTAGTTTTAAATGAAACAGGTTTCATGATTATTTGAATTGTATACTGGGAGAAATTAAATTCGTAGTGAACAGAGGTCAGATCAGTCGAGCTGTGTAACAGGGGAAATTTTAACTAATAAACTGAACTAATTGGCTTGACCAAAAATTCTAGAAAAAAATTAGTGAATATATATATGAGTCTATTTTCAAGGAAAATTTACGGAATTAGATTTCGAGTTTCGTAACTCGAGTTATTATTTATTTAGTGAACATGACGCAGGAGAGACAGCTTGACCAAAGTGGAATAAATAGTGAAATTAAAAGTAGATACACTTGAGTTATTATGTAATCATACTAAATTCTTTATTCATTATTTATGTACTTGCTTACTAAGCGTAAAGCTTACTTCCTTCTTTTTATTTATTTTTAGTTTGTCAGGTCAGCTCAGGGGTTGGAGATCGTCGGAGGCAGCATCACACTATCAAGCCATTACCCTTGGAGTATTGGCTAGTATATGTTAAATGTTTTCATGTGAGTGGCATGTATAAGAAGTTTATTTCATGTCATGTATTATTATTATGATTTGGTTTACGTATTGGCCTACATTGAGCTTTTGTACATGGCCATGAGATGTGGTCTTTATTCATTGTGGTTTGCAAGTTTTAATTTTGGGCAGAACTTTGTGACCCGATTTTATATGTTTGTGAATGTTTAAGTCCGGTAACGCCTCGAACCTTGTTCCGGAGTCGGATACGGGTGAAGGGTGTTACACACAGTGGGTAGGATGCGTCAAACAACTATGTACGGCAGTCGTGTCAGGTGCTAGAGAAGTACATCCTATGTTACATAACAAATCTTAAAATAGGGCTTGCATACTACAACGATCGCTTGTTCTATAGATGCCAAGTGTTCCACCGTCTGTTCTGGACCTTCAAGCAATGCTCTCAAGCATTCCAGTACTACAAGCCATTGGTACAAATAGATGATACTTTTATGTATGGTAGATATACCCATCGGCTGTTATTGGTTATGGCATAGGATGGTAATCGGAGGATCCTTCCAATTGTGTTTGCAATAACACTAGAAGAGTCAGCAAATGACTGTGATTCCTTTTTGTCTTGGTTGATGAGGTATGTCTACCCCCAACTTGATATATGCATCGTCTCAGATCAGGGAACTGGAATACTATCCGCAATTGAATGACTGGGAAGCCTCTGGGACTGCTCACATCATCGGTACTATCTTCCGTTTGTTTTTGGTTTGTAATATTCCATTTGTTTTTTATATTCTTTGATATGTCAATTTTTTTAAGGTGGATTTTGATCCATACCAATTTGTATTTATAAGTGAAAACAGATGAATATATTATTTAATATTTAAATTAATTTAAAAAAATTATTGTAATTGTTAAATCTTTTATTCGACAAGGATACGTGGTACCATAAGAATATATTTAAGAGACATTCATAAACAATTTTCCGTCATGCATCACTTAGCTCCCCATTTGAGGAGTACTTGGATAGTCCACTATTTTACAACACCTGGCTGGTCACCCCAAGAGCATCATCATCTTAGCCACACACTTCTAGCAGGAAGGTACTCACTTCTAAGAAGGGACCACTGGAACGTAATAACCTTGTACTATTTTAGCCAAGGGAATGTCATAGCAGAACCATACATAAGGATAATCGACCTACCACTTAGCTGCCCACACAAACAGGCCACCACTCATACTGTCAATGACGTGACACTACCAACCAAGGGGTTCTTCCCCTTATAAATACCTTCCAAGACGATGAATGAGGGATCTTTAGCTTTTCAGCAACCCAAAGTCTTCGCCTGCATGCAGTCTCATTTGCTCGCTTACTCCTCTCTGACTTATCTCATTTTCTTGCTCTTTGCCTACATGTGAACCGACCCTCCTTAGCACCATTACTTTCTCTTCCTTATCTCCTCCTTTGTACAATTGTATCAACAACAACTTTTTTTTTATAATTACATTAAAAACATAAAAAAGTCTAGCTTTGAATTTTATCCATTTATTTTACGAAAAATAAGAAGCCAATCCTTCTTCTTTAATTTGTCAAAATTTAGTGCTTCTGCTTTACTAAAACTAAGAATTTGATCTAATTTGTTGGTAAACACTATCATTTTTTGCTAATATCTAGTATATAAATTGTTAAACTTTTGGTTTTTTTTGCTAATCTCTTATATATAAATTGCTAAATTGTTAATTTTTAGGATAGTGTTTGAAAACAAGGTTTACAATATTACTTAGTCGGACTAGTTTCTAAGTTTTAGTAAATTATGATGTATGATGAATTAAAATAATAGAGTAAATTCTCAATTTTTACAAACTAAAAAGGTGAATTTCCTAATTAAACCAAAAACAAAATATTATTATATTAAATTATTGAATGTAATTAATACTTCTAAAACTTGTATATAAAGGATAAATCCCAAAACTATACATGAACTATGGTTTAATATGCAATTGTATACATTAAATTTTGATTTGATCCAATTCTTGTAAATTATTAACACAATTATTGATATAACATCATTTTATGTTTATATATTGCATATATAAATAATTATATTTATCCAATATAAAAATTTGATGTATTTATGTCTTTAAATGTGTATGATTAAATCAAAATTAAAGTTTCAAGTATACATTTGAATCCCAATTAAAGTTTCACTTGTATAGTTGCACCAAATTAAAATACATGTACACAATTATACATTAAATCAAAGTTGATATATAATTATAAAATTTATCCCATATATGAAAAAAAATTAAGCAATATCAATAAACTCAATATCATAACAAAAACGGTATTCCTTGATTAAATTTAGTTAACAATAGCGGTAAGTAAACAACAGTTTTCTGAATTTAACTAACCTCAATCTCAAATAATTGGCTTTTAAAATACATAAACCGATCTCACCAAATCGATTGATTTAAAGTATACTATAAAATATTTAAAAAATAAAAATATATTTCACCAATTTATATACTATAAAATATAAATATATTTAAAATTTCAATATTAAATTGACTAATTTACCTATAAAGGCTCATTTCTAAGTATATTTACGGAAATAGACCAATTTCTGCATTATTTACCGGAAATAGCCGATTTTGGCAAAACATGTCCATGTAGGAGCGTTTTAGGGTGAAATTTCAACAAAATGCTCCTCTGGGGGAGCGATTTTGCCATGTTAGCCCAAAACGCACTGACATGGACGCGCTTTGCTGACATGGCAAAATCGCTCCTCCAGGGGCGCATTCTGCTCCGTGTTTTTTCCCCAACGGCTATTTTATTTTTTGACCGTTGGGAGGTCCAACGGTAAAAAAAAGTATAAAAACCCCCTCCTATTATTTCACACAATATTTCTTCAAATTTTGGCAAAAAAACTCTCAAATTTCTCCCTAAATTTCTCAAAGCTCTCTTTAATTAATTTCTTCCTTTTAATTTTTTCTAAATTAGTATTATTTTTTTATAATTTCAAAAATATTTGATCGTGTTAGCAATGATCGGGGAATTAATTCGTTTTAATCATAAACATATCTCCGTCGAACAAATGAAAACGGTAAGGGTTAATTTTAATTTTTCAATACTATTTTTTTCATTTATGTAATTTTAATTAATTTATATTTTATAATTTTTTATAACAGTCTGTACATCGGGTGTTACAATGTTATATTTGTAATATGTCTGGTCCTCCATCACCGTTGATAGAAAATTACTTGAGGGAAGCGGGTTTTTGGCATGTGGCCACTATAGGCCAGGGGTGCAAGTTGGACCCGAAACTCATCAGCACGTTAATAGATATACGGCTCTTAAAGATATACGGCTTCTATTAGACCAACGGTTAGAAGCGCAAGTAAGTATTAAAGAAAATATATATACATAAAATAGTCATTTCATATTTAGTATTTAGTATTATGTATATAACTAATATTTTTATCACGTTCATATAGTTTTAATGGACACCATACGAGGATCCGGCAATTCGGGCAGTAATTTCGAATGAATTCTTTCAAAATTCGAGCATTTGGCATGTTAAGGTTCCATTGGTCAACTATGTTACTGTCGAGATGCATCAGATGGATAGAGTGTTACGGCAATTTGAATTTCAACAACTGATTCTTGAGGCACCTGAGGTGCTCGATAAAGAGCACAAAATTGACTTACGATAAACAAATACGAATTGGCTGGTATTTTTCTCGAAATATATCAAAATTTGGAAAAATCGGTATGATCATATACCTACTCGTGAACCAATCATCGTTCTAGAGTTAGCGTGTACGCCGGATTACATGCCATGGTTTAGGATCCATGGAAAGCCATATTTGCTATCGGAAGAGCAGAGGCGTCGGCAAATCCGTATAAAAAAGGAACGACAGGGCCCTTTAAATTTAAGGAGAAGGGATGACGGCACGGGCCATCAACAACGCCCACACAATCACCGGGCCTAACGCCTCAACCGACGACACCTACACCACAGCCCCTTCAGATTATACTAAGTGTGTATCTTATCCCTTATATGTATCCTAACCCTTATATGTTTCTTTTTCCTAGTCCTATGCTAGGTCGGAATGCATGGCCCAGTGTATCTCCTTTCCCGATGACTCTAACTCAACCGATAATATATTGGCCATCGTCGCTGGAGGGATCCCACGAGGCACCGTCAGGGAGCTCATCTCATTACCAATCCCCATAGCCTTATGGGATGCAAACACATCCGTCGTGGGTGATGCAAACACCTCCACATTCTTTATTCTATTAAAGTGGGTCATCCTCCCAACACCCACAATCGGAGCAACCACAACCCCCGCCGAAAGCTAAACCAATGAGGAATCCAGCACATAATCGTCGACCACCCTCATGTGGCACTGATTCCGACCGGCACATACATTGATTTTTTTTAATATATTTGTTCAAACTGTTTTTATATTGTTTCATTTAATAAAATAAAAGTTGTTTTTAATATTTTAATAGTAAATTATTTTTATATTTTTAATAAAATAGAAGTTCTTTTGAATAAGGCAATAGAAATAATGCAACATAGTTTCATTACAGTAATTATCAACTATTTTAGTTTAGACATGATTGAATTGTATGACCTAGGTTCCTAAACTATCCGCACAACTTTTGTTGGTTCGTTCTTTCCCAGATATCCATATTATTACGTATTCTACTCGAGTAAGGTCGACCTTTTTGTTTGCGATGCAATTCTCTATCCGATAACAACTTGAACGGAGCAAGCAATACAGACGGTCACTTACATTTATCTGGGACTGATGGGAATACTTGTCTCCACACATTGTACATGTGTTCTATTTTGTACACTTCGTCGACATATCTTATGAGATCCAAATGGAGATTTTGACAAGCTGTAATTGTATGAGCGCATGGATAATGAAGTGCGTCAACCATCCCACAGTCACAAGTCTTATTTCTCAGGTGTACATAATATTGCCCGCTAGTAATACATTAGTTTGGTCTGTCAGACTTCGCCACACGAAACCATAAGTTGTCTCAATCGTGACACACTGTGTGCATAGTGTTAGCCCACGCCTTTGCCTTGTTAATTTCTTGCAATACCTTCCGGAACCATACATGACCTCCTTGCATTTGGCCTTTATAACTCACTGCTTGCTTTGGAAATAGTGCCGCCAAACGAAAATATGCCTCTTACACAATCGAGATTATCGGCAAATGATGCGTTCCTTTTAGGATAGAACTTATGCATTTAGTCAGGTTTGTGGTCATATGACCATATCGTAAGCCGCCGTCGTATGCTTGTATCCACTGATCGAAAGGTATGTTACAGAGGTAGTCTGCGCCTTAATCGTTAACTGAACGCAAAATCCTCAACATCTTATAAAAATGGTCCTTATTGATCTCGTACCCTGCCAATATAAATTGATAGCGAAAATTACATATCACTATTCCATTTAGAATAAATTGAATATTACAAATGAAATTATATTAATAGAGATTAAATACCCATGTTGGTCACTTGCCATCATTCAGTGGTAGATCGATATTACCTGTAGTAGTTGGACACAACGTGCCTTAAACAATACCGATGGTGTGTGCATCTCATAGGCTTCCCTATGGCTCAATTACAGCTAGTATTCCAGTGCCCCGATCTGATATAACGCAGGTATCAGGTTGGGGCATATATGCCTTCTTAATCTAAAAAGAAAGAAATCTCAGTCATCACCTGACTCCCCTGGTGTTATTGCAAATGCAATTAAAAAGATTCTCCCACCACTATCATGTGCCACAACTAGCAATAGTCGATGGGTATATCTACCATACATAAAGGTACTGTCAATTTGTACCAATGGCTTGCAGTACAAAAATGCGTCCTGACATTGCTTAAAGCTCCAAAACAGACGTTTGAACACTTGGCATCCACGGAGCAATCAGTCGTTGTAGTACACAGGGACCGTTTCAAGGTCTGTTATGCAACCTAGAACGTACCTCTCCAGCACCTGACACCACTGCCACACCTCATTATATGAAGCATCCCACCCACTATGCATATTTTCTAACTCCTTCTGCTTATCTATCCAAGCCTTGCGGTAAGAGGGCGTGTACCTTAATTGGCTACGAATATTGGCAATTAAGATCGACACAGAAGTCCTGGGATCCGCTTTCAACATTAGTAGTATTAAGCTAGCTGTCATACCTAAATCCATCTTGGGAGGATCTTGTGAAACACCTGTCAACGAAATACGTTAAATAATGCAACATTAAGTAATAACATTATTATTCAAAAACCCTAAACACCCAGTGATACTGTACCAGCAACACAGGTATGTGGACCTTTGTACTTTTTTTATCTCTCACAACCCTTTCTTTTTCCTAAAGAAGCCATGATTTTTCATGAACATGTATCGTCTTGCACTGCACACTTGGCCTTGAACTTCTCGGATTTGGATTTAACCACATTGTAGTTAACCTCGTCATTGATGTTATGTTGTTTCAATTCACCAAGAAAACTATCCTTACTGAAAAACTCCTTACCAACTTTCAATTCACCTGAATCCAATGACGAACTTGTACGGTCACGCCTTCTGTGTGGTAGATCTGGAAACTCCAATGTATCATCTGTCGATATATCGACATTATGCATGTGGGCTAGAGGTGAGTACGCCCTGAATCGTGGATCTTTTTTTTCTTCATCTGAACCCCCTTCAACGTCTTCAGGTTCGGATGGAATAGACTCTGATTCAGAAAATAATGCAACTTCTGCACCATCGGGGCCGAGCTCTCGAGGTGGATCTACATCAGATTTACCATCCAACCCACCATCATATGTAATGTACGAGGTCCCCTCGCTGGTGGACGTCGTAGGGAGTACATCACCTCTTCTTGTGGACGTTTTGTAACATCCTCAATCAGATGTGGATTGCCAACCACTAAAAGTTGTTGTCATTCCCCAATACGTATTTCCAGCATCGAACATCAACCCATCGATGTGCATGTCCCATCCACTAACCGAGTGTCATGCAGGAGTTGTGTATTCCATACTACCACCAAACACGAGTGCTTCCATGTTCTGCCTCCCACTAACGGAGTGTTGGGTAGGGGTCATGTATTCCTCTCAAATAGTAGTAGATGTTGAAGTCATAAGTGTTTCATTTGGCGATGAAAATTATACATATAACTTAAGATAGGGTGATCCACTAGCGAGATGAGTCTGCACCATCGCCTTAAAGCTACGACCACATTTGATATTAAATGAGTCATATGTCACGGGATCAATCGAAGCACAAAATCGATACTTAATAGAAGAAACCCTCATTGGCGTCGTTCCGAAGATTTTGCGCCTAATTATTTTACGAAATTCTGCTAAATGTATAGTCTGGTTAAAAACCAGTCGCGTTGTGTTCTTCGATAAAAAAACAACACTGCTCTCGGTGTCACGAGCCTCACCATCATAGTAAATAACAGTACTAATACGTTCATTCATCTTCAATTTCTATTCTGCTTAGCCTCTCTAATTTTTCTTGCTGTAACTTATGCAACCTAATAATGAAATTTGACTCATTTATAACCTAAGGCCAAACATGAACTACTGTAGAAAAAGAGCGTTGGCATAGGAGCTTTTTTCATCAATTTTGCTGACAGTGCATCCTGCTTAAAGCATTTTTGACACTATTTATTCAGAACCGTCTTTTCAAAATTATTTTTCAAGAACTACTGTAGAAAAAGAGTGTCCACGTGTGAGCTTTTTCAGTAATTTTGTTGACAGTGCATCCTACTTGAAGCGTTTTTGACACTATTTGTTCAAAAGTGTCTTCTTAAATTTTTTTTTTTTTTAGGAACTACTATAGAAAAAAGAGCGTCCACATGGGAGATTTTTTTAGTAATTTTACTGACAGTACATCCTGCTTGAAGCGTTTTTCACACTATTTGTTCAGAACCGTATTCTCAAAATTATTTTTTCAGGAACTACTGTAGAAAAAAAAATAATATCCTTATTGTCAATATAATTTTCCTTAAACCCTAAATCTAAACACAATATTATTTTTTTAAAAAAACTAAACCCTAATTTAATTAATTTTTTTAAAAATACTACACCTTAATTTAATTAATTTATTTTAAACCTAAAAACCCTAATTTAATTAATTTAAATAAAATACTAAATCTTGATTTATTTTATAAAATTCTTAAAACCCCAAACCTTAAATTATTTTAACAAAACCCTAAATCTTACAAACTTAAGCCTAAATTATTTTATCAAAACCCTAACCCTAAAAACCCTAAACTAAAAGAGCCTAGAGACTAAACATGCAAAAAACCCTAACCTAGAAAAAACACAGAGCAAAACGCACCCCTTGGGGAGTGATTTTGCCACGTTAGTAAAGCGCGTCCACGTCAGTGCGTTTTGTGCTGACATGGCAAAATCGCTCTCCTAAGGGGCATTTTGCTTAAATTTCACCCTAAAACGCTCCTATGTGGACACGTTTTGCCAAAATCGGCCCTTTCCGGTAAATAATGCAGAAATTAACTTATTTTCGTAAATATACTTGAAAATGTGTCTTTATAGGTAAATTAGTCTATAAATCATTTAAATAAATCCAATTTTTGAAAATCGACCCGCATAATAAATTTAACTAACACTATGTTCGGTTCAATGGAATGGCTATTCCATTACGACACGGTTCAAAACTCCACAGGAAAACAGTCATTTGGTTGGTTGAATGCTCAAAACGTCGAATGGGGATTCCAGGTTTATTCTAAAAATCGCCGAATAGCCATTCAGGGGAGGAGGTGCCGAATGGCTATTCCAACCTCTCCATTTTATGACTTTTCTTTTCCCCTCCGAAAATACCCTTTCTTGGACTGAAGTTTCTCAATGGTTTCAACTTTTTTTTCGTTTGGTCATTCGACAATCTCAAGCTCAAATCAATCTAAAAGGAATCAAATCAATTTAAAGGCCAAATCAACTGGATTTTATTGTAAGTTCAATTCAAATAGGGTTTGTTTTGCATTTTAATTGATTTTTTTTTCGTTTTTGATGATTTGTCCAAGGGGAATTGAAATGGATTCTGCAACTGTTCACGAGGAGATCGATTCATTCTTCGAGTCAATTCTCCTCTTGAAGATTCTGCTAAAATCATAGACAAATTGAATCAGTTCATCCAATTTGATTATCCTTTAGGTACAGTACCTAAAGCTAATCGATTCTGCATACGTTTTCCCCTACCGGATATTTATTTGTATATGTAAACCGTTTCGAATTTTTCAAGAGAAGGAAAAGGGAGGAAGGTTGAGGAGTTGCTAAAACAATGCCCAAATCTTAAGAAAATTGTTATTATTAGGGTTATTTCAAAAGCCAAGCCACACAAGGAATGCCAGGTATTGACCAAATTCACCTCATCTATTATTCGACTCATGAGGAAATACATGCATGTAGAGGTGCAATTTGAATGAGTAAAGTTCTCTCAATTGAATTTCTAAACTCAAGTCTTGTATCAGTTGTGAATTATATGAGCAGATATGCAGGTAGATTTTACAGAATGTAAATCCCAAATATCTTCCTTTTTTATATCTTACAATTCATTGATGTTATTTTTTTAGTTTGATAGGAAAATATATTCAATCAAAAGAATAGGTTGTTGTTTTTTTTTTCACTCAATTGTTATTTTGCTCATTTGCTATTATTGACCATGTTGTTCTCTTCCAAAGTTGAAGATCTCTCTCATTTTTTTGCCTGCATTCATATAAAATGTCATTTATGTATTATTTACCTTATATTAACACTTTTAATGAAACTAAAGCTTCTTTTCTCACCAAAAAAAAAAGTTTTAAAGAGCTTTATCCAAAATTAATATTTGGTTTTGTGTGTATACACATTATACCTATAGTATGTTTTACCTATAAAATGAAATTAGATGAGAATCATTGATAAAATAGCAGTTCATGATTAGAACATTTTAAGACAAAATGGTAAGTGCTTCTCTTTTGCGGATCATAATAAAACTATCCCATCAAAGCATTTCTACAGTTTTGGAACTTGAACAATTTGCACATTTACTTTGTTGTCATTTTATGACTTAGCTTCTGGTTGAACGAATTACTAGTAGTGTTTGTATCTTTGGTTCTTTAACTGTGATTAATTCTTGTGCTCTGCTTTTGTGCTTTACTTGGTTCTTCACTTGTGCTTTCATCTTTTTGAGCTAACTTTTAACACACTACTCATTTAGCTTGATTTCTTGTAGAGCAACTTAAATTGATCAATTAGAAATTTAAAGTTGGTTTTTAGGGATATGTGATGTTTATTGTTACTGCAGATTTTGTGAGAATTGAAGCTATCATTATTAAGAAAATTAAAATAGAGCATAAATATGTTTTGATGCAATGGGTTGATATTTGGTTAGTTTTATTGCAGTAAAAGCCTTAAATGAGATAAAAGCATCACTTGGATGGAGAGTTGTATATGCATGGATCGGGGACAATCCTTGTGGTCCGGTGTAATATGTCCGACTCAAGGAGACTATAGAGTTGTTACTGAACTGTATGTATCATATCTGCTATGCATTCTGTTTTTGCTTAATATGCTTATTAGTGAAAGGGATGTGTCTTTGTTTCACAAACGCCATCTAATGAACAATGCAAATGCCTTTTGCTATTGATTCTTGTTCTATATTTCATTCCAACTTGTATCTATATCTTATGTTACGGTTTGGGGGGAAGATGCCGAAATGAATATCGCTCTACCATGATTGAATTCTAATGCCTTTGTTTATCTAATGAACAATGCAAATGTATTTCACCATTGATTCAACATTCCATGTTTTATTCACATTTATGTTATATCTTACATTACAGATTGGGGAAAGATGCCAAGGTGAATACTTTTCTGCCATGATTGAATTCAAACACTTTTTGGTTTCTCATTCTATGTGTTCTTTTTTTTTTTTTTTCTATTTGTATCTTGTCTCATTTTAGAGGCTAGTTGAAAGATATTCAAGTGACTACTTTTCTGCCTTGATTCACTATTGTATGTTATTCTGTTGGCTTGTATTGACCCTGACCTTGAATTGTTATTATTACTATTTTCTTTTACAGGGAAGTATATGTAGTATCCATTGTCGAAACCATTTTTTTCGATTTGAGGAAAAACGGGGATCGACTTTTTGAAAACAAATCGCGGAGTCGCCACCAATCTTTTTTGTTTAGGTGTGATTGGATCACCAAGAAGTTTGGTCATTTTAAAAAACATTTTGGTTTACTAAAACAACGATTTTGGTCTACGAAATTTGAGAAAACGGGTTCGGGAGTCGGTTACGTATGAGGAAGGATTAGCACCCTCATTACGCCCAAAATTGGTACCAAATTGATTAAATACTGTCCTTATGTCTGAGATTTAAAAGAGTTTTTGAAATGTGGTTCCTTTTATAAACATTTGAATAACCCAAGTTGGTCGTCAAAATTCTCTTGTTTCAGAGAAATACAGCATCACATCCAGCATGATAGGACACGATCCTTTATACCCTCGAAAACACGATAAATTTTGAGTTCCTAAAGTTTATATGTTGAAAATTACAAAAGGATGCCCTATTATTTAGTCCAAATAAAAAAAGCAAACTCCAAAGACGATGAAGGCACGATTCCTTGAATTTCTAGACATTGAACATTGCCTTGTCTTAGAATTTAGAAGACATGAGTGAAATTCTAAAGGAATATTCAATTATTTTGAACAAACGGGAAATTGCAACCCAGCACGATAGGGCACGATTCCCCGAATTGCCAAACATCGAACATTGCCTTCGTTTTAAAGAATTTTTAAATGAATAATTATAAAACTAGCTTAAAACGCATTAATTTGACTTGAAATAGAATAGAATAATTAGTGTATTTCAAAGAAACATTTGTAAAAAAAAATGAATAAACATGCGATAATATGCATACCTAAAGTACAATAAACCACAATTGATAAATCTAACGATTAAGTACAACTATTCTAAGAAAAATATTATCCAATTTTTAAGCATGGATGGAAAACAATTAATATAACAAATAAAACAACGAATAAATAATATACAACGAAAATAAATATGGCACAATATAAATCAATCAACAAATCATATATAAAACAAAATGGAATTTAGAAGTCAATGTGGTATAAGACAATTTCAAAATAGATGAATGAACACATAATATATATGACATATGAGTGGATGAATTGATAAATTTGAACTAATTTAGGGAAAAACTAAGGCTATATATATAATCATTGAAATAAATATTATAGAATAAGTTATTTGAATCAAATAGTAGGCGAAATATTTTCAACACAAATTCATTTAAAAAAACGACAATATACAAGATAACTTAAATAATATGTAAAATATGAAAGAACAATAAAAATACATGATAAGATATAATACACATAATAGATTTACAAGACATGCATATATAAATAGATTTATTGTAAAAATAGCATGAGATTAATAATATATATAAAAAATTAAGTTAATTTATAAATTATATACGTACCATTATACATAAAAAAAATTTAAATGAGATACTATATAAAACATAAAAAATAATATAATATAAAGAAACATTCCAAAATAATAATTTTATAAATACAAAGATGAAATTCCTAAAATAGTTTCATATATACATAAAGAAAAATCCCTGATGAATCATAAAGCAAGAAGTATTTTAAATAGAAAAATCTATTAAAATAATTTATGTATCAATATATGTATATAAATATTTAAACAAAACTTTATAATAAGGCATTAAAATAATATAATGTAAAAAGAAATTTTAAAATGATGACTTTGTCAAAAAAATTGTTAACTTAAAAATAATAATTGTTATAAATTAAAAATTGAAGAAGAATGATGTGTATACAAATATGAATAAAATATTTAAAGAAAGGGATGCACAATGTAAAAATAATAAGATAAAAAATCTCAAAATAATTATACAAATGTAAACAAACAAAATTATTAACATGGATTAATACATATAAAAATATTAACTGCATTTTAAATTAGCAAACTATACAAATGAAGGACCAAATTAAAATTGAACCCAAAATAACAGGGATAATTTACAAATAATCATGAATAAGATCAATGTACAAGGCGCGTAAATGTATGGGGATTAGAATTACAAATATCCCGAGCCCAAAACGCAGCACTGTATCGCGGACTAAAATGGAAACGCGTACGAATTAAAGAGCCAAATTTTAAAAACAAGGCAAAACAAATAAGGCGCAATTGAATATTCGCGCAAAATGAAGGATTTAACGCGCAAATTCCCCATTTCTAATGAAAAGGCGCAGACTTATTTTAATGCTAAAATCGGGCATTTTACAAGGAAAATCCCTTTTTTTTCTAAAATTACAGAAATAGGTCGACTTTTTAATTATTTACCAGATTAGGCCGTTTTCCCCAAAATCGCGTCCACGTCAGCAAAACGCTTCCCCATGGAAGTGTTTTGTCCACGTCAGCAAAAATCCCGTCCTTGAGGGCGCGCTTTGCTGACGTAGACAAAACGCTTCCCTAGGGGAGCGTTTTTGCCCGTTCAATGGTCAAAAATTTGACCGTTGGCTTCCAACGGTCAGAAAAAAAAACCTATAAAATGGCCCCCCTAATTCATTTTTCACACAAATCACTCTCAAATTCTCTAATTCTCTCAAAATTTCAATCCCCTCCTTTATTTTTCACACAATTCCTTGTTTAATCTCGATTTTCTTTCAATATTCCCTTAAAAATCTATCAATTTTTAGTGAAAATTTCTTAAAATTCAATAAAAATTTTACCAAATTTCTCTGTTTAAAATTTTTTGAATTTAATTTTTTTAAATTAAAAAAAATACCATCGTGCTAGCAATGGCCAGAGAACTAATCCGTCTTGATAATAAGCACATCTCCGTCTTGATAATATTGCTACCAAATATGGGCGCTTCCGTATTTTGCCACCCACTAACGGAGTGCCGGGCAGGGGTCATGTATTCCTCTCCACCAGTAGTAAATGTTGAAGTTCCAAATGCATCATTTGGCGATGAAAATTGTACATATAACTCAAGATAGGGTGATCCACTATCGAGATGAGTCTGCACCATTGCCTCCAAGCTCCGAGCACTTTTGATGTCGAATGAGTCATATGTCACTGGATCAACAGAAGCACAAAATCGATACTTAATACACAAAACTTTCATTGGCGTCGTTCTAAAGATTTTGCGCCTAATTCTTTTACGAAGTTCTGTCAAATCTATGTTCTTGGTGTTACAGACCTCACCATCATAGTAAATAACAGCATTAATACGTTCACTCATATTAGATTTCTATTCTTCTTTGTCTCTCAATTTTTTTTTTGCTGTAAGTTATGCAACCTGAGAATAAAATTTGGCTCATTTATAGCCTTAGTTTTTCTACGAACTACTGTAGAAAAAGCGCGTCCACGTGGGAGCTTTTTTCTGAAATTTTGCTGACAGTGCATCCTGCTTGAAGCGTTTTTGACACTATTTGTTCAGAAACGTATACTCAGAATTATTTTTCTACAAACTACTGTAGCAAAAGCGCGTCGACGTGGGAGCTTTTTTCTGAAATTTTGCTGACAGTGCATCCTGCTTGAAGCGTTTTTGACACTATTTGTTTAGAAACGTCTACTCAGAATTATTTTTCTACGAACTACTGTAGCAAAAGCGCGTCGACGTGGGAGCTTTTTTCCGAAATTTTGCTGACAGTGCATCCTGCTTGAAGTGTTTTTGACACTATTTGTTCAGAAACGTCTACTCAGAATTATTTTTCTACGAACTACTATAGTAAAAGCGCGTCGATGTGGGAGCTTTTTTCCGAAATTTTGCTGACAGTGCATCCTGCGTGAAGCGTTTTTGACACTATTTGTTAAGAAACATCTACTCAATTAACCTAAATTAACCCTAAATTAATCAATTAACGCTCATTTAATCAAATGATTAATTGAAACGCTGAAGTAATCGAATTATTTTTCTAATATTAAAATAGTATGTGTAAACCATTATGTATCAATTAACCCTAAATTAATCAATTAACGCTCATTTAATCGAATAACCCTAATTTAATTAACTAACCATAAATCCTAAACTCTAATTTAGCATTTAGTATTTAAAATTAATAGTTAATTTTATGAATTAACCCTAAAATCCTAAACCACTAACCATAAACCCTAAAATAACTAATTGAAAAAAGGGGCAAAAACGCTCCCTCGGGGAAGCGTTTTGCTGACGTGGACAATAAAGTCGCGCTGACATGGACGCGATTTCCGGGAAAACGGCCTAATCTGGTAAATAATTAAAAAGTCAGCTTATTTCTATAATTTTAGAAAAAAAAGGGATTTTCCTTGTAAAATGCCCGCTAAAATCCTTATTCCCATTTATTTTCCTTTCAAAGCAAAAATAACCTTTTAATTTTTTAAACAAAAAAAAAAAAAAAACAGTTTGGGTCCATTAAGCAGCCGCCCAAACCACCATCAATTTGATGGCTGGCGGTGCTCAAATGGAGATCAGATCTTGCTAAAGAAAGCCTCGCCCACGAAGATCCGGTAAAAGTACTCCTTTCCCCTTTTTTTTTAAAAAAAACTTTAAAATCCTGCACTATTCTGTCAAAAAAAGGCAAAATCCGACGAAAAATAAGAGAAAACAACCCTAGCCCGAATCACCATATTCCTAAGACATGAGGGCTTTCATCGGCGTTGTTTCAAGCATCCTTTTCGTTTTCTATGCTAAAATAATGCAAGCAAATCGACAGAAAAGAGGAAAAAAAAATTTGAAATCACCTTTAGATAACTTTCTTGATTTTTTTTCTACTATTTAGTATGTGTATTGTAGTGTGCATGTTCGTAAAAAAAAAATACAATGGTCACTACATGGCTTTTATAGCCGAAAAAAATGAAAAAAAAATACAAAATCTTTTCTTTTTTCTCTTTGCTGTGCTGTGGTTTGTCTTCTTTGGTTTGCAGGTACGGGGTACGGGGCCAGCTGTGGCATACGGCTTGTTGACGTGGAGGCGTGGGTGTGGCTGTGGCGCAAGGAGGCCGTACGGAGAGGGCAGTCGACGTTGGAGGCTGCTAGGGTTTGCTACACCTAGGTTTGGATTTTGGGCCATTGGGCCCCGTTGTAAATGGGTATTTGGGTTTGTTATTGGGCTGATGTAAATGGGCCAAACTATTAATGGACTGTTTTAATTTGGCTTTTTTTATTTGTTTTTTTTGGTTTAATAATTGGTTGTATTTTGGCTGTTGGGCCCCGGGCAAATCGGGCTTTCTACATCCATTGTTGGTCCTTTTCCTATTGCTGTAACTAATTTATTGGATTTAACAAATGGGTAGCTTGGGAAACTGAGTTTTCATTGATTGCAACTACAAACGCTTTACAAATTTTCAAGAAGAGGAGCCAATGGTTGCATGTTATTCAAGTATATTTAGTCTATTAGTATTCTTACTTTGTATTTTCCAGCTTCTAAAATACATTCAGTCATTTGATGCAGGGAAGCTTTATATGTTCAATAATTTTCCATTAATATATATTATATTAAAATAGCCTTGTATTATTATATTTGATTCTATAGAATACTCCCGGTCAGTATTTTAAAGGAGCCTTAATACTATTTTTTGTGAATAGATACTTTCAATCAATGTTCTTTGTGAAGTTTGGCACATGTAAAAATGAAGTTGCATGAGATTTTGTGATTACAAATATTAAATCTATATAATTCATTTTTACTTTCACATGAAATTCTTATATTATACACATCTAGCGGCATAAATAAATTAATGAAAATATGTTAAATATATATATACGACATAACAATTTCATTAGTTCTTTTGCTGTATTTCAAAATCTGTCTATGAGTAAAAATATTTGAGACAAGATATTCTTTAAATTACTCTTTTAAATTATTCTTTAAGTAGCATAGAGATTATGATAAATATGCTAAATTATTTGTTTTGCTAATAATATTCTAACACATTAAATATGCATTATATTTTAAAAATAATAAAGTAGGTTGTATATTATTTTTTGTAATATTATATATTACTTTTATTAATTAATATTTTAATAATTGTTATATTAAGAATATTATTAAATTATATATTATTATTGTTAAATTATATTTAATAATAAATTTATTAAAATAGAATTAAATTATGTATTATTTTTTATTAAATTATATTTAATAATAATCCTATTAAAATTTAATAACAATAATCATTATTTTAACAAAATTTCTGCTAAGGGTACTTCAGTTATTTTAGCTTCTTTTCTTATGCTATTACAACTCTATTCCATTCAACCAAATACAATAATATTATTACAGATCTATTCCATTCCATTCAACTAAACAATTGAATTGCTATTACAGTTCTATTCCATTATAACCCTATTCCATTATACTGAACCAAACGTAGCCTAAGTTAACCACTGAACCCGCCTAAACTCAGCTACTTAACCCTAATCCAGAATTCAATTCTTTTGGACAATCATGCCCTTAAAGAAATATCGGCAAATGTGCTTTAAGTCAAAGTCTTCGTCAACTATTCTAATGACGTGGGAGACATCAGCTACTCTTTTTAAAGTTTTAATTTGGTTAATATATGCTTGAACTTCTTATACTATTTAAACATTTGAAATTTAGTCCTTTATTGGTATTTTCAAAATTTTAATTTTTCTATATTTTAAATTTAAAAATGTAAGCTGAATTGTTAAGAAGAGTTAACTTCTTCAGTTAAATACAAGTATATTATAATACCATTTTTATTATATGATCTTTAAGTGAATATTTTCTATTTCAAAATTTTACACTAGTAAATTTAACAATAAAAATAAAATCTAACACTTGACCTAAATATCAAAATCCAAAAAGCAAAGAAATTAAAAATAGAGAGATTAAATTATAAATGCAAGAGAATACAAGGACTTAGAGCATATTTTAACCTTTCTTAATTTAATTTTCTTTTAAGAAAAAAAAAACTCTGTTTTGGGGACTTCCATTGGAACCACATTTGATTTCAGCAGTTTAACGTTGGCAGCAGATTCTCCGTTTCAGTTCCATCTATCATAATCGCATGGTAATTCCCTTTTTCTTCTGTTTTGTCCCCTAATTCAATCAAATATTGCTTGTAAAAATTCATTTTCTTGCCTCTTTAAACTAGGGTTTCGTTAAACGTTTCCTTTTCAATACAGAATAGGGCACACAGCTCTTGAAACCGAGCAAATTGCAGCTATTTTCTTTTTATTACTTAAAGATTGAAGATTCCTTTGCTAGGAACTAATGTTGGTTTATTTATTCTTTCCCCGCGTTATAATTACGCTCAAACGTATTTTAGCATTAGTGATTTTTTCCCCTAATTGCTTATGTGTTATTTTGTTTGGGAATTTAGGCAAACAAGCACACCATTGTTTTGATGCAAACTTCACAGAACAGATCAACGAGAACATTTATGGATTACTCTTCCGTAACTCAAGCCATGGATGGTATCTTTTCGTTTATTTTTGCTTATAGTGCCTTGCTTTTTGTTGTTTATTATTAGAGCTATCAATTGCACGGGTTGGGTTGGTTTTGGACTGGATCAATCAGGATAGTGTCAAATTCAAATTTTAGGTTTGGTCATTTCATGTTCAGGCTGATTTGGGTTTGAGGGTCGGGTGATTTGGGTTCAGATTTGGATTAGTTTTGGGTTTGATTAATTCAAGTTTAGGTTGGACAGCTTTGGGTTATTAACTTTTTATGATCAAATCGGATTGGATTTGGTTCTGGTTTGGATTAATCGGGTTTGTGTCAAAATTGACGGTGTATTTGGTGTCTTAAATGTTTGTTTTGGATGACTGCTGCTATGATTTTTAAGTTCATACTTCATTAGTGTGTTCTTGAAAACAGATTCTAGTACAGAGAGTGGACTGTTCCTTTTGGAGATTATGCATATGTTTGAAGTGATCCTTAGATTTAATTATGCATGTGTTTTTCGTTTCTCTAGATTTGATAGAATGAATTACTGGTTCCAAATGATTGAACAAGCTTTACAGTTTTATAATATTTGACATGTGAAGGTATATGTGGACTATATGAAAGGAAACTTAAGGAGCTAAATCCAGCAACAAGAAACATCACATATGACATTGCTGATCTTTACAATTTTATTGATGGCCTTGCAGATATGAGTGCCCTTGTGTATGTCTTTCAATCTCTTTTTTTCGTACACCCTTTTCTATTTTAACATTATCATCTATCTTATGTAATATTTCATGTTTACTCAGTCATGTGTTGATCAAGTGTCTTAAAAACTGTCTATTAAAGGCATGATTTTTCATTGTAGAACCTGAACCCTGAGGAATAACCATGTATTTTGAGTCCATGAGTCACCGTAGAAAAGTTGCCTTTTCTGCTGAAAACTCAAATGTGTTTTCAAATGAATTTCATGAACTTATAACAATAGAATTGCCCTTGGACTACCCAAGGCTCAGGGAAATGAATGTGGCTGATGGACAATCGTATTTTCTTTAGATACCGAGAAAGATTCAATTACCATGTATTGAAACATGAGTGCGGTTATATACATGAATGGGAGATGGTGTCTAGCATTTAGTCATTGGTTTGTAGGGATCTGGACTCTGGGCTATTTGATCAGGTGGAACCATGTAGCTCCCATGTATCTTATGAGAAACTGAATAGATTATAGGCTGCAATCAATGGGTTTTCCAAGTCCATTTATTGCATGCAACTTTCTACAGTGAGTCGGTGACTCATGGACTCAAAATAGAAACTATTCAAAGCTCAAGGAAATGGATGTGGCTGATGGACAATCTGTATTTTCTTTAGATACTAAGAAAGATCCAATCACCATGTATTGAAACATGAGTGCAGTTACTCATGAATGGGAGAGGGTGTTTAGGATTTAGTCATTGGTTTGTGGGGGTCTGGACTCTGGGCTGTTTGATCTGGTGGAACCATGTGGTTGTATCCTATGAGAAGCTGAATAGGCTGCAACCAATGGTTTTGCCGAGTCCATTTATTGCATGCAACCTTCTTGTTATTCCATTGGCAAGATAACGGGTTTTATTGTTTATTTCTTGCTTGCAGCTATGATCACAGTATTCAAGCATATTTGCCTTATGACAGGCAATGGATTAAACAGAAAGTGTTTCAACACCTTAAAAAGTTGGCACATTAAACCTTTTTCAGTAAAAGAGAATTTAATTAGGGAAAAAACATGTACGAAGTGCAAAAGACCTCATGTGATAATTGTGCTGTTGTTTCCCTCACTTTTTAGAACCATTGCAGCTTTCTCCAGGGTTTCCATATATAGAATGTTGTAATATAAGCAAAAATACAAATTATGGAGGAAGCTTGAGCTTGTATAATCGTACAATGTTTGGCTGCTTGGTTTGATTATGTGATGGTCCTTGACGGTGTCTCATTAACCTTAGCATATGGATGCTTGATTGCTTGATAGTAAACATGCCAATTGTGTGGGTCAGGCAGGTTTTGTGTCAGGGTTGGATCAGTCAATTTGGGTTATTTCAGTTTGGATCACTTTTGAGGTTCGGGCTTGAGGCTTTGCTTTCTTGGTCAGGTGATTACTTGGAACGGATTATTTAAGGCATTTGGTTGTTTTGGGTTGGTGTTATTTTGGGTTCATAACAATTCAGGTTAGTTGACTTTTTATGGTTAAATCACTTTGGATTGGGTTTTGAATTAAGTTTAGTTTTAGGGTTTGGATTAGAATTATACCAACTGTTTTTTACCTAATCGGTTTCGTTTTCGAATGTTGGTAAGAGAGGTGCTAAGGCATAATCTTAATTGTTTATGTTTTCCTTGTTAACCAAGTACAAGGCGTAAGTTTACAAGTTTTTGGTGTTACGGGTTAAATGTAATTTCAATTTATAATAAAATTTTCTAATTTTAAGAAATAATTATTCATGAAAAGAGTGTTCAAGCTTTTAATTGTGATAAATTGGGTTGATTTTTACCTTATTAATTTGTGTTGAATAATTTGAGTTCTAAATTTTTGAATCTTTTCGAGTTAGGATTATTTTGAGTTTTAGCTAGTCATTCAAATTTATCGGTTGGATTTGTCAAATAAGGTAATTTCGGATTACTTGTTTGGATCATTCTGGGTTTAAATCATTTTATGGTTTGGGATTTTGAGTACTTTTGGGTTAGAGATTGGTAGTTTTGAGTTGATTTTTTATGATTAGATTAAAGGAAATTAAGTTGAATCTAATTTAGGTATACAAAATTTTTAAATTTGAATCCTACCTTACACCGATAATATATAAGAGGGTCATAGTGTAAATTTACCACCATATTATAAATGGATATTGAAATTTGTCACTATATTCTATTTAGTTTGATGTTAAAGTTTTACATTAAGCATGTGGATAAATTTATCACTCAATTTTTATGTGATTAAAATTAGTCACTAAACTTTAAATATTAATTAATTTTGCCACTAACTTTAATTTTTTAAATAAAATTTTACCATTAGATATTGATTTTAATGATTTGAAAAAAAATTAATGGGGTCTTGACTTGAATGGAGTAATTGTTAAAGCTTTTATCAGACGTATGTTTGGCCATGTTACTCCCATCATCCATCTTTATTATTTTATAAAAAGAAATTAATAGGAAAAATATTATTTCAAATATTTTATTTTAATATAGAATATTAAGTTATGTAATGAAAGGAAGACTCGAAACTTTTTAAAATACATAAAAAAATAAAATTAAATATTTAAGTAGCAATATTTAAGTTATTTATTTAAGTAAAATATATTTATTAAATTAATTTAGATTAAAATTGGATAATAAAATTTAATAAAAATCAAATTTTAGTTTCATAATTCAATCATACAAAAGTGAATTGGCAAAATTCAATATAGAATTGAAGTAGAGTGGCAAATTTACCTTTAATTTACAAGTACAATGACAAATATCAATAAAACTAAAATATAAGGACAAATTTCAATTTCTATCAAACAATATATATCTAATTTTTAAAAATAAAATCGCAAGCAGTTTAGTTTTGATAAATTTTAAAAGTGAAGTAATTAATCCATTGATGCATTTGTGGATAGTTTTGGTCTATTTACTCTACATGGTAAACAAAAATAAATCAATTAAAAATTAAGGAATTGAAGAGTCAAATTCATGCTATCCATATAATTTATACCTAAAATACCAATACAATATTTCCCCAACCATCTAAGATATTATCACAACCGTTTCATCATCTTTTGAAATTATAAGGACTAGTTTTATTATTTGACCTAAAATTTCATTTGAAATCAGGATATTAACGTACCCTTAACGACTGAGCAACTATAATATACTAAAGTGATTGCATTTGTGATGTAAATTTATTTTTTAAAATTTGGTGATGAAGATATAATTAAAGCAAACATAAGCGATTACACTTATAGTTTAAAAAACATAAAATATCAACTTGATATAAGGGACACTATAATGTAATTAGACGAAAGTGTAATTATCATTCTAATAATTACACCCTCTTGTAATTACAATAAATTCTAATTTTATATGTGTTTGACCAATAAAGTGTAATTAGATCGTAATTTATAATGTCATGCTTGATAGTATAAATTGCAATTATACAATTATATGGCTAAATGAGGCATATATACCTAAAAAAAATAATTGACAAAATAGTCCTTTTTTTTAAATTAGGGAATAAGTCGATTTTGGAGAGAGCTGGACGCATTTTCTAGACAATTGCAAGAAAGTGCGTCCAATATCTAATCTTACTGTCACATCCCAAAAATTGAGTTAGTAGAAATTGGATTAATGAACTGAGAATGGTCACGTCCAAATTTTTTTAGATGACCTTTGCACATTTGATAATAAATAAATATCAATTATAAGGATTGAGTAGTGGTGGAGCTGCCCTTGATGATCTGAGTTTGAATCCCTTTCGTCTCGTTAATTTCTATTTGGTGCAAATTTGTTTTAAACCTTTAGCAAATGTCATCTTATGTTTTTAAATATTTTCTGTTAAAATGATCATAATGAGTAATGTGGTCAAGTGGTTAAGTGCTTAGATAATTTCTTGAGGGTCCTCTATTCAATTTCTCACATTCCTAAACTCTTATTTAATTTTTTTATAACTTTAGCTAGTGTGAACACTCAGTGTCGTCCAACCTAGTTATCATGCATGAGAAAAGATTCTTTCCTTGTGTGTGAGTCAACCTTCCCTCATTAAGCCTCATTTTCACTCCCATGATCCCTTTTTTGCTCCTCTATCCCTTCAACATACCATTCTCTTCACCGTTACCTTGTGTGATGTTCATTGAACCTAGACAAGATGAAAAACACTATTTTGTTCCATCTTTTCATTCTTTTCTTTTTCATTGTCATTCCCCTCCTTTGCTCCTCTCTTTTGTCTTCTCCTCCCCTTTTGTACCACCTTGAACCACCATTATTTTGTTTTTGGCCTCTTTTCCTCCACCGTTAGCCACCACTATTTGACCTAAACACCACCACTTCATCACCATTCCTCTTCTTTTCTTATTCTTTTTGTTCCACCGCTGCCCTTAGCGCCACCCTCTATAATCACGGCAACCACCGCGCAACTCCTCTATTTTTTTTCTTATTTTTCTCTATTCTCCTTTCTTCTCTTTTAAGTGAGTGACCGGGCTTATAATCTTTTATTCTCCTCCGCTGAACTGCTGCTTCTATCGTCGGATCACCATCGTCGTTACTGCCATCGCCGCTGCTGTAGCTCTATTGTCGAAGATTGGGATTCTTCCCTCTTTCTTGTTCAATTTTCAACTTTTGTTATTCTTTTTAGTAATAAAAAATTATGCATTATTTATTTTTAATTAACTCTTAAGTCTAAAATTTTTCATGGACTCATTTTAAAAAATAGTTTTCTTATTTAGATCATTCTTTCCTTTCCGATTCGTATTCAAGACGATCTATTGATCCTCTGTTCCAATCATGATAGTGTAAGTGTAAGGGTTGTGTAGAAATATTTTTCTCCTCTCTATTTTCTTCTCTTTGCCGAATGCTTTTGAGGGCCTTAGTGAATTATTTCTCAAGTATTAACATCTCATATGTCATGTTTACTGAAGGGTCGATCGGCACTAACTTGAGAGACCATTAACGTGGGAATCAAAATCACTAATGCAAGTGATTATTTCTAAGGGTAAGTGTTATTGGAAATTGATACTAACTATCATATCAACCTTAATAATGGTCGTCATTAACATAAGATCACCATTTATTGATTGATTAGGTGATCTAATCGTTAGATCCACATGTGGGCATTCTTAAAGAGTTGTTGCACATCGGATCTATGATCATGTGTGGGTTTTAACATTAAACAAAAATAAACCTATGTTTTATATTGTTAAAATTATTATTTAAATTATGTTTGATGAGGATACTCTATGTATCCATTAAGAGAGATAAAACCCATCGTTATAGACTATGTCAAGTAAGTGATTTGAGACCACTGATTTTAGTGATATGTATGATGTGTGATTTGTTGATTATTAATGAAATGAAAATCATGAAAATCTCATTTTCATGTTATGTGATCTTATGACATGTTTGATTTTTGCATGATTTATAAAAAGTGAAATTTTGGTACCATGTGTACATATGTGATTTGCATGTTAAACATGCCTATGTGATTTTAAGTGATTTTGGCCATATCACATGCATGGGGTGGGATATGTGAAAAGTGGAAGTTATTGGTAGTTTATCTGCAATTTTGGTGGCTTGTCCACGATTATGATTATTAGCAGTTTATTTGAGATTTTGGTGGCTTGTCCACAATTTTGATTATTAACAGTTTATCTGCATTATTGTGACACTGTTCACAATTTGGTGTGTTATTGGATGGATGAGTTCTGAGGAACTCGATTTTGGTGTGTAGCGGAGATGGGTAGGACCGTTTTCACAAAATTTGCATCGTTTTACAAAATGTGCATTGACATGATAATGCTTAGTATAAGTGTGAAATAGAGTTATATGAAACTGACATGATTATTATGATTGTATAACGTGTATGTTTATATGTATGTGATTGTGTTTATGTTAATCTCACACTAAGCTTTATAACTCACCCCTATAGTTTTCTGATGTTATAGATAACCTCGAGGTTAGGATTTGATGATGGCATTTGAAGGAGTTTCTTGGAATTCTTTTTAAATTAAAGTAATTAAATTTTATTTCAATATTTTGAGCTTGTAATAAGTTTGGGTATGGACTGTGGCATGAGACTTTATTTTAGGGATTTTTCATTCTGATTTGCATAAATTGTTTGCATGACATTAGGTTTTAAAAGCTGTATAAATTAGTATTTGATAATATTTCGCTTGAAACTCGATTTCTAAAATAGAATTTATCAATAACACATTTTTCCACTACATTTATGAAAAATGTGTTTTTAATAAAATTAGACTTAGTTTTCAAAATTATTAATGTTTACAAATGGGTTTTCTAAAGACATTTGATTTATGAAGTTAATATGTTTTTATTTCCGAAATAATGACGAATAATCAAGTTCTCCAATTTTGAATAAAAAGAAAAATGATTTAGAAGTATGACTGAAAATCTAAAGTAGTTTGAATAAATGACTGAATGTTTACAATTGAGATATTACTAATTTCGACTCCTGAAATTTGCATGGTTTTTATGAAATTAAAATAAACGTTTTATTTCATTTGTTTTAAATTGATAAGCCAATAGTTTTAAAATTTATATTTTTAAAAATTTTGAAAGTTTACTTCGGCTATTTTCGTGGACAAATGGTTCTTGAAATGAGATTGAAAATAAAATTGAACATTCGATTTTACTAGTTTTGAACGAACCACACAAATGGTTTTAAAAAAAGTACATTTGGCCATAACGACTGGGCTAGTTTTGGGGTGTTACACTTACTGCCACTGCTGTTTTTACACTAACCCCAAGTAAACACACTGCCAATCCAAAGAGGCCTTTAGACTTCGACTCGTGATCGTATAAACCGCCGTCACCCTGAAACCTGACTTCCATAAGATGAGTTTCTAAGGTAATGGTCTCATCCTGACATAACATATGAAATGTACGTGTCTCATGTTGAGAAATGTGCCCATATTGTAGTAAACATGTAATTATTTTCTATATATTTGAACGATGAATAAATAAATTTCACATTTAATTGTTATGTCTTTTGTATTTATGTATTTCATATTTTGCATGCATAGCGGAATTGTGACAAGCAAATATTAGCTCATTAATTGTATAAGTTCAAACTGATGTTAAGTGACATTGTAAGAACGTTTACATTGCGAGAAAGATAACTTACTTCAGTAGATAATCTAAATAAGCTCGTAATCCCGTAAAATAATTAAAGTGAGCGTTTGATTTAAATATTGAGAATGATTATTATGTCGTCTACAATTTCAATTGAGGAGATTGCTAGTCTTGGTATTAGAGCAGTTGACTCCACGGGTAGAGACATAGATGTATTCATTGGCAGAATGATACATTAGATTGGACCCAAGATGAACTAATTTTGAATTTGTTTGTGAATTAATTCACTTGTGCCATTCATGGTATGATTTACATAAATCCTGAGTTAGTCACTAACCATGCATCTGTAACTCATGTGCTTTGATATAAATGGAGGCTTATGCTCTAAAGATGATCAAGGTGATAGTCGGTATGTTGGATACATGACTTGTGTATGACATGTCTTTATTAGCAACAGTGGAATTCATAGATCAATTAAAGAGTTAACGATATCCTCTCATTGGCATTGTATGGATTGATAAATATGTAACGTGGCCATGGGTTGCTTGTTCTCAAACGAACAATTTATCACAGTCATTTGCTGACAATGATTATATTAATAATTAAGAAGATACAATGGCAACAGTGAGATAAAATAAGATTGTATAGAGTGAATGGATTCAACTTATAGGAATCAAGGATATCATATGAGGGTAACACACATATGATGAGGTCATTGGACAAAACAGTTGGATGAATTACTTTTGTAAATAGTATACAATAAGGAGTTTTCAATCTTGATACTTTTTGTGAACTGACTCCATGATTAAGTAATTGCAAATTACAAATTATCAGAATGATACTCCTATACATAATTGTAATTACTAGAGCCTAATTTTATATGTCCACTTGGTCCCTCCACTAGCTCAATAAAAGCTCAATCGGACTACATTTGAATTACAAGTAAATTCTATAACTCTGGGAATAATTTAATTGAGTCAATTTATTTGATGTGGAATTAAATTGGTTGGTCGTAAGAATTGTTCAATTACAGAATTTGATTAAATAGTTTTTTTTTGAAAAATTAATTTGAAAAATCTAAGTGACTTTTAGGAAAATTAATTTTGATAAAGTAAAATTAAATTAATCAAATTAATTAAAATTAATATGATATTTTTAGAAGTTAATTTTCAAGTTAGACAATTGGCCTAATGGGTAATTAAACTTGAAAATTGAACCTGAGATCGTAAATTGGGATTGGGAGCCCAAAATCGAGACCAAGACCCAAAAATTGATCGAACTGAGCCTAGTATATGAAACTGGGCCGACGGTTCAACCGGTGGTTGGGCTGGATCGGTCGAGTCATCACTGGCCCGGACCGAACTGGTACAACTGAATCTGCTTGGGATGCCGACGGTTGCGACAGTGGCATTTTGGTGGCCAAAAAATGCTTGGCGACGGCGAGTCTTTGGTGGTTAAGCAATGGAATAATTACATTTCTACTGGGACTCTACCAGAGAATTTGATTTCAGATTAACTATTCCAAAAATAATATTATTTTAATAGATTTAATATTAAATTAAATTTAATACTTATCTTAATAGTATTTTATTAATTTAATATTAAAGTGATTATTTTAATATTAAATTAAATTTAATGTTTATCTTGTAGATAAATATTTTATTATTTAATAAGATTTAATATTATATTTAATCTAATATTTATCTTGATAAATATTATATTAAATTAATATTAAAGTAATTAAGTTTAATAATAGTTGAACTCTCTAAACTCTCCCTATATAAAAAGAGTTTTGGGTTATTATTTACACATACTTGAATTCAAGAAAAAATTGTAAAGAGAAATTTCTCTGAAAAAATAATTTCAGAGAATTTCTAGAGATTTTTTTTACTTACAACTTGGCCAAAAAATTTAGAGAAATTATAAAATTACCCCACTAGTAATTTTTGGGAAAAACTGTCTGATTCGAAGAAAGCCCACACTCAGTAGACGTGAGCTTGAGGATAGCGGAGAATACTACTCGGTCGAAGCGTTCATCTTAGATGAATCGAAATGGTACAATTTTGATTAAGTGTTTATTACTTTAGATATCACAACCCAGTTTTTATTTTGAAAAAAAGAATTAAAACTCTAGTTTTTTCCTAAATTTATTTCCCACTGCGTTTTCGAAACTCGATTTTTCAACAATTGGTATCAAAACTAGGTTGTGCTCTATCTATAAGTATAAATAGATAATCAAAATAAATTTATCTTCTTTTTGAACGATTCGATTACATAGAAAGTGACATTCTTTAGATCTTATGCATGTTTTGAGTTATATATGAGAATGGATGCGATATTATATATTTGTTATATAATTATTTTTTTTCAAGGTTGTGATTCTTAGGAAATAGACCATGGACAATCATCTTCGCATAAGACTTTGCTTGGAGGCCAAGTCTGTAACATCTCGATATTGGGCCTAGTCAGAATAGTGGTTTCAAAACCACAAATTTGAAGTAGAAATAATTATTTTATGAATGTGTTGAGGCCTATGATATTTTTTCATGATTGTGTGAAAATTTCATGAAGAAATTTTATTGATAAAGTGTCCAATTTGACATGTAGGACTAAATTGCAAAAGTTACAAAATATGTGATTCTAGAAGCTTTAAGCATGAAATAGCTATGGATTATTAATTAGAGGTCCTTGACCAATTTCTATTTTTATGGACAAAAATGGGCATGAATAGGTAAAATTTGAAAGTTTAGTAAAAAAGACATTTTGGTCATTTGGTTAATAAAAGAATAAAAAGGGTAAAATAAGTCAAAATTGATGTCCATCTTCTTCATGTGTGCCGAAATTTCCATGCTCACCATAGCTAGGGTTTCTTCAACTTTCAAGCTCAATAGTAAGTGCTTCCCAGCCCCATTTTTGATGTTCTTTACATTTTTGAAGTTGTTATCAATCGATCTAGCCATTTCTACCATTTATTTGAGCTAGGGTTGATGTCTAGGGTTTTACCCATGTGTGGCATGCATGCATTTTGATGTTTCATGGTAGATTATGAAAGTTTGATGTGTGATAAACATCTTTTGCTAAGTGATTTTTGATGAAAACACCTAAAAAGGACTTATTTGTAAAAGTGGTAAAAATGGGTGGTAGAAATGTGATTTGATGAAAAATGTCGGCTGGTATAAGCATGATATAGGTTTGGCTAGGCTTGGATAACAAAGAAAATGAGTACATTTCATTTTACGAGCCTAAGGACTAATTTGTAAATATGTGAAAGTTTAGGGGTAAAATTATAATTTTTTCAAAGTATGGTTTTTGGACTGATTTGAACAATGTGATAATTAAATAAGCTAAATTTACTATTATAGATCAAGAAAAATGGAGTCCGAATCTAGACCGGGGAAAGAACAAGATTTTATACTAAATCAAATCAGTTGTCCATATTTTGTATCGAGGTAAGTTCGTATGTAAATAATGCAACTTTATATTATGCATTTAATATTTTGATATTGCATGGATTGTTCAATTATTGCTATGTATACGATCGACGAGGATTCGATGCGGTAAAATTCCCGGTTGAACCTTAGAAATAGATAGGATACATTTGTCATGACATTAGGGTTATGTGTGATTTCGTGTAAGACCATATCTGGGATATGGAATCGATTGTGATTTCATGTAAGACCATGTCTGGGACATGGCATCGATACGAGATATCATGTAAGACCATAGTTGGGCTATCGATATCGATATATGTGATCCCATGTGAGACCATATTTGGGATATGGTATTGGCATCTTATTATGTTTATGAGATTTCCCGAGTATCCTTTAGTATTCCAAGAGGTTCAACGGGTAATTTGAAGATTTTGCCAAAGATGTGAAAGGCTATGATTATGTTATGAAGTGGTACATGCACGTACGCAAAACTCATGAGATATGAGCTTGGTTTATGATGCATTACTGGTAAGGATGCAAATGAGTAAGATATGCCTGCGATCATTTGATGATTATATGCAAATTTATAATATGCTATGTGTATGTTAATACATGTTTAATGTTGTTTATTATTTACTTGCAAACTTACTAAGCTTAAAGCTTACCCCCTTCCTTTTTATCTCTTATAGTATCGCCAAGTTAGCTTGGGGATCAGAAGTCGTCGGAGCATCGATCACACTATCAATTTGATCATCGGGTATAATTGGTTTTGATATTTTGGATATGGCATGTATAAGGGGACTTGGTTTCTTTGTTTATATGTCATATTAATTTGGCTCAATGCATTGGCTATTAATGACTTGACTATTCATTTTGTATATGGTCATGAGATATGGTTCATATTGATTATTAGGGTGTAAACCTATTCATATATCTATGCATGTGCTAAGGTCATACATGTTGTGATTAAAATTGGTTGGCATGGTTGAATTGTGAATGTGATCATGGATGTTGCTGATGGAATCGTGAGTAAATAACATGATGACAACTAAGAGATGAATGTGTAAAATGGAGTAAATTGATGGTAAATATTGCATGTGATTTGGTAAAATTGGCTTAATAAGGTATGCTAACATGAGCATGTATAAGTTGATATGGTGTTGCCATAAACATGACTTAGTTGATGACATTTAAACACTTAATTATGGCATGTTAAATGCCTTTGAAATTATGTATGTGTTTGAGCAAATAAGGGTGGCAATTGGCTTGGAAAATAGCCTCAAAGTTGTCCACACGGGTAGACACACGGGCAGGTGTCTAGGCCGTGTGTGACACACGGTCTGCCCCCATGGGCATGTGATCCGACCGTGTGTCTCCTGCACCTTAGTTTTGAGAAACAGAATGCCCAGTAATAAGCACACGGGCACAAGACACAGCCGTGTGTCTTGGCCGTGTGAGAGACACAGCCTTAGGACGTGGGCGTGTGCCCTGGCTGTAACGCCCCTCCCCCTACCCGAGACTGAGACAAGGTACAGGGCATTACAGTGCATGAACATGATATTTCTGAAAAATTTCAGCTATAAAATTTCGTTCCAAATTAAAAACCAATCAATCATAATCATAATGTCCCTATTATGGACCTACGAGGCCCAAAACATACATTGAGAATGGTCCAGGACTAAACCGAGAACTTAAGGAAGTTTTTGGAAAATTTCCTAGGTAAGCCTCACACACCCGTGTGGAGGCAATGCACACACCCGTGTCCTTTACCCGTGTGGAATTAATTGAATTTATTTCTCATTTCGAACATACAGGGGTTTTCACATGGCCGAGCACACGCCCGTGTCCTTCACACGGCCTAGAGACACCCGTGTAGTCGCCCGTGCCCAAAAATTTGAGCATTATGTTTATGACATCATCATGCATTTAGGGACACACAGTCAAGACACACACCCATGTGCTAGGCCGTGTCCTCCACACGGTTGAGACACATAGCTGTGTCTCTACTCGTGTGTTTACTACCATGCATTCTGACTTAAAATTTTAGGTGCAGGGGACACACGGCCGTATCACACGCCCATGGGGCTAGCCGTGTGTCACACACGGTCTAGACACATACCCGTGTGTCTATCCGTGTAGACCTTCTTAGAAGCTATTTCTAAGTCTTTGATCACCCTTAACATCTTCACTCATTTCTAAATCTTCAATGATGCTTAACATGGCTTAAATATGCTCAAGTACTACCATAATTGGTCTATTGCATGTTAACCTCATATCATTGGTTTTACATATGCTAGGTTATCCTTTTTGAATTGAGGATTACCATTTCGTCAAACACATTTTGGACTTAGCTCGTTTATAACTCATTGCCCATTTGTGACCCAGCCATCCCCAAGTGATTTGGCCACATTTCACATGTCCATTCAAAATATACTACATTTAACCATCACATGAACATTTCAACATAAACTTGCATAATTAGTAGGATTACAACCTACATCAATAGGGGCCATATTCCATGACCATATACAAAATGAATTGACATAATTGTTCAAGCCCTTTCATTGGCTAGCCAAATGACACATATAACAAAATAATCAAAACACCTATACATACCATTATCACAAAATAAAAGTTTCTATATACCAAGGGGGACAAGTTGATAGTGTTGACAATGCTCCAACCACCTTCCAATATTCACGAGTCCGCGAGCTCTGAAAAGCATGGGGAAATGAAAAGGGGTAAGCATTAACATGCTTAGTAAATTTGGTAACGGGAAAGTAAACTTACCATATTATTTAGCATACATTTATATTACATATTCATTCCAGCAAGTATAACATAATTTCCCTATCACATTCACTCAAACATCATGTCAGTTCATGTCAATAGAGTATTCATTAACATTTTAATGAGCTCATCCATTCAAGAATTTCCATTTCTATTTTACATTTTAGTCCTATTGAATTTTTCTCGGAATCTCGATGGATATCCCTTTTTCCGTCAAATTATACTAGTGATCATTACAAATGTGCACCCCCGCGAACCTCATTCTTACGGAGAGATTACCAGTCCAGGCTAAATCCCCCGTAATACAACTCATAGAGCAGATGTCGGGATTACCAGTCCAGGCTAAATCTCTTACAAGGACATGTACTCTAATGAGCTCGGATTTGAATTATCAGTCCAGGCTAAATTCAGACCCTAATTGGATTACCCGTCTGATCTAAATCCATAAAGCACATATATTCTTTAGGAGGCTAGATCACATTAGAAACACCCGTCCGGGCTAAATCTTTTTACCGTTAATTCATTTTCGGATAATCCATCAGAATCCTTTTCTTTCAATCGGGACATTTTCTATTATCATCATCTATACATGAATTTCATACATTGAATACAATTAATATAATTAATACATGATCATACATTTTTAATGTATTTAAAATAATTTACATTCGAGTTACCTGAACTTACCTGGAAGATATTTTCGTAATCTAATTTCGGTTACTCCGAAACCTTTCGTTTTACACGGTCGACCTCTGGTATTGGTTCCTCGGGGTCTATATCAGTAAAAATAAATAATTAATACCTCATGCTACTTATTTTGGACCTAAATTCCACCCCCAGGCAAAATGACCATTTTGCTCTTAACCTTTCAAAAATTTACAACTTAGTCCCTAGGTTCGTAAAATGAAATACATGCAATTCCTTGGTTACCCAAGCCTAACCGAATGTGTTATAAACTCATGCTAGCCCACATTTTCCTCTATTTCACATTTCTACCACATATTTTGTACCTTTTGCAAAAAAGTCCTTTTAGGGGTTTTTCATGAAAATCACTTAGGAAAAGATGTTTAACACACATTTGACTTTCATATTCCCCCATAAATCATCAAAGAACAAGTATGTCACACATGGGTCATTTTGCATACATGAACCCTAGCTTAAAATTATTGGTAGAAATGTAGAGAACATGTTACAAGGATCTCAAAAATACGAAGAACATAAAAAACGGGGCTAGGGAGCACTTACTATTGAACTTGACAATGTTGAAAACCCTAGCTATAGAGAACCCTAAATTTTTGGCAGTAAGAGGGAGAAGATGAACTGATTTTTTTGCTTTCTTTTTCCCCTTTTATTTCATTTATTACCAAAAGACCAAAATGCCCTTCCTTTCATAACTTTCAAAATTTTCCATGCATGCCCATTTTTGTTCAAAAACTTAGAAATTGGGAAAATTAATCTTTAAGATCTTCTAATTAATAATATAAAACAATTTCATGCATATTGATTCTAGAATCCAAGTTTTGCAATTTATTCAATTTGGTCCCTAATTTCTAATTGGACACCTTATACTTAGAATTTCTTCATGAAACTTTAACTCATGCTTATTATCATATTCTAAACCTCATGATAATCACAAAATAAATTTTTTGACATCGAATTTGTGGTCCCGAAACCATTGTTCTGACTAGGCTCAGTTTCGGGATGTTACATTTCTCCCCCTTAGGGACTTTCGTTCTTGAAAGTCTTACCAGTAAATAGGTTTGGATATTGACTTCTCATGGTTTCTTCAGGTTCCCATGTGGCTTCTTCCACTCCGTGTCTGTGCTATAGAAATTTTACCAAGGCTATATTCTTGTTCCTTAATTGTTTGACTTCTCGAGCCAAAATCTTGACCGGTTCTTCACCATAGGTCATGTCCTGTCTAATCTCAACTTCCGTCGGCGAAATCACATGTGAGGGGTCTAACCTATACCTCCGTAACATGGACACATAGAACACATCATGAATCTTTTCCAATTCAAATGGCAAGGCTAATCGGTAGGCTAAAGGTCCAACTCGTTCAATAATCTCGTATGGTCCAATAAACCACGGGCTCAATTTGCCTTTCCTACCAAATCTCAAAACCTTTTTCCAGAGAGACACTTTCAAGAATAATTTATCTCTGACTTGAAACTCAATCTCTTTCTTTTTCAAATCGGCATATGATTTTTTCCTATCCGATGCCGCTTTCAAACAATCGCGGATCACTTTAACCTTTTCTTCAGTTTCTTTGATTAAATCAACCCCGTGAATCTAGTGTTCCTTGAGTTTCGTCCAACACAAAGGAGTCCAGCACTTCTGGCCATATAATGCCTCACAAGGTGCCATCTTTAAACTTGTCTGAAAACTGTTGTTGTAGGCAAACTCCACCAATGGTAAGTATTTTTCCCAACTACCCTGAAATTCAAGGACGCAACACCGTAACATATCTTCAAGGGTCTGAATCATTTGTACAAACTGACCATCGGTCTATGGGTGGAACGTCGTACTAAAACTCAACTTTTTACCCAAGGCTTCTTGTAGTTTCTTCTAAAATCTTTAAGTGAATCTCGGGTCTCTATCTGAAATAATTGACAATGGTACCCGTGTAATCTCACAATCTCGGATTTGTATAAGTCGGCCAATCTATCAAGAGAGTAATCTGTCTGCACAGGAATAAAGTGAGCCGACTTCGTTAGTCTATCCACTATAACCCAAACAACATCTTTCTTTTTCGGGGTTAACGGTAGTCCAGTCACAAAGTCCATTGTGATCCTGTCCTACTTCCATTTGGGAACCATCGCAGGCTGTAATAAACCCGAAGGTACTTGGTGTTCTGCCTTGACTTGTTGACATATCAGACATTTCGATACAAATTCAAAGATATCTCTTTTCATACCATTCCACCTGTACATAGTCTTTAAATCATTGCACATCTTGGTACTTTCCAGGTGAATTGACAGACGACTATCATGTGCCTCTTGTAAAATTTTTTGAATAAGATCATCATCTTTGGGTATACAGACCCTATCTTGAAACATCAAAAAACCATTAGAATCAATCCAAAAATCTGATTCAACTCCTGATTCACATTGTACTCTTTTGACTTGCAAGTCACTATCCTTGATCTAAGCTGCGCAAACCTCTTAGAGAAATATCGGTCTGGCTCTCAACTCCGCTAAAACCAAACCATCATTAGATAATGCCAAACGCGTTTTCATTGCCCCTAGAGCAAACAAGGACTTTCTGCTCAATGCGTCGGTGACTACATTCACCTTACTAGGATGGTAATCGATCACAAGCTCATAATCCTTGATCAACTCTAGCCACATTCGCTGTCTCAGATTCAAATCCTTTTGAGTCATCAAGTACTTCAAACTCTTTTGATCGGTGAATACACGGTAAGTTTCACCATACAAATGGTGTCTCCAAATAATCAGGGCAAATATTATGGCCGTTAGCTTTAAATCGTGAGTCGGATATAGCTTTAAATCGTGAGTCGGATAGTTTTTCTCGTGTAGTTTTAGTTGCCTCGAAGCATAGGCTATCACTTTGCCCTCTTGCATAATCACACAACCCGTCCATTTAAGGACGCATCGCTGTAAATCACAAATTCCTTTCCTGGTTCGGGTTGTACCAAAACTGGAGCTTCTGTCAGTAGTGTCTTCAATTTATCAAAACTTTGTTGACATTTTTTCGACCATTCAAACTTAACGTCTTTTTGCAGTAACCTCGTCAAGGAAGTAGCAATCATCGAAAATCCTTTTACAAAGCATCGGTAATAACCGGTAAAGCCTAAAAAGCTTCTGACCTCTGTCACGTTCTTTGGCTGCTTCTATTCTATAATAGCGAAAATTTTATTCGGATCAACTCAAATGCCATCACCGACACAATATGACTAAGGAATCCAACCTCTCGAAGCCAAAACTCGCTCTTGCTAAACTTAGCATAAAGTTGCTTATCCTGTAAAGTCTGTAAAATAGTCCTCAAATGTTCAGCATGCTCGGACTCATTCCGGGAATAGATCAAAATATCATCTATGAATACCACTAAAAACTTGTCCAAGTACAGCCAGAATACTCAATTCATTAAATCCATAAACGCAACCGGGGCATTTGTTAGACCAAAAGGCATGATAAGGAACTAATAGTGACCATACCTCGTCCTGAAGGTAGTCTTAAGCACATCTGCCTCCTTACCTCGTAACTGGTAGTAGCCGGATCTCAAATCTATTTTTGAAAATACGGTGGCTTCCCTCAACTGATCAAACAAATCATCAATCCTTGGCAAGGGATACTTATTCTTAATAGTTACCTTGTTGATTTGTCGGTAGTCTATGCACAACCTCATCGATCCATATTTCTTTTTCACGAATAATATGGGAGCACTCCAAGGCGAAGAGTTCGGTCTTGCGAACTATTTGTCAGCCAATTCTAGCAACTGTGACTTTAATTCCTTCAACTCAGTTGGAGCCATTCTATACAGAGCAATGGAGATAGGCATCGTTCCCTGTACTAGCTCAATACCAAGTTCTACCTCTCTAACTGGAGGTAATCCTGGTAGCTCTTCTGGGAATACGTTGAGATATTCACAAACTATCGGTACCGACTCAATCTTCAACTCAGATTCTTTAGTATTCAATATGAACGTAAGATAAGCTTCGTACCCTTTTCTCATGTACCTGTGAGTCATCATTGCAGTAATCACAGCCGGCGGTGCATTCAACTCATTAGAATCAACCCAGAGAATTTCACCATCTGAACATTTTAATTCTATATACTTACTCCCGTAGTTCACAATCTCGTCATGGACGGTCAACCAATCCATACCAAGTATCATATCAAATTCGTCAAATGGAAAAAGCATAAGATTTACTGGAAAACAATGACCTTGAATTGTCAAAGGACAATCCTTACAAACCTTATCTACTAATACTGACTTGCCTAGAGGGTTCGACACCTTAATTACAAACTCTGTTGGTTCCACGGACATATTCATGCTAGACACCAATTTTATGCATATGTATGAATGGGTTGATCCCGGGTCAATTAAGGTAATAACATGAGTATTATAAAGAGAAAATGTACCCGTAATGACATCGGCAGCTGAAGCTTCCTCTCTAGCACGTATCGCGTAAGTTCTCATCGGGGCTCGAGCCTCTGACTTTGCAGTTGTATCCTTGGTAGTAGTTCGACTACCACTTGTACTTCCAGGATATCGTGGTGGTCTACCCCGAAGATTAGGGACATTAGAATTTGGGGTTAAATCTATCTCTTTATCGACTCATTTCAGGAAATCTTTAAGGAAGTGGTCAAGGGAACCACATCTAAAACATGCCCCACTCTTCATTCGGCATTCCTCGAAATGAAACTTGTTGCAGCTCTTACATCTTGGTTTTTGATCATTTGCACTTCTCACACTAGTTACCTTAGGGAAGGAAGACTTTGGGTTGTGTCGTTTAGAGCTTTTCGTTTTTCCCGAATACCCCACCGATGCAATGAAGCGTTCTTGTTGACTCTTTACTTTCTTCGTGGGAAAGAAGTGTGTTCTGCCACTAGACCTCTTACTCGAAGCTCTAGCTTCTCTCTTTGTTCTCTTTCTTTCATTGTTCAGCTCCTCAGCCTTTTTGGCTCGATCAGATAATGTAGCCAACTCCCTTATTTCAAGAATCCCAATTAACAGTTTGATATCCTCATTCAGACCTTCTTCGAAGTGGTTACACATTTCTCCCTCCGATTGGACACACTTGCTTGCATACTGGCCCAGTCTTACGAATTCTTTTTCATTTTCTAACATGGTTCTGTTTCCTTGTTTGAGTTCCAGGAACTCCTTCTGCTTCTGGTCCAAGAACCTTTGACTGATATACTTCTTCTTAAGTTCTGCTTGGAAGAATTCCCATATGATACTCTCTTTCGGTGCTACTGAAGATACGGTCTTCCACCAATGGTATGTAGTGTGCTTCAATAGCGACATGCATATTTCAAACTTTCCTCAGGGGTGCATGATAGTTCGTCGAGAACTCTCATGGTATTCTCAAGCCAAAATTCGACACGTTTTGACTTATCATCAATTGTGGCCCTAAACTCTGCGGCTCTATATTTCCTAAGTTTGTCTATAGGGGCCTTACCAATTCTTACGGGTACAACACCTTGTGGCACTTCTCCTTCAGGTCGAGTAGGGGGTGGAGGAGGTCGTGGTATATTAGGGTAATTTTTTAAATAATCCTCAAATCATTCATCCATCATCTCAAAGAAGGTAACTCTTGCCTCTTCTCGGCCTTCAGACACAGGCCTTCTACTACTACTAGCAGTAGCCCGCTGAACGGAAGCTGGAGCATGGCTCTCGGCTCCCTTGAACTCATCTTGAGCTTGATTGGAAGACATTTACTATATTCAAATACAATTGAAAATGGTTAAGAGATGTCACACTATTATAACTTGTATAATGTCATGTATAGATATAATCGACATGTGCTATGTTAGTTCTAGAAATGACTAAACTGTAGCTCTGATACCACTAAATGTAACGCCCCTACCCGTACTCGAAACTGAGACAAGATACAGGGCATTACAGTGCATGAACATGACATTTCTAGAAAATTTTGGCTATAACATTTCGTTCCAAATTAAAAACCAATCAATTATAATCATAATGTCCCTATTATGGACCTACGAGGCCCAAAACATGCACTGAGAATGGTCCAGGACAAAACCGAGGACTTAAAGAAGTTTATGGAAAATTTCTTAGGTTAAGCCTCACACGCCTGTGTAGAGGCAATGCACACGCCCGTGTCCCTTACCTGTGTGAAATTAATTGAATTTATTTCTCATTTTGAACCTATAGGGGTTTTTACACGGCCGAGCACACGCCCGTGTCCCTAGCCCGTGTCCTTCACACGGCCAAGACACGCCCGTTTAGTCGCCCATGCCCAAAAACTCGAGCATTCTATTTATGACGCCATCATGCATTTAGGGACACACAGCCAAGACATACGCCCGTGTGCTAGGTCATGTCCTCCACACGATTGAGACACACGGCCGTGTCTCTACCCGTGTGTTTATTACCATGCATTCTGACTTAAAAATTTTAGGTGCAGGGGATACACGGCCGTATTACACGCCCACGGGGCTGACCGTGTGTCTATCCATGTGGACCTTCTTAGAAGCTATTTCTAAGTTTTTGGTCACCCTTAACATCCTCACTTATTTCTAAATCTTCAATTGTGCTTAACATGGCCTAAATATGCTTAAGTACTACCATAATTGGTCTATTGCATGTTAACCTCATATCATTGGTTTTGCACATGCTAGGCTATCCTTTTTGAATTAAGGATTACCGTTTCGTCAAACACATTTTGGACTTGGCTCGTTTATAACTCATTGCCCATTTGTGACCCAACCATCCCCAAGTGATTTCGCCACATTTCACATGTCCATTCATAATATACTACATTTAACCATCACATGAACATTTCAACATAAACTTGCATAATTAGTAGGATTACAACCTACATCAATATGGGCCATATTCCATGACCGTATACAAAATGAATAGACATAATCGTTCAAACCCTTTCGTTGGCTAGCCAGATGACACATATAACAAAATAATTAAAACACCTATACATGCCATTATCACAAAATAAAAGTTTCTATACACCAAGGGGGACAAGTTGATAGTGTTGACAATACTCCAACCGCCTTCTAATATTCACGAGTCCGCGTGCTCTGAAAAGCATGGGGAAAAGAAAAAGGGTAAGCATTAACATGCTTAGTAAGTTCGGTAACGGGAAAGTAAACTTACCTATTATTTAGCATATATTTATATTAGGTATTCATTCCAACAAGTATAGCATAATTTCCCTATCACATTCACTCAAACATCAAGTTAGTTCATGTTAATAGATTATTCATTAACATTTTGATGAGCTCATCCATTCAAGAATTTCCATTTCTATTTCACATTTTAGTCCCATTGAATTTTTCTTGGAATCTCGATGGATATCCATTTTTTCGTTAAATTATACTAGTGATCATTACAAATATGCACTCTCGCGAACCTCACTCTTACGGTGAGATTATCAGTCTAGGCTAAATCCCCGTAAATACAACTCATAGAGCAGATATCGGGATTACTAGTCCAGGCTAAATCCCTTACAAGGACATGTACTATAATAAGCTCGGATCTGAATTACCAGTCTAGGCTAAATTCAGACCCTAATCTGATTACCCATCCAGGCTAAATCCATAAAGCACGTATATTCTTCGAGAGGCTAGATCACATTTGGAACACCTGTCCGGGCTAGATCCTTTTACCGTTAATTCATTTTCAGATAATCCATCAGAATCCTTTTCTTTCAATCGAGACATTTTCTATTATCATCATCTATACATGAATTTCATACATTGAATACCATTAATATAGTTCATACATGATCATACATTTTTAATGTATTTAAAATAATTTACATTCGAGTTACCTGAACTTACCTGGAAGATGTTTTCGTAATCTAATTTCGATTACTCTGAAACCTTTCGTTTTCCACGGTCGACCTCCGGTATTGGTTCCTCGGGGTCTATATCAGTAAAAATAAATTATTAATACCTCATGATACTTATGTCGGACCTAAATTCCAGCCCCAGGCAAAATGACCACTTTGCCCCTAACCTTTCAAAAATTTACAACTTAGTCCCTAGGCTCGTAAAATGAAATACATGCAATTCCTTGGTTACCCAAGCCTAACCTAATGTGTTATAAACTTATGCTAGCCTAGATTTTCCTCTATTTCACATTTCTACCAGATATTTTGTACCTTTTGCAAAAAGGTCCTTTTAGGGGTTTTTCATGAAAATCACTTAGGAAAAGATGTTTAACATACATTTGACTTTCATATTCCCCCATAAATCATCAAAGAACAAGTATGTCACACATGGGTCATTTTTCATACATGAACGCTAGCTTAAAATTATTGGTAGAAATGTAGAGAACATGTTACAAGAATCGCAAAAATACGAAGAACATTAAAAACGGGGCTATGGAGCACTTACTATTGAACTTGAAAATGTTGAAAACCCTAGCTATGGAGAACCCTAAATTTTCAGAAGCAAGAGGGAGAAGATGAACTTATTTTTTTGCTTTCTTTTTCCCCTTTTATTTCATTTATTACCAAAAGACCAAAATACCCTTTCTTTTATAACTTTTAAAATTTTCCATATATGCCTATTTTTGTCCAAAAACTTAGAAATTGGGCAAGTTACTCTTTCAGACCTTCTAATTAATAATATAAAGCAATTTCACGCAAATTGCTTCTAGAATCCAAGTTTTGCAATTTATTCAATTTGGTCCCTAATTTTCAATTGGACACCTTATACTTAGAATTTCTTCATGAAACTTTAACTCATGCTTATTATCATATTCTAAACCTCATGATAATTTTAAAATAAATATTTTGACATCGAATTTGTGGTCTCGAAATCACTATTTCGACTAGGACCAATTTTAAGATGTCATAAACAGAGAGTTACACGGGCATGTCCCAAGCCACATCGGCGTGTGGCCTTCCAAAGCAAGAAAATTTTCTAAGCGTTGTAAAAGTTTTAAAATTCCTCGGTTTAGTCCCGAACCACTCCCAATGTATGTTTTGGGCCTTGTAGGCTCATATAGGGGACGATATGTATATGTATGAATGGTTTTAAATTGGACGCATTTTTATTGCCCAGTTTGGTATGAATGTTTATGTTTAATTCTAGTAACACCTCGAACCCTGTCCCAACGTTGGATATAGGTAAGAGGTGTTACATTTAGTGGTATCAGAGCTACAGTTTAGTCGATTCTTGGACTAACGTAACGGGTGTGGCAAGTCTAGCTATGCATGCCATATATATATCGTTATAGTGTGACGACTGCTGGCCATTTGAAATTGTGTTTTCATATAGTAAATGGTTCTCAATTGAGCTGAGGCTGATGAAGTCGAAAGTGATGCACCGACCTCCGCTCAAGGGGCAGCGCCGTCTAATAGTAGACCCCCTACAGTCAGTCAAGGAGAAGGAGGCAGGGAAGCCTTTCTCCATATGATGAACGCATGGTATATAGAGTTCAATCGAACGAACCTGAATGCTCAACCCCCTACACCCTCACCTATTCTTCAGCCTATTCCCGTAGCACCTCAAGGTATGGACTTTATGAGATTGAATAGACCTCCAGTTGATAAGATTCAAAAAAAAAAGCTGAAGAGTTTTGAGCTGGTATAGATGATGATCCCAAAAGGGCAGAGTTCTGGCTCGAGAATACCATTGGGGTATCTGATGAGTTACCATGCATACCTGAGGAATGTATGAAATATGTTGTATCACTCTTGAGAGACTCTGCTTATCAGTGGTAGAACACCCTTGCGTCGGTTGTACCAAGGGAGAGAGTTAATTGGGAATTTTTCCAAGAAGAGTTTCGTAAGAAGTACAATAGCTAGATGTTTATCGATCAGAAATGAAAAGAATTACTTGAGTTAAAACAAGGCCAAATGGCAGTAATGAAATATGAGTGTGAGTTTGTGAAACTGAGCAAATACGCTCGAGAATGTGTTTCGATTGAAGCCATCATGTGTAAGAGATTTGAAGATGGGCTGAACGAAGACATCCAATTATTGGTTGGTATTCTTGAACTGAAAGAATTTGTTGTGCTCGTAGAGAGAGCTTGTAAGGCCGAGGAGTTGGCTAAAGAGAAAAGAAAAGCTGAGTTTGAGTCAGTTCAGTCATCATCTAAGAAACCGAGAGAGTTTACTACTCGATCAAGTGCTTCAGTTGGGTTTTCAAATAGAAACCATGGGAAACAATATTCAGGTTATAAGGCTTAGACTACCTCGATAGCGAGTGTGGGTAATGCTCGACCTAGTAGACTTGAATGTTCACATTACAGTAGACGTCACCTCGATGAGTGTCGGGTGAATGATCAAACTTGTTTCATGTGTGGTTCCGAAGATCACTTTATTAGAGATTGCCCCGAGATGGTTGTAAAAGAGAAATTTCAAAGTGCAAGATCGGGTAATATTGCTTCTAGAGGGAGGCCACAGAGAAACCCAGGAAATGGAGCGAGTAGCAAGAGTGCACCTAGATATCCAGCTGTGAGATTTGAGGGTAGAGCACCTGCGAGGACTTATGCCATTCGCGCTCGCGAAGAGGCTTCATCTCCTGATGTGATTACGGGTACTTTTTCTCTTTATAATACTCATATTGTTGCTTTGATTGATCTAGGATCAACCTATTTTTATGTTTGTATGAAATTGGTATCTAGTATGAATATGCCTATTGAGTCTACAAAATTTATGATAAAAGTGTCGAACCCTCTAGGCAAGCATGTGTCAGTTGACAAAGTGTGTAAGAATTGTCTTTTGATGATTAGAGTCACTGTTTTCTAGCTAATCTTATGCTTTTTCCATTTGATAAATTTGATGTAATACTTGGTATGGATTGGTTGACCATTCATGATGTGGTAGTAAATTATGGAAGAAAAATTATTGAATTGAAATGTGAAAGTGGTGATATTCTTCGGGTTGAATCAGATTAAACGAATAGATTGCCAGTTGTGATCTCTCCTATGACAGCTCAGAGGTATATGAGAAAAGGGTGTGAATCTTATCTTGCCTTTGTGTTGAATACTAAAGTGTCTGAGTTAAAGATTGAGTCAGTGCTGGTGGTATGTGAGTATTCGAATGTGTTTCAGGAAGAGTTGCCCAGATTACCTCCAGTTAGAGAAGTTGAATTTGGTATTGAGTTCATCCCTGGCACTGCACCTATTTCGATTGCTCCGTACAGAATGGCTTCAACTGAATTAAAAGTGTTGAAAGCTTAGTTGCAAGAGTTGATAGATAAAGGTTTTGCGAGACCTAGTTTTTCTCTGTGGGGTACACCAGTATTTTTTGTGAAAAAGAAAGACAGCTCTATGAGGCTTTGCATTAATTACCAAAAACTCAATAAAGTGAATATAAAGAATAAGTATCCTTTGCCGAGAATAGATGAGTTGTTTGACCAATTGAAAGAGGCCATATGGTTTTCAAAGATAGACTTGAGTTCGGTTACTATCAGTTAAGAGTTAAAGACTTAGATGTGCCGAAAACTGTATTTCGGACGAAGTATGGTCACTATGAATTTTTGGTTATGCCTTTTGGTTTAACAAATGCTCCTGATGTGTTTATGGACTTAATGAATCAGATTTTTAGACCATATTTGGATAAGTTTGTGGTTGTTTTTATTGATGATATTCTGATTTATTCCCGAGATGAATCTGAACATGCCAAGCACTTGAGAACTATTTTGCAAACTTTGAGAGACAAATAGCTTTATACTAAGTTTAGTAAAAGTGAGTTTTGGCTTTGAGAAGTCAGATTTTTAGGGCACATTGTTTTGGGTGAAGGTATTTGAGTTGACCCGAGTAAGATTTTAGCAATTGTTGGTTGGAAACCGCTGAAGAATGTGTCTGAGGTTAGAAGCTTTTTGGGCTTAGCAAGTTACCACCGACGGTTTGTTAAAGGATTTTTCATGATTGCTACTCTGATGACAAAGTTTTTACAGAAGGATGTTAAGTTCGAATGGCTAGAAAGGTGTCAACAGAGTTTTGAGAAGTTCAAGGCATTATTGACTGAGGAACTGATTTTAGTACAAACTGAGCCGGGAAAAGAATTTATGATATATAGTGATGCATCCTTCAATGGATTGGGTTGTGTGGTTATGCAAGAAGGCAAAGTGATAGCTTATGCCTCGAGGCAATTAAAACCGCATAAGAAAGATTATCCGACACGCGATTTGGAGCTAGCCGCCATTGTGTTTGCGTTGAAGATTTGGAGACATCATTTGTATAGTGAGAAATGTCATGTGTACACGGATCATAAAAGTTTAAAGTACTTAATAACTCAAAAGGATTTGAATTTACGGCAAAAGAGATGGTTGGAATTATTAAAAGAATACAAGTTAATGATTGACTACTATCCGGGAAAGGCGACTGTGGTCGCCGATGCGTTGAGTAGGAAGTTGTTATTTGCTTTGAGAGCTATGAGCACCCAGTTGACCTTATCCGATAATGGTTTGATTCTGGCTGAATTGGGAGCTATACCGATGTTTCTCCAAGAGATTTACGAAGCTAAAAAATGTGATAGTGATTTGTAAGCTAAAAGAGTCTAGTGTGAATAGGGTATCGAATCAGACTTTCGGATTGTTTCCGATGAGTGTTTGATGTTTCGAGATAGGATGTGTGTTCCCAAAGATACCGAGTTAATTCAAAAGATTTTGCATGAGGCACATAGTGGTTATTTATCAGTTCACCCCGGTAGTACGAATATGTAAAATGATTTGAAGAAATTGTATTGGTGGCCGGGTATGAAAAGAGATATTTTTGAGTTTGTTTCGAGATGTCTAATTTGTCAGCAAGTAAAAGCTGAACACCAAATACCTTTGGGTTTACTTCAGCCTGTATGGTTCCCGAGTAGAAATGGGATAGAATCACTATAGGCTTTGTGACGGGTTTGCCCTTGACTCCGAAAAAGAAGGATGCCATTTGGGTGGTGGTTGATAGGCTAATGAAGTCGGCTTATTTTATTCCGGTACGTACCAACTACTCACTTGATAAGCTAGCTGAGTTGTATATTTCTGAAATTGTGAGATTGCACAGAGTGCCTTTGTCGATTATATTGGATAGAGATCCGAGGTTCACTTTACGATTTTGGAAAAAGTTGCAAGAAGCTTTAGGTACAAAGTTGAACTTTAGTTCCGCTTTTCACCCACAAACTGACGGTCAGTTTGAGTGAGTAATTCAGATTCTTGAGGATATGCTCCGGTGTTGTATTCTTGAATTCGAGGGTAGTTGGGAAAAATATCTACCTTTGGTAGAATTTGCCTACAACAACAATTTTCAGTTGAGTTTGAAAATGGCACCTTATGAGGCATTGTACGGTCGTAAGTACCAGACACCGTTTTATTGGGCTGAGCTTAGAGAGAGTCAGATCCACAAGGTAGATTCAGTCAAAGAAACTGAAGAAAAAGTGAAGATAATTCGTGATTGTTTGAAAACAACATTGAATAGACAAAAATCATACGTGGATTTGAAACGGAAAGAGATTGAGTTTCAGGTCAGTGATAAGGTATTCTTGAAAGTGTCTCTGTAACACCCCACACCCGTGCCCCACGCCGGGTCAGAATATGAGGCATTACCTAACTTCAATTATGTATAAAAACATTTTCATAACCCAAAATATGGTTAAATTAAAACTTTTTCAAATTTATCTACAAACTCCTCAATAAGAACTTACGGGGCTCAAAACATCCATTGGAACCCATTCGGAAACAATCTAGTTTCTAAAATGAATTCTGAAATTAATACTTAATCCAGGGGCACATAGCCATTTGGGAGGGGCAACACACCCGTGTGACATTTCAACATGGTCGTGCTTTTGGCTCGTGTGGTTCATACGGCCTAAGCAATATAGGGACACACCTGTGTCCTTTATCCGTGTGGAATTAATTCTAAATGCACACCTACAGGGGTTTTCACAATGCCTGGCACACGCCCGTGTCCTTCACACGGCCATAACACGCCCGCAGTTCTGTTTTTGACGTCAGTAATTCTTAAGGGCCACACGACCAAGGCACACACCCGTGTGCTAGGCCGTGCCCTTCACAGGCTGAGACACACGGTCGTGTCTCTGCCTGTGTGTTTACTACCATGCATACCGACTTAAAACTTTTACGTGCATGGGACACACGGCCAAACCACACACCCATGGGGCCGACCGTGTGTCACACATGGCATAGACACACGCCCGTGTGTCTACCCGTGTGGACAATATAAGGTTGTCTACTAAGCCCCCTGCCACCCTGAAACACCATCTAACATCTACCAATACATCAAAGTCTAATTTAAGCTGATTTTTCAACCAAACAACCACAACTAAGAGTCACATACACTTCATATGTTACGTACATGCCAACATTTTCAAATTCATGAAAGACTATCTTGCATTCATATATTGACTTTCAATAATTGCCATTTTTCATGGCCTTATACAAAATGAATAAAGTATTAGATTAGGCCGACACATTTGGCCAATCAACAATGACACAAAACTCAAAAGAAAAGTTCCTATACATGCCATAATCAAAATGAAAGATCTAGTTATACCCAAAATGCTTTGGACGCTAGTGTGACTGGCCTCCCTGACATAACCGAAGATCCACGATCTACTTTTACGGCACTAGAAGAAAAGAAAGGAAGAAGGGTAAGCATGGAAGCTTAGTAAGTACATATATGCAAATAAAGTGTAGTAAAAAGGAAATCATATTCGTCATACGGTAAATTTAACGTACGTAAAAGATATGAATCACACAATGTCTCTATCTTACTCTTTCTTTCATTCGTGTGTACTTGATGCATATTATCCCTTACTCAGGTCCTATCTATGAGTTCGGTATACGTACCTCGTCAAAGTTTTCACTATTAATATCTTTGAGTTGCCCATTGAACTCTCGGAACACACATATGGATATGCATGGAATTTGCATGTCAATGCCATATAAGTAGACAGAGCTACCTCGTGCTATGAAATGCTCACATTTGAGCTACTCGCGGATCTTTTTGTCAAGTTAAGACCCAGACCCCATGGTTATCAGGTAACGTTCGCTCATTGAGCCACTCACGGGACTGTACTCAGGGTCAGTACCCAGACCCACATTACCTATAATAATCATCTCATGAAATCAGACTCAACTCATGAGTTCAGATCACATAATTTTTATAACATGCCCCTTTGTATCCTATGCTATTTCGGAGGTTTTACAGGATTTCATATGTAACTGGATAGCATCGCATTTACTCGTAATGTAATTTACTCATTCAAAGCACAAATAGACTTTAGATACATAACAACAATAAACCAATTACACATGTATATTATCATGGTATTTTAAGGTAAGCTCGTTAACACATTATTTACATATGTACTTACCTTGATAAAAAATAGTGAAGACAAACTTAATCCTTGTAAATTTTGTTCTTACCTCGATCAAGACCTGAATCATGCTTCTCTTGATCTATAATAATAAAATTCATTCATTTCATCAGCATAACAGTCTAAACACTCGAAAATTCATAATTGGGCGAAATAACCATTTTGCCTTTAAGCTTTCACAAAATGACCATTTTACCCCTAGGCTAAAATTTGATTTTCATCATATTTTCTTACAAATTACCCTAGGTGAATACATTTTATAACTGGAAGCAGCCCAAATTCTCATTATCTCATACATTTATCATCTATTTACAACTTATGCAAAATGGTCCTTTTAGGTGTTTTCATGAGAAATCTCTTTACAAAAGTTGTTTATTACCCAACTCAGACTCATATTCTTCCATAAAATTTCAGAAAACACCCTAGATGTTCCCATGGTAAAACCCTAGACTTTCCACCATTTTGCAAAATAGTCCCCTCATTTGAAAGCTTATGTTTCAAGGGTCCCAAAAATGTAAAAATCATTAACAAAGAACATAAAAACCACTTACTTGCAAGATGATAACCTAGATAAAATTTTAAAGCTCCAAAACTCTTCCTTTGCTGGTATTTTCGGTCAAAGAGGAAGGAAAAAAAAATGAAAAAGATGAAGCTAAGCTCTTAGGGCATTATTTTATTACCTAATATGTCATCAATTTACCTAATGTTGACTTTTCAACACCCATGTCTCCTATGGCCGACCAAGCTTGTATTTTAGGGTCTATTTACCCGTTAAAGACCCTTAATTCTCATTCTCTATCTATTTGATACCTTTAGTTATCAATTCAAGACTTTTGCATTTATGCGATTTAGTCATTTTTCACAATTAAGCTCACAAATGATAAAATTACTCCACCAAACTTTTCATGCACTCATAAAATCATGCTATCACATCAAAATAATAATAAAATAATTTCTTCAACTCTAGATTTGTGGTCCCCAGACCACTATTCTTACTAGCCCCAAAATCAGACTGTTACAGTCTCCGTGGAAGAAAGTTCTTAGATTTGGTTGAAAGGGCAAGTTGAGTCTGCGTTTCATTGGACTGTATGAGATTACCAAAAGGATAGGTCCGATAGCATATCGGTTGACTTTACCAGTTGAACTGGAAAGGATTCACGATGTGTTCCATGTGTCTATGTTGCACCGATATCGATCAGACCCTTCACATGTAATTTCACCGACAGAGGTTGAGATTCGACCGGACATGACTCATGGCGAAGAGCCAGTTAAGATTTTAACTTGGGAGGTCAAACAGTTGAGAAATAAAAGTATAGCCCTTGTGAAAGTATTATGGCAAAGACATGGGGTTGAAGAGGCTACCTGGGAACCCGAAGAAACTATGAGAAAACAATACCCAAACCTTTTTACCGGTAAGATTTTCGGGGACGAAAATCCCTAAGGGGGAGAGTTGTAATATCTCGATATTGGGCCTAGTCAAAATAGCGATTTTGGGACCACAAATCCTAAGTAGAAATAATTATTTATGAATGTGTTGAGGTCTATGATATGTTTTCATGATTGTGTGAAAATTTCATGAAGAAATTTTATTGATAAAGTGTCCAATTTAACATGTAGGACTAAATAGCAAAAGTTGCAAAATATGTGATTCTAGAAGCTTTAAGCATGAAATAGCAATGGATTATTAATTAAAGGTCCTTGACCAATTTCTATTTTTATGGACAAAATTAGGCATGAATAGGTAAAATTTGAAAGTTTAGTAAAAAGTGCATTTTGATCATTTGGTTAATAAAAGAATAAAAAGGGAAAAATAAGTCAAAATTGATGTCCATCTTCTTCATGTGTGTCGAAATTTCCATGCTCACCATAGCTAGGGTTTCTTCAACTTTCAAGCTCAATAGTAAGTGCATCCTAGCCCCGTTTTTAATGTTCTTTACATTTTTGAAGTTGTTATCAATCGATCTAGCCATTTCTACCATTTATTTGAGCTAAGGTGGATGTCTAGGGTTTGACCCATGTGTGGCATGCATGTATTTTTATGTTTCATGGTAGATTATGAAAGTTTGATGTGTGATAAACATCTTTTGCTAAGTGATTTTTGATGAAAACACCTAAAAAAGGCTTATTTGTAAAAGTGGTAAAAATGGGCGGTAGAAATGTGATTTGATGAAAAATGTGGGCTAGTATAAGCATGATATAGGTTTGGCTAGGCTTGGTTTACAAAGAAAATGAGTACATTTCATTTTACGAGCCTAAAGACTAATTTGTAAATATGTGAAAGTTTAGGGGTAAACTATAATTTTTCCAAAGTATGGTTTTTGGATTGGTTTGAACAATGTGATAGTTAAATGAGCTAAATTTTTTATTATACATTAAAAAAAAAGAGTTCGGACCTAGGCCGGGGAAAGAACAAAATTTTGGACTAAATCGAATTAGTTGTCCATATTTTGTACCGAGGTAAGTTCGTGTGTAAAGAATGCAACTTTATATTATGCATTTAATATTTTGATATTGCATGAATTGTTCAATTATTGCTATGAATACGATCGACGAGGATTCAATGTGCTAAAGTTCCCGGTTGAACTTTAGGAATAGATAGGATACAAATGTCATGACATTAGGGTTATGTGTGATTTCATGTAAAACTATATCTGGGATATGGCATCGATATGTGATTTCGTGTAAGACCATGTCTGGGACATGGCACCGATACAAGATACCGTGTAAGACCATAGCTGGGCTATCGATATCGATATATGTGATCCCATGTATGACCATATCTGGGATATGGCGTTGTCATCTTATTATGTTTATGAGATTTCCCAGGTATCCTTTAGTATTCCATGTGGTTCAACAGGTAATTTGAAGATTTTTCCAAAGATGTGAAAGGGTATGATTATGTTATGAAGTGGTACAGGTACGTACACAAAACTCATGAGATAAGAGCTCAGTTTATGATGCATTACTGGTAAGGATGCAAATGAGTAAGATATGCCTGTGATCATTTGATGATTATATACAAATTTATAATATACTATGTGTATGTTAATACATGTTTAATGTTACTTATTATTTACATGCAAACTTACTAAGCTTAAAGCTTATCCCCTTCCTTTTCATCTCTTATAGTGTCGCCAAGCTAGCTCGGGAATCAAAAGTCATCGGAGCATCGATCAGACTATCAATTTGATCATTGGGTATAATTGGTTTTGATATTTTGGATATGGCATGTATAGGGGACTTGGTCTTTTTGTTTACGTGTCATATTAATTTGGCCCAATGCGCTGGCTATTAATGACTTGACTATTCATTTTATATATGGCCATGAGATATGGTTCATATTGATTATTGGGATGTAAACCTATTCATATATCCATGCATGTGCTAAGGTCATACATGTTGTGGTTAAAATTGGTTGGCATGGTTGAATTGTGAATGCGATCATGGATTTTGATGACGGAATTGTGAGTAAATGGGATGATGACAACTAAGATATGAATGTGTAAAAGGGAGTAAATTGATGGTACATATTGCACGTGATTTGGTAAAATTGGCTTAACAAGGTATGCTAACATCAGCATGTATAAGTTGATATGGTGTTGCCATGAACATGACTTAATTGATGATGTTTAAGCACTTAATTATGGCATGTTAAATGCCTTTGAAATTATGTATGTGTTTGAGCAAATAAGGGTGGCAATTGGCTTGGAAAATAGCCTCAAAGTTGTCCACATGGGTTGACACACGGGCATGTGTCTAGGCCATGTGTGGCACACGGTCTGCCCCCATGGGCATGTGATCCGGCTGTGTATCCCTTGCTCTTTAGTTTTGAGAAACAGAATGCCTAGTAGTAAGCACACGAGCACGAGACATGGCCGTGTGTCTCTATCGTGTGAGAGACACGGCCTTAGGACATGGGCGTGTGCCCTAGCCATGTGAAGTCTGTACCTTATTTATGAAAATTCATGAAAATTAAATTCGCCACATGGCCTAGCACACAGGCATTTGACTTGGCCGTGTGACTCTATTTTGTTGATGACGTCATAAACATAGAGTTACACGGGATAAGGACACAGGTGTGTCCCAAGCCACACGGGGCGTGTGACCTTCCAAAACAAGAAAATTTTCTATGTGCTATAAAAGTTTCGAAATTCCTTTGCTTAGTCCCGAACCACTCCCAATGTATGTTTTGGGCCTCGTAGGCTTGTATAAGGGACGATATGCATATGTATGAATAGTTTTAAATTGGAAGCATTTTTATTACCCAGTTTGGTATGAATGTTTATGTTTAAGTCCGGTAACGCCTTGAACCCTGTCCTGACGTCTATTGTTAATATACTTGAAATCTATCTTGCTTCGATTATATTGAATTACATGTTGATGATATTGAGTATGATGAACATGATGCCAAAAGTTAATAACATTCATGTGATGGTAGAATACATTAGAAATTCGATGGAATATGATATCCCATAGAAATGAGTAAGTTGTATGTAAATAATGCAACTTAGTCGTATTGATGCATTGAATATTTGATGATGTATATAATGCTTGAATGTATCTATAAGTAATATATGGTAAGATTTAATGCGGTAAAAACTCCCGGTTGAACCTTAGGAATAGATCGGATATCCTTGCCATGACATTTGGGTGATATGGATATGTGCTAGTGTAAGACATGTCTAGGACATGCGTCGACCACATTATGAGAGCCAATGTAAGACCATGTATGGGAAATGGCATCGACATTAAAGCGAGAGCTAGTGTAAGACATGTCTGGGACATGCATCGTCCTCGAGATATGCAAGATAGTGTAAGACCTATCTGGGACATGGCATCAGCTTGACATGTGTCAGTGTAAGACCTGTCTGGGACATGGCATCGACACCGATAGATTAGAGCTAGTGTAAGACCTGTTTGGGACATGGCATCAGCCTAGACACATGAAAGTCAGTGTAAGATCTGTCTAGGACATGGCATCGACTTAGATGTGTGAGCCAGTGTAAAACCATGTTTGGAACATGGTATCGGCATCGTACCCTATGTCTGAGGCTTAGTGATTATCCTATGGTATTCCAAATGGTTCAATGGGAAATTTAAGGTTTAAGTTGCAACGATAGAGCTTATGGCTATGTTGTGAGTGGTACAGGTACTTACATGAAATTGATGTGATGTGAACTCAATTCATGTTGTATGATTAGTAAGGAATGAATATGAGCATATTGAGTAACACAGGTAAGTATGCCAAGCTCATGAAAAATGAATTCGGTTTATGATGCACATTTGGTGGAGATGTAAATAGGTAATTCATGCCTGTGAGAATGATTTTTGTGATGATCTTGTGATTATAGGTCTATACTTATGATGTATATATATGTATCTTTACCAATGTGATGAAAATGAATTAATAAGGTGTGATAAACTTAGTATCATTAATTTACACTAAAACAGTTTTAGGCAGCAGCAATAGTCTGACTTTGAAAATCCACCAAAAATTGTGAAAATCGAATTAAAGGATGAATAAAATATTAAATTAAATATTATTTAGTCTAGTTTCATATAGAAGAAACGGTGTAAGCAAAAGAAGTTCATACTATGAGATATTTGAATTGTTGTGAGATAGAGTCAGAATGATTTTGAAATCCCTTGTTCCAATTTGGGAAAATCATTAAAAATTGTAAGAAAGTAATTATGAGTTATAGTTTATATTTTGAGAATCCTTAATAAGTCTATTTCAAAAGAAACAAACGAGAATATCATTTGAATCCTGTGTGAGGAGATAATTAATTTTTAGTAAAGAAAGGATGAAGTTGTCAAATAGCAGAATAGGGGTGACTTTGAAGAATAAACTGTACTAATTGGCTAAACCAAAAATTCTAAAAATTTTATGGTAAGAAAATATGTGAGTCTAGTTTCTGAAAAATTAACGGATCTTAATTTGGAGTTCTGTAACTCCAGATATAAATAAATTAGTGACTATGACTCGAGAAAACAGCTTGACCTAAACATAGGTAAAAAGGCAATTATGATAGTATTACTTTGAGATCATGTTGTAAGAATTGGTGAAATCACATTGATAAATTGCTTATTATTTTCATATGGACTTACTAAGCATAAAGCTTACTCCCTCCTTTCCATTTCCTTTAACTTGTCAGGTTAGCTCGTGGTTGGAGATCGTCAGAGGCGATATCACACTATCAAGTCACTACCTTTGGAATAATGAGCCATATATTAGAAAGTACAAGTGATTGGCATGTATAGGGATCTAGTTTTATGACATGTGTTATTATGATTTGGCCAAAGGTATTGCCTTATATTGAGTTATATGTATATGGCCATGAGACGTGGCTTATTTTTATTATGGCTTGTCAATCTAGCTATTCATGTCATGTCTAATGTTTATGATGTGATTATGTTTGTTTGCTATGCATGGTTGGTAATATGACATGCGTGTCGGATATATGCTCTATAACCATTTAAGGTGATCATAGCCATGTAGTAATTGTATGTTGTAAAAACAACATGACGATGGTTGAATATGAGTGCCCGAAGGATAAGTTGGTAACTTAGCATAATGGTAAAAGTGGTCATCAAAATGATGGGTCTTATGAATGTGAATTAATGAATCTAGGCTTGATATTTTATGAGTAGGTGCATTACATGTAAGAGGACATGTCAATGTTATGAATGTGCTTAATAAAGTGTGTTTAATCACTAAAATGACGCTATGATTTGTGTCTTTAAAATGGTTAAGTTGGTGAAAGATTAAGGCAACAAAAAGGCTTGGAAAATAGCCTAAGTGCTAGCCACACGGGCAGAGACATGGCCATGTGTCTCAACCGTGTGGAGGACACGGCTTAAAACACGGGCGTGTGGCCTAGCCGTGTGGTTCAATTTGTTTTGCTGATGTCATAAACAGAGAGTTACACGGCCTGAGGACACAGATGTGTTGAAGACACATGGGCGTGTGACCCTGTGTCATGAAAAATTTTCTGAGTTTTCCCAAAACTTTCCAGTGTTCTCGGTTTAGTCCCGAATCGCCTTTAATGCATGTTTAGAGCCTCGATAGTTCGTGTAAGGGACATTTTGTGTGTGTGTGAAAAGTTTTTAAATAGAACAAAATTTTATGGCCCGGTTTTATGAAATGGTGTACGTTTAAGTCAAGTAATGCCTCAAACCCTGTCCCGGCGTCGGATACAGGTAAGGGGTGTTGCACTGCGTGATAGAAATGTAACACCCTATACTCAATCCAGTCTTGAAGCCCGAATATTAGGATGTCACACCACCGTCACACATCATAAGCATTGCAAATGGTCTCGTTATTAAATAGACATATTCCAATTCAGCTTTTGAATAATTATAAGTCACACATATACTAGTCATCATTAAAACATGCTCAACATTCATCAAACAAACTTAAAACGAGAATTAAACATGCATTTAGACCACCAAACAAAAATTCAGAATTATTCACGTCGGTATCGATACTGAATCAAAGGTATCGATATTTCTTTCAAATGGTACTGATACTGCTTGCAAAATCGATACCAAAATAGCATTTTGTTTCTTGCTTAAAATCAAAACTTAGAAAATATCAGTACATTTTGAAAAGTATCAGTTTTATTACCCCGACTATCGATACTCATGATATGGTATCGATACCAAATTTCATTATTGACTTCTTGGACATTCGAAAAATCATGGAGGTATCATTTTTAATATATGAATATCAATACCTCTACCCTAGACCACAAAAATTCAATAGTTTAAGGCATATAATCCATTCAAAATAATAACTACTCATCCTGCATCTTTTATCCTATCAAGTAATCACCAAAATGACCACAATAATGGTTCAATCATCAAAAACATGTCTGAGTCAGAAAAAGATAGAACAAGAACAATATCCATAAATCTTGAGAACAAATAAGATATGAAAGTAATCCAAATATTATGGCAAAGTTCATACAATAATTCTATCACATTATTCAATGTCCATTGACCATACATACAGTTCATGGCACCTCAACATAGCAAATATTCAAACCAAAACAATACCAATGAAATGATTATAACATCCATCAAAAGTGCTAGGAAACTAAACCCATAAAATATCATGAGGATCACAATAATAATCGATCAAAGCCTAACCACATTGCCTTATCCCCACAGTTCAAAAAATAATATTAATACCACCTACGCAAATACTAAAGCCTAACTTGGATCACTTCCTTAGTATCCTTGAACCACTCACATCGCAAAGGCTAAATATCTGCAATGATTAGAGTAAGTGGGTGAGCTTAAATAAGCTCAGTGAATGTCAGAATAACCATGAAGTATACATAATATCAAAGGTTAAACAAGAGCATACTACAACACGTTAACAACTGTATTTTAACCAAGTCACAATAACATATTCACGCTTCATTAAATCATAAAACTGACATATATTCTCATGTACAACTACCCTCAACTTGTATACAAATAGTTCATTTTACAATAATTCATCAAAACTAAACATCGTATACATGCTTTAATAACTCACAAGTCTAGCTTATATATTCACATGCATTCACAAATTAAACGATAATGACCCAAACTACAATTACATACACAATTTACCATGAGAACATACTAACATTTTCATGAAACTTAAAACAGCTCATTTAGCATATTATTCACATGTTTATGCATCTGTCTCACATCGTATTATCACAATATATAATATCACATTTAAACAATAATTTGGCACTTGAGGCTCTAAAACATAAAAGTAGGCTCTATCACCACACATCAGATACACAGATCTCCAGCACACCAAATGACTCGTAGAGTTGAACATATCCCAAAAGTGTAGCACATAGCTAACAGTTTTCAACACACCAATATATCCTAATGAATGGAGCTTAGCTCACATTCCCTTATCTCTCCAAATTGTCCCAGGGCCTCAATGCCTAAATCACAAAACAGAAAGGTGAGTACTCACAATTCTATGGCATGCTAACTATATCCAACGATTTCAAGATATCACAAGGTCAAAATATCCATAATTACACAATTTTAATCACTGATTTAATGCACATAATCTCTATTCATATTTATCAATTTACATCACAAACTTGTACACAATGCATGCTTATCAAATTCACATTTAGTTGCACTTTAAGTGCAACAATAATGCTCAGTGAACCATCACATATCTAACCACATATGTATGCATTAAAATTAGTACATCATATTTCACATACAAGTATTCTCACATATTACCTATCATAATAATATCACATTCCACAATTCAACCCATATATACTTACTGAAATTCTACTCGTTTTCGCTACATATTTACATTATTAGCATATCATTATCACTATCTTTTGATATGTATATCATGCCCATAGCATAACACAATTCACAATTGTCATCACACATGTCTCATACACAATATTGCATCATAATAATCAATCCACAATTATACACATAATCACATAATTGCCAAAATAAAGCAAAAGAAATAGAAAGGTTACACTCAGAACTTAGGATAGGGGTTTAGGCTATTCCTAAACTCCCAATTAACACTATGAATCGTGTCTACAGGTAGCGATTCTAGATATTCACCAATCACGCTTTTGCCTAATATCCAAAAGCTTAAACTAGCTTTTCCTTACCTTTATCTTTACTCGTTGAAGGTCCTAATGATTAATACAATCAACAATTAGCCAAAGACTTACTTCAAACATCAAAACACAAGCTAAGCTAAATTCTCAAGTAATCGAAACCTTCAACATAGCAAACTTGTATTTCAATCATCTTGGTCTATACTTAGTCTTTTTACCTAAAACTTACTCCGTTCATCTAATTATTCACCTACGGCTAATTCTCAACCTTTAAACTACTCAAAATTACCCAATTCATGGTATTGAAATTTTTGACATGTTTATGGCAATTTTCACGAAAATTTATTAAAATGTTGGAAACTTTCAATGAAACTTTAAAATAAGTTTAAAAGCCTTCTAATTATGTTAAAACAAAATTGAAAAACATTTTGAAACCACGTTTTTACCCAAAATCTCAAAATCCGCCATTAACGACCCAATTTTCAGCTTTTATATAATTTAAAGGATCAAATAACATCAAAAACTAATAAGGAATCGAATCATTACCTTAATTGACAAAAAACTGAACGATTGATCGAAAACCCAAAAAACCTAAAAACTCAACAAAAGAGAAATCTATGGTGTTTTGAGTGTTTTTCTTGAAATGCTATAGAGGTTTATTGATTGGGTGGTGATAGAAATCAAAGGAATCAAACTTGGTAATCAAAATTGAATTAGAGGAGCTTTTGAATGCAATGGACGAAAAAAAAATATAAAGAAGAGACTAACGTGGGTTTTATAAAGATGAAGGGGAAAAATAGGGTGAAAGTTAAAATTTAGTTTAATTGCCTTTTAAACATTCATAATTTAGACCCTTTTACAAATTAGTCCTTATTTCAAAATTGAAAGTCTTTTGAACATTATTTTCAAAAATTACTTTAATTTCCAAAATGCCGTAGACAAAAACATTTCCAAATACCATGCTAGCAAAATTCCTAAGCTCATTAGAAAATTCCCATTATACCCTTGAAACTTCTAGGCCCAATTTTAGGGTGTGACAAGAAACCTCTTGTTATAGACCAGAGATGGGAACTATGTTTGAACTGAAGCAGTGGGAGAAGTTATTTTACATTTTGATAATTTTAAGAAGATTATTTTAAAGAACATATTTTATGTTCCTCATTTTAAGAGGAATTTAATTTCTATAGCATGTTTATTTTATGGCGGTTATACCGTGACATTCAATAAATAGATTACTATTCACAAAAATCGTTCTTTAATCTGTAATGGATGAATGGAAAATAATCTCTACTTTATCAAATCAAATAACTACTCGATGCTTCAAACTGAAATAGTGAATAAAAAGCTTAAAATTTCTCACTCTAATGAGGGGTACCTATGACACTTAAGAGTTGATCATGTTAACCAAGAAAGAATCACTAGACTAGTGAAAGATGGTCCATTAAGTATTCTTAAGGAAGTTAGTCTTCCACAATGTGAATCTTGCTTGGAAGGTAAAATGACTAAAATGTCTTCTAATGCGAAAGGTACAAGGGCCAACTAACCTTTAAAACTTGTGCACATTGATGTATGTGGTCCTATGAGCATCAATGCCCGAAGAATTTATGATTATTACGTGTCTTTCATTGACGACTATTCTCGATATGGGTATGTGTATCTAATGCACCACAAAAGTGAAACCTTTGATAAATTTCAAGATTTTGGTGTGAAAGTGGAAAAGTAATTAGGTTTATCCTTAAAGAATCTTTGATCTAATCGATGTAGGGAATACTTGTAACATCCCTAACCCATATCTGTCACCAAAAAAGGGTTACAAAACTTTACCATAAAAATGTAACTTCAAAACATACATTTTAGATCTCAACATAAACATGACATAGTTCATTCATATACATGCATATCATCCCTTATTCGAGCCTTCGAGGCATTAGAAATACTTTAGAAATGATTCGAGACTAAATCGGAAACATTCAGAAAGTTCAGGAAAAATTTAGAATTTTTGAACTGCAGGGGTCAGACGGCCGTGTAACATTCGAAATAGGGACACATGGTCGTGTTTTAGCCTGTGTAACTCTCTGAGTTAGGTTACACGGCCAAGCCACACACCCATGTGCTAGGCTGTGTAACACTCAAAATGGCCTTACACGCCCGCGTGCTAGGCCGTGTAACTGCCTAACTTGCAACCCTTAAAACCTTCAAGGGACACACGACCATGTCTTAGCCTGTGTGGACATGAAATTGGCCAAATCAAGCCATTTTCATCACCCATTTCAAGCTTGTACCTAAACATAATTTGCGCACAACTTCAAGGCTTCAAAACCTTACCAAAACATGCATAAAATGACTATTTTGATAGACCATAAATCCATTCAACCAATATGCCAACAAGGCACCTCAAATGCATTCAACCTTATCTTACCTAAACATTAAAACATTATCACATTTCATACATACAAATCAAGATCAATACCACTCTAAAGCTTACCCCATTTTGACCACATCAAAACTATTCCAAAAACCATTATTTCATGCTTTAAAACTTATCCATATTGACACCTACCATCAAGGCATCAAAAGTACCATATGTGTACCAACCAAAGTAACATATACATGCGAAACTTATCAACTAACGTCATACATAAGTCCACCTATACATGCCATTAGAACCTTGGTCAAAATATCCAAAAACTATCGATATAATCACTGGATAGTGTGATAGATCTCCGACGAGCTTCCAAACCGATTGAGCTTTTGATTATCTATAAAACATGGGAAAGAAAACTACATAAGCATAAAATGCTTAGTAAATTCGTAAAAAATGAACATAACTTACCATTTCAATACATAACCTTAAAATTAAACATGATACAATCCAACCACAAACTTAAGAATCATCAACAACACATGTTAGTGCATTAACTCATAATTCACTTGAATCAACATAAGATAGGTAATTATACATGAACAACATCACTTGAAATCATCGATTTCATGTACATAAAAATGCTTTCATTAAACATTTCTTTTACCTTTCTTTTTATAGATTCATGACTTAAGTCATTTAAATATTACTATTCCTTTCATTTTCATGCCCGTTGAACCATTTAGAATAACATCGGATATGCGGGAAAGCTCACACAAAGTGTGCTAAACCTATAGTTGTAACTTTTTCTTTTCCTTTACATCATTGCTCATTCAAGCTATGAAATGGGTATACTTACACAAGCTATTGAGTATCCGCAAAAAATGTTGAACCTCAGCCATTGGTAGGACATTCAGGACCAGCACCCGAAACATGGTAATGACATGTCATTTGTATCCTATATATTCCTAAGGTTCAAACGGGGCTCAATAATCATTATAACATTGTTGGATTTCCACCATTTATTTACATAATAAATAACACAATGACATATGGATCAAAATAACATTAAAACGTTATTTAAACATATGAACTTACCTTGACAAACAAAACGCAAAAACATAGTCGATCAATCTGAGGCTTTAGCTTTTCCTCGATCTAGTTCCGTATGAGGTCTATCTTGATCTAAATAGGAATTCAATCCATTTAATACTTATACTATTCAATTCAGTCCAAAATTCATATTTTTTAAAATTATAATTTTGCCCCTATTAGTTTAACTTTTTTACAATTTAGTCCTTAAGCTCGTGAAATGAAATTTAAGCAATTTCATCCACATTTCATGCTAGCCAAATTCACTAAGAACATCTAAAAACACATAAAAACCATCATTTCACAATTTCTCCATGTACTTTTATCATTTTTACAAATAAGTCCTTAAATAACAATTTCATCAAAAATTAGTTTACAAAACTTGTTTATCAAATAAAAAAGATTCATACTCTTCCATTAAACTTCAAAAATCATGCAAGAACATTCGTGGCAAAACTCTAAACCTTTAAAATTGCAAATTAGTCCCTAGGCTAGCTAGATTAAGCTACAACGATCCTGAAAATATAAAAATCATTAAAAATGGACAAAATAACACTTACATGCATGTGATGCTGTTAGCCAAATATTCAAGCTCCTTCAATGGAGTTTTCTTAACCTAATTTCGGTGGGGATGAACTAAAATGATGATAACTTTTTTTTCTTTATTTGATTTATGTTAATTTTACAATTTACAAAATTAACCTTAGTTATAAACCTTAAAATCACTTAATATTATGTCCATATTTGTCCACTAATAATAATGGTCTAATTATTATATAAATCCCCTTACTTGAGAATTCCATAGCTAGTTGATTCCTTTAACTTATAGAACTATACTTTTTCACATTTTTTGATTTAGTCCTTTTCATTTAATTAAGCATGCAAACGTCAAAATTTCTTAACAAAATTTTTATACGACTGTAATAACATACCTTAGACATTAAAATAATAATAAAATACTAATTTACTCATCGAATTTTTGGTCTCAAAACTACTATTCTGATTTCACTAAAAATAGGCTGTTAAAATACTTGCCTAATGAGTTCTTAGGATACCTCATAGAAAATGAGATTTTATTCCAGTTGACTATGTTGGGCACTCCACAGCAGAATGGTGTAGGTAAGAGAAGGAATAGAATCTTGCTCGACATGGTTCGTTCAATGTTAAGCTATTCGCAACTCCCTACTTCCTTCTGGGGATATGCAATACAAACAACTTGCTATATCTAAATGATGTGCCAACCAAGTCTGCTTGTAAGACACCTTATGAACTGTGACATTTCTAAATCACTTTAGAATATGGGTATAACACCCTAGGCGAATCCCATATTGGTAAAGCATGGGAAAGACCTAGGTTATATAAAGGGGTAGCAACACTTAGGTGGTAAGAGGCTTTTTGAGGGTATATGGGTGCTCCCAAGAACAAAGTCATAAGGTTCATGTGTGCCCAAAGTGGACCATATCTTACCGGACTAGGTGTTGGCTATGATATTTATTGGTATCAAAGTAACTTACCGTGCCTCTTGAGTAATGGTGGGGCAAACCTCAGTGAGGACGCTGAGTCCTTGAGAGGGGTGAATGTAACACCGTAGGCGAATCCCACATCAACAAAGCATGGGAGAGACCTGGGCTATATAAAGAGGTAGCAACACCTAAGTGGTAAGAGGCTTTTTGGGGGTGTATAGGGACTCCCAAGAATAAAGACGTAAGGGTTATATGCTCCTGAAGTGGACAATATCTTACCGGGATAGGTGTTGGCTATGACATTTATATAGCCTAGGACTCTCCATGCTTTGCTGATGTGGGATTCGCCTAGGGTGTTACATTCATGCCCTTAGGGACTCATCGTCCTCATTGAGGTTTGCCTTACCATTACTCAAGAGGCACGACGAATGGCTCTGATACCAATAAATGTTATTAGCCAACACTCAACTCGGTAAGATATTGTCCACTTTGGATGCACATAACCCTCATGGCTTTGTTTTTGGAGCGTCCATGCACCCCCAAAAGGCCTCTTACCACTTAAGTATTGCTACCCCTTTATATGGCTCAGGTCTCTCCCATGCTTTGCCAATGTAGTATTCAATGGGGTTTTTCAACATAGGTTTCGGATAAGGATACAGAGAAGTTTGATGCACGAATAAAGTTTTGCATGTTTGTAGGATATCCAAAAGGAATAAATGATGGATTATTTACAATCCGAAAGATAATACGATCAAAGTTTCTACTCATGCTACTTTCATCGAGGAAAGCTACATGGATAACTTTAAGCTTTGAAATAAAATGGTATTCGAAGAATTATCAGGAGTTGTAGAACAATCACCGAGTTCAATTATCGAGAAAGTTATAGAAAGACCTGCAAACAATCAACAACATAGGAAAATCCATCATAATGGGAGGGTTTCTAAGAAACTGGACTTTTTCATCTATGATGGTAGTATTTATAATACGGAAGTCAATCATAAGGATGATGATCCACTCACGTACGAGGAGGCTATGCAAGACATTGATTCCAAGCTTTGGAAATAGGCCATGGATGCTGAGATGGATTCTATGAAGTCCAATACGTTGTGGGAACTTGTAGACTTACTGGTTAGGATTAAACCCATAAGGTGTAAATGTAACTACAAGAAGAAGAGAAATGAGGAAAAGAAATTGGAAACACATAAAGTTAGACTTGTAGGGAAAGGCTACACATAGAAAGAAGGCATCGATTATGATGAGACATTCTCTCCGGTAGCCATGCTCAAGTTTATTTGCATACTCTTATCCATTGTCGCTGCTCTCAATTACGAGATCTGACAAATGGATGTCAAGACAACATTCTTGAATAGCTATCTTGATGAGACCATTTATATGGTTCAACCCACTGGCTAGGTTGTCAAAGGAAAGGAGGAGAAAGTTTGCAAACTGCTAAAAACCATTTATGGACTTAAGTAAACGTCCAGCTCATGGAGTAAAAGATTTGATCAAATGATCAAGACTTTTGGGTTTGAGAAAAACGCTGATACACCTTGTGTTTATAAGCATATAAAGGACAAAAAGATAGTCTTTCTCATTTTGTATATCGATGATATTCTACTTATCGGAAACAATGTAGGAGAATTGTTATTAGTTAAACAGTGGTTAGCTAAACAGTTTAACATGAAGGACTTGGGTGAATCTAGTTATATTCTTAGAGTTCAAATTTTTAGGGATCGAAAGAATAAAACGATAGCTCTATCACAAACTTCATACATTGATAAAGTATTGGAACATTTTGCAATGACCGACGCAAAGCCAAGAACTCACCGACCATATCAGGTTTTCATCTTTCTTTAGATAACTGTCCTAAGACAGTAGAAGAAAGAGAGCATATAAGTAAGGTTCCATATCTTCAGTAATTTGGAAGCCTTATGAATGCAATGATTTACACACGTCCAAATATCTGTTTTGCAGTAGGAATGGTTAGTCGATATAAGGCGAATCCTAGTCTTAGGCATTGGCATTAAGGTATCTTAAAAGAACTAGGGATTATATGCTTGTGTATCCTAGGGAGAACCTTACTTCTATTGGATACACAGACTCAGACTTCCAAACTTGTAAATATTTGAGAAAATCGACATCAGGAAATGTATTCATCCTAGGTCGTGGAGCCATTGTATGGAGAAGTATAAAACAAACTTGCACTGCTGACTCTACTATGGAGGCCAAGTATGCGGCTGCTTTTGAGGCAACGAAAGAAGAAATATGGCTTCAAAAGTTCTTAACCGATCTTGAAGTCATTCCTGGTATGGAAAACACTATAATATTGTATTGTGATAATAATGCTACAATAGCTAACACCAAGGAAATGAGAAGTCACAAGAGGACGAAACACATTAATCAAAAGTATCACTTGATACGAGAGGCAATAATCCAAAGAATTATAGATGTGGTGAAAATAGCTTCTAAAGATAACCTTGCGGATCCATTTACTAAGGCTCTTGTAACTAAGAGTTTCAACAAACTTGTCGAGAATATGATAATACAAAACATGACACATTTTCTTCACAAGGACAAGTGGAAGATTGTTGGGAAATGTACCCATATTGTAGTAAAAATGTAATTGTTTTCTATGTATTTGAATAATGAATAAATAATTTCACATTTTACTGTTATGTCTTTTGAATTTCTTTCATAATTTGCATGCATAGAAAAATTGTGACAAGCAAATATTAGCTCATTGATTGTAAATGTAACACCTAAAACCTATTTTCATCACTAGAATATGGTTACAGAGTAGTACCGTACAAGTCATAACATTTCATAAAAAATAGCATCCAATTATCAATTTAATTTCATAAATACATATAATATTCATAATGAAATAAAACATTCTATTATGACATTAAATTGAGCTTTTGAAACCCTAAAAATAAGTTACTAACATTTAAGGACCAAATCAGAACAAATCAGAATCTTTAGGAAAAATTCAAAAATTTTCAAGTTAAGGGCCACATGGCCATGTGGCTATCCTACACGCCTGTGTGTGACCTGACACACCCGTGTGCATGGAATGTGTAACTCTCTGATTTGGATCACACGGCCATGTCGCAAGCCGTGTGCCAGCCCGTGTAACATTCGAATTACCCTCACACGGTTGTTTCGTAGAATGTGTGTCTACCCATTTGAAAATGGCACCTATACTATTTTTAAACACACTCTGAGCACACACCCCATGTGGGTTACTCGTGTGCTTCACACGACCGTGTGACAGCTCGTCTCCCGGGCCGTGTGAGTCTAAAAAATTTCCTACTTCAAGGTTAAATTTCATCCAATTGCATAGGCTCCGAAACCAATTACAAAACATATAATCACAAGGCTTCAAATATATACAAGAACATCCAAACAAGCTAATTCAATCCATTTAAGACCTAACCAATGGGTCCATAATGACACCTCATCTCAATTACCCAACATTTTCACTACTTTAGTTTCATCACACAAGTCTCAACATATTCAAATTTAACTTACCTTTAATTCACATATATCATACCATACCTAATTCAAGCTACACTTACCACACGGTCTAGGTGCTCATATGAGCCAGACCAACTGATAACACACCTCGACACTAAGTGCCTAGACCGTAGGCTAACATCCACCCTCATAACACACTAGAAAACACTTCAATATAACACGATAGTTCGCAACAAATGCAGGACATTTGTATATTCAATGAACAGAGGATATATAAAAATCATCGTCACATCTCATACCAATCCCATACCACGCGCAAAATAACCTATTGGCATGCCAATCATACTCTATCCTACGTTCATTGACTCAAAGTATTTCAACACAGAACAATATATGAATAATTCACTATCTCATATTCCATATACATACATTAGCTCATTAACCAAACATTTATCAACTCAAAGTACCTCGTTAGTTCTCAACGCTATAACGATCCCTTACTTCATTGCTCATATACATAACATCATTATAATATTCAACCAAACAATTCAACTCATTTAATATGCATTTAAATATGTTAGAATTAACCTGAACAAACTTACATGACTGATTTGCAGCAATGGTCTAGAATAACTCAATTAGTGATTGACGTTGTGTCAATTCATTATTTCCATTTTCAATTACACTTATCAATATAATCCAACATTATACAATTAGTTTCACATAATACATTTAAAAATGTGCTAAAATTAAACCGTATGAACTTTTCAGACTAAATTGCAACAACGACAAAATACAGGGGCTATTTGGAAATTTTCTCCTTTCCTCGATTTTTCACTCGTTCTTGATCTAAAATTATAATTCCGTTCAATTCACTAATTCTACCAAAAAATTAATTCATTTTATGCAATTAAGTCTTTTTTGATATTTTTACAAAATTACCCCCAACATTTTACTTTTATACAATTTAGTCCCTAAGCCTAAAACATGCAATTTAGCCCTTTTTATTCAAATCTCATTTCAGCCAAATTATTCACTATTTCTCTACAACCCATACATGCTGTTATTTCACATCAAGTCCTTGTACTTTTATCACTTTAATATTTTAGTCCTTAAACATTAAAATTAACAAAAACTATTTTATAAAATAGTCCTATTTAACAACCAAGCTTAATAATCCATCATGAAACTTCAAGAATAACTTAATTTCATCAATGGCATAATCCAAAAAAAAAATGATAATTTTACAAATTAATCCCCAAGTTTAGCTAGTTTAAGCTAATACAACCCAAAAATATAAAAATTACTAAAAACGAGCAAGCTTTACCTCCTAAATCGAAGAACCCTAGTTGGCTAAAAACTTGCTTCTCCATGGCTATGGAGTTTTGGTTTGAAGAAAGAAAATAAAGAAGATAACTTTGTTTTCTAATTGTTTCATTATAAATTTTACTTATTTACTAATTTACACTTTTGACCTTTACTATATAACTTATAAAAATAATTAAGACATGTCCATATTTTTCCATAATATATAAATATGGTATAATTACCATCCAAGGAAGGTTTAATTGCACAATTGATCTTTCAATTATATTAAATTCTAACTAAACAAACTTGGTTTTCAATTTAATCTTAACTAATTAGGGCTAAATGAGCAAATAGTCCAAAATTAGTGGATTTAATCATGTCACCACTACTTGGACTTTTTGACCATGGTTTAATTACCATTTTGGTCCTTTTAACATTTTAAATCTATAGCGATTAACTTTTACCTCTTTTACAGTTTAATAATTTTACCTTAATTAAGCAATCAATCATCAAAATTACTGAACCAAACTTCAATTCACCTATAATACGACTCTTTAAATATTTAATAAAAATATTTATGACACTAAATTACATAAACGAGGTTCTAATATCTCGTTTTTGATAACCACTTAACTTTTGAACCGAACCGCTTATACTAACTTTTAATTCAATTAGTTCAATTCATCAAATAAAAATTCAATATAAAATTATTATTGACTCGTATAATTTAAATACTAATTATACGAACTTACTCGTCGATTTGTGTTCCTGAAACCACTGTTTTCGAAACCTCTGAAAAACGGGTTGTTACAGTATAAGTTCAAACTGATGATAAATGACATTGTAAGAACGTTTACATTGCGAGAAAGACTACTTTAGTAGTTAACCTAAACGAGTCTGTAATCCTGTAAAAGAATTAAAATGAGCATTTGATTCAACGTAATTCAGTGGTTGAGCAATGAAAGAATTACACTCCTACTGGGACTCTACCGGAGAATTTAATTTCAGATTAACTATTTCAAAAATAATATTATTTTAATAGATTTAATATTAAATTTAATTTAATATTTATCTTGTAGATAAATAGTTTATTAATTTAATATTAAATTGATTAATTTTAATCATAGTTGAATTCTCTAAACTCTCTCTGTATAAAAAGAGCCTTGGGTCATTAATTACACACACTTGAATTCAAGAGAAAGTTGTAGAAAGAAATTTCTCGAAAAAATCATTTCAAAAAATTTCTAGAGTTATTTTTCTTATTTACAAATTTGCCCAAAAGTTTAGAGAACCCCACTGGTAATTTTTGGGAAAAATTTTTTATTCGAAGAGAGCCCACAGTTAGCAGACGTGAGCTTAAGGATAGTGGAGAAGACTATTTGGTCGAAGCATTCATCCTAGACGAATCGAAATGGTACAATTTTGATTAAGTGTTTACTACTTTAGATATCACAACCAAGTTCTTGTTTTGGATTTTTTTTGAAAACTTTAGTTTTTCTCTAAATTTATTTTTCGTTGTGTTTTCCAAACCCAATTTCCAACATCTCAGAGCACTACCGCATCACTGGTGATTCAAAAATACCCTAAACTAGCACACTCTCTACCTCAAATAGAAATAAATATTTCTAAGGGAAAATTTAAACACTGAAGCGGGAAGAAAATTGAGAGCGAGTAATTTTGTAAAGGGGAGGGGTGGTGGCTGAGAGAGAAAACGGAGTAGGGGGAGAGCCCCCTCTTATAGGCTGGGAGGTGAGCCTGAAAGGAAAAAAATAATGAGCATTAAAAACGCATCATCTGAGACGCGTTTTCATCGAATAATAACTTCAGTGGTGCTTGTAAACTTACTCGGGATTCCCGGGTGCATGGCATCTTCACAGGTTTTGAACAAGTTGTAGAGAGAAAGCGTACCCAGCTGGACACATTTTCTGTTGAAATGTCAGGGAAAACGCATCCAGTTGGACGCACTTTACGTAACATGTTAGCAGAAAATGAGTCCAGCTGGGCGTGCTTTCCTTGACATGTCAACAAAAAATATGTTCAGTTGGACGTATTTTCTCTCGTCCATTTGTCCAAAGCTTGCGAAGATGCCCTGCGCCTGGGTATCCTGGGTAAGTTTTCAAGCATGCCTTGAGCATACATTATTATTCGATGAAAACACGTCTCAGACGACGCGTTTTTAACATATCCCTCCCTCATTGTTCTTTTTTCCTATTAAACTACCAAAGTATTCACCATTGAGATACCAACAAATTCAACTTTTTGAAGAGTTGCATTGCAAGTTTCATTCTCATTTCTTTAAATAACCATATAAAGATTGTTTTGTTTTAAATATTTAATTCGTTTTAAATTGAGAACCTGATTATCATAGTTGGAACCGATGACGAACCCGTCGTGCAACATGCTTTGGACCTAGGATTCTAGGGCAGTCGTTGTGACCTTTTAGGACGAATTTGCCTACTCCTCGCCTCCACCAACTATAGATATGGCTTCCCATGGTGTTTAAACCATGGCATGTATGTCCTAGAGGTCGCCATTTCTGGTGCGAAAAAAGGTTTGCGCATAGGTATGAAATCGTTCTTACGATCCCAAATGTCGATATATTCATTGTGGAATTCCTGCCAATTTTTGTCGGTTTTCCCCTGCAAATCAAGCTTGTGTAGTGCTTCAATATCCTATGGTGGTGGAAGAATATTTTGACTCCATTCGAACTGTTGCATCACTCAATCAGATTCGTGCATCTCCATCGTCATGTAAACTACCAATGACACTTTCGTGTCCCACATACTCTGGTTGGTCAAATTTTCAGGCGAGATGAATTGTACAATTTTTGGGTTGGCGTATGACATCCATTCAAATTGTAGTACACAATTATAAATTTTGTTATCTACAAAATATTAAATTCCAAATCATTACGTAATTATTATATGTTTGAAAACTTCAATAACTAATCTCAGCTTCCGAGTGTTGATCTAACAGTAGCCAAATATCTTCGAGCTGCTTTGGTAGTCCAACATAACTCAGCCCAAAGTTTCACCTACTCAAACAATATGTTAATTCATACATATAATAAATAAACAACATTTACTATGGTAACTAAATTATTATCAAATAAATTTTATCTTGTCACCAGTGAGAATGTATAAAAGGCGTCCACTCGAGGACATAAAAATGTAGTCGCCACCATACCTATGATTGCAGCAGGAGCAAGAAACCATCGATTGGCATCTTATTCGATTTCGTTGCCCGACACAACTCCTAGTAGATGTGGCCAACACGACTTATCCCCAATTGAGTTGACCGCATTATTTGAAGTTGATTAGATGTAGTAGCCACCTTATGTGTACCAAATATCGAGATTTATCGAGCATCAGAATGCCATTGATTAACCTTAGGATGAATGCTCAGGCATCTTTTTTTTTTCGAGAGTTGTCATATGCTTATAAAGTTCATCTAAATTATCTTCCAACTATTTAATCTTTATTCGACCACCTTGAAACTTATTCGATACCTTCCCTAAAAATGCGTTGTAAATGTCCGTCTTACTAGGAACGATCACTAGCCCCATAAGAACTCCCCCATCCACCGGTAAACCCAATTGTACGCCCTCTAGTGTGATCGTACACTCACTGCACGAAAGATGAAATATGTGTCTTGGGTCTTTATCTTTCCACCAACGCGCTGATAAGTGTAGGGTCCAATTTATAACCCTTGAGTATACGAGACACATGTAAGAATCATGTGCCTTGCAATTGAAAGTGAATTTCATTGAGTGCGCTCTTTGATAAATTGTGTATGAACCTCTCAAAAACCCAATCATTCGCCTATTTATATCAAGAAAATAATTTAAAAATTTTAAAAAAAATTAAAAATTTAAAACTTTAAAATTAACTTAATAAAAATAAAATTTTTTCCTTACCATTGCTAATCGCACAGCGAAAATGTGCTATTTGTTGAAAAGAATAAGAGAACTTGCCATTCGTGAAAAATTAATTACGAAATAGTAAACTAAAATTAGAATATTTTATAGATATTTATTGGAAAATTTGCAACTAATAGTGAGAGAATAGAGAGAATGAAGAGAATTGGATTTGAGTGAAAAGAGTGGAAAATGACTTAGATTTATATAAGAAAAAAAAGTTACCGTTGGGCAAATTATAATTTTACCGTTGGTCGAATTTGTAATTTGACCGTTGGAAATTTACCATTGGAGGAAAGCGCGTCCAGTTGAGCGCGCTTTCTTGCCAACTCAGAGTAAAACACATTTAACTAGGCGCACTTTCTTGCAACTTTGTAGAAAGCACTTTCAGCTGCACAAGTTTTCACACTCTCTCTTTAAAATCGACCTATTTCCTTAATTTAATAAAAAAGAGCTTATTTTGCCAATTATTTTTTTGGACATATATGCCTCATTTAGCCTAATTATATAATTTTAAATTCTAAAAAAATATTAATTATTTTTATAATTAATAATACTTGAGACGAAAATCTCTAAACAAGTAATAAAACTTAAAATCAAATTATTGTATATAATAAGTTGGTTCAAAAAGTATTGGACCATATGGATTTTAATAAAATTAATAACAAACACAAATATCATATGTAATTTTATCTAATTAATTTAACATTTTATATACTCTCCTAAAACTAAATTATTATTATTTTATATTATTATATAAAAATATAAAAATAAAATTTAAAACTTAAATAATGTGCAAAGATAATTAAAGAATGATAAAATATTGAATTTGAGTATAATTAGCCGTGATAAATTGTTATTATCTTGTTGAAAAATATAATGCTCACAATTCAGCGGGGCAAGGCAATTGTCATTAGTTGCTCTTGTGGAGAGTAAATTACTTGGTCACCTTTTTATTAATTCAGGGGGCTAAATAATAAAAGAGACAATTTCTTTCTTTCTTTTCTTTAATGGAAGTAAATAAATCACTATACCAAAGGGTTCTATATTCTATCTGTTCCCCCCTATTTTGGCTACGTTTCTTTTTGGCTCGAACCTAACAATCTATCCCTTCCATCGCAGAAAACCTTGGATCTGGCTCAGGTATGGTTTCACGCCCTCTTCTCTATACTCCACGCTGGGAGGTGGTGTAATTTGTTAGGGTTTACTCTATGTTAAGGATTCGATCAATTTTTGGGGGGGGGGGGTTTAAGATAATTATTTTTGAGGTTGAATGATTAGGGTTTTGAATGCCTGATTAAATCATTTGAAGATGAGTCCATTTTCAATCACGCGTAAGAAAACGCCTTTCCAGAAGCACAGAGAAGAGGAAGAAGCCAAGAAGAAGGTACAATTGCCTCTCTTAGTTACAGAGCTCAAAAAAATTAATTAATTTTGGTTCTTGCTAGAATTTGCAGCTTCTGGAGCCAAATAATTGACTTCAATTTCTGGCTTTTCTTTTTGGTTTTATTAGAGGGCGGAGGACGAAACTGCTCGATTATACGAGGAGTTTGTGGCATCGTTTCAAGGAGATAATACCCCTGGATCGAAGGCATTTGTTCGAGGTGGAACAATCAATCCCAACGAGAGGTTGAAATCCGATTCTGAAGGTTAGTTTGATCCCGAGACTCAACTTTTGTGTTTCAAGCAGCAATTTTTTTTTATAATAATTTTGTCTCAGTTTTTTAAGTGTCGATGTTTTTGTTTTGCACTATGGATTAGTAGAATAATTTTTCTATTGTATCACGAGGACACATTAATAAAAATATGGGCCTTTTTTATTCATTCGCGGATGGCAGGTGAAAAGTCCAAAGATGGGGTGTCTGTTCCAAAGAAGGGAAGTAGGTAATAATAATTGCTTTTGATTAACCGCGCTGCATTGTTAATGCTCTTTGGTGAGGCATCATGGATGGAAAAGCTGTGTGGTGACAATAGTGATGTTTTCATTCTAGCCTTGTATTTTTAAGGGCTTCTTCTATAATATCGTGAAAAAGAATTTCATATAGCGGTGTTCCAACTTGCGTACCATTTACTTTGAAAGGATTCAATTAGTGGGGGGAGGGGGCTTTTCTAGTTTCGAAAAGAATATTTATAGTTTTCTGAATTTCAATTCTTAATTGCCACTCCATTGTGGAAGTTTTACCTTTTATGGCTTATTTATAAGTCCTAATCTGCTTTATGAAAGAAAACTACTCGGAAGTTAATGATACTTTGCTGTTGATAACATCTACCATGGTGTAAAAGAAATATGAAAAGTTCCACTACCAGTCAACTAACTTCAGTGGAGTAATTAGAGATAGAAAAAGAATCATTACTTTTTATTTGTAAAGATCAATTCAAATGAATGGTTATAATGCAATTTTGGCCGTTAAATCTTTTTCATTTGACGTCACACCATGTTTTACCTTCGCATCTAGTTGGTCCATCCTGCTATTATGTTTGAACATTTTTGGCTTGGATAGTTGTGAAATATAAAACTTCAGATAAAATTTACAGTCAAATTTATCATTGTGTTGGATGGAAAGTAAATGGACATTGTATTCTTGACTTCAGATCACGAAGCCTTCATCTCCATTAGATTTTGTCCCAAACTAGTTGGGGTTAGTTGCATGAATGATTTTCTTTACTTATGGTGCTTTTAAGCTGGTTGGAGTTGCATAACATTATCTCAAGTTACATTGAATTTTAGTCACCCTCCCTCTTTCCCCAGCGTGCTGGTCTGCCATCCTGTCATTCTTCAAGCATATTATTTTAATAACATTTTGAACTGTTCTTTTTTTTTTTTTTTTTGGTCGTAGTTTCAGTTTATGGTTGTAGGAAAATGATGCTTATTTTAGATATAACTTGGATAATACTAATTTTCATACATATGCTACCTAATGTTGTTGAACTACCTTTAATTTGATTCTTTGGAGGAGGCTGTTCCAGCATTCTTACACTCAAAAAACAAAAATTTGGCTAAAACGAAGTCCACTGATGAAACCTAAGAACTAGTTCAGTATGCTTCAAGGTCAAGAAAATCAAATAATGGTTCCACAAGAAATTCTCCTTTAAAGTTTATTGATGAGGAAAAGTAAAGAGGCTTTGGTAAAGAATGGGTGGAACTTTGAAAATGAATTTCTCTGAAAAATGGAAGTTTATCTTTCATGTTATTTCTGCAGGTATGTTCCATCTTTCATACCACCTCCTTTGGCAGCCAAGGAAAAGGAATCTGAGAAGGTGACTTTTATTAATGAAATAATGGAACACCTTTTTCATTTATTTTATTGTCAACCGAGTTGGCCACTTTGTGATATGCACATTTGGTTTAAACTTTTCAATGCCTTTTGTAGAAGGAGGAGGAGAGGATGAAGGAGAAAGAGAAGGGAAAGTCTCGAAATATTGACCATTTTATGGAGGAGCTGAAGCATGAACAAGAGATGAGGGAAAGGAGAAATCTGGAACGTGAACATTGGCGTGATGGGCGTCATAGTGATAGTTCAGCTGTAAGTGGGATTCAACTTTGTATTCAATAGTAGGGTAAAATATTTCATGTATCTTTCCCTTTTCTCACTTTGTATCTTGCAATTTAATGTATAAGGGTTTATGTGTTATCTGAGTGTCCTTCATTTTTCTTCTATTAGCATCTCTATCTTGTATGGCACTTTATCTGTTTTTGCTTCTTTGCCATAACTATAGATGAATCTTATCTCTTGGTTGTTCCTATCTCAGCCATCTAGTCGCTTTGATGAACTGCCTGATGATTTTGATCCTAGTGGAAAATTGCCCGGATCACTTGATGATGCTGATCCTCAAACTACAAATCTCTATGTTGGAAATCTCTCACCAAAAGTATGTTTGTTGTTGTTTCTAAGTTCTTGTCCTTAATCTGCTTTTCCCCTTTAATGCTAAATATTTTTGGGTTACATGTTCTTGATATAGGTTGATGAAAATTTTCTTCTGCGGACTTTTGGAAGATTTGGACCTATTGCTAGTGTGAAAATTATGTGGCCTAGGACAGAGGAGGAGCGAAGAAGGCAAAGAAATTGTGGTTTTGTGGCTTTCATGAATAGAGCTGATGGACAAGCTGCAAAAGATGAAATGCAAGGTATCAAAGCTTTTACTTAGATATATTGAGCAGTCACCTTGTTACCCACATAGGTGTATTTCAACTCAGTGAAAGTCTTTAATGAATTTATTGATTTCATATTTTTTTAGTTGAAAAATAGTAAAATATTAATGTGAAGCATTTGTAAATAGTGACATCTAATTTCCAAGGTTTTTTAAACTAGTGTTATCTAATTTCCAATGTTTAGTAAATGCTAGAATGCCCCATGTTTTTGTCAATTTAATTGATATATAGCTGCTTTTAAATTTTTTTTTTTTTTTACATATATATCTTGATGATGTATTTTCTCTCGCAGGAGTTATTGTATATGAATATGAATTAAAAATTGGGTGGGGTAAATCTGTTGCTCTTCCATCACAAGCATTACCTGCTCCCCCACCTGGACAGATGGCTATCAGGAGTAAGGAGGTTGGTTGTGTTCTTTTGCACAAAGAGTTTGAAGCTCTCTCGAATAAAGTGCATATATGGTTTTGAACAGGAGATGCTTTAAGACCAAAATTTGTCTCTTAAAGTGAGGTTTTGATAAGATGACTTTGGGTTGAGTAGGCAGTTCACAGAAGTCACTTTTCTTGCTTGTGCATGCCATACTTCTGAAACTTGTTTTCTGACTGGCAGGGTAGTTCTATAATCTTATCTGGTCCTTCGGGTCCACCAGTCACATCTCTTCCAAATCAGAATTCTGAACTGGTAACTTAGCTGAATTTCTTCTTTGTTTTATTTTTTCTGAAAAATAATAATTATCTACCATCGATTTGTCTTTGTGTCTAAGGTAATTCGGATTCTTCTATTATGGAGTTATTGTTGATTGTTTTTCTTGGATGCCAGGTTCTTACTCCAAATATTCCAGATATAATGGTCACTGCACCTGAGGATGGCCACCTCCGCCATGTGATAGATACAATGGCTCTTTATGTCCTTGATGGAGGATGTGACTTTGAACAAGCTATTATGGAGAGGGGTCGTGGCAATCCTCTATTCAACTTCTTATTTGAGCTTGGCTCAAAGGAACACACTTACTACGTCTGGAGGCTATATTCTTTCGCTCAGGTCCATTGTGTGAATGCATCTTAATGTTGTCTCTGGTGTTATATTCATGATATGCCATGCTATGTTTTAAATGTGAATGAGGAATGTAGTTGAAGAATTTCAATGTTTGTGGAAATGCAGGGTGATACTCTTCAAAGGTGGCGGACAGAGCCTTTTATCATGATAACTGGGAGTGGAAGGTAATCATGTGCCAACAGTTTTACTGTTAATGAAATTCTTTTCAGGAGTGTCACGACTGTATTTATGATGCATAGCTTTAATTTTTTTCTAGATGGGTACCACCACCTTTGCCAGTGTCAAAAAGTCCAGAGCATGAAAAGGACTCTTCTGCCACATATGCCGCAGGAAGAAGCAGGGTATTCTAGAGATGAACATATTTTGTTCTAGATTGTTCTTATTTTTTTGTGTGACTTGAGTGAGTTAACAATCCTTTGTTGTCTTAATTTTACAGCGGGTGGACCCAGAAAGACCACTTACTGATCCACAAAGGGACGAATTTGAGGACATGCTACGGGCATTGACATTGGAGAGGAGTCAAATAAAGGAAGCCATGGGCTTTGCTTTGGATAATGCTGATGCTGCGGGAGAGGTATTGCCTATCTGCAGCATACCTTATTGGTTTTCACCATCTTCTACTCTCATACTGTAATGGTTCCTTGCTAGATCCCATTGAGGATTAGCTCTTTTTTGATGTTTTTGTTGTCTTGAAAGTTAAAGAGTCTGGAATTGTGAAACAAAATGATTTTTTAGTGGGGCAGGTACAACATTCAAAGTCTAGTACTGGCATGTGACTGTTTGCGCAATCCCTTTTATCCTTCTGTGGTTTGAGCCTTAAACAATATTATGAGAACATGAATCTGATGCATTTGTTTTCCCTTCCCTTATTGCCATGCAGGTAGTTGAAGTTTTGACAGAGTCTCTGACACTTAAAGAAACACCTATTCCAACTAAAGTAGCAAGGCTTATGCTCGTCTCTGACATTCTTCATAATAGCAGTGCTCCTGTTAAAAATGCATCTGCATACCGTACTAAATTTGAAGCAACATTACCTGATATAATGGAGAGCTTTAATGATCTGTACCGCAGTGTAACAGGAAGGATCACTGCTGAAGCCCTAAAGGTAGGTATAATTTTAACCTTTTATCCAGCTTTCAAGTTGCTTTCTATTTTGTTTGTTTTTCCAAGTGCTGCTAACTGGCTTGTGGGTTTGTGCATGTTTATCATCTTTGTTCTTGGGTTTGAAGGTGGTCTTTTCTCATTTATGCAGGAAAGGGTTCTGAAAGTGTTGCAAGTATGGTCAGATTGGTTTCTTTTCTCAGATGCATACGTGAATGGACTACGAGCCACTTTTCTTCGATCAGGAAACTCTGGAGTGGCCCCATTCCATTCTATTTGTGGTGATGCACCAGAAATTGAAAAGAAGACTAGCTCAGAAGATGCAGTTGATGGGATTAAAGCTAATCAAGATACTGCGTTGGCCATGGGCAAAAGTGCAGCTATGAAGGAGTTAATGGATCTCCCACTTGCCGAGTTGGAAAGGCGCTGTAGGCATAATGGATTATCTCTTGTTGGTGGTAGAGAAATAATGGTTGCACGACTATTAAGTCTGGAAGATGCCGAAAAGCAGAGGGGTTATGAACTAGATGATGAGTTGAAGCTGCGCTCAAGTTATAGTCGGTATTCTAGTGGTCAGAGAGGTGCAAATGTTGAAACAGAAGTGGCGGGATTGTCTGGACGGACTCATTATGCTGAGGATGAGATCCCTTCACAACACAAAGGGTCTGTACCTCTGGCTGAAACCCTTCCAATCCCACATCCTGAACTAAAAGCATTCACAAAGAAAGAGAAAACTGATCCTGTTTTGCCAGCCTCTAAATGGGCTAGAGAGGATAATGACAGTGATGATGAAGAAAAGAGAAGCTCCAAGGGTCTGGGGTTGAGCTATTCATCTTCTGGAAGTGAGAATGCTGGTGATGGTCATGGTAAGGCTGACGAATTGGAGTTTGGAACTGAGGTGAACATTCCAGTTCCATCTGAAAGTGCAATGAATGAAGAGCAGAGGTACGGTAACTTTTTAATGATGATTTCTTATTTCTTAATGCTACAAAAAACAAAACAAAATGTCCTTAAAAACTCTTTTCACCAACATTTGCTCATGTAATCCCTAACTTAATGCTTTGCTTTACATGCATATAATACCACAGGCAAAAGTTGAGAAGACTTGAGGTTGCTCTTATAGAATACAGAGAATCCCTTGAGGAGCAAGGAATTAAAAATGCCGAAGATATTGAAAAATGGGTTGCAATTCATCGGAAACGGTTAGAATCTGAATATGGTTTATCAGATTCTGGTGAAGGAAGAAGTAAGTTATATTGCTGGTTGACAAGATGCTTGTGAAGAATTTTAATTGTGTATCTTTTCAAAATCGAAAGCATATAGTAATATTATTTTGTACACTATTCTAATTGCAGAAAGAACATCGAGAGAGAGGAGAGATAGGCGGGATGATGTGCACGACTCTTCAAGAAAGCGGCATCAAAGTCAAAGCCAAAGTGAGAGCCCTCCACGGAAACAATCCAGCAGAGGCAGGGATAGAGAAAATGATTCAGAAAAGGACCGCGAAAGGCCCAGAGAAAGAGAGAGATATCATGACCTGCAAAATGAAAGGGGGAGAGAGAGGGAGCGAGACCGTTGGGAAAAGAGTGGAAGCAGAGAAAGAGATGACCATGACAGAGATAGAGGTAGGGATAGGGATAGCCGAAGGCGAATGAAATGAGATTTTAAGTTCGTGGGATACCTTCAGCGTTTGCTTGGTATCTGATCTGGGTAGCATGGTTTGAGATGAGGAGATGACTTGGCTTGTCTGGGATGCTTAAGCAGCAGCATCTGTCATTAGAAAATTGGTTTCAAACAATGCTAGAAATGCTGGACTGCCCATGAGAAGAATCTGGTTCTTGTAGAACCATCTTGTAGTAAAATATACGACAGCATTTGATGTTTTTGGTGGTTTGCATTTTATGAAAATCAAGTTAATTGCCTAATAATACTTTTACTGGCCCTATTATATTCAACATCGTGTCCATGTCTAATTGACCAAGTACTAGAACAACTTGGAACAGGTACTCTGCTCTTCTTTGGCAATGTAACATCCAATGCCAAAAATGAGTTTGCTATCAGAAGCTCATTGTCTATGTCCAGAAGAAGAGGTAGTTTCTATTGTTGAATACTTCTTATTTCCTTTCTGACAGCATCTTCTGCATCTCCTGCTCTGTCCATGCAAAGGCTCTTCCTACCATATAGGATATGATCCCTTCCAATAATCTTTTTTCTCTTAAACTATTTTTTACACATCATCCTTCTGATTCTCGCTCAGATCATCTTCATTTCTTTCTACTTTTTATCGTTTCTCCTAAGAAATAGTCTTCTCATTCTCACCCAAATCCATCTTTTTTTTTTTTTCTGCATTTTTATCCTTTCTCCTTACTCCACAAATTGGAGTTGGATTAATAAATCTTTTGATCAACATTAATTCTCCTCACAGAAAGAACCTTTCCAGTGATTTTATGTTGTAGTTTGTCAAATTAAAACACATCCAGTTTTTATAAAACTAAATTCCATCTACTCTCCGAACCACTTTTGAGATTGTGCTCAATTTTCCAACAATTTACAATCCAAATTAAAATAGAAGGGTAATTAAGTTGGTTAAATTAGCCATATGCCAAAAAAACCTTAATTGGTCAAATAGGTCGATTTTTTGAAAATTTAGAGAAATAAGTTGTTTTTGAAGGGAGAGTGTGAAAGTGTATCCAGCTAGATGAATTTTCTTTGTAATTATTGAAAAATGTGTCTAGCTAAGTACGCTTTCTCTGACATGTCAGCAAAAAAGCTCGTCTAACTAAATGCGCTTTCACTTACTCTCTCAAAAAATGACTCATTTCTCTAAGTTTGAAAAAAAAACAGCAGCCTATTTCATCAATTAACTTTTCTCAACATATTAAGCTAATTTAACCAAATATATCAAGATTTCATTTTTAAGGATAGTACGTTTATTTTACTTGAAAAATCATTATTATAGTTTATCAGTTAAGTGATATTTACATTCTTAGCCAAGGGTTTTAGTTTCTTTTTTCGTCATGGGTTTTGCTTACCTGTTTCTCATGCACATGCATTTGATTTCTATCATTTAATTCATAATTTTCAAATAATATATTTTTAATTATTGTTACCTTGATAATATAATTTCTTTATTAATGATAGTTTCTTTTAATTTATAAATAATATACAAATTTGGAACCATAGCGAATTATAATATTAATTTGAAAAAATAAAATAAAAAAGATTAGGTAAAACAACATGCAAAAGTTTTATAATAGTTCATGATAAATATGAATAATATTCATAATTATAGAAGAAACGGTTTTAAGAGTTTTGGTTTCACAAAAACTAAGCGATTTATAAAATTTTTTAAAAATACAATAATATTATGTTATCTCATAATCAATTAAAACAATGTTCAATAAAAATTATATATAAATTACAAATAAAAATATACATAAAAATATATACAAATTTATAAGTGAAAATATACATAATTATATCCATAAAAATGTACATAAAAATACGTATGACAATATAGAAACAATATTATAAAATAGTACATAAGAATATACATAGAGTTATGCATAAATATATACAAAAAATGCATAAAAATATACATAAAATAATATTAACCTCAAGACATTCATAAAAATATAGATAAAATTGTCATGCTTATTATCCTAAAAGAAAGAATCGTACATAAATTCAATATGTCAAGTTTATTTTGTAATTCAGCAATTATAAATAAATCATACTTATACAGTACATATTAATCATACCAATCATACATCCATAAAAAGTGATGTACATCATATACATACATCAAAATAAAAAACTGAAAATAAAATTGCGTTTACCAATATACATAAAATATGGAACCTTAAAATTAATGACAATATGAGAAACAAAGTGATTTGGAAGACACATTTGCAATTTCAAAAATTTAAGAGTTTAAAAAAATTCTAAAGGATTAAAATTGATATTTTAAAAGGTAAAGAAGAAATAAAATGGTAAACTCTTATTTAAAAATTGAAATTTCAAAGTTGAATTAAATTGAAAATGTAAAAGATTAGGATAATCATTTTAAAAAAATAATAAATAATAAAATAAAATAAAATAAAATAAAACATGGGAAAATTCATATCCTTTCTTATAAAGGCACGTTCTGTTGTCGGAGAACCAAAAACATTTCGATTGCTGGTGATGAAAACTTCAAAAAATTGCTTGATAATAGTTAGCTACAAAATAAAAAAAATAAGAATACAAAAGGAAGAAAATAATGTCAATAATAGTAATAATAAATAGATAAATAAATAAATTAATAAATAAAATATAAAAAAAGGAAAAGAAAGAATGGAGTTTGCCTCGAGTTAGATGAAATGGGTTTGGTAGTGATGGAGGTACAATAGGGTAAGAATGACGGTGCTAGGGTTGGGATAGTTGACTTGGGTAAAAAGCTGCAATAGTGAGCAGTGAAGGGTTGGGACAAGCGAGAGGCTAGGATGAAAGCACATAGATCGATCGAGATGGGTAGCAGTGGTGCAGCAACGGTGCAATGGTTGAGGAAGAAGAAAAAAAATAGAAAAAGGGAAAATTCTGGGTTAAGGACCTCCAATTTTGAGTGGGATTTTTTTTGTCCCTTTCTCATGCTAATTAACTCCCCATTTAAAATAAAAAAAACTTAAGAGCCCTAGATTAATTTAACTCTATAACACCCAGTTTTGGCAGGTCTTGAGTTAGGCAGGTTACCTGAAAGTAGTTGAGTGGCGAAGTCCTATCCGTCCAATTGATGCTTTCGACGTATAGATCAGACGCATAGTTGACATTGGAGTATTATGCAATGATTGTTCTCTAAATGTGTTGAGTTGTAAAGAAGAAGAGATTTGTAAGAATAATGAGGATTTTTGGTGAGTTGGGTTATCGCCAAAGGTATTGTATGCCCAGTTTATTGGGTTATCAAGTTAGTTACGTACTAACGAGGTAGTTAGGATGGAATGAAGGGTTGGATCAGAAATATAAAATATTGAGTTTCCATTTACAACTATAAACCATTTTTTTAAAGGCAATTTTGAAAGTTTAAGACACGTGTCAGGTTCCAATAAGGGCTTAGGTTATTTATATAGATATTCAGGTTAGAAAAGGGAGAGTTTTTCTTCTTCCTTCCTCAAGAAGTATTGTTACCTGAATCTTAATGAAATTACAATATTTCTCTCTCCTTCAAGTTGGAGTTGTAGATCTGGATCTTCGCTAGTGATTACTTTGTGTCGAGGTAAGATTTATGACTCTGCCTGTTATATTGTAAAAGAGTAAGTGTTGGATCTAGTAAATCAGTAAGATGAAGATATAAGGCCTTGCTTGGGGATTTCCAATGTTAGAAATGATGAAAAAAAAGGGGTATATGAATAGATCTTGATGGGTTTCCATGTTCTATAGCGGTAGTTGCTGCTGATTTACGCGATGGTAATCTGGATTTCGAGATTTGAGTTGCAGTAAGTGAGAATCAGGTGAGTCCCTAAACTGACTCTTGCATGTGTATTGTTCACATGAGATACTTTTGTGAAAATTGTTTGAACTATGAAACTGAAATCAGAAAAGTATAGTGAGAATGTTTGTTGAGAATAACATGTATAGTTTGTATGGAGTCTATCAAGTTTAAGTAAGTGTTAAGAATTCTAATGTTGAAGCATGGTTGTATGGGCATATCTGGTAAATATGCAAAGAGATGTGAAACAGTTTGGGTGTATGTTAATGTATGAAGCATTGACTCTTAAATGATGTCGGTGTATGATGACTTTGTCCAGTGAGTCTATGTTTGTTCACCGCGGTGGAGTCTAAAGGTGTCCGACGGAACTAAAAATGCGATCTCTGATAAAAATCTTGAAGGAAAAGCCCATGACCATGACACCCTCTAAAGAGGAACTAAAGGAAGGTTATTACCCAATAGGGTTTCCTGCGTGTCCCAAGACAATGATGGGCATTCCTCACTTAATGTGAGTTTAGGAAAATCCATATCGTAAACACGTCAGGAAAGAAACGCCTTTGTGGGGAAATATGAAAGAAAAACCTTTTTGGCGAAATATGAAAGAAAAGCCATTGTGGCAAATTCCATATGAAATGCCTTCATGGCGCACTATTAAGAACTGCCTTTGTGGTGAACTATGAATAAATAGCTTGTATGGCAAATTCTGATGTGATAGCCTTTGTGACGAAAACTTGAAGGAATGACTTACATGGAGAAGTCTAAAAGCAGTGCCCATGTGACATATCCTAGTGAGGCTTTCAATGGCGTACCATAAAGAAATGATTCATGTGGCAGATTTTGCATTAAACTATTTTTGGTGCGACCAATATGGCTTGCAAGTGTGATTAGAAAGGCACAATGTCTTCATGGGCTACAGTAAAGTGTTATGCAAGACCATGATTCGACTGTGAATAATGAAGTGATGAGATGCAAAAGAGGTGATGGGTAAACATAAAAGAAGCATATTCTAAATAAGGATGTTTCTAATATTGTCACATCCCCAAAACTGGGTTAGAAGAAATTGGGTTTGTGAAATCAAGAGTGGTCACGTCCTGATTTTTAGTTAAGATTGTGAAAATTTTATCAAGTAAATTAATTTGGTTTAGTGGTTAAGGGATGTGAGTAGTGTGTGCGAGATTTCGGGTTCGAATCCTTTGCCTTATAAATTTGTTATTTTTGCTTAAATCCTTACCTTTGAACATCTGATTTATAAATTATTTTCACTCATTTGATGGTAACGATGAGTTTAGTGGTTTAGTGGTTAAGCTTATGTATACCCTTTGGTTTTGTATTCGAATCCTTGAGTAGGCAAAGTGGAAAAATTGTTTTTGTTTTGGACTCTTGAAAAATCTGTCTAGAGGAGGATCTGGTAGTGGAGTAGTGGGTAGTTTGAATTTATTTTTATTTTATTATATTTTATTCTTTAAAATAATAATAAGTTATTTTCCTTAATTTTTCCCATTTATGTGTCCACGTTTCCCACTCCCTTTTTCCTTCGTTCTTTTGTCTTCTTTCTGCCTTTTTTTTTGTTCTTTCATTTTCAAAATTCCTTTTGCAATTTTTGTTTATTCTTCACCTTTTTCCAAAGATGGCTATCACGCAAACCTTTCTTTTTAATTTTTTGTTAATCCCAATACGATGCTTTTGAGGTTTGGTAAGGTTTTAGTTTCTTTTTAATGATGTTTATTTTAGTGCTTATTAAGTTATTTGCGAAGTAGGTGATGTTAATATAGTTCTGTGTGCTTTGGTGTAATTAAGAGAAGATCGTGAGATGGTAGATCCTCCGATGAACTAAATTCTTTTTTTAGGTCGTTGTTTTGTACAAGGGTAAGTAGTTTTTGCTGTGGTAGGAGTTGCTTTGTTCTATAAATAAGGTTCGTTTGATGATGGTTGTACCGGTTTGGTCAATCGGGTTAGCGAAAATCTTGTTAATTAATTTGTGTAAGTTGTCGGTTTAGGTATTGAACTACTTATTTGTGAAGCTACATCAAGAATATTAAGGTGTGTGATTCTAACACGAAACATCGATTGGAACTCGGAAAAACTTGAAAACAGAGGTTATTTTTGAAATTATTCTGCGTCACATAGCCTTGTGGACACGATCTGTGTAACGCCCCTAACCCAAATCTGTCACCAGAATAGAGTTACAGAGCATTACTGGAGTTACCGATTTATTTATCAGATATTTCATGCATTTAAAAATACAATTCAAGTTACACTAACTTACCTCGTTGCTTGTACATGTTTGTAATTTCATTAATCCGATATCTTTTCTTTTCCACGTTCAAGTCTCGTATTCGAGTCATTCGGATCTTTATAAAGAAATTTGATCGTCGTTTTTATTTATTTCATGTTGTAATACATTCAACTAATACTCTAAACAAAATTATTATTTTACCCCTAAACTTTTAATTAATGACGATTTCATCCTTAGGTTAAAATAAAAGAAAATTTTTGCAATTTAATCCTTATTTCCAGCCGTTATTCTCAAACAAATGGATAACAACCCATGAATTCTATAAAATATCAAAATTTTCCATAATTTTAACAATTTTCAATTTTAATCCTTAAAACATGGTTTTCCCTGATCTTGAGCTAAATTAATAATTTCATTCAATTTTGTAATTTTAAAAAAAAAATAATTCATTTCATGCAAATTGATCATTTCTAACATTTTTACAAAATTGCCCATAAAATTTTACTTTTATTCAATTTAGTCCATGAGCCTAAAACATGTAAATTAGCCATGCTAGCTGAATATTCATACATATTTTCCTCCTCCTCCTCTCCATTCCATATCCTTAATTTATATAACATGCAACAAGTAACATTATCAATAATTTCACTATTTACTTATATGTATATTCAAAACTGCCCATTTGCATCATAGTCACTAATTTATTTATATCTTAAGCTAAAAAACTCGAAATTAAGATCCGATAATTTTAATTGAAACTAGACTTATGTATCTTATTACCATAAAATTTTTAGAATTTTTGGTTTACCCAATAAGTACAGTTTATTCTTTAAAGTTACCCTGATTCTGCTATCTGACAGTTCTGACCCTTCTTCACTAAAAATTAATTATATTATCGTACGAGATTCGGATGATGTTCCTGCTTATTTCTATTGAAAATAGACTTATTAAGGATTTTAAAAATATTAATTTAATCTCTTAATTATTTTTCTCCAATTTTTTATGATTTTCCAAATTCAGAACAGGGGAACCTGAAATCATTCTGACATTGTCTCACAAAACTTATTATATCTCATGATTTACAATTCCATTGCTTACACCATTTCTTCTATAAGAAACTAGACTCAATAAGATTTAATTTCATATTTTATTCATTCTCTAATTCAATTTCTAAAATTTTTTGTGATTTTTAAAAGTTAGACTATTGCTACTGTCCAAAACTATTTTAGTGCAAAATGTTAATTTTCATTTTGCCCCAAATTTCACAGTTCATACAATTCAGTCCTTGCTCAATTAACCCCTCAATTAAGCTAATTTTCTCAATTAATAATTTTCCTAGACATTATAAGTTATTTCATAATTATTGAAATTCAGAATTTCCACATAAAACTCTAACTTCAAACTCTTTTACAATTTAGGTCCCAAACATTCACTTTCTATTCAATTCTTTCAATAAAATCAGAATATAAACAATTTAAAGCTCTAATTTCATGGCAAATCATCATATACTTCCAGCACATGTTCATAGCAACTTTCAATTTCTTTCATAGAATCAAAAACTAATGAATTCAACAAGTGGACCTAGTTGTAAAAGTCACAAAAACACAAAAATTTTAAGAAATAATCAAGAATTGAACTTACTTGCAGTAAAAATATGAAAAACCAGCTTAAGGGAACTCTTCCATGGTGTTTTTGCTGATGAGAATGCAGAATAATAAAGAGAAATCTAGATAATTCCACTTTAGTCCTAGCTTTATTAAGTAAATTTTACAATTTTCCAATTTTGCCCTTAATTCTCCTTATTTTCTTGCTGATTTCATGCCCTTTCCGTCCAGCCCAAATAGAACTTGGGTCTATTTGCCTTTTAAACCCTCTTTCTTTTATCATTTAAGCTATTTAATCATTTCCCACAATTTTGCATTTGATACAATTTAGTCTTTTTTGTTCAATTAGCTATCAGTACTTTAAAATTTCTTGACGAGACTTTAATACTAACTTATTAACACTCCATAAATATTTATAAAAATATTTATGGCTCGATTTAAAATTCTCGAGGTCTCGATACCTCGTTTTCGATTCTAATTATTTTAATATATATATATATATATATATATTGTACACTATTCACTATTTCAAAATTTTTCCTAACTTCACATTTAACTTATACTCACTAAATTAATAATATTTCCTACTCATTTGTCGGATTTAGTGATCTCGAATCACTGTTCCGACACCACTAAAAATTAGGCTGTTACAATCTGGGCCATTTGGGTCATGTGGGCCACATGTGCATGTGTCCACACAGCTAGCTAATTGGGCCGTGTGGGCCCATTTTTTGGAAACTTTCACTTAGTCCCATTTGACTAAAAATAAAAATGCGTAATTAGACCATTCGTGGGTCATTAGGCTTCAATAAGACTCGAAATATGATATCTGTTAATATGTGATATGACTAAAGTAAGTGAAAAACTTATATACGATCTATGTTTTGATAACTTTAAAAGCACAATTACGTGTATAAACGTGTATAACATCTATATGTAGAATAGCTGTTAGTATAAGCAATTTGATAAGTATGATTTGTAAGAAATATGATTAGGTATGTATGCCATACCATTTATGTGATATGTAAGTATGTTTTTATGATTGTGCATGTGCATTGTGGTTGTAACACCCCTTACCCGTGTCCGACGTCGAAACAGGGTGAGGCATTACCGGACTAAATCATTCAGAAACATGCAAAAATCGGGTTACAAAATTTCATTCGTATAAAAAATTTTCATAAACATGCATAATGTCCCATACACGGGCCTATGAAGCCCTAAACATGCATTGAAAGTAGTTAGGGACTAAACCGAGAACCTTAGAAAGTTTTGGGAAAACTTAGAAAATTTTTCCATGACACAAGGTCACACATGTGGACATAGGGACACGCCCGTGTCCTCAGGCCGTGTAACTCTCTGACTATGACGTTAGCAAATAAATTGAACCACATGGCCAAGCCACACACCCGTGTGCTAGGGCCATGTCCCCAACACTGTTGAGACACACGACCGTGTCTCAGCCCGTGTGGCCAACACTTAGGCTTTTTGCCAAACCTTTAAGTTACCCTTAATCCTTCACATTTTTATTTCCATATTACACAATTAATTCATGGCCATGACCATTTAGATTTGATCGTAAAACATTCATCATGCACATATGTCTTAATACCAATCATGCATGCCTTACAAGCATAATCACATCACAAGCACTAGAACTTAGCATGGATAGATAGATTTACAAACCATAATCACTATGAGCCACACCTCATGGCCATATATTAGTAACTCAATGTAAGTCAATACCTTTGGCTAATCATAATAACGGCTGACATAAAAACTAAGTCCCTATACATGCCACTCACACAAAAACGCTTAACATATATAGGTCAATACTTCAAATACGATGGCTTGATAGTGTGATGCTGCCTCCGACGATCTCCAACCCCGAGCTAACTTGTCAACACTAAAGAAAAGGAAAGGAAGGAAGTAAGATTTATAGCTTAGTAAGACTGTATGAAAATAATAAGCAATTTATCAACTTGCTTCTCAAGGTAATACAACCATATTTGCACTTTTACTTATGTTTAGGTCAAGCTATTTTCTTGAGTCACAGTCATTAAATAATTCATAACTTGAGCTACAGAACTCAAAATTAATATATACTAATTTTCCCTAAACTTAGACTCAAATATCTTCTTACCATAAAATTTTCAGAATTTTTTGTCTAGCCAATCAGTACAGTTTATTCTATAAGTCACCCCTTTTTCACTATTTGATAGTTTCGACCCCTCTTCACTAAAAATTAATTATCTCATAGTATGAGACTCAGATGATATTCCCGTCTATTTATCCTGAAAATAGACTCATTAATAATTATAAGCATATAAATTATAACATATAAATATTTTTTTTACAATTTTTAATGATTTTCTCAAATCGGAACAGGGGATTTCGGAATCGTTTTGACTCTGTCTCACACCAATTCAAATATCTCATAATGTGAAGTTCTTTTTCTTAAATCGTTTCTTTTATAAGAAACTAGACTCAATAAGCTTCAATTCCATATTTTATTCAGTCTCTAAATCACTTCCTACTATTTTTGGTGTATTTCAAAGTTGAACTGCTGCTGCTGTCCAAAACTGTTTAGTGTAAAATAATGGTAACTAAACTTATAACACCTTTACAAACCATTTTAAACATCATGGTAAAAATACATATTGGTACATCATAAGCATGGAACCATAATCACAAGGTCATCAATATTTCATTCTCATAGGCATAGCTTACTTATTTGTATCCTTACCAAAGATGCATCATTTCATCATCGTAATAGTATTTGAGTTTCGGGTACATACCTGTACCTTTCTAACATGCTCATATACTTACCTTCTCGCTTTCATCACAAGTTTTGAACTACCCGTTGAACCACTTGGAATACTACAGGATATTCAATAAGCCTCAAACATAGGGTAAGATGTCGGCGCCATGTCCCGGACATGGTCTTACACTGACTCACACATCAAAGTCAATGCCATGTCCCAGAAATGGTCTTACACTGACTCTCATATATTGAGGCCGATGCCATGTCCCAGACATGGTCTTACACTGGCTCTCATCTGTCGGTGTCGATGCCATGTCCCAGACATGGTCTTACACTAGCTCTCGTCTCAATGCCAATGCCATGTCCCAGACATGGTCTTACACTGGCTCTCATAATGTGGCCGATGCATGTCCCAGACATGTCTTACACTAGCACACATGTCACCCAAATGTCATGGCATGAATATCCAATCTATTCTCAAGGTTCAACCGGGAGTTTATCATGTTAAGTCTCATCATACATTTCTCATAGCCACATTCAAACATTTTATGCAAAATTAACCATTCAGTGCATAATAACAATAAAGCTGTAATATTTACGTGCAACTTACTCGTTTCAATGGAATATCATATTCCATCAAATTTCCAATGCATTCAATCATCATATAAATGTTATTAACATTTGGCATCACTTTCTCATATACAATATCATCAACATAAAATTCAATACAATCATAGCAAGATGGATTTCAAGTATATTAATAATAACATGTATATCATGCTTATTTAATCACACAGACTTACCTCGAATGAAATTTCGGCTAATTATTCCATTTTAGTCCATAACCTCGTACCTTTCGATTTAAGCCCGAATCTCAATTTTCTTGATCTAAAATAATAAAATCCAATACTTTAATCATCATATTTACCAATACATTTCATAATTTATACTTTGGCAAAATGACTATTTTGCCCCTAGACCTTCACAAAATTTACGATTTTGCCCTTAGGCTCGTAAAATGATTTTTATCAAATTTTATCACTAACCAAGCCTAGCCGAATTTATTTTAGGCTTATAGTAGCCCACAATTTCATTCATTTCACACATTTATCCCCTTTTTATCAACCCTTACAAAAATGTCCATTTAGGTATTTTTCGTGAAAATCCTTTCATAAAAGTTGTTTATTACATAACCATGACTTATTTTCTTCCATAAAAATTCAGAAAACAACATAAATATTCACATGGCAAAACCCTAGACTTTCAAACATTTTGCAAAATAATTCCCCTATTAGCTAAATTAAGCTACAAGGGTTCGATAAATACAAAAATCAACAAAAACAAATGTTTTTCTCACTAAATTCTTATGAACTTACCTCTGTGTGTGATATGTTATAGGTAAATTGATGCAAGTCTGCACCCGGAGGGACGATGCTAGGATTACGCCAAGAAGTGGCGTATCGGGTCATTATGCATACAGAGCGAGTTAGCGAGGCATTTAAAGTTTAAATTGCTACTTAGAAACCCATGCTTTGGGGTGTCTGTAATAGATTAGGTTTTTAAATTAGATATTGTTGCAATTTAATTACCTCGAGTTGAAGTTGTAATTACTCATTGTATTTACTTAATGTATTTTAGTTTAAAATTTTTCTCTTTGATTTTCTATTGCAATTGGAGATATCTTCGCAATTGTTAAAGGAAATCTGACTTTCGTGCGCAAATCGACATCGAAATGAATTTTTTCTCTTATTTTTTTTTCTTATTTGATTTTTTGCTTTGCATGTTAAATATAAAATTAGAGATAATTGCATCTAGATTCACGAGTGGCTAGTTTCCTTGGGGAGATTAATGAGGGAATGTGTGAATAATTAATGAAGGAATTAGGCTTTGAGTCCGAGTTGGTTGGTTTAAATTATGTGTGATTAAACCCTAAGATTGACGACATTAGAAAGTAATTTAGGATAAACGAGATCGAGAAATAAGTTTACTGAGTAAATCATAATTTATCCCGGTCAAGAAAATAAAGTCGAGAGATAAATGTGTATTGGTCGATTAGTTAATTAGTCGAGAGGTAATAACTATTTAATTAATAGCTAACTCGATAAAACCCGAGTTTTCAAGTTAATTAGGAACATTGAAGTGAGTTAATCTTCAATCTGGTTTATTGGGTTAATTTTGATTATTAATTAGTTGTCTTTAATTTTAGTTAATTTATGTTATTTCGATTAATTACTTTTACTTTGATTTTTCCTAATATAATTTTAGATTATTACTATTTAACCTTGTTAGTGTAGAAAATTAATTTTGGTTTAACTTAACCTTCCTTGGGTACGATCCTCCGAATATTTCTAGTAGTTTTTCATTGTAAAGAAACTAAATTACAACGATAAGGACGGATGAACCCACAATCAAGAAATTCCTAAAGTTGAGCCTTTAAATCCATAAGCTCATTCGGTGCCATACGATAAGGAGCGACAGACACTGGAGCTGTACCCGGCAAAAGCTCAATACTAAATTTCACTTTCCGACTCAGAGGTAAATTTAGTAATTCCTAGGGAAAAATATCTGGAATTTTTTTAACTGTTCAAATGTTTCCAATAGAAGAGTCCATAGAAACTGAATCACTTACAAAAGCCAAATATGCTTTACATCTCTTTCGGACCAGTTTTTCAGCCACAAGAGCAGAGATCACATTGGATAAGTAATCCCGACGCTTTCCGACCAAAATCACTTCCACATTACTTTCAGATCTTAGAACTACCCTCTTAGTAGCACAATCTAAGCTGACTCGATGCTTCACAAGCCAGTCCATTCCCAAAATCAGATCAAATTCTCCAAACGGTAGTTCCATCAAATTAGTCGGAAACACAACCCCTTGTACCTTCAACGGTACATTTCTATACAGTCTATTCACCTAAACAGATTGACCTAACAGTCTCAGTACAGAAATCTCACCAGAAGTGCTTTCAACAGGAATCCCCAAGTTTACAGAAATAGAACTAGCTATATAGGAACATGTTGACTCTATGTCTATCAGTGCAAAATAAGGGCATAAAATATAAAGAATGTACCCGTAATCACATCAGCGGTGTCTTTGTCCTCACGATGTCGAGCAGCATAAACCAATACAGGCTGCCTTGCCTCAGTTTGATTAGCACCTCTGCCTGGTGCTCTCTATCCTTTACCCATACCATTACCACCCTTAGTCGAACCACAGCCTCTAGTTAGCTATTGAACTGCCCTGTGAGGCTGAACAAAACTCGAAGCTAGAGTTTGCATCTGATCAGAACACCGTGGGCAATCTCTGATACGGTGCTCCATCGACCCACATCGCAGACACACTCCCAACCTCCTCCAACACTCGTCCGGATGGTGTCTACCACAACCACTACACGGTTGAGCCACAATAGCAGCAATGGGAACCCTAGCTCTAGAAGGCCCATTAGATTTGGCCCGTTTCTTAAGCCTTTGAACAAAACTAGGGGGCTCCAAATCCCTCTTATTCTTACCTCTCTCTCGGTCTCTGTTCTGGAACTCAACGTGCTTAACCTCTTCGGCGGTCTTCGCCTTGTCCACCAAAATGACGAATTCCAGCTCCCTCTGTGGAGCTATCAGGACTCTCGAATTATCCCTTAGTCCATCCTTAAAATAAACACATTTCTCATACTCAGACACCACCATTCCACGAGCGTAACGAGTCAAGCTCAAGAATTTAACCTCATACTCAGTTAGAGTCCTATCCCTCTAAACGAGGTTCATGAACTCATGTCTACGAGTATCCACATAACTCGCCCTTACATATTTCCTTTAGAAGGTGGTCTTAAAATATTCTCAATAAATTCGATTCGGCTGAGTACCCTCCTTAACCGTTAACCACCACTGATATGCCTCATTGCGAAGCAGAGATACTGCACCCTTCAATTTCTACTCAAAGGTGTAGTCAATATCATTCATTATCCTCTCGGTGGCCTCCAACCAGTACGCGGCCACAGTCGGGGTGACTCTGGTGATGCCTCTAAATAGCTCAGCACCATTAGACTGAAGTCGTTCAGTTACTGACCCACTGCTCCCAGACCAGAATGGGATCCAACAACCCTCTCCAACACTTTAAGCATGGCTTGGGACAATGTGTCGTCCCCAGTCGAGCGGATTTGAGACACAGTTTCAGCTGTAGGTGTAGCCGGTATCTCACTGATATGCAAATTGGGCATACTATCTATCAAGGATAACTCAGCTCGAGTCCTTCTACGTCGCCCGTCGTGCTAACGAGTACCACGACCATGCGTTCCATGAGCACTTATTGTATTCAAAGTTTTATCTACATTACAAAGTTTTATGAATCAATTTTATTATCAATTAGCAATATATTATGTCTCAAATAATTATCAGAAGTAGTTTCAGAAGCTTCAGAAATTTCAATCTCTAACTAACTCAATACAGTTTTAATCATTTCAAAGTTTTCTAACTAAAGTATTTCTAAGTTAGAAGTACTTACAGGATCCGCACTGGAGATTTGATGTACCACATACTTTTCAGGTTTCAAAAATAAACTTTACTCAAAAAATAGTTTTTTTCAAATAAAATTTTAAACCCAAAATTTCATAGCCCGAGTTTTGTAACCTAGCTTTGATACCACTAAATGTAACACCCCAAACCCAGCCTAGACGTTATGGCCGAATTTGGAAGTATTACGAAAAAAAATCTCAAAAGACAACCTTTTTATTTTTCATTTTGAAAAAAAATCATATATCGTTGTTAATAAAAGAGTCCGCTTATTGAAAACATCTTGTTATGCTTATCAATTAAATCTGTCGATTGTTTACACTTTCAAATAAAACATATAAATTGTAGCGGAAGTTATTACGTCATTATGTTTTGGAAACTGAGTTTGTTTTCTTGAAAACGATTAATTGTATAAAACAGTTGTTTTCGTAAATCACTTTATCAAACATTATGCTAGAAAACCAAAATGAAAATCCAAAACCAAAACAGTCCCAGAGTCCAAATTATACAAAACTCTCAAAATCGAAATTTAAGTAAACCAAATTATTGTAAAAATAGTTTTATGACATAATGGATACATTCAAGCTCCTGTCGCACCATCCTACCTAAATCTGAGGGTTACCTAAAATTTTTAGACAAACAGAGAATTAGTTTTATAACTCAGTGTGCAACTCATAGAAACAAAATCTCAAATTCAGATATATTCAGATCAGATGCAGACTTCTTTCATACCGGAATTAAAATCAGATGAGAGTAATACAAAAACATATATTTATAAATATAATCCTACCCCCATCCTCTACACACTAGCTCCGAGCATCCCAACACATCATGTGGGGTATAAAACACCCACCCAGCCCTATACACCGCATAGTGTCTATACGACACTTTTAAAAATAATCGCAGCAGTGCTACTAGTAAATTGGCGAGATATCGCCTCATACAAAACACTTCTTCCTCATAATACAAATCCCGCCCCATAGCTAGATACAAACAGAATATCAGATATAATAGAATAACATATACCAAAACCTATATCACATGCCTACTCGTAAAATAGATAATAAACATGCTTATACATAATAGTTCAAACATATCACATCTCATTACATGTATTTAAGTGTTTTTTATGTCAAATTCATGCTAATAGATTAACAATTTCCATGCTTTAGGGCTTAAAACAACACCTATCGACCCTACGGAAGGCCCACAGTCAATCGGAATGACGTGTACGACCCTAGGAAAATTTTTTGAAATTTGGACCCAAATGCCCGTATGGCCCACACGCCTAAAATGGCCTAGCTCGTATGGCCCACACGGCCTCGCACACAGCCTACACATGCCAGTGTGGCCCACGCAGCTGAAAATGGCCTAGACTGTGGGTCATACACGGCCTATCACACGGTCGTGTGTTGCACACAGCCTATGACATGGTCGTATGTCGTACATGACCTATCACACGGATGTGTGTCGCAGATGGCCTACCAAATGGCCTGACACATGGCCGTGTGACATCGACATGCCATAATTTTGGCTTTTGCCAGTTGCCATTTTTTGAGTTTCTCGTTACACACCTAGCTCAATTTTGATGCGGAAACAACCCTGAGACCTCCGAAATCGCCCATGAACAGCAAACACACACACGGATTAGGCCATTGGAGAGGAACTCACTGTTTCAAAATCTTCTCCTAATTGAATAAAGAATAACCAAAAAATCCAAATCTCAACAATATGAACGAATGAATGTGAACTGAATTGAAGAAAGAAGGAAAAGAAATTTGCGGAGGAAAGGAAGAGGAGAAAACGTCAGGAAGAAAAGTAATTTTGGGAAAAAGAAAAATGATTAAAATTAAATCAAAATAATATCCCAACTCCCCACAACCTATCAAATCCCACCAAAATCGACCCACTAACTCTGATCCAACTACTACAGAATTTCAATCCCACTGAACCTCTAGTACACAAGCGATACACATACTCAGAAGCAGAAATTATTATCCTTTGCTCACATGGAGGTTCGAACACAAGACCATTGAGTAAGATAACACCTTACCAATGAACGAGCAAGCTCATTCAGATGTAAGTTGACCGAAAATATAATATAAGTCCTAGAATTAAGAATAAAGCTAGGAACAAAAAAATAGAATATTCCAAAAGTAGAACTTGAACCCAAGACCTCAAACACACTCCTACATCACTTAACCACTAAAGCAGATGCTCAATTATGATAGAATTCATAAATATAGGATTTAATAAATCAGGGCATTACAGTCTAAATCAGGGCATTACAGTCTCGCATAGAGCACATGTACTTTTTGGGAAAAATTATTATAAATATCACAAATCAGTTCGATTTTCAAATTTTTATTTTTTCGCTGTGCAAGAAAACCGTTTTTGAACCAAGTTTTTTCTAATAAAGTCTACATGTTTTCCCTTTATTTCTCCATGAATGGCCCCCATACTTGTCCACATCAAAAAATTCTTCAAGAAAAAAAAGTGGGGATCAATCTGTGTAACGGATGCCAACCTTAGGGACAAATATGATCCAAATAAAAAGTTCAGGGATCAATCTATATATTAAGCCTTAAAAAAAATAACAGTACTAACCATAGAGACTGATTTGTGTAACAAATGCCAACCTTAGGGACCAATGTGATGCAAAAAAAAGTTTAAGGGCTAATTTGAGAAAAATCACTAACTTTAGGGCCAATCTATATATTAAGCCTTTTATTTATTATAGAACATTATTCGTATTTTTCCAATTTTTTAATAAAATATAACTTAATAAATATTTAATAAAATTTAGTATATTTATTAACAAGATTTTAAAATATTTTAAATAAAAAGTGTAAAAAATAAATAAAAATTTTGATGTTTTCAACAGTGAAATATCAATGAAAGTACCATGGAGACCTCTGTAATAGGAGTTCGACTGCATTTTGTCCCCTTTATTAAAAAAATGGGTAAATTAGTCCTTATACGTTATATCAAATAACAAACTAGTCCTTTCTGTTAGTCTCACTGTTAAAAACTAGTATGGCTGATGGAATAACCAGATAGTTATATGTGACAAGTTATGTGTACTGTTGGATATGGTGCCCTAAGTGTAGTATTTTCGTCTAAGTACACTTGTAATTTTTTAAACAGATTGGTTAATAAAAGTATTCATGAATTACATTGATACTTTGTATATTGTCAGCATATGGTTTTTGTATGCAAAGCAAAATGGACGCAAATGTTGCTCACTGGTTGTCTAATGTTTAACTAATACTAAGCGGTATTACGTGGTCGGATCGTAATACATAAAGACAACTTATATTAGTAGATGAACCTGAAATTGTCCAGTATAATTGGAAATGAACAAACCAATGGAAAACTAATATGTCATCTATCAAGTCCAATTAGGGAGATGCTTTGTCTTGGGCATCGGAGTAAATGAATCTAATAAAATAGAGACATAGATGTGACTGACTGAGCTAAAAATACATCAGACATGACCCAAGAAGAATAAATCCTGAATTTGTTTATGGACTTATTTACTTGTAACATTCATAGTATGACATACCTAAATCCTAAGTGGATGGCAGACTATGTATGCGTGACTCGTACACTTTTATGTAAGTAAAAGCCTGAGTTCTAATGGATAACGAACCGAAATCTGGTGCGTTGGGTGTACGACTTCTATAGTGTGTAGTGTTATTCACAATAGTAGAATTCATAGCCTGAGACATGGGGAAATGATATCCTCTCGTTGGCATTACATGATTGATGAAAAGTAAGCATGACCACGAGTTATTCGTCTTTGTAATGAATGACTTGATTACTATTTGATAGTAATTAACATTTCATGAAAGAAGATGTAATGGTTGCCATGAGCTAAAATAGGATCATATTAGGAGAAAATATATTATCTTAAAGAGATTAAGGATATCTTATGAGGGTAACACACTTATGAAAATGTCATTAGACGAGCACTAATAGAGTTGCTTTTGTAATAGTATGCTGTTGGTGAGAGCTTAGTCATGATACTATAGTGGAATAACTTTGTAACACCCCTAACCCGTATCTATCGCCAGGTTAGGGTTACGAATCATTATAATACAATGTTAACATTTAAACTTAATTTCATTCAATATCATAAACATAACATAAACCATTCATACATACACACACCACCCCTATATTGAGCCTTCGAGGCCCAAGAAACACCTTAGAAACAATTTGGGACTAAATTGAAATCATTTGGAAAGTCTAGTAAAAAGTTACAAAAATTTGAATACAGGGGTCACACGACTGCGTGCCTCACACGTTTGAGACACACGTATGTGTCTTAAGCTGTGTTACCTTTGAACTACGGACACACGGCTGTATCCCAGCCTGTATCCTCACCCTTCTAACTCTCTGAGTAGGATCATATGGCCATGTCACATGTCCGTGTGCCAGGCCGTGTAACACTCAAAATTGCCCCATACGCCTATGTGCTAGGTCATGTAACTCACTGACTTGCACCCCAAAGAACTCATCAGATGACACAGGGTCTTGTTACCAGGCTGTATGTCTCACATGGCTGAGTCACACGCCCGTGTCTGTGTGGACCCAAAATGAACCTTAAACAACAAGTTTACCATTTCAAGCTTACGTGGACTCTAAGTAATCCATTTACCAGCCAAAAGACCTATTCAAGGTGATATTAAACAAGCCAAAAGCATGCCAAATCAACATCCTAAGTGCCTAACCAATGCATCCTCATTGATACCACAAGTATATACAGTTATACATCAAAATGAAACATCAATCACTACTTATCAATTCACCAAATCTAACACCTAACCAATGTACCTATCATAGGCACCTCAAATACAACATTTCATCAACATATATCATTCATATTTGCATTGAAACATCTTACCTCATTCACATATATATATATATATATATATATATATATATATATATATATATCATATAAGTTAATTATTTGCACTTAAGGTCATACTTAACATTTTACATATCTAAAACAATAGTAATGACACAAAAGCCTATTACATGCCATATAATCCGAAATAAACGTGCCAAAAACTACCGAAATTTATAGATAGTGTGACTTGAGTGTCGGTCCAACCATTTAATCTTCAAAGTATCTACAGGAATAAAAAATAACACAAGTAAGCTCAATGGAGCTTAGTAAGTTCGACATATTAAAACGATAAATCTTACCGAAGTAAGTACAACAAATCAACTAATAATACAACCATATGTGTTCCTTGTCATCCACAATCTCAACGGGGGAATCGTAAAATTCAATTCAAAATCAAATATATGACAAATCCATCAAAATCACTAAAAAAATTACCTTACCGAGATTTACAATCTGATGATCGACTTATGAATAAAAGTACAATGATATTTCAACCAAAACACGTTAGATGCTCATAAGAGCTAATCCATTCAAAACACACCAGATGCTCATAAGAGCTAATCCATCTGAAACACACCAATGGCTCCAAAGAGCAAGTCCAACTGAAACACACCAAAACAGAGAGTATAACATGAGAGTTTGCAACAAATGCTGAACCTCGGTCTACTCGGGAAATGTATGTATATACCACTCTACAACAATTTCCACTCCAATCCCATAACATACCATATCTCGATTGTACTCTATCCCGCATTTAATTTGATCCAAAAATCAAATTTAATAATATCTCACAAACAACCTTACATCATCAATAATTAAATATATCTGTTACACCATTTTATATCATCCAACAGTTAATATATATTTAAATTTTAAACCGTACGAACTTACCTATACTAAATTGTAGTAGTTGTAGAAGTTTAGGGACTATTTTATAAATTTTCCTTTTCCATGAGTATCAATTGGATCTTGATATGCAAAAGAACAAAAAAAACCCGAAACCTTCGTCCCTAGCTATGATGTTCGGTCAGTTGAAGAAGAAGAATGAAGATAAAATGTTTTATTCTTTCATTAACATGTTTTAATTTTTTATTTAATTACAAAATTACCATTGAAGTTATATTATTTTATCATTTTAACCAATATGTTGTCCCACCATGTTAATTATGACATAATTGCTACTTAAGTCTTTCCTCAACTATTAACTAAGCAGTTTGATCACCTAATTGTAATAATTACTATCTTTTGCACATTTTACAATTTAGTCCTTTTTCTTCAATTAACTATCTAAACGTTAAAATTTCTTAACCAAAATTTGATACGACTCTAATGACTTCATAAATATTCTAAAAATAATAATCACGAGTCGACATGATGGAAATTTGTGGTCCTGAAACCACTGTTCCTTCACCACTGAAAATTGGGCTATTACATACTTCGTGACCAAATGAGTTTATAATTAATAGGCGAAAAGTTGAAACTTAATTATAAATCATTTGAGCCTCAATTGCATATACCTAATCGGTCCTTCTGCTAGCTTGTTGAAACCAGAAATGAATTGCGTGTTGAATTAAAATGAATAGAATGAATAGAAATGGAGAAGTGGAAAACATTCAGGAAATGATTATGGTTTTCTCCAAAATTATAATGGAAATGGAGAAAATGGAATCATTTGGAAATAAATGTGGCTTTCTCAAAATGAAAATGAAAATGAACATGAGAAATGAATTCATTTAGAAATGAACAAGGAATTCTAAAAAAATGATAGGAAGATAGAATTTATGTTTTTGAGATATTTTAAAGCTTGAAAATCAAAGTAAACCATATGGTCATAATGAACAAGTTGAATGGTGAAATATTAAATATATATATTTTTAAAAATTTATCAGGGGTAAAATCATCATAATTTTATCGGGGGTAAAATTAGGATGAGAAAGTTATTTAATATAAATATTGAATTTTATTTTTGGAAATAGAAAAAATAAAATCAGGTTGGATCAAATTACAAAGTACTAGGTCAAAAAATCAGGGAAGTACTTGGAAATGGACCTGATATGGAAAAGGCCCTAAAGCTTCTTATGTAATAAGGGGGGATGATAAACCCTAGTATATTTAACTAGGTTTGCCACCCCTTACATCCTAGTTGAATTAGTATTTCGTTTTTCTAGTTGAAATAAACTTTTACAATTCAGCAAGGGTTCTACCTTCTCTCCCTATAAATAGATGGCACCAGTTGGACTATTTACACAAATTTGAGATATTGTTATTCTACTCGAAAATAGAGAGACTTTTATTCTCTAAGAATTAAATATAATTTCTAGAATAACGATTCTTCCCGTTTCTATTTGAGAAAAGAGTTTTTGTTTTCGCCTAAAAAGAAAAGAAAACTATTTCTAGTTTTTGTATTTGATTCGATTTGATCGAGCCAACACTCAAGGTAATTCGTGGTACGAGAATAGCGGAGTAGATTGTTTGGTTGAAAGCCAGGAACAAAAAGGATCCGTCTATCCAAAAATATAGGTACGATTTCGGTCTAGGGTTTATTGCTATAAATATCAAAAATTGGGTCGATTTTTAAAATTTTTATTTTCCACTATGCAATCAAACCAAATTTTTTCCAACAATGTGCCTTATTATGACGTACAATAATCAAAATTTAAAAGTAGAAATGGTTGGAATTTTTAACAAAATGATCAATTTGCTTTTTGATGTAATGTACACGAACTAATTTGCTCATTTTTTTTAAGTAGAGGGGACAAAATGCAATTTGACTCTTAGTACAAAAGCTTCCATGATACTTTTATTGTCAAATATATTTATAATAAATATAACAACACACGATTACTAATAAAATATTTATATTTAATTTCAAGTATTTCATTTCTCTATGTTTTTCTATTTCAAATTTTTTATCACAAAAAAAATATTTCAATTAATATCAATAACTGATATACTGCCACAATGGGACATTTAAATAAAAGTTAAAATATGTTTGAAGTATTTCTACTTTTTGTATATTTGAAATTTAATTTTTTCTATTTTTATTTTTAAGAATTTAGTTATATAACAAAAAATATTGTTATAATAAAATTAAATTTAATAGAAGAAATACAACTATTTTTAACAATTGAACTTACATTTTTAAATTAAAAAAAAGAAAAATTCATCAAAATAAAAATAGGGATATGGATTGAATTTTAAATGTAGTATCTTAACCTTATTTAAAAATATGATTACAAAATGTGTCTTATATATATAGCACTTGCCTTGGCAGAATGCATGATTGATTCCTTTGATATCAACAATGGTCCATCCTATCACTTTTTTATGCATCCTCGGGACATTCAATAAAGCTTTTTCCTGCTTTTCATCTAAGCAAGTAGCAATAATTACTGGTAACGTATTTTGTTCCCTCATATAATCATACTTTAAATGCTCGGGGGTAATGGCTTTAATTCCACCTCCTACGTTTTCGTCCAAATACTTCCCCCAGTCATAGTATCAAACTTTCATTTATTTAACTATCCAAGCCGTAATAGAAATGTTGAATCTGAACCGCAAAATGTATGCCTCTGCCTAGTATAGATCTAAGGATTGTTTTGAATCTATCCCATGCTCGCTCTAAGGTTTCAGTAATACCTTGTTGAAAATAAAATAATTGTATATAGCTACTTAATACCTTAGTCATCGGCAACACTCAACGAAGTAAATGTTGCACAAAATCAACCTAGGTAGTAATAGTGTCCAGAGGGAGTATTTATAACCACATTTTTGCCTTCTAGCACAAACAAAATTAGCAGTAATTTGATAATCTTTGGTGGAACTCCTGCATAGCTAACAGTGTTGCATCTATGATCAAATTTCCTCAAGAATGCTATGGGATATTCATTAGTGTAATCAGCAAATCTGACATTACAAGTAATCCAGGTTTATAAAGTCGAGTTTAGTTCAAAATGTGTACTGTGAATAATAGGTCGAGATATTCCAAGTCGCAACCAAGTTGTATCGAATAATGTCCATAAGACTTGCATATTGTTAAAATGATATACTATTAGAGCAAACCATATTTACACCTTAACAATTTCCTCATTGCGCTTTAAAATGAAAAAAATTAAAATCAATCTAGTGACATTATCTCCCTAGCAAAGGCGCCAACAACTTGGTCGCCTTCGGACATACTAATGTCCAGAGTGTGAATACTACAATAAAATAGATAGTTATGAGGCGGTATCCGCAAGTATATGGGTTGAGTTGTAATATAGATTTTACAATGAAGTAGGTGAGTACTCCGAGGATTGTACCCAAGAGAGGCTAGTACTAAATCAATCTTAACCTAAACAATTAAAAATCTAATTAATACTTTAAGTCAGTTATAGTACAAAAGGAAAATAAGAGATAATTTTAGGGTTTCTTGAATAAAATAAAATAACATAAAAGAATTGAATTTCAAGAGATATAAAGAATAAAGTGAATCGAATCTGAAGATAGATGATTAGCTCGCTTCAGCAATACCAATCAACTGTCGTGTTCAGTTCCTTGTCAACTAACTAGTCACTACACTAGAAGGATCTTTCGATCTTCCACTAACATAACGAGTTAGCAAGGACTACTAATATTCTAACCTCACAGTCCAAACTAGCTTGGGGTAAAGGTTTTCACGAATTGGCAATACTAATTTTGGGTTAATTCCCACATTGATGACTTTCCGGGGTTGTCAGGACTAGGGTTTGTTTCACGTTCTTCCTTTCCCAAACAATTGATCCATTGAGTAACCCTACAAAACAGTTAAAAGATCATGCTTCCACTCGCTAATCCCCATAGAAGGATTAGTTTCTCATAGCTTTCATAAACAACATAGAATAGATGGAAGAATTAATCATAGGGAATGAATTGAAATAGAGAGTTTAAAAAAAGCCTGATTGATATTGATAATAAGCACGAATCCATAACAATTGATATCCTTTATAAATCAGAACTCTTGAAAGAGACAAATAACAAAAAAAAACTAAAACTATGAAAACCTAAAGAAGCAAGAAAACAAAACTTAAACTTAAAGAGAGAATCTAAGATAATGGAATGTGTCTATAATGTGTGCCAAATGACCCTATTTATAGCCTTCAGGTAGCCATTGTCCTTAGCCCTAGGTTAGCTGATGTTCTCAAGCTTTAAGTTTGATTGTGTAGACCAAAACACCCCTTTTTGTGTTTTATTCTCATCACAGAGTTGATGTCGCGACACACTAGGACCTGTGTCGCGACATAGCAGCCAGTCTACTCCTCTGCAGCTGTCTTCAGGGGTATGTTGCGAACTCAGCCTGTGTCATTGAAGGAAGTTTCTAACTTTCTCTATTTTTCTCTCTATGTTGCAACATTGAATCTCTCGTGTTGTGACATAGCACCCAGTATTGACCCAAAATGCCTTCTAATGGTCCCCTGCACACTCATGAAATACGTTAGCTCTCCCTTAGGCCTCATTCAACCCTTAAGGTTAATAAAAGACTCAATGTGCACATTTTATTGAATGCAAATAAAACTAAAGAAACTTAATTAAAACATAATTAAAATGCTTGTATTCAATCTCCTTAAATGTGAAAAGTAGTTTAATCTGCTACACTGAGTCACGAAAGATCCCTATCAAAGTTTCAAACTCTACTATATACATTCAAAACTTTAATTAACATCAATGACAACTTTAGAAATCTTTAACAGTTTAGATAACAGAGATATGAGTTAGTTGGACCTAGTTGTAACGATCTCAAAAACATAGAAATTATAAGAAATAAACTTAAAAACTTACCAATTTGGAGGGCTGAATGTGTTAAAGCTTAGAACCCTATCCTTTCTTTCTTTTTTCGATAAAGAAGACGAGAGGAAGGAAGAAAATAACTTTTTTTCTTTTATACTTAAATTAAATTAACTTAACTAATAAACATTAACCTAATTAACCTTTAATTAACCATTATTTAATTAAACAAAACTTAATTAACAAAGTGGATGGCTTACAACTAGCCTCTACCACCTTTGACATTTAGAAATTGGTCCAATTGCTCAATTGGTCCTTCAATTAAGTAATCAAGCTTTATTTCAATTAACCTTAATTAATTAGGGCCTAATAATAAGTAACCCAAAAGTTAATGGGATTTATGACACCTACCACCGCTTGGACTTTTGATAATGGTCTAATCACCATTTTGATCCCTTAGCTATTTAAAATCTGTTGAGAGTAACTTTTATCACTTTTACACTTTACTCATTTTTTCTTAATTAACTATCAAATCACCTAACCAAACTTCAATCCACTTATATAATTGCTCCCAAAATGTTTAACAATAATATTTATGAGCTCGGTTTATGAAAATGAGGTCTCGATACCTCATTTGTCAAAACCATTGACTTTCAATACATATCCCTCGTACCTTGACTAATTGACCAATTAAAAAAATATTAGATTAAAATTCAATAAAGTGCTATAATAAACTCGTAAATATTACTAAATAATATTTACGGATTCACTCGACAAAATTGAGGCCCCGAGACCAATGTTTGCAACACCACTAAAAAACGAGATGTTACAACCAACTTTAAGCCTATAAATATGATTGCTCTACTCAGTTTACAAACAATTTTTCACTTATTTTATTTTTTATTTCTTGTTTAGTTTTAGATCTATTTTTAATTTAGATGTCTTTTTAGTTATAATTATAATTTAGTTTTTATTTCATTCTTCACGAAATTCAGATTTGGGATTCATCAAACTATTTGACGGATTACCATTCGTGTTGCTATTAATATATTAAGTTTTTTCTCACCTCTTCTCTTGATTTGTTTTTAATGTTTATGCTTTTACTTAAGTTTATGATGTGTGTTAAATCTATGGGGAACTAGTCTTTTAACAAGAGATTAATGGGTGAATGGGAGACTAGTTCGCTTCTATGTAGGCATTCTTAGTGGATTAGCTGGTTGGGATAGGAAGAACTTAAAACCATAGGTTTGACAACCCTAGGAAGTCATATAGGTGGGAATGAAACCAAAATTGGTATTCTCTATCCGTGAAAACCTTACTCGAATCTGGTTTGGATTGTGAGGTTGAGAGATAAGTAGTTCTTGATGACTCATTAGGTTAGTGGAAGGCCGAGAGGCCCTGCTACATTAATGACTAGTTGATTGGATAGAACTTGAAATAAGAGTTAATTATGAACACTAAAGCCAGCTAGTCTTTTGTCATTTGGATCTGAATAAATCTATAATTTGTTTTCTTCGATTGTTTTTATGTTTTTTCGTTCGTTTAATAAAATAGCTTCTATCACTACCTTATGATTAATCATCATATAGTTTAATTAAAATACTGACTAGACCATTAACATAGAAATTAGGATTAGTTTAGTGTCGCCTCCCTTGGGTACGATTCTCAGAGTACTTCCTTATTTCTTTGTATAACTATATTACAATTTGACTCGTATACTTGCAGAAACTGCCTAACGCTTATATTTGGTTGTAGTATTCACACTCTAGACCTTAGCATGTTTGGAGGCAGTCAAGTTGTTTGTAATAGCCCGTTTTTGGTCAAATCGAAATAGTGATTTTGGGACCACAAATCTGAAGTAAAAATAATTATTTTATTGTTATTTTAATGTATGGTAAATGATAGTATGATTTTTTGAAACTTTTGTTAAGAAATTTATCGTTTGAATGCTCAATTCGGTAAAAAGGACTAAATCGCGTAAAGTGCAAAAGTGATGTTCTAATAGATAAAGGTATTAAATAGCTATAGAACCTTAAACTAAAGGTCCTTAAGTAGCAATTAAACCATTATAATGATGAGTGGACATTTATGGACACATTATTAGGTGTTTTAAATATTTAATTAAAGGTTAATTTTGTAATTTGGTAAATAAAGTAAATTAAAATAAAAGAAACAAAAGCATCATCTTTAATGTTGTCTTCTACCACTGAAAAAAAAAGAGAGGATTAGCCAAAGTTAGGGTTCTTCATTCGGCCATCTCTTTTTTCTTCAATTAGGTGTGTATTTTGTCCCATTTTTAATGTTTTCTATGTTTTTGAGATCGTTGCAGCTTAGTCTAGCTAGCCTAGGGACTATTTTGCAAAAATGTTACAGATTTAGGATGTTTCCATTGATTAATAAGCATGTATTTTAATGATTGATGATATATTATGAGTGTTTGATGATAGTTACACAGGTTTTGTTAAGTGATTTTTAGTGAACATGCAAATTAGGGATTAAATTGAGAAATGTGGAAAATTTATGGGTAAATTGTGAAATAAATGAAAATTATGGGCTGATATGTATACTAGGAAAATTCAGCCAGCATGGGTTTGTGTCAAATTGCATTAATTTGTGTTTTCATGAAATGAGGACTAAATTGTAAAAGTTATGAAATTCTTGGGGCAAAAGTGTAAATGTGCTTTAATGGGTGTTTTTGGATTAAATTGAATAGAGTGATAATTAATTAAGGTAAATTAGATTACATATAGATCAAGAAAAGTGAAATTCAAATCTAGATAGGGAAAAACAAAGTACTCGACTAATTGACCTATTTCATAGTTTTTGTGAACCGAGGTAAGTTTGTATGATTAATAAGCTCAATGTTATATGTGTTTATATGCTTAAATATGATAACTATGATATTACGACACTGCGGAACTGTAACACCCCTATCCCTTATCCGTCGCCGGATTAGGGTTAAAGGTATTACCAGACATTCAAAACAATTAGCATTCATTTCACAAACATCATACCATCAAAGGTCAAACATTATCATAGAGTCCCTTATATAGGTCATCGAGACCTAAAACATGCATTAGAAAGAGTTCGGGACTAAACTAAGCTTGTAAAATTTTTTTTGAAACTTACACATTTTTCAAAGATGTACAGGTCACACCCCCATGTGAACAGACCGTGTGCCTCACAGGGCATTAGACACGTCCGTGTGTCTAGGCCATGTCAAAACAGGGCATACATACTGACTTGTTAACACGGCCACAAGACACGCCCGTGTGCCTTGGCCATGGTTGAAACTGACTTGAGTCACATGGCTAGCCACACGCCCATGTGCCTTGGCCGTGTTCAAGCCTGACTTACAATTGTAGGGTACCCCAGGGGACACACGGCTGTGCAACATGACCGCGTGTTGCACACGGCTAAAACACACGCTCGTGTCTCTACCCGTGTGGACAAAAATAGGCCATTTGAAAATCCAATTTTCCACCCCATTTGGGTCAAACCTAAAAGCATCAAACCAAGCATATTTACACTATAATTTCAGCTAATTTGAATACCAAAACATACATCATTTATGTCATATCATTAACAACAAATTCATGCTTGTAACTCATACCAATTCATGTCCTTCCATAAGCCAAAAACATACTAAAACATATGATTTCATAATCTCAAACATACAATCAAATCTAATACCAAAACCTTATCAAATTAACCATTTCCTTTGGCTAACCAAAAGCACATTACAATGGCACATTTGGATCACATATCATATATCATTACCAACCATAAGTTCAAACACAAGCTAGCCATATCACATGCCATGATATATAAATTACAAAACATATCCAAATACTCCTAGCCTATACATGCCATATACCATATATACAACTCCCAAAATAGTACAAAATAGATGTCCGATAGTGTGAATGAGTCGCTGATGATCCTCGGAACCAAGCTAACTTTATAACACTGTAAAATCGAGAACATTTCACACAGTAAGCTTTTAAAGCTTAGTAAGCTCGTACCAAATATAATCAACAGTTTATAAAGTATAAAACATCGACTAATAAACACTTAGTAGTTCTCAAATCATCTATCAATTCTATTCCAACGCAATTAATATGTTCATACTAATTCATCAAACTTCATACACATAGTATCATCTACCACATTGGTATCGTACCTGAAACTTCCTGTATTTATTCATTTTCATTCTTACCTCTCGTTTGAATACATTAATGCTTCCCGAAGTCTATCCATGCTTTAAATGATTAGCCAAAGCTAGAACCATTCTGCACACTTAGTGCCATCATAGATAACCGAAGCTAATTTGGTATCGCACACTTAGTGCCTCATATAGCTGAAGCTATTCCGTTTATCACACTTAGTGCTACATATAACAGAAACTATTTCAAATCACGCACTTAGTGCTTTACATAGTCGATTTATCATATTCTCAAACTTTAGTCAATTGTATATACAATTTATACATTATCAAAGCATTAAAACATACTTGTAACATCATTTATCACGTACGAGCTTACCTCGTACTCAGAATTGACGATTTAGACTGTTTACTCAATGACCTTCGACTTCCCTCGGTCTAAATCCGAATTCCTCTTTTCTTGATCTATATGTATTCAAAATTAATCTGTTTATTCAATAAGCCATTCAATTTAATCTATAAACACATATTTAGGGCATTTTACAAATTAGCCCTCACATTTTCACATTTTGACACTTTAATCCCTAATCACGAAAATCAAAAAATATACAAAATTTCCATACACATATGCTTTAGCCGAATTTCCATAGTGTTCATGTAAGTCCATATATTTCATTTATTTCACAATTTATTCCCTCATTTACAAATTTCACAATTTATCCCATTATACTCAAATTCATCAAAAATCCAAAGACAAAATATATTAACCCAACATCAAGCTTTCATATTTCACCATTTAACAACGCAAAACTCATGAATTCATCCATGGCATAACTCAAAATATTCATCAAAATCAGAAATTCAAGCATGGGCTTTGTACATTATACTGCAACGATCTCAAAAACGTAAAAATTATCAAAAATCGAACAAAACTTATTCCTTAATTGATGCTTGGACTTACTGAACCCTAACTATCTCTTTTTATTTTCTTTTTCCTTGTATTTTTAGCAATATAAAATGACAATGGCTTTGTTTCATGTTTTGTGTTAATTTAATTACCATTAAAAATCCATTTACATTATTAACCTTTTTATTTTCATTATAATTCCACTATGTCATGTCCATCTATGCCATTTAATCATAACCATGGTCTATTTGCAACATAAGGACCCCTCATGTTAAGAGACATAGCAATTAAGAACTTTAACAAATAGAACACATCTTTTACATTTTACGCGATTAAATCCTTTTTCAAAATTAAGCAAACAATCAATCAAATTTTCATACGAAACTTTCACTCATGCTTAACCTCATACTGTGAACACAGAAAATAATATTAAAATAATTTTTCTAACTCAGATTTGTGGTCCCAAAAATCTTACCGGTGAATAGGTTCAGATAACGTTCTTTCATTGCATCCTCTAGCTCCCATGTTGCCTCTTCAACTCCATGTTTATGCCATAGTACTTTCACTAACGGAATTTTCTTATTTCGTAATTCTTTAACCTTGCGAGCCAAAATATGAATCGGTTCCTCTTTATAGGTCATATCAGACTTAATCTCAACCTTTATCGGATTAATCACATGCGAAGGATCAGACCGATATCGACGAACCATTGAAACATCGAATACATTATGGATCTTTTCTAACTCAGGTGGTAACAACAGTCTATAAGCAACCGGGGCCCGATATGCTCTATAATCTCATACAGCCCAATAAATCTAGGACTCAATTTGCCTTTACGACCGAATCTGAGTATTTTCTTCCACGGTGAGACTTTCAAAAATACTTTGTCCCTGATCTGAAACTTTATATCTTTTCATTTCAAGTCAGTATACGATTTCTGATGATCTAATGCTTTTTTCAAACTTTCACTTTTACTTTCTGTTCAGTCTCTCTAATCAAATCTACCCCGTGTATCTTATTTTCCCTAAGCTCGGTCTAATACAATGGTGTACGACATTTATGACTGTACAAAGCCTCGTAAGGTGCCATGTTAATACTCTATTGAAAGCTATTATTGTACGCAAATTCAATTAGAGGTAAATATCGTTCCCACGTACTTTCAAACTCGAGGATGTAACATCTCAACATATCCTCAAGTATCTGATTGATTCGTTTGAAACTGACCATCTGTTTGCGGATGGAAAGCAGTGCTGAAATGTAATTTCGTACCTAGAGCATCTTGCAGTTTCTTCCAAAACCGTGATGTAAACATCATATCTCTATCCGAAACAATAGAAATAGGTACCCCATGTAATCTTACAATCTGAAAAACATACAATTCAGGTAGTTTATCAAGCGAGTAATCTATGCAAACTGGAACAAATGAGTCGATTTGGTCAATCTATCCACAATAAACTAGATTGCATCTTTCTTGCTCGGTGTCAATGGTAAACCAGATACAAAATCCATCGTGACTCTGTCCCATTTCCACTCAGGTATCATGATCGGCTGAAGCAATCCAGATGGTACCTGATGCTCTGCTTTTACTTGTTGGCAGACTTAACATTTCGAAACAAAATCATAAGTGTCTCGTTTCATACCATGCCACCAATAAAGTTGTTTTAAATCATTATACATTTCCGTACTACCCGGATGAATAGATAAACGATTGTTATGGGCTTCGTTCAAAATCATCTGAATCAATTCTGGATTTCTCGAAACACATATTTGGTTTCTAAATCTTAAACAACCCTCAGCATCAACTCGAAACTCTGAATCAACATTCGAATCTCTTTGGCCCCGTTTTGCTAACAAATTATTATCAACTTTCTAAGCATCAAAAATATGTTGAATATATAACGGTCTTGCTTTTGACTCAACTATAATCGAACCATCATCAGACATAGCCATATGTGCATTCATTGCACGAAAAACAAATAGTGATTTTCGGCTTAGAGCATCAGCAACAACATTAGCCTTTCCTGGATGATAGTCAATCATAAGCTCGTAATCTTTTAATAGCTCTAACTATCGACGCTATCTCAAATTTAGTCATCAAATATTTCAAACTTTTGTGATCAGTATAAACATGACATTTCTCATCGAACAGATAATGACACCATATTTTCAATGCAAACGCAATAGCTGCCAATTCCAGGTAGTGTGTCGAATAATTCTTTTCATGCAGCTTTAACTGTCTCGAGGGATAAGCTATGACTTTGCCTTCCTGCATTAACACACAGCCCAAACCATTTAAAGATGCATCACTATAGATAATAAATTCTTTACCCGATTCTGGCTGAACTAATACTGGAGCTTTGGTCAAAAGGGCTTTCAACTGATCAAAACTTTTCTGGCACTTTTCTAACCATTCGAACTTAACATTTTTCTGTAATAACTTCGTCATTGGGGCTGCAATCATAGAGAAACCTTTCAAAAATCATCTATAGAAAAATTTGAACTTCAGAAACATTTTTCGGAGGTTTCCAATCAAGTATAGCTGAAATTTTACTCGGATCAACCCGAATACCCGATGCTGATACAACATGTCCCAGAAAATTGACTTCACTTAACCAGAACACGTATTTACTAAACTTTGCATACAACTGTTTATTTCGTAAAGTCTGTAACACAAGTCTCAGATGTTCTGCATGTTTAGTTTCATCACGGGAATAGATCAAAATGTCATCTATGAACACAACCACAAATCGATCTAAATACTGTTTAAAGATCCAGTTCATCAAATCCATGAAAATAGCAGGTGCATTAGGAAGTCTGAAAGGCATAACCAAAAACTCATAGTGTCCGTACCTTGTTCGAAAAGCAGTCTTTGGCACATCGGAGTTAAATTGCAATTGATAGTAGCCTGATCTCAAATCTATCTTTGAAAACACTGTAGCCCCTTTCAATTGATCGAACAGGTCGTCAATTCGTGGCAACGGATATTTATTCTTTATAGTCACCTTATTGAGTTGTGTATAGTCGATACATATTCTCATAGTTTCGTCTTTCTTTTTCACAAATAAAACTGGTGCACCCTAGGGAGAGAAACTCGGTCAAGCGAAACCTCTATCTGTCAACTCTTGTAACTGAGCTTTCAATTCTTTTAATTCAGTAGGTGCCATTCTGTACAGAGCTATCGATATCGGAGTCATTCCTGTCACTAACTCAATATCAAAATCTACTTCTCAGATAGGTGGTAAACCTGAAAATTCTTCAGAAAACACATTCAGATACTCGCACACAACTGGTACTGATTCAATCTTTCTTTCGGTCACTTTACTATCAAGCACATATGCAAAGTAAGCTTCATAACCTTTTCTCACATATTTCTGAGCTAACATCGAAGTTATCACTGCCGGTAAACTATTCATATCATCTGATTCGATACGGGTAATCTCATTATTCTGACATCTCAAATCAATCATCTTCCGTTTGCAATTTACAACAGCATCATGCAATGTTAACCAGTCTATACCCAGGATTATGTCAAACTCGTCAAATGGTAGCAACATCAAATCGGCCGAAAAATAATTACCCCGATTCATCAATGGACAATTCTTGCACACTTTATCAACTAATACACACTTGTCTAAGGGGTTCGATACTCTAATTAAAAATCCAGTAGACTCTACAGGCAAAGTCTTACTGGATACTAAATTCACACATATGTATGAATGAGTAGACCCTGGATCTATCAATACAAGTACTTTAGTATCATAGAGAGTAAAAGTACCGGTAATAGCATCTGGTGATGACGCTTCTTCTCTTGCTCGAATAGCGTAGGCTCGTGTAGGTGCTCTAGCATTAGATCTCGCTGCAGTGTCTCGTGTCACACCTCTACCACCACTCATATTTCTCGTGTTTCTCAGTGGTCTACCTCTAGTTGCAGTATTACTCGGCCTCAAGTTCTGAGTATTATCTTTTTCAGCTAACTCTGGGCAATCTTTTATAAAGTGATCTCATGAACCACAACTTTAACAAGCTTAATTATTACTCTTTCCCCAGCAATCTCCGAAATGTCATCTTCCACGTTGCTTAAACTTAGGCTTTACATCCTTTACGTTACCAACACTCGACACTGAGGTAGTTTGAGCTTTAGGGTTGGTATATTGCTTTCCACGATCTCTATTCTGGTATCCTACTGAAGCTGTCGATCGATCATTAAAATCTCTAGATTTCTTTGACGAGGAATGATAAGATTTATTCATCGATCGCTTCCTAGAATCTCTAGCCTCTGAATCAAATTTTCTCTTTTCTTTACTCAGATCTTCAGCTTTACAGGCCCTCTCAACCAATACTACGAATTCTTTCAGTTCAAGTATCCTGACTAACAATTTTATATCTTTGTTCAATCCATCAGCAAATCTTTTGCACATGATCTGTTCAGCAGATACATATTCATAAGCATATTTGCTTAAATGTACAAATTCTCTTTCATATTCTGTTACAGTTATTCAGCCCTGTTTCAATTTCATACACTCTTTGTTTTTCTGATCGAGGAATCTTTGGCTTATGTACTTCTTCCGAAACTCGGTCTGAAAGAATTTCCAAGTAACTCCTTCCCTAGGAACCACCGATGTCAATGTTTTCCACTAGTGATATGCATTATCTCTAAGCAAGGATACTACACATTTGATACATTCATATGGAGTACAGGACAACTCATCAAATACTCAGATAGTATTCTCAAGCCAAAACTCAGCCCTCTCAGCATCGTCATCAACCGTAGCCTGAAACTTTGTAGCCCCGTGTTTACGAATCTTATCAATGAGTGGCTTATTCAATTGAATCGAATCTACTACTGATGGCACAATAGGGATTTGTTGAGGAGCATGTAGGGGTGGAGGTTGTTGAGTAGATGGAATCGTTCGTACGAATTTCATGAACCACTCAGTCATCATTTGGAAGAAGGCTTGCTTAGCCTCTCCTCCCTAACTACTAGATATTGGCCTAGATTCGGCCGGCACTATCCCTTGAGCGGGAGCAGGCACATTGCACTCAACATCATCAGCTATTGCTCGTTCGGGATCCATTTACTATATGAAAAACACATTTTAACCGTCAAGAATCATCACACTATCGAAATTCGTATATATATATGGCATGTATAGCTAGACTCATATACGCTATGGTAGTCCTAGAACCGACTAAACCATAGCTCTGATACCAATAAAATGTAACACTCCTATCCCTTATCCGTCGCTGGATTAGGGTTAAAGGTATTAAATAAAATGTAACACCCCTATCCCTTATTCGTCGCCAGATTAGGGTTAAAGGTATTACCGAACATTCGAAACAATTAGCATTCATTTCACAAACATCATAGCATCAAAGGTTAAACATTATCATAGAGTCCCTTATATAGGTCATCGAGACCTAAAACATGCATTAGAAAGAGTTCGGGATTAAACTGAGCTGGTACAAAATTTTTCCAAACTTAAACATTTTTCAAAGATATATAGGTCACATGCCCGTGTGAATAGGCCGTGTGCCTCACATGGCATTAGACACGTCCGTATGTCTAGGCCATGTCAAAACAGGGCATACATACTGACTTGTTCACATGGCCACAAGACACGCCCGTATGCCTTGGCCGTGGTTGAAACTGACTTGAGTCACACGGCAAGTCAAACGCCCGTGTGCTTTGGCCGTGTTCAAGCCTGACTTACAATTATAGGGTACCCTAGGGGACACAAGGCCGTGCAACATGACCGTGTGTCACACACGGCTGAAACACACACCCGTGTCTCTACCTGTGTGGACAAAAATAGGCCATTTGAAAAGCCAATTTGCCACCCCATTTAGGTCAAACCTAAAGCATCAAACCAAGCATATTTACACTATAATTTCAGCCAATTTCAATACCAAAACATACATCATTTATGTCATATCATTAACAACAAATTCATGCTTGTAACTCATACAAATTCATGTCCTTCCATAAGCCAAAAACATACCAAAACATATGATTTCATAATCTCAAAAATACAATCAAATCTCATACCAAAACCTTATCAAATTAACCATTTCCTTTGGCTAACCAAAAGCACATTACAATGGCACATTTGCATCACATATCATATATCATTACCAACCATAATTTCAAACACAAGCTAGCCATATCACATGCCATGATATATACATTACAAAACATATCCAAATACTCCTAGCCTATACATGCCATATACCATATATACAACTCCCAAATAGTACCAAAATAGATGTCCGATAGTGTGAATGAGTCGCTGATGATCCCCGGATCTGAGCTAACTTTATAATACTGTAAAACAAAGAACATTTCACACAGTAAGCTTTTAAAGCTTAGTAAGCTCGTACCAAATATAATCAACAGTTTATAAAGTATAAAACATCAACTAATAAACACTTAATAGTTCTCAAATCATCTATCAATTCTATTCCAACACAATTAATATGTTCATACTAATTCATCAAACTTCATACACATAGTATCATCTACCGCATAGGTATCGTACATACCTGAACCTTCCCGTATTTATTCATTTTCATTCTCACCTCTCGTTCGAATACATTAATGCTTCCCGAAGTCTATCCATACTTTAAGAATTTGCACACTTAGTGCTTTAAATGATTAGCCGAAGCAAGAACGATTTCGCACACTTAGTGCCATCATAGATAACTGAAGCTATTTCAGTATCGCACACTTAGTGTGTCATATAGTCGAAGCTATTCCATTTCGCACACTGAGTGCTATATATAACCGAAGCCATTTCAAATCGCACACTTAGTGCTTTACATAGTCGATTTATCATATTCTCAAACTGTAGTCAACTATATATACAATTTATGCATTATCAAAGAATTAAAACATACTTGTAACATCATTTATCACGTACAAACTTACCTCGTACTCATAATTGACGATTCAGACTGTTTACTCAATAACCTTTGACTTCCCTCGGTCTAAATCTGAATTTCTCTTTTCTTGATCTATATGTATTCAAAATTAACCCGTTTATTCAAAAAATCATTCAATTTAATACATAAAAACATATTTAGGGAATTAACCCTCACGTTTTCACATTTTGACACTTTACTATCTAATCACGAAAATCACAAAATATACAAAATTTCCATACACATATGCTTAGCCAAATTTCCATAGTGTTCATGTAAGTCCATATATTTCATTTATTTCAAATTTTAGTCCTTCAATTTACAAATTTCACAATTTAGCCCATTATACTCAAATTCATAAAAAATCCAAAGACAAAATATATTAACCCAATATCAAGCATTAATATTTCGCCTTTTAACAACACAAAACTCATGAATTCATCCATGGCATAACTCAAAATATTCATCAAAATTAGAAATTCAAGATTGGGCTTTGTACATTACACTGCAACGATCTCAAAAACGTAAAAATTATCAAAAACCGAACAAAACTCATACCTTAATTGATGCTTGGACTAATTGAACCCTAATTATCTCTTTTTCTTTTCTTTTTCCTTGTATTTTTAGCAATATAAGATGACAATGGCTTTGTTTCATGTTTTGTTTTAATTTAAGTACCATTAAAAATCCATTTATATTATTAACCTTTTTATTTTCATTATAATTCCACTATCTCATGCCCATCTATGTCATTTAATCATAACCATGGTCTATTTGCAACATAAAGACTTCTCATTTTAAGAGACATAGTAATTAAACACTTTAACAAATAGAACATATCTTTTGCATTTTACGCGATTAAGTCCTTTTTCAAAATTAAGCACACAATCAATCAAATTTTCATACGAAACTTTCACTCGTGCTTAACCTCATACTGTAAAAACATAAAATAATATTAAAATAAATTTTCTAACTTAGATTTATGGTCTTGAAACTACTATTCTGACTAGGGTCTAAACCAGGCTGTTACAGGAACCTATCGACAAAGCATTGACAGCAAGAATCCCGATTGAAACTTAGGAATATATAGGATACTTGTGACATGTCATTAGTGGTTATTGTGATTATGTGATCCTGGTGCTGGTCCTGTATGTCCTACTAGTGGCTGAGTATACCGGCATGTGTTGCGGTTACTTGACAGCTTGTGTGCAGTACCGTGTAGCTACGTCTTGATTGACAGCTTGTGTGAGTAGGCCCATTGATAGCTCGAGAGTGAGCATATATGTGATATGAGATTGGGATAGCATTGGCTATGTGTGTGGCACTTTAGGGCAAGATTCTTGAGTATCCGACATTATTTTGAATGGTTCAACGAAAAAAGATAATGGTACGAGGATATAAGCCATGATACGGATCAGTTCAGGTATTTTTGATAAGTTTGGAAAGTAAGTGATAATTGATAAGTTCATATGAAAAGTAAGTGAAAGTTGATGAATTTATACTTGATACATAGGATTATGGAAATGTACAAATTATTGATTTGAATATATTACTTACATTTACTTATGTTCTTTAAATTGTAAACGAATTGGCAAATTATACTTATTAATTATATGAACTTACTAAGCTATAAAGCTTACTCTATTTATTTTACTGTGTTTTATAGTGATTTCAAAGCTAGCTCAGATTCGAGGATCATCGAAGACTTTATCACACTATCAAGCTATCATTTTGGTACTTTTGAATCTATATTTTTGGAATATATGGCATGTATAGGAACTTTAGTCATTTTGGTGTATAAGTTGATTATGAACTTAGCCATTTGAATAGGCTTGTAAATGTCTATGGTTTGGTTGTTTATGTAACACCCTAAAATTTTAAATTTTTGGTTTTGTGAAATTGTGACACAAATATCGGTCTGCTTCAGTGGTTGTGTGTTCTAGGAGTGTTTGAGAAGTCCTGGGTTCAAGCCATGTCTTTGGCAATATTTTGTTTTTCCTCTAAATCAAAGGCTCACTCTTGTTCAATAGGCTTTTGTTTAATTGTTTATAAGTTATATCAGAATGGGCCTGCTGGTCTGGTGGTTAAGATGTGTGTCAGAGTGTTGGAGGTCTTGTGTTCGAATCTCAGCTTTAGCAAAGGTGATTTATTTTGTTCGGTTGGAGGGACAGCGTTTTGGTTGCATCAAAATTTTGAGTAGTGGGATTAGATGGAGAGAATTTAGGGATTTAGTATCATATCCCTTATTTTTCTTTTTTTTCTTCTTTTTTTTGGGAATTTCCAAGTTTTGGCCTTATTTTCTTCTTCCCTTACTCTGCCGAATTTTTCTTGGTTTCCCTCTCATTTCCTATTTTTTGATTATTTCTTTGGTTTGACGTAAATCGCTCGTTCGGTAAGTATCTGCTTTGCCGTTCTCTTAAGTTTTGATTAGCGTTTTAATGGAGATTTTGTGTTCTTTCTCAAATAGGGGAAGTTTCAGAGGTTCGTGATCATTCGTAGGAATATTAAGGGTGTGGAGGTATCGCTGCTCATTGGAAGGTAAGTTTCGGTTGTCGAACCTTTTGAATAACTTGATTAGGATCAGTTTAGTTTGTCATTCGTAGCGTTTAATTTGGAGACTTTTGGATGACTTTAGGTTCTGGAGTGCTTGGAGTTCGGTTTAGCTTCTAATGAAACCAGGTGTGTACCTGAAAACACAGAAAACGAAAATCGATGAATGTTGAAAGCTAAAACTATCGACGCCACACCGGTATGTGGTCACCCATGTGATAGGCTGTGTGGTAGCACACGGGCATGTGATCGATGAACAAGGTTGTGCGCGCATAACATGGGTGCTTGACACGGCTGTGTGAGGACAGTCGAGACTGTGTGTGAGACACGGGCTCGACGAATTAGGCTGTATAGGCCACATGGGCATGTGGGCCTACATGGGTGAACCACACGGGCGTGTAGAATTCTGGGCCAAGCCGTGCGATCCACACGACCAAGGCTAATTTGGGCCGTGTGGGCCACACAGATGTGTGGGCCCACACGGGCAGGCCACATGGGCATGTGAGCCCAATTTACTGAAATACTCTGAAAGATTGCTCGGGTCGCCCAAGTCAAATGGGAACTACTGTAGGGTTGGTAAGAGTTACTTGACCCTTGATTACGTGATCTGACTATGTGATATATGTGCTCCAACGTGTTATTCTTAGCATGTAGACCGATTTGTATGTATGATCTGTTAATTGCATATTTGCATATCATGTATTGTATGCGGCATTGCATCGGGGTTAGGTTATTGTATATGGAGGAAGTGTTCTGAAAGGATCTTAAGCCTGATATCTGGTAGTACAGTTGCAACTATCTAATTATGTGCCGCATTTCGGTATAGCATGGTGTGTAGGGATGGGTGGGTCGATTTTATCCCCACATGGTGTGTAGTGTCAGACGGAGTTGGTGTGTAAAGGCTAGTGGGCAGGACTCTATTATTCTATTCTGTTATGCATGGTATATCTGAGATGGGCTAAGGCCCGCTCGTATCTAGTTTTGTATTTAAGTGGACTAAGGTTCACACCGGTTCTGTAAAGGGTTCAGGCCCGAGTTATCTGATATTTGGATGTATGACTAACTTCTTCTATTGTGTATATTTTCTGATGGGATTACACACTGAGTTTGCTAAAACTCACCCTCTTCTGTCTAATCTGTGTGGGTAATCCTTAGACTTGATAGTTCGGTGCAGCAGAAGACTCGAAGTGGCCATGCATATTTAGACTGTTTTAAACTCGGTTCTAGTATTCATTTCTTAATTATGTTTTGGGTTGGTTGATGTAATTTTGGGACTCTACGGACTTTATTTGGATTTTTTTAAAACTATTTATGTGCTTTTAGCCTAAACTCGATTTTCCTAAAAGCTAAGGTTTTCGTACATAACACGGTTCCCGAAAATTTATTGGGTTTCAAAGCTTCCGCATAAAAGAAATGTTTTTAATTAAATCAATTAGAACACATTTTTCCCAGACTAAGTAAAATTAATAATTCAGACGATTTTAAGGTCAATATGTTTCAAAACCACTCTCATGTGACATCGCTAGATTCGACCATAATATCCAGGCTGGGTTTGGGGTGTTACAGTGTATATATATGTGTGCATATGGCTTATGTTATATGATTGAGGTTGGCTTTGTGATGCTTATTGATAGTAGGTATTGTGGTTGTCAAATGTTTGCAAATATTTATTTAGTTATGTTTGGAAATGTTTGTTTAGTTGAATTGTATATGTGAATTTGGTATAATGTAATGGTTCATTTTGTTACTTGTGTATATTGTGGATAATGGAATTGAGTTGGCATGATGTAGGCTTGATTTAGTTGGTTTGAATGCCTATATATATGCTATGTTTTGGTGCCATTTGGTTTGGTGTAAGTGCATACAAATTCGGGTGGCAAAATGGCTTGGTAAATAGCCTATTTTTGTCCACACAGGTAGAGACACGGGTGTGTGTCTCAGTCGTGTGTGATACAAGGTTAGGTTACACAGCTGAGTGCCCCCTGGTGTTGAATTTGAAGTCAAGTCAGTATGCTCCACACGGTCTCACACATGGGCTTGTGACTTGGCCGTGTGACATAAGTCAGTATACTGATACAACCAAGCCCCGAGACTCATCAAGGGCTGACAAGGAACCTTTGGAGCTGCCCTTAGGACTGATAACTCAAGCTTGAGCCAAAAGATCCAAAGAGGCTATTTTGGCTCTAGCTAATCGAGTATAGGGAGAGAATGTTGCTGGGCTTATTGAACGAATGTGGACAAGTCACCCGAGCAAGCCTTGCAACCTTCTACAAGCCCATCTTGTTCATTCATAGCCCATCGAGCTCAACTCCAGCTCGTTTTTAACTTAGCAATATTTTGTAGCTGGAAATAAGGATTTCAATCTATTTTAGTTATTTTAGTTTGTGTCTTTAATTATGTCATAGTTTGAACATCATTAATATGTGTTCTACATTTAATAAAGTCATGCATTATGTAACTTTCATGTTAGTTAAGTTTGCATCGTTAAATTAAATCATGCATTAAATAACTCATTTGTTCATTCAGTTTACATCTTAATTAAATTATGGATTTAAACATCTTATTTGTTTGTATTAGAGTGTTATTTAATTTGGCTATTACTTTTTAATGCATAAGTTATAGTGTGTTTAATTTTTCTTAAATAAAATTAATTGTGTGTTCAATTTTTTTTGTAGGAAAGTTCAAAAGGCTGGACACATATTTTAAAGCTATAATAGGGCTGTTTGTTTGCCAAGAAGAATCAAATGCTGTCACATTCAAATTGCTGTTCAGTTTTGGCATAAAAGAGCGTGCATTTGGTCACTTAATTGCTGGTGCATTAAGGGAACGTTTTTGTTGGATATTGAAGCACTCAAAGCTCATTATGGTGGCTTTTCAAATGGACCAAGAGTGTCTCTTCAAGTCTGATAAGTTTTTGGAGTCTTTATCCTTCATTATGACGCCATTAAAAGAGAAAGTTACACAAGCTTTATGATTCAGTTACAAGTGAGTTGAAGGGATATCAACTAAGCACAAAAAGAACACATTAAGTCTTCATTAAAGGATAGATTCATGCCTTTTCATCTACACCAGGATCAAATGAAGAGACATGACCATTGGATTTCCTACATGAGTTAAAAACAAAATTAAAGCTTGTAATAACCTTAGTTAATTGCTGAAGGTGAAAGGTAACAAATAGGCATTCGAATAGTCAAATAGTGCCTATAAATAGATTGTAAGAAGATATTATTTTGGTTAAGAAAACTTTTGATGCTTTTATGAATTTTTACATCTTTGTGAGTTTAATTCAACTCTCATTGTTCTTTTAAGACTCAAGTTGACTTATCTAGCATTGCTAGTGGTGTCCATCTTGTTTTTTTTGTGAACTTATCACTTTTTGCGTGTGGTGTTCAACCCCGATACCTTTGGTTCCTATCTCCTCATAGATAGTGGGTGAAGGTCTTTTTTTTTAACTATCAACCTTTCCACCTTAAAAGTCAATATAAGATTCGGGTTAATAGTCTTTATAGTATTGGTTCTTTCTTGGACCTTAAGCCTTTTTCCATCCATCTGAATTATTCCTTTCAAAGTTATCTTTTTTTTTGTTTAACCGAAACATTGACTTAGACTATTCCAAAACACTTAAAAACCATATTTGCTTTAGCCTACACTTAGCCGAATTCACTCAACTCCAAATTGAACGAAACTTCCCTATTTTACGATTGGGCAACACTACGACTCGAAATCAACTTATGAGACGAGATCATATCATATACCTTACAGGATTGGCACGGCCTATCACACGACCTGGCACACGGGCATGTGTGGCCATTTTTAGGGCACATGGACTAGCCATACGGGTGTGTGTGTTGGCCGTGTGACCCAAGTTAGAGAGTTACACGGGGTCAGACACAGGCTGGGACACGGCCATGTGATTCCATTTCGAATGTCCACACGACTTGTGACACGGGCACGGTCGGGCCACACGGGCGTATGTCCCCTTTATTATGGAAAAATTTTCTAAGTTTTGTAAAAGTTTCCTGAATTATCGGTTTAGTCCCAAACCTTCCCGAATGCATGTTTTGGGCCCCGTAGGCTCATGTTAGGGACAGTGTGAATGTTTTTGATTGATGATAATTTTAATGTGAGAAATGTATATGAATTGTATGATTATTGTGCTGTAAGTTCGGTAATGCTTCGTAATCCTATTCCGACATTGAATATGGGTGAGGGGTGTTACATTGTTGGTGTCGTTGCCAGGGAAACAACGTCACTCAATTGATTTTAATTTTTTATGTTTAATAGGATAGTTAGGAATCTTTTAAATTATATATACAATTTTAATTTTTTTATTTTTATTTTCCTTTACTAATGTTGTAACACACTCTACCCAACCCGAATCACCAGATTCAGATATTTGATGTTACAACACATAAACACTTAGAAAAATTTTTACAACTGACATATAACCATTTTAAAACATACTTCTTATTATTTTATTTATTGTCTAAAAATAAAAGATTAAATAAAGAAAATGTTTAAGAATACATCATATTTTCAAAAGCAGCATAAGACGTTACAAATTAAAACTTTGCTAAAGACATGCTCCTACGATGGCCTCTGTATGCATAATGTCGCAACTAGAACTGCTATCTTGGAACAATCTGGCTTGCTCCCTTTTTGGCATACTAACTCTTTAATCAGAACTTGCATCACAAATATTTACTTGTAAGTTCATATTAACTTAGTGAGTTTTAACCCATGTTACCTTTGAACGTCTATTTTTGAATTCCTCAACTTGAAGATTCTGAACTTCCTTTCAGTCTTTGGCGGCCACCATTCTAGTACCAAGTGTATACATATACACAAACTTCCACACTTTACCATCCAACCCACAATTCACTCACCAGGCAGATTTTCGATTTCTCACTCAATGTGGAACTCATTTGCTTTTTAGAAAGTGGTTGGTTCCTCAAAAGGATATCAATATAGAACCTACCTTTGAAGGATTCTCATGTAGACAGATATTGAACACTTCACCTAGGATGGTGTATTCACATGAATCCTACTTTTGATGGACTCTTATATTGAATTTGGTAGCTTTCAGGTTACCATTCAGATCATGTCTTAAATCGACCTAGATCACAACTTATTTTGGTGGATGAAACATTCTAAGTCATCTCATGGAATCCAAGACAACCATGTTACATATCTTGAAAATGCCTAACTTGGCGGATATCTTAGACTCTAAATAACCTCTATACCTAACATGAAAACTACTCAAATTTGGTAGATACCAGATAAATTACATAACTTCCTTACATAGCGTAAACAAACTCAGAAATGACGAACACTTAGACCACTCATTTCTACGATTACACTAAGTTCTTTTTACTGATGAGTTACTATAGAGGGTTCTCTCTTTAGAAACACTACTGAATCTCTTTCCAAGAAATGCCCCCAAGGCATATTCAATTTTACCACAAGGCTAACCAAACAGAGATATCTTCAAACTTACCATATCTTTATCATAGAGTTAGCCAGCGGAGCAGTCTCAAAGCTTACCCAAATCTTGTCACAAGGGAGGTTAACCAGATTTTTCCATGAAGGGAATCACAAATTACGCCATAAAGGTATCATAGAATACACCACACATGCACACAAAAGTTACATGAAATATGCCACAAAGGCTTTACAGAAAATGCCACACAGGCAACACAGAATATGCCACAAAGGCTTTACAAAATATGTCACAAAAACAACACAGAATACGCCATAAAGGCTTTACAGAACATTACGTATTTACTATCTCGACGGACTAGCTCAAAGGGTGTCATGGGTTTCTTTCACATTATCTTGTACATATTTTCATGTTGTGATCTGCAAGTCTAGTTTACACCTTTCTGAAGCCTACACCATGAGTATTTTCATTGTCATATGATGTCATGGGTCTTTACCACATGGTCTTACACATATCTGCATATCGTGATCTTCTAGTCCAGTTAGCAATGTACTTGCCCTACTAGAGGCATCACAAATGCTCGTGTTACTTCTTTAACATAGAACACACTTACCTAGATTCATTTACACTCTTGAAAAATTCATACTCTTCTATACTTGATTTCACATGCATACATACCACACATTATATTATTCATGCAATAACTCATATACATCATTTTAGACATACGACAACTTTACAATGCTTTACACACACATACACTCACCAGTTATCCATTATAGGGTGTTCTTTTGTTTTTGATGTTTTGAATGTTGTTGGTATTCAATTAAGCCATAATGGTACCATAGATTTTATACGTCACACATTACATTTAATTGACTCTTCCTTTCGTGATCATATCCTTGTTATTTCTTAGAGTATTTGGTTCTATAGAAACCTACTTTGCTGCAATAATATTGTGACTCATTCTTTTACTATCATTTCTTTTGCAAAAAAAATTGTTTAGAAATAGAGAAATGCAAACAATGTATTCCAAAGTGTCCAAAGCAAGTCATATAGGCCATCTCATCTGATTCACAAGCAAAACCCCTAAAAACCTTGCTTAAATGCAATGTGGATGCTTCTATGTTGAGGGATAGTAACCATAGTGGGTTGGATCTTGTTATTCAAAATGTTGATGGTTAGTTTATCAAAGGGTAACTGCACAATTTGTTTGAAACTTTGGATCCTGTTTAAGTTGAAGTTATGGCTGTTAGGGAAGCCCTTTCATGGCTTATAGATTTTGGACTCGAAAATATTATTGTTGAATTAGATTGCAAAATTGTTCTTTAAGCAATTTTATTTCATGATTTGAAGCTAATGGAAGTTGGTGTTTTAATCAAGATTGCTTAGCTTTAAAAGAACATTTCCATGTTTTGTCTTTCCATTGAATGTGTCGGGATACGAATAGGGTGACTCACTATCTTGCTAAGAGAACTCTATTACATGCACACTGAGTTACTTGGAACACTCTTCCTTCGTTTATGATCGATTATTTAAAGTATGGTAATTTGCTTTGTGCTAATATCAAGTCTAAGGGAAATAGGTCCAGGTGTATTAGAGAGGCCTGATGGCTTAGGTTTAGCATTCCCTTGATCTCGAGTTTCTATTTGTTTCCTTCTTGTTATTTTAACTCATTTTTCCTTTAAAAAGAAGCTTAATTTTTTTCTTTTGCAATTTTTAGTTAATAACTCTTACTACGTTTAATATTCAAAAGGTTATTAAAGGAAGGGGAAAAATAGAAAAAGGAAAATCAATTTGAATATATCATACCTCGTTGAACAAATTTTAGACCGCATCTCTCTTTATGGAAACACCTTGTAACAACCTCAAAGGGTGAGGAAATACCTCTCTCGAGAAGAACATTGACAAAATTTTTGTCCACATCTAGTGGGCCCCAGTCACGATTGTCCTTGTCTAATCGAAAGAGGGTCGTATCTTCATAATGCCACTCAACCTATGACCGATAATATGCTACCATGAATGACATGTGGTGTCCTAAAATTAGAACTATTTTTTGTTACTGCAGACTGCATTTAATGCTAGTTTTTGTAGCTGCAACGACGCTATTTTGTTTCTAACTGCTACAAACGTCCACAAGGTTGTTAGAGGACTTAAATACAAGGTCAAGGCTCCTCATTAAGATATAGAAAAAAATGCCTAAATTCCAAGAACTCAATTTTCCAATCTTTCTCATTTTTTACTAAATATTTCTTGTGCACACTTGTGGGTTAAGTCTTTTATCATTCTTTCAAGTGTTGTAACTTTGTGTGAGAGTGCTTAGTTGTTGATTATATACTTTTTAGAGGTACCATCTTATTCATCATTATTTTATAACACCCTAAACCCGACCTAGACGGTATGGCCGAATTTGAGAATGTTACAAAGAGGGGTTTTGAAACAAAACTTTCATGTTCAAACTTCTACTATTAATTGTTCTAAAAGACTCTACATTTTTGAAAAAACTTGTTATTATTCTCTTTAACGAAATCATCATTTATTTCCCTTTAAAGTAAAACGTAAATTTGCAGCGAAAGTTTGTAAGTCGTTATAGTTGAAAACCGAGCTTATGTTTTGAAAAACATTTGTTTGCGTAAAACCGTTGTTTGTTGAACGTCGTATTTTAAAAACCAAAACACATCCAAAACCAAATTATAAACAACAGTCCAAAGAATCCCAAAATTACAAAACTCTCAAACAAAAATCCCGAAAATTAAATAATTTAATAATAAAAAGTAGTTTCCACACTTGTGGTCACCGCTGAGCCTCTGTCGCACTGAGTCGGCTATGTCTGAGGATAAACAGAACAAACAAATAGATGTGAGTTGTCACAAACTCAGTGTGTAACTTAACAGAGACAGACATGCACATAAACTCATATTTCTCATGTAGCAGATCAGATATGGGCATAGGTCCTTAACAAAATCAGATAATATTAGAATTAGATTATTAGAATATACAGACATGAAAAGTCCTACCCCCATCCTCCCATACCATCTCTGACCATCCTAACACTCCATGTGGGGTATGTAACACTCACCTATCCCTACGCACCACATAGTGTCTTTACAAAACTTACCAGAATAGTTTGCAGTCAAGCTGCCGGTATTTCAGTGAGATGTCACCTCACAAAACACTTCCTCCATATATACAAATCCCACCCAATACACAGGTACAAATAACAGATAATAGATATACATAATTAACATGTCCTGCATGCTCATATATAGGTAGCATAAATGTTATTACGAACCAGTCAAATCATACATATCATTTTCTAAATGCTCAAATTATTTTATCAGAATAGCAAATATCATGCCTTAGGGTTTGTTTTGCCCTTATCGACCCTATGGAAGGCCCATAGTCAATCGGAATGACGTATGTGACCCTAGGGAAAATTTCAAAATTTTGGGTCCACGTGCTTGTGTGGGCCCACACAAACAACACCCCAATGAAAAATTAGTAACCAATTTAAGAACTTAACCAAGAATTTGATTCCGATAAAAACCTCTCAAAACTGAATTACGCATAATTCACTTACCACCAATAAGTCGAAACACACAACATTTAAATCGATGATGGAGCACTAACCACTTCTTGCCTTTCCCCTAAACGAGAAGTAACGAACACTTTCAATGGATGTTGTTACACATAACTAAAAATCCCCTACAACGCAAAATGGAAAAGAACTACTCAATAGCTTACTTAGTCTGAACAAATCGAAAAACCCCAAAAAGCACAGCGATGAGAAAAAACAAAATTTGGAAAAGAGGAAAAGAAACGTCCAAAAGCGGACAAGGATTTTGGGGAAAAGAAAAAAAACAATAACCACTAAATTCCCCAACTCCCCACTAACCCACTAACCAACATTATCCCACTAAAATTGACAATATATTCTCATCCAACCACCACAGAGTTTCAACTCCAACGAACCTTTATCAGACAACCGAAGCAAAAATTATTATTCCCATTCACACAGGGACTCAAACACGGGACCTCAAGGCAAGCTAACACCTTACCACTTGAACCTGCAGGCTCATTCTAATATGATTTGACTAGCAATAGACTATAAGCCAAACAACCAAGGATAAGGCTAGGATAAAAAATAACAGAATTTTCAAAAGTGAGACTTGAACCCAAGACCTCAAACACACAATCAGAACACTTAGCCACTAAAGCAGATACTGATTTATGGCAGGTTTCACAAAAAAAATAATGTTAAATTAATCAGGGTGTTACAACTCTACCCCTTAAAAGAAATTTCGGCCTTGAAATTTACTTGATTCGAACAGATGAAGATACTGCTGATGCATCAAGTCCTCAAGTTCCCACGTGGCTTCCTTAGTGCCTTGATTCTGCCACAAAACCTTAATTAATAGAATAGACTTCCTCCTCAGAATCTTTACATCTCGATCCAAAATTTGAATCAGCTTCTCCTTAAATGTCAAATTCGGTCTAACCTCAATCTCCTCAACAGAAACAATGTGAGATGGATCAGATCGATACTGCCTCAACATAGAGACGTGAAACAAATCATGGATACGGTCTAACTCCAGAGGTAGCTCTAGCTGATAAGTGACCAGTCCCACAAGCTTCAGAATCCAATATAACCCAACGAACCTAGGGTTCACTAGCCATTACATCTAAACCGCAGAACTTTCTTCCACAGAGATACGTTAAGGAACACGTAATCCCCCACAGAGTATTTAATGTCCATCCTTTTCAAATTTGTATAGGACTTCTGTCTATCAGAAGTTGCCTTAAGACGATCCTAAATCAGTCTGACTTTGTCCTTAGTCTCGGAAACCAAATTAGGACCTAAAACTCATCTTTCACCTAACTCAGTCCAACATAGTAGAGTACGACACTTACGACACTTACGACCATACAGAGCCTCGTAAGGTGCCATCTGGATACTAGATTGAAAACTATTGTTGTAGGCGAACTCAGCCAAAGGCAAAAAATTCTTCCAACTCCCATAGAAATCAATCACACAACTCCAAAGCATATCCTTCAGTTTCTGAATCACCCTCTCAAATTGACCATCGGTCTGAGGATGGAACTAGTACTGAAACCTAGAGCTTCATGAAGTTTCTTCTAAAATTGAGACATGAAGTGAAGATACTTATCTAAAATTATCAAAACTGGAACCCCGTGAAGTCTCACAATCTCAGAAAGGTATAGCTTGGCTGACTTCTGCAGAGAATAATCTGTTCGAACCCGAATGAAATGGGCAGACTTGGTCAACTAATCCATGATGACCCATACAAAATCCTTCTTAGTAGGTGTTAAGGGTAAGCCATTAATGTAGTCCATCATTACACGTTCCCATTTCTATAAGGGAATCTTAAATGGTTGGAGCAAACCTGAAGGCAACTGGTGCTCAGCATTAACTTGTTGGCACGTCAAACAACAAGTAACGAAATCTGTTACCTCTCGTTTCAAACCTAGCCACCAGTATAATTCACAGAGGTCTCGGTACATCTTATTTCCACTGGGATTCCCTCAGAATCAACTGTCTCAGATAGGAATCATTCGGTACACAAACTCGTCCTTGGAAACATAGAACCCACTCATTAGTCAACCCAAAATTAGACTTACTACCACTCTCAACCTGACAAAAACGCAGAACTAGAAAATCATCCCCAACTGTTTATCCCAAATCTGATCAATCCAAGTCTGCTTAACTTGCAACTCGGCTAACAGACTCCCATCCTCAAACAGACTTAGGCGAGCAAACATTGCCCTCAAGTTAGATATTGCTCTATGACTAAGAGCATCGACCACCATATTGGCCTTAATGGGATGATACTCTATCGTGCAGTCGTAATCCTTGAGCAGCTCAATCCATCTACGCTGCCTAAGGTTCAACTCCTTTTGAGTAAGGAGGTACTTGAGGCTCTTTTGATCCGTGTAGATGATACACTTCTCACCATACAGATAATGCCTCTAAATATTTAAGGAAAAAACCACGGTAGCCAACTCGAGATCATGCATTGGATAATTTCCCTCGTGTGACTTAAGCTGTTGGGACGCATAAGCCACAATCTTACCATCCTGTACCAGAACACACCCTAATCCGACGTCTAGCGCATCACTATAAACCATGAATTCCTTACCAGATTTCGGTTGTATCAGAACAGGAGCATGAGTTAGAATAGATTTGAGCTTCTTAAAGCTCAATTGTTGTGCATCAATCCAGAAAAAAGGAACATTCTTGCGTAGAAGCTTAGTCAGAGGAGCTGCAATCAACTAGAACCCGTCAACAAACCGTTGATAATAACCCACAAGACCCAGAAAACTGTATATCTTAGAAACATTCTTAGGCTATTTCCAATCAAGTAAAACCTCAATCATTTTAGGATCAACTCGGATCCCCTCAACAGAAACCATGTACCCCAAAAATGTTACTTCTCGCAACCAGAAGTCACACTTGCTCAACTTATCGTAGAGCTATTTCTCATGCGGTATCTAAAGCACTACTCTAAGATGTTTATCATGCTCCTCTTTGGTCTTAGAGTACACTAGAATATCATCGATGATGAATACAATGAACTGATCCAAATACGATTGGAAAACCCGGTTCATCAGATTTGTGAATGCAGCCGAAGCATTCGTAAAACCAAAGGGCATGATTAGGAACTCGTAGTGCCCATAATGAGTCCTAAAAGCCATTTTATGAATATCAGCTTCCTTAACCCTAAGCTGATGATACCCGGAACAAAAATCTATTTTTGAGAATACTGAAGGCCCACAAAATTGATCAACAAATCGTCAATTCTCGAAAGTGGTACTTATTCTTCATAGCCAACTTATTCAGTTGTTGGTAATCGATGCACATCTTCATGGTACTGTCCTTTTTCTTTACAAACAAAATTGGTATCCCCACGGAGACACACTAGGAATGATGAATCCACGATCTAGAAGCTCCTGAAGTTGAGCCTTTAGCTTCGTAAGCTCTTTCAGTGCCATTCGATAAGGAGCGATGGACAATGGAGCTATACCTAGTAGAAGCTCAATGTCAAACTCAACTTCCCGATTCGGAGAACTCATCAGGAAATACATCCAAAAATTCCCTCACTGTTTTGATGTTCTCAACAGAATAGTCCCTAGAAATTGAGACACTTACAAAGGCCAAATATGCTTCACACCCTTTCAAAACCAGTTTTTCAACCACTAGAGTAGAGATTACGTTAGACAAGTAACCCCAACTCTAGCCTATCACAACAATTTCCACATCATCCTCAATTCTCAGAACTACCCTTTTAGTTGCACAATCAAAACTAACTTAGTGCTTTACCAGTCAGTCCATTCCCAAAATCAAATCGAATTCCCCAAATGATACCTCCATTAGATTTTCCAGAAACATTATCCCTTGTACTTCTAGGGGAACTTTCCTATATAGTTTGTTTACCCGAACTGATTGAACCAACGAACTCAATATAGAAATCTCACCTGAAGTACTCTCAATAGGAAATCCCAAATTACCAGAGACAGAACTAGCTATATAGGAGTGTGTTGGCCCTATATCTATCAAAGTAGTATAAGGGGCATAAAAAATAAGGAACGTACTTGTAATCACATTAGGGGTGCCTTTGTCCTTTCGGCATTGAGTAGCATAAACCAGTGTAGCCTGCCTCACCTAAGTCTGACTAGCACTTCTGCCGGTGCTCTCTGTCCTCTACCTAAATCATTACCACCCCTGGCCAGACCACGGCCCCTAGGCAACTACTGTACTGCCCTTTGCGGCTGAACAAAATTGGAACCAAAGCTTGCATCTGATCAGAACATTGTGCGCACTTTTTAATACGGTGCTCCAACAACCGACAATGCAAACATGCCCCCAATCTCCTCCACCACTCGTTCAGATGGCGCCTACCACAATCGCTGCATAGGTGAACCCTAGTAGGAGCAACTGGAACTCCCACTCTAATAGACCCATTAGTTCTGGCCCATTTCTTAGGCCTCTGAGCAGAATTAGAGGGCTCTGAATCCCTCTTATTCCTACCTCTCTCTCAGTCCCTATTCTAGAGCTCCACACGCTTAACCTCCTCGGTAATCTTTGCCTTGTCCACTAGGATGGAGAACTCTAGCTCCATCTACGTAGCAATCAAGACTCTCAAACTGTCTCTCAGACCATTTTCAAAGCGAACACATTTATTGTATTCTGATGCCACCATGCCTCGAGCGTAGCGGCTCAATCTCAGAAATTCACCCTCATACTCGGCCACAGTCCTATCCTTTTGCGTGAGATCCATGAACCTACATTTGCAAGCGTCCACATAACTCGTTCCCACATACTTCCTTTGAAAAGTAGTCTTAAAATACTCCCAACTAATCTGATTCAGCAAAGTACCCTCGTCAATTGATAACCACCACTGATGTGCCTTGTCGCAAAGAAAAGAAACTGCACCTTTTAGTTTCTGCTTAGGAGTGCAGTCGGTGTCGTTCATTATACTCTTGGTGGCATCCTGTAACGACCCGATAGTCAGGTAAACAGAAAAGTGTATTTTTGGGTCTCCATTTTCGACAAACGGATTTGTAAATATTTATTAAAAATATTTACAAAGTTTATTGTGTGGTTAATTAGGTTTTGGTTTGTAACACCCCTGATCTGTATTCAATGTCGGAACAGGATACGAGGCATTACTGGACTCACATCACAAACAAACAAACAATTGCAAGGCATAAATTTTCATCCAAATTAAAACCATTTGTATTCAATCATAAGGTCCCTAATATGAGCCTACGAGGCCCAAACATGCTTTGGAAGTGGTTTGAGACTAAACCGATAACTAGGGGAATTTTTACAAAACTTAGAAATTTTTTTTGCTATGAATAAAGGTCACACGCCCGTGTGGTTTGGGACACGCCCGTGCGGGCAGGTTGTGTGGTCATACACACCTGTGTCCCTAACCCGTGTAACTCTCTGTTTTGCAAAGCATGAACAAATTGAGATCACGCGACCAAGTCAAAAGCCCGTATGCTAGGCCATATGGTTAATTTAATTTTCATGAAATAGGTGCAGACGTCACACGGTCAGGACACACGCCTGTGCCTGAGGCTGTGTCCCTCAAATGGATGAGACACACGCCCGTGTCTCTGCTCGTGTGCTCAATTCTGAGCATTCTGTTTCTCAGAATTAAGGTGCAGGGGACACACAGCCGAAACAAATGCCCATGGGGTAGACCGTGTGTCACATACGTCCTAGACACATGCCCGTGTGTCTACCCGTGTGGACATAATAAAGACTATTTACCAAGCCATTTGTCACCCTCATTTACACCTACACACACACATTCAATGGCACAAATCATGGTATACTTAGGCAACGAAAACATCCATAATCAAAATTAGAACATATCATTTTATTATCACACATAACATACTTCCAACATCATATTCTACCAAAACAAATCAAACCAAGCTCACATCCACAAGTACCAACATAAATACTTTTATTATGCATGATTCTCCATAAAGTTCATAGCATACCAATGAGCCAATCTCACCAACTCAAAAACAAAATCATTAAGTCACATTCAATCATTCTCCAAACATTTATAAACCACATCACACATGAGTTTCTTATACATGCATGCATATATAAATATATATAAACTTACAACCAATTCAACCAAAATGAGCCAAGTTACATGGCCAAATACCATATCAAGCCCTTGAAGATTAAAAGCCAATACATTTGGTCAAATCATAATGACACATATAACAAAATGACCAGGTCCCTATACATGCCATAATCTCAAAATATTTAAAATCATCGGTGTACAAAGTAACAGATGATAGTGTGAGGCGATCTCTGACGAATCTCTAATCCGAGCTAGCTTGGTGACACTATAAAACATGGAAATTAAACGAAGTAAGCTATATAGCTTAGAAAGCTCGTATGAAGAAATAAGCTAACCTTAGCATACATTAACATGCAAGTATTACATCCTAAGGAAATATAATTTACCATATTCTCGTGATCGTAATTTGTTCCATCACAACTTACCTTGAGTTTATCATTTCGTGAATTTAATAAATCATAAGTTTCGTGCATATACCTGCACCAGTCATATGGTGTCATACTCATTCTCATCTTTATCATACCCAATGAGCCACTTAGAATAATAAATTCAGATACTCAGGAAACCTTGCACACAAGGTGCCACATATGAGCCATTGCTACCTCTATCTCATAACACATATGTGCTCGCTCTCGAGCTATCAACGGGCCTGCTCACACAAGCTGTCAGTCGAGACATAGCTACACGGTGCTACTCACACAAGCTATCAAGTAACCACAACATATGCCGGTATACTCAGCCACCAGTAGGACGTACAGGACCAGTACCCGAATCACATAACATACAATTCACTTGTATCTTAATCTATTCCTAAGGTCCGATTGGAATTTCTCGCTTGCCAAATCGTCGTCAAATGTGTTCGTAAGGTTGATTTCGCAATTCATGCATAGATTAAAGCATTGAAAATACATTTAAAGTAAAGCTTATTTAACATACGAACTTACCTCGGGTACAAAAACGGCCAAAAAGACCTATTTGTCAATTACTTTGTTTTTTCCCCCGATCTACACCCGAACTTCGTTTTTCTTGATCTATAATACCACATTTAACTTATTTAATCATCACATTATTGAATTCAGCCCAAAAACACATTATGGCAAAATTTACATTTTTTCCCTAACTTTTTAACATTTTACGATTTAGTCCCTAGCCTCGTAAAATGAATTTCATTCAATTTCATCACAACCCAAGCCCAGCCGATTGTTATTTATACTAAGAATAGCCCACATTTTTCATTTATTCACACTTTTATACACATTTTATAGACTTTTACAAATAAGTCCCTATTTAACTTTTTTATCAAAAATCACTTTGTAAAAGTTGTTTAACAAGCAACAAACAGGCATTTTCTACCATTAAATATCAAAATATATGTACATCCAACATGGGTAAAATTTTAGACTTTAAATTTCTTTCAAATTAGTCCTTCAAATAGCTAAATCAAGTTACAACGATCTCAAAAATATAAAAATCGTTAAAAACGGGACAAGAACGGACTTACAATCGAGCTTGAAAGTGGCCAAAACCTTAGCTATTTCTTTCTCTTCAAATTTGGCTAGGGGGACTAATTTGAGAAGATGGACACTTTTGTTTTTACTTATTTTGTCTTTATTTACTAGATTACCAAAATGCCCTTCACTTAAACTTTGAAATTTTACCTACTCCATGTCCATTTTTGTCCATACTAAAATATAATGGTCTAATTACCATTTAAGGACCTCTAATTTAGAATTTCATAACAATTTACTACCTTTAGCCTATAGAACTCAAATTTTGCACCTATTGCAATTTAGTCCTTCTAGTCAAATTGAGTACTCAATTGATAAAATTTCTTAACAAAACTTTCACACAATTATTCTATCATGCTGTAGACCTTAAAGAAACAATAAAATAAATATTTCTACTTCAGATTTGTGGTCTCGAAACCACTATTCTGATTTGACCCAAAAATGGGCTGTTACAACTCTCCCCCTTTAGGGATATTCGTCCTCAAAAATCTTACCAGAAAAGAGGTTAGGGTGCTATTTTCTCATAGCTTCCTTGGGTTCCCACGTAGCCTCTTTGACCCCGTGTCATTTCCATAAAACTTTCACCGGAGCTATGCTTTTGTTTTTCAGCTGTTTAACTTCTCGAGCTAACACTTTGATTAGTTCTTCACCGTATGTCATATCGGGTCAAAGCTCAATCTCTGTTGGAGAAATCACATGCGAAGGATCTGATCGGTATCGTCACAACATTGACACATGAAACACATTGTGAATTCTTTCCAACTCCTACAGCAAAGTTAGTCGATATACCACTGGCCCTATTCTTTCAATAATCTCATACGGCCCAATGAAACGCGGACTCAACTTGCCTTTGCGACCAAATCTAAGAATTTCCTTCCATGGAAACACTTTCAGAAACACTTTATCACCAACCTGAAATTCGATATCCTTTAGCTTCAAATATACATACGATTTCTGTCGATCCGAAGCTGCTTTCAAACAATCACGAATTACTTTCACTTTCTCTTCAATTTCTTTGACCAAATCAACCTTGTGAATCTGTTTCTCACTAAGCTCAGTCCAATACAACAGAGTTCGACACTTACAACCATACAATGCTTCATACAGTGCCATCTTAATACTTGATTGAAAACTGTTGTTGTAAGCAAATTCGACTAAAGGTAGATATTTCTCCCAGCTACCTTCGAACTCTAAAACACAATAGCGAAGCGTATCTTCAAGAATTTGAATCACTCTCTCAGATTGACCTTCAGTTTGCGGATGGAACGCAGTACTAAAATTTAACTTTGTACCTAACGCTTCTTGCAATTTCTTCTAAAACTGCGACGTAAACCTCAGATCTCTATCTGAAATAATAGAAGTAGGCACCTTGTGCAATCTAACAATCTCAGCAATGTACAACTCAACCATTTATCAAGTGAATAATCGGTACGTACCGGAATAAAATGAGTCAACTTCGTCAATCTTTCAACAATAACCCATACAACATCTTTCTTTTTCGGGGTCAGAGGTAACCCTGATACGAAATCCATCGTAACTCTATCCAATTTCCACTCGAGTATAGTCACAGGCTAAAGTAAACCCAAAGGCACTTGATGTTTGGCTTTCACTTGTTGACAAATTAAACATCTCGTTACAAAATAAAAAATGTCTCATTTCATGCCTGACCGCCAATACAATTCCTTCAAATCATTATACATCTTTTTATTTTAAGGATAAACAGATAGAAAACCATTATGTGCCTCATGAAGAATTTTTTGAATTAGATCAGTATCTCTCAGTACACAAATCTTATCTCGGGAACCTCAAACAATCATCGGATCCAATCTGATATTCTGAATCACTATTCGATTGGCACTGAAGTCTTTTAGCTTGCAACTTATTATCACCTTTCTGAGCTTCATAAATTTGCTAAAGAAATACCAATCTAGCTTTCAACTTGGCCAAAATCGATCCATCATCAGATAAAGTTAACCGCGTATTCATTGCCCTCAAAGCAAACAAAGTCTTTCTAATTAAAGCATCTGCAATTACATTCACTTTCCTCGGGTGATAGTTGATCACTAACTCATAATCTTTTAATAGCTCGAGCCATCTTCGTTGTTGCAAATTCAAATCTTTCTAAGTCATCAGATACTTTAAACTCTTGTGATCAATAAAAATGTGACACTTCTTACCAAATAAATGATGTCTCCAAATTTTTGGAGTGAACACAATAGCAGCCAATTCCAAGTCGTGCGTCCGATAATTCATATCATGCAGTTTCAACTGTCTCGAGGCATAAGCTATCACTTTACCCTTTTGCATCAACACACAACCAAGACCGTTCAAGGACGAGTCTCGCTAAAAATCACAAACTCTTTTCTTAACTCAGCTTGCACTAACACCGGTGCCTCAGTCAATAAAACTTTCAATTGTTCAAAACTCTTTTGACATTTATTAGACCACTCGAATTTCACATCCTTTCACAACAATTTGTTCATAGGTGTAGCAATCAACGAAAATCTTTTAACAAAGCGTTGATAATAACCAGCCAAACCCAAAAAGCTTTTGACTTCAGATGCATTTCTTGGTGGTTTCCAATCGACAACTGTCGAAATCTTATCAGGTCAACTCATATACCTTCTGCTGAAACAATGTGTCCCAAAAATCTAACTTCTAGGAGCCAAAACTCACTTTTGCTGAATTTAGCAAACAATTTATTATCTTTCAAAGCCTGTAATACAATTCTTAAATGTTCGGCATGCTCAGACTCATCTCAGGAATAAATCAGGATGTCATCAATAAATACAACCACAAACTTATCTAAATACGATGGAAAAATTTGATTCATCAAGTCCATAAAAACTGCAGGAGTATTTGTTAATCCAAAAGGCATAACAAGAAATTCATAATGCCCGTACCTTGTTCTGAATGCAGTCTTCGGCACATCTGAATCCTTAACTCTTAGCTGATAATAGCCTGATCTCAAGTCTATCTTCAAGAACACCGTTGCCCCTTTCAACTGATCGAACAAATAATCAATCCTCGATAAAGGATACTTGTTCTTTATTGTAACCTTGTTAAGATGACGATAATCTATACAAAGTCTCATGGATCTATCTTTCTTCTTGACGAATAACAGTAGTGCATCCCAGGGTGAAAAACTTAGTCTCGTAAAACCCTTATCTGTTAACTCTTGTAACTGAGACTTCAATTCTTTCAATTCAGTCGAAGCTATTCTATATAAAGGTATCGATATCAATGAAGTTCCCTATACCAAATCAATAGTGAATTCAACCTCTCTGATTGATGGTAATCCAGACAACTCTTCTGGAAACACATCCGTGTATTCACAAACTACCGGCATAGATTCAATCTTCAATTCAAACACTTTTGTATTTAGTACATATGCAAGATAAGCTTCGCACCCTTTTCTTACATATCTCTGAGCCGACATCGACGAAATCACAATAGGCAACTCACCCAACTCAACTAGCTCAATCTGAAGAATTTCATCATTTTGACATTTCAATTCAATAATCTTTCATCTACAATTCACTATGACATCATGTAGAGTCAACCAATCCATTCCAAGAATTACATCAAACTCATCAAACCGTAAAAGCATTAAGTCAGCCAGAAAATAGTGACCCGAATCATTAAAGGACAACTCTTGCAAACTTTATCGACTAAAACATATTTGCCTAAGGGGTTCGACACTTTAATCACATATTCAGTAGACCAACAGGCAAATTCTTACTAGATACAAAATTCTTAAAAATATAATAATGAGTTGATCCAGGATCAATCAATGCAACTACATTAGTATCATAGAGAGAAAATGTACCAGTGATAACATCAGGGGATGACGCATCTTCATGAGCATGAATTGCGTAGGTTCTAGCAGATGCTCTAACCTCTGATCTCATAGTAAACTCTTTCGTCACGCCTCTTCTACTGGTCCCACTTCCAGTATTTCTTGGTGGCCTCCCTCTAGTGGCAATGTTACTCGGCCTTACATTCTGAAAATTATCTTTCTCGGTCATTTCAGGTGTAACACCCCTAACACGTATCCATCGTTGAAATAGGGTTACAAGGTATTACCAAACCATACACATCATTCATATACATAACACATATATTTATGCATTCATATATAAAACCCATCCAAAACATTCACATTGTCCCTTACAAGGATCTACAAGACCTTAAAACATTCTTGGAAGTGGTTCAGGACTAAACTGATAACATTTGCAATTTTTAGGAAACACATAAAATTTTCAAACATTCAAGGGTCACACGCCCGTGTGAACAGGCCCTGTGCCTCACGCGACCACCAGACACGCCCGTGTTACAGACCGTGTGAAAACAAGGCATACATACTATCTTGCACCACACAGCCGAGGACATGTCCGTGTGCCATGGCCGTGGAAAAACTGGAGGGGTTACTGGCTTGGGTCACACGGCTAGCCACACGCCCATGTGCTAGCCCGTATGCCACACAAGGCCAGTAGACATGCCCGTGTGCCTAGATCATGTCAAACCTATAGGGTATACTGACTCAAATTCGAAGGGTACCCCAGGGGACACAGGGCCATGGAGCATGACTGTGTGTCGCACACGGCTGAGACACACGCCTGCGTTTCTGCCTGTGTGGACAAAAATAGGCTATTTGCAAAGCCAATTTGCCAAAATTTTTTATATGGATATCATTTAATCGATCGATTTAATAGATTTAATATAGATTAAATTTTTTTCTATTTAGTTTCCCTTTTCTCATGCACACCTAGCAACCAAAATGATAGCAATTCATCATACAATATGCATCCTAAAATCATCAACCAAATGCACAATTCACACACAATTCATGCCGTTTTATAATTAACCATTTCACTACTTAAATCCATAATCGAAACATATCAAATCAATATGCCAAAATCATCAAACTTACATAATTTCTAAATGAATTTCCTCATCATCTTATCATCTCTTTCATTCTTCAAAACATACCATTTCATCATCTCAAAACCAAGCCACAACATGCCATTTTTCCAACATTAGTACACCAATTGACAAATAGCTATACAAGTAAATATATAACCATCACAAAATATGCCAAAACATAAGACCATATATATACATCGCATATTTCACTTATTAAACACATAATTCAAAATAACTTGAATGGCCATACACATCATCATTTACAAGTCAAATCTCATGGCTAATATCATAACTCAAAGCATACTAAGATGACACCAGCCTATACTTGCCATATACCATATATACAAAGCTTTAAAAATACCAACAAGTTGATCGATAGTGTGATGACGTTTCCCAACGATCCCCGAGTCCGAGCTAGCTTTGATTATTTATAAAACAAGGAAAGAACACACAAAGTAAGCTTTAAAATCTTAGTAAGCCATATACAAATAAATTATCACATGAATCAATATCATTTCCATCCATAGGCATCCATGAATAAACATTTATGAGATCACAAAACTTTCTCATTGTACACATATTTAATATCATAATTGAATTCATCAATTACTTCTTTTTCATTACTCGTATGAATCTCGTACGTACCTGAGCCATTTAACTCATTCACACATTCTTTCTCGACTTGACTTTTCCCGTTGAACCGTTCGAAATCGTTAAGGATACTCGGTAATCACATATAGCTCGTACAATGCCATATCCTAGATATGGTCTTACATGTTATCACATATCGATGCCATTGTCCCAGACAAGGTCTTACACGAAATCGATTAACGATGCCAATGTCCCAGACATGGTTTTATACATAATCACAATACAATGCCAATGTCCCAGACATCGTCTTACATGTAATCACATCTTGGTAACCTAATGTCATGACATTCTTATCCTGTACTATTCCTAAGGTTCGTACAGGACTTTTAGATATTGTAACTTTGTTGATTCTTGCTTGTATTTGCTCGTTTGACATTTATAGCAATTCAATAGTAATAAAACATATATAATTCAATTCAAAGATGTTTATTTGCATATGAACTTACCTCGTAGTCGAAATAGAGGGATTGAATCGACTATTCGAGAACATTCGATTTTCCCCAATCTAAATCCAATTTCTTTCTTTCTTGATCTATATACATTCAAAATTAACTCTTTTACTCATCAATTCATTCAATTTCATCTAAAACACACAATTTGGGCATTTTTACCCTTTAACCCCTAAAGTTCCACATTTATTCAATTTAGTCCCTATTTCATAAATACACAAAATTCATGAAATTTAGTTTAACCCATGCTTGACCGAATTTCATGGGGACCTCTAGCAGCCCAAAACTTTTATTTATCTGTACTTTTAACCCCACATTTTTATCTTTTCCCAATTTAATCCCTAATATGCATTTTTACTCAAAATCACTTTACAAAACATAGATATCCATCACTAAACTTTCATAATTCATCATAAAACATTCAAAAACACATGAATTCATCAATGGAAACTTTCAAAACATTAAACAGTTTTGCAAATTAGTCCCTGGGCTAGCTAGTACTCAAAGCAACGATCACAAAAACATAAAAATCATCAAAAATCGAACTCAAATCATACCTTAATCACAAACACAAAGTGTCAAACCCTAAAACATGAAAATGGCTTCTTTTTTCTTCTATTTTTAGTGTAAAAAAGATGATAAAATGGCCACCATTATGTTTATTTTAATTAATAATAACATGATTTATCAAATACCAGTATTAACCTTTAATAATAACCTTTAAAAACAATTAATATAAGGCCATTTATGAAAAATTCCACTATCAATGGTCTAATATCAACATAAAGACCTTTCATTTAATAAACCATAGCAAATAGACAATTTTAACTTACAGCATGCTACTTTTCCATTTTACGCGATTTAGTCCTTTCGTCAAATTAAACACTCAAACGCTAAAATCATTTCACGAAATTTTCACACATGCTTACTCACATGCTATAAAAACCAAAAATAATATTAAAATAATTTTCTAACTGCAAATTTGTGGTCCCAAAAGTACTGTTCTAATTTATCTAAAGTCGGGCTGTTACATCAGGGCAATCTCGAATGAAGTGATCTTGGGAAAGACATTTGAAACAATCCCAGTTATTCATCCTACATTCACTGGGATGTCATCTACCACAGTGTTGACATTCAAGTCTATTAGACCTTGCATTACCAATGCTCACTATGAACGTAGTAGTTTGGGCCTTAGAACTCGAATAATGCTTCCCATGATCTTTGTTGGGATATCCAGTTGAAACATTCGAACGAGTATAAAAATCTCTCAATTTATTTGACGAAGACTAAAATGACTTATTCATCGTTCTTTTTCTTAAGTCTCTAGCCTCAAACTCAACTTTTCTCTTTTCTTTGCTCAACTCTTCGGCTATGCAAGCTCTGTCGACCAGTAGGAAAAATTCCTTCAACTCTAAAATCCCAACTAGTAGTCTGATATCCTTATTCAGCCCATCTTCGAATCTCTTACACATGATAGCCTTGGTGGAAACACATTCCCAAGCATACTTACTAAGCCTAACAAACTCTCGCTCATATTCAGTCACAGACACACGGCCTTATTTCAGCTCTAAAAACTCTTTACGCGTTTGATCAATGAACCGTTGACTAATATATTTCTTTCTAAACTCTTCTTGGAAGAAACCCCAGTAACTCTTACTTCCGGCACCACAGATACAAGAGTATTCCACTACTGGTATGTTGAGTCCCTCAGTAGTGATATAGTGCATTTCAAGCACTCATCTGGTGTGCAAGAAAGCTCATTAAATACCCTGATAGAGTTCTCAAGCCAAAACTCTGCCCTCTTGGGATCATCGTCAACATTGGTTCTAAATTCTTCGGCCCCTTATTTTTGAATCTTATCAATGGAGGCTTGTTCAGTCTTAGTAATTCCACACCTTAGGGAGCAATGGGAACTAGTTGGGGGTTAGGTGGGGGTGGAGGATGTTGGATAGCTGGATTTGTTTGAACAAACTCGGTAAACCACTCATTCATCCTTTGGAAGAAAGCTTCCCTAGCCTCTCCTCCCTGACTAACCGTCACTGGTATACTTTCAGATGGCACTGTCCCTTCGGTGGGAGCCGGTGCATTAATTTTAGCATCATCAGTTACCTCTCTGATGGGATCCATTTACTATATGAAAACACAACTTAAACTGTCAAGAGCTGTCACACTATCACAAATTAAATATGGCATGTATAGCTAGACTCTCACACATGCTACGTTAGTCCAAGAATCGACTAAACCATAGCTCTGATACCACTAAATGTAACACCCCTGATTCGTATTCAATGTCAGAATAGGATACGAGGCATTACTGGACTCACATCACAAGCAAACATTGTAACAACCAATTATAGGGCTAGTCGGAATAGTGGTTTCGGGACCACAAATCTGACATAGAAATTTTTATTTTTATTACATTTTTATAGTCTACAGTTTCACAGAATGATTTCATAAAAATTTCATTTGAAAATTTTGACATTTGGGCACTTAATTTAGTAAAAAGGATTAAATTGTAAAAAGTGGAAAAGTTGAATTCTTCATGCTAGAGGTGTCCAATTGCTATGAGATTTTAAATTGAAGGTCCTTAGATTTTAATTAGATCATCTTACTTTAGTTTGGACAAAAATAGACATGGCGTAAAAGAATTTTTGTGTTTTGACAAAAGGGCATTTTGGTCATTTGGTTAATAAAAGAATAAAAAGGGAAAATAAAGCCAAAATTGTGTCCATCCTCTTCTACCTTGGCCAAAATTCTCAAGGCACCATAGCTAGGGTTTTCTTCAACTTTCAAGCTTGATAATAAGTACATCCTAGCCCCATTTTTAATGCTCTTTACGTTTTTGAAGTCGTTATCACCCGATCTTTCTATTTCTACCATTGTTTTGAATTAGGGTTCATGTTTAAAAATTTACCCATGTGTGACATGCATGTATTTTGATGTTTTATGGAAGATATTTTATGTTTAATGTGTGATAAACAACTTTTACTAAGTGATTTTTAGTGAAAATGCATAAAAAGGACTTATTTGTAAAAGTTGTAAAAATGGGTAGTAGAAATGTGATTTGATGAAAAATGTGGGCTGTTATGAGCATGATTTAGGTTCGGTTAGGCTTGGGTAATAAAGAAAATGGATACACTTTATTTTACGAGCCTAAGGACTAATTTGTAAAAATGTGAAAAGTTAGGGGCAAAATTGCAATTTTCCCATAATGTGATTTTTGAACAACATTGAGTAGTGTGATAATTAAATAAGTTAAAATTTCTATTATCGATCAAGAAAAATGAAGTTCGAACCTTGATCAGGCGAAGAACAAGGTTATTGACGATTAAGTCCATTTCCTACTATTTTGTACCGAGGTAAGTTTGTGTGTAAATAATGCAATGTTGTATTATTTATTTAATGTTTAATATTGCATGAATTGTATGATTGTTTCTATGAAAATATTCAATGAAGTTTCGACAATGAGAAAATCCCGGTTGAACCTTATGAATAGTTTAGGATACAAGTGACATGTTACTAGGAAACCATGGGTTATGTGATTTATGTGAATCTGAGTGCTGGTCATGTACGTCCTACCGGTGGCTGGGTAGTCCAGCATGTATTGTGGATACCTGACAGCTTGTGTGAGGAGGCCCGTGATTAGCTCGTATGCGAGCCCTATGTGTTATGAGATATGAGGTAGCATTGGCTACACACGTGGCACTTATGTACAAGACTTTTTGTGTATCTGATAGTATTCCAAGTGTTTAACGGGTAATCCGAAGAGTATGTCAAAGATGACAAAGTATGTGACTATGTTACCAGTTGGTACGGGTATGTTTGTAAAACTCATGAGTATGGACTTTAGTATGAGATGAACTCTTGGTAAGAATACTAATGGGTAAGTTGTGCCTAAGATACATGGGTAACTTATATTGAATAATTATATGATTAATGTATGATTAATGTTGCTTATTATTTACATGCAAACTTGCTAAGCTTTAAAGCTTACTCCCTTTTTCTTTCCATTCCTTATAGTGTTGCCAAGCTAGCTCGAGGATTGAGAAATGTCGGAGCTTGATTCACACTATCAAATGATTATTTTGGGTATACTTGGTTTCAATATTTTGAGTATGACATGTATAGGGACTTGGTCATTTTGTTACATGGCATATTGGTTTAGCCAAATGTGTTGGCATTGTAATTATTAATGATTCATTTTGTATATGGCCATTGGAAGTTGGCTAATATTAATCTTATTGGTCATTGGTATGTTTATGTGATGACGCTTATCATGAAAATGAAATTGGCATGAATGGAAAAGAAAGTATGTGATATTTATGCATGATAGATGTTAGTATGTGCAAATGATGTATTGATATCTTGTTTATAGCTGATTTGGTTATATTCTATGCTTGGATTGGTGTTGCTTGTTGTCGTGTAGGTTGGTACAAGTAAGGGTGGCAAAATGGCTTCGTAAATAGTCTTATTTTTGTCTACACGGGCAGAGACACGGCCATGTGTCTTAGCCATGTGAAGGACACAGCCTAGGGACATTGGCGTGTGTCTAGGGCGTGCAAAGTCTGCACCTATTTTATGAAAAAATTCAAAAATTAAATTCACCACACGGCTTATCACACGGGCGTATGAGTTTTTTTGGTGCATGACGTCATAAACAGAGAGTTACACGGGTTAGGGACACGGGCATGTATGACTACATGGCCAATCCACACGGGCGTGTGACCCTATTTTGATGAAAAATTTTCTAAGTGTTGTAGAATTTTCTTAAGTTCTCGGTTTAGTTTTGAACCACCTCCAATGCATGGTTTGGGCCTCGTAGGTTCTTTTTAGGGACGACATAATTCAAAATGAAAAGTTTTAAATCCAGATGGAAATTTTCGTCTCGATTTTGTATGATTGCTTGTGTATAAGTCCGGTAATGCCTCGTACCCTATTCCAGTATTCGATACGAATAAGGAGTGTTACATTTAGTGGTATTAGAGCTACGGTCTAGTCAGTTCTCGAACTAACGTAGCGTGTGTACGAGCCTAGCCATACATGCTATATATAAATTGTGATAGTGTGACGACTCCTGACAATTTTAAACTATGATTTCATATAGTAATGGATCTTGATCGAGCTGTGGTAGATGATGTAGAAAGTAAAGTGCTAGCTCCCGCCCAAAAGACAGTTCCAATTGAGAGTAGGCCTATAACTATGAGTCAGGGAGGAGAGGCTCGGGAAGCCTTCTTCCAAATGATGAACAAGTGGTTCTCAGGGTCCATTCGAACAAACCCGGCTGCTCAACAACAACATGCTCCACCCCCTCCTAGTCCTCAACCTGTCCCCATAGTGCCTCAAGGTATGGACTTTTTGAGATTGAATAGAACCCCGGTGGATAAGATCAGAAAGCAAGGGGCTGAAGAATTTAGAGCAAATGCCAATAATGACCCCAAAAAAGCATAATTTTGGCTCAAGAATTCTATTAGAGTATTTGAGGAGTTATCTTGTTTGCCCGATGAATGCTTGAAATGTGTTATATCTTTACTAAAGGACACAGCATATCACTAGTGGAAGACACTAGTATCCGTGGTTCCGGAAGAGAAGGTTTCATAGGAATTCTTTCAGGAGGAGTTTCAAAAGAAGTATATCAGTGAGCGATTCATCGATCAGAAGCGTAAAGAATTTCTTGAGCTGAACAGGGCCGCATGTCATTCACTGAATATGAAAAAGAGTTTGTTTGGCTTAGCAAGTATTCTAGATAGTGTGTTTCTTCCGAAGCTATTATGTGTAAAAGGTTTGAAGATGGGCTTAATGAAGAAATCAGATTGTTAGTGGGTATTCTTAAGCTAAAAGAATTTGTTGTGCTCGTAGGTCGGGCTTGTAAAGTAGAGGAACTGACCAAAGAAAAGAGAAAAGCCGAGTCTGAGGCTAGAGATGCAAGAAAAAGGCTGATGAGTAAGTCGTTCCAATCTCAGTCTAAGAAATCTAGAGAGATGCATTCTCGTCCTTATGCTTCAGTTGGGTTTCCAAATAGAAATCGTGGGAATCATTATTCGGGTTATAAAGCTCAAACTACTTCTACTGTGAGCGTTGGTAATCGACCCAATAGATCTGGATGCCCATATTGTAGAAGATGTCACCTCGGTAAGTGCCGAATGAATGACCGAGTTTGTTTCAAGTGTGGTTCCAAAGATCACTTCATTAAAGATTGCCCTAAGATGACTGACAAAAAAAAAGTTTCAGAGTACAAGGCCAAGTAATACTGCTTCTAGAGGAAGACCTTCGAGAAATACCAAAAATGGAGCTAGCAGCAAAAATGTGACGAAGGATTCAGTTACAAGATTTGAAGCTCGAGCATCTGCTAGGGCCTATGCCATCCGTGCTCGTGAAGAAGCGACATCTCCTGATATTATCACTGGTACTTTTTCTCTTTATAATACTATTGTTATTGCTTTGATTGATCCAGGATCTACCCATTCATATGTATGCATGAATTTGGTAATTAGTAAGAATATACTTGTTGAGTCTACGAAATTTATGATTAAGGTGTCAAACCCTTTAGGCAATCATGTATTAGTTGATAAAGTATGCAAAAAATGTCCTTTGATGAGTAGAGGTCACTGTTTTTTGGCTGACTTGATGTTGCTACCGTTTGATGAATTTGATGTTATATTAGGTATGGATTGGTTGACTATGCATGATGCTATAGTAAATTGTAGACGGAAAGTCATTGAATTGAAATATGGAAATGGTGAAATTCTTCAAGTTGAATTAGATGAGTCAAATAGATTTCCAATTGTGATTTCTTCGGTGTCTGCTCAGAAATGTATAAGAAAAGGTTGTGAAGCCTATCTTGCTTATGTGTTGAATACAAAAGAATCTGAATTGAAAATTGAATCAGTGCTAGTAGTGTGTGAATATTCGGATGTGCTTCCAGAAGAATTGCTAGGTTTGCCTCTAATTAGAGAAGTTGAGTTTAGTATTGATTCGGTCCCTAGGACTACCCCGATATCAATAGCTCCGTATAGGATGGCTCCAACTGAATTGAAAGAATTGAAAACTTAGTTGCAAGAATTAACAGATAAGGGTTTTGCGAGACCAAGTTATTCTCCCTGGGGTGCTCCGGTATTATTTGTAAAGAAGAAAGACGGATCTATGAGACTTTGCATCGATTATCGACAGCTTAATAAAGTGACTATAAAGAACAAGTATCCCTTGCCGAGAATTGATGACTTGTTTGATCAGTTGAGAGGGGCAACAGTGTTTTTGAAGATAGATTTGAGATCCGGATACTACCAGTTGCAAGTTAAAGAGTCGGATGTGCCAAAGACTGCTTTTAAGACAAGGTACAGGCACTATAAATTTCTTGTCATGCCTTTCGGACTAACAAATGCTCCTGCAGTTTTTATGGACTTAATGAACTGAATTTTTTGACCATATTTAGATAAGTTTTTGGTTGTTTTCATTGACAACATACTGATTTATTCTCGAGATGAGGCAGAGCATGCAGAGCACTTGAGAACTATTTTGCAGACTTTGAGAGAAAAACAATTGTATGCTAAGTTTAGTAAAAGTGAATTTTGGCTTTGAGAAGTCAGATTTTTGAGACACATTATTTCAGGTGATGGTATTCGAGTTTATCCGAGCAAGATTTTTGCTATTGTTGAATGGAAACCACCAAAGAATGTATCTGAGGTTAAAAGCTTTTTGGGATTAACCGGTTATTACAGACGGTTTGTTAAAGGATTTTCTATGATCGTTACTCCTATGACGAGATTACTGCAAAAGGATGTTAAGTTCGAGTGGTCTAAAAAATGTCGGCAAAGTTTTGAAAAATTGAAGGCATTATTGACTGAGGCACCAGTTTTAGTACACCCTGAATCGGGGCAAGAGTTTGTAAGTTATAGTGTTGCATCATTGAATGGATTAGGATATGGGTTGATGCAAGAGTGCAAAGTGAAAGCTTATGCCTCGAGACAACACACGAAAAGAACTACCTGACGCATGATTTAGAGTTGGCTGCCATTGTGTTTGCTTTGTAGATTTAGAGACATCATTTGTACGATGAGAAATGTCATGTCTTTACCGATCATAAAAGTTTAAAGTATCTGATAACTCAAAAAGATCTGAACTTGTGACAACGGAGATGGCTTGAGTTATTAAAAGACTATGAACTTGTGATCGATTATCATCCAAGAAAGGCGAATGTAGTGGCTGATGCTTTGAGTAGGAAATCTTTGTTTGCTTTGAGGGCTATGAATACATAGTTGAATTTGTCCAAAAATGGTTCGATTCTAGCTGAGTTGAGAGCTAGACCGCTGTTTCTTCAGTAGATTTGCGAAGCTTAAAAGTGTGACAGTGGATTCCAAGTCCAGAGAATTCAGTGTGAATCTGGTGATGACTCAGAATTTCAGATTGACTCCAATGATTCTTTGAGATTCTGAGGTAGGATATGTTTTCCTAAAGATACAGAGCTGATTCAGAAGATTCTTAATGAGGCACATAGTAGATGTTTGTCTATTCATCCGGGCAGTACAAAAATGTATTGTGATTTGAAGAAAATGTATTAGTGGTCAGGCATGAAATGAGATATCTTAGAGTTTGTTTCGAAATGCTTGATTTGTCAACAAGTAAAGGCCGAAACTTTAACCTGTGATGGTTCCCGAGTGGAAATAGGACAAATTACCGTGGATTTTGTGACAGGTTTACCTTTGACTCCAAAAAAGAAGGATGTCATTTGGGTTGTTGTGGACAGATTGACGAAATCGGCTCATTTTATATTGATACGTATTGATTACTCACTTGATAAGCTTGCTGATTTTTACATTATTGAAGTTGTTAGACTTCATGGAGTACCTATTTCTATTATATCAGATAGAGATTCGAGGTTCACTTCGTGGTTTTGGAAAAAGTTGCAAGCTTTGGGTACGAAATTGAATTTTAGTATAGCTTTCCATCCGTAAACCAATGGTCAATCTAAGAAGGTGATTCAGATTTTAAAAGATATGCTCCGATGTTGTGTTCTAGATTTCTAAGGTAGTTGGGAAAAATATCAACCGTTGGTTGAATTTGCTTACAACAATTGTTTTCAATCGAGCATAAAAATGGCGCCTTATGAGGCATTGTATGGCCAAAAATGTCAAACTCCGTTGTACTATACAGAGCTCAGAGAGAATTAGATTCACGGGGTTGACTTGGTTAGAGAAACCGAAGAAAAAGTAAGGGTGATTCGTGATTGTTTGAAAACTACTTCAGATAGAAAAAGGTCGTACGCGGATTTGAAAAGAAAAGAGATTGAATTTTAGATCAGTGATAAAGTATTTTTGAAAGTATCTCTATGAAAGAAAATTCTAAGATTTGGTCGTAAAGGCAAGTTAAGTTCGCGATTTATTGGCCTGTATGAGATTACCGAAAGAATAGGACTGGTAGCATGTAATATCCTGAATTAGGGCTTAATCGGAATAGTGGTTTCGTGACCACAAATCTGAGATAGAAATAATTATTTTATAATTATTTTGATGATTATGATATGATTGCATGATTGTGTGAAAATTTCGTGATGAAATTCTATGCCTAAAGTGTTTAAATTGAAAGTAGGGACTAAATCGAATAAGTTGCAAAATTTGCATTCTAGAAGTTTTTAGTATGAAATTGCATTGAAATATTAATTAGGAGGTCTTAAATAGCAATTTGACCAATTTTAAGTTCATGGACAAAATTAGGACATGGAAGGAATTTTTGAAAGTTTAGTAGTAAGGGCATTTTGGTCATTTAGTTATTAAAATGAATTAAAAACAAAATGAAAAGCCAATTTTTGTCCATCTTCTTCATTAGGCCGAAATTTCAAGGATTCTCCATAGCTAGGGTTTGTTTCAAGCTTCCAAGCTCCATAGTAAGTGATTCCAAGCCCCGTTTTCAATGTTCTTTACGTTTTTGGAATCCCAGTGAGGCTCGATTAAGCTTATGCTAGCAATAATTCAACCTAGGGTTTATATTTGGAAAAATACCCATAGGTGAAATTTGTGTATTTTGATGTTTTATGATAGAATATGAGGTTTTAAATTATGTTAGACAACTTGTGCTACTCGGTTTTGAGTGAAAACGAGTAAAGGGCTTAATCGGTAAAAATACCTAATAGTCATAAGTACATGTTAGAGTGTGAATTTGATATTGTCATAGAAGGGAAAAATGATCAGCATGTCATAAAACATAAGAATAAGGGATAAAGTTTAATTCCCGAGCCTAGGGGAAAAAGTGTAATTATACAAAAGTTTAGGGGCAAAAGTGTAATTTTCCAAAGTTCGTATTAAATGCTGTTTTGATGAATGTATGTATTAAATAAGATTAATTTGGTATTATAGATCAAGAGAAACGGGAATCAAGTCGCGATCGAGGAAAAGAAAAAATTGTGGACTAAATTGCAAAATCTTTATATTTTGGTACCAAGGTAAGTTCATGTGTAAATAATGTAGCATAATTGTTATTTTTAAGTTATTGATGTTAATTATATGATATGCTGATTTTTTATCGTGAAATATTATGCTTTGTGGTTAATGTTGAGTAATATGCAAATTATGTTTACTACTTGATAAATATGAATTGCTGCCGAGTATCGGTTCAGATATTCTGTGGAAGACGGCTAATGTCAGATCGAGGGAAAAAGCCGGTTTGAACCTTAGGAATAGATTAGGATACAAGTGACATGTCACTAGGATATTTGGCATCCGAACTCATTGATTTGAGTCCGAGTTCACTTATGGATGCGAATGTTCGAACTCGTTGAGTTGAGTCCGAGTTCGTGAGATGTAACTAGGCATCCGAAATCGTTGAGTTGAGTCCGAGTTCACTTATGGATGCGAACGCCCGAGCTCGTTGAGTTGAGTCCGAGTTCACTTATTTAGGGTGGAGAGTTGAAGCTTTGAAACTAAAATGAATTAGCTTTTCCTTGAGCAAGACACCGTGAAAGGCCACCCTATAATGACAATACTATCAGGTCTGTGTATCATGTCTGAGAGTATGATGTTCACAAGCTCATGCACCTAGAGGAACCGATTCATACTTTCCTTTCACACGATTGGCCACTGGACATCACTGATTATGGGAACTAGCAACAACTTGTTCACTACAAAAAAAATTTCAAAGATAAGGTAATTATAATTGATTTGGTGGAAATGCATATATGTGAAAGAATGACAATCTTCATTTCAAGTGTATTCAGTTTTCTTGTTGACCATTCCTGGTTGCTTGTTGGTTGAAACATATTTCCTAGATCTAGCAGGGAACTCTTGGATGCAAGCCTGCTGCTCAGCTGTTCGAAAAACTCAAACCATCGTATTGGTTTTCAAGTCACTTGCACTGCAAATTCACCGCTCTTGTTGAACATGAAGAGGGTGGTTGAGTGACAAAATTTCTTACACTCGATAAATGCCTTCCAAGGCACAAGTTCTTGCAGGTACCTATCATAAGTTTTGACCATTTCATTTAGGTTCTTTCTTTTGGTCTTTGCTGAAAGCTAATAAATAAATTCTGGCTTTCTCTGATCTTTTAGATTGTTGATATTGAATATGATCCAGGACCTTATAAGGTTCAATACGATGAAGAATGGCTGGCAGTAACATGAAAATTCAACTGTGTCTTCCCTTTGACCTTCCGACGTGGAGACTTTGGGTGTGTGTATATATGACATTTTTTTTTCGATATGCAATTTTCTATTTTTGCAAGTACTATTACTCTACAAGAACTAGTGAGTCAACAACTACTATTCTAATATGTAGGAGAACACAGCTCAACATGCAAGATTGTCGTCAATGGGTTAAGAGCAGGATGGAAGACAGAGGAGCCAAACCATGTGAATTTTCTCGTACAGCTCCACCTCAAAGCCCCTCTCATTTAGTTTCAAACACTACTTTTTCTGGTAAATAATATGGTGATATTTTGATGCTTTTCCTTCTTTGAGTTGCTAAAAGTATCTCCATTAATGGTTCTATCTTTTGGATTTAAGAAACTCACTATATATGTGTGCATATTTATGCCACTTATCACTATCATGATTAGGCATCTCGATATTACTGTCATAGTCGTTCCAAATCACTATCCTTCATTTTTTATCTTCTTTTAGCTCAATCAACTGTTGGTTAGAGAATGCATTCTTTTTTATTTTAGATTTGCAACTAGAATAGTCATGACTTTTGCAATTTATTTTTGCTAGATTTCCTTTTTAATCAATAAATTTTTCTCACCTTGTGTAGGTTCTCCCCGTAATCCTCAAACTATATCTTTCTTGGACTTGCTAGATCTTCCTTATGTTCTTGATAATTTATCGGACTCCAGGGATACTCCTGCTTCGTTGCCTCAAAAGGGTAAAGAGTTTTCTATTTACCTTGTCCCACTCAGTTTTGATGCATTGTCCCTTTCTAAGGTACTTGGCGGCTTTTTGTTAATCTTCATTGTGATGTAGTCAAACCTAGAGTATACATGATTCTGGGAATACTTTTTGCTTCTTGTGTTTAATATGGTGTTAGTGCTCTCTCATATAGTTTAATGGGATAGATAATTGATCATTTGCTTTCAATCAAGGTAGAACATAGAATGCACTTAATGTTTTGAGCATCTGTGCATATCATACGTAATGCTATAACTTTGCCTTGTATAGTTTGATTGAACTAAATCCATTAAAATTTCTTAAGGTGACATTGTTTTTCTTGCTGGTTCATTAGATGATTACAACAAAGACATTCCCATTGAAGATGAGGATGAACTAGAAGAAGATGATGCATAATCGAATAATGAAAATCGATCCTCATGAATGTGAATAATGTTTTCAATTAACCAAGAGGTTTATTAGTGCAAAAAGATTGATGGTAATATCTTGCTATTCCATGAGGCTTTACTGATTTGTGAAGTTGGCAACTTAGTTTAGTGCCCCTCACTTCCCAACTTTCATCAGCAGAGGAGAGCCCCTATATAAGTTGTGGGCTTTGTTGTCTTTTTTTTCTTTCTAAAATCATGTATAAACAACAAACATTATATCAATAGCTATTATCACAGTCAATCATTATATAAGCTTGAATTTGGAATCTCAAAGTTCTTGGGACTTTTCTAATTGAATTGATATTATTAATATGGATAAATCACAATAGCAAGGGGTTGTATCTTGCTTCTTGTAGATTTAGTAATTTGTTGTATTCTGACGTCCAGGAACATCGGACAAGGCATGACACCCTTTTTCAGGCATGAACTTTGTTCTTTTTCAATAAGCAATTTTCAGACATGGCCATTGGTTACAAAATGGTAGCTAGATCTAGACCTATATTACATGCCCACTACCAAGAATGAGGGGCCAATTGGGTTCTGCAGGTTAGAAAGATTGAGGTACACATTTGGTTTTCCATAAAAGCAAAATAGTGAGGAAAAGGTGATTAATAAGTTGATCATTTATCTTTTTTATTTTTTAAGTATAATTGAAGACACTTCCAGGTCCAAGTATTGTTTTTTTTTCCATTTAGAAGAAAACACTCGAAAACTAAAATCTTAATAAATATTAATTGTATATTTCTTACAACTCATTTAGCACATTTATAAGATTATTAAATTATTTAAAGGGATGTTAGAAGGGTCAACTAGAAAAACTATAACCCCATAAAGGAAATTTTTATATTTTATTATCAATCTCGTAGAACTTAAAAGAACCCTTATTTTAGGAAACTGTGATTTATAAATTAGGTTCCCATCTTTTTCATCATAAGTTGAAAAATTTAGTAGACTCAACTTTGTTCTTGGGATGTAAATATTTGTCCAAGAAATTGAGTTTGTAACAGCTTACTTTCAGTGGTGTCGGAACAGTGATTCGAGATCACTAAATCCGACAAATGAGTAGGAAATATTATTAATTTAGTGAGTATAAGTTAAATGTGAAGTTAGGATAAATTTTGAAATAGTGAATAGTGTACAATATATATATTAAAATAATTAGAATCGAAAACGAGGTGTCGAGACCTCGGGCATTTTAAATCGAGCCATAAATATTTTTATAAATATTTATGGAGTGTTAATAAGTTAGTATTAAAGTTTCGTCAAGAAATTTTAAAGTATTGATAGCTAATTAAATAAAAAGGACTAAATTGAAAAAGGTGTAAAAGTTGCTAAAATGATTAAATAGCTCAATTGTCAAATGAGGAAGGACCTAAAGTGAAAATAAACCCAAAGGAGATATTGTGGGCGGCAATAGCTGAGAAAAATCAGAAAATGGGTGAAATAAGAGCAAAATTGAAAAATTGCCAGAATTAACTAAATAAAAAGGGGACTAAATTGGAATATCTAGAATTCTCTTCATTTCTCTTCATATTTATTAGCTGAAAAACATCCATGGAGGAGGGTTCAAGCTGGTTTTCATACTCTAGCTTCATGTAAGTTTAATTCTTACTTTCTCCTTGAAATTTTTACGCTTTTGGACTTTTACAATTGGGTCCAACTTACTATTTCATTAGTTTTTGATTCCATGGCTAATTTTTGAAGTTTTTATGGATGATTACTGAAAGAATATGATGAATAAACATAGAATTGAAGATTTAATTTTGATATATGGTGATTTTATCAAGTAAAATTGATGAAAATTGGTTTACGACCTAATTGTGAAAGACTTTGGAATTAAGGTCTAGTGTTAAAGTTCTGGTTTTCAAGGGTTATGAAGTAGTTTAAAATGATGAAATAAAATATTAAATGAGAAAAATTATCTCAATTGAGGAGTTAATTGAGTAAGGATTGAATTGTATGAACTATGAAATTTGGGGCTAAATGGAAATCAATATTTTTCACTAAAACTGTTTTGGGCAGCAGCAGTAGTCTAACTTTGAAAAATCACCAAAAATTGTAGAAATCGAATTAGAGGATGAATAAAATATTAAATTAAATATTATTGAGTCTAGTTTCTTATAAAAAAATTATATAAGCAATGGAATTGTAAATTATGAGATACAATAACTTTTGTGAGACAAGGCCAGAATGATTTCGGGTTCCCCTATTCTGAATTTGGAAAATCATCAAAAATTAGATAAAAATAAATAGGGGCTTAAATTTATATTTTTAGAATCATTAATGAGTCTATTTTCAATAAAAATAAGCGGGAACATCATCCGAATCTCGTACGATGAGATAATTAATTCTTAGTGAAGAAGGGTCAGAACTGTCAGACAGCAGAACAGGGGTAACTTTAAAGAATAAACTGTACTTATTGGCTAAACCAAAAATTCTGAAAATTTTATGGTAATAAGATATGTAAGTCTAGTTTCAGGGAAAATTAGCAGATCTTAATTTTGAATTCTGTAGCTTAAGATATAAATAATTTAGTGACTATGATGCAAATGGACAGTTTTGAATATACATATAAGTAAATAGTGAAATTATTGATAATGTTACTTTTTTCATGTTATATAAATTAAGGATGTGGAATGGAGAGGAGGAGGAGAAAAATATGTATGAATATTCAGCTAGCATGGCTAATTTGCATGTTTTAGGCTCATGGACTAAATTGAATAAAAGTAAAAATTTATGGGCAATTTTGTAAAAATGTTAGAAATGACCAAATTGCATGAAATGAATTATTTTATTATTTAAAATTATAAAATTGAATGGAATTATTAATTTAGCTCAAGATCAGGGAAAAACATGTTTTAAGGATTAAATTGAAAAGTGTTGAAATTATGAAAAATTCTGATATTTTATAGAATTCATGGGTTGTTATCAATTTGTTTGAGAATAACGGCTGGAAATAAGGATTAAATTACAATAATTTTATTTTATTTTAACCTACGGATGAAATCATCATTAATTAAAAGTTTAGGGGTAAAATGGTAATTTTGTTTAGAGCATTAGTTGAATGTATTACAACATGAAATAAATGAAAACGACGATCAAATTTCTTTATAAAGCTCCGAATAACTCGAATACGAGACTTGAAAGTGGAAAAGAAAAGATATCGAATTAATGAAATTATAAACATGTACAAGCAACGAGGTAGGTTAGTGTAACTTGAATTGTATTTTTAAATGCATGAAATATCGATATAATGAATTACCTGATTTATGTTTATGAAGAAATGGCAAGAGAATGATATTTATCATGACATGTAAATAGGTGATTATTTTTGATACGTTGATACAAGAAAATTAATTAAATTGAGACGAGTAATAAATTCAACAAAACAAAACATATCGAGAAAAATAAGTACGTTAAGGGACAATATGTTTGATTTTAATTGGTTCCAAATATGAATGTTAGATAAAATAAAATATCTGATAAATAAATCGGTAACTCCGGTAATGCTCCATAACTCTATTTCGGTGACAGATTCGGGTTAGGGGCGTTACAGAGTTGACCTAGATCAGTGTTGTAGCTTTGGTGGAGGAAGGAGACGTTGAAGCCTGTGAGAAGGCTACAGAAGAAGATGAACCCTAAGGGTTGTTATATTGTTTCTAGGGTCCAATCAATTGGCTTAGGATGCTTGCAATGGAAACATATTGGAGTTTTGTATTTGGGGTGGTATCATTTTATGGGATAAGCCAGGGATTAGGTAGGGCTCTTGCTAGAGTTGGCACTGAGTATTATATGAAGGATGTTCAAAAGGTACAACCTTCTAAGTCATAGAGTTATTCTGGGGACTAGGGTTATTTATATTCCTTGGATTGTGAAGCCTATTTGGGGGCTTCTCACTGATGTTGTCTCTATTAAGGGTTATAGAAGACACCCCTATTTCATTCTATCTGGTAAATTTTACACTTTCTACCTTTTTTACTTATTTTTCATAGTTTCCCCAATCCATAAATGAAATCTCATTGATATTATCCCATTTTGCCTTTCCAATGGAATAGATGCTTGCTTGGTAAAATTTAGGTAACCCCAGATCTTTACTTTACAAACCTAGAGCTTGTATAGATCATCAACTTATTGCATTGATGTTGTAGAGGTTAATATAATCAGACCACTATGTGTTTGGCACAATGAAATTAGCTATTCTTTAGGTTTGGCTTGCATCATATTGCTATTGCAGTTGAAAAGTATGGTTCCAAAAGTACATTCTACAAGTAGTTTGGATGGCAAAACCTTTTTATTTAGCATTTCTTTCGCTGTGAAAAAGTGCTCTTGTATAGTCAAAAGCAATGCTAAACACACCCTTAATCTTAACCGGGAAGAAGAACCAGAGTGATTAGTAATCAATTTGTTTCGTCCATGGTAGTATAAGCTGCCATACTTCTGTTGTTTGTACCATCTCAATACGCACAATGATTCTGTTAAAAGTTGGCTTATATGCAGCCCTTTGGGATCAAGCTATGCAAGTAGCAGCTAAAGCACATACAACTGTCATTTTGATGTTTAGTTACTTAGTTACAATTGAATTAAGTCTGTAATGAATTTGTTGTAATTTGGTCCTGATAGAATTGATAAATCAGCTTAACCAAGTGTGCAAGCAATGTTTTATAAGTTTCAAGACATTGTTAGTAGAGTTAGGTTTGTTTAGGTGACACTTTCTTCATTTTGACAAGTTAATTACTTGATATATGCAATGTTTTGTTCTTTATGAAATGATGATAAATTATTCAGCAAATTCCTCTTGTTGCCTTGGTTAAAAATTTTGCAATCTGTTCTTGCTCTCCCTATCTCGATTTTCTTGTTTGTTCAACAAGGCTCTATTGTTTAATGCTCAAGACTTTGCTGTGATTGCTTAGTTTTGTTTCTTAACTCCTACAATTGGTATCGGGAGTTGATTTCTTAGAGGACATTTCTCTTTTCTACTCTAAAAAATAATGTCTTCATCAGGTTTCTCTCCAGCACCACTACATTTGGGTAGTAAAAATAAAGACCTACCTGCAAGCATTTGACTTGTGAAAGGTTGTCAATGCTGATGTTGAACCACCACCCTTGAGAGCTAACCGCACGGTAGTTCAGATCAGGAAGCACTCTAATGACAGAGCAAAGAAGTAGAAGGCAATGTCATGCATCCAAAATAGTGTGTCAGGCTTGATTTTCACAAGGATCATGGCCTATGAGACTCTAAAACAGGCTTGGGACAAGCTTAAATGAGAGTTTCAAGGCACTAGAAAAACAAGACAGCAACAACTCTTAAACTTAAGAAGAGACTTTGAAAACTTGAAGATAAAGGAGTCAGAGATAGTTAAGCAATATTCAGACAAGACCATGGCTGTTGTGAACAGCATCAGAATGCTTAGGGATCAATTCAGTAGGGCCAGAATAGTGGAAAAGGTTATTTCAACCTTACCTGAGCAATATAAAGCCAAAATCTCTTCCCTAGAAGATTTAAAAGATCTGTCAAGCATCTTTTTGACTGAGTTGATCAATGCCCTCTATGCTTAGGAACAAAGAAGAGCTAGTAGATAGGAGGAGCATTAAGAAAGTGCCTTTCAAGCCAAGAGCAAACCAACCTCGAGCTCCTCTGGCTATAAAGGGAAAAAAGCTTGGTCAGAAAAGTCTAAGAGAGATAGAGCAAGAAGAATATATCCATCTTGCTCACATTGTAAAAATGTCAATCATCCAGAAGCAAACTACTAGTACAGACCTGATGTGCAGTGTAAGGCTTGTAAACAGATGTGCCATATTGAGAAGGTTTGCCAAAACAAAGGCCAAAAAATCAACACCAAACTCAGCAGCCTAAAATAGAAGCTCAAGTAGCAAAAGAAGGTTATGATCAGGAAGAACAAGTATTTGTCTCCTGCTTAGCTACCAAAAGAAAAATAAAACAAAAGTGGTTGATTGACAGTAGTTGCACTAACCAAATGACACCTTATGCTGCTATCTTTAAAAGCATCGATAAAAACTTCAACACAATAGTAAAAGTAGGAAATGGTCACTAAATTAAAGCAGAAGGGAAGAGAGATGTGTTGATTGACACTCCATCAGGTATCAAACTTGTTTCTAATGTCTTGTTAGTACCTGAAATTGATAGAAATCTGCTAAGTATTGCTCAGTTTCTTAAAAAGGGATACTCTATTGTATTCAAAGGTAAAAAGTGCCTAATTAGTGATCCAAGTGGATCCAAGCTCATGTCAGCAACCATGACTGACAAAAGCTTTGTTGTTGATTGGAACAAGTTAGTGTCTATAAAACTATTTTAGATGAGTCCAAACTGTGGCATAAAAGGTTAGGCCATGGCAACTATAAGTCTCTACTTCAGTTGTCCAAAGAAGACTTGGTTGAAAATTTCACAAAAACAATTAAAAATAGGATGTTTGTGAGGTAGGAAAGCAAGCTAGGCTGCCATTTCCAGTAAACAAGGCTTGGAGAGCCTCTGAAAAGCTACAATTAGTACATACTGATGTGTGTGGCCCTATGAAGACACAATCCTTGAATGGTAGTAGGTACTTCATCTTTTTCATTGACGACTACTCTAGATTCTGTTGGGTTTACTTTCTCAAGTTTAAATCAGAAGTAGCCTCAGTGTTTTGAAAGTTCAAGGTTGTAGTAGAAACTCATTCAGGTTGCAAGCTTAGGACACTAAGGTCAGACAATGGGACAGAGTACGCCTTAGCAGTGTTTCAAAGCTTTTGTGAAGAGTCAGGTATCAAACACCAGCTCACCAACACCTACACACCTCAGCAGAATGGTGTCAGTGAGAGAAAGAATCGAACTCTGATGGATATGGCTAGATGTTTGATGTTCGAAAGGAATTTACCTAGAAGTTTTTGGGCTGAGGCAGTGAATACTGCAGTTTACCTTCAAAATAGGCTACCAACTAAAGCACTACTTGAAAAAACACCATTTGAGGCCTAGTTTGGGTTTAAGCCATCCGTTGCTCACTTAAAGGTCTTTGGTTGCGTATGTTATGCACATATTCCTATTGTCATAAGAGACAAATTGGCAAAGAAGGCTTAGCCTGGCATCCTAGTGGGCTATAGCAGTATCAATAAGAGTTATAGAATTCTTGATCTTATAACTTACGAAGTCTTTGTGAGTAGAGATGTTGTATTTGATGAGATGTCATCCTGGAATTGGAGCAAGGGTGAACTAGAATGTACTACTAAAGACCTAGTGACAATGCAAACTGATGTTGATCAAAACAATCAAGAGATAGACATTGATCATGTGCCAATTAGAGGGATCAGACCACTTAGTGAAGTGTATGAGAGGGTTAACTTAGCTATTGTTAAACCAACCTGTTTTGAAGAAGCTCAAGCTCAAGAAGGCTGGAGGCAACCCATGCTTGATGAATTGAGCATGATTCACAAAAACCAAACCTGGGAGTTAGTTGCAATACTAGTTCGTAGGAAGGTCATAGGAGTAAAAGGGGTGTTTCGAGCCAAGCACAATGCTGGTGGAACTTTGAACAAGCTAACGGCGAGGTTAGTAATTAAGGGGTTTAGTCAGAAGCCTGGGATTGACTACCTTGAAACATTTTCACCAGTGGCAAGACTTGAGACAATTAGAATATTGGTTGCATTGGCTACTCAAAGGCAGGGAAAATACATCAACTTGATGTAAAATCTGCCTTTCTCAATGGTTTTCTTGATGATGAGATATATGTTGAACATCCAGAGGGTTTTAAAGTTGTTGGTGAAGAAAAAAAGTGTACAAGCTGAGAAAAGCCTTGTATGGCTTAAAACAGGCACCAAGGACCTGGAATGACAGAATCGACACCTACCTAGCAAGCTTGGGGTTCGAGAGAAGCATCAGTGAGCCTACACTGTATATAAAGAAGGATGGTGATGAAACATTGCTCATAGTATCCTTGTATGTAGATGACTTGCTGGTAACAGGTAGAAACAATGATATGCTGATTGATTTTAAAAGCAAAACAAAAATATGTTTGAAATGTCAGATTTGGGTGAAATGTCTTATTTTCATGGCATGGAAGTATCTCATATTCAAAAAGGGATCTTCATAAGTCAAAAGACATTTGCTTTGAAAATTCTGAAAAAATTTTCCATACAAAATTGCAAGGCAACTAGTACTCCAGTTGCTGTTGGAGAAAAACTGTCAAGCCAAGGTGATTTTGAGAAAGTGAGTGAATCAACCTATAGAAGCTTAGTGGGATGTGTAACATTTCGAATTAGAGTTTAGTCGGAACAGTGGTTTCAAGACCACAAATTTGAAGTAAAAATAATTTTTTTATGATTCTTATGAGGTCTATGATATGATTGCATGCTTGTGTAAAAATTTCATGAAGAAATTTTATTGATAAAGTGTCTAATTTGACATTTAGGACTAAATTGCAAAAGTTACAAAATGTGAGGTCTAGAATCTTTAAGCATGAAATTTTCATGGATTATTAATTAGAAGTCCTTAAATAGCAATTTGCCCAATTTCTATTTTTATGGACAAAAATGGGCATGAATGTGAAAATTTTGAAAGAAAGGCCTTAATGGAATTTTTGTCATTTCGTTTATAAAAGAATAAAAAGGGAAAATAAGTCAAAAATCAGTGTCCATATTCTTCATGTGTGCCAAAAATCTTATGGAGCCATAGCTAGGGTTTTGTTCAACTTTCAAGCTCAACAGTAAGTGCATCCTAGCCCCGTTTTTAATGCATTATTGTGCATTATGTAAATGACATGACTTAAAATGTACTTATGATACTTGATGACATTGTGATCAATATTATTATGTTATATGTATAATAAGGCATGGTTAATGTTGTTAATTATTTACATGCAAACTTACTAAGCTTTATGCTTACTCTCATTTCTTTTCCATTTTCTTATAGTATCGCCAAGCTAGCTCAGGGATCGAAGGACGTCGGAGCTCGATTCACACTATCAAACTAATCTTGTGGGTATAGTGAGTTCAAGTATTTTGAGTATGGCAAGTATAGGGACTTGGTCTTTTTCTTATATGTCATATTGGTTTAGCCAAATGTGTTGGCTTATAATGATTTGATGATTCATTTTGTATATAGCCATGAGATATGGCCCATATTAATTATGGGGATGTAATCCAATTCATATATGCATGCATGTGCTAAGGTAATTCATGATGTGGTTAAATTCATTTAGCATGGATGAATTGTGGATATGATCATGGATGTTTGATGATGGAAATGTGAGTAAATGGCATAATAACACTAAGGCATGAATGTATGAAATGGAAGAAAATTGATGTTTCATATTGCATGTGATTTGGTAAGCTTGGTCTAGATAAAATATGAAGTCTTAAGCAAGTATAAATTGATAAGAAGTTGATATGCTTGAGCCATGTTTATGAATGTATAAGTGCTCATATATGCCATGTAGGGTGTCATTGAGATATGTAAGTGAGCATGTGTTATTGAGGGTAACAAAAGGCTTGGAAAATAACCTCAAAGTTGTCCACATGGGTAGGCATACGGGCGTGTGTTTAGACCGCGTGTAACACACGGTTTGTCCTATAGGCGTGTGATCTGGCCGTGTGTCCCCTGGACCCTAATTAGGTAAAACAGAATGTCCAGTAGTAAACACACGGGCAGAGACACGACTGTGTGTCTCAACCGTGTGAAGGACAGCCTCAGGAAATGGGTGTGTGCCCAGGCCGTGTGTAACACCCCTTACTCGTACCCGAGATCGGGACTGGATACGAGGTGTTACCGGACATGTACTTGAACATTTTTAGGAAATACGGGTTATAAAATTTTATTCCAATATAAAATAAATCAAATTGCATCATGATGTCCCCATTGTGGGCCTACGAGGTCTAAACACCCATTGCGAGTGATTCGGGACTAAACCAAGAACTTACGAAAGTTCATGAAAAATTTCCTAAGTAAAGCCTCACACGCCCGTGTGGAGGTAATGCACACACCCGTGTGCTATGGGACACACCCGTGTCCTTTACCCATGTTAAATTTATGAAAATTATTTTCATTTCGAACTTATAGGGGTTTTCACACGGTTGAGACACACTCCCGTGTCCTTCACACGGCCTAGACACGCCCATGTGGTCACTTGTGTCCAAAAACTTGAGCATTCTGTTTATGATGTCAGCATGCATTTAGGGGCACATGGCCAAGACACACGCCCGTGTGTCTAGCCCGTGCTTGAAACTGATTTAAAATTTTAGGTGCAGGGGACACATGGCCATGCCACACGCCCATGGGGCCAATCTGTGTGTTACACACGGCCTAAACACACGCCCGTATGTCTACTCGTACGGACCTTGTAAGGCTATTTTCCAAGCCTTTGGTCACCCTCTATCAACCAATCACACTTATAGGTTACCTTAATACATAATAAGGCCAGATTTTACGCTTACATATAACCTTGATAAACCTCATTGCATGCAAACCTCATATCATCGGTTTTATACATGCTAGGTTAATTTCCATTTTGTATTAAAGATTTCTATATCTCATTGACACATTTAAGATTGGGTCATTCTTTAAACTCATTGCCAATTATAACCAGGCCATCCCAAGTAAACCTAAACATGCATAAATTTGTAGGTCATAGCCTACTTCAAAATAAGCCAATTCCCATGGCCAAATACAAGAAGATATGTAAACTTTTACAAGCCTTCATATGGGCAATACAAATAGCACATATCACAAAATAAACCAAAGTCCTATACATGCCATTTGAACAAAATAAAGTGTCTTTATACCAAAATTGGACTAGTTGATAGTGTGTTGACTCTCCAACCGTCTTCCAATCTTTACGAGTTCTCGAGCTCTATAAGATAGGGAAAAGAGAGGGGTAAGCATTTACATGCTTAGTAAGCCCGAATAACTGGAAAGTAAACTTACCGAGTACTTAGCATACAACCATATTAGGAAATAAAATCAATAAGCATGGAATGGTTTCCTTATCACATACACTCAATCATCAAGTTAGTCACATAATAATACATCATGTAAATTGGTCATAGATGAGCTCATCATTCAGCCTTTCCTCTATATTTATGTCTCCTGTTAATCCCGTTGAGTTTCTAGGAAATCTCGATGGATTATCCATTTACAGTCAATTCATAAGAGCAATCATTTCAGGTATGCACTCCCGCGAACCTCACATCTTACAACGGGATTACCAGTCTAGGCTAAATCCCCTGTATCGTAAACTCATAAGGTGATGTCGGGATTACCAGTCCAAGCTAAATCCCTTATAGCGACAAACACCCTTAATGAGCTCGGATCTGAATTACAAGTCTGGGCTAACTTCAGACCCTAATCGGATTACCCGTCCGGGCTAAATCCTTCTGCAACACATGCAGGATCTCAATCAACATGTGAATCATGGTTTATCTACCGAACTTCCTTTTTAACCTCAACCGGGACATTTATCAATGTGTCATTATTAAAGATACATTTTGTAGGTTTTCAAGCCATCATTAAATATAATTATCATACATTCATAAATCATGCAAATAAACATGTTTTGAGTTTACTTTAAGTTATTCGAACTTACCTTGTATTCGTCTCGGTATCGTGTTTCGGTTATTCCGAAAACTTTCGTTTTCCTCGATCGACCTCCAGAATTTATTCCTCGGGGTCTATAACAATAAAAATAAATCATTAACACCTCACATTGTACTTTTCAAGTCTAAATTTCACCCTTGGTCCAAATGACTGTTTTGCCCCTAACCTTTCACATTATTTATGACTTAGTCCCTAGGCTTGTATAATGAAATGCATGCAATTTCTATATTACCCAAGCCTAGCCGAATGTTCTTTCCTCTTATGGCAGCCTACATTTTTCCATTATTTCACATTTCTACCTCATATTTTACACCTTTTGCAAAAAAGGTCCTTTTTGGGGTTTTTCATGAAAATCACCTAGGTAAAGATGTTTAACACACATCCAACTTTCATATTCCTCCAAAAACCATCAAAATACAAGTAACTCATGCATGGGTAAATTTCTAAACATGAACCCTAGCATGAAATATGGGTAGAAATAGAGAGAGTAAACTACCGGGATTTAAAAAATACAAAGAACATTAAAAACGGGGCTAGAAATCACTTACTATCAAGCTTGAGATGTTGAACCACAACCCTAGCTTTGGCTATGGAGAATTTCAGTAGCCACAAGGAAGATGATGGCTGATTTTAGCTTGATTTTCCCATTTTATTCATTAATTAGCCAAATGACCAAAATTTCATCCATACAAGCCCATTTTTGTCCAAAAACTTAGAAATTGGGAAAATTTGTCTTTAAGACCTTCTAATTAATAATCTAAAGCAATTTCATTCAAATTGCTTCTAGAATCCAAGTTTTACAATTTATTCAATTTGATCCTTATTTTCCAATTGGACACCTTACTAATAGAATTTATTCATGAAACTTTAGAACAAGCATATTATCATATTCTAGACCTCATAATAATCATGAAATAAATATTTCAATGTAGGATTTATGGTCTCAAAACCACTATTTTGACTAGGCCCTATTTCAGGATGTTACACCGTGTGAAGTCTGTACCTGATTTTTGGAATTTAATTAGCCACATGGCCTAAGAACACAGGCGTATGACTTAACTGTGTGACCCTAATTGTATTGATGACATCATAAAAAGAGGGTTACATAGGCTGAGGACACGGGCATGTCTCAAGTCATACGGGCGTGTGCGATCACACGGCCTACCCACACTTGTGTGTGACCCTCTAAAACAAGAAAATTTTCTAAGTGTCACAAAAGTTCTGCAAGTTCTCGATTTAGTCCCAAACCACACTCAATGTATGTTTTGGGCCTCGGAGGCCCTTATAAGGGACAATATGCTTGTGCAAGAATGGTTTTAACTTGGTCAAACTTTTATGGCTCAATTTTGTATGAATGTTTATGTTTGAGTTCGGTGATACCTCGGACCCTGTCCCAGTGTCAGATACGGGTCAGGGGTGTTACAGGATGTTTGCTCTACTTAACAACCATAAGGCTAGACATAATGTTTGCAGTCAGTCTCCTATCCATGTTCATGCATTACTACAATATGAGCCATTTTCAAGTTGCAAAGAGAGTACTGAGGTACATTAAGGGAAATCTAAGCTTTGGATTTATGTTTACCAAAGTTGACAGTATGAAGCTCATTGGTTTTGCTTACAGTGGTTGGGCAGGATCAATTGATGACATGAAAAGCACTTCAGGGTATTTGTTTACCCTTGGATCAGCTATTTTTTGTTGGACCTCAAAGAAACAGTCTATTGTTTCTCAATCAACAACTGAAGTAGAATATGTAGTAACTGCAGGAGTTGTTAACCAAGCAATTTGGTTAAGAAAGATCATAGAAGACTTGAATTAACACTAAAGAGAAGCAACAGAGATTAGAAGTGATAGTCAATCTGCTGTTGCGATTGTAAAGAATCTAGTATTTCATGGGAAAATAAAGCATTTTAAGATCAAATTTTAATTTGTTAGAGAACTGGAACAATCTCAAGAAATCAAACTAGTTCATTACAGCTCAGAAGACCAGTTGGCTAATATATTCACAAAGCCTCTTGGTGTGACAAGGTTCAAGAATCTGAGAGCTAGATTGGGTGTTTGCAGTATGGAAGCTAGGGAAGAGTGTTAAAAGTTGGCTTACATGTAGCCCCTTAAGATCGAGCCATGCAGGTAGCAGCAAAAGCACATGCAGTTGACATTTTGCTGTTTTTTTTTACTTAGTTACAATTGAACTAAGTTTGTAATGAAATTATTGTAACTTGGTGCTGATAGATTTGATAAATCAGCTTAACCAAGTGTGCAAGCAATGTTTTATAAGTTTCAAGATGTTAGTGGAGTTAGGTGTGTTTAGGTGACACTTTCTTCATTTTGACAAGTTAATTACTTGATATATGTAATGTTTTGTTCTTTATGAAATAATGATGAATTATTCAGCAAATTCCTCTTGTTTTCTTGGTTAAAACTTCTGCAATCTATTTTTTCTCTCTCTAGCTAGATTTTCTTGTTTGTTCAGCAAGTCTCTATTGCTTAATGCTCAAGAATTTGTTGTGATTGCTTAGTTTTGTTTCTCAACTCCTATAGATTCAACCTCTCTTGGTAATAAAAAAGCTGAAACTTCACTGCATTTTATGGTTTGCCATACTGTTCTAAATTACGTGTACTGCAATTTCCTAACTGATCATTCTGTACTAAGAAATGCTGATGTTGATTGTGTATTGAAGATTCATGTACCGCAGTGTGTTTGTTAATGGCATTTACTGCAATCGGTATTCTCCTTGTGTTAAACTTTTCAAAGTAAATTTTAGGTTTGCTGGGTTTTGTAACGGCCTAATTTTCAGCGGTGTCGAAAACAGTGATTCGAGACCATTAAATCTGACGTGTGAGTTTAAAAATTTAATAAATTAATATTTATGAGTGAAGTACGGTATTATAAGAATTCTTGAATTAGTGAATTTTGTGATTTAAAAGAATTTATTAGATAAATTGGGTCAAAAATGAGGTATCGAGACCTCAAATTTATAAACCGAACCATAAATTTTTTTAGAAATATTTATGAAGTGTCATTGAGTTAGTATTAAAGTTTTGTTAGAAAATTTAAATGTTTTTGATGGTTAATTAATTGAAAAGGACTAAATTGAAAAAGTTGCAAAACTTGCTAAAGTGATTAAATAGTCTAATAAAAAATAAAAGGAGGACTAAAAGGGCAAATAGACCATCTTAAATGGCTGAGGCGGCATAACGTGAAAAAAATCAAAGATATTTATGTGATTAGGGACAAAATTAGAATTAAAATAAAGTTTATATGGCTAAATGTTATTTTAATAGTTTCTAGACATTTTTTTCATGAATTTTCTGCCAAAAATAGTCATTGTAGAGGGTTTGAGCTGGTTTTTCATATTTTTCATCATGTAAGTTCAACTCTTGCTTTTTCTTTGTAATTTTTTGATGTTTTGTGACTTTTACAATTAGGTGCACCTATTGAATTCTTTAGTTTTTATTCTATAGGTGATTTTGAAAGTTTCCATGGATGAGTGTTCTATTTTTATGATAAATTATCATGGATTTGAAGCTTTAATTTCATTATATGATGATTTTATTAAGTAATTTTAATAGAAAATGATTTTTAGGACCTAATTGTGAAAACGTTGTGAATTAGAGCTTGGTGTTGAAATTTTATGTATCAAAGGCTGTATAGTAGCCTAAAATAATTATATTAAGTGTTAATTGAGAAAAAATAGCTCAATTGATGGGTAAATTAAGCAGGGACTAAATTATAAAAATTGTAAAATTTAGGGTAAAAGTGTAATCTCAAAAATTGAAAGGCATAAATTGTGAAGTGAATTAGGATTGAATTAGATGCTAATGAATAGAAAATTTTACATTATAGATCGAGAATCCGAAGATAAACCTAGAAAAGAGAAAATTACCAATTAGTCCCTGATTTCCTACAACTTCTACAAATTGGCCCAGGTAAGTTCATATGGCTGAATTTTTACGTTCAATTGTTAATTTTGTGAATGGTACAAAATTTATAATTGGTATTTTTTCTATTGAATTATGATAATCGTAATGATGTGAAAATCGAATAGAAAGTTCAAATTAAGGGAAACACAAGATTGAGTATGTTCATTCAGTGATAAGTGATTAATTGACAGATAAGACCATGGTTAAACCATGGAAAAGTGTAAAATGCGAGACCATAATGGGCTATGGCACTGTGAAAGTGAACGTAAGACCATGATTGAGGCATGACAGTTATATATGTGTGCAAGTGTAAGACCATAGCTAAGCTATGACAATGTGATAAAGTGTGTAATCATGGCAAAGCCATGGTAAAATGTGTGAAAGTGTAAGACCATAGCTAAGCTATGGCAATGTGGTAAAGTGTGTGATCATGGCAAAGCCATGGTAAAATATGTGCAAGACCAAAGCAGAATGTGGCATCAAGCTAACGACGTACTCAATTCCGTAAGACGTTCCCTAATTTGACAAGTATTGGTAAGTGTTAATTGAATTTAAGTGTTTTGATTTAATTAGATATTGATTTTGAGCTCAATTAAGAGAACTCATCATTTGAGATTGTGTGTGACAGGGAACTTTAGTGAAAAAGTTGTTATTTGAATTGTTATTGTAATTTGGTAAGTTTTATGTTTTGAGCCTATGAGCTTACTAAGCTTTCATAAGCTTACTTCTGTGGGTTAATGTTTTGTGTAGATGGACGCGAGTTGGGTGGATCGGATCAACACATAGGAGCACACTATCCAGATTTTACCGGTAAAATTTTATGATACAACTTTTGGTTTATATGGCATGTATAGGATTGAATGAAAAGAAAGTGAATTTTTAATGTGGTTTTGAATGGCTCTTACACATATATGTTAGTATATATATATGTTGAATAGAATTTAAAAGTAGTCAATAAATGAAATTATAAGGTAAGTTTATGCAAATGAATTGTGTGAAAACACATAGGTCTAAAACTTGTATTAAGATTTGTGTTGGCTGCTTGATTGGAGTATTTTGACATGTGAAAGTATCATATGCAGGTTGATTAAGTAAAGGGTGAGAAAAGTGGCCTTAAAATGGCCTATTTTCATCCATACGGGCAGAGACACAAGTGTGTGTCTCAGCCGTGTGAGTGACACAGCCTTAGACACGACCATGTGATTTGGCTGTGTGAAAACTGCACTTAAATTGTAAAAATTAAATTAACCATATGGCCTAGCACAAGGGCGTGTGACTTCAATTTCTTCATGCATTATAAGTCAAAGAGTTACACGGGTTCCTGACACCGGCATGTGTAGCCACACGGCCTGTTCACACGGGCGTGTCCCTATACCACACGGGCGTGTCCCTATACCACACGAGCGTGTAGGTATTGTTCATAAGAAAAATTTCATAATATCACAAAAAATTTCTCGAGGACTCTGGTTTAGTCCCGTTTAGATTCCAACGTTCATATTGGGCCTCGAGGGCCTATTTAAGGGTCAATATGGTTGAAATTGGAAATGGATAGTATTTTGTTCTGATTTATCTGTCTATAAATTATGGTAATACTTCATAACCCTATTCCGGTGAAGGATACAGGTTAGAGGTGTTACAGGTTTGGTCTCTATGCTTTTAATATCATTGCACAGCAAACTCCATTTGGTATTTGCCCTGTTCGCATTGACAGCAAGAAGTGCTAGGGTAACTATACCGGATGTGACTGTTGGTGCATGTGTAGTGCAAAACAACATTATTCAACTTTCCCTTGCCACTGACATGCAAAGCTTGTGTTCGTTGATGTCCACTATCGGATCTCTAGTTAGATTCTCCATTACTGGTGTTTTTGTTCACCTAATTGGCCCTAAGGTAGGTTGACATTTAAATCCTCACCCAATTTCTGCAATTTTTTTGTTTTTTATTTTTAATATAAATGTTAATGGCTTCTTCCTTCTTCCTTGGTAGGGGGTGCTTGGGTTGTTAACTATCCTGGCAGCACTAGTTTTGTCGGTCAAGATTGTTCTTTTTAAGTGCCATGTTCCCAACATTGCCTTCAAAGTGGTAGTATTCTTTAGCTCCTCCTTTTGAATCTTATTTGATGTACATGTCATATTGTAAACTATTTTTCTTGACTCAGGTGAGCCAAAAGATCCTTAATGCTGGCTCTATGTGGATGACATTGAAATGTCCCCAGGTTTGGCAGCCATGTTTATACATATATTTATCGTTCGTAGTAAGCTTCAATATAAACGAGGGATTCCTATCAGGTATATTTATGATTCCACACATGTCCTTTGCCTACATCCATGGATGATAGTAGAACATCAATCATAAACAAGATAATTACAAAGAGTTCGAACATCCAATAGACAAACACTAAACCTACTAAGAAATCTCATTTTTTTGCTCGAATTGGATCAACATCCAACTGTGTTGATTATGTTTCTTATAATACAAGAGAGTATTGGTTACATTTTCTCAATTGGTAGAGTTGGTGCCATCTTGGGGGAAATACTATATCAAAACAAGCTGAAAGATGAGCCATTCAGGAACTTGCTTTTTTGGATTTAGCTATTCTTTAGTTTAGCAGGGATACTAGATTTGATTCTGGTGTTAAGAATAAATTTGAAATTCGGGATATCGATTACTTGTTCATTGTGATCGGTGAAATCATATCTCAAATGATCGGACGACTCAAATGGATGCCCCTTCTTGTGCTGGTTGGAAAGCTTTGTCCTTCAGCCATCGAAGGCACCTTCTTTGCTTTGCTAATGTCCATTGACAATGTTGGTCTCCTCTCATCTTCATTAGGAGAAGGCTTTGGGCATCGAAGGCATCTTCTTTGCCTTGTTGATGTCCATTGACAATGTTGGTCTCCTCTCATCTTCATAGAAAGGAGGCTTGCTGTTGCACTAACTGAATGTTACTCGTACAAAGTTTGAAAACCTATGGCTAGTGATACTGATTCAAAATGTGTTAAGGCTTTCTTCACTCTGGATTCTGTTTTTGGTACCTAGAGGTGACCCCGTTTCTTCCATTCTTCCTATTGAAATGTTGAGTAGTAAAGATGAGACCGAAACTAAAGCTGAAGCTAAGGAATCCAACAACATTGAATTGGTGTCTCTTGTTAACAGCGTTGATGGTAGATAATGATTTACTATAATCATTCACATTAATCGAAGTTGAATACTCTTTTACAATGCCTATACAAGTTTACTGGACCAATGTTTTGTATAATGCTCAGTGATGGAAAATTATTTCATTTTGGTGTAATTCAGGTTTCAGTCCATCCACCGTGCTAAAATTTGAGATTTAATTCTCTATTTTAATTTACATAACTTGGTTCTTTATTTTTATAATATTATTAGTAGATCCAATTTGATAACATCGTTAGTTGTTGGTGTTAGAGTGATGAAATAGATTTTTTTTTTAAAATATTTGTAGAATATTTGAAGGGTTAACACTTAATATACTATTTGATACTTGAGTTTGATTTCAATGTTTAATTTGGCACTTGAATGTTTTTATTTCAATTGGGTACTTGAGTTCAGCTTTAATGTTCAAGTAGTTTTTTTTTCACGATTTGATGCTTGAGTTTTTGTTTGTTCCAATGAATCACTTGAATTTGGTTTCAATATTTGGTACCTAGATTTTATTTTTAGGTCATAATTAAGTACTTATGTTTTTTAACTAGAGAACATGTGTCATTAGGTTACATGATGTCGTTCAGTTTAGATACTAAATTAAATATTGAAGCTAAACTCAAGAATCAAATTTTAATTAAAAAAACTCAAATATCAAATTGAACGTTAAAACTAAATTTAGGTGTCAAATGATATATTAACGAAGATGAAAATTATTTGATTTTCACTTTTTAAGTGTGGGTGAGGATTATTTGTTCCTATATTTGAGAAAACTTGTATAGACACTGCAAAAGAGTATTCAACTCCGATTAATGTGAAGGGCTGTAGTAAATCATTATCTACCATCAATGATGTTAACAAGGGACACCAATTGAATCTTTTTTCTCTTGTTATACCTTAGGGTGAAGATTATTTTTTCCTTCAATTAAAACCACAAGTGAAAATTTGCAATTAGATCAAATTTGAGATTTTTCCTTATATTTGAGAAAGGTTAAAATTTGAATCTTTTTATTGTTTTTATTTAAAAATTTTAGAATAATTAGGAGAGAATATCCGGTCGAGTCGAGTCAAATCGAGTAAAAACAATTCGAGTTAGTCGAGTTGACAAATCCTATTTTAGCAACCGAACTCAATTTAAATTTTTGTCGAATCAAATCAAATCAACTCAAAAAATTTCGAGTCAAATTGAGTCGAGTTAATGAATGTTATTATTTATACTCAATGTTGTATTTACATGGACTGATTATTTAACTCAAGTATAAGATTATTTAACTACAAAAACAGTAAAATGGTTTTGCCTTTTAACTTAATGAGTAAACATTTATCAAAATGACGTAGTTTGCCTTTTAACTTAATGGTTTTGACTTTCAACTTTAGAAAAGGTAAACATTTATCAAAACAACGTAGCTTTGCCTTTTCTTAGTCGGATTTTCGGATAACTTGAATTGTGTAATTCATATTTGAGTTAAACAAAAAAACTTAATTTTTTTATTCGAGCTTATCTGAATAACTTGATTAAATCAAATAACTTGAATTATTTAATTCAAAATCTAAATTTTTTATTGAGTTTTTCGAATCGAATCGGATTTTCCTCACCCCTTGTAACACCCTAAACTCGGCCTAGACATTATGGCCGAATCTGTGATGTCATATTGGCGTATGTTTAAAAAACGTAGTCTCATTGATAAAGTTCACTTTGTGTTAAAACCTCGTTGTGATCTTTATGAGTAGATAGCATATTTTGTTTATTTGTTAGGACATAGGTTGGTTTAGCAAAACATGTGTCATATTAAATTATGGTTATACTTTAAAAACAATGCTCGAAGTGGAAGCTTTGAAAAAAAGTTGTGAAATCGTGGTGTTTGAAAAACCGTTTACTTACTTTGAAAACTTAAGTCCTATTACTAGTAGGTATAAATCAATTAGTTAAATCCCCAAATTAAAAATAAACTTAAAGCAGCCTTATTACATAACGAAAACCCAAAATAAAATCTTAACTATAATACTAAAAGAAACTTCGTCGGGTGGCCACCTCTGAGTCCTCCGTCGCCTCAATCTGTCTAAGTCTGGGGATTTCTTGCATAGATAAACAGAGGGGTGAGTTTACGAAAACTCAGTGTGTACTCCCTATATAAGCAAATAGTAAGAAAACAAACACAGTTTGGCCCTAAGCCCTTTTAGTAATAGTGACAATATCAGTTTGGGCTTTAGCCCCTCTCAATACAGAAGTAGTCATATATTTAGGCCTTGGCCCATTACAATGATATGATAAAATAGTACAAAGATGCGATGCAGAAATTTTAAGTCCTACCTATCCAGCTTCTACACACCATCTCCGTCCAACCCTACAATCCATGTGGGGATATAATCAACTCACCCATCCCTACACACCAGAATTAGCACCTGATACTGCACTAACTAAACAAAAGTATTCTGATGAGAGCTGCGATATAATAGGCTTAGAGCCATCAGTAGGTCCACAGTCAACTTGGGCGACCCGTGCGACCATATCAGTACAGTACACTTCCTCCAAAATAATAATCCCAACCCCATGCAACTTGTCATGCATCGTGTCATAATATATTACATGGATGCAACATACATATAACGTGGCATGCTCAAATACAATCATACACATCATAGGGCAAATCAGTCATTTTACCTTACAGGTGTATTTCGATCATTTTATCCTATGGGGTATTTCGGTCATTTTACCCTATGGGGGTATTTCGGTCATTTTACCCTATGGGGGTATTTCGGTTATTTTACCTTATGGGAGTATTTTGGTCATTTTACCCTATGGGGGTATTGCAATCATTTTACCCTATAGGGGTATTTCAGTCATTTTACCCAATGGGGGTATTTCAGTCCAACATGGCCCAAAAAGGCCTAAGCCCATGAGATCGCCCATGGTGGCCTCTCATAATCCAGTACCCACGTTTATGCGTTTCGGGTTACCATATGAGCGATCGCACGCCCATGTGGTATCAACGGTCCTATTTTCGGCTTTTGTCGATTTACGGTTAAGACATTGATTACACACTTGTTAGCGAAAAGGCGCAGAAGCCAACGAACACCAATATATATTCAAACACAAAGCATCATTAATCTTAATAACAATAGGATTAGCAATCCCGTTCTATATCACTTAACAAAACGGTATCTTATCACTTGCCTATCTCAATCGATTGGGGTTTGCATATCTAACCCATTGTAAGAGACTAATCACTTGTTCCTTAAAGATAACCTACAATTCAACTGACACCGATTAACATATATTCCCACGATCAAATTGAACTGACGAAAGATCACTTACCGAAATGCAACCCATGTGTAGGGGAAAGGAATAATCAGTCTATTACTCTCCTTTAAAAGACAAAAACTCGGCACAACACACCCTAGCAGTTAATGGCGGCAAAAGGAGATGTAAAAGAAAACTATTAGTATGATAGAAAGAAAAAGAGAGAAAGAATAATCAAAAAATTGTAGGTACCACCAAAATCTATATAGAGCAGTGCAGATTCGGCATAGTGAAGTGGAAGAAAAAATAGTTTTTGGTCAAAGAGAAACTGATATGGGATGAGGGTGTGAAGGAAGATTCGGTCAAGAAAGGACCAATAGAGAAAGAGAGGGGAGAATACAAGATATTCAACCAAGAAGCCACCACCGATTGAGGGGAGGAAAGATGGAGTAATCAAACAAGAAAGGTCACAACAAGAAATAAAACCGTAAGAACAACTTGACAAAACCGAAAGTGTGAAAGGAAAAGAGAGAGAGAACAAGATCGTGTAACGCAGAAAAAGAGATACCCGAAAGAACCTTAGGTGCCAATCGGCTTCTAGAGAACAACAGGAAATATCCAAAAATGCTCACAAAAACGAAATAGAATAATCAAACTCACCCCCCCCCCAAAATTGAAATTCCTAAGTATTCCTTGATCAAATTCGGCACTCTATTCCCTCTCAACCCACTTCCCTTGATTTCCTCCTAATATCTCTTCTCAACTCCCTCCTACAATCCCTCCATAACCAATTCAAACTCCACTCCACTCTGCAATGTTTCGGTCAAACTCTACTACCTCCCATGGCTATCAGTAAAAATAATCTCCATTTGCACAAGTAGGGATTCGAACCTCAGACCACTAGCACAGTCCACACACCACTACCCACTAGACCAGCAGGCCCATTCTGTCATGTTTTTAACAAATTTTACTTATAACCCTACTGACCAAAGATAGGGGTTTTATCCTCAAAAACCAAATTTTTTGTAGAAGCCAAGGCTTGAACCTATGACTTCTGAGACACTCCCAGAATACTCAAAACACTTAACCACTGAAATAGATACACAGTTGTGTCACTTTCTTGCACAACCAAATATTTATGAGCAGCTTCCCAACTACTCCTACGCTCAAGACCTAATACTTCTAGGCCCAAATTCGGGGCGTTACAACTCACCCCTCCTTAAAGAAATTTCGTCCCCGAAATTTCCAACTATCAGATCAATCGCATAACAGAGTCTTCACCACTACGCTCCCGCTGCGCACTCTAGTTCCAAATCACTACCACACTTAACCTGAGTGTTCTCAGTCCAGTCTATAGATACACTGGGATAGTGCGTCAATCCAATACTCAACAGCACAATCATGAGACCCAGCTCGTGCATCTCCATGGCCTCCACCGCAGCCTCTTGTACCCTTTCCAGAAGTACCTCTATTGGTGATTATTGAATTGCGTTTTATCTTTGTTAACAGTTTTATACATAAGTTTACAGTTCCAGTGTTTATTAACAGATGTTTTATAGAGATAGTAGTAATACAGAGTTCATTTTCGCAGATCGCAGTCTTACTATAGTTTACTACAGTAGTAAATAGTAAACAGTATGCAAGTCCTACCCATCCAACCTCTACACACCATCTCCGTCCAACTCTACACTCCATGTGGGGATATAATCAACCCACCTATCCCTACACACCAGAATTACCATCGGTTGCGACATTAAATAGTATTTGCAGCAGAGCTGCCAGTATAATAGGCTTAGAGCCATCAGTAGGTCCACAGTCGTCTTGGGTGACCCGTGCGACCATATCAGTACAATACACTTCCTCCAAAATAACAATCCTAACCCTATGCAACATGTCATGCATCGTGTCATAATATCTTATATGGATGCAACATACATATAACGTGGCATGCTCAAATACAATCATACACATCATAGGGCGAATTAGTCATTTTACCTTACAGGGGTATTACAGTCATTTTACCCTATAGGGGTATTTCGATCATTTTATCCTATAGGGGTATTTCAGTCATTTTACCCTACGGGGGTATTTTAGTCATTTTACCCTATGGGGGTATTTTGGTCATTTTACCCTACGGGGGTATTTCGGTCATTTTACCCTATGGGAGTATTTCGGTCATTTTACCCTATGGGAGTATTTCGATCATTTTACCCTATAGGGGTATTTCGGTCATTTTATCCTATTGGGGTATTTTGGTCATTTTACCCTATGGGGGTATTTCGATCATTTTACCCTATAGGGGTCTTTCGGTCCAACATGGCCCAAAATGGCCTAAGCCCATGAGATTGCCCATGGTGGCCTCTCGTAATCCAGTACCTACATTTATACGTTTGGGGTTACCACATGAGCGATCGCACGCCGATGTGGCATCAACGGTCCTATTTCTGGCTTTTGTCGATTTATAGTTAAGACATTGATTACACACCTGTTAGTGAAAAGGCGCAGAAGCCAACGAACACCAACCTGTATTCAAACACAAAGCACCATTAATCTTATTAACAATAGGATTAGCAATCCCTTTCTATATCACTTAACAAAACGGTATCTTATCACTTGCCTATCTCAATCGATTGGGGTTTGCACATCTAACCCGTTGTAAGAGAGTAATCGCTTGTTCCTTAAAGATAAGCTGCAATCCAACTGACACCGACTAACATATATTCCCACGATCAGATTGAACCGACGAAAGATCACTTACCGAAATGCAACCCATGCATAGGGGAAAGGAACAATCAGTCTATTACTCTCCTTTAAAAGACAAAAACTCGGCACAACACACCCTAGCAATTAATAGCGGCAAAAGGATATTTTAAAAGAAAACTATTAGTATGATAGAAAGAAAAAGAGAGAAAGAGTAACCAGAAAATTATAGGTACCACCAAAATCTATATAGAGCAGTGAAGATTCGGCATAGTGAAGTGGAAAAAATAGCAGTTTTTGGTCAAGGAGAAACTGATATGGGGTGAGGGTGTGAAGGAAGATTTGGTCAAGAAAGGACCAATAGAGAGGGAGAGGGGAGAATACAAGATATTCGGCCAAGAAGCCACCACCAATTGAGGGGAGGAAAGATGGAGTAATCAAACAAGAAAGGTCGCAACAAGAAATAAAACCGTAAGAACAACTTGACAAAACTAAAAGTGTGAAAGGAAAAGAGAGAGAACAAGATCGTGTAATGCAGAAAAAGAGATACCCAAAAGAACCTTAGGTACCAATGGCTTCTAGAGAACAACAGGAAAAACCCAAAAATGCTCACAAAAATGAAATAGAATAACCAAACTCACCCCCCAAAATCAAAATTCCTGAGTATTCCTTGATCAAATTCGGCACTCTATTCTCTCTCACCCCACTTCCCTTGATTTCCTCCTAATATCTCTCCTCAACTCCCTCCTACAATCCCTCCATGACCAATTCAAACTCCACTCCACTCTGCAGTGTTTCGGTCAAACTTTACTACCTCCCATGGCCATCAGTAAAAATAATCTTCATTTGCACAAGTAGGGATTCGAACCTCAGACCACTAGCATAGTCCACAAGCCACTATCCACTAGACCAGCAAGCCTATTCTATCGTGTTTTTAACAAATTTTACTTATAACCCTACTGACCAAAGATAGGGGTTTTGTCTTCAAAAACCAAAATTTTTGTGGAAGCCAAGGCTTGAACCCATGAATTCCGAGACACTCCCATAACACTTAGAACACTTAACCACTGAAGCAGATACACAGTTGTGTCACTTTATTACACAACCAAAAATTTATGAACAGCTTCCCAACTACTCCTACGCTCAAGACCTAATACTTCTAGGCCCAAATTCGGCGCATTACACCCCTAAGAATAATTGTTGATGTGGTTAATATTTTCTATAACAATTTGCTTACTATCATGTATATTTATTGAATTTATGATGATTTGATTTTAAAGTTAGTATGATTATATCCGTATATTGATGATAAATTTTGATGAAAATAATATAATGTTAATGATTTGAATAAAATTGTTAAATTTAAAATAATAATTGTTGAGATTGAAATGCACCAAGAGGGGGTGAGTTGGTATATTAAAACGTTTTCGGGAAATGGAAAAAATAAAATGACTCAAGTTTTTATAGTTATTCGGCCACAACTGCCTACCTCTATTACCTTAGCTTTCCTCAACTAAGGATTTCCCAAATCCACTGAATTTGAACCTTTAAGGATAATGTTTAACCTTACAAATTCCTATGTTTTCAAAGGTAAGATAGAACCACTTCCCCTTAAGATTTTCTACCAAAAACCTTAAGTAACTCCTCACAAATGAGAGAAAATAATGATGGATAAGATGATATCTCTAAAAGGTAGATAATCAACAATATCACAGAGTTACAACACTTAAAAGAATGATAGAAGACTTAACCCACAAGTGTGTACAAGAAATATTTAGTAAAAAATTGAAAAAGATTGGAAAATTGAGTTATTGGAATTTAGGCATTTGTTTTTATATCTTAATGAGGGTCCTTGACCTTGTATTTGAGTCCTCTAACAGCCTTATGGATGTTTGTAGTTGTTAGAAACAAAATAGAGTCTGCAGTCTGTAGCTTCGCTGTATCGATAGAAGGGGACTTGTATCGATAAGAGTCCTTTCAAAATATGACCGTTGGACTCGTTGTACCGATAGAGGTCTTATTGTACTAGTAGAACTCTGAGGTTTTCAACTAGTATCGGTAGAACCTAGCAGAGTATCGGTAGAAGTGTAGGGGAGGCTGAACATTGGCTACTGCATTGACTTGTTTCGGTAGAAGTTCTCAAGGTATCGGTAGAACTCTAGTTGTATCGCTAGATCAGACTAGGGTATTGGTAGAGATCCCAGGCCAAAACTACCTTGTACACTAGAATGCATTCTACTGATAGAAGTTCGAGTTGTATGAGTAGAAACCCAGAGTTGTATTGGTAGAACTCCCAATTCTACCAGTAGAATTCTGTAGCCTTTTCAAGGTCTTTCCATCTTGAGTTCTACTGAGTATCGGTAGAATTCCTTTAGACTTCAAAACTTGTTAAAACTTAAGTTAATTCAAGGCTTTTTTAAAAGTTTATTTTGTCCAACTCTTTGAAAATAATTTTAAGGACTTATAAACAATATTTGCAAATTTAAGTTGGGAATTTTCAATATACTATTTGTTATATCAAAATACTTGAAAAACTAGAGCTAATAATCTCCCCATTTTTTATATAACAAAAACATTTTGAAAAAAATTGCTAACTCCCCCTATCTTAAACATTATTTTCAAAATAAGCTCTCTTTTTAAAAAAATATTTCAGACGCCATTTCATTTAAATTTACAACTTATAGAATTTGACTTTAGGATTAAGTTGAAAATTATATTATGAAAATTTTGCATTTTTCTCCCCCTTCTTGTAATATAAAAAAATGCATGCTTGAAAAACTAGGGGAATAAGTGCACAATAATACTTAAACATATAGAGACATAAGAATAATAATATAATAGAAACAAAAGAAAAATGAAGCATGTAAATAAATAGATAGAATAAAAAATGAAAAAAAATACAAGGAAAGAGGTACAAAAACAAATAGATAACATTTGTAAAATCATGTAATACCATGTTTAAATAAATATCCACAATAAAATCAAGCAAAAATATGCTTGAAGGCAATCAGAAGGTGGAAAGTACATTTACTAACATATTAAAATTTTGATCAATGATTTAAAATACTATCTAACTTAATTATATCACATATTAACAACATTTCAAACATATGAGAATAAAGAGAAACAAGGAATTTACAAGTTTACAAGTATAATCACGTAATGTACACAAAGCATGCATAAAACAAAACAACTGTTCAAGAATGTCAAAAAGATTATACAAGAACCTTATGAAGGCATGTTCATTAGTCCCAACTCTCCCCTAATTATCCAAAATCTCTCCTTATCTAAAGGTTTTGTAAAAATATTGACTACTTGACGCAAAGTATCTACAAACTCTAGAACTATGTTTCCTCTTTGTACATGATCTCGAATGAAATGGGGTTATATGTTTATGTGCTTTGATCTAGAGTGTTGGATAAGATTTTTGGTTAAGAAAATAGCACTAGTGTTATCACACCTTATAGGAATGTGATCCATATCAATTCCATAGTCAACTAATTGTTGCTTCATCCAAAGAATTTGAGCACAACAGCTACCTACGGCAACATACTCCGCTTCAGTTATGGACAAAGCTACACTATTTTGTTTCTTAGAGAACTAAGAAACAAGCATGTTTCCTAAGAATTGACATGTTTCAGAAGTGCTTTTTCTATCTAACTTGCATCCTCCAAAATCCGCATCGGAGTAAGCATGCAAACTAAATGATGAATCTTTGGGATACCAAAGTCCTAGATTTGGAGTGTCCTTAAGGTACCTAAAGATTTTTTTAATGTCTTGTAAATGTGACTCCTTAGGAGATTATTGAAATATAGAGCATAAAAAAACACTAAACATTATATTTGGTCTACTTGCAGTAAGATAAAACAATGAACCTATCATAGACCTATAAAGTTTTGTGTCAACACATTTACCTCCTTCATCTTTATCAAGCTTTGTTGAAGTGATCATTGGTGTTGATTGAGGCTTCAAGTCCTCCATTTAAAACTTCTTGAGCATTTCCTTGATGTATTTGGCTTGATTGATGAAGATGTATTTTTCAGTTTGCTTGATTTGGAGCCCCAAAAAGAAGTTCAGCTCACCCATCATGCTCATCTCAAATTCACCATGCATTATCTTAGAAAATTATTGACAAAGAAGTTCATTAGTAGCACCAAATATAATATCATCAACATAAATTTGTATTGCTAAAATGTCTTTTTCTTTAGTTTTTATGAACAATGTGTTGTCTACTTTGCCTCTTCTAAAGCCATTTTCAAATAAAATTTTGGAAAGCCTTTCATACCAAGCTCTAGGAGCTTGCTTTAAACCATATAGAGCTTTGGACAATTTGAAAACATGATTTGGAAAATTTGGATTTTCAAAATTGGGAGGTTGTTCAACATAAACTTCTTCATTTATGAAACCATTTAAAAATGCACTTTTGACATCCATTTTTAAAAGTTTGAAATTGTTTGAACATGCAAAAGCTAATAACATCCTAATGGCTTCTAACCTAGCTACCGGTGCATAAGTTTCATCATAGTCTATACCTTCCTCTTGGCTATATCCTTTGGAGACTAATCTAGCCTTGTTTCTAACAATGTTACCATTTTCATCAAGTTTATTTCTAAAGACCCATTTAGTTCCTATAGTTGGATGATTACTAGGTCTATAAACTAAATTTCATATTTGATTTATTTCAAATTGATTTAATTCTTCTTGCATAGACATTATCCAAAATTCATCATTTAAAGCAACATCAATGTTTTTAGGTTCTGTACAAGAAATTAAAGCAATGATGTGTCCATCTTTAACATATGAAAGCTCTCTTGGGTGGGTAGATTCTCTTTCAGTGTGAATTGGTTCTTAAAGTTCATCAATTTTGAGTTCTTGAACCAACTCACTTATTATGCCTTGATCTTCATGTGATTCTTGATTTTGCTCAACTTGATATATTTCTACATCGTCAAAATCAATAGATTCTTTTCTAGAAGGATAGTTAGATTCATAAAAAATAACATGTATAAATTCTTCTACAACAAGGGTTCTTTTGTTAAAAATTCTATAAGCTTTAGAATTTATGGAATATCAAAGAAAAATACCTTCATCACTTTTGGCATCAAAATTTCCTAAATTTTCTTTTTCATTATTCAAAACAAAACATTTGCAACCAAAAGGATGAAAGTGGCTTATGTTAAGCTTTCTTCCTTTAAAAAGTTCATAAGGAGTTTTCTTCAAAATAGCCCTAACCATAGCTCTATTTATAATATAGCAAGAAGTATTTATGGCTTCTGCCCAATAATATCTTGGAAAATTACTTTCACATATCATGGTTCTATCCATTTCCTCTAAGGTCCTATTTTTCCTCTCAACAACTCCATTTTCTTGAGGGGTTCTAGGTGCCAAAAATTTCTGACTAATACTATGTTCATTACAAAAATTATCAACTCCAAGGTTTTTAAATTCTTTTCCATGATCACTTTTTACACTTAAAATTGAATATCCCACTTGGTTTTGAATCATTTTACAAAAAAAGTAATAAATTTTTCTAAAGCTTTATCTTTTGAAAACAAAAAGAAAACCCATGTATAACTAGAATAGTCATCAACAATAACAAATCCATATTGTTTAACTCGTAAACTTATAGTTCTAGTGGGTCCAAAAAGGTCAATATCAATAAGTTGGACTACTCTATATGTAGAAACTATATTTTATATCTAAAAGATGCTCTCCTATGTTTACCTTTAGCACATGTATCACATACTTTATCAAAGTCAATAGGAAAGTTAGGCATGCCAATAACAAGCTTATTTTTAATAATAATACTCATACTTAATATTCTATGCCATAGCCAACATACATTTTCATTATTAGTCATAAAGCAAATATTAGAGGAAGATATGTCATCAAGATGCACTATAAAAATATTACCTACCCTATGTCCTACAAAAAGAATCCTATTATTTACAATATCTACAACTTTACACCCATTAGACTCAAATATTACTTTGAATCCCTTGTCACAAAGTTGACTAATGCTAAGGAGGTTATGCTTAAGACCATTGGCATAAAGCATATTTTTAATGAGAGTAGAATAATTTATACCTATAGAACCAATACGTTCAATAAGCCATTTGGAGTTATCACCAAATGTAACTTCTCCTCCATTCTTTGGCATTAGTTCCATGAAATTGCTTTTTTCACCAATCATATGTCTAGATCATCCACTATCAAGGTACCATGTGTTCTTCTTAGAGTTGCTTGCCTTGAAGCAATGATCTTCCTCTTACAAACACAAAGTTAAACTTTGGATTTTGGTACCCAAACTTCCTTGGGTCCATTAGCATTAGTCTTAACAATTTTTTTCCTGTTAGGATTCCACTTTTTTCAAGCATCCTCATTTTGAGATGTGTTTAAATCTTTTAGAATCCACACTCTCTTAGTGAGTTTGCTCCTAGATGTGAGCCTCCTTACATAACATACTTGTCTATCATGCCCCTTTTTGTGACAATGTGTGCATGAAAGTGAGACATCATAAATATAGCTTGGTTTAAGAAATTTTTAAATTTACTTTCTCTTTGTAAATTTACAAAACCTAAGCCACTCTTGTCAAAAAAGGCTCTTTGAGATTCAAGCATATCATTTAGTTTTTGTTTGTCCCTATGAAACATAGAAAATGAATTATGCAAGTTCTTATTCTTTAAAGTCAAATCATCAATTTGAGCTTGCATATTATTAAATTTCTTTTCTATTTCCTCTTTAATTTTCCTTCTTTAATTTTGAAATCATTTTTTAATATTTGGAGTTCATAGCCTCAAAATCTATAGCTAATTCATCATAGGCATCTTGTAATTCTCAAAATTTATATTTATTTAATTCACTGGAATTTAGGATTACCTTTGGTTTTTCAATAGCCATAAGATATAGGTTGGCAACTTTATTGTCCTCATCACTCTCAGATGAATCGCTACAGCTCCAAGTTGCCATCATGGCTTTCTTCTTTGTAAACATATTCATCTCCTCCTTCTCCTCCTCATCATCACTAGAGTCTTCATCATTTTCACAAGTTATTGATTTGAAGGCAACTCCCACTTTCTTTGGAACTTCTTTAATTTCTTATGCATTGTGGTTGATATTCATTTCATATGTCAACAAGAAACCGATGAGCTCATCAAGTGAGAGTAAGTTGAGATACTTTGATTCTTTTATTGCCTTCACTTTAGGTTCTTCAACATCTTCTTCACCATCTTCTTGTTGAGATAGATCTTCCCAAGAGCTTTGAGACCATTGATGATGTGGGTGAAGCAATTAGACATGTCATTGATTCCTTTTTTTGATTTTCCTTAAACAACTCATAATTAAGGGTCTGAAGCTTTATCTTGGACTCCTTAACTCTACTTGTCCCTTCATGGGTGACTTCAAGTGTAACGCCCCCACGCCCGAGACCGTCGCCGGAGTCGAGTATGAGGTGTTACTAAGCTTAATTTAACATTTTTAGAACTTTGGATTATTTGTTTCTACATTCACAGCTTTTAAGCTACTTGCGTCACAGTCACAAGAAAAATCATATCTCAAGTTAAGAAACTCAAAATCAAGATCCGTAAATTTTCCTTGAATCTAGACTCATATACCTATCTACTAATTTTTTTATAGAATTTTTGGTTGAGCCAATTAGTACAGTTTATTAGTTAAAGTTACCCCTGTTTCAGGACTTGACTGGCTTGACCTATGTTTACTACGAACCATATTTCTCTCTGTACAAAATTTATATGACTATGAGGTTTGTTTCTACTAAAACTAGACTCAATAAGGATTCTGAGGATATAAAATACACCACATAATTATATCTTTACAATTTACGGTGAATTTCTAAAGTTGGAACAGGGGATTCAGAAACTGCTACGACCCTGTTTCACTAAAATTCAAATATATTTTAACATATAATTCCTTTACCTGTATCATTTGTTTCATGTGAAACTAGACATAATAAGCTTAAATTTGATACATAATCCATCACTAGATTCAATTTCTATGATTTTTAATAAATTTTCAAACTCGCGTCAGTGTTGCTGTAGTATTCTGTTTATGGCAAATTTCATCCCTTTTATGAGTTTTTATGCACTAAGTATCTTAATAATTTTCCTTAACCTCAAACATAATCTAAACTAACCATTTTCATAATTTATCATTGTCAAACATTTTCTCAACCATTCCATCACCATATCATAAGATCATTTATACAAAATAGGTATATTGCTATACATGCCATACTTAATTTTACAAACCATTTACCAAAAGTCTTCCTGATAGTGTGATGAGCCTTCTTCGACCTATCCCGACTCTCGAGAGTTGGCTTGTCCAAAACTACAATGAGTAAGAAGGAAGGAGTAAGCATAAATGCTTAGTAAGTTCATATGCAAATAATAAGTAACATAACAAACATTCAAACCAATCAACATTAGCATGCATCACTAAAACACATATCACATTTCTAATCATTTTTCATCATCTTATTACCTTATCGTGATTGTATCAATACTCAACCCGAGGGTTAAATACATACCTGTCCAAAATATCCATTTCACATCACTTACCAATACGTCTCCTTACATCTCGAATATTCCTCCAATTGAGTAGAACTTTGCCCGTTGAACACATCTAATATAATTCGGATACATGGATAACTTGCACATAAGTGCCATATATGCAAACAAGCAATTATGTAACCCGCCCATAAGCGAATTCGGACTCAACTCAACGAGCTCGGGCGTTCAGATCCATAAGTGAACTCGGACTCAACTCAACGAGCTCGGATGCCTAGTTACATCTCTTGAACTCGGACTCAACTCAACGAGTTCGAACATTCGCATCCATAAGTGAACTCGGACTCAACTCAACGAGTTCGGATGCTCAACCATCCTAGTGACATGTCACTTGTATCCTAATCTATTCCTAAGGTTCAAACGGGATTTTCCTCGAACACATATCCTTGCCGTCTTCCGTAGAATGCCAAATCAATACTCGGTAACAATTATATTTAACAAGTAGCTCACATAATTTACATATTATTTGAAATTAACCACAAAGCATACATTTCATAATAAAATTCAGCATCACATATATTTAACATCACTAACTTAAAAATAACAATTATGCTACATTATTTACACATGAACTTACCTTGGTACCAAAATATAAAGATTTTGCAATTTAGTCCACAATCTTTTCTTTTCCTCGATTGAGGTCGATTCCACGTCTTTCTTGATCTAAAATAACACATTTAGCTTATTTAATACTCACATTATCAAATTAATCCTTAACTCAAATTTTGGCAAAATTACAATTTTACCCCTAAACTTTTGCATATTTACATTTTTGCCCCTAGGCTCCTGGATTAAACTTTATTCCTTATTCTTATTTTTTATGACATGCTGATCATTTTTCCCTTCTATGGTAACATCAAATTCACACTCTAACATGTACTTATGACTATTAGGTATTTTTACCGATTAAGCCCTTTTACTCGTTTTTGCTTAAAATCGAGTAGTACAAGTTGTCTAACATAATTTAAAACTTCATATTCTATCATAAAACATCAGAATACACAAATTTCACCTATGGGTATTTTTCCAAATATAAACCCTAGGTTAAATTATTGCTAACATAAGCTTAATCGAGTTATCGGGATCTCAAAATGTAAAAATCATTAAAAACAGGGCTTAGAATCACTTACTATGAAGCTTGAAAGTTGAAGAAACCCTAGCTATGGTGAGAGTGAAGTTTCAGCAGCAACTAAATGGGAAGATGACTATTTTGTGTTATTTTTCCCATTTTATTTCATTTAATATCAAAATGACCAAAATGCCCTTACTACTAAACTTTCCAAAATTCCTTCCATGTCCTAATTTTGTCCATGAACTTAAAATTGGTCAAATTGCTATTTAAGACCTCCTAATTAATATTTCAAAGCAATTTCATACTAAAAACTTCTACAATGCAAGTTTTGCAACTTATTCGATTTAGTCCCTAACTTCAAATTAAGTATTTTATGCATAAAATTTCTTCACGAAATTTTCACACAATCATGTAATCATATCATAAACCTCAAAATAATTATAAAATATTATTTCTATCTCGGATTTGTGGTCACGAAACCACTATTCCGATTAGGCCCTAATTCGGGATATTACAACTCTCCCCTTTAAGGATTTTCGTCCTCGAAAATCTTACCTGATAAATGTGATGTGGGTATTGATTTCTCATAGTTTCTTCTGATTCCCATGTAGCTTCTTCTATTCCATGCCTTTGCCACAACACCTTCACAAGTGCAACATTTTTATTCCTTAGTTTTTGACCTCTCGAGCTAAAATCTTAATCGGTTCTTCTTCGTAGGTCATATCTCGGTTGTAGTTCAATTTACTGTCGGTGAAACTACATGTGAAGGATCCGAACGATACCGACGTAACATAGATACGTGGAACACATCATGAATCTTCTCTAATTCAGGTGGTAATGCTAGCCGATATGCTACTGGTCTAACTTTCTCAATTACTTCATACGCCCAATAAAACGCGACTTAATTTGCCCTTCCGCCCAAATCTAAGGACTTTCTTCCACTGAGACACCTTTAAAAATACTTTATCACCAACTTGAAAGTCAATGTCTTTTCGCTTTAGATCTGCATAAGATTTACGCTATCTCAAGCGACTTTCAAACAGATCTCAATTACTTTCACTTTTTCTTCAGCTTTTTTATTAGATCAACTCCATAAATCTGATTTTCCTTGAGTTCACCCAATACAAAGGCGTTCGACACTTACGACCATACAATGCTTCATAAGGTGCCATTTTCAAGCTCAATCTGATAACTATTGTTGTAAGCAAATTCTACCAATGGCAAATATCTTTCCCAACTTCCTTGAAATTCCAATACATAACATCCGAGCATGTCTTCAAGAATCTGAATTATTCTCTCGATTGTCCATCGGTTTGTGGATGAAAGCGATGATCGAAATTTAACTTTGTACCTAACGCTGCCTTGCAAATTTTGCCAAAACCGTGAGGTAAACCTTGGATCTCTATCTGAAATAATCGACAATGGTATTCCATGTAATCTAACAATTTCTCTAATATACAAAGTCACCAACTTGTTAAGAGAATAATCCGTGACGCATAGGAATAAAATGAGCCGACTTAGTTAATCATCAACTATTACCCGATGGCATCTTTCTTTCCTGAGTCAATGGCAATCTCAAACAAAATCCATAGTAATCCGATCCCATTTCCATTCAGAACCATAATAGGTCAAGTAATCCCGAAGGCACTTGGTGTTCAAATTTCACTGTTGACAAATTAAGCATTGGGACACAAACTCGATATATCTCTTTTCATTCCATTCCACCAATACATTTTCTTCAAGTCATTATACATTTTCGTACTACCCGGGTGAATCGAGAAATAACCACTATGTGCTTCTGTAGGATCTTTTGAATCAATTCCTCATTCATTGGTACACAAATCCGATCTTTAAACATTAAGCACCCATCGAATCAATTTCAAAATCGACTCAGATCAACTTCACACTCGCTTTCTCTTGGCTTGCAAATCTTGATCATCTTTTTGAGCTTCAAAATCTCTTGTAAAACTTCGGTTTACTCTCACTCTGCTAGAATCGAACCATCATCCGACACTTTCAACCGAGTGTTCATAATTCTCAAAGCAAACAACAACTTTCTGCTCAAAGCATCAAAGAACTACATTCGCTTTTCCTGATGATAATCAATAACAAGCTCGTAATCTTTCAATAATTCCAACCATCTTCATTGTCTTAAATTCAAGTCTTTTTGTGACATCAAGTACTTAAGACTTTTATGGTCGGTATATACCCGGCACTTTTCACCATACAAATAATGTCGCCAAATTTTCAAAGCAAACACCACCGCAGCCAATTCCAAATCATGAGTAGGATAATTCCTCTCATGAGGTTTTAACTGCCTCGAAGCATATGCCACCACTTTTCCTTCTTGCATGAGCACACACCCCAAACCATTTAGAGAAGCATCACTATACACCACAAATTCTTTACTGATTCAGTGTACTAACACTTGGTGCCTCTATTAATAACTTTTTCAATTCTTCAAAACTCATTGACATTCTTCCGTCCATTCAAATTTAACATCCTTTCGGAGTAATCTAGTTATAGGAGCAGCAATTATAGAAAATCCATTTACAAACCGCCGATAATACCCAGCTAGCCCCAAGAAACTTCTAACTTCAGTTACATTTTTCGGTGGTTTCCAATCAACAATGGCTGAAATTTTACTAGGATCAACCCGTATACCATCACCAAAACAATATGACCCAAAATCCAACTTCCTGTGAGCTAAAATTCACTTTTACTAAACTTAGCATACAGACTTCTTATCTCTCAAAGTTTGCAAAACTATCCTCAAATGCTCAACATGCTCAGTATCATCTTTTGAATAAATTAAAATATCATCTATAAACACCACAACAAATTTGTCCAAGTATGGTGGAATATGCGATTCATTAAATCCATAAACACAATGAGAGCATTTGTCAACCCGAATGGCATAACTAAAAATTCATAATGACCATACCTTGTTCTAAAAGCGCTTTTAGCCACGTCCGACTCTTTTACCCGCAGATTGGTAATACCTGATCTCAAGTCAATCTTTGAAAACCATGTCGCTCCTTTTAGGTGATCAAATAAATCATCAATTCTTGGCAATGAGATATTTGTTTTTGATTGTCACCTTGTTTAATCAAGCGATAATCAACACACAACCTCATAGAACCATCATTCTTTTTCACAAATAACACGGAGCACCCCAAGGTGAAAAACTCGGTCTCACAAAACCTTTATCACCAACTCTTGCAATCATGCGACTTTAATTCCTTCAACTCTCACTGGTGCCATTCTATACGAGCAATCGAAATCGAGTTGCTTCCTGATCAAATCAATACCAAATTCTACTTCCACGATCGAGGCAAACCCGCAATTCTTCAGAAACACGTCCGCAAATTCACACACAACCTAAGACTCGATTCAACTTTCTTTTCAACTTCTTTTGTATTAATTACATACGCCAAATAAGCTTCATAACCCTTTCTCAAATATCTCTGAGCCGACATCAAAGAAATCACACTAGACAATACTTCGATTTATCCGATTCAACCCGCAAAGTTTCACCGCTTTCACACTTTAATTCTATAACCTTTTCTTTACAATTTACTATAGCATCATGCAATGTCAACCAATCCATACCCAAAATAACATCAAATTCATCAAACAGACAAAGAACATCAAGTCGGTTTGAAAGTAATGATCCCGAATCATTAAAGGACATTTCTTACATACTTTACCAACAAATCACATATTTACCTAACTGATTCGACACTTTAATCATAAATTCTGTGTTCTCAACAGGTATATTCATACTAGACACCAATTTCATGCACACATATGAATGAGTAGAACCGAGATCAATCAAAGCAATAACATTAACATTATAGAGAGAAAATGTACCAGTAATCACATCGGTGAGAGAAGCATCTTCACGCGCTTTAATAGCATAAGTTCTAGCGGAGCCCTTCCTTCGAGTCTAACTGGTGCATCCTCGGCTACATTCTTATTGCTTGCTTTGCTCCCAGCTTTTCTTGGATATCTTCCTCTCGAATCCGCCCCACTTATTTTTGTATTCTGAAATTTTTCTTTTTCAGCTCTCTCTGGCTAAGAAATTAAAAAATCCTTGGGGAGGATGTTACGGGTGCGGAAGATCGTTATTTTATTAAAAGTAAAGGAAAGATTTTTACAGGAGAAGATTGTTTACAAAAGAGAAAAAGAAAAGATATCTAAACTATTTTTCGATTTTTTTACAATGAGAAACTAAAGTAAAGAGAAAAGATTTCTAATTCTTTTTCGATGCCTTTCCTAGGCTCTTTACATTCTTCTTTATAGTAGAATTTACAAATTCTATTTAATTTCTTCTTCAATCCCGAACAGTGTTTCTGATAAGGATGAATTTATTGTTGCTTCCACGTATGTTGTCGATGTCACTTCATCTCTTTGTCCATACTTGGATGCCTTGAATGTTTATTTATCGCCAATCTTGAAAATCTTCTTTGAAAATCTTGTTGACTTTCCACGTGGTTTTTGTTTTGTCTTTTACCCTTCTTGGATGTTGTCAAGATTTAATGTCTCGATTTCATCCGGATGTAAAGACTCGTGATGGCTCGTGAGTTCCAAGCCTTCCACGTGTCTTTGATTTCTTCTGTTATGTCGGAAGGAAAATCATCGAGTTCCATATCCGCTATTTTCTTTAGCAGCTTGTAAGGATTCTTCATCTCTCGATTTTTGCATTAGACTATTTTTGTCACTACTATTCTTCTTCCATCGCATGTAGTGTATATGTCCGATCTTGAAGTACGTGTCGAGTCGTTGACATTAAATCAATTCTGCTTGATTTGAAGATATTTTGATTATTATAACACTTGTCAATGGTTTTGTCAAGTGTTCTTTGTTTTCTTTAGTTGCTGATAAATAAGGACTATCAATCATTTTTTGAATAATCCATATTTGATAAGGTGATAAAAACGTTCTTTTCAAAGAATACCAATTAGGCTACTTATTTGGATATAAAAATAGTAGAAAAATCGTCTCTATATACTAATAGTGATAATATAGCTTTTATAATAGCAGAAAATCTTTTAGATGATGAAAAGAGAAATTTTGTACTACTATTTCTCTAACAAAACCCCATTCAATATCGCTTATATCAAATGGTTCATGGTCCACTCTAAATTTTATAGAAGGAAATTCTTCTCTATTTCATTTATATAAATAAAAGATTGTAAAAGTATTCGTAAAAACTTTTTTAAATTGAGCTTGTCTGTTGCAAATGACTCTATTAATTTTTTCAAAACTTCAAATGGTAATATATTTCTAGCTTTATTATATAAGCATATTCTAAACATTTTATTCATAATGGGACTATTTGTTCCTTTATGAATAAAATATTGAAATATATCAATAAGATTATTTATCTCATTGATATTTTTGAATTCTATTTCAATTCTTCCCAATCTCTATATAAAATGGATTTTAATAATAAATCATGAGCTTCATTTTCTTTAGTTGTTTTTTCAACTAAAAATTGGGAAAGTTTTGTAAGAGCTCTTCCAAATTTGCTCTTTGATCTGTAATATGGGTTTTCCATATTTCATTAATAAAGTTATATAAATCATTGGTAAACTCGGATTATAAAAATCTTTTACTTGGAAAAAAGTTGTTGTTGTTTCAACAAATCTTCTCGCTCCTTTTATAACTTCGTAATAACTAGCTTGGAAAGTGAGTTTGGATCCCGAGACCAAGGGAATTGGCTTGTTTGGCTTATTCTTCTTGGTGGGTACTGCTTTGCCATTTTGGTGCATAAGATGGAGAAGATCCAATTGGTTGTCTTACCATTGGATAAGGAACATAATAACCTTGATTGGCATAATATGATGTTAATATCGGAGTAAATCCTTGATTAGGATTTGTTTGCTTCCCTTGTTGGGTTTTTTATGAACCGTAGTCCATTCTCCGACTTGTTCTAGAGGTTTTTACCTCTATCCATAAGGCCTCGCTAAGATAATCAAAGAATAACATTATCGCTTTTTAATATATAAAACTTCAAAATTAAAACTACATAATTCATTGTACCATCTAATTCTTCTAGGTACATTTTCTAAACTATTATTAGTAAGAAATTGTTTAACCGCTCAAGTTGTCGATTTTGATAATAAAGTTTTTCAGATGCTAGATATATAAAAAAGGTTTTTATTGCTTTTTTGATGGCTAATAATTCCTTTTCATATATAGCATAATTGATTTCGTTTGGTTTAAATTTTCCAACTATATCCGCATATTAGTTTCTTTATTTTTTGTTGTTTTAGCTTTTAAAATACATCCCCAATAATTTTGTGATGCATCGCTTTCTAAAATTAATTTATCACCTTGTTTAGGTAAATAAACTTTTGGAGTATAATTTATTTCTGTTTTTATATTTTTAATAATTTCGAGTCTTCTTTAGACCAATTAAAAGTTTTTCCTTTTTAATTTTTCATATAAGTCACCTATTTTTGGGACAAATTAGGAAAGAAGTTTCTTCCATAATTAACTATTCCTAGAAATTGTTGAAGTTGTTTTTATCTTTAATTTCTTCAGAAATTCTTTTTATTTTTACTATAATATGATCTTGTAGTTTAAGACCATCACCGATAAATTTAAACCTAAAAATTCTATTTCTGCTTTTTCTAATTCTATTTTCTTAGGACTCAAAATAATTCCATGTTTTATGAATTCTTGAGAGATAATATTTAAATGTTTTCTATGTTTTTCCAGTGTTTCAAAAATATTAAAATATCATCTATATAAACTACACGTAATTTTTATATTTATTAAATATAGAATCCATCCATCTTTGGAAGATTTGAGGTGCATTACATAACCCAAATGGCATTACTCTCCATTGATAATGACCATTAGGTGCACTAAAAGCCATTAATGGTTTAGATTCATCGATTAGCATTATTTGCCAAAATCTGATTTACTGATCGAATTTACTAAAATATTTTGCTTGTTTAGCTTGATTTATCAAAACATCTTTTCTTGGTATAAAGTATCCATCAAAAATAGTATTTTGGTTTAGTCTTTTATAATTAATTACCATTCTAGCTTTTCCTCTTTTTATTTCTCGCATGGTTTCTTACCATAAAGGCCGGACTTGAGTGTGGACTATTAGTTTTTTCTATTAATCCTTTTTCTAATAATTCCTTAATTTGTATATCAAATTCATCTATATCTTGTTTAGTATAGATCATGGGTTTGATTCTAATAATTTTATTAGGATTTTTAATTTTATCTCATAATATCTTGGATCAAGTTTTCCCATAGTTTTAGTGGTTCTTCACTAAAATTATTTTCTAAGATTTTAAACAACCAATGATTTGTTTCTAGTTGTTTAATTTGTTCTTTTCTTGTTGGTCTAAAACCTTTATCACATATAAATTTATGATTTTCTATTAAAGGTATTTCTACGTAAGTTTTTTCATTGATAATATAACTAAATTTCTATCTATAGAAAATGGTAAATGATGATATATAAAATTATTTCCTAATAATATATCTCCATGCATTCTGAAACATAATATTTTAGGAATTACAAATCTAACATTATTTATGTAGATTGGTATATTTCTAGCTTTAAATTGAATTATGGTTTCTTTACCATCTATTCCTATAGCTCTAATTGGGTTTTCATTAATTCCCATTTTTCTCACAGTATTGCATTTTCTCTCCGCAACTACCGGTGGTAGCTCCTCAGTATCTAACAAAGCATGTAAAGAATATGTTTTATATTCTCTAAATTGAAATGTAATTTCTATATATGTATAATACTTTCTAGGTTGAAAGTTTGAAAATGTAATAATATCATTTTTTCCCATTTTCATTTGTTGAATAATGGTGGCAGATTGTATTTCTTCCATTCTAGTGTTTCTAGAATTTCTACTAGGTTCATGTGGGGAAAATAGGTATTTGAACTGCTTTTCATACCTATTGGTGTTGAATTTGTACTTATATTATCCTCATCTTCTTACTGCTTGAGAATTAGAGGGTAAAACTAAATTGTCATTCGTATTTGTTATAGCATTATTTTTAAAATATAGTCTATCTCCTGATGACACATATTCTATTGTACTTACTGGTTTTGAAATCATCTGGCTCCACTTATTCTATCTATTATCCAATCTCTTGGTATTGATAGATCTTTTAAATGTAATAATTTAGGCTGGATTTCTGTAGTAAATTTATTAGGCTCAAATAGCTCTATTATTTTATTATTAATTTCTTTAATTTCTACTTCTGCTTAGTTGGTGTATTCATTAATAGAAGTCCAACTTATTGCTAGATCTTCTGCTAAATCCTTAATTTCAGAATTTTTGTCCAATTCTTAAACATAAACATTCTTCTATTAGAGGATCTCAGAATGGATATAAAATAATTTGGTTTTACTTTAAATCCTATTACTCCATTATGTAAATTAGATCAATACCTCCAATAAGTGCTTTTATTGGATTTTCAAATCTTTTATCTAATAACACTGCTATTATAGGTATATCATGACCTTTTCTAAATAAAGCTCTAATTGTTATCATAATTATTCCTAAATGTATATATCTAACTTTTGAGGGTATTTCTTTTTAATCCTCATGATTTTTTCTTTAGTAAATAATGGGATTTCATTAATCCTCCTCTAGTATCTTTAGCGATCAGTATTGCCACTAATTTTTTCTATATGCCTTTGACTCCAAATTTTAAACTTAGATATTTTATATATTTCTTCTTTAGAAATATGATTTTTATTAATTTTTCTATCATTTCATCGTAAAAGTCTTTTTCTTCTCCAATTAAATTTCCTAATTTAATATCTTGTCGTTTCTTTTGAGGAATTTCTTCTAATTGGTTTTTAGAACTACTTCCTACATTAAACATAAATATATATTCTTCTTCATCTGAATCAGAATCTGTTTCTGATATTAGCTCATATAATATTTCTTCGGGATTTATTTCCTCTTCAAAACATATTTCTAAGTCTTGTTCTTCAAGACTTTTAATTACCTTTTAGCACTTTTGCCTTTATTAGGACAATTTGTTGCTATGTGACCTTCTTCATCACATATAAAACATTTACATATTTGTTTTTAGATTTTTAAAAGTTTTTCTTCTAATAAATTTTTTCTTTTTCTTATTATTATTACCATTATATCTTTTATTTCCTGGCTTCCATTTAACAAATTTATATTTCCTATTTTTCTTTCTATGTTTTTTATAAGTACTAGGACGTATTGTTTTACATCCAAATTCCCATTCGTTTTCTAGAATTTTTGTACAATGACTATAACTTAATTTATTTTTACTTGTTTAGTGACTTTAGTTTGTAGGCAATGCAAAGTTATTCTTTCTTTTGCAAAATTTATCCTATTACCTATAGAATCTATATTTTCTTTTGCTATGCCTGCTTCTTTACTATGTTTATCTAAATAAGATACATATTTCTTTATACATATCTCATCCTGTGGTGGAGGTAATTTATGAAAATATTGGTTTTTCCAAAATTCTATATTTTGCTTTTTTAACTTTTGATATTCATGAAGAAATTTTTTAGAAAATTCTTCTAAATATCTTATATCACATAATTTTATTTTTGACAAAACATAACTAGCTCTACTATCTTGATCTTTTTTATCAAAATAGCCACAAAATTCTGCTTTTTAGAATATTTGTTAATCCTTTTAAAAGGTCTTTAGGGGTACCTATCTGATTAATTAGTTGTCCTTTTGGAATTTTCCTACATCGATTCTTTCCATCTTCTTAAAAATTGTAAAACATCTCCCTGAAATGTTCCAACAAAATAGTTTAAAAATTTTTCTTTTGACCATGAATCGTTGTTGTTTACAACAATTGTCATTGATCGTGCCCAATCATCTATGGTTTTTCATAGTCACTATTTGAATATTAGTCAAATCTAAATATATTCCTCCTTGGGCCACATTTCTTTTGTTTAAGTCATCTATCCTATGTGGTATAGGTATAGTTTGACTAGGTTGTTGATTAGAAGATTCTCCCATATATTCGGTTTTAATTTCATTGGTAGCTATATCTTCGGTTTGATTACCGAAAATCCTAATTGTATTATCTATTGTTTCAAACTCTTTGTTTAGAGTTCTCAGATAATCATCTTTTTGAATATCCGAATCTATTTTTCTTTTACCATATGGATCTGTATTTTCAATATCCATAGGTTCTGGTTTTTCTTCCTCATCTGTTGAAGTGTCTTCTTCATCGATTTATAACTAGTAACTTTTAAATCTTCTTGATTATCGTAATTACTTGAACTACTACTTTCAGTAGTGTCATAATTTAACATATAATGATAATTAAACTTAGCAAATAGGTCTTTTGTTTTTCATAAATTTCTTCTATTAATTTTAAATATTCTACTCTTTCATTTTTATCTTTATCTGTTTGTAAATCTTCTTTTCCAATGTTCTATAAGTTCTTTATAGGATTGGAAATCATATTTTGTTGAGTTAAAGATTTTCTTTTTTCAGGTTTTTTACCTTTACTAGTAGAAGATGATTCTTCTGCAGAGGTTTCTTCCTCTTCATCTGATAAAGTTAAAATTATATTACTATTACCATAATATAAAGGACCTAGATCTATGTCCGACTCTATGTTATTATTTATAACTTGTTCTAATTTATTATTAACTTCTCGATAATATTTCTTTAGATTTGTTGTTCAAATCTAATTCCTTAATATTTCCTAGATTATTTACCTTTTCTTCTATATTATTGACCTTATTATATATTTTATTAAAATATATAGAGGTTATATCTATTAAACTATTAAATCCTTTACTAAGGGCCGAAATATTATTTTCTTGTTTAGAATCTATATGCATAATATGATCGCATGTTTTATCTTTATATAAACAATCTGCTTTCTTCCATGTTATTCATCTTCTGGTACCTAAAACCTTCATTTATTATCTTGTCTTAAACACTGTGGCCTAACGTCTCTCTCCTAGACTTAAACAGCAAAAGTTAAGACAAAATAACAGATGTATGGGTTTTAAGATAAATAACTGTAGAATTAACAAAATTGTAGATTAAAGATAAGAACTTACAGATGGATATTTGATATAGATTCTCCAAGAATCAAGTATCTCAGGGGCCTCTGATACCAGATTTACGGGGAGGATGTCACGGTGCGGAAGATCGTTATTTTATTAAAAGTAAAGGAAAGATTTTTACAGAGAAGATTGTTTACAAAAGAGAAAAAGAAAAGATATCTAAACTATTTTTCGATTTTTTACAATGAGAAACTAAAGTAAAGAGAAAAGATTTCTAATTCTTTTTCGATGCCTTTCCTAGGCTCTTTACATTCTTCTTTATAGTAGAATTTACAAATTCTATTTAATTTCTTCTTCAATCCCGACAATGTGTTTCGATAAGGATGAATTTATTGTTGCTTCCACGTATGTTGTCGATGTCACTTCATCTCTTTGTCCATACTTGGATGCCTTGAATGTTTATTTATCGCCAATCTTGAAAATCTTCTTTGAAAATCTTGTTGACTTTCCACGTGGTTTTTGTTTTGTCTTTTACCCTTCTTGGATGTAGTCAAGATTTAATGTCTCGATTTCATCCGGATGTAAAGACTCGTGATGGCTCTCTGGTGAGTTCCAAGCCTTCCACGTGTCTTTGATTTCTTCATTATGTCGGAAGGAAAATCATCGAGTTCCATATCCGCTATTTTCTTTAGCGCTTGTAAGGATTCTTCATCTCTCGATTTTTGCATTAGACTATTTTTGTCGCTACTATTCTTCTTCTTCCATCGCATGTAGTGTATATGTCCGATCTTGAAGTACGTGGTCGAGTCAAGTTGACATTAAATCAATTCCTCGCTTGGATTTGAAGATATTTTGATTATTATAACACTTGTCAATGGTTTTGTCAAGTGTTCTTTGTTTTCTTTAGTCACTGATAAATAAGGACTATCAATCATTTTTTGAATAATCCATATTTGATAAGGCTGATAAAAACGTTCTTTTCAAAGCAATACCAATTAGGCTACTTATTTGGATATAAAAATAGTAGAAAAATCGTCTCTATATACTAATAGTGATAATATAGCTTTTATAATAGCAGGAAAATCTTTTAGATGATGAAAAGAGAAATTTTGTACTACTATTTCTCTAACAAAACCCCATTCAATACTGCTTATATCAAATGGTTCATGGTCCATTTTAATTTTATAGAAGGAAATTCTTCTCCTATTTCATTTATATAAATAAAAGATTTTTACAGGAGAAGATTGTTTACAAAAGAGAAAAAGAAAAGATATCTAAACTATTTTTTGATTTTTTTACAATGAGAAACTAAAGTAAAGAGAAAAGATTTCTAATTCTTTTTCGATGCCTTTCCTAGGCTCTTTACATTCTTCTTTATAGTAGAATTTACAAATTCTATTTAATTTCTTCTTCAATCCCAATGTTGTTTCTGATAAGGATGAATTTATTGTTGCTTCCACGTATGTTGTCGATGTCACTTCATCTCTTTGTCCATACTTGGATGCCTTGAATGTTTATTTACGCCAATCTTGAAAATCTTCTTTGAAAATCTTGTTGACTTTCCACGTGGTTTTTGTTTTGTCTTTTACCCTTCTTGGATGTTGTCAAGATTTAATGTCTCGATTTCATCCAGATGTAAAGACTCGTGATGGCTCGTGAGTTCCAAGCCTTCCACGTGTCTTTGATTTCTTCTCATTATGTCGTAAGGAAAATCATCGAGTTCCATATCCGCTATTTTCTTTAGCAGCTTGTAAGGATTCTTCATCTCTCGATTTTTGCATTAGACTATTTTTGTCGCCTACTATTCTTCTTCCATCGCATGTAGTGTATATGTCCGATCTTGAAGTACGTGTCGAAGTGTTGACATTAAATCAATTCTGCTTGGATTTGAAGATATTTTGATTATTATAACACTTGTCAATGGTTTTGTCAAGTGTTCTTTGTTTTCTTTAGTCTGCTGATAAATAAGGACTATCAATCATTTTTGAATAATCCATATTTGATAAGGCTGATAAAAACGTTCTTTTCAAAGAATACCAATTAGGCTACTTATTTGGATATAAAAATAGTAGAAAAAATCGTCTCTATATACTAATAGTGATAATATAGCTTTTATAATAGCAGGAAAATCTTTTAGATGATGAAAAGAGAAATTTTGTACTACTATTTCTCTAACAAAACCCCATTCAATACCGCTTATATCAAATGGTTCATGGTCCAAATCTAAATTTTATAGAAGGAAATTCTTCTCCTATTTCATTTATATAAATAAAAGATTGTAAAAAGTATTCTTAAAAACTTTTTAAATTGAGCTTGCTTGATTGCAAATGACTCTATTAATTTTTTCAAAAACTTCAAATGGTAATATATTTCTAGCTTTATTATATAAGCATATTCTAAACATTTTATTCATAATGGGACTATTTGTTCCTTTATGAATAAAATATTGAAATATATCAATAAGATTATTTATCTCATTGATATTTTTGAATTCTATTTCAATTCTTCCCAATCTCTATATAAAATGGATTTTAATAATAAATCATGAGCTTCATTTTCTTTAGTTGTTTTTTCAACTAAAAATTGGGAAAGTTTTGTAAGAGCTCTTCCAAATTTGCTCTTTGATCTGTAATATGGGTTTTCCATATTTCATTAATAAAGTTATATAAATCTGTTGGTAAACTCGGATTATAAAAATCTTTTACTTCAGAAAAAGTTGTTGTTGTTTCAACAAATCTTCTGCTCCTTTTATAACTTCAGAATAACTAGCTTGGAAAGCTGAGTTTGGATCCTGAGACCAAGGGAATTGGCTTGTTTGGCTTATTCTTCTTGGTGGGTACTGGCTTGCCATTTTTGGTGCATAAGATGGAGAAGATCCAATTGGTTGTCTTACCATTGGATAAGGAACATAATAACCTTGATTGGCATAATATGATGTTAATATCGGAGTAAATCCTTGATTAGGATTTGTTTGCTTCCCTTTGTTGGGTTTTTTATGAACCGTAGTCCATTCTCCGACTTGTTCTAGAGGTTTTTACCTCTATCCATAAGGCCCTGCTAAGATAATCAGCAATAACATTATCAGCGCCTTTAACATATAAAACTTCAAAATTAAAACTACATAATTCATTGTACCATCTAATTCTTCTAGGTACATTTTCTAAACTATTATTAGTAAGAAATTGTTTAACTGCCTGGTTGTCAGTTTTGATAATAAAGTTTTCAGATGCTAGATATATAAAAAAGGTTTTTATTGCTTTTTTGATGGCTAATAATTCCTTTTCATATATAGCATAATTGATTTCGCTTGGTTTAAATTTTCCAGAACTATATCCGCATATTAGTTCTTCTTTATTTTTTTTGTTTTAGCTTTTAAAATACATCCCCAATAATTTTGTGATGCATCGGTTTCTAAAATTAATTTATCACCTTGTTTAGGTAAATAAACTTTTGGAGTATAATTTATTTCTGCTTTTTATATTTTTAATAATTTCGAGTCTTCTTTAGACCAAACTAAAAGTTTTTCCTTTTTAATTTTTCATATAAGTCACCTATTTTTTGGGACAAATTAGGAAAGAAGTTTCTTCCATAATTAACTATTCCTAGAAATTGTTGAAGTTGTTTTTATCTTTAATTTCTTCAGAAATTCTTTTATTTTTACTATAATATGATCTTGTAGTTTAAGACCATCACCGATAAATTTAAACCTAAAAATTCTATTTCTGCTTTTTCTAATTCTATTTTCTTAGGACTCAAAATAATTCCATGTTTTATGAATTCTTGAGAGATAATATTTAAATGTTTTCTATGTTTTTCCAGTGTTTCAGAAAATATTAAAATATCATCTATATAAACTACACAGAATTTTTTATATTTATTAAATATAGAATCCATCCATCTTTGGAAGATTTGAGGTGCATTACATAACCCAAATGGCATTACTCTCCATTGATAATGACCATTAGGTGCACTAAAAGCCGTTAATGGTTTAGATTCATCAGTTAGCATTATTTGCCAAAATCCTGATTTACAGTCGAATTTACTAAAATATTTTGCTTGTTTAGCTTGATTTATCAAAACATCTTTTCTTGGTATAAAGTATCCATCAAAAATAGTATTTTGGTTTAGTCTTTTATAATTAATTACCATTCTAGCTTTTCCTCTTTTTATTTCTGCATGGTTTCTTACCATAAAGGCTGGACTTGAGTGTGGACTATTAGTTTTTTCTATTAATCCTTTTTCTAATAATTCCTTAATTTGTATATCAAATTCATCTATATCTTGTTTAGTATAGATCATGGGTTTGATTCTAATAATTTTATTAGGATTTTTTAATTTTATCTCACAATATCTTGGACTGTTTTCCCATAGTTTTAGTGGTTCTTCACTAAAATTATTTTCTAAGATTTTAAACAACCAATGATTTGTTTCTAGTTGTTTAATTTGTTCTTTTCTTATTGGTCTAAAACCTTTATCACATATAAATTTATGATTTTCTATTAAAGGTATTTCTACGTAAGTTTTTCTCATGATAATATAACTAAATTTCTATCTATAGAAAATGGTAAATGATGATATATAAAATTATTTCCTAATAATATATCTCCATGCATTCCTGGGAAACATAATATTTTAGGAATTACAAATCTAACATTATTTATGTAGATTGGTATATTTCTAGCTTTAAATTGAATTATGGTTTCTTTACCATCTATTCCTATAGCTCTAATTGGGTTTTTCATTAATTCCCATTTTTCTACAGGTATTGCATTTTCTCTGCAACTCACCGTGTGGTAGCTCCCAGATCTAACAAAGCATGTAAAGAATATGTTTTATATTCTCTAAATTGAAATGTAATTTCTATATATGTATAATACTTTCTAGGTTGAAAGTTTGAAAATGTAATAATATCATTTTTTCCCATTTTCATTTGTTGAATAATGGTGGCAGATTGTATTTCTTCCATTCTAGTGTTTCTAGAATTTCTACTAGGTTCTCATGGGGAAAATAGGTATTTGAACTGCTTTCATACCTATTGGTGTTGAATTTGTACTTATATTATCCTCATCTTCTACTCTCTGCTTGAGAATTAGAGGGTAAAACTAAATTGTCATTCGTATTTGTTATAGCATTATTTTTAAAATATAGTCTATTCTTTCTAAATAAAGCTCTAATTGTTATCATAATTATTCCTAAATGTATATATCTAACCCTAGGAGGGTATTTCTTTTTAATCCTCATGATTTTTCTTTAGTAAATAATGGGATTTCTCATAATCCTCCTCTAGTATCTTTAGCTGATCAGACATACAATTAATTTTTTCTATATGCCTTGACTCAAATTTTAAACTTAGATATTTTATATATTTCTTCTTTAGAAATATGATTTTTATTAATTTTTCTATCATTTCATCGTAAAAGTCTTTTCTTCTCCAATTAAATTTCCTAATTTAATATCTTGTCGTTTCTTTTGAGGAATTTCTTCTAATTGGTTTTAGAACTACTTCCTACATTAAACATAAATATATATTCTTCTTCATCCGAATCGTAACTGCTTTCATACTAGCTCATATAATATTTCTTCTGATTTATTTCTTCAAAACATATTTCTAAATCTTGTTCTTCAAGACTTTTTAATTACCTTTTAGCACTTTTGCTTTATTAGGACAATTTGTTGCTATGTGACCTTCTTCATCACATATAAAACATTTACATATTGTTTTTTAGATTTTTTGTAGTTTTTCTTCTAATAAATTTTTTCTTTTTCTTATTATTATTACCATGATATCTTTTATTTCCCCGCTTTCCATTTAACAAATTTATATTTCCTATTTTTCTTTCTATGTTTTTTATAAGTACTAGGACGTATTGTTTTACATCCAAATTCCCATTCGCTTTTCTAAATTTTGTACAATGACTATAACTTAATTTATTTTTTACTTGTTTAGTGAATTTAGTTTGTAGGCAATGCAAAGTTATTCTTTCTTTGCAAAATTTATCCTATTACCTATAGAATCTATATTTTCTTTTATTCTTCTCCTCGCTTCTTTTTTACTATATGTTTATCTAAATAAGATACATATTTCTTTATACATATCTCATCCTGTGGTGGAGGTAATTTATGAAAATATTGGTTTTTCCAAAATTCTATATTTTCTTTTTTAACTTTTGATATTCATGAAGAAATTTTTTAGAAAATTCTTCTAAATATCTTATATCACATAATTTTATTTTTGACAAAACATAACTAGCTATACTATCTTGATCTTTTTATCAAAATAGCCACAAAATTGCTTTTAGAATATTTGTTAATCCTTTTAAAAGGTCTTTAGGTGTTCATATCTGATTAATTAGTTGTCCTTTTTGGAATTTTCCTACATCGGCATTCTTCCCATCTTCTTAAAAATTGTAAAACATCTCCCCTAAATGTTCCAACAAAATAGTTTAAAAATTTTTCTTTTGACCATGAACTGTTGTTGTTTACAACAATTGTCATTGATGCATGCTTCCAATCATCTATGGTTTTTTCATAGTCACTATTTGAATATTAATCAAATTCTAAATATATTCCTCCTGGGCTACATTTCTTTTTGTTTAAGTCATCTATCCTATGTGGTATAGGTATAGTTTGACTAGGTTGTTGATTAGAAGATTCTCCTACATATATTAGGTTTTAATTTCATTGGTAGCTATATTCTTCGGTTTGATTACCAAAAACTGTAATTGTATTATCTATTGTTTCAAACTCTTTGTTTCAGCGCTCTCAGATAATCATCTTTTTGAATATCCGAATCTATTTTTCTTTTACCATATGGATTCAGAGTTTCAATATCCATAAAGTCAAGTTTTTCTGCAAATACTGTTGAAAGTGTCTTTATTCATCGATTTATAACTAGTAACTTTTACGTCTTCTTTGATTCTCCAATTACTAGAATCACTACTTTCTGAGGTGTCATAATTTAACATATAATGATAGGCTAAACTTAGCAAATGAATCTTTTTGTTTTTCATAAATTTCTTTATTAATTTTAAATATTCTATTCTTTCATTTTTATCTTTCTTTTTATTTGTAAATCTTCTTTTCAATATTCTATAAGTTCTTTATAGGATTAAAATCATATTTTTAATTGAGTTAAAGATTTTTCTTTTTCAGTTTTTACCTTTACTAGTAGAAGATGATTCTTCCTGCGAGGACTCTTTCCTCTTCCATCGATAAAAGTTAAAATATAATACCTATTACCATAATATAAAGGACCTAGATCTATGAGAAACACTTATGTTATTATTTACACTGTTTAATTTGTTATTTACTTCACAATATTTCTTTAGATTTGTTGTTCAAATCTAATTCCTTAATATTTCCTGTGATTATTTACCTTTCTTCTATATTATTGACCTTATTATATATTTTATTAAAATATATAGAGGTTATATCTATTAAACTATTAAATCCTTTTTACTGGTAATAATATTATTTTCTTTGTTTCTAGAATCTATATGATAATATGATCATGATGTTTTATCTTTTATATAAACAATCGCTTTCTTCCATGTTATTCATCTTCTGTGACTCTAAAACCTTCTCATATTATCTTGTCTTAAACACTGTGGCTTAACGCCTCTCCTAGACTTAAACAGCAAAGCAGACAAAATA